>OX328111.1:12693480-14051983 GCA_946811185.2 Hippopus hippopus | reverse complement strand
ACACAAAGGAGAGAGAGAGAGAGAGAGAGAGAGAGAGAGAGAGAGAGAGAGAGAGAGAGAGAGAGAGAGAGAGAGACACACGTTCTGTACAGACTTACCTTGATTTACATCGTTTGCAACAACATTTCTAGATACTGCACCAATTTCATACCTGAAGACAATCATTAAAGATACATCCTTACTGCCAGAGAGAGGGAGAGAGAGAGAGAGAGAGAGAGAAGAGCTGTAAAAAAATGTAGACTGTAGAATGTTTCAAATTTTAGTCAGCTGTGTTAACATAGATAAATTACCGAAAATTATGGTGGAAAAGATTAGTACCTACGGTATGTCGGAAATCTTTGGTTTTAAACCGGAAACGTCACAACAGAAATTTCCTTGATGGCCCGAAGAAAATGAAATGTACTTTCTATCAGAGGTAATCGTTGCAGCCTTGCAACCGTTAGGGGCTTTATTTGGCATGAAAATACAAGAATGATTATTTCTACTTTGATAAAATAAAGATGTTATGGGTTAACAACTGGCTGAAAGCGAGTATAGATGTATCTTTAATCATGAATATCATGTGTATATAGTAGTTGCCGGTAGCTCAGTAACTTGAAACCAAGGGATCGTTGGATCCACTCCAATGTAGTCCAATTTCTTTCTAAGGATTGATGATAGTCATGCGAAAAGGATTCATTCTCCTCTCACTGCTGAATAAAATTTTGATCATGTAAACATGGTAAAGCAACCAGTGGCATAATATATATATTTCTGATACCATACACTTGCATTTTCCAACTTGTTCGTTTCCGGAGACCACGAATCAGTTTAGCGAAATCTGAAGAACCTGTCAGGTAACACTTATCACCACTCTGCATAAAAAACGAACTAAACCACAAAGCATGTTTTGCAGCAGACATAATCGATCAAGGGCATAAAAAGTATTTTCGGCCCAACGATCGTCATTTACTTATTTTTTCTGGAGATATTAAACAAAAAGTTCATGATTTATTTTTGAGTATGGTAATTATATCGAAACACCAAACCTATAAAAGAGCTCGATGTCATGATTGCTGTGTACCTGACTTGCACCATGAACAACAAGACAATTGTCGTTCTGCTGCTTGTGTGCCTTGTTGGTGCTACGCTCATCGAGGAGACTGAAGGTAAATTCTGTAAATCTTGTATATCTGTTTTTGTTTGTTTGGTATTTTAGTTGGTTAATTGGCTTAAGATGAACATCGTACTTAACGGCACTTCAGTTGTATAACATTGCATACCATATAGTTTATTTGGCATAAAATATATGCGTATTTAGAGCCAACTAAATGCAAATCAATAACATAGGTAATTTATTTTTCTAGAGAAGATTTGATATATCAATTTACATTAGAAAGTGTTATGTATAAACAGAGAATCAGCAATAAAGTGAATCTCCTTAAAGAGTGAAATGTGAGTTAAGATTCGCATCTTTGTTGAAGAATGCAAAGCGCTAAAACTTAGATGAATTCTAATTATTTTCTTTGACTTACACCCCGGCGGCATGTGCACCTTTTCCTTGCATTACTTGGTTTTCTTTAGTGGTGCGATGAGCAAATCTCTCCAAGCTATTCACTCCCCTAGCAAAGCTTTTAAATATTATGTTTTTTTTTTTCAAAATAGCAGTGATATTGGAAACGCCATAGATATATAATTTGAAAAAAAAAATGGTTCCGTTATTATTCTAAAACCGACTCGATTGCCATGAGCAATAAGACTTGGAATCCCGCTGTTTGTGTGCCATATCTTCTTACCAGACTATTAGATTTTATATTTGTCAAAGTTGAAAGCATTTACAGTTTAAAAATCAATTGTGGTTTTAATGCTATAACCTGTCTTCAAAAAGTTGAAAAGCATTGTGGAAAAAAGAAGAAAATGTTAGGTCAATGTTCCGGGTCATTATAACATAGGATTGTATGATAAAGGGTAATTGGACTGTCATCAATCGACAGCTTTAAATGTAGCTTTTGTTGGTCTGGGTTAATTTTCTATCATTTTTCAATTATGGTATTAATATAAAAAATACTGCGTATATAGGATAATACAGGACACGAAATCACCCTCTTTCTTAGAAAATCCTATCACTTGAATCAGATTTAATTTGGGCAAGCCAAAATTTTCGTCAGACCTCTTCTACGCAAGAGCAAGGCAGTCGTCGCCGTAGAGCTCTCGTGCGCCTTGTCGAGAAGAACTTATCGACAACTCATGTGTATAGATAGACCATAAGCACTGCGAAACAATTGACTCGTCCACTTTGAGGGGGCGTGAGACATCCAGCTGGTCATGCGATGCATGCTTTAAATTTATTACAAACATTTTTTGTTAAGTCTCACACCCTAAAATGGCTAGAACGACTAAATGAAACATCAAACTTCACAAAATTTAATTCACTTCCTGCAAGCGTAAGTTTACAAATTTACTTAGACATGTATGTAGACAAGTACATGTATATATACTTAGACACGTATATAGACATGTATGTCCAGTGTTTGGTTTGTTTATAAATTATGTATTGCTATCTTTTTTTCCCTCTCGTTGGTTCCCTTGTGTTAACTTGAATCTTTCGACAACAAATATTTAAACTATATGAACTCAGCCTCTTTCGACAGCTGAAAATACATGCCACTAGAAGACAATTTTGCGCGTAGCTGAATCAGCTAGCTTTTGACATACTCTCGATATTAGTCAGTAATGAACAGATAGTAATTTGAAACTGGTAAGAATTTGGATATGTTTATTCTACAGGCATTGTGGCAAGTCTATCGGTCAGTCCATTTATGATAGCAGTTATAAGGGTTGCTCCCGTAAATCGATATCCCGCAGCGTTGATTTACACCTTATAAAATTGTTTAACATTTTGAATACGTAACCGTATAACACATTACAATATAGTCTGCATGTATTTTAAGACACCCATTTAGTTTTTTTAGCAGCAATACCTTTTTTCCAAACATACGCTGGCTTAATATCTAATCTTAAAAGATGTATGAAAATTAAAATTTCACTTTCCAAAATTATGCAAACAATATGTAAAAAGGGGCCGTTGCTAGCGTGGATAATTTCATTATTTCTTTTCACATTGAACCACAAAATTAATAAAGTCATACCCCAGTGCCTTTTACGCCATCTTCTTTCAAAATATCTTTCTTCTTACTTTTCATGTTTTAATTTGGATACTCATCAATTACAGTTCGCTGACAAAGTGTTTGCGAAGGAGTATGACCTTTTTTTACACGATCATGCTATCAATGGTTGAATTAGGCACAAAAGAATGAAAATGCCTTTTCCCTTGGCATGTAGTCAAAAATACATTATTTTTCTCCGCGGTGTATCAAATAAAACCCACGTAATTCCCAACACCGGAAAGATGCGAAAACATTACGCCGAAGTCACCAAGACCTCTTTTTTTTTGTATATCAAAAATTAAAAGTGCCTGTAAAGTATTTTACGCAGCTTTAACTCTATACTACACAAAAACCGTTTGGACTGGTCTAAACTGGCAGCATTATCAGGCGACAATGTGGCTAAATGTTGGAATCTTTTTTAGTAAGAATAGAAAATATTGTGGGAAAAGGAGAACATGCTGGTTAAAGGCAAATTCATTCTCCTATTCAAACAATGTTTTCAAAGATACTTTTTTTCCACAGTATTGTTTGGTAATTGATTAATTATTTACCAGACGACGAAAAATAAGACTTGGCTAATTGAAAGTTTTTCTGCCTACCTTAGGCAGCTACACAGTATATGTAGATGTCTGTCTCATTTAGCTCGTTACGTTTTTTAGCGATCGTGACGAAAAAAGCTTTCGAAAACTTCAAAAGGAGAAAAAATGCTCGTAACCAGCAGTTTCTACCCTTTCACAGAGCCACATTTGGTAAATCTTCTGCAAATGCTCTCAATCTGAACAAATCTAGAACTGTGTCGTCTGGAAAAGAGCTGGATCTTGTCGACCGATAGATAATGTAACAAACAAATCAGTATTGATTTCAATTTATGGTTTAACATCTTTCAGCTTGGAGATGTCACTGTACGTGGAGCTGGTGGAAGTGCTACCGTAAATTTGGAAAGATAGTTAAGCGTTGCCCTTGGAAGAAAGGGTATCTCTGCTGTCCAAAGTGGAAATGGGGATGATGATACTCTCACAGCTGCTCATCAGGTAAACAAATGTTGGGCAAATAAACAACTTATGAACTGTTTACCAAACAACCCTATGTTTTAACGACCCTCAGGAAGAAAGCATTTCAAACCATTGGAGCAAGACTTTTTTTTTTTTTTACCACACTGTTTAAAATTTAGGCGTTTATTTTTTCAACTCATAGGATTGTTTGGTAAAGAACTTAGGTTCCAAGGACACTATAAACAATATCTGAAACATAAAACTTGTGTCCAGCGAAGTCAACGATTTATTTCATGCTTTTCGTTTGTTTATCGAGAATAACAGCGGAATTGTGTTCAGTATTTCATGTTTACGACCAGCGAAAGGTACCGATTTTATTTTCTAACTCTTCAAGTGAAGACAGAAACAGTAGTTCCCGCGCACTGGTTAAATAAGTAAACAGCGCGTGCCAATCAACAAGATGGAAATATGACGTATTTTACCCGACATTTCTCGCGCTTTACGTAATATTGTAATGCTTTGTTATGCGGAGGGGGTACCCCACGGGGATTTACCGAAAACAACTGTACTGGATTTTGATGTAAGTCCCCAAAAAAGGGAGTTAGAAGCATAAAATAAATAGAACTTTTTTTTTCGGTGATAGATCGAAGTTTATTTCATTCTTTCCGGTAGTTTAGCGAGGAACAGCGGTGGAATATTTTTCAATATTTCGTGGTTACGACAAGTGAAAAAATACCATTTTTATTATATAACTCTTCAATTGAAGGCAGAAACAGTAGCTCCCACGCACTAGTTACCTAGGTAAAATGCGCATGACACTCAACCAGATGGAAATATGACATAATTTACCCTACATTTCTCGCACTTTACGTAATATTGTAATGCGTTGTTATGCGGATGGAGTACGCCACTGGAAATTACTTAAAATAATTGTACTGGATTTTGATGAATGCCCCCCCCCCAAAAAAAGAAAAAAATGGTTAGAAGTATGAAATAAATAGAATATTTGATTTTTTTCGGTGAAAGATCGAAATTTATTTCATGCTTTCTAGTAGTTTATCGAGAAATAACAGTGGAATGTTTTTAGATTACATCGTTGTTACGACCAGCGAAAAATACCGATTTCATTTTCCCACTCTGCAATTGATAGCAGAAACAGACGTTTCCGCGCACTAGTTACCTAGATGGAAATATGACGTACTTTATCCTACATTTCTCGCGCTTTACGTATACTGTAATGCGTTGTTATGCGGAGGGGGTACCCCACGGGGAATCAACGAGTACTGTACTGGATTTTCATGTAAGTCACCCAAAAAGGGGGTTAGAAGCATGAAATGAATAGAATATTTGTTTTTTATTCGGTGAAAGATCGAAATTTTTTTCATATCGTGAACATCATCGGTAATATTTTCTCTCATGGCTGCTCCACTCGTGATAAATATTACCGATGATGTCCACTCGATGACATAAATTTCGATCTTTCTCCGAAAAAAAAAAAAGAAAAAGAATCCTCTTTTTATTTCATCTGGTGAACATCCTTGTTCATGTATTAACGACTGGCTGCACCACTCAGAATTTACCGATGATATTCACTCGATCAAATAAATTTCGATTTTTATCGAAAAAAAGCAAAAATCCTCTATATCATAGGCCAAGCAGTTCCCCTGGTCTATCTCTGAACACCAAAGTTTTTATTGATAGATGCACAGGATACCATTTTTTAAGATACGATATAGAGGAGATGCACAAATGCGTATTTTGGTAACGGTGTCAGCTGATCGTGCGATGAAAATTTCGATGTTTCGTGACAGACCAATAGAGTTTCAAAGGCCTGTGGTTCCAATGACGGGATTTGTTCTTGATAGCTTAAACTGCATTGTTACCAGCTCTTTTCCTTTAGCCACGATGATTTCAAAAGTTTTCTCTATCAGGGTCGTTAAACTTGGAATCGCGTGATAAAGGGTAAAGTCTTTACCAAAAATACCATGTAAGACTTTTGAAAACATTGCGGTTAAGGGAGAAATTGCTTGTCAAAATGCAATGCACTGTCGAGCCCAAGTGTGTGTGAAAGCCAGAAAACTCACCAATAAGTGAACTGTCGTCGTGATATGACTAAAATATTGTTGAAAGCGATGTGATATCATTCATAAAGCTAAACATTGTTAACGTGATTTGTATTTTTGTTATGAATTTACTTACAGATTGGAGCCCACGGCACACAGGTAGCTGGAGATAATCATCTACATCTAAGCGTGTCTTGATATGCACCTTTCTGATATGGCTAAATAAAGGCATTGAAACAGAGTTGATGCTTTCTTCATTTAATTTCGTACCATAGTCTGGCGCGTGCGTATTGAGGCCGTGTTTTAACAAAGCTTTTAGGTTTTTAAAAAGTCTTACCGTAATGGACAGTGCAGATTAGAGATCAGGTTGTACGGTCTTTGCCGTCTAATCCTGATCCCGCACTGTCCGCAAAAGCGCATAGAGTTACGCCCAAGAGCCAAAAGGCCAGTTTAGGTTTCAAACTGGCCTGGAAAAAATCAACGTACTGAAAGTACTTAGGATGAAGATACTGAAACGAGAGAACTTACTATTCAAGAGAAACCAAGAAAAGTCAAAGTGCTGTCAGCACTGTATCAGGTCGACGCTGTATATAACTACACTGGTTTGAAATCGCACATCAAATGGTAGTTGTTTGAAGTATGTATGGATAAAAATCCTAGCCCTTACAACTAAGGCGCGAAACCTCCTTTTTAACCGTCCCTTACAAATTAGTAGTTTAACGGAATGGTTAAAATATGAGCCATGCTCTGGCAAAAGGGGGCTTAACGCATCCCCTTAATGTATTGTACCAACAAATCATAACATCATTAGTGATCCTTAAAATCCACTTTGTCTAAGAAGCGATTGAATCATGAGGTAGACTGGTCCCTTCACATGCAGAAATTTTACCGATAGCAAAAAGTTTCGGCCCTGGTCAACCTTTGTGAATTGCGCAGGCTGATAGTAATCTATACTTTTTGCAGATGTATTAAGCCGCCTTTTCACAGAGCATGGCTTATACATGTTTGCCAGTCGGCAGCAATAGAATGTTGAATATATGTGACAATTCTGATCAGCAATACCCGTTATCTAGCTTTAGGTATCACTGATCATGAATAACAGTACCTACAAATCTTTTAAAAGAATTAAGAAAAAAAACCATTATATTCTTTACTGTAACTTTGGCAACTTTAATAATTGTACTGTAACATATTATCAGATTCATAATGATATCTATACTTTGAAATGGTATGAATAAGTAGAAAAGAAAATATGTCTGCACTATGAGTTTCGAATTGTTTAATTTTGGCTGCTAGTGGGCCATTTATTTTTCCATTTTCAACAAGCAATCAAATTGTCCTACCTGATATTTTTTGGTTGGCTAAATCGTCCTGGGCCAAATTGTCCAGCCCCATACCTCTGCTTGCCAATTTCCCCAACATAACTTTCAAAGAATGTAGATAACCAATAAGTGGATCTACCTAACCCTCAACCCTTTACCAAATGATAAAATTTTAGACCTGTCCAAATCCAAAGCATTTGTACATGACAAATTATGTAGACCAAATCATGATTTGAATTGTTGAAAGAGTTAAAAAAAAAAAAAAAAAAAGAGAAAATAATAGTTTCCTGCATTTTCTCCTTTTTCCACGATGCTTTCTACAGGCGTCTTCCTCGTGGTCATTAAATACGGGATTGTTTCGTTGACAGTTAAAACACTCAATCATAGCCTTTTACAGTCAGGAAAATCCAAACTTTACAATTTCATGGTTGTTTCTTTACATATACTTCCTACATAGATAATTAGGATCTAAGGTATATACGTCTGTGATTTTGATCTGCATTGCGTTCAAAGCACAATCTATTCTTGATCTTTTATTGTTTTCAAAAAGCCAACCCAGGTCGTACTATTTGGGTCATTCTAATAAGCAAGAGCATTAATACAGTAAACCTTAGACTCTTTATCTGAAATGTGGAAAGAATGAGAATCAACCGATTTGGAGTAGCTGATGAGACAAACATATTGCTGAGAGTTTTACACATAAAGCGCTGAATTAATGAAACAGATATGTTAAGCTTAAAAAAGCAGTTGAAATATTGCAGGGCCATTGCTGTCTTGACTAAAATATCTCAGAAAACTGGCTTGACAGGTCCAAGATCTGACTGCATTATCTGCGCTGTCTGATCTGAATCTGCACTCTCCACAAAGGCTTTTTTTCCTGGTCCGTTGATTCGTACATTGAGAATATGACGTCAGGGGTTTTTCCCCCTCGATGAAGATGCTCTTTTTAACTCTACCAAATGACAAACTGTTGAAAATCTTTCAAATGGTGAAAAAACGCTGTAGGAAAAAGAGAACATGCTGAATACATGCAGTTTTTCCTACAATATTTACCACAAAGCCCCTAAGGATTGTTTGGTCAAGAGTTAACAGGCTGATTCCAGTATTTCGAATTTCATCAAAAAGAAATATATTGGTGACCGTGTAAAATGGTAGTGCCGTGGCTGAAAGGAGAGGAAGAAGGGCTTTGAAAATAATGTAATGCATCCTTCGCTGAAAGATGCATAATAAGATCTGTCTTGGTCAGTATTGTGAATGGACAGTCTGGTTACTAAGGTTGCAAGCGTGGAATAACCAGTCCATTCTGAATATGTTTACGAAATGGCCTCTTCGCTAGAGTCATAACCCTTACACAATTATAAATTCTTTGTCCCTCACAGCTTCATATTATTTAAACGACCAACAGCCGATTACTTCTTTAAGCTGTTAAGAGTTGCATTTACATCAGTTTGCTCTATGTCAGAACAATCTAAATTGTCAAATTCTTTTAAAGCAATGTTGTCTTACAAACTGTTTCCTTTGCAATTTTATCACTGTTCAACACCAAAATGACCTATATCCTTTCAACATCTGCTACATATACCAACAGCACTTGTCACAAATCGGCCGATCGCTTAACTATGTATAACCTGGTCAACGGATCACTCGAAGTCTGCCGAATAATATTGACAGCTGCCGTCCACAAGATGTGCTTACAACACTCGATACACTTGATTTACTCTCCTTTCTTTTATCAAGTTGCTGCTTTAACACTGACCCCAGTTCTTATAACCGTATTGAAAGTAAACTGATACAAATCTTCCAGTTTTTGCTGACACGTAAATTCGATAATACTGGTATTATGACATAATTCAACTCTAATCAAACTGTAACCGCAGTTTATTACATATTTGAAAAGTTAAGTATGGGATTACTTGACGCGTGTTTACTACTAGTTACCATTCTTATTCTTATCTGGGCTAAAATTAGTTTTTGTTATAAGAACACCACAGCAGGTATAAGCGTTAAAACGCTGTAAGTAAAAGCTGTTACGAGTTGCAGTTACATCAGTTTGCATTTAGCGGATGGATTTCCGATAGTTGTGGTCTCTCTAATCCGCCGTATGAAGCCGGTGTAATGCAGAGAAATGACCCTCCCCTACAAAATGACCTATGGGTCATTTCACTACGTAGAGGAATGACCCGGGTCATTATTCTATTATTCTACGTAGAGAAATGACCCCAGACCGTAGAGAAAGGACCCCCCCGCTAGCTGTAGTAGAATGACCCCCCTCATGAAAACTATCTCAAACATAAATGGCCTGTCACTCTAGGGTGAATTTAAACTTTGATGAATCGAAGGAATGTACCGTTGACAAACTGCAAAATTCAACACGATGCTTGGATATATGTGGAGGATATTAGAAGGAATTTAAAAGTAAGCGAGTATGTAGTATGTTCACTTTAATAATGGTTGGGCTTGAGATCGCCTAGCTATACCGACGGAACTGAAAGAGGTTTCCATCGTCGGGGAAAACGTTATAGCGATGTGTTCGTCATTGAGTGAGACGGAAACATCAACTCCCAGAAATCCATCGATGATGTTCTTGTAGCAGAGTTTCTTTCTTTCCTTCAGCGTTATGGTCCGAACATCACCTTCATGCATGATGACACCCGTCCCCATACAGCTGCAGCATCCCACCGGCTATTTACTGGCTAATAATGTCAATATCTTAGACTTGCCTATGTGCAGTCCGGACTGTAACAATTCAGAGCCTGCGTTGGACAAGACGGACCGTCGTGTTCGAATAAATCATGCATTGAACACAGTATTATGATCTTGCAGCAGCCTCACAAGTTGAATGGGAAAATTTACCAGCGGAATGTCAAAAGAGTGGTTCCTTGCGCAAGCTAGAACAAGTAGTCATAATATATACTTCTTCCACGTATATAGATAGAATGTGTGTGTATGTGTGTGTGTGTGTGTGTGTGTGTGTGTGTGTGTGGTTTTTTTAAGGAGGGCAGTAAACATAGAATCTGACATATTTATGTTAGAATATTAGGCGAAATTACAATTTAATTCTACTAAGCGTTGACGAGCTTAGTTACATTATTTTCCTCAGCTGAATGAAATTTCACTTGAAATGTCGAATGATTCTCACGTGAATATAAATGCTTCTCAAGACGTATAGGTCATAATATGTAAAAATAATTCCATGTATTATCACGAAAGAGACCCACACACTTACTTATTTGGCAGGAATGTATGCCAAAGATGAAACAAAGATCGAAAGAAAATTAACGACTTTATTCTTTATCTAGAGATGAAACAAAAAATAGCTCTGTAACTAACATCAATTTTGTCAGTTGAACCCAAAGGAAAATAAAAGTCAGCAGTCTTTTAGAAAATCAGGCGCATCAATACAGGGCTTTGACAAATCAACCATATTATGCTTTACTCACACGCGAGGTGTCATACCGGTTACTTTAAAATGATATAAATGAGTATTGCCCATATGAGTGAAAGAGGGCCTAGTAAATCTGTAAAAAGTATCGACCCATGTCTGTCTGCGCTGCCCGCGCAGGCTGAGCTGGGTCGAAACGTTTTGCTAGTGGCCAATTTTCTGCATATCAAAGGACCTTTCTACCTCAGGCTACAGTCTCTTTTTAGACAAACTTAGGGTATATTATGCGACGACTCGTTTTATAAAATGCAAATTATAAGAACATACATCGAACCCCTTTTGCCATAGTGTTGTTCATAGGTATACTGAAAATAGAGTGAAAGTCCCTCTCTTTGACCCCCTACTGCTATTTTCGTGACAAAGTAGGAGTTTTGGTGTTCTTTTTTCTAAACAGTATGTCCAACGGCCTTTATAAATATGAAAGATAGATAGATAGATAGATAGATAGAGAGAGAGTCATCATCAAAAACAATGACCTTTCTTCTTACCTCTCCTCAAATATAACTACCGTCGGAAAATCGGATGAAGGCGGCAAAAAGAGACCCTTGCCGGTTTAAGACCATGTTTTTTGCAAAGGTCACAGTTACTAATTGGCTCCCAAATATTCAGCAACATTACTCTAACTTTCTTAATAGCAACGATCCAGTCAACACCGCAAGCGCATTTAAGACCAGCCTTTTCTATTTGTCCTGACAGAAAAGTGTCGTAGAAGAGCTTGACGTCAAATTTTCAAGTGGGACCGCTACATCTACGACCCGAAAGCATTCCGGTCTTTCTTTTTTCCAATGTATTCCAGAAAAGAAACAAGACAAATTTATGATGCATAGCATCATAGAAGCCGCAATCTTTTGGTGGACAATTTCAAAAATATGGACTTTCTTGAGAAATTGTGATTACATTTTTTGTATCTGTTTTTAACCACCCCCCCCCACCAACGGAAAATCGTGACAAATAGTACTAAAATGCAAGGAAAAAAGAAACAGAAAATAATATGTACATGTATTCTCATTCTAAAAAAAAAAAAAAAAAAAAATAAGAGGAATCTTAAATAATCTTGTTATTATATTATTATTATTAATTATTATTATGATGTTTATTTGGGGAAAAAAAAACACGTAAAAGCATCGAATTTTTAAATGTCTACTCGAAATTTGAAAATGGAGAAATTGCGCATTCAAATACAGCATTTTCCATTTATTTAACTATTTTAGAAAGAAAACTTCTGTAGCGGCATCAAAGGCAATACTACAGAATTATTTAAGTTACCAATTATTCAAAGTGATACTAAGATCGTTATTCACATATGATGTTTACATGTATTTACAATTTTTATCAGTGATCTCTTCTTTGTGTTTCATTTTTTTACAACAAAAAAGAAAAATAAGAAAAAGAAAATATTCAACAACTTTTTTTCTAAAAGATGATTTTCTTGCTTGTCAAAAAGTATCTTAGCATGCATGTAACACAGTGAATCTTTACATTTCTACTCTAGAAACAAAAACTTTTGCATGGCATTTCCAAAATTATTCTGATCATAGCCTGCACAGTTGGCACAAACCACGTTTCTTTTATTCCTGAAATGGCAGCCACACACACACACACACACAATCCCCCCCCCCCATTTTTTTTAGGTCTTTAAAGATCTGGATCTATTCAACCACAACATAATAACTATTACTATATTTCGTTGAATAAACAGTAGTTTGAACCATTTTCTGCATAGGCCTTGTACATACCTAGTGTAAAACTTCTAATGTAAATTTCAAGAGCTATTCTAAACCTTTGACCAGCAGCGACGTAAAAAGTTGTATATTCACAGTAATAGGTTCTGTAGTAACTTTAACCCTTCGACTACACAACGAAATAAATACACTGAGTATGGAAAACAAACAAGATTTTCTTTTATGTTTACGAAATATTCTTATAGAATATTAAAAAAATACTACACGCGCTATGTGCTATCTGATCTTCATCTATTTCCGTCATTTTCGAGCAGCTAGCACTAGGCACCACCATGATAATTACTGTAGTCAATGTACATCACGATCCATACGTCATGTTTCAAGCAGGCCTGACTTCAAGGGTTCTGTAAATCAGGACCATACCGTACAGCACGTACAGTCTGATCATAACAGCTTCGACACACAATACAGTAAATGCTAAATTTTACAGGTTTCATAAGGTAGATGTTTCGTGTAACAAAAATCCATTGGGCTAATGTGTAGACGAAGGGAAGAAAAAGGGTTATCTTTTCGCAAGTATTCTATAAATAGCTGACGTAGACGCCTCTTGTGTAGGGAGGTAACCAGTCTATACCTTGATCAAACGTTAACCGCCGTTTTATCCTTTACAAATTAAGATTGGACGAAAAACTTGTACATAAAATTGCTTCTGATTATCGTATTCTAAGATGCTATCTATATCATAATCATCATTATTTTGTTTTATAAAAAAGTAGACAAATGCGAAAACCATTGAGAGGTGGGAAAGCTTATGATAAACGGAAAGCATAACAACTTCGTTTGGGAAAATAGAAGGAATCCTATATGTTTGAAAACTTCGGGGGACTATCCAATTAAAGGATGTTTATCTTTCTGTATTTTTTATTGTTATTTGGGAATGAACTATATAATGCAAGAAAATGAAGGTTTGAATTTCATGTACGTCTTTTGGAATATTTGAGAAAGAGTCATGTGGAGTAATTCTGTCACAACAACAAAACATTATTAGAAATTTTACAAAAATAATGACCAATCGAATAATTACTGATCATCTACATGGTAAATAGTTTAGGTACATTCCTACTGGAAGCCGCTTTCGAGCGGCTTCCAATTACTTCATCGCTATGCTACACTGAAAACTAGAGATAAAATCGATAATGAGGAAAGCAGATCGACATCACACTTCCCAGAGGTGTAGAGTGATCCGAGTCTACTTTGGTTGCTACAGACATCATTGGACCTGTAATCACCAACTTTACTGAATAACATTCTTGATCTACTTCTGAATGTATACAGTGACACAAATTGCTCTAGCTAATCAGAAATAACGTTTCTATGAGATTAAGCAATCTTCTGGGTGTAAGAATGAGAATGTGTTTCTTGTGAATTTCTTGGGTATCAAAATCGGACTGGTTGAAGAATAGATGCTCTGCGGTGGCAAAATCTAGGATATAGATTAGGGCGCGTACAGTAAAGTGTCTACAACTTGTCAGTAAACGTCCAACAACGTCCGAGAGTCGAGGATTTTATTATAGTCCAGATATTTACATAGGAATTTTTCTGATCTTGATCTATTCCGCCCTCAAAAGCCTCTTTTTCATCTAAGGCGATGAAAGGATTAAGGCGTTAGATTTGAGATGTAAAGCTTCTGTTTCTTACAGCAGTTAGCCATGCGGGGGTCAGTGCACCTATCAAACCGTCCCTAGAGATTCTTTACCAGCACTCTTTTAAAGCCAATGGCTGCTTTTCCACATCAAAATCGTCTGAAAGAATGTTTTGCATTAAGAGAGTTAATTCTGTCTTAAACTGAGGACCTGAAAATAACTAACGAGGCTTATGAAGTAAATGTAGGCTATTCTGGCTTCTGTCTGTCTGTCTGTCTGATTTTTCGTCCGTCCTCTGTCCGTCCGTCCGTCCGCATATCTTTCTATCTGTCTGCCTGCCGACCCGTCTTCATTCCGTTCAAATAACATCGACAGCTCAACTATTCACGTGTGTCGTTGGATTTACCATTCCTGGGCGGGGACTCGTCGGGGTATACCTATGGACACTCTCGAGACAAACTCAATGCCTCAGGTGGGAGTAAAACCAAGGACCGTAGAATAAAGATGTTCTTACGCTATCACCACTAGACCAAGTAGGACCTCACCCATTTAATTTGTGAGCCCTTTGTTTGCTACGAAGTTTTCTTAACCATATACCAAAAGACAAAATGTTACGTTTGTCCAAATTGAGAGCAATTGCAGACAACAGAATGAATGCAAATTAAACATTTCTAAAGTTGTTTTTGGAATGTTAGAAATCATTGTGGGAAAGAAGAAAATACCTATAACCAGCATGTTCTCCTTTTTCCACGATGTTGTTAAAAGTCTTTTTCTTTAGGTCGTATAACCTCAGAATTGTTGTAAAGAATACATATCGAATAGTAAAGAGTGAGACTTGTAAAAGACAAGTCTCAGTCCACTTGAAGGTGTGGGTTCGATTCCCATGGCTGGCCGACTAAAATTACAAGTCTTTTGGATGAAATCTTAGGTCCCGTGTGACAGAGCTATACACCAAGTACGTTAAAGGACCAGGCGATACTGAGGATGGGTTTCGTCCTGTATCTTGCACTATCCCCCGTAACATAACTAACAGTCGTCCGGGAAAGCCCAAATGGGCAACCGATGTCGACGGTAAATACACGAAAAATCAATCAAACCAAATTCTACAAATTCATTATATTATCAGGTGCAGAAAGGATAATTTCCTTGTAGCACACTACATCAGTTTCAGAATGTTTGCATTATGGGAAAATCTTAAACTGGGCAGTTGGAAAAAAAACATTTTTTGTAAAATATTGGATAGTTCCTCAGCTTAAGTTGAATAACTTCCGCGGAAAGAGCAATGAACACTTTGATGGGTTTATATATATCTTTGTTTAAAATGGAATCTAGGCAGATCCGTAATCTGTCTAGACCAAATTAGAATTCTAATTTGTTCTAGACCAAAAAGGAATTCTACTTTGGTCTAGACAGTTTCCAGATCTGTCTAGACCAAATTAGAATTCCAGTTTGGCTGGGCAAAGCAAATCCAGAATCTGCCTTGACCAAAGTGGCACATTTTCTCGGTAAATATAGTGTGAGTACATATAAACCATCTGATTTAATTTAAACTCCAAAATACAAGAAGTTTCAATCAGAAATTCAAAGTAAGAATAAATTTGAATGTTTTGCACTTTAGCGGTCATGAAAATGTGGGAAACGGAGCCATTGTGGGGAAGAAAAGGAAATTGCTTCGCTTAAAAAAAGCTCTCAGTTGTAAACATATATGGATTAATATGACTAAAAATTAATTCACGAATCAAGAAGAAAGTATTTTGGGAAAAGGAGAATTATCAGTACTATATATTCTTTAATTTGTTTTCCAATAAATGATAAACAATAACATGTGAAGGGTCAAACTGCCCACCTGCCACAAATCAAGTGTGAAGACTAATGAAAGTTGTTAATTGCCAAAATATTTTTAATTGCTAAAATTTTTTGACACCAGTCTATCCCATTAACACATAATCTTGATTTTTAACAACCATGCGAAAGAAAGCTTTGAAAACCATTGTTGGAAAAAAAATGATGGTATCCAATATGTTCTCCTTTTCCCACAATATTTTCCAAAAAATTCTGATACAAAGCAAAATATTTTTCGTCGTATCTTTTAGTTATCTGCATTTCTTTACAATTTGGACAATTCGTTAACTTTGTGGTCTGATAAAGGGTTGAATTACATTGTTAATAAATGGTAAGTGTCCATGTGGTAGAAATGATAATATACATGTAGAAGTTAAATTGTGAACGAAGACAAAATTGCAGCGATTAGCATGCTGATCTTTGTGTACACTTCCTGCTATTGAGAATGGCATCAAGGAACTTCCAAAAAAGATAAAGGAGATCACAGCAAGTGTAGGTATATCTGAGTCTTTAATTTTTAAATGGCTGTTTAGTAAAGTAGATAACCATTTAACCCACAGAAAATCTACTAGGAGTGAAATTTCAATCTTGGTTAGCCTACGCAGTCAATACAGTCTGACGAGTGTCAATATTTATCGCATTTTCAGGTGGTCCTTTTTACATGAGGTGTCACATTTACTTAAGCGTGTGTGTGTGTGTGTGCGTGTGTGCGTGCGTGCGTGCGTGCGTGCGTGTGTGTGTGTGTGTGTGTGTGTTTTATATATACATGTAATTCATTGCAATTGATTACATTGTTCATGATTAATGAATGTTCGAATCATAGAAACAAATTATTAATTAAATAAAAAAAAAAAAAAAATGAAAATGAAATGACCAAATACAAAAGTGTATTGATGTGTACGTTGATTTTTGTCTACATTTCCCTCAAAATATGAACTAATTTGGGAACTGCAGAAAAAATAAAGGATAAATTGAAACAAAATAGTTTGCTTTTTGTGTTAAAATGGATATCCACTTAAAAGATTCTAAAAATATATTCCAATTTGGTCTAGGCAGATCCTGTATCTGACTAGCCAAACTGGGATTCTAATTTGGCCCAGGCAGATCTAGAATTTGTCTAGGCCAAACAAGAATTCTATTTTGGTCTGGACTAAATTAGAATTCGAATTTGGTCTACGCAGATTCCAGATCTGCCTGGGCTCTGGCCTACGACATAGACGTGAAGATGCATGATTTCTTTATCTGTGTGCATAATTGGAAAATGATTTAAAATTTCTCAAAAAAAAACCCAGAAAATGTTTAGATGTCACGGCAAGAGTCAACAGTATAAATTCGATGATTCAGCAGCCATCTTACTTTCCAATGCAAAATCTTAGAAAATATATTTTCTAAGTTGCAGGACATGTGAATAGAAAAATATCAAAGCTTTCAAAGGATATACAAGAGTTAAGTTTCTGTCAAATAGAATCCACTTGTCCGCAGGTTTTTGTGAAATTTGTTAAGCTACAGCTTACTGATTTCTCGCATACAAAGGCAACGGCTTTCGATTTTCGAGACTGTATGTTGCTCCATTTGGATTATTGTTCTGTCGAGTTCGGTTTACCCAAGGTCAAATGTGGCCAGTACGTGATTCCATAGTTATCGTTTTCTGACAGCCTCATTGAGATTGGATGATTATACACCGTATATAACATACGGTAATAGTAATAATAATAATAATAATAATAGTAAATTTGTTTTCGGAAGGTAAAACATTAGGATAATCTTTCAAGCAATACTTATCCTGAACAAGTCTTTTTTGCAATATTGCCTTATAATGTTATGTGAAACGTGCAACCAGGCTGATAATGATAATAATTATGATGAAAATAAATTAACAAGAGGGCCATGATGGCCCTGAAGTCGCTCAAACATGACCCATTTTCAATCTCTTTTGAGATATTATGACAAACATTCTACCAAGATTTCATAATTATTGGACTGAAAATTTGGCCTCTAGCTTGTACACAAGCGTTTTCAAGAATTTCTCTCAGTGACCTACTTTTAAGCCAAAAATAGCCCATTTTCTCATTCTAGATATTATCAAAACAAAGATTCTGACCACCTTTCATAAGTATTGGACAGAAAATGTGGCCTCTAGAGTGTACAAAAGGTTTTTCCAAGATATGACATGGCGACCTAGTTTTTCACCCAATGTGACCCATTTTCAATTTCATCATATTGATCATCCAGACAAACATTCTGACTAATTTTCATACGTATTGGACAGAAAATGATGACTTTAGAGCTACACAAGCTATTTTTAAAGATTTGATCTGGTGACCTAGTTTTTGACCTGATGTGACCCATTTTCAATCTCATCCAAGATATCATTATGCCAAATATTCTGACCAACTTTCGTGAGTATTTGACTGAAAATATGGCCCCTAGAGCGTACACAAAGTTTTTGTAAGATTTGACTCAGTGACCTAGTTTTTGACCAGACATGACCAATTTGCAAACTGGTCCAGGAAATCGTCAAGACAAACATTCTGACCAAGTTTCATGAGTATTGCACTAAAAAAGTGGCCTCTAGAAAGTAAACAAGGTTTTTCTAAGATTTAACCTAGTGACCTAGTTTTTGGCCCAACATGACCCATACAAACATTCTGACCAACTTTCAAGAGTTTTGGACTGAAAATGTGGCTTCTAGAGCGTACACAAGGTTTTTCAAGATTTGACCTACTGACCTAGTTTTTTATCCGACTTGACTCATTTTCGAACTCGTCCGAGATATCAAGACACACATTCTGTTCAACTTTCAAGAATTTTGGACAGAAAATGTAGCCTCTAGAGAGTACACAAGGTTTTTGTAAGATTTAACCTAGTGACCTAGTTTTTAACCCAACATGACCCATTTTCAAAGTCGTCCAAGATATCATTAAGACAAACATTCTGACCAACTTTCAAGAGTTTTGGACTGAAAATATGGCCTCTAGAGCGTACACAAGGTTTTTCAAGATTTGACCTAGAAACCTAGTTTTTTATTCGACTTGACCCATTTTCAAACTCATCCAATATATCATTAAGACAAACATTCTGACCAACTTTCAAGAGTTTTGGACAGAAAATGTGGCCTCTAGAGCGTACACAAGGTTTTTCCAAGATTTGACCTAGTGACCTAGTTTTTAACCCAACATTATCCATTTTTGAACTCGTCCGAGATATTATCAAGACAAACATTCTGACCAACTTTCAAGAGTTTTTGACAGAAAATGTGGTCTCTACAGCGTACACAACGTTTTTCTAAGATTTGACCTAGTGACCTAGTTTTTAACCCGACATTATCCATTTTCGAAATCGTCCGAGATATTATCAAGACAAACATTCTAACCAACTCTCAAGAGTTTTTGACAGAAAATGTGGCCTCTAGAGCGTGCACAACGTTTTTCTAAGATTTGACCTAGTGACCTAGTTTTTGACCCAACATGACCCATTTTTAAACTCGTCCGAGATATTATCAAGACAAACATTCTAACCAACTCTCAGGAGTTTTGGACTGAAAATAAGGCCTCTAGAGCGTACACAAGGTCTTTCAAGAGTTGACCTAGTGACCTAGTTTTTGACCCGATGTGACCCATTTTAAAACTTGTCCGAGATATTATCAAGACAAAAAATCTGACCAACTTTCAGAAGTTTTGAATTGAAAATGTGGCCTCTAGAGCGTACACAACATTTTTCTAAAATTTGACCAAGTGACCTAGTTTTTGACCCGACATGACCCATTTTCAAAGTTGTCCGAGATATCATCAAGACAAACGCTCTGACCTTTTCTCAAGAGTTTTGGACTGAAAATGTGGCCTCTAGAGCGTACCAAATGCTTTTCTAAGATTTGGCCTAGTGACCTAGTTTTAAACCCGACGTGACCCATTTTCGAAGTCGTCTGAGATATCATCAAGACAAACATTCTGACCAACTTTCAGGAGTTTTGAACTGAAAATGTGGCCTCTAGAGCGTACACAAGGTTTTTCTAAAATTTGACCTAGTGACCTAGTTTTTGACCTGACATGATCCATTTTCGAACTCGTCTAAGATATCATCAAGACAAACATTCTGACCAAGTTTCATGAGTATTGGACTGAAAATGTGGCCTCTAGAGTGTACACAAGGTAATAGTTGACGACGGACGACGTACGACGGATGACGGACACAGCACGATCACAAAAGCTCACCTTAAGCACTTTGTGCTCAGGTGAGCTAAAAATGATTACATATAGGTGAAAAGGATGAAGCGATGGATTATTAATATTAATGACAGTAAACAGTCTTATCCATAATATATATGTTTAGACGTAACAAGAATAGTTAAAGGGCAAGTTCATTTTGTAAAATTATTTAAAACTTATTCGGTGACTTCTTGACATAGATTAATGACCACCCACACATTTCAAACTATTATAGAAAATCCCATTTGATGTAGGCCAGCAAGATCAAAGAGTGAAGGTCACCATGTGAAGTTTTTTAGCCCTTTTCCAGGCAATCTTATTCTTTTCTTACATTATTTTCTACCCTCATAAAGACAACTTTCCTCATTTTAACCACCGTGTATTGGTTGTCTGCATATTTTATTTTTCAGCTTGAACACATTCTGAACCTTTGGAGAGTCGAATAAAACCAGCAGATACTTGAAGTCTTGACGTACGATCCAAATATTGGCAGTTTCAATGTTGCTTTTGTGCACGTTTTGTGCAGTCTGATCTTGATAAACGCATGCCGCAAAGGCAACTGTTGTCTCGAAAGGCGCTTTAAAGATTACGAGTTGAATGATTAAACTGGATTTAACCTTTAACCTGCTAAGTAAACTATGTGAGCATTTTCCAGTCCATATTACAAAACCAAATATTGTTCTTTCAAATTCATTTTATGGGAAAAATATCTTCTTATCGGACAGCGTAGATGCAAGATCAGACAGTACATTTTGTGAAGTCTTATCTTGACCTACACTGACCGCAAAAGGTCCTTGGGTCGCGCTTAGCAGCCTAAGAGTTAAGATTAAACTAACTACAGTATAAGAAACCTCGATGGACTATTTAACTGAAACTAAAGTAATAACTATGTAAGTTTTGGTCTGGTAAACCCATAGACATTTCGATCACTGGCAAGATCACTGCAAAAGAGATGACAACGTGTTGTGGCCATTTGTTGTGAAGATTCGATGTTCATTGTAGGAGACAATATGCTTCGCCCACTGTCAACTGCTGTTCAATTAATAAGGGAATCAACCATTGAATGATCTATATAATTATGTGTTTGGGTTATCTCCCTCACCAAGACGCGTATTACAATTTTACAGGTTTAAGTCATATCCCGTAGGCTGCTAAGCGCGACTCAATGTCCTTTTGCCGACAGTGTAGATCAAGGTCGGACTACACAGAACGTGCAGTCTGATCTTGCATCAACACGGTCCAATAAGGACATTTTTTCCCAAAAAATAACTTTGAAAAAGACAAAATTCAGGATTTTACTATCGGCTTTAAAGTTTCATTTACATTTACGTTATTTAGCAGAATAAGGTTTGATAAAGGTTTCAGGTTTTAATATTGGAAAAGAACGGCATACTTAGCAACAACTCTAGAAAATCATTATCGTAACGAGCATTTTCTCCTTCTCTCGTTAAATATATTTTACATGTATACTTGTATACGTGTATTTAGGTAAAACGTTTACAATTTGTTGAAAACTTTGATTGGAATTCCAACATGTTTCTATTTTTCCATGCATGAATTCGACGCGTAAATGGCTAATGTCCAAAAATTCTAAAATCATTTTCATAGTGTTAACTTCGTTCATTGAAAATTCTGACTGGTTCTCTGAATAAACTCATTTATAAGCGAATCTGTCTCCAAATCTTGGAGCTCTGCCGGCTCCGGTAGCTTGGTCGGTAACGTACAGGCTTGACACCAAGGGGACGCTGGTTGGAACCCCAAAACGTTTGGACTAGTTCAAATTGAATGCATTTGCATATGACATAATAAATGTGGCCAAAATCAATTGTCTTTGAGGGGGATAAATACATTGTGCAAAGATGAGAAAATCTTCTTTTCTCTTTTTTCCCCACAAAGTTTTCTACGTTTTTTTTTCCCCAGAGTCACTAAAACTCGGGATTGTGTGGTAAAGGTTACAAAATTTTTGACTCGTCCATATTGTTTCTTCGTTAAATGGTGTTTAAGACTAGGTTTAAAAATTATTTCAGTTATATCTAGGCGGTCTGTGAAGCCATCTGTGACTTCCTTGAGTTCCTTTGCCAGTACATTGTACAATATTGCTTCCAAACCGCTGGCTGCTTTTCAACATAACCATCCTTGATTAATTTAAGAGGTGAAAGCGGAATGAATCCTATCGCAGTGTATCGCAATGACTATCATCAAATCAACGGAAAGGTATGGTTACCAGTATTTTCTCCTTTTTCCTGCGAAGTTTTCAAACGTCTTTTTCCCTAAATTCGCTAAAACCCGGGACTGTCTGGTAAAGGGTTAATTCTTTTCCTCGTTTCAGACTTGTCTATCTTTTTTTTTTTTTTTTTTTCTTAAAATTGTTAAAGGCCAGTTTCCAAAATAATTTCAATTATGTCGCGGCGGTCAGTGCACTTATCTAACTTTCCTAGAGCTCCTTACTAATATGTTGCACATCATTTCTTCCAAGACGCTAGCTGCATAACCATCGTCGAAGAATTCTCAGAGGTGATATAGGAATGAATCCTGTCGCAATGACTATCAGCAATCTTCGGAAAGGTATTGACCGAGCTTGGGAATCGCACCAGAGACCCCTGGATTAAACCCATGTGTGTTATAAATTGAGCTGACATACTCGGCTTGGCGACACCGAAAGCATTTGCAGACTGCTCAAATGACGTGATTTGTCTTTGAAAGAACAGACAACAAATGAGGAAAAGACAGAAATTCTGTTTCTCTTTTTCTTCTATGTTTTTAAAGGCTTTCTTTAAAACCGGATGTTTTAGGTTAAGGATTGGTAAATGAATACAAGTAAAACATTGCAGAAAAAAGAGAGATTATTCCTTTCCTTGTATGTAAAAGACTATTAAAAGTCGTATTTTGGCGAATGAACGCGCCTTCAGAAACACAATTTTAGACTCGTCTAAACTGAAAGCATTGTGCAGACGACAAATTAAATGTGACTCAAACTTGTGTTTTCTGTTTTCCACACAACAGGGGTCGTCACAAAACGCGGCGGGTTGAATAGATATAAATAAATAAATGAATAAGAAAAAGAGGAATAGACTACAGATAGATTGATTAAACCTTCGTGCGCTGAATTTATCAAATAATCTTTTTCAATGAGGGAAAAACAGCGAAAATTTTGTCATTTCGAGGTTGGCTTGGCCAGAATTTGTAACAAAGAAGTAGACAGTGTTGCCCAAAGATCAGAATGCTCGTTCTGGGTTGTCTGATCTTGATCTACACTGTAGGCCAAACCAAGTAAAGATGGTTTGGCACTCTTTGTATTAGATAAAGGGACATGACGCAATCACCAGCGAACAATAAAGCCAACCGCACATATAAAAAACGCGGTTATAAACCAAAATGATCTTGCAAAATACTTGATGCATGCAAACTCAAATTGATGAGGTATACGCAGAAAAATTTTTTGGACAACAAACAAAAAAATCATAAAATATTTAAATTAACGGATTCGTTCACCTCAGCAGAATAAATTGATGAAAACGCATCGTAAAATCATGCATATTCTCCCATTTTTGCAAGGTGTTAATTTTCCATTTTAACAGTATTTAATTACTTCTATATACATAAGCATCGGATATCTTTTATACCCCAGGCGAAAAATGCTTGATTGATTGATGATAGATGGATGGATGGATTGACAAATGGATGGTTGGATGGACGGATGGAAAGATGGACTCTTTGGTTGTTGTGGTTGGGTGGATTGATAAATGATGGGTAGGTCGGTCGGTCAGTCCATTCAGTTCAGAAGCCAATGGAAATTGTGTTCCTTTGAAATTTAGAAAATTCTTTCTTTAGACTAAGAATGTAATTTAGAATAGTAGTTGAATACAGGCCCAGTTTATTACCAAATGACAAAAATTTGCATTAGACATTTTGTTGACGGTAATGACGAAATTCCGGCCACTTCCGGAAGAAATAATAAGCTAAAATTTAGCTAAGCAAGATACAAGAGAATTCATTTAAAATACAGCAGTTGTGATTGTAATGCTTTGGGGTGTCTTATTTAGACAGGTGAAGCTCATACAAAGGTGGCTGATTCACCGGGTTTGACTGTATTTTGAAAGTTGGGAAGTGCGCCACCTGCTCGATGCGGTCGCTGGCAACTCTTTCCAGCTCGAAGCGCATCGAAAAAACCAAGCCTAATGCGCAACCCATTTTACACACAAAAATGCTATGAATTTGTTTTGCTAGCTTTGAATTTTAATTTTATTCTAACAGTCAATCAAGAGTTTTAATGACTTTAAGGATGACTGCTTATGAAAACATTTTGGGGAAAAAAGAAATGCTGGTTACCAGTATTTCCGCCTTTTATCACAATGTTTTTACCCTTTCAAAGGCAAATCGTAACATTTGAGACATATTTAATATGTCCTTTAGAAATACTTTTAATTCGAATAAATCAAACATTTTGTTGTAAGGTAAAGAGCTAAGCCTTATAAAAATTGTATCGTACCAAGCAAGTATCTTATTATAATGGATCAATAAACCCATTTTGTGATACAATCGACTAAATCATGAGTTGGACTGGTCTCACGAGATGCAGAAAATTGACCGATAGAAAAAAAAGATAGCGTAGGACCGGATGTATGCTTTGTATGTGACTTGGCATTCTGTACAGTGACGATCTGTCACTTGGGTGATAAAGATTGTGTTAACACGGCAGGTCAAGCTGGTGCTTTTTCATTTATTTTGATAATCTTTATAAAATAGTCATATCCAGTTATTTGTTTGTTATGTGTAGACCATACTTATCAGGAACACGTATGTGCGCTGTGAACCTTTCCTTGAGCAACATAGATGCCTTGATCAGTTGAACGTGCCAGCAATACAGATGATTTTGTCCCAAAACAACACCGTTATTATTTGATTACTCAGTGTTTAAAACTTGTTTTCTCTACGGAAAATGTATAAACATTTTTTTATCCATATTTTTGTGAAAACATGTTACGGTTTTACATAGTCGACTACAACCTTCCTATTTCTTCGTTTAAAATGACAAGTTGAAAAAAGAAATTTGTAAAGTCATTTGTGAGCGGTAAGTAGATCTCTTGCGACTGCACAACCGATTACAAGCGAATGTTCGTATTTGAGAAAACTGTTTTTTAACGCTTAGTAATCGAATAAAATTGGCATTGTTTTGGAAAAATCATCTGTAGTTTTAGCACGGTCAATTGATCAAGGCATCCCCATTGATCTAATGAAGGTTCACAGCAGCTACGTATTCCTTATAATAGTCTATACATAAAAAAGAAATAACTGAATATTGCTATTTTATAATAATAGCTATAGAAATAAAAAAAAAAAAAAAAAAACACCAGCTTGACTTACCGTGTGACCACAGTTTTTAACACTCAAGTGAAAAATTGTCACTGTACAGAATCCAAAGTCACATACAATCCCAAAAACTGTACACTTCTGGTCATACACTGTGATTAAGCCCCCTTGTTACAGAGCATGACTCAATTATATTTTTACTTGTCACATGGCTAGTATCTTGTCAGAACAATGAACAGAGCGAGACATCAAGCAGGATACGAGTTTGGAAACATTGTGCTCTACATAATTCGAGAAGTCGTTCAACGGCCTTGAATAAAGTCAATCGATCAACCGTTATTGTTTTTTAAAAGTGAAAAAATAGTACTAAAATTTGAATTGGTTTTACGATAAATCTTACCCTTTTTATGTATACACAATTATCAATCACAATCTATCAGAAATCCTTTTTACTTTTTGAACGCTTAGAATGTCCGAAATTAGCTGTCCGTTAAATTTGTTTGCATTAACAAGTGATAATGAGAGATATTTGGGATAATGCGAATTACGGAGCAATCATTTTATTCAAGCGTATACATACTACATTGCCTGAAAAAATGACTACCTGTCGCTTCCAATCAAAAGAAGAAATGATTGGGAAAAAAACAGCAAGACTATATATATCAAGAGAAATAGAAAATATTGAGAGAGACAGAGAGAGAGAGGAAGAGAAAGAGAGAGAGAGAGAGATGAAAAATTTGTCCAACCATGAGAGCAAAAAGAGACGAGTGGATTTTTCTTTTCAGCGTCCTAGCTGCAATGCGCGTCTGAATGAGCTTTTGTAGTATAAAAGAGAAGAAAAATGGAGGAAAGAGGAAAAGAAGAGGACGAGCATGAGTGGGAGAACGGAGAGGCACAAGAAGAAAAAGGAGGAGGAGGGTGCTGAAGTAGTAATAGTAGTATGAGAAGAAGTAGTATTAGTAGCAGAAATATGGATATGTTGCTGGCATGTATTTTGAAAGTAATCAGCTCAGAAATACATAGAGGATATTTGTTTTTTTCGGTGAAAGATCGAAATTTATTTCATCTCGTGAACACCATCGGTAATATTTTCACTCGTGGCTGCACCACTCGTGAAAATATTACCGATGGTGTTCACTTGATGTAATAAATTTCGATCTTTTGCGCCACTCGTGAAAATATTACCGATGGTGTTCACTCGATGAAATAAATTTCGATCTTTCACCGAAAAAAACAAATATTCTATTTATTTCATGCTTTTAACCCTTTCTTGGAGGAGCTTTATCAAAATCCAGTACAGTTCTTTTCAATTATTCCCCGTGGCGTACCCCTCGCGCATAGCAACGCATTACAATATTACGTCAAGCGCGAGAAATGTAAGGTAAATGACGTCATATTTCCATCTGGTTGTGAGTCGCGCGCAATTTACCTAGGTAACTAGAATATAAAAATCGGTATTTTCACTGGTCGTACCCGTTTAATATCGAAAAATATTTTCACTGCTATTTCTCGATATCCTACCGGGAAGCATGAAATAAATTAACTTCACCTTAACTGTTTCCGCGCAAGATATACTGGCTAGACCTCTTTCGACGGCTAAAACGAAACCCATTGAAACTTGAAATGATTTTTTACCTTATAAGCTCGACTAAGCAAACAGAAGGTACCAAAAGACCAGACTGTACGTTCTGTGGTATATGTTGTCGACAAAAGCTGTAGTTTTCGCTTTTTGCGTTGAAATATTTAAAGTCATAGCAGTTTACTGTAAAGATCAATTAGACCAAGTAATGGTCAATTATTACAATCATTTTCCAAAACAAAACAAAAAAATCTACCGTTTACGCTACTGTGTGAAAATAAACCGTTCAAAACATTTGCAAGAAAGGAAGACAATGTCGATAACCAGAATTTTCTCTTTTACTTACAAGTGTACTTTTTATGTTCTTTCAAAGTCAACGTCCATGGCTCTTTTTTTTTTTTTTTTTTGTCTTCTGAAAATGCTTTCAATTTGAATTAATCTAAATAAAGAGTGAACGAAATTTGGTAAAACCCCGGAGCGTAGTCGGCAGCGTAGAGGACTTGAGACCAGAGGTCTCTGGTTCGAATCCCCAGCTCGATCTCCGACTATTGCCGATAGTCATTGCAACAGGGTTCATTCCTCTTTCATAGTAAGTCCTTGCTTCGACGATTGTTATGTAGGAAAACAGGTCATTCTATTTCCAAACCGAGTTTCTACCTTGCAGCAGCGCACCTGTAAACAAAAAATGTGAGAAAAGAGGAAAGTGACTAGCGATGAATTGTATTACTGTCACAACGTCTTAATGGGTTTTCAGGTTGGTCAACAGTAAATAAATATGATTTGCTGTATTCCATCAGCTGTAAAAAGAACGAAGGGATTGTTAGGCATACGAATGCAAAACATTCTGATATTAAGATAATATCATAAATAATTTGTATGTTATAATATAAGGGGACGGAGAAGATTAAATTGCGATTCAGGTTACAAAATTTTATAAACATTCACTCGCGTTATACAAAATAAAAAGGAGAAGGAGAAAAAATAGGAGAGAGAGAGAGATACGTTCTGTACAGACTTACCTTGATTTACATCGTTTGCAAGAGCGCATCGAGTCCCACTAAGCAGCCAAAGGCTTGAACAAAAGAGAACAGATCTACATACTGCAACAATTTTATATCTGAAAACAATCATCAAAGATACATCCTTACAGAGAGAGACAGAGAGAGAGAGAGAGAGAGAGAGAGAGAGAGAGAGAGAGGAAGAGGAAATGATGTAAAAATTTTATAGACTGGAGAAGGTTTCAAAATTTAGTCAGCCGTGTTAACATAGATAAACAAGAGCGGCAAATTGTCACAAGATACGCCCGTCCCACCACCAGTTGTCGAGGGGGAATAATAATCGTAAAGGGCAGGTAGAGGAAAATAGTAGTGCAGCAGAAATCATATAAGTGATTGAAATAGGCATGAATGTCTATTGTTAAGGAAACATGCATATAAAGTTTCAGGTCATTCCAACATGAAAAGACAAAGTTATATTGTAGAGAAGCATGAAAAGCTGTAAAAAAGAAAAAAAAATAATGAATAGGGAATAATTCCAAAAAGGCATTAGGTAAGGTTACAGCTCCAGTGCATTGCACTTTTCATAACTGCAACAAACATGTTTTCCAAGTCTCAAGTCAATTTGACTTGAGGTGACAAAGTTCCCTTCCGGACAAGCAAGAAATACTGTAAAAATGACGATCAAAGTGGAATTACTCAAAATCTGCGCTAGGTAGAGTTATTGTTCTTGCGCACTGTACTCCGTAATATTGCAACAAACATGCATACCAAGTCTGAAGTCGTTCTGACTTGAGATGACAAAGTTATATTCTAGACAAGCACTTAATCCTGTAAAAATGACGATCAAAGGGAAATAACTCAAAGACAGCACGAGGTAGTTACAATTCTTGCGCACTGCACTTCCAATTATTGCAACAAATAAGCATACCATATTTCAAGTCATTCCTACTTAAGATGACAAAGTTATGCTCCGGACAGGCAAGAAATGCTACAAAAATGAAGATCTAAGGGGAATAACTCAAAATTCGTACTAGGAAGAGTTATGGTTCTTGTGCACTGCACTCCGTAATTTTTCAACAATCATGCATACCAAATTTAAAAATGTTCAGACTAAAAATGACAAAGTTATATTCCGGACAAGCAGAAAATGCTGTAAAAATGACGATCAAAAGGAAATAACTGAAATACAGCACGAGGTAGAGTTATAGTTCTTTCGCACTGCACTCCGTATTATTGCAACAAACACAAATGCCAAGTTTCAAGTTAATCGGACTGGAGATGACAAAGTTAAGCTCCGGACAAAGAACTGGACTGTAAAAATGAAGATCAAAGTGGAATTACTGAAAATCTGCGCAAGGTAGAGTTATTGTTCTTGCGCACTGTACTCCGTAATATTGCAACAAACATGCATACCAAAATTGAAGTCGTTCTGACTTGAGATGACAAAGTTATATTCCGGACAAGCACTAAATGCTGTAAAAATGACGATCAAAGGGAAATAAAGACAGCACGAGGTAGAGTTACAATTCTTGCGCACTGCACTTCCAATTATTGCAACAAATAAGCATACAATATTTCAAGTCATTCCTACTTAAGATGACAAAGTTATGCTCCGGACAAGCAAAAAATGCTATAAAAATGAAGATCTAAAGGGGAATAACTCGAAATTCGTGCTAGAAAGAGTTATGGTTCTTGTGCACTGCACTCCGTAATTTTTCAACTATCATGCATACCGAATTGGAAGATGTTCAGACTAAAAATGACAAAGTTATATTCCGGACAAGCAGAAAATGCTGTAAAAATGACGATCAAAAGGAAATAACTGAAATACAGCACGAGGTAGAGTTATAGTTCTTTCGCATTGCACTCCGTATTATTGCAACAAACACAATTGCCAAGTTTCAAGTCAATCGGACTGGAGATGACAAAGTTAAGCTCCGGACAAAGAACTGGACTGTAAAAATGAAGATCAAAGTGGAATTACTGAAAATCTGCGCTAGGTAGAGTTATTGTTCTTGCGCACTGTACTCCGTAATATTGCAACAAACATGCATACCAAAATTGAAGTCGTTCTGACTTGAGATGACAAAGTTATATTCTAGACAAGCACTAAATGCTGTAAAAATGACGATCAAAGGGAAATAACTCAAAGACAGCACGAGGTAGAGTTACAATTCTTGCGCACTGCACTTCCAATTATTGCAACAAGTAAACATACAATATTTCAAGTCATTCCTACTTAAGATGACAAAGTTATGCTCCGGACAAGCAAAAAATGCTATAAAAATGAAGATCTAAAGGGGAATAACTCGAAATTCGTGCTAGAAAGAGTTATGGTTCTTGTGCACTGCACTCCGTAATTTTTCAACAAACATGCATGCCGAATTTGAAGATGTTCAGACTAAAAATGACAAAGTTATATTCCGGACAAGCAGAAAATGCTGTAAAAACGACGATCAAAGGGAAATAACTCAAAGACAGCACGAGGTAGAGTTATGGTTCTTTCGCACTGCACTCCGTATTATTGCAACAAACACAAATGCCAAGTTTCAAGTCAATCGGACTGGAGATGACAAAGTTAAGCTCCGGACAAGCAGAAAATGCTGTAAAAATGATGATCAAAGTGGAATTACTGATAATCTGCGCAAAGTAGAGTTATTGTTCTTGCGCACTGTACTCCGTAATATTGCAACAAACATGCATACCAAAATTGAAGTCGTTCTGACTTGAGATGACAAAGTTATATTCCGGACAAGCACTAAATGCTGTAAAAATGACGATCAAAGGGAAATAACTCAAAGACAGCACGAGGTAGAGTTACAATTCTAGTGCACTGCACTTCCAATTATTGCAACAAGTAAACATACAATATTTCAAGTCATTCCTACTTAAGATGACAAAGTTATGCTCCGGACAAGCAAAAAATGCTATAAAAATGAAGATCTAAAGGCGAATAACTCGAAATTCGTGCTAGGAAGAGTTATGGTTCTTGTGCACTGCACTCCGTAATTTTTCAACAATCATGCATACCGAATTTGAAGATGTTCAGACTAAAAATGACAAAGTTATATTCCGGACAAGCAGAAAATGCTGTAAAAATGACGATCAAAGGGAAATAACTCAAAGACAGCACGAGGTAGAGTTATGGTTCTTTCGCACTGCACTCCGTATTATTGCAACAAACACAAATGCCAAGTTTCAAGTCAATCGGACTGGAGATGACAATGTTATGGCCCGGACAATCAGAAAATGCTGTAAAAATGACGATCAAAGGGAAATAACTCAAAGATAGCACGAGGTAGAGTTACAATTCTTGCGCACTGCACTCCGTATTATTGCAACAAACACAATTGCCAAGTTTCAAGTCAATCGGACTGGAGATGACAAAGTTATGCTCCGGACAAAGAACTGGACGCCGCCCGCACAACCGCCCGTACGCCATGGGTGATTCAATAATACGGCCCGTCTTCGACGGGCGTATAATTACCAAAAACTATGGTGTAAGCGATAAATACGTATGTCCGAAATCTTCGACTCTCAACCGAAACAATCACAACAAACATTTCCTTGATGGACCGCAGAAAATGAAATGCATCTCTATCAGACGTAATCTTTGCAACCTTGCAACCGCTTAGGGCTTTATTTGGCATAAAAATATAAAAAAAAAAAAAATAGTGTTAATAGTTTGATTAAATAAAGATTAAATAGGTTAACAACTGGCTGAAAACGAGTTAAGATGTATCTTAAATGATGAACATCATGTGTTAAGTCATGGCCGGTAGCTCAGTATCTTGAAATCAAGGGGTCGTTGGATCCACTCCAATGTATGCCAGTTTCTTTCTAAGGATTGACAAAAGTCATGCAAAAGGATTCACTTCTCTCTCACTGCTGAATAAAGCTTTGACCATGTAACCGTGGGAAAGCAGCCAGTGGCACAATATTCTTTATATTAAAACGCAACACTTGCATTTACCAACATGTCCGTTTCCGGAGACCACGAATCAGTTAAGCGAAATTTGAAGAACCTTCCAGATAACACTTACCACCACACTCCAATAAAAAACGAAATAAACCACAAAGTATGTTTTGCAGCAGACATCATCGATCAAGGGCTAAAAAGGAAAAAAAAATATTTTCGACTCGAACGATCGTCATTTACTTCTTTTTTGCTGGAGATATTAAACAAAAAAATCATGATTTATTATTGAATACGGTAATTACATCGAAATACCAGGCCTATAAAAGAGCTCGATGTCATGATTGCTGCGTACCTGACTTGCACCATGAACAACAAGACCATTGTCGTTTTGCTGCTTGTGTGCCTCATTGGTGCTGCGCTCATCGACGAGACTGAAGGTAAACTTTATATACCTGTTTTCGTTCTTTGTTTCTTGAGATTTTTGGTTGGTTGCATGACTTTAGCTAAACATGGTATTTAACGGTACTTCAATTGTAAAGCATAACATACCATAGAGTTTATTTGGCATAAAATAATAAATAATAAAGCAAAATAAATGCAAATAAATAACATAGGAAATATATTTCTAGAGAAGAGTTGTTATATCAATTTACATTAGAAAGTGTTATGTCTAAACAGAGAATCAGCAATAAAGTCAATCTCCTGAATAAGTGAAATGTGAATTTAGATTCTCATCTTTGTTGAAGAATGCAAAGCGAAAATCTTAGATAAATTCTAATTATCTCCTTTGACTTGCATCCGAGCAGCATGTGCACCTTTTCCGTGCATTACTGGGCCTTCTTTTGGTGGTATGACGAGCACCTATCTTTCTAAGGTATTGTCTCCCTTAACACAGTTTAAATTTTTTTTTAATGGCAATGATATACTTGTAGAAAACGCCGTACATTTACAACTTATGATACATGGTTTCGTTACTATTCTAAAACTAACTCGGTAGCCATGGGCAATAAGGCCATGAATCGCACTGAAGGTGTACCCTATCTTCTATTAGACTACCTGATTTTATATTTGTCAAAGTTGAAAGCATTTACAGTTGACAAATCAATTGTGGCGTTAATGTTATAATTTGTCTTAAAAAAGGTAAAATGCATTATGGAAAAAGGAGAAAATGTTAGTACATTTTCTCCTCCTCAAATGTTCGGGGTCGTTAAAACACAGGAATATAGGATATAGGGTAATTGGACCGTCACCAATCGACAGCATTGAATGTAATTTTGTAGTTCTAGGTAAATCTTCTATCAATTTTCAAGTATGGTAATAATGCAGAAATGCTACGTATATACGATAAAACAAAACACAAATTCACCAGCTTTCTTAACAAATCCTATCACTTGAACCTGATCTAATTCGGACAAGCCCAAAATTTTCTCGTCTGGTGTAGAGTTCAACAGACCTCCTCTATGCAAGAGCAAGGCAGTCGTCACCGCTGAGCTGTTCATGCGCCTATCGAGAAGCACTTATCGACAACTGATGTATATAGATAGACCACAAGCACTGCGACGTGGATGTATACAAAATAATTGATTCGTCAATTACATTGAAGGGGTGTGAGACATCCAGTTGATCACAAAATACATGTACATGCTTTGAATTTAATACAGAGATTTATTGTTAAGTCTCAGGCAGTCAAAAATGACATAATGAAACATTCGACGCCTCAGAATTTATTTCGATTTCTGCAAACGTAATTTTCCAAATATAATTCTGTTCTACCGCTTTTTATTTAGACATATATGTTGACTTGTACACAGACAGGTAGATAGACATATATGTGCGCTATTTGGTTTGTTTATAGATTATGTAATGCTATCTTTGTTTTCCCGATTGCTTCTTTCGTTACCAACTTTAAATTGACCTTGAGCCACCAATACCCCGACACCTGCGGGAATTTTCGGGACTTTTATTTCTGAGACCCCAAATGTCTCCTAAGCATTTTGACAGTTATAGAGGATAAAGTTCATCAAGTGCACTTTTGCATACAAGATATTAATGAATGGCCATGTGGGTAATATACTCATATCTGTTGTCACAACAAAAGTTTTACAGAAACAGAAAAGATTTTGTTTGAATCAGAGTGCTGAAAGAAATGTACTTGGTCATATATGTGATCCTAAAATGGCTGGTGCTCATAAACGTATCCATCATATACAATATCATACTTTACGATCTTATTGAGATAGAATAGATGCTATAACAAACAATACGCCTTTGATAATAATTGACGCTTGCTATAAGCTGTTTAAGTCAACCAAATTTGGGCACTAACAGTTTCTTTGTACATATTTTTGTAAAAACATGTCAAGGTTTGGTAACATATTCGATTACGATCTTCCTTATCCTTCGTTTAAAATAGCACGTTGGAAAACTTACGGTTGTACAGTCGCCTGAGATCTATTAACCAGTTACAAGTGTCTGTACAGATTTCTTTTCCCAACGTGCCATTTTAAACGAAGGATACGGAAAATCGACTTTATTCCCAAACCTAGTCATACTTTGGCAAATACATGAGTAAAGAAACTGTTTATACAGGTTTTTAACGCTGTGGCTGTATAATCGAATAAAAACGGCATTGTTTTGGGAAAAAATCATCTGTATTTTTAGACCGGTCAACTGATCAATGCATCGACATTTCTCTAAGCAAGGTTCAAAGTGCACATGTATACGTGTTCCTGATATGATCTAGAACAAACAAGTAACTGGGTATGACTATTTCATAATAACTATCAAAAGAAATGATAAAGCACCGGCTTGACATACTTGTGAACACAATTTTTAACACCCAAGTTACAGACCGTCACCGTACACAATCCCAAGTCACATACAACGAATACTTCCGGTCCTACACTGTGAATATATCAATCGAAGAATTAGGCCTAAAAAGACTGAAAAGGCCACTTATCTTAGAATTTCGTCAAATATCCACCATTATTCCTTGCAGTATATATTCAGGAGATTCCCACTTTGAAAATATGAGAGAGCGAATTATGCAAAAGTTCTCAATAGAAATGTGCCCGTTTGGTTTTTTTTAAGCTCTTGTGATACTATACTAGTATACCTGAATAAAATATCTAGACTGGTTAAAATTAAAAGAATGTGCTGACGACAAATTCAGTGTGGCTAAAACATTTGAATTTAATTGAGTGAGAATAGAAAGTGTTGTAAAAGGAGAAGATGCTGGTTACTACCATTTTCTCCTTTTCTAATAATGTTTTCAACCCTTCTTTTACAGGGTTGTTAAAATATGCTATTCAGTTTTCTATTACCTCAGCAATCTTCAATCATGATTTATAACTGAATTAAGTTAATGTGATAGTTGGCCAATCATCAGCAAAGAAGAAAGAAGTAAGAGAAAATATTTTCAATGGTACCTTTTTTAATTGGCTACGTACCTGTCTAGGTAATTTTAGATTTCGTGCCAGAGTTTTGGAAAAAGTTGTAAGAATGTCACATGATCAATAACATGCGTCGATTGCGAATATTCGTCTTCAAATGAATATAATGGCGTCATATTTGATGTAAGTAAAATTAATGAAGTCACTAATTGCGAAACGACCATTCAAGCCACCGAAATTGCAGTTTTTCATTGAGTATATCCGTACGGTTTATACAAAAGGAGGTGTCTTGTTGTCCATATCGGTATTTTACAAGAACTTATGGTTTAAGGCATAAAAACTAAATGCCCCCTGTAAAAGTTGTGATTGTTTGGCAAAGGATTTATTCTCTACCAGACAACGAAAAATACGATTTATTATACTGCAAAGAAATTTCTCGTGATCTGATTGGATAATATGCCCCGAACATATATATCATGTACACTGGCAAAAACCCAAGTAAAAGCAGTTTCCCTTTCGGGAGCCCCGTATACATTACTACTCCTTCAACACAACATCCAACATCCATGGCGGCGTTGATCGGTCGATAGGTAAGCAAATTGTAAAGTGTCGAATCTCATACATTGTGCATAACGTTAAAAGGATAACCTAATGGTCGTTTGAGGCAACTAATGGTCGTTTACTCTTGCCAACAAATCAATGAAATGCATAGTTACTTACCTTGAAGCTGTTCAAATCCATGTTTAAATAAAATCACGACGAATGTATATCGCAGTGAAATCATCAAGATTATGCAACAAACTGCACGTTTTACCAAGGTTTCAGTGACGTCAATTCTCAGTGACGTCAGTTTTCATTGAATTGGGGCACTCCGAAGGGAAATTCTATTTCGTCAGCGTACTGTATTTTTAAGACAGGGAAATTTCGCTTAACACACGTTGGAATGGTAAAACTTTGCAGTATAATAAATTCGTTGTACGGTCAGGCTCGGGGCGACATGATTCGCCACAGCCGTGAACAAGTTTCCAAGTCCCCTGCCACCTGACCGTACAACTAATATTGTCTATTGTGACAGCTTTACTGCTTACCTTTTGCAGCGAGATACAGTACATTTAGATGTCTCGTTTAATCCTTTGCCACACAATCCCGTGTTTCAACGACTGTGACGAACATGAAGATTTTGAAAACTTTGTTGTAAAAGGAGAAATAATTATGCTGTTGACCAGCATTCTCTTTTTTAACTAGGAAGCTTTCTACCTTTTTATCAAGCAAACCCCATCATTTGAACCATATTTAATTTATCGTCTGCAAATGCTTCCAATATTAACAAAACTAAGCTTTTGTCGTCTGGTAAAGGGCTAAATCTTGTCGACCATTAGATAATCAAACAAAGAAATGGGTAATGACAAGTAGCTTATTAGTCACACACGGTCACCCACCTTATATGATAATACTACCAACTTCTTTAATGTCCCAGTGTAGTCAGAAATTTATCCCAATCTTTCCGGAAAGTTTTATCAGGCTGATCAGACAGTAGTGAGGCTAATTGTACTTTCAATTCCTCGAGAGCCAGTTTGTGTCAGGTGCTAACAACTAAAGTATCAAATTACCACAAGCATTAGGTACCACTGGTGTTTATCAAAACGCATGCATGTAATTCAGAATTGTAAATGATAACAGATTCAGAGTTTCTGTATATGTTTCAGTACTTAGATTTTATTACTCGTAAAAGCAAACATATATTGGAAATTTCGAAATATGTTGATGGTCGAAACTTCTCTTTGGAAGGAGGCAATGTGCAGAACATCCATGCTCAATGGACAGTGCTTATCTTTGATTCGCCATTCCAACATGTATATCTTCTTATAACTGGCCTGCCACACGCGAAAAGGGGCATTCGGACATTTGTGTAAAGTGCCGTCTCGGATTAGCCTGCGCGGACTGTGCAGGCTGATCCGAGACGACACTTTACGATTGCATTAGGTTTTGTCCTACAGTAGACTTGCGCAAAACAGAAAATTACCTATAAACGAAAAGTGTCGTTTCGGATTAGTCAGCGCGGAGTGCGCAGGCTGATCCGGAACGACACTTCACGCAAATGTCCGAATGCCTCTTTCTCGCGTGTTGCAGGCCAAATGAGCTTGAGCTTCAATAAATTTAACTTTAACATGGGAAATCAAATGTCTTCTTGCATGCCAGCCTGCAGGCATTGTTTCGATTGCTTTAGATAAGGGCTTAATCACCTCCAAGAAACTGACCAATCAAATGAATATGTGCAGAAATAGCTAACTTTGCACCTAATGGCTCTGTCTCAGAAGCGACTTGGTATTGATTACATTATGTATATGATTGAATATCTTTCAGCTTGGAAATGTATTTGTACATGGAATAAGTGGTGGTGTCATAAATATGGAAGGAAAGTTGGATGGTGCCCTTGGGGAGGGTACCGCTGTTGTAGGTGGTGGAAGTGGGGATGATACTCCCACAGTTGCTCATCAGGTAAACATAAATTATGCAGATATATTACTAATGAAATCTTTACGAAACAATCCTGTGCTTGAACGACGCTCAGAAAGAAAGTTTTTGGAAACATTGTGGAAAATAGAGAAAATGTTTGAATCAGCATTTTCGTCGTTTTCAACATTTTTTCTTTATCCTCTCAGAGGCATATTCCATCATTTGATACACATAAGTATGATTGGCCGCAAAATCTAAAACGTTATCGTCTGATTATGGGCTGAATGGAGGTTGTTGGGCATTCTGTTAAATGATTGTTTTGTTGATGTTCGTGGTAAATTTGTGGATGACTGTTCTCACGAGATAAACAAGTGCAACGGGCTGATAAGTACTCTCGCAAGGACGGGGACCAAAAGCACGACTTCTTTGATAGAAAAAAAAAAACATACCACGTTGCAACAAAAGCTAGCTCTGCAGCAATACAGCACAAGCGCCAACTTATACTAGACCTGTGTAAAGGACTGATAAGTATTCTGCCTGGAGCGGGGACCGAACCTCCGACGTTCTGGTCAATAAGCAAACACCTTAACACGTTGCCACAAAGGCTAGTACTGTACAGCAAGACAGTACATACGTCAACTTATGACAGACCTGGCTACATATAACCCCTCTACATGGAATTCGTCCTCGAAAGTATCAGAGGCAAAGAACGATGTGTAAATACAGCCCAAGGTTATCTCTTCTTAGTCCAACGTTAGGCACCAAACGCCAAACGCAACAGGCTGATAAATAGCCTGCCCAGGGCGAGGACCTAACCTAACACCTCTTGGTCCATAAGAAAACACTCAATCGTATCACTGCAAAAGCTAACACTGAAGCAAGACAGCACAGCGCCAAGTTATACCAGAATCGAAACCGTAATTACCGAGCATTCTTTTTTTAAATCTAGATTTAGAAAATAACACAATTTCTGGTTAGCTTAAAAGCATATAGCTTTCGCCGTGATATCATTAAGGTAATGCTAACACTACTGTCGCCGGCCAGCCAGTTCATTCATTGAAGGGGCAAAACAACAGCAGAATCAGTTCCTTGCTACGTCGATGTAATTACATGTAGTTTTTTCTGTAAATAAATATAAACAATCATAAGTACCAGTACAAAACCTTCAATATATACATAATTCTCATAATTCTTACAAAAAGGAATACTTATAGACATGATAATGTGACAAAAATGACATGGATAGTTACCTGTATTTATATTGATGTATAAATACGATGACTTGATAATAAACAACTTGTCATGCACAAACAAAAAATGGCGGGTGACGTGATAGGTGCAATCGATCATGACAACTGAGTGGTTAGTTTTAGTAAACACGGAGAGTAAATCAAACAGTAGAACAGTCTTAAAGGAGTGGCTTTGTCAAAAGTAATAACTTAAACATTGTAATAAAAGGGTTTGGAAATAAAAGATAACAATACTAGGAAGTTTTATGGTAATTTTAATATATCTTTAATTTCACTCAATAACACTACTACTATTACTTCTTTTATCATCATTATTGTATTCTTATAATCATATTCTTATAATTTTTAATACGATAAAAATTGTACTTACAGATTGGAGCACACGTGACACAGACAGCGGGGGACTATTTGCCACATCTAAGCATGTCTGGATATGCGACTTTCTGATATAGCGGATAAATAAATCAAAAATGAAAAAAAAATAAATGATGCCTTCTTCTTTGAATTCTAGTAAATATTCATACGAATGCCTTTGTACTCTTTACCAGACGACAAAATTTTGGTCCTGTCCATATATAGCCTGCAACATGCGAAGAGGGGCATTCGAACATTTGCGTAAAGTGTCGTCTCGGATTAGCCTGCGCAGTCCGTGCAGGCTAATCCGAAACGACACTCTCCGTTTTTATGTAATTTTCTGTTTTGCGCAAGTCTACTAAAGAACAAAATCTTACGTAGTCGTAAAGTGCCATCTCGGATTAGCCTGCGCGGACTGCGCAGGCTGATCCGATACGACATCTTATGCAGATGTCCGAATGCACTTTTTCGCATGTTGCAGGCCATATAGAGCTTTAGCAGACGACTAATTAGATGCTGCTCAAATATTTGAATGGATAAAAACATCGGAGGGAAATGAGAAATTGCTGTTTATGAGCATTTTCTTCTTTTCCAGCAATGCTTTCGAAAGAAAGGTCGTCAAAACTCGAAAGTATTTTGTAAATTATTAAATCGCGTGCTTAAACTCTTTTTCAGACCACAAAAATGCTGACTTGTCTAAGTTGGAAGCATTTGTAGATGACAATTAAGATGTGACTCAAATTATGGACCTTGTCTTTAATAATGTAGAAAAAACACTGCGGGAAAAGGAGAAAAGCTGGTTATCGGCATTTTCCTCTTTTTCATAATGTTTTCAAAAGCTTTCTCCTCTCGGGGGTCGATAAAATTCAAAAATAAAATTGTGTGGTGAAGTGTACAAATCTGCACCAATGCACGGTTATACTGCGCCTTCTGTGTTTTAGGTATGCTCACTTGGGCATGCAGGTGAAAAAAACCGCTTGGCCCTAGTGCAACTTTAAAGGAACTGAAGAGAAAAAGCAAAGAAATTTCGTCAAAACCGTCAAACCCCTAGAATTAGCTCGCTTAAAACATGAACGAGTAATTTAAAATCTAAGGAAAAAGTTATGATAGATACAAACTTTCTACAGTTCTTGGGCAGTATTCTTTGGGCGCAAAATCTGTGAACTCGACCTCTTGCGACAGCTTAAAATACAGTCCATTAACTTACAAAGTTGCTTATCCTACAATCTCAAATAAACACGAAGGTATTGATGTAGGATCAAACTGTACGTTCTGTGCAGTCTGATCTCGATCTATGCCGACCGCAAAAGCCTGTATGTTCGCCTATCGTGCCGAAGAGGTTAAAGATTGAAGCGTGAAATTCCTGACTGAAAAACAAACAGACAATGTATCTGCATCTTTTTGCTCTCCCATGTCGTCATTAATGTAACTATATGACCGTAAACACAAGATTGCCTCTTTGAAAAGCCAGAAACATTGATTGACAAGATTTTAAAAAAATGAAGGAAAGAAAAAGAGCACGTCGATAAGGCTTGCAACACAGGAAAAGGGGCATTAGGACATTTGCGTAAAGTGCCGTCTCGGAATACCCTGCGCGGACTGCGCAGGCTGATCCAAGACGACACTTTACGAATCCATTAGATTTTGTGCTACAGTAGACTTGCGCAAAACAGAAAATTACATAAAAACGGAGAGTGTTGTTTCGGATTAGCCTGCGCAGACTGCGCAGGCTAATCCGAGACGACACTTTTCGCAAATGTCCGAATGCCCCTTTTCGCATGTTGCAAGCCAATTAAGATGTTGAAATAGAAGTAAATCTAAATTTAGGTCATGCCCATGAAAAAAGAAATAAAGAAGATGGATATTTAATTCACTTGTGTGTAATTATCGTACATCAAAAAGCAAAATTTATCTAAAAAAAATAAACCTTTAACATTTAACTACACCATTCCGAGTATTTTAAAGACCTAGAGGGAGTACATTTTATGAAAACAATTTGGGAATAAAGGTAAAATGCTGGTTTTTCTGCGCTTTATAATAATAATAATAATAATAATAACTTTATTTAGAGAAGGTAACATGTTAAGACATAATCTTATTTTCTACATGGCCTTCTTACACCATAACTCACACACACACACACACACCAAAACCTCTCTCTCACATACACACACACACCTCAACCTCTCTCTCACATACACACACACACCCCTCTACCTCTCTCTCACACACGCACACATATGTATACGTACATGTACAAAGGTAAATGAAATGGCCGGAAAAATTAAAAAGTCGATCATCTCAATGGTTCGTTTACCCGACAGATACTCACAAGCTGCTATTTATATACAAAAGAATTGGGGGGAAATGAGAGTGGAAAAAAACGTCATAATTGTTGATCATTTAGAAAATACTGCTTTACTTTCTTCTTAAATGTTATTAGTCTGGGTTCACTCCTATTTTCAAGCGGAACATTATTCCAGACGCTCACACTGTAATAACTAAAACTGTTTGTATATATTTTTGTTTTGGGGGTTTTAGTTAAAACTAGATCATTGTTTGTCTGAGAGCGTAATGAATAATTATAATTTCTGGATACATGAATTATGACTAACATATAGGCAGGTGCTTTGTAATGGAGTGTTTTGTAGATAAGTACTGCAGCATGGTATTTGCATCTGTTCGAAAACAACAGCCAACACAGTTCTTTAAATAATTCTGCTGATGGTGACTTTGCGGGTTTGCCAAGTATAAGTTTACCAATTCGTTTCTGAAGGGTTGAAACCTTGTTAACATAGCGCGTGTTATTTTTTCCCCAAATTATACAACAGCAGTCTAAAACTGGTAATATATAAGAGTTATAAAACAGCATCTTCGCTTCCGTTGTTAAATAGAATGTAATATATTTGAAGAGTGATATCTTCCTTTTTAGTTCCTTACAAACATGGTCAATTTGAGAATGCCAGTTTAATTGGTTATCTATATATATATACCAAGAACCTTTTGTTTACAGACATTTTCCAGTGGTAAACCATTTATCGTAAGACTTAGAGTTTTTTCAAGTTTCATTTTATGCTTTGAACCAAGTAACATGCATTTTGTTTTAGAGGGATGCAAAGACATATTATTTATATTACACCACTCTTGTACGCGAGAAAGGCTTTCCTGCAGTTTATTCTGTATCGTTCTCAGTTCGAAACCTGATCTGTACATAGTGGATCGTCTGCATACAAATCTATATCTACTTCAGGACATGTAAACGTCAGATCATTTATGTAAATAATAAATAGGATAGGTCCAAGGATCGAGCCCTGAGGAACCCCAGATTTTATATCCAGCATGTTAGATTTAAAATTCCCAACCTTTACCAGGTGTCTCCTGTTGGACAGATATGATTTGATGAGGTTGTGTGCATTATCTGTAAAATGATATAATTTGAGTTTGTGTAACAGAATTTGGTGATCAACTAGGTCAAACGCCTTTCTAAGGTCTAAGAAAACCGATCCGATGAATTTACCCTCGTCCACGTCTGTTAGCCATGCATCAACCAGTTTAGTTAAAGCTGTTGTACAGGAATGGTTTTGTCTGAAACCAGACTGAGATCGATTAATTACATTAGTGTTTCTGAAGAAAATTTCTTTTTGAGAAACAATGTGACGTTCAAAGATTTTTGATATTGTTGGTAGAACAGAAATTGGCCTGTAATTATTAGGGTCATCTCTATCACCTGTCTTAAATATTAGTATGACCCGAGCCAATTTCATCTCATCGGGATATATCCCAGAAGCAATACTGTTGTTTATAATTGATACAATTACCGGAGTTATAATATCTCCACACTGTTTTAATATCTTTGGACCCAAACCGTCTAAACCTGTAGCTTTGCTGGAGTCAAGTTTATGTATAATGTTTAGTACGTCATGTGCCGAAATGAATGGAATAGTAAATTCATTATAACCCAATTTTTCCTCAAGAATCTTCTTAAGAGATTGAAAGTTTGTCTTTGAAAACGTTGTCTTTGTCACGATATTAGAAATACTAACAAAATGCATGTTTAATTCATTGATGATGTCAAGACTCCCTTCTATTACTGATTCTGTTTTTGTAATCTTATTTGGTAGGATAATTTCATATGACGTTTTAACATTTGCAATAGTTTTGAGATTCTTCCATAACAGTTTTGGATTTTTCTTATTTACTATGGCGTCATTGAAGTAATTTTTCTTACTGCGCTTTATCATACAGGTAACTTTATTTCGGAGCATTTTGTATCTCTCGTAATTGCCGTCTTTATGGGCTTTATCTCTATCGAACATCAATACTTTTATTTCTTGATTGAGCCAACTAGGCTGGTGTACACGTTTTACCCGCTTTTGCTTTAGTGGAGCGTGAACAGATAAAACTGAATTTAAAATTCCATAAAATTTATTGAGAGCCTTATTTGGGTCTGGTATCGTTTCTATGCATTCTATTCCAGAATTTAATAAGCCAGAGTTAAACCCGTCTTTATCGAATTTATTAAAGCATCTATATTCAATAGTTACGTGATCGTAACTTTCACATAAAGAATACCATAATTTGAACTACAGTTTGTTTGTCTTCTGGAAATGCTATCAATCTCAACCGATCTTAAATTTTGTCGTTAGGTGAAAGATTAAACTGCTATATACGGAAAAGAAAATGTCCTGCCAATAGCCAGAGAGAGAGAGAGAGAGAGAGAGAGACTTAATTTGTATCCGAAAGTGTAGAGTTAAGATCAGACTGCACGTTTTTGTACACTGTATGCAAAGGCGCATTTATTGTGTTCAGCAGTCTTCCAGGTTGACCCTTTTTAATCTGACCTTGATGAAAAAATAATAAATAAAACAAGAAAGTTAAAGAAGTTTATTGCACTTAGAAGTATATAATAGTACTTCAACACGATTTTCCAAGAACAATGCATGTTTCTTGTCAACAATAAACAACAGAGAGAGAGAGAGAGAGAGAGAGAGAGAGAGTAAACAAACAATTTTCATTAAAAAAATGAACCTTTATTCTCCATTGTCACTCTTCAGTTTTGTTTAGAAACTTTTTTCACATTCCGATCAACTTTTTGACATAAACTTTACAGCTCACACTCTCCATGTCAAACCTTTATGAGCAAAGGAAGGTAACTGCAGATGAGAATGCCTAAATGTAAAGGACTCACAGCTACAACGATGCTTTGGTTAGCTTTCAGCCGACAAAATTATTGATTGTATTTGCGTTTATTTATTGTCGCCACTGGTTGCCCATATGGGCGACGCCCCTGAAGACTATTAGTTTTGTTACAGGGGATAGTGCAAGATACAAAACCCATCCTCAGTTACGCCCGGTTCTTTAACATGCTCGGTGTATAGCATCGTCACATGGGACCGCGGTTTAAAGTCTAATTCGAAAGACTATTAGTAATTTTAGTAGGCCAGCCGTGAGGCTCGAACCCACACCTTTTAAAAAAAGTGACCCAAGGCTTGATGTTTACAAGTCCTATTCTCTACCACCTGACCTATGCGGCCTGGTCAGCCGACAGAATTACCTTTATAGTACCAAGAATAACACATGATCAGTTTGAGGTCGTAGAAAATATACGAACAAACTGGCGGCTTTCACATCTAAAAAAATCTATAGCGTCTGTCGAGCATTTTGATCTCTATCTATCCTGTCAGGAATGGCGATGAGCCTTTAAAGGTCGAAATAACTGATGAAAGCAGCCATTTGGATCCACTGACTGATTGGCCGCGATGTATTTCAACGAATGAGACCTATCGACTCATTTGTCAGAATTCCTGGGTCCGCACCGACCAAAGTATAAAGTAACTCAAGTTCTGATTGGCTAAACTGAATTGTTTAGCCAATCAGAAACTGTGTTACTTTCCAAAACTTGCATTAGATTAAGAATGTGATTTTGAATGGTTGGTGAATACGGTCCGAGGATAAACAAGAAATCAAAAGAAAAATGACTGGCGCCGTGTTAGGTTATAGAATAGGAATACTGAAACCCTTTTGTGGTTCAATTTGTGGTTCAATCTGAAGAGGTCGTTGTTTTGCATATTATTGAAAGGTGAATTAATTTTTCAAATAGTTTTATTCTTCAATTTCAGATGTTAATCAAATGATCTTTGGAAAATGAGCAGTTGCTACTAAAACCGATGTTCATTTGGGCATACAGTAATGGATATTACAATATAAGCGGTAACAATTCTTGCTACACTATAAGCCAATAGGGTGTTTGCTCGCCCCACGGCGGTGGGGGAGGGGTTTCGAGACTAATATTACTTAAACCCTAATGCGTCCTGAGCACATATCCAAAGTCTGCCACCTGGCGAGTGAGGTTTTTGCAAGTTATTGGGGTCAAAGGTCATTGAGTGCATCTCTGCACCTTATCAATTGATCAGCAATTAACACTTCTTTGGTAATTCTAGTCATTATGTAAGTCCCAAATGATCTCAGGATATGCAATATGCTTAAAGTTTCAAATCCCTTTACATTTCTTACAAAGTAACAAAGTATTTAGAGTAAATCAAATTACAAATTAAGCTTCTAACAAATCATAACCTGAGAAAGTACAGGGACTTTTTTCAGACAAAACACATTTTCTTGGTCACAGATGCTTTGAATGCATCCTAGAAGTAGTTAACATGGCATTTTCAGATTTCTTTTACATCGATTTGTCAAATACACGAATAAAACGGTCGTACTGCTATTAAAAAGTTCATCAGGTATACTTTTGAATGTTTTATGTAAGTTGCTGAGAGTTCAATTACTATCTGTTGGTTTTTTTTTTTTTTAAATGATCTAAGATTTTTTGGTATGTCCACTTTCATTGTCCTCATATATTCGCGGTTGTATACAGAAACTTTTATGGTAAATCAAAGTACTGAAATTACTAATATATTATGGACCATTTAACTCTTGCATCTAAAATAAAATATATCTTGATCTTATTTACTAAGAAGCCACTGCATATGCTAGCCACAGTGCCTTCTCTTGTTAATCTATCATTTTAGCTCTATCAGTCAATAACATCAAAGTAGTTAGTACTAAATATTCATCTTGCCATTACGAAGTATGAAAGGTATGACCCACAGCCAAATATACCCTTTTCGCCAAATACTCTATACACATGCATGGCTATAACTGCCCGAAATCAGACATTTAATATTCTTAGTAAATCTTGTCATAAGCTCCACTTGTTACACACAACGGATAATTAATCCGGTGATTCACCAGCTGTGAATGTTACCAAGATGCGTTGGATTCCTCCTTCGGATTTGATATTTTAACAGAGCAGATGCACCTATTGTGGTTCATTTGTTGGCCAGTATTAAGTTGCAGAGTACCATGATGATCTGGGGGAATGAGAGTTCATATTTGCTCAGTAAAATTAAAATTATCCTCGTTATCATGCATGCCAGCCATCTTTATCGCTGTTTGCTTTTGTTACGGAAACTGTGAGTGTTGTTTTTCCGTTGTTACCCTCGCAGAATTATGTTAGGTTAACAGTCTGGCATCATAAACCAAGGAAAATAATAGGAAATATTATGCCACCATTATGAAACAAAACTAAGCAGAAATGTTGACATAGTAACATCCGAATGATAAGGGGGGGGGGGAAATAAACGGACTGGAATTAAAGCTAATCACCTGCGGCATCGACTTGTATCCCCCCAAATTAATAGAACACAGAAAAATGGTGCTTGAAAAGATCAATAAAAATAATGTTTAAAACGGTGTAAAAATGAATTGAGGGTCTATTTTGAAGACTGATATGTAATCCATGGCACACTGGCACGTATTTTCCAATCAATACATGTAAAAATATCGACAATGGGTGAGAATTTGGGAGAAAAGTGTGACAGAGGGTCATTATTTTGAAGTTTTTTCAAGACAAGACCTGTGTGACTCCCTGTGATTCAATTTGCCTTTCTAGTTCAGCCCAGCTTCCGCACTAAACATTGATGCTCTGAATAGATTAACATGATCAACTGTCAATGTAAAAGCTACAAAGAATCATGTCATAATCGAATAAACAAGACAACTCTTTCAGAAGCAACATGTAACTGTTGCATAAGTCAAACAAAAGAAACTAGCTTGTGACCTTGTAAAACTGTTGACCACATCGACATAATAGGAAAATAAAGAAGGGTCTGTCCATCACAACTCTTTACTCCCTTCCATGTAATCCACAAGGAAGGCTCGAGCCGCGAAAAATGTCGCAGACATTTGTCTCTTGTGCTCGGGACGACATCGTTGAGCTTCTAAAGATATTTGGTGGAAGAAAAATATGTAATATGCGCCCTATCACGGGAGCTTATCGCTCCTGCAGTTGGGTCCCTGAACGAAGGTGATACTCTCATTGTTGCCTATCAGGAAAACAAGTATTGTGCACAGAATTTACTAATTAACTTATTACCAAACAATCTTGTGTCTGAACGACCGTGAGGCACAAAACTTTTAAAAATACTTTGGAAATTGCAGGAAATGCTAGATCGGTATTTTCCACCTTTCCTAAAATGTTTTCTGTACCTGTTTAGAGATATATTCCATCGTCTGACACACATTTGATTGTCGTCAACTGATGTTTTTAATTTCAACAAGTCTAAAACTTTGTTGTGCGCTTTAGGGCTAAAAGAGGACTATTCAAGGAATGAAGAGAATTTTTTTTTTTTTCATGGAGGTATGGAAAAAAAAAAAATCTAATCACACCTTTGTATGAAACCGCTTAGGAATGAAGAGAATTCGCAGTGTCATACAATGTGATTCGTTTTTTTTTTTTTTTTCATACCTCCATGAAAACAAAAATAATTCTCTTCATTCCTTATAATTCAAGATCATAGACAACAAATATGCACTTAAATAATTCTAACTGCTCTTTTTTTGTAAATCCAACATTGCGTATTTATTTACTGTCCTTTTCATTGATATTTCATAGCGCGGTAAAACTGCTCATTCATGACGTAAAAATGACGTAATTCATGATGTCATTTAAGGGTTGAGTGCATATTTTTGTGTTTTCATCGAGATATGAAATGCAATTGCCTTATTACATGGCTTAACATAACGCCCCGAAGGCGTTATGTTAAGCCATGTAATAAGGCATTTGCATTTTATATCTCGATGAAAACACAAAAATATGCACTCAACCCTTATAATTGCACTGCTGTTCACTTGAATCAATTTTCGAAAATGATAGAGAGAAAAAAAAAAAAAAAAACACGGACAAATACGACAGTAAACACGAGTTAATTTCCTTGGCGGATACTTGGTGGCACGGGCATGAATACACAATCTATTTTTAGCTTTGCAACATATTTTCCGTCGAAGACGGCCATTTTGCTGACTTCGAAGTCAATACTTTCAATGATTTATCAAACAAAACAGAAATTTTTGACTGTCTATGAACTAATCAACTATCTAGATTTGAGGCTGAGTGGACGATATGTTCATTCGAGTGACCTTTTTATAGATATTTTGTAGAGAAAAGGTCTACATGCCATCGGCAGATCTGTTCTCGATGGGTATCTACCTGTAGCCGATATAAGACTATCCGAGTTTTCTTGCAAGCTATGAATCGAATGACGCCAACGTTTTGTGAACCACTTATTAAAATGTAAAAAACGGTGTGATAGCTGTTAATTCCTCAAATGTTTTTGGTCTTCCAGTTCTAGGCTTTTGTTAAATTCATCCCTATCACGCCAACATTTTAAAATTCTTGACACAGTGCATTCACTTCTTTCGATCCTTTCTCCAACACTCCTAGCTTTCACTACACTTTCTATCAAATCCACGATGACTTTTTTCTGATCATAGTCATCTGTTAAACATGCTTTTTTTTTTTACTTAATCTTCGCAATAAACAAACTCAGAACAACTCTGTCATGAAACAAGAAATCAACTTCATTTATGCAAGAGTAAACTTTCCGTTTACACAGTGCTCTAAATTTAATTCAGTGACCTGCGCTTCATAGAAACCGACCGCTGACGTATTGAATGATGTAACTGATGACGTCGACCATTCAAATACTTGATTCACTTTTGGCACGGTGTATTTTTTATGTTTAGGGTGCAAATAAAGATTAATATTCATCAATTTGTCCGGATTTATTCGGGAGTTTTCTTTTTCAAGTTTTTATGCAAAAGAAATCAATCTTTCTGCATTTGATTGATTCAGCGATGGAACTCTAAAAATAGCACATAAAGAGCTTGCATGAAATCTAAAATTAGATAATACACAACAACTTGGAAAAACCGAAAGCAGTCCCATTGCGTTCATCGAAAAATGGTATGACGGTTTTTTCGTCACATGACCCGATTTCGACCAATCAAAAAACGAGTTTACATAATGAGTGCAATTATTATAGTATTGAACATTTGCAGATTGAGTGGATTTATTAGTAGAAGTTCAATACGCTAGAATTAAGTTGAAAATAAGATTGCTTAAACCCAGCAGAGTAACAATGAGTTTTCAGCTCTCTCTTTGAATTTACTGTTGGTTTTTTTTTTTCAGTTTTCAGAAAAAATAAATTTAGCTAGATCTAGCAATTTGAACTTCGGGCTCGATATAAAATCAGAACGAAAAACATTATGAAATCTCGTATACATGTTTGTTTACATTAGTTTGACTGCAAAAGTACTTCCGGCACTGCTGATTTTTTTTTTTTTTTTTTTTTTTTCTTTTTTTCATGGAGCTATGAAAAAAATGTTTTCAGCCAATCAGAACTCGCCAATGTTCATGAAAAAAACTAATATTGAATTATTGGGAGATGTGTTAAATCAACATCATCTGTTGTTCTTTGTTAAGATAAATAGGATGATAAATAGCCTATCCGGGGCGGAGATCGAACGCAGGACCTCCTGGTCCATAAACAAACACAACATGTCGCCACAAAACCTGGCTCTGTAACATGATGGTGAAGACGCCAACTTACACTAAACCCGGCTACATATACTTCCTCAACATTTTTTCCTTCTACCTCACTGTTTAGAATGTAAGCGTTTACTTTTTATGCCGTCAACTCATAGGGTTGTTTAGTAAAGGACCTCGGTTTCTTATACACAATAGACAACTTTGACAGCACTAAACATTTGCCCAGAGAGGTTAGTGTTATGCAGACCTAATGCATAGAAAAGAATAGAAAGTATTTAGGATTACTGTTGTGACGGAATCAAAATTCTCTAATCAAATAATCCCTCTAACACAGAAACTTCGTAGGTTACTTCAAGATGAATATCTAAACTATTATTTCTTACACAAAGTGGGAAAACTTTGAAGCTTGCGATATTAATCTACATCTAAGTGTGTCTAGAAGTGCATCGTTCTGATACAGGGGAAAAAAGAAAGAAAAAATGATACAAAAGTTAATACTTTATTCATTGAATTCTAGTCCAAAGATTCTAGTGGCAGTTTAGCTTCGCCATGTGACGGAAATTAGATACAGCAACATGTCAACTGACCAGTTTGACAACTTCTGGAAGTACTGCAAATATAACACTGCGAAAACAAGCGGAATAATTATACAACTCCAAAGAAGTTTACAAGAACTAGATAGAGAAAGGCAAATCCAGAAATATGGACAAAGAATGTAAGAAAACAAAGACGATTGCATGGGCTTTCTTACTTCAGTGCTAGTGGAAAGGAAATCGGTCAAAAAGAGGTGAGCATGCAAATGCCGTTTTAAATGCACTGATAAACTGCCCGAAGCTAAAAGATTAGAGTGGTTTCACCTGTGCTAATATAAATGAAAAATCTCCAGGGGCATCGTTCTGCAGCAAGACGAAGGAGAGCTACATCAAGGGCTTACTTCTTTGAAAAGAAAATGTGTCTGTAGATGGTTTTTCTTGAAAACTGTAGATATTATTGAACGAGTTGTTGAAAGTGCACTGAAAAGCAAGAATTCTGGGACATTTTCATCTAAAGACAAACGTTGAAAGCACTCACCACATAACGAAACAACAGACTACATGCTGGATGACGTTCGAAAACATATTGAATCAGTTACAGTATTTGATGCACATTATACGCGACAGGACACATATCGCAAGTTTCTTATATCAGAGAAATTTATCTGCTTTATACAGACTTTACCAAGGCTAAAAACAGGAAATGTGTCTCCCACTGAAAATATAGACAAGTATTCTATAATGAGTAGAACAATAATTGTTTCCGTACTCCAGAAAAGGATCGGTGCCTGACTTGTGTTGTTTAACGCCAGAAAGAACAAACAGGAGAGATGGCACCTAGTATTCAAGCTAAAGATGACAATCATTATAAAAACGAAGACGACTTTGCCTACTCCTTGTTCACTTGTATGTCAGGTATATTACCAAAGGAAACTCTGCTGTAATAACCTGTCATTTTACTCCGATAAGGATTCTCAAGTAACATATTACCTTTGGAATGAAAGAGAAGGCCAATTTCCTGTGATGCAGGAACAACTTTACTTACCTTTATCAAATCGCAGCTCTCAAATATTAAGCATGTCACACTTTATTTGGATTGCTGCTTGGGTAAAAATCGTAACAGATTTACTGCATCACTTTTTACTTCTTGCAATCAATTCAGTGAATAATGTCTCAATTATTGACCATAAATTCCTTAAATCTGGACATACGCAGATGGAGAGCGACTCCAGAAAATGCCGTGATTGAGTGTAAACAGATGTACAGGTATTTATGTCCTTGGCCAATAGGACACTTTTGTAAGGCTTGCACGTTGGAAAACACCTTAAACAGTATTTTTTTTTTTTTTTTTTTCTCAATTGGAAGCCTCTAGCTAATTTAGTTTTGCCACAAAGCGTTATAGCCTCAAATAGTGAAAACACCAATGGATGAAAATCAAGTGGTTAGTTTAAACTTTATTTATTATGTTGATACAAATACACATGTAAAATAAAAGAAATGATACATGGTATAACAAGTTTCAAAGGTTGATAGGTAGGATTGGAAAACAAGCTAAGAATAACTTATATTAATTCCTCTCCTAAAGATGTTTTCATACTTATTAAAAAATACCACATATTGAGATGCCATAGCTTTAAAGTAAAGAAAGTAGATATGATACCGAAAATAAAGACAAAAAATATAGAAATGATAACCACTTCCTGTTTTCTTCTCCCTTCACTTGGGAGTTCACAAAGCGTAATATACAGGTGGATTTAGGTTATTGAATCATAGCAACGGAGATTGAGATGACGACTGGCTCCAGACATCCAGCCTATGAAGAAAATCTTTTTGACGCTAAAATAAAGTGATGGACACAAGCAAATATGTACTTGTTTTGTTCAAAGGTAAGGTGTTCGTTTCCATTTAATAAATTGGAGGTGATAAGCGGACATGGAATATCATAAAAATTTTGATTACGTAGCTGATGATACTTAGGACAATAAAGAAGGTAGTGATCTACAGTTTCGATTTGGCCACAGGAACATAATGGTGAGTCGATTAGAGATCGTCTGTGTAGATCATGGTTAAGCGAACTACATCCTAAGCGTAAGCGTGCATGTAAGATCTGTCCCTTTCGTGTCCCAAAATTAAGCAATGGAGATGATTTTTGTAAAGTGCTGTTTAATACTGATTTAAACTGTGATAAGGACGCGGCGTTTCTTGTACTTTGTGGCAAGGTATTCCATTCCCGAATTGTGCGAGGTAAAAAAGAAGAGCTGTAGGATTGGGTCCTTGCGTTTACACACCTGATACTCCTTAAATTGTATCTTCCAGGATCGGTTTGATCACGCCCAGGGATAAGATTTGACAGGTACGTGGGTGATAGACCGTTTAACATTTTATAAAGTAAAATGAGTCTATGTTTACGTCTTCTTGCTGCTAGTGTTTCCCACTTAAGATCGCATAGGAGTTTCTGGATGTTACAATATTTAGTAGCACCAGTAACAATTCTAGCTGCTTCGTTGTGTACTGCCTCGATTTCATGTTTCAAGGTTTCTGTGCAATTATCCCAGACGACATCTGAATATTCTAAGAGAGGTCGAATAAAAGAAAAGTACATTCGTTCGAGGCTAGACCTATTTAAGAAATGTTTGACAGTTTTCATCATTCCAATTCTCTGCCAAGCTTTCTTAAGTATAAAAGATATATGGGATGACCATTTCAGGTCTTCAGAAAAAGTAACACCAAGATGCATATGTGAGGATACATTTTTTATGGCCACATTATTCATGTAAAGGGAAGGATGTTCAGGTTTCTTTCGTTTCCTTGAAAATATAATAGACTCTGTTTTTGAAGGATTGAAAGAAACTAGCCAGGTTTTAGACCAACAATGAACAGCTTCAAGGTCTGTGTTAAGAGCTGTCGCTGCCTGATCTGGTGTTTCCACAATTACATACAAACTGGTATCGTCGGCAAAAAGACGAACGTTAGTGTTGATTTGGGACACTATGTCGTTTATATAAATTAGGAATAATAAAGGCCCTAAAATGGAGCCCTGGGGGACACCAGCATTGATAATAGACCAGTCTGACGAAACGTTGGAGCAAACAACACGTTGTTTGCGTAATGTTAAGTAAGAAGAAAACCATTTGAGGAGAGGTCCACAGATACCAAGCGAAGACAGTTTGTGGAGGAGACCTCTGTGCCACACTCGATCAAACGCTTTGGAGATGTCACAGAACACGGTACGGACCTCAAGTCCTTCGTCCAAAGCTCGGTTTATGTCATCATAGATAAAAATTAATTGGTTGGTAGTCGAGTCACCTTTGATAAATCCGGACTGATACTTCGTCAAAAGTCTGTTATCATTCAGGTAGTTGTATAAATATTTGTGGACACATCTTTCAAATAATTTACCAAGACAACTAAGCAGAGAAATTGGTCGATAGTTAGATGGCTTGGATTGATCACCCTTTTTAAATATAGGTGTAACATTTGCTAGTTTTCAAGCACTGGGGAAGTAAGATAAGGCAAGAAGTGAATTAAATAGGTGAGATAAGACAGTACATAATTCTGTAGACCCTTCACACAGAAGTTTTGGGCTAACAAAGTCAGGACCACTAGCCTTAGAGGAATCAATGAGAGAAATTGCGTCTTTTACGTCGCATGGAGTAATAGTGAGATGCGACAAGGTAGATTCGATAAATGTTATGTTGTGTGGTAGTTGTTGATCGTGATCGTCCAGTGTCGATTGTCTAGAAAAATACGAATTCAAAAGTTCCGCTTTGGATATGTCTGTAGATGCTTCCATATTGTTATCATAAAGAGTTGGAATGGTGCATGTTGTTTGCTTTTGTGTTAGTCGTTTAGCGACTTTGAACCATGTCTTTGGTGAAGTACTGGATGAATTGATTATTTCAACTAATTTATTTTGGTAGTTTAATTTGGCTTTGCGTATATGTTTTGTTACAGTACTTCGCGCTTCTCTAAACTTTGACCATGTTTCAACATTGTTTAGCCGTTTGGCTTCTTTATGTAATCTTTTGCGTGTTCTAATAAGTTTGCGTATTTCAGTGTTCATCCATGGAATATCGTTTGGTCTGACAGTGATTGTTTTGTTAGGAATGGTTTTAGAGGCGACTGAAATGATCTTGTCAGTAATATTTTGTATTGTTTTATCGGGGTCATTGTCATCTGTAAGCAAGTTCCAGTCTACGTTTCGTAGTTTATTTCTATATTCATCGTAGTTACCTTTGTCGTAAAGCCAGATGTGACGTTTGAACGACTTAAATTTAGGTTTGTCAAACTTGAGGACAGCAACGACTGGGCAATGGAAACGGGTAAGTTCAGGAATAAATGGGTCGGCAACGAAGCTTGAAATGACGTGATTCTTATTTTTAACAAAAATAAGATCGATAAGCGAGCTTGATGTTTCTGTAAAGTGAGTCGGTGTGTCAATCAGTTGGTGTGCACTGTGTGATGCGATGAGATTTTTTATCTTATCTGAAGCCTGAGAGAGAAAGTGCATGTTAAAGTCTCCAGTGACGATTATATTGTCATACGATTTGTCGAATGCTTGGTCTAGACTCTGTTCCATCAAGAGCCATTGGTCATTGTTTGAGTCAGGAGGACGGTAGAATCCACCTAGTAAGATTTTATTTTTACCCAGCTTCAGTTCAACCCAGAGTGCTTCTACTCCTTCAATGGACAAATCGTGCTTCTACTCCTTCAATGGACAAATCAAGTGGTTGGAATTCAGGAAAACAGATCCTCAATCAGTATACTACAAATATAATTTTTATGGGGATTTTCACTCAGTCAACATTATGTCTCGATAGAAGATACCTTTAAGTGCTTCTCTACCACTACTTTATACTACAAAACTTCCAATATATAGTGCTAGGAAGGCTCATTAGCTCTCACTGTGAAAAGATTGAACAATTCCAACCGAGCTTCATTCGTGCACGTCTTTCACAACGTTGTGACAACAAACAGGCAAAGGACTTTATATCAGACCCAAATTTAATTGAAGACTATGAAGACTCTAATTCGGAATAATAGGCATACATGTATATTAGGCCCCTTCCAAAGCAATACAAATTGTGTTAAAATGTGCTATATTTCTTTATATTTCTTCATTTAATCTTAAATTAATGAAGTATTTGATGACACAAGTGTGTTGTTATCCTTTTTACTGCCCAAATTTTAATGATATTAACAAAACACAAACAGTTGCCATCGATCATGGTTTGTGTAAGATTGTGTAGTAGTGTGTGGTTTAAATGTACAACCAAACTTATAAAAGTTTCAGACCAAAACATTGTTTGTTCATCAAAGACGTTGTCAACCTTACTGCCTTTTGATGTGTCATTTTCTCTGAGTGTATCAAGTGAACTTTCATAATTTGGACCTCATAATATACATGAATCTTGTGTTTAAACATTTTTTTCAGTCATAAAATATAGAAATTTCACAATGTTATAGATTGTTTCTGGACATATGATCTACAGTCGATCTGATTCTTACCTTTGTAGCGTCATCGAATCAGTTACTGCAAGCACTGACAATCTTCTTTTGCGAGTGCGACCTTCTGCCAATTAACCCTCGTTATTAGGGCGTGTACAGTAAGCTATTCGCAACTTGTCAGTGAACGTCCGATAGCGTGCGAGAACCGAGATGATTCGATTCCAATCCAGATATTTAGAATAGGCTTTTTCTGAACCTGATCTATTCCACCCTTAAAAGCCCCTTTTTCATTTAAGGCTGTGAAAATGTTAAGGCGTTAAATGCACAGCTTCGGTTTTCGACCCCTGTTGGAGGAGCTAGCCGCGCGGGGGTCGACGCACCCATCTATGCTTTCCTGAAGTTTCTTTTCCAGTACTTCGTATTGTATTCTTCTAAAGCCAATAACTTGTTTTCCACATCGAAATCGTCATGATAGAATGTTCAACTTGAAAAGAGGAATGAATTCCGTCATATGACTATCATCAATCCTCGGAAAGAGAGGAAATAATTCTGTCGTCTTTCTTGCACGCGTTTGTGGTACTCAAGCGAAGTTACTAAGATTATACTTGTATTTATAAAAGTGTGTCAATGTTGTCTCCCGTCTCATATTGAGGACCTGAAATCACTAACGAGGTTCAGGAAGTACATGTAGTCTATTCTAGCATTTAACTATCTGTCCGTCTGTCTGTCCCTCTATATCTGTCTGTAAGCTGTTTCCTACAAAATCTTGTTTCTCCATATTAATTTTTGTACCAAACGACACAAATCCAGATTCATTCATACTTAAAGAGGCCCTTAAACTCATTTTCAGCCAGTTTTAACTCATTTTGTCTTTATTTTATCAAAATATAGTCATTCTTATATCTTCATGCCAAATATTGCGCCTGACGGTTGCAAGGTTGCTTAGATTACGATCGATAGAAAGTGCATTTCGCTGAGTTGCGGCCTTCCATGTAAACAGACTCGTCGTTTCCGGTTTTTGAATCGAAGATTTTCGATATATCCGTTATACACTCGGGTAGATTCGTATAATGATCATGCATTCTGTCACGTGACTATATTTGACCTTCGCCCTGCATTTAATGAGGTAAACAAAGGAAAATGGAGGCTTCTCTGTTGCAGCCTCGATTTTCAGAGGGAGGTCGCGGCCTATATGCAAATTACACCGTATCCGACTCTAGGCGGAAACCAACGATAAATTTCCGTGACGCACCGCCATTGTTTACAGCTTCGATCGTCAGCTAGTTTTCTTCTGATCAATGTTCGGTTTCTAATACAAATCTCTGTGTTTCTTTTTTTCAATTACACCATATATGTCAGTAATTTATCCATGTTTACACAAAGGACTGATTTCTGTACCATTCTAAATTGTTTGAAATTTAACAGCGTTTTTGCTCACCGGCTGTAGACCGGCATCTTTAAAAGTATTAGCAGACAACAAACTATTTTTTGCCTAAATTATAGGATTTCGGTATGAAATTCCTTGGCGGGAGCTTGTCGGGGTCATACCGTATTGTAGCCATTTGTTGAGAACAGTTCGATATTCCTCTCCCTGAAAGAATAAGAAACAGTTCGCTTCTTCAAATTCCAAGTGATGCGCAATAAGGTAGGCTACCGTTATAGATACTCTATAATTATGTGTCTGTGTTATCTCCCTTGCCATGATGTGGAAACTGCGATTTTATGTCCCAATCATATTGTTTAAGAATGGCATTCCTTGTAACAGCTGTAGTAAATCATCATCGTGACGAGCATTTTCTCCTTCTGTTAGTGTATTTTACATGTATACTTGATTTAAAGTGAGACATTTACAATTTTGTAAAAACTTTGATTTGCAAATCCAACTTGTTTCTATTTTTCTATGCGTAAATTCGACATGAAATAGGCAACCATCCAAAAATCTAAAAGCATTTTTATGACTTTATTGTTGAAGTCCTTCATAGAAATTTCTGTCTGGTTCTCTGTATAAACTCATAAGCGAATCTGTCTCCAAACCTCGAGGCGCTGTCTGGGCCTTTCGAAAAATCGGTAACCAAGGGGTCGCTGTTTCAACGATCGTTATCTGGGAAAACAGCTAGTGGCTTGCAAAGAATATTGTGCGGGCTACCAGAAAAATAAACTCCAGAAAAACATAGTTAGGTGCACTGGCCGCCGCGATAAAACTAAAATAACCAGAAATGTTGAAAAACGGCGCTAAATACCATACAAAACGAACAATACCAACAAAATGTAGAATCGCTTTATCACTTTAATGAAAAGGAGTCATGCCCTGACAAAACGGGGTTAAGTGCATCACATAATTATAGACCCATGAAATCCATTTTTTCTAATAACCGATTAATTCCTGGGGTAGAGTGGTTCTTGGACATGCAACAGAATTGACCTTTAGCCGAAAGTTTCGACAAAGGTCAGGTGTGGGCTGCGCAGGCTGACCTGAATCGATCCTTTTTGCAGATACATTATTAGTTGTACGGTCAGGTGGCAGGGGACTTGGAAACTTGTTCACGGCTGTGGTGAATCACGTCGCCCCGAGCCAAAGGCAACGAATTTACTATACTGCAAAGGTTTACCATTCGAACGTTTGTTAAGCGAATTTTACCTGTTTTTTGGTTTAAAAAATTGAGTACGCTGACGAAGTGGAATTTCCCTTCTGAGTGCCCCAATTCAATGAAAATTGACGTCACAGGGAACTGAGGTCACAGAAACCTTCGTAATACTTGCTAAAATGTGTAGCTTGGCGCATAATCTTGATCTTAATCTTGATCGATGCCGCCATTTTCTATGTTGTGTTGATAGTGTAGTCATGTATACGGTGGTTTTGCCAGTGTACATGATATATATGTTCGGGGTATATTATCCAATCAGAACACGAGAAATTTCTTTGCAGTATAATAATAAATCTCCTTTTCACAGACCATGACTCAAATGTAGCAGACAATATGGCCTGCAGCACGCGAAAAGGGGTATTCGGACATTTGCGTAAAGTGTCGCCCTGGATCAGCCTGCACAGTCCGCGCAGGCTAATCCGAAACGACACTTTCCGTTTTTATGCAATTTTCTGTTTTGCGCAAGTCTACTGTAGCACAAAATCTAATGTTGTCGTATGTAGTCGCGGACTGCGCAGGCTGATCCGAGACGACACTTTACGCAAATGTCTGAATGCCCCTTTTCGCGTGTTGCAAGCCATATCGAAAGCCGGGTAAAATACCATTTAAACAAACAACATAAACATCGCCGTAAAATACTGGTAATCAGCATAAACAGGTTTAATTCTTCAATTCGCTCACAGTATTTATGTTTATAATTAAGTCTTTCCTTTTTCGTCGTCAACTCATAGGATTATTCGATAAAGAACTTAGGTTCCTAGTACACTATAGACAATCTATAAATCATAAAAATTTTGTCCAGCGAAGTTTGTGTCTTATTTCATGCTTTTCGGTAGTTTATCGAGAAGTGACGCTGGGGTATTGTTCGATATTCCATGGTTACAACTAATGAAAAATACCGATTTCATTTTCTAACTCTTCAATTAAAGGCGGAAACAGTAACTCACGCGTAATGGTTACCTAGGTATGACGTAATTTACCCTTCATTTCTCTCGCTTAAAATAATATCATAATCCGTTGTTATGCAGAGGGGGTACGCCACGGCGAATTACCGATAACAACTGTCCTAGATGTTGATGTAAGGCCCCCCCCATAAAAAAGGGGGGTTATGGGTATAAAATAAATAGATTTTTGTTTCGTTGAAAAATCGAAACTTATTTCTTGTGACAGCGCCACTCGTGAAAATATTATGGATGATGTTTACTCGATGAAATAAATTTCGATTTTTCACGGAAAAAAAACAAAAAGCAAATATACTCTTTATCATAGGTCGAGAGGTTCCCTACGATATAGAGGAGATGCTCAAATGTACTACTTTTAGTAAAGATGTCCGATGATCGAGCAATGAAAATTTCAATGTTTCGTGACAGACAAATGGAGTCTCAAAGGCCTGTGACCTCAATTACGGGATTTGTCTTTGAAAGGGTAAACTGCATCGTTACCAGCATTTTTTCCTTTAGCCACAATGATTTCAAAAGTTTTCTCTATAAGAGTCGTTAAACTTGGGATTGTCCGGTAAACGGTAAAGCCTTAACAAGAATACCGTGTAAGACTTTCGCAATTTATTCTGGTTGAAGGAGAAATTGCTTGTCAAAATGGTATGCACTATCGAACCCCAGTATTTTTGAAAGCCAGAAAACTCACTAATAAGTGGATTGTCTTCGTGATATGACTAAAATATTATTGAAAGTGGTGTGAACCATTCATAAAGTTAAACAATGTCAACGTGATTTGTATTTTGGTTATTACAGATTGGAGCCCACGGGACACAGATAGCTGGAGATAATCATCTACATCTAAGCCTGTCTTGCTATGCACCTTTCTGATATGGCTAAATAAAGGCATTGAAACAGAGTTCATGCTTTCTTCATTTAATTTCGAACCATTTTCTGGTGCATGCCTGTTGAAGGCTGTGTTTTAACAAAGCTTTCAGGCTTTAGAAATGTCACCGTAATGGGCAGTGTAGATTAGAGATCAGATTTGTACGTCCTTTGCTGTCTGATCCTGATCCACAATGTCCATAAAAGCGCACAAATGTGCGCTCAGTAGCCAAAAGGCTAAGCTAGGTTTCAAGCTGGCCTGGAAAAAATCAAAGTACTGAAAATACCTAGGACGAAGATACTGAAACTTGAGGACTTGCTGTTCAAGAGAAACCAAGAATAATCACAGTGCTGTCAGCATTGTAATCGGTCGACTTTTAATAACTACACTGGTTGAAATCGCAAATCAAATAGTACATGTAGTTGTTTGCACTATGTATGGGATAAAAGTCCTACACCTTACAAATGAGCCACGTACAACCCCCTTACTTGAACTGTCCTTTACAAATTAATATTTTAACGGAATGGTTAAGACATATGTTTGCCAGTCGGCAGCAATAGAACGTAAGATATATGTGATGATTCTGATCAGCAAACCAGCTATCAAGCTTTAGATATCACTAATTATGACAAACAGTATCTTTTGAAAGAGTTTTAAAAAATCCAAATATGCGGTACTGTAACCTTTGCAACTTTAGTAACTACACTGTAACATATTGTCAGAGTCATAATGCTATCAATACTTTTAAATGGTATGAATAAGTCGTATAAAAATATGCCTACATTATGACTTACGAATAGTTTACTTTTGGCTTTTAGTCGGACTGTTATTTTTCCACTTTTAAAAAGCTGTCGTATTTATCGGGTCAAATTGTCCTACCTAATACTTTTTGGTCGGCTAAATCGTTCTGGGCAAAATTTTCAAGTCGAAAAGTCTGCTGGCCAATTTCCCTTACATTACTTTCAAAGAATGTAGATACCCAAGAACTACATCTACCTAATCCCCAATCATTTACCAAATGATAAAATTTTAGACTTGCCCAGATCAGAAGCATTTGTACATGACAAATTAAATGCAGACCAAATGATGATTTGAAAGGGCTAAAAATAATAAATAAATAGAAATAAAATAAAGTAAAAAACATGGAGGAAAAGAGAAATGATGGCTTCTTCCTCGGGGTCATTAAAAACGGGATAGTTTGGTTGACAGTTAAAACACTTAGTGGGCTTTTTACAGTTAAAAAAAAGAGAAAAAAAATTCGAATACTTCAATTTTATGGTCGTTTCTTTTGATAATATATCCTACATAAACTGCCAATTAAGATCTAAGATACGTACGTCTGTGATTTTGATCTGCATTCCGTTCAAAGGACAGTCTGATTTTGATCTTTTATTGTCTTCAAAAAGCTAACCCAGGTCATTGTGTTTGAGTAATTTTAATAAGCAAGAGCATAACTACCGTAAACCTTGTGCTCTTCATCAGAAATGTAGAAAGAATCAACCGATATGGAGTAGCTGATGAGATAAAAATGCTGCTGAGAGTTTTACGCTTAAAGGCCTGAATTAGTGAAACAGATATGTTAAGCTTAGAAAAGCAGTCTAAATATTGCAGGGCTATTACTATCTTGACTAAAATATCTCAGAAAACTGGCATGACAGATCCAAGATCTGACTACAATATCTGCGCAGTCTGATCTCAATCTGCACTTTTATTCCACAAAGACTTTTTCCCAGGTCCGTTGATTCAGACATGGAGAATATGACATCATGGCTTTTCCCCTCGATGAAAATACTCTATTGAACTCTACCAAATGACAAAATGTTGAAAATCTTTTATATGGTGAAAAAATGTAGTCGGAAAAAGAGAATATGCTGAATACATGCATTTTCCCGCAATACTTTCATAGCCCCACAGGATTGTTTGATCAAGAGTTCACAGGCTGATATTAGTCTTTTGAATTTCATCAAAAAGAAACATATTGGTGAGCGTTTAAAATGGTACTGCCGTGGCTGGAAGTACAGGAAGATGGGCTATGAAAATGATTTAATACATCCTACACTAAAAAATGCGTAATCAGATCTGTCTTGGTCAGTATTGTGAATGGACAGTCTGGTGGCTAAGGTTGCAAGCGTGGAATAACCAGTCCATTCTGAAAATGTTTAAGTAATGGCCTCTTCGCTGGGGTCACAACTCTTACACAACTGTACATCCTTTGTCCCTCACAGCTTCATATTATTTAAACGACCAACGGCCGATCCCATTCAAAAATGTTGAGTTGCATTTGCATCAGTTTGCTCTATGTCAAAAAAAAATTTAATTTTCAGAATCTTTTAAAGCAATGTTTTCTTACAAACTGCTTTCCGTTGCAATTTTATCCCTACTCAACGCAAAATCACCTATCATCTTTTCAACACCTGCTACATATACTCTTACGAACAAAGTCCGTAACAAAGAAACATATGAACAAATACATAGCAGAAATACAGGGACCGGGCAGGATTCGAACCTAGAACGCCCGGACGAAAGGCCAACACCATTGAGCTAAAGAGAATTCTCCCTAACGCAGTTGTTAGGTGCTGTATTTAAATCGGGATGAAGCCATGCATGAAGGAGTGGTCTCTCGTAACAATAAGAACAGCACTCGTCACAACTCGGCCGATCCCTTAACTACATATTACCTGATCTACGGATCACTCGAAGTTTGCCGAATAATATGGACAGCAGACATCTATAAGATGCGTTTACAATACTTGATACACTTGATTCACTCTCCTTTCTTTTATCAAGTTGCTGCATTAACACTGACCTCTTTTCTTATAACCGTACTGATAGTAAACTGACACAAAACTTCCAGTTTTTGCTGGCCCGAGAATTTGATGATACTGGTATTATGACCTAATTCAACGCTAATCAAACTGTGACCGCCGTTTATTACATATTTGAAAAGTTAAGTATGGGATTATTTGATGCCTGTTTACTACTACATTAGTTACCATTCTTGTGCTTTCTGGGCTAAAAGTAGTTTTTGGTATAAGAACATCACGGCAGGTATAGCGTTAAAACGCTGTAAGTAAAAGCTGTTACGAGTTGCAGTTATATCAGTTTGCTCTCAGTGGATGGGTTTCCGAAATTTGTGGTCCCTCTAATACGCCGGATGAAGCAGGCCGATTAAAAATAATAGTATATATACCTCTATAGAATTTAAGTCTATGATCTCTAATCAAGTCGTAAAGTAACCAGGCTTTAAGTGTAAAAAATCAAGAGCAGGATCAGCGAGGTCCATTGTGCAGGGATTTTATCTGCACAAATAACCCCCTTGTCTTGTCGCTGAAACTTTCACATAAGCATCATTTGTAACGGCCTGAATGAAAATTCATAACGAAAACTACCTAAAACATGAATTGCCAGTCACTTTAGGGTGAATTTAAACTTTGATGAATCGAGGGAACGTACCATTAACAAACTGCTAAATTCGACAAGTTGATTGGAATTATGTGGATGATATTAGAAGGAATTTAAAAGTAATCAAATCAAATCAAATATTTTTATTAAAGAATATAGGCCACCGGCCCATAATATATAAGCAATTTTACAGGATATTCCCTCACAAGATTTCACATGTTGATAATCATTCAAACCGAGACATCATCGTTCGACAGACGAGGAAGTTATGTCTTATCCAATTGAAAACGTCTGCTGCAAATAGATCAACGGCTCAGTTGGGTTGGATTTGTTCTATAGTAGTAGGAGACATTGTTTGAAAAGGAGAAAATGCTCCTTCTGAGCATTTTCTCATTTTCCCAAAATGCTCTCACTGCTCGCAATTCTGAAAATTAAATTCATTTTTTCTTTTCGAAAACGTAGGCCTCCGGACAATGATAAAAACATTTTGTATGACATTTCCTCAATAGACAGAACCGTTCACAATTATTTAAACTTAAACTTTTAACATCGTATACAATCCAAACATTTTAGCCTTATTCCAGAATGAGAGCGTCTGCAGATCAGTCAACTGTGGCACATTTGGTCGGGTCTGTTCATTAATAGAAGAAGACATTGATTGAAAAGGAGTAAGCGTGTTTGTAATATGTCCACTCTAATAATTGTCAGTCTTAAGGCCGCATAGCCATACCGACGGAAGTGAAAGAGGATACCATCGTCGGGGAAAACGTCATGCTGATATGTTAGTCATTGAGTGAGATCTTCTTTGAGGCTTTTTAATCTTAGTCTGGAGTAGGACTACTGATGGTAACAAGACCCATTTATTCATCGCGTGATTAACGGAAACATCAACTCCAAGACTTACATCACTGATGTTCATGTAGCAGAATTTCTTCTTTTCCTTCAGCGTTATGGTCCGAACATCGTCTTCATGCATGATGACACCCGTCACCGTACAGCTACAGCATCCCACCGGTTTTTTAGTGGCTTATAATGTCAATATCTTAGACTTGCCTATGTGTAGTCCAGGCTTGAACATTTTAGAGCATGCGTTGGACAAGTAGGGCCGTCATGTTCGAACAAATCAAGTAATGAACACAGAATTATGATCTTGCAGCAGCCTCATAAGTTGAATGTGACAATTTACCAGCGGAATGCTAAAAAAGAGTGGTTCTTTGCTCCAGCTAGAACAAGTAGTCAGAATATATGCTTCTTCCAAGTATATAGATAGAATGTATGTTTGTTTTTGAGTAGGGCAGTATAAATAGGATCTGCCATAATTATATTAGAATTTGAGGCGAAATTTCATTGAAAGAATTTACAGTGTAATTCTATTAAGCTTTGACGAGCTAAGTTACATTCTTTTCCTCAACTAGTTCAATGAAATTTTACTGTAAATGTTAAATCATTCTCACGTGACTATAACTAGTTCTCAAGACGTATAGGTCATAACATGTAAAAACTTGCCTTGTATTTCCATGACAGAGACCCACCCACTTACTTATTTGGTAGGAATGTATGCCAAGGATCAAACAAAGGTCGAAAGAAAATAACGACTTTATTCTTCATCTAGAGATGAACGCAAAAATAGCTTTGTCAGTAACATCAATTTTGGCAGTTTAAATCACAGGAAAATAAAAGTCAGTACTGTTTTAGAAAATCGGGCGCATCAATACAGGGCTTTGACAAATCAACCATATTATGCTTTACTCACACACGTGGTGTCATACTGGTTACTTTAAAATGATATGTATATGGGCAATACGCCCATATGAGTGAAAGAGGGCCTAATGAATCTGTAAAAAGTATCAATCCATATCTGCCTGCTCTGCCTGCACAGGCTGTCCTGGGTCGAAACGTTTTGCTAGTGGCCAATTTTCTGCATATCAAAGGGCTTTTCTACCTTAGACTACAGTCTCTTTTCAGACAAACTTAGTGTATATTATACGACGACTCGTTTTATAAAATGCAAATTATACGAACATGCATTGAACCCCTTTTGCCATAGTGTTGTTCATCTGTACACTGAAAATAGCATGAAAGTCACTCTCTTTGACCCCCCTACTGCTCTTTTCGTGACAAAGCAGGAGTTTTGGTGTTCTTTTCTCAAAACAGTACAATATGAGAGAGAGAGAGAGAGAGAGACACTTGCTGTCTTAAGACGATTTTTTTGAAAGGTTACGGTAATTAATTGGCTCCCAAACACTTAGCAAAAATACACTAACTTTTCTTAATAGCAATGATCCAATCAACACCGCAAACGTATTTAAGACCGCCCTTTCTATTTGTCCTGATAGAAAAGTGTCGTAGAAGAGCTTTAGCTTATCAAAAATAGCATATCTGCCAGATTTAGAAATATCCTTGGTGTAAGAATTAAAATGTGTTTCTCGTAAATTTCTAGGGTATCAAAATCGGAATGTAGTTTAGATTGGTTGAAGAATAGATGGTTTGCGGTCGCAAAATCTAGGATATAGATTAGGGCGTGTACAGTAAAGTGTCTGCAACCTGTTAGTAAACGTCCGATAACGTTCCACAGTCGAGGATTTCATTCCAGTCCAGATGTTTACAAAGGGATTGTTCTGATCTTGATCTATTTCGCCCTTAAAAGCCTTTTTTTTCACCCAAGGCGATGAAAGGATTGAGGCGTTAAATTTGAGAAGTAGAGATTCTGTTTATTACAGGAGCTAGCCGTGTGGGGGTAATTTATGCACCTATCAAAGATTTCCTGGGGACTCTTTACCAGTACTCTTTTAAACCTAATGGTTTCTTTGCCAAATCAAAATCATTTGACAGATTTTTAAGCGGTAAGAAAGCAATTCATTTTGTTGCCTTTCTTGCACACGTCTGTGGTTCTCAAAGGAAGTTACCAAAGTTATACTCGTATCTATAAAGGTGTGACAATGATTTCTCCCCTCTCAAATTGAGGACCTGAAATTCACTAACGAGGTTTAGGAAGTACATGTAGGCTATTCTAGTTTCTGTACAGTAACCATATTCTTAAGCTATCACTACAAGGCCAAGAAGGCCAAGTACTAGTAGAACCTCGCCCATTTCTTTCTTTTCATTTTTTTTCTATTTTAGTACCCTTTGTTGCTACGAAGTTTTCTTAACTTTTTAACGAAAATTTTACGCTTGTCCAAACTGAGAGCAACTGGGAGCAATTGCAGACGACAGAATGAATGCAACTTAAATATTTCCAAATTTGTTTTTGGAATGTTAGAAATCATTATGGGAAGGCAGAAGGAAATACATGTACATGTGACTAGCATATTCTCCTTTCATCACGATGTTGTTAATAGTCTTCTTCTTTAGTGTCGTATAACTTCAGACCTATTTGATAAAGGAATATTTCAAATGCTAAAGCGTGAGACATGTAAACAACAAGTCTCGGTCCACTTGAGGGTGTGGGTTCGATTCCCACGGCTTGCCGACTACAGTTACAAAAGTCTTTTGGATGAAACCTTAAATGTAGATGCCGTGTAACTAAGCTATACACCAAGCACATTAAAGGACCAGGAGGTATTTAGCATGGGTTTCGTCCTGCATCTTGCACTATTCCCCATAACATAAATAATAGTCTTCAGGGGGCGTCACCCAAATGGGCAACCGATGGCGACGATAAATAGACGAACAATCAATCAAGCAATCAAACCCTATTTGATATGTTGTTACGGGAGACTACTCTCTCATGCATGGCTTCTTCCCGATTTAAATACAATACCTAACAACTGCGTTAAGGAGATATCTCTTTAGCTCAGTGGTTAAGGTATTGGTCTTTTAAACCTCGAAAAACGAGGATAATTGCCCGTCATGGGTTCGAATCCCGCCAGAGGCAGTTTGTATTTCAGCTATGCATTTGTTGCGGACTTTCATGTTCGTAAGATGGGGGCTCGTCCGGGATTGGCCATTGAGCCATTAATCCCATTTGTTGTCCAAAAACGGATATTTGTTGTCTAAATAATAGACTTACTGCCTAATAAGGCTTTGAGTCATCAATAAATGATGACTTTAAGAGGGGGTGTGTTACGGGAGACCATTCCTTCATGCATGGCTTCGTCCCGATTTAAATACAATACCTAACAACTACGTTGGGGAGATGTCTCTTTAGCTCAGTGGTTATAGTATTGGCCTTTCGTCCGGGCGTTCTAGGGTTCGAATCCTGCCCGGTACCTTTATTTCTGCCATGCATTTGTTCATTTGTTTCTTTGTTACGGACTTCGTTCGTAAGAATGTTCATTATATTAACAGGGGAAAACGATATTTTCCGTGTCGCACACTGCATTAGTTTCATAATATTTGGATTATGGGAAAATCTTAACAAATTGGGCAGGTAAAAAAAAGAACTTGTAAATGATCAAATAGTACCACAACAAACGTTGAATAACTTCCGTGGAAGAAAAAGCACTGAACACTATGATGGGTATATATAAGTGAAGAATGATTTCTTTATCTGTGTGCATAATTGGAAAAATGGTTTAAAATCCCTCGAGAAGAACAGAAAATGTTTAGATATCACGGCAAGAGTCAACAGAAAATTTCGATGATTCAACAGCCATCTTATTGTCCTGTGAAAAATCTCAGATTTTATGTTCTAACTTGCAAGACATGTGAATAGAAAAAATGGTCAAAGCTGTCAAGGGATATACAAGAGTTAAGTTTCTGTCAAATTGATTCACTTGTTAGCCAATACTTATGATACTTGTTTACATGTAGCTGCAGCTAACTGATTTGTCGCACATAAAGGCAACGGCTTTCGATTTTCGAGACTGTATGTAGATCCATTGTAATCATTGTTCTGCCGTATTCGGTTTTGCTGACATTAAATGTGGCCAGTGCGTGATTCCATAGCTTTTTTTTTCTGACACAGCCTTTTTGAGATTAGTTAATCATACATCGTACATGACAAATGATAATAATGATAATTATAATAATAAATTCATTTCCGGAAGGTAAAACATTAAGATATTCTTCCAAGCTATACAAATCCTAAACAAGTCTTTTTTTTTTTATAATATTGCCTGATAATGTAAAGTGAAACGTGCAATCAGGATGATAATGATGGTGGCTTAAAAAAATGGTTACGTATAGGTCAAAAAGATGAAGTAATGGATAATTGATAATAATGACAGTAAACAATCTTATCCGTGATATGTTTAATCGTAACAAGAATAGTCAAAGGTCAAGGTCACTTTGTAGAATTATTCAAGACTTATTCGGTGACTTTTTGACATAGATTAATGACTACTCAAACATTTCAAACGATTATTGAAAATCCCATTTGATGATGGCCAGCAAAATCAAAGAGTAAAGGTCCCTTATGAAGTTATTTGCCCTTTTCCAGGCAATCTTATTGTTTTCTTACATCTATTTCTACCCTCATAAACACAAAATTCCTCATTTCAACCACCATGTATTGGTTGTCTGCATATTTTGTTTTTCAGTTTGAACAAATCCTTACCCTCGGAGCGTCGAATAAAACCAGCGACATTTGAAGTCTAGTAGTAAGATCCAAAAACTGGCAGTTTCAATGTTGCTTTTGTGCACGTTTTGTGTAGTCTGGTCTTGAAGTACACTCGCTGGAAAGGAAACTATTGTCTTGAAGTGTGCTTTAACGGTTAAAGTTTAATGATTAAACTGGAAATAGCCCTTGACCTGTTAAATTAGTTAAATGAGCATTTTCCAGCCCATAATACAAACCAAAATACTGTTATTTCAAACTTATTTTTTATGGGAAAAATATCTCCCTATCGGACAATGTAGATCCAAGATCAGACTGCACATTTTGTGCAGTCTGATCTTGATCCACACTGGCCGCAGAAGGTCCTTCGGGTCGCGCTTAGCAGCCTAAGGGTTAAGATTAAAATGAATAAGAAACTTTGAAAGACTATCTTACTGGAACTAATGTGTGTAGCTTTTGGTCGTGGTAAACCCAAGGAAATTTCGATCACCGGCAAGATCACTGCAAAAGAGATGAAAACGTATTGTGGCCATTTGTTGTGAAGATTCGTGGCCATTTGTTGTGCAGTTTTTTTGAAAGAGTAGGAGACAATACGTGTCTTTCACTCTAAACTGCTGCGCAATTCATAAGGGAAGCAACCATTATATGTTCTATATGCTTATGTGTTTGGGTAATCTCCCTCACTAAGACGCGTATTGTGATTTTAAAGGTTTAAGTCTTAACACCCTTAGGCTCCTAAGGGCTACTCACTGGCCTTTTGCCGACATTGTAGATCAAAATCAGACTGCAGAGAACGTGCAATCTGATCTTGGATCAATTCTATCCAACAAGGAGATATTTTTCCCCCAAAAAATTACTTTGAAATAGCCAAAAGTCAGAATTTCACTATCCGCTTTAAAGTTTCGTTTAAGTTATTTAGTAGGATAAGGGTTGATAAAAGCTTCAGGTTTAAACATTATAAAATAACGGCATACTTAGCAACAACTCTTTCTTCTCTCCTTCTGTCGATATATTTTATATGTATACTTGTATCTAAGTAAGACGTTTATAATTTGGTAAAAAAAAATGCCAACATGTTTCTGTTTTTCCATGCATAAATTCGACATGAAAAAAGCTACATTCCACAAAAAGTTTAAAATCATTTTCTTAGTGTTGACGTCCATCACTGAAACTCCTGGTTGGTTTTCTGAATACACTCATTAGCGAATCTGTCTCCAAATCTTGAAATGCTGCTGCTCCGGTACCTTGGTCGGTAACGTACAAGCTTGACACCTCGGGGACGCTGATCGGAATCAACAAAAGTTTTGATTGGTTCAAACTGAATGCATTTTCAGACGGCAAAATAAATGTGGCCAAAATAATTTGATTTATGTTCGAGGGGGATAAATACAATGAACAAAGAGGAGGACATCTTATTTTCTCTTTTTCCACAAACTTTTCAAACTTTTTTTTCTTTTTTTTTTTTGAGTCGCTAAAACTCGGGATTGTGTGGTAAAGATTAACACTTTTCTTCGTTACACAATTTTAGACTTTCCATATAACTTCGTTAAATTGTGTTTAAGACCAGGTTTCAAAAATATTTGAGTAATATTGCGGCAGTCTGTGAAGCCATCTATTCTTTCCAGGAGTTTCTTTGTCAGTACTTTGTACAGTATTGCTTCTTCTAAGCCGCTGGGTGCTTTTCGACATAGCCATCGTTGATCAATTCTCAGAGGTTAAAGAGGAATGAATCCTACCGCCGTGTATCCAATTACTATCATCAAATCATCGGAAAAGTATGGTTAACAGCATTTTCTCTTTTTCCCTCGAAGTTTTCAAACGTCTTATTCCCTAAAGTCGCTAAGACTCGTGACTGTGAGGTAAATGGTTAACTCTTTTCCTCGTTACAGAATTACAGACTTGTCCATCTTGTTTCTTACTTAAAACTGTGTTAAAGAACAGTTTCCAAAATTATTTCAGCTTTTTCGCGGAGGTCAGTGCACCTATCCATACTTTCCTTGAGTTCAATACCAGTACTTTACACATCATTTCTTCAAAAACACTATCTGCATAACCATCGTCGAAGAATTCTTAGAGGTGATTTAGGAATGAACCGTGTCGCAATGACTATCATCAATCTTCGGAAATGTATTGGCCAAGCTTGGGAATCGCACAAGCGACCCCCTGGGCTAAAACCGTGTGTGTTATAAACTGAGCTGACAGATCGGCTTGGCAACACGGAAAGCATTTGCATACGGCTCAAAGGACGTGATTTTTCTTTGAAAGAACAGATAACATATTAAGGAAAAGGCAGAAATGCTACTGCTCGTTAAACTTTTATAATGTTTTAAAAGGCTCTCTTTCTGATAATATTTAAACTTCGGATCTTTTGGTTAAGTGTTGGTGAATACAAATAAAAAATTGCAGAAAAAATGAGATTATTCCTTTGCTTAAATGTAAAAGGTGATTAAAAGTTGTACTTTGGTGAATGAACGCACCTTCAGAAACAAAATTTTAGACTCGTCTAAACTTAAAGCATTGTGCAAACGATAAATTAAACTCAAACTTATATTTTCTGTTTCCCACACTTTTTTTTCAACAGAGGCAGTCACGAGATGCGGTGGGTTAAATAGGTTGATAGATAGATAAAAATGAAAAAATAAATAAATAAGAAAAAGAGGAACAGACAAACAGATAGATTGATTAAACCTTCGTGCGCTGAATTAATTAAATAATCTTTTTCAATGAGGAAAAACAACGAAACTTATGATATTTCGGGGTTGGCTTGGCCAGAATTTATGACAAAGTAGTAGACAGTGTTGCGCCAAGAACAGACTAGACGTTCTGGGTTGTCTGATCTTGATCTACACTGTAGGCAAAACCAACTAAACTCTGGTTTTGGTACTTTTTGTATGAAAATAAAGGGATATAACGCAATTATTTGCGGACAATAAAGCCAACCGCATTAATAAAAAAACGCAGTTATAAACCAAAATGATCTTGCAAAGTACTTGAAGCATGCAACTTCAAATTGATGAGGTAGATGCAAATTACAGTAAAAATATTTTTGGACAACATAAAATTTCATAAGTTATTTAAATTAACGGCTTTTCTTTCACCGGTAAGTAAATTCATGAAAACGCATCGTAAAATTACAAACATACATATTCTTTCATTTTTGCAAGGTGTTTATTTCCATTTTAACAGTATTTAGTTACTCCTATATACAGAAGCAGGGGACATTCTTGACCCCATAAGAAAAATGATGGATGGATAGATGGATGGATGGGTGGATTGGTTGCTTGGTGTGGCTGGGTGGATTGATGAATGTTAATCCTATAGGTAGGTCGGTCGGTCACACCATTCAGTTAAGCTATCTAAAATTGTCTTCCTTCGGAATTTAGAAAATTCTTGCCTTAGACTAAGAATGTAATTTAGAAGAATTGGTTAATAGAGGCCCAATTCTTTACCAATTGACAGAAATTTGCAGAAGACATTTTGTTGACGGTAATGACAAAATTCCGGTCACTTCCGGAAGAAATAATAGGCTAAAATTTAGCTAGGCAAGACACAAGAGAATACATTTAAAATATAGCAGTTGTGTTTGTAATGCTTTGGGGTGTCTCATTTAGACGGCTGAAGCTCACAAAGGTGGCTGATTGACCGGATTTCACTGTAATTTGAAAGTTGGGAGGTGGGCCACCTGGTCGATGCGGTCGCTGGTATATCTTTCCAGCTCAAAGCGCATCGCAAACCAAGCCTAATGCGCCATCCATTTTACACACAAAAATGCTTGGTAGCTTTTAATTTTGATTCCATTTTATTACACAATCAAGAGTTTTGATGACTTAAAGCATGACAGTTTATGAAAACATTTTGGGGAAAGAACAAATGCTGGTTACCACTATTTCCGCCTTTTATCGCAATTTTTTACCTTTTCAAAGACGACTCGTATCATTTGAGACATTACTCAATATGTCCTTTAAAAATACTTTTAATTCGGATGAATTGAACATTTTGTTGTAAGGTAAAGAGTAAAGCCTAAAATGGTCGACGCAACGTCTGTTAAGCAAAAAGAGAAACCGAGCGGCGCTCTAAGAATGCATCATACCAAGCAAGTATCTTATTATAATGGATCCATAAATCCTTATAATAGTCATACAATCGACTAACTCATGAGTTGGACTAGTCTCATGAGATGCAAAAAATTGATCGATAGCAAAAAATTTCGACCTATGTCAGCCCACGCGGACTGCGTAGTGCCGACATGGGCCGAGAGATATAGCAGATGCATTAAGATAGTGTAGGACCAGAAGTATGCTTGGGATTCTGTGCGGTGACGGTCTGTCACTAGGGTGTTAAAAATTGTGTTAATACGGTAAGTCAAGCTCGTGCTTTTTTCATTGATTTTGATAATCTTTGTAAAATAGTCACATCAAGTTATTAGTTTGTTATGTGTAAAACACATTAGGAACACGTATGAGAGCTGTGAACCTTCCTTAGAGCAATAGGAATGACTTGAACAGGTGAACGTGCCAACAATACAGATAATTTTGTCTCAAACCAATGCCGTTATCATTTGATTACCCAGTGTTAAGAACTTGTTTTCTCTACTGAAAATTCATTAAAAATTTTTTATCCATATTTTTTGTGAAAACATGTCAAGGTTTGACAAAGTCGACTACAAGCTTCCCATTTCTTCGTTTTAAATGACAAGTTGAGAAAAGAAATTTGTACAGTCATTTGTAAGCGGTTAGTAAATCTCCAGATGGCGTTCGCACAACCGCTTACAAGCGACTGTACAAATTTGAGAAAACAGGCTTCAACGCTGAGTAATCGAATAAAATTGGCAATGTTTGGAAAAATCATCTCTAGTTTTAGCACGGTCAATTGATCAAGGCATTCCCATTCCTCTAATGAAGGTTCACAGCGCACATGCATATTCCTTATAATAGTCTATACATAAATAACAAATAACTGGATATAGCTACTTTACAACAATAACTATCAAAATAAATGAAAAAAAGCACCAGCTTGACTTACCGTGTGACCACAGTTTTTAACACCCAATTGAAAAAGTGCCGCTGTACAGAATCCCAAGTCAGTTACAATCCCAAACGCTGTACACTTCCGGTCATACACTGTGGATAAGTCCCCTTCTCACAGAGCATGACTGAATCATTTTTAGTTGTCACGTGGCTAGTATTTTGTTGAAACAATGAACAGAGCGGGACGTCAAGCTGGATACGAGTTTGGAAACATTTTGTTGTACATAATTCGAGAAGTCGTTCAACGGCTTTGAATAAAGTCAATCGATCAACCGTTGTTGTTTTTCGAAATAAATAAATAATAATCAAATTTTAATTGGTTTTACAAAAAATCTTACCTTTTTTATGTATACATAATTATCAATCATAATCTGTCAGACTTACTTTTTACTTTTTGAATGCTTTGAAACGTCCGAAATTAGCTGTCCGTTAAATTTGTTTGCAGTAACAAGCGATAATGAGGGATATTTAGGAAAATGAAGATTACAGAACAGCCATTTTGACCAGGCGGTTACATAGTACATTGCCTCACCAAAATATAATTTTTTTAATGAATACTATGACCTGTGTATCTACATTTTTAAGATTAAAAGGCAAACCTATCTATCTATCGCTTCCAGTCAAAAGAAGAAATGATAGGAAGAAAGAAAAAAAAAAAAAAGACAGCAAGAATACATATATCAAGATAAACAGAATATAATGACAGAGAAACAAAGTTGACAAAAGTGTCAAACCATGAGAGCAAAAAGACACAAGGTTTTTTTTTTTTTTCAGCGTCCTAGCGTCCATGCGCTTCTGAATGAGCTTTTGTAGTATAAACGAGGAGGAGAAAAATGGATGAAAAAAAAAGAGAAGAACGAGCAGGAGTAGGAGAACGGAGAGGCAGTGTATAACGTAAACATTGTGACAAAGAAGAAAAAGAAGGAGGAGGGCGCTGAAGTAGGAGGAGTAGCATGAGAAGTAGTAGTAGCAGCGCTTTGGATATGTTGCTGGCATATATTTCGAAATTAATCAAGTCAGAAATGCATTAACTTCACTTTAACTCTTTCAGTGGAAGATATACCGAGCTCCACTGAAACTTGGAAAGATTTTTTAACTTTATAAGTTCACCTAAACAAACGGACGGTAGAGACAAAAGACTAGACTGCACGTTCTGTGCAGTCCAAGTTGGTATATGCTTTCTGCAAAAGCTTCTGTTTTTGCTTTTTGCAAAGCAGGAGTCTTTGGTTCGAATCCCCTGCCCGATTACTTCCGACTATTAGTAATAGTCGTTGCAACAGGATTCATTCTTCTCTCACGGCCAGTCTTTGTTTCGAAGATGTAGGAAAGCAGCAAACAGTTTAGGAAGAATATTGAGCAAAGAACAGGTAAAGGAAACTTCAGGAAGCACCATGTAACTAAAATAATATTGGAAACAGTTTCAAGCACCGTATTAACAAACAAACAAACAAAAAAAGAACAAATCTACTGAGAATCAATCGTATAGATATAGGAACATTAGAACAAACAGGCAATTCTATTTCCAAAATGACTTTTTTCCTTGCAGCAGCGCACCTGTAAACAAAAAAATATCAGAAAAGAGGAAAGTGACTAGCAATAAAACGTTTTGGTGTATTGCTGTCACAACGTGTTCGTGTGTTTTTCAGGTTGGTCAACAATTAATAAATACGGTTTGCTGTAGTCCATCACCTGTAAAAAAAAAAACGAATACAAAATTTTACAAACACTCATTCGTGCTATACAAAACAAAGAGAGAAAGGGGGGGGGGGGGTTCTGTACAGTCTCATTTTAATTTGCATCGTTTGCTACTGTGCAAAAGGCTTAAATAAAACAAAACACTTCTAGATACTGTACCGATTTCATACCTGAAGACTATCATTAAAGATAAATCCTTACAGCTACAGAGAGAGAGAGTGAGAGAGAGATTAAATTACATTAGATACATTAAAGAAAAATGTGGTTTAAGAGAGAAATACATTTGTCGGAAATCTTCGATTTTAAACCCCAAACGTCAAAACAGAGATTTCCTTGATGGCCCCAAGAAAATGCAATGCATTTTCTATCAGACATAATCTTTGCAATCTTGCAACCGTAAGGGGTTTTATTTGGCATAAAAATATAAGAATAATTATATATAGTTTGATAAAATAAAGATGACATGGGTTAGCAACTTGCTGAAAAGGAGTATAGATGCATTTTTAATGATGAATATCATGTGTATAGTCGTGGCCGGTAGCTCCGTATATTGAAACCAACGGGTCATTGCATTCACTCCAGTGAAGGCCAATTTCTTTCTGAGGATTGACGATGGTCATGCGAAAGGATTCACTTCTCTCTCACTGCTGAATAAAATTTTGATCATGTAAATATAGGAAAGCATCTAGTGATATATATATTACACTTTCATTTTCCAATTCCGTTTGCGGAGGCCACGAATCAGTTAAGCGAAATTTCAAAATTTGAAGAACCTTCCAGGTAACACTTTTCACCACATTCCATTAAAAACGAAATAAACCAAAAAAGCATGTTTTGCAGCAGACATCATCGATCAAGGACATAAAAGTATTCTCCACTCAAACGATCGTCATTTACTTCTTTTTTGTTGGAGATATTAAACAATAAAGTCATGATTTATTTTTTAATAACGTAATTACATCGATACACCAGGCCTATAAAAGAGCTCGATGTCATGATTGCTGTGTACCTGACTTGCACCATGAACAACAAGACCATTGTAGTTCTGCTGCTTGTGTGCCTTATTGGTGCTACGCTCATCGACGAGACTGAAGGTAAATCTGTATATCTATTTTCTTTCTTTGTTGATTGTTGGGTTTTTTAGTTGGTTGATTGACTTCAGCTGAACATCGTATTTAACGGTACTTCAAAACTTATTAACATACCAAAGAATTTATTTGGCGTAAAATATATGCGTATTTATAGCCAAATTTAATACAAAATAATAATGATAATAATAACATACAGAATATGCTTTCTAGAGAAGACTTTGATATATCATTTTACATTAAAAATTGTTTGTCTAAACAGAGAATCAGGTTCTGCCAAGCACATGCAGGGCTGACTATTACGAAGGTAGTTATGAAACAAATCACAATTTAGTCCACTGCATTTATTCCTAATCCGGGCATGTAATTGATAAAAAACGATTGCCATCAAGGTAAAAGGCGAGAACAGCGAATAATGGGAACCTACTTGAGATTACCTTTTTAAAAGCTGAAAACGAATGGAATTCTTTAGGCTATCATTTAAACCATTCCATATATATATTGAAGAAGGGATACAAGATTTTTGTGAAATTGTACTGCGAGTAGATATGTTTAGATCTCTATTGTTTCTAAGGGCACACTGCGTAGCATCTGTAATAAGTGGTGGAATTAAATCTGAAATGAATTGGGAAACCATTAGATGGGTGGCTTTATACATGAAATACATTTTTTGGGCTTGCCGCCTGTCTTTCAAAGATTTCTATCCGCAGTCTGGGAACACATTTTCTAAGGAAACAGAACAGCCAAGACCAGTTACAATTCTGGCAGCTTCATTTTTTTTTTTTTTTTTGTAGAGAGTTTGCACATGAATCAGAACAACCATCTCATACACTTCAGGCATATTCTAGTAATGGTGCTACATAAGATCTGTAAATTTGGTTTAATGATTTTCTGTTCAGTGTAAATTTCAGCTTTCTCATAATTCCAAGTACTTTAGACGCAGATTTTAAAACGTTATCAACATGTGCGTTCCACTGATTTGGCTGAAAGTTACTCCTAAATGCTTATGATTTTCAACAAAGATAACGTGAGTGTTTTTGAATATTAGCTTAGGTAGCTGAAGATGCTGAACACTATCTTGTTCAGATGCAATCTTTTTGTTAGACAGAGACGACACTTGTTTGATTCTATTCGGCACCTTAATCCGTTAAACCTAAACGATCTACTTTTCGGCAAACCATACTTAACAGAACGAGAAAATTTGGAATTATTTGTATCAGTCCAGGGCTCGTATTCACCAACCATTCTTAAGAACAGTCTCTGTCTTATTTTCAGATATTTTCTACATGTGAAAGTAAAACAACTTCTGATTGGCTAAACCAAATGGTTTAGCCAATCAGAAGTTGTATTCCTTTCAAATGTAGAAAATCCTGTAGAATAAGACAAAGAATATTCTTAAGAATGGTTGGTGAATACGGATCCTGGAGCATATTCAAAAAACTGGCCGATTTACTTGATGCATTATATATTTCGGAACGTTATGATGTTTCTTTTTTTTAAATGCTGGAGTAAAATGGATTAAAAATCTCTCTCTCTCTCTCTCTTTTGTGCTTTGTGATTAAGTTGTATATTAACATTGTAGGGGGAGCGTTGACCTCTAAGTTGTAATAACTTGTAACCAAAGCCCATTTCCATGTATATTTGAGGGAAAATAAATATGAGCCATGCTCTGACAAAAGGGGGCTAAATGCATCTCCGTGATCCATGGTACCATAAAAGCCATTACATACAAATGGATCCATAATATTCCCTTTTTTTAAAAACTAACTTCATCATGAGATAGGCTGGGCACACAAAAAATGACCAATTGCGAAAAGTGTTCGGCCCAGGTCACTTGCGCGGACTGCACAGGCTGACCTGGGTTGATACTTTTCGCAGATGCATTAAGCCCTCTTTTCACAGAGTATGGCTCATATGTTTAAACTAAACTAAGAGAATTAGCAATAAAGTGAATCTCCTTAAGGAGTGAAATGTGTGTTAAGATTCGCATCTCTGTTGAAAAATGCAAAAAGCACTTTTACCTTGCATTACCGGTTTTTCTTTGGTGGTACGACGAGCAACCCCCTTTCCAAGCCATTTACTTTCTTAACAGAGTTTAAATATTATTCATTTTTGAAAATGGCATTGGTATACATGTAGAAAACGCCGTACATATATAAATTAAACACAAATATGGTCTCGTTATTATTCTAAAACCAACTCGGTGCCATGGCCAATAAGACTTGGAATCCCGCTGTTTTCTTACCAAATCCCATCACTTGAATCAGATTTCATTTGGACAAGTCAAACATTTTGTCGTCTGGCGTAGAGTTCAACAGACCTCTTCTATGATTGCAACAGCAAGCAATCGTCGCCGTAGAGCTGTTCGTGCGCCTTGTCGAGAGGCACTTATCGACAACTCATGTGTATAGATAGACTACAAGCACTATGAGATGGATGTATACAAAATAATTGACTCGTCCACTTTGAGGGGGCGTGAGACATCCAGCTGGTTACGGGATGCATGCTTTAAATCTAATACAGAAATTGTTTTTTATGTCTCACACCCTAAAATGGCTAGAACGACTAAATGAAACATCAAACGTTACAGAATTTATTTCGATTCCTGCAAGCGTAAGTTTACAAATTTACTTAGACATGTATGTAGACAAGTACATGTAGTTAGACACGTATATAGACATGTATGTCCAGTGTTTGGTTTGTTTATAGATTATGTATTGCTATCTTTTTCCCCCTCTCTTTGTTTCCCTTGTGTTAACTTATATCTTTCTAAACCAAATATTTAAACTATATGAACTCAATATCTTTCGACGGCTGAAAATACATGCCAATGGAACTCAATTTTCGGCGTAGCTGTATCAGCTAACTTTTAACCTACTCTCGGTATTAGCTTCCAATGAACAGATAGTAATTTGAAACTGGTAAGAATGAGGATATGTTTATTCTACGGTCCTTTTGGCAAGCCTATCGTTGGGTTCATTTTTGATACCAAGTATACGGGTTGCTCCCGTAAATCGATATTCCCGCAGCATTTACTTACACCTTATCAAAGTGTTTAACATTTTGAATGCGTTACCCCATAACACAATATTATATAGTCTGCATATATTTTAAGCCACCTTTTTTTTTTTTTTTTTAGCAGCAACTACCTTTTTTCCAAACATATGCTGGCTTAATATCTAATCTTAAAAGATATATCAAACTGAAGATTTCACTTTCCAAAATATGCAAACAATAAGGAAAAAGGGTTCGTTGCTAGCGTGGATAATTTCATTATTTCTCTTCACATTGAACCACAAAATGAATTTCGAAATTCACATCCCAGTGCCTTTTACGCCATCTTCTTTCAAAATACCTTTCCTCTTATTTTTCATGTTTTAATTTCGATATCCATCCATTACAGTCCGTTGACAAACTTTTTGCAAAAGAGTATGACTTTTCTTGACATATTCATGCTTATCATTAAATCTTGACACAAGTTCCCTGGAATACGATTCATATATCAATCGTTGAATTAGGCACAAAAGAATGAAAATACCTTTTCCCGTTGCATGTAGTCAAAAATACATTATTTTTCTGCGCAGTGTTTCAAACTAAACCCACGTAATTCCCAACACTGGAAAGATTCGAAGTCACCAAGACCTTTTTCTTTGTATATCTAAAATTAAAAGTGCCTGTAAAGTATTTTACGCTGCTTTAACTCTTATGCAATTAAACAATTATGCAAACGTCACGAAGACCTTTTTTTGTATGCCTCATATTAAAAATGTCTGTAAGGTATTATGCGTTGCTTTAACTCTTTACTACACAAAAACCGTTTGGACTGGTCCAAATTGGAAGCAGTTGCAAACGACAATTTAAATGTGGCAAAATGATGGAATCTACTTTAGTAAGACAAGAAAATATTGTGGGAAAAGGACAACATGCTGGTTGTTGGCATATTCTCCTTTTCCAACAATGTTTTCAAAGATACTTTTTTCCTAGGGATTGTTTGTAAAATGGTTTATTATTTACCAGACGACGAAAAATAAGACTTGAAAGCTTTTCTGCTTACCTTAGGCAGCTACACAGTATATGTAGATGTCTCTTACCCTTTACCACGCATTCTCGTGTTTCGACGACAGTGACGATCAAAGCACTGAAAGCACTGCTAAGTTGGAATGCGGTAAATGCAATACAAACTTGTTTCTTTCTATGTTTTTCTAACGATGTCTTTGAAACCTTTCTTTCTTATAGTATTCCTACTTTTCATGAGGTCTATAGATACCTCAGTTTATTTGAAATGAAAGATTGCTTCGTTGGTGATTAGAGTAGTTTGCTTCAAAGTGAAACATTTTCATATTACATGGCTGAAAGTGAGGAATTTTGAGAAACCTGATCGGACATCTGACAAATTTTCACACGGAAAACAAAAGAAAATGTGATATTCTGGAAGAGTTTACAACCTGAACTTCAAGCACATGCCTGCTAACTTTCGACCATGATATTTTTTGCAAAACAAGACCTTTTTTTTTGTGAAAAACAAATGCCTCTGTAACAGCCAATTATCTGGTGAATGGCTTTGATGTTTGACCTCGACCTTGTCAGATTACTATGACCTTCTCATCAGCAGATCTGTATCCATGACTGTTACCTTCGTACCAAATATGAACATTTTTATTTAAATGTTAAGTTTCTGTGATAACTTTTGAAGAAAGGATCAAAATATTGACATTGACATTGGACTTGTGACCCTCATCATATGCATATTGACAGGAAGTACATTCCTATCGTGATCTGGGTTAAAAGTTGACTTTGGTCTAGGACATGTGACCCTCATAAGGTGCATATTGACGAAAGGTGTCTACATGAAAAATATGAGCATTGTCCAATGTAACTTGAATAATTTTGGAGTAATAGGGAAATGCTAAGTTTTTACCAGATGGACGCCAAAACCACATTGTAACGCTATATCTCACTCACCACAAGCGGGCTCGACAACAATATGCTTCCGATCTTTCGATGTGGGGCATGAAAATCATATCCGATGTAGATAAACAGTTGTGCAACACTGTTAATATATGGTCCGATCATTCCAGAGAAAATAGACTTGCGAAGATCATTCAAGTCAAGATTTTTGACAAACCTTAAATTGTGATTTTGAAGTTTTAAGCCAAGGAGCTACTGCTGCAACAAGCACAACTATAGCTGACCCCTATAACATGTATTATGCTGCCTAAAAATTGGATGTATACTAATAGAGACTCAGTCTGCAAGTCAACTGTGGACAGACAGACAGAAAGTACAGACTTAAACAGTAACAAGAGCGCCGCATGCTGGTGCCACGCTCGGCTGTGGGTGCTGGATAGTGAAAAAGATCTAAATCGAAAAAGGGACAAAATTCTTACAAACTGCAATTGGAGTTATTTCCCTTCATGGCATGGGTTGCTGTTTTGATAGTGAACAATCGCGTAAATCGCGTGAAATCAAGTAAACGCTACTGCTCTTGAAATTGGCAGTTTAGTTTTTATACAGTGACCTCTCGAGGAACAATTTTCACGCCAGTCGCAAACTAAAATTTCATTCCTGCAACCTTTATACACGCGACGATTGATACATCGACTCGATATTTATTGTTCGTGATCCAAAATTAAAAAATTCATCGATATTAAAACTGTTTACTTAACCCCAAGATGATTCTGTGCATCCACCAACTATCAAATGAAGTCAATGCGCGCTGTAGATACTTGATTTCGCGATATTAAGGGAAGTAATGAAATGCAAATAGTTTTAATCGAAAGAGTTTTTTATGTTAATAAATATTCACAAGATTTTGTCTCCCTTCAACGACGTTTTTAACAAAATTATTGACAAAGTGTATATGAACTATTTTCTTAAAGTGTGCAATAAGGCCGTTTAGAAAGTGAAACTAGGCCGTTTGGAAACTGAAACTTGTTTTCTGAGAAATAAAGATCACGTGATTACCAAATAAGCAAACACCGAAGCACAGCGATATATTCATACTCTGTCTTTACTTTCTTTTTGAATCTTTCAAAAACAAGTCTACGAAGGTTTTGATGGCTATTTATGCATATTTGTCCCGAAAGTAATACATGTTCCATATTATTATCTTCGGTTATTAGAAACGGGTCGTCCATAGCAAGTTGAGATGAAAACCAGTCCTTGGTGTATTCATATCCTTGTGTTGTGTTCTTCGGGTACCCGGAATTAATTATTCTGTTTTCATTTTCCGGTTTTGCTAAATGTAAGTTGGCATGCTTCGCGTTCCAACTTAAAAAAAAGCTGTCGAAAACTTTGCAGGAAAAGTGGAAAAATGCTCGTAACTATTAATTTCCCTTTTTAACAGAAATTTTTCTACCCTTTCACAGAGCCACATTTAATAACTCTTCTGCAAATGCTTTAAATTTAAAAAAAATCTAGAACCGTGTCGATTGGAAAAGAGCTGAATCTTGTCGACCGATAGATAATGTTACAAACAAATAAGTACTGATTAAAATCTTTCAGCATTTTCATGTTACTGTACGTGGAGGAGGTGGAAGTGCTACCTTAAATTTGGAAGGATAGTTAAGTGGTGCCCTTGGGGGCCAGGGTATCTCTGCTGCCCGCGGATACCTTGGGGACCTTGGGATGTATGATATTCTCACAGCTGCTCGTCAGGTAAACTTATATTTATTACAAATAAACAACTCTTTACCAAACAACCCTGTGTTTGAACGACCCTCAGGAAGAAAGCATTTCAAACCATTGTCGAAAATGGAGAAAATGCTGAAAACCAGCATTTCTCCTTTTCCATAATGTATCTTTACCCTTTCAGAAACATATTCCATCATTTGAGTCACATTCAATTAGTTGTCAACAAATGCTTTCATTGTCGACAAGTCTAAAACTATGTCGTTTGGTAAAGGGTTAAGGGGCTGTTGGGCATTGCGTTAACCCCTAAGTTGCTAAGCGCGACTCACTGACCTTTTTCGGATAGCGTAGATTAAGATCAGACTACATAGAACGTGCAGTCTGATTTTTGATCTACACTCTCCGTTAAGGAGATATTGTCCCCCAACACATAACTTTGAAATAGCAGTATTTGGATTTTAACTAACGACTGAAAATTTCATTCTAGTTATTTAGCAGGATAAGGGTTAAATAGGTGTATCGCTGTTGTTCTTGGTCAAAATACAGATGACTGTCTTATCAGACAAGTTCAACAGGCTGAAAAATAGTCTGCCTGGGCGGGGAAAGAATCCACGACCTTCTGGTCCACAAACAAACATCTCATCGCGTCATCACGATAAGTACATGTAGCTCTGTAGCAAGACGTTACTAGTGCCAAGTTATACTAGACCTGGTTATCCCACATATACTTCCACCACACTGTTTACAATTTAAGCGTTTCCTTTTTTAACTCATAGGATTGTTTGGTAAAGAACTTAGGTTCGAAGTACAATAAAGACAATATTTAAAACATAAAACTTTTGTTCAGCGAAGTGTTTTATTTCATGCTTTTCGGTAGTTTATCGAGAAATAACGGTGGAATATTGTTCGGAAATTCATGGTTACAACCAGTGAAAAATACCGATTTTATTTTCTAACTCTTCATTTGAAAACAGTTCTTCACGCGCACTGGTTACCGAGGTAAACAGCGCGTGCCATTCAACCAGATGGAAATCTGACGTAATGTACCATACATTTCTCGCGCTTTACGTAATATTGTGGTGCGTTGTTATGCGGAGGGGTATGCCACGAGGAATTACCGAAAACAATTGTAGTTGATTTTGATGTGAGTTCCCCCCAACCCCCTCCCCCCAAAAAAACAAAAAAGAAAACAGAAATAAATAGATAAAAAAAAAAAACATAGGGGCTAGAAGCATGAATTAAATAGAACATATTTTCTTTTTCGGTGAAAGATCAAAATTTATTTTATCTTGTGAACATCATCGGTAATGTTTTAACGACTGGCTGTGCCACTCGTGAAAATATTACGGATGATGTTCACTCGATGAAATAAATTTCGATATGCCACCGAAAAAAACAAATATCCTCTATATCATAGGCCGAGAAGTTCCCACGGTCTATCCCGGAACACACATGTTTCGATTGCTCGATGCACAGGATTCCATTTTTTCCAATTTCGTTGCATACCCTGTATCACTATATACGATATATAAGAGAAGCGCAAATGTGCTATTTTTAGTAACGGTGTCTTATAATCGACCAATGAAAATTTCGATGTTTAATGATAGTAAAATGGAGTTTCAAAAGCCTGTGACCCCAATTACAGCATCTTCTCCTTTAGCCACAATGGTTTCAAAGGATTTCTCTATCAGAGTCGCTAAACTATGGATTGTGTGGCAAAGAGCAAAACCTTTACAAAAATACCGTGTGAGGTTTTTGAAAACATTGTAGTTAATGGAGAAATTGCTACTGTAAAGCCCCAGTATTTCTGAAAGCCAGAAAACTCAAGAATAAGTGAACTGTCGTCGTGATATGACTAAAATATTGTTGAAAGCGATGTAAACCATTCATAAAGTTAAACAATGTCAACTTGATTTTTACTTCTGTTATGCATGTACTTACAGATTGGAGCCCATGGGACACAGATGGCTGGAGATAATCATCTATATCTAAGCATGTATTGATATGCACCATTCTGATATGGATAAATAAAAACATTGAAACGGAGTTGATACTTTCTTCATTTAATTTCGTAACATAGTCTGGCGCGTGCTTGTTGAAGACTGTGGTTTGACAAAGCTTTAAAGGGTAACTCCAGACCAAAGCTATTTTTGGATATAAGAATCCTTAAATGAACAATCTTAAAATTGAAAACTATATTTCAATGTCTTTCGTAAAAAGAATTATAAGCGAAAATGTGGTTTGCACACCTGTGCGAGTTTGTTAAATCTTCGATAAACCGGATGTGACGTAGGAAGTATGACCCACACATTTAATTTCGGCTTCTGTGTACTGTTAATTTGCTCTGATACTGACTTTTTCTCATAACCTTATCCCCCCTCATGTCGGGAGACGATTTTTTTTGTCACAAAAATCCCTATCGTAAGCCGGGTGCCGAGTTTAAGTACTATTTCGAGCCAGGAGATGACTATTTATTCGTCAGTCTGCTGTCTGTCTGTCTAAACCGAATGACGTGGCTTAATATCAGATTTACCATTAAACCTCAACAGGTTAAATAAACCTTTATGCCAAATGCAAAAATTCGAATACTGCTAGTTTTTGGAGATAGATATCTCCGTACTGGACACTGTACATAAGATCAGATTACACGTTCTGTGCAGTCTGATCTTCATATATATTGTTCGAAAAGGTCACTGAGTGGCGATCAGCAGCCTTGGGGCCATACAGAAATTTAAATGGGGCAAGAAATCAATGGTAAATTCACTGTTGATTATCCAGCTCTTTTATATTACTGAGAGAGAGAGAGAGTTGGAGGGTAGTTAAAATAGAAATTCGACAAGCAGATTATGGTAATTTTTTTATTTTTATTTTTATTTAAGATCGTATGAATGAGGAAAATACAAAAGTTATGACATTCGACTTACCTATTTAATCTGTGTAAAATTCCAAATTCCATTTACATTTTATAACTAAAAGGGTTCAATATGGTCGTGAAAACAACAGAGTAAATTTGTACATGACATGTTTATGACACGAGCTTGTTAACCTCCAGCTGTAAAAAAAAAATATGTGAGACCACGACGGTGCGATACCAACATCAAACATCAACATTCTTTTCTCGAAATAAAGGGTTGGCGCACTAAACTTTTGTGTAAAGTTTGCAATAAATTTTTGATTTATGCTGAATTTTTATGGTCAGCATCTGTTATCTCGTACATGATTACAGCGAGAAATACGGAAAAAGAAAGTTAAATAATTTTTGTCCACGTTGGTATTTCCATTTAAATTTTACGCCTAACATGTCTCAGTATTTAGGTAATGGACTGACCCTGTATTTTGAAGACGATCAAAAACGTTTACTGCTTGATATGGAGGGCAGGCAGGCAGGAGGCAGTTCAGACAATCTTTAAACGTTGTTGTTGATGAAAGAAACAAATTTGAAATTTTGAAAATAACACGTAGGAAAATAAATGAAGATCAAGTGAAACTAATGGATTCAACTTAAACGGCAAATTAAGGATGTGTGCTGGATTTAATGTTGTTTGTGAATGTTAAAGAGAGGATATGATTTCTACAGTAGATCAAGGCTTTTAATTCTTCTCAAGCTGAAGGAGACGTGAAATGCTGTCATCGACAGTGTAGATCAAGATCAGACTGCACAGGATGTGTAGACCGTTCAATGATCGACGGTGTCCTATATTTGGTAGAAACAGCCTTAGAACTGTACTCGAATGATTTCCTGTACAAATTGCAACGTTCCTTCTACCACTTAGTAGAAGAGACTTTTGGCATAATTCAACTATCTGGAGTTATTATTTCTTTTTTTTAATATTTATCTATCAAAATTCGTTGATGAGACAGTGCTATAATTGAAATAACTTAAAGAAATGAATTTCAAAATAGTTTTGTTCCCCACTAGAAGAATAAATTTTCCTTTTCATAAGTACTATCTCCACTAGGCTAATTCATTTAAAATTTCTTTCCTATGATTATAGTAAGATGTAAGAGCGATAGAGATTGAAATCCTGCAGTGCACAAGTGATTTAAACGTGATAAAGCCATTTATCTCTTTACAAATTTCATGCAGTTTTCTCAGTTTTCTGCGTTAGTTCATATATAGCGACCATATCTTCTCACACTTGTGACGTCACGGCAGACTACCGGAAGTCATGTTTTTTTTCAATTAGCGACTTTCAGGCAGGTGAAAATCCGAAGTTTAAACCTCTATATCGCGTGAAGTAAGCATCACAGAACGATAAGACTTTTTTTTGTTAACATACTCTAGTATAGTTTTATCCGATTTTGAAACAAAAATTTTGGTCTAGAGTTATCCTATAAGGTTTTAGAATTCTCGACTCAATGGACAATGTAGATTAGAGATCAGATTGTACGTTCTTTGCCGTCTGATCCTGATCCACACTGTCCGCAAAAGCGCATAAAGTTACGCCCAAGAGCCAAATGGCCACTTTAGGTTTCAAACTAGTCTGGAAAAAATCAAAGTACTGAAAGTACTTATGAAGATTCTGTAACTTGAGGACTTGCTGTTCAAGAGAAACCAAGAAAAATCAATGTGCTGTCAGAACTGTTATCGGTCGACGCTGAATAACTACTATGGTTTAAAATCGGAAATCAAATGGTAGTTGTTTGAACTACATGTATGTCTGGGATGAAAATCTTACACCTTACCACTGAGCAGCGTACCCCCTTTTTTAAACTGTCTTTTACAAATACGTAGTTTAAAGGAAGGGTTAAAATATATGTTTGCCAGTCGGCAGCAATAGAACATAAAATATATGTGACAATTCTGATCAGCAACACCCGTTAACTAGCTTTAGGTTTCACTCACCATGAATAACAGTACCTACAAACCTTTTAAAAGAGCTAAAAGAAATGCAAATATTCTTTACAGTAATTTAGGCAACTTTGGTAACTGCACTGTAACATATTGTCAGGTTAGTAATGATATCTATACTTTAAAATAGTATGAATAAGTAGTTTTAAAAATATGCCTAAATTATTGGTTTCGAATTGTTTACTTTTGGCTGGTAGTGGCCCTTTTTTTCCCCATTTTCAACAAGCTATCGTACTTATCTAGTTAAATCGTCCTACCTAATATCTTTTGGCGGGCTAAATCGTCCTGGGTCAAATTGTCAAGTCAAAAGCGTCTGCTGGCTAATTTCCCCTACATTACTTTTAAAGAATGTAGATGACCAATATGTAGATCTACCTAACCCTTAACCCTTTACCAAATGATGAAATTTTAGACCTGTCCAAATCGAAAGCATTTGTACATGACAAATTGAATGTAGGCTAAATGATGATTTGTATCGTTGAAAGGGTTAAAAAATCATCAGGGAAAAGGATAAAATGTAATATACATTTTCTCCTTTTTCCGCAATGCTTTCGCCAGCCTTCTTCCTCGGGGTCATTAAATTCGGGATTGTTTCGTTGACAATTACAACTTCCAGTCATTGCTTTTTACAGTCAGAAAAAAATATCCATACATTACAGTTCATGGTCGTTTCTTTACATATACATCCTACATAAACAGGCAATTAGGATCTAAGATAGGTACGTCTGTGATTTTGATCTGCAGTGCCTTCAAAGAACAATCTGATCTTGATCTTATATTGTTATCAAAACGCCAACCCAGCTCATTGTCATTCAAATAAGCAAGAGCATAACTATAGCAAACCTTATATTCTTTACCTGAAATGTGGAAAGGATCAGAATCAAATGATATGGAGTAGCTGAAGAAAGTTTTAGACTTAAAGCGCTGAATTAATGAAACAGATATGTTAAGCTTAGAAAAGCAATCTAAATATTGCAGGGCCATTGCTACCTTGACTAGAATATCTCTGGCTTGAATAGATCTGACTGCATTATCTGTGCAGTCTGATCTGAATCTGCACTCTCCGCAAAGGCTTTTTTCCTGGTCCGTTGATTCTTACATGGAGAATATGACGTCAAGGTTTTTCCCCCTCGACCAAAATGCTCTTTTTAACTCTACCAGATGACAAAATGTTGAAAATCTTCCAAGTGGTGAAAAAATGCCGTGGGAAAAAGAGAACATGCTGAATACATGCACTGTTTCCCACAATATTTCCCACAAAGCCCCACAGGATTGTTGGGTCAAGAGTTAACAGGCTGATTCCAGTCTTTTGAATTTCATCGAAAGGAAAAATGTTGGTGACCGTGTAAATTGGTATTGCCGTAACTGGAAGGAGAGGAAGAGGGCCTATGAAAAAAATTTAATATGTTCTACGCTGAAAGGCGTAATAAGATTTGTCTTGGTCAGTATTGTGAATGGACAGTCTGGTGACTAAGGTTGCAAGCGTGGAATAACCGGTCAATTCTGAAAATGCTTACATAATGGCCTCTTCGCTGGGGTCATCACTCTTACACAACTGTACATTCTTTGTCCCTCGCAGCTTCATATTATTTAAACGACCATCGGCCGATTACTTTTTGTAGCAAATCCGCTTACTGTGACAGTTTTAACCGGAACCAAATACATCATGCGTAACGACGCATGCGCGCTCACTTCCAGTTTTGCATGGCTGGTGTATGGGACGAACAACGCAGATCTACAAATAATATTCATCTCTGACTTTGAACAAATCATACAAATTATGTTTGATTTCTTTATCGAAATTTCGTCAAAACTACAAAAACTGTCAGTCTGAAATATTTTAAATACTTAAACAAAGTTTGTTTGTTTGTTTCTTTGTTTGTTTTTTCATTTAATATTCCCATATGCGTATGAACACTGTTTACACAGACTGTCCCCGTTTTCATTCAAGAAATGTTCATTCACAACTTGTGTCTTCCGCTGCCGAAATAAACAAGGAGATTAAACAATAACTTTCTTAATGAAATTACATTTTTCAACTATGCATTAAATCAAATATCTTTAACTGTTCAGATAGCTAGCTAGAATTTGGCCGTAAATAATTTAAAACCCGTTCGATAACGACGAATACACAGACCCAATAAACTCGATTCGGCACCTTGTTAGGTACCGTCCTTCGTACAACACTATCGATCGATGAATTTCAAATTGTTTGAAACATTTCTGTGAAACGTTTAAAGAAATGGAGATGGTGTAGTCTATTAAGAAAAAAAAAACACACTTCCAAGATTTCTCTCCAGTTATCGATGGGACATAAAGAAAGCTTTCGTTCACAAACGGTCCCGATCAAGTACGAACCCGTGACATGAATTTTTACTTTGGATTTTTGATGGGAAATAGTGGCCTTCTCAGTTAACTAGACAGCAACTAACTTAACCTAACATCCCGGACTTTAAGCCTCACAGACTCAATTGTCTTCAAGATGTTTAAGTCCATTCATAGTCCTTCTAATACGCTTGAATTTTATTTTGTTACGTTTCATGCAAAAGAATAAAACAGAATACAGAATTTGCAGTTAGATGTATGATAAAGGGTCCACAGGAATGCATCTATACGTCTTACTATTTGGACATGTAGATTTAACTTCTTTGATATATTTTTAATGCTTGGAGATTGAAGTACATGTACACAGAGCAAATTAAAAATATTTGCACTTTATTTAATTAGGTACATATTTATGATGAACTGCTGCTCAACCCATATCAGAGAAAGTTCTGTGCTTCATGTTAACAGCAAGTAATTCAAACTTCAGAATGAAAGTATGCCTATAGTTTTTGAAGTTTTATAGAGCAGGGATCGTATATATATGTGTATATAAGATCGCTGTATAGAGGGACCAATTCCTTTAACCCTTAGGCTGCTAAGTGCTACTCGAGTACCTTTTGCAGACAGTGTAGATCAAGATCAGATTGCATCCAACGTGCAGCCTGATCTTTGATCTATACTGCCTGGTAAGGAGGTATTTTTCCGTCAAAAAATAACTTTGAAATAGAAATTTTTGGATTTGTACTATTGACTTGAAAGTTTCATTTTAGTTATGTAAAGGTCACTTTTTACTTTGCATGGCAACTTGTCACACTGAGTGTGATCTTGGTCCATTCTGGCTGCTATAGTGCCTTCAGCTGTACCCAGAGCAGGGATTTACAGATATCAAAAAACAAATAATTTCTGGACTATGTTCTTCCAGGTGATGAGTGATGATTTTAATTCTTTTCTTTAGACCAAAACGTATTCACTCAAAACTGCATTTGATGTCATGAATAGCTTTTTTACCAGTGTCAATATTGAATTTCACATATCTCATAATGCTACATCATGTTTTTTCTTTTTTTTTTTGCACTTTTCCCTGCAATGATTCAATTATGTAGTGTGACTTAAATTCACAAAGACGTGGCTCAAAACTTCAAAAATAATCCAGATCTATATGTAAATGAATAAAACTTACATAATCACAGACAGAATTTCAAAATCCCATCATGCTTTAACTGTAACATTCAATATTATGTGAGACTTAAGTCCACTTTTTACATTGTATTTATTCACATCCGCTTGAATCTATACAGCCTACGTTTTTTTTTTTATTTCACCAATACAGCGGCAAAAGGACATAACCTCGTTCATTTATTTAGTAAAGTTCCGTGAGACTGTGGCTGATTGGTGAAGGTGTAGGATGGGTTATCCCGGGTTTTATGCTCACCTAGTTGCCAGGATTTTGTAGGAGTGCCTATGGATAAGACACTGCAGAGAACCAGCCTAGCCCTAAAAAAAACCCAAGTGGTACACAAATAAATGAGTTGTTGTCTCTGTAAGACTGAAACAGTGTTGAAACTTATGTAACCACCAGAAATCAGTCAAACATCAAATTATTCTTGAAGGTAGTTACAATCAGTTTCATGTTTTGTTGCAGTGCATGAGTTAACCTTACTTTTCTTTTGTGAGATCATTATTTTCTTGACTTGTGTCTTTATGATGATACAAGGTGAATTTTCATTTATGTATCAGAAGGAAGGTATATTCAATATTCATGAATTACACAAGGCCTAATTCTTAGAAAGTACTGAACACACCATTTAGTTTTCACCTTTCAGACTATTACATAACATTTTTTAGTACAGGGATAAAACAAAGAATATTCTTTTCAAAAGAAACAAGAAGTCATTGTATCTGAACAATCAAATTGTTGTTTCTAGTTTGATTTCGTATTTTGTTTTGAAATTGATAGTTTCAAGTTGTGTAGTAATTAGGAAGAACCGTTGAAGGGATTCCTATGTGTTAAAGTCATGGAAAGGACAATGTGCTTTCAGTAGAAAATTACATACAAAATGCCATTGTTTCTATTACCCTGAGAGCACTCCAGTGTTTTTTTTCCAACTCTTAACCACACAAAAAATTTTAGACTTGTCCAGATGGAAAGTACTTGCTGATAACAGAATCAAATGAATGTGACTCAAAAATGAATTTTATTTTTGGAAGGTCAGAAGACATTTTGGGAAAAGATTAAATGCTGGTTATCAGCATTTTCTTTTATTCCCAAATTTTTTTTAAAAGCCTTCTTCCTCAGGGTTGTTAAAATGCGGAATTGTTTGGTAAGCGGTTAAACTAAACCATACTAGTTTCAACACAATACATACTTTATACCCCAGAATGAGGACAGTTTGTTTGCTTTGTAGCAAGAGTAGATTAAGATCAGACCACCTACCATAGTAAAATTCCACGCCTATAGGCACACTGTTTTACCCCTCACGTTCCACCAAGCCGAAAATTTGACCGAATGCGTACCAAATTAAATTCGGCGTATTCGTTAAAATGTTGGTCTCGCCAGCGGTATGTATTCGCTGCTTTTTGTTCGGTATTCGTCGGTGTTCGCTGTCCTCATAATGATGAATTATAATGATTTTAGAAATGCTTAAAATGCTACGGTAAAGAAAAATATAGTCATTATATTTAGTGTATCTATTTAAGCTCATATGCTTACAAACCCTAGGGTGAGCTGTTAATACTTTCAATCTGACTTAAAACATAATCTCAGACAAAAACCGCCTTCAATAGTTCTTCTGAAAACCCTTGATTTTTAGTATAGCCAAATAAATCTCAGCCAATTGGATAAGTTGTTTCAAAAGTTTTTCTGAATGTCCTTCAAATTGCGGTAATATAGCCACACTTACCTAAGTTAAAACACATTGTATCCTTTATTGTTTTATGAAATGGGAAAAAATGACTTTAGTAAGAATGAAAAAATAAAATATCTGTTTGTCTACCAGTGTGTTCAAAAACTTAAGAGCTACATTTTGTGAGGCTGAAAGAAATGTCAGATAAAGGTTAACCTTGCAGGAGGCCAATGTTAGATCGACATTTGATTAATTGAATGGTGTTTAATGTTGCTTTCAACATTATTTCCGTCATATAACTGCAACAGCTAGCTTATTTATGCATGTCTGGGTTTCTGCAGTACTAGGCTAGGGCTCTGAAGTGTCTTGCCTAAGGACACTCCCACAGAAAAATATGGTGCTTCCAGTGAGGCTGGAACCCAGGCCATCAGGTAACAAGTTCTAAACTTTACTGGCAAGCCATGCAGGACCCCAGATCCACAAGATTTTTCAGATTAGTCTATGTCCACCATCTATGCATAAACTACTTTTTATTTTTTAATCAAAAACGGTAATCAAATGGATGCTATTTCGTTATTCATTAATTCTCCATATGACAAGTTTAAAACTCTAAAAATGTATCTGCAGAAAACAATTCAGAAACTGATACAAATGAGCTGAAGTTCACTCATACGATTGAAAACACTGTTGGAACAGTAGAAAATACTGTTTACCAGAATTTTATCCTTGTCCCATGATGCTTTCAATTGCCTATTTCCTTTAGGGTTATTAACATGAGTGTTCAGTAGAGTGTTAAAATAAACCCCAATCAACATTTTCTCCAGATCCAGTTGTCAGATGCCAAGGAAACCTGACATATATACGTTGTATACTGGTCTATCCCACAGATCGATATAAATGTATAGCTTGTGTGCGTATAAGGGAACACTTATGCTGTCTTGCTATAAAGCTAACTTTTGTAACAATGTGGTAGAGCGTTTGCCTTGGGAGTTGGGACCTAAAGGTTCTGGGTTCAATCCCAGCCATTGGGGGCTATTTAACAGAACTGTTACAGATACATGCAATCAGCATTCAGAATACCTTACGGTTTGTCCAAACATGGCCTATATTTGACCCTTGAATTTTGTGTAATACAAAATTAAATTTGGAGAATTTTCGAGGATTTTCTGGTTTTTTTTTTTTTTTTGTTTTTTTTTTTTTTTGTCCTTTAACACACAATTAATTCTATGTTTTATGAGTCCTGTGTAAAAGGGCTTATGAAAACAGTGTTGGAAGTTGGAAAACAAGACATCAGTATTTCTTTTCTTTTGTTCTTCCAGAATTTTTCTACCCTTTACAAATACAAACCACATAATCTGTGGACTCTATATTTGTTGAATTGTTTGTTAATGTTCTAAATAGGGAGCTATTTAGTTTTTATGCCACAAATTAAATTATTTTGTAAAAGGCCAATAAATACTACCAGATATATATTTCTTTTCATATAAAGTGTACATTTAAATTCAGTGAAATGATGCAATTCTGGGTCTTTGATAATGGAATTGTAGGCTACTTTAGCAATAGTTCAGTCTGTTTATTTTTATTACACCAGATACGACGTCTTGATACTGATTTGAATTTAACTCCTTGTAGACGGCGCATGTTATTGATTAAGTACCATTCCCACAAGGCTTTCTAAAACTGTGTCATGAAATCTAATAATACCCAAAGAGGCTGTGTAGCCCATTAAGGGAATATCAATTCAGATATTTTTTTTCTAAATCTTTCTTTCTTCTTTACAAATGTTTTCCAGCTACAATTCAGTAAGTCGTTTATGAGTTTGTTGAGAGTATGAAAATCTGAATCGTTGGTTTTAATTTGGGAGAGTCAAAATTTTTGTAGTCTGGTAAAGAGTTCAACAGGAAGGTACAAAAATTTCATATTGTGTATATGTGTGAGTAGCAATATATTGTACATTTTGATCAAATTTGTTCATGACTGCTAAAACTGATTGACAGCTGTAGACCTTAGCACTTTGTTTTTACAGAAACATCATTACATATCATCGTTCTATTTTATATAGTTTTTTTTTTTTTTTTTCTTTTATTCTTACTCATCAACAACTGAAATGTTCTATATATTTGTCAAATAACTTTCACTTACATAAATCCATCTTGTTTTTTTTTTTTCCCCAGCCCTACACGTGTTTACAGTCCTAAATACAATACTAGCTTAAAAAAAAAAATGTTGGATCAAATTTCTACTCTAATAAATAGTAAAATAACACTTGCTGCGCAGACACTTGGTAGAACAACTTCGACTTCCATTGCCCTTGCTTACTCTACTAATTACTTACATATTATACGTGTATTACATGTGATAAAAAAATAATTTTCATTACATCAAATCATAGCTGAAAACTGTTCAACAAATCCGCTTTTCAGGACTTTCAGTCCTTTGATTTAAACTGTTAAGAGCTGCATTTGCATAAGTTTACTCTATGGCAGAATAATCTAAATTTTCAAATTCTTTTAAAGCAATGTTGTCTTACAAACTGCTTTCCGTTGGAATTTTATCACTGCTCAACGCCAAAATGAGCTATCATCTTTTCCACACCTGCAACATATACTAACAGCATTCGTCACAACTCTGCCGATCCCTTAACTACGTATAATCTGGTCAACTGATCACTCAAAGTTTGCCGAATACTATGGACAGCAGCCGTCGACAAGATGTGTTTACAACACTCGATACACTTGATTTACTCTCCTTTCTTTTATTGAGTTGCTGCTTTAACACTGACCCCATTACTTATAATCGCATTGAAAGTTAACTGATACAAATATTCCAGTTTTTGCTGGCCCGAGAATTCAATGATACTGGTATTACGACATAATTCTACACTAATCAAACTGTAAGCGCCGTTTATTACATATTTGAAAAGTTACATGTAAGTATGGGATTACTTGACGCGTGTTTACAACTAGATACCATTCTTGTGCTTATCTGGGCTAAAAGTAGTTTTTGTTATAAGAACGCCACAACACGTATAAGCGTTAAAACGCTGTAAGTAAAAGCTGTTACGAATTGCAGTTACATCAATTTGCTCTCAGCGGATGGGTTTCCGAATTTTGTGGTGTCTCTAATCCGCTGGATAAAGCCGGCCAATTAAAAATGATCGTACATATACCTCTATAGAATTGGAGTCTATGATCTCTAATCAAGTCGTAAAGTAACAAAGCTTTAAGTTTACATAAAGTGTAAAATTTTAAGAGAAGAATCAGCACAGTCCATTGTGCAGGGATTTTATCTGCACAAATATTCCCCCTTGTCTTATCGCTGAAAGTTTTACATAAGCATTATATGTATGCAACAGCCGGAATGAAAATTCATAAGAAAAACTACCTAGAACATTAATGGCCTGTAACATTAGGGTGAATTTAAACTTTGATGAATCGAGGGAATGTACCGTTGACAAACTGCGAAAGTCGAGAAGATGCTTGGAAATATGTGGATGATATTAGAAGGAATTTAAAAGCGAGCGAGTATGTAATATGTCAGCTCTAATAATGGTCAGTCCTGAGATCGCCTAGCCATACCGACGGAGGTGAAAGAGGTTACCATCGTCGGAGAAAACGTTATGCCGATATGTTCGTCATTGAGTGAGATCCTCTTTCAGGCTTTTTAATCTTAGTCTGCGGTAGGACTATGGAAGGTAACAAGACCCGTTTAATCATCGCGTGATTAACGGAAACATCCCAGACTTACATCAATGATGTTCTTGTAGCAGAGTTTCTTTCTTTCCTTTAGCGTTATGGTGCGAACATCATCTTCATTCACGATGACACCTAGCCTGGGTTCCAGTCCGTTCATTTTTTTTTTTTTTTTCCCTATGATTCGGTCGTTGATATGTCAAAAATGATGGCCTGGGAACATTCGAAAACCGATCCCAGCAACATCTACTTCACCATATCTCACAGTGGAGTAAAACAGATGTCGCTGAAATCTTTTTCGAAAGTAAACGACTGAAATAGCTACCGAAATTCCAAAAGCCTCGGATTGATCACTTCCTGTTTGTGTGCCATCTTTCAAATATTGACATCAAAATTTCAAATGGGTTATTCATAATGTCTTTAGAGGCTATTTTAACAAAACCAAGTGTTGTTGAAGGTGGCGATGTATTTTTTATGGCACCAACCCGTTCAGAAAAATCCCTCGTATATGAAACCATCCCCATTTTACTTGAACTGGTCGAAAAACGTGCGAATCTATTGTTATCAAAATTGTGACGTCACGCCGTAAACAAGTCTATAATTAGATTATCCGGCACAATTAATAATCATGGGAAGACCCTCGAATGTCCCTAGGCGGTAAAAATAACGGAAGCGATAAACAGATGGCAGCCAAAGGTCATTAGCAGACCACGATTAAAACTGGGAATATTGTGGGAAAAAAAGAGAAGAAAATGCTGAAAAAAAAAAGATTAGGAAAGCGTGATACGGAGTTATTAAGAATTTATTACCGCCTTGACCCAGGCTGGATGACGCCTGATCCCTTACAGCATCCCAACGGTTTTTTAGTGGCTAAAAATGTAAATGTCTTAGACATGCCTATGAATAGTCAAGGCTTGAAGACTTTGGAGCGCCTGTGGGGCTAGACGGGCCGTCGTGTTCTAACAAATCATGCAATGAAGACAGAATATTACCTTACAGCAGCGTCACAAGTTGAATGAGGCAATCTCCCTGCGGAATTTCAGAAAAGAGGGTTCTTTGCGCCAGCTAGCATAAGTAGCCAGAGTATATGCTACTCCCAAGTATATAGATAGAATGTGTGCGTGGGTGTGGGTGTGTGTGTGTGTGTGTGTGTGTGTTTATGGAAGGGGGGCAGTATATATAGGATCTGGCATAATTATGTTAGGATATGAGGCGAAATTTTATTGAAAGAACTTACAGTTTAATTCTACCATGCGTTGACGAGTTTAGTTACATTTTTTCCCTCGACTGGTTTAATGACTAAAACTGTTCCTCAAGACGTATAGATCATAATATGTAAAAAACATTTGCCTACATGCAGTTCCATAAAAGAAGACCCACTCACTTATTAGGCAATCTTAGAGTATGCCGAGGATGAAACAATGATAGGAGAAAATTACATGGAACAACTTCATTCTTTATCCAGAGATAAAACAAACAATAGCTTTGTCACTAACATCAACTTTGTTGAACGGTTGAACGTACAAGGAGTTGAAGTCAGTAGTGTTTTAGAAATCGGTGGATCATAACTGGGCTTTGACAAATCCACAATATTCTGTCTTACTGACACACGTGGTGTCACACCGGTTAATTTAAAATGATATGAGTCATGCTCTGTGAAAAAGGGGTTTAATGCATCTGCGAAAAGTATCGACCCAGGTCAGCCTGAACAGTCCGCCCAGGCTGACCTGGGCCGAAACTTTTCGCTATTGGTCTATTTCCTGTATGTTAAAGGACCAGTTTGCCTCATGATTCAGTCGGTTGCTAGACAAAATGGACTGTTTGGATCCACGTTCAAGTGATGACTTGCTTGGTATCATGCATAACGGAGATGCATTAAGCCCCCTATTCCCAGGGCATGGCTCAGAGCCACGCTCTGTGAAAAGGGGTCTTAATGCATCTGCGAAAAGTATCGGCCCAGGCCAGCCTGCGCAGACTGACCTGGGCCGAAACTTTTCGCTATCGGTCAATTTTCTGTATGTCCAAGGACCATTCTAACTTAGGATTCAGTCATTTGTCAGAGAAAATGGATCTAATGGCTCCAAAGTCATGTGATAACCTGCATGGTATGATGCATCACGGAGATGCATTAAGCCCCCTTTTGCCAGAGCATGGTTCACATGAAACAAGTGGAAATCAGGGGAACTAGCTCCAAAAAGAGTTAATGAAATTTTGCTCCCTCAACACATCTAGGAACTCTCGAGCAAGCACACTCGACAGCAAAGCAGTAAACAAAGGTATGTCTTGAAGAATTTTATCAATATATATTTCTTTGTAAGCGACCTATGGAAAAATCCGACAACGCTATCGATATGATTTGACTTTGTTCCTCGTTAGAATTGGCTGTAGAAATATGCAGGGTTTGAACTTAGTTTTGCCACAACTTTACAGTAGTAATTGAAAATCCATCAATCTCTGTCAACACGAAGATTTGGGGCAATATGTTTTCATTTTCCGTCAAATCCATAACCTTAAAACCCCCTGAAACACCGCCCCTGATAAAATCAAGCATGAAAAAAGATGAATAAGCAAAACTAAAGGGGGAAAAATCGTTTCAAGAGAATATTGACAAAATTACTGTCCGAGCTGGGACCCTGGACAGAGAAATAGTTCGATCGACAAGGAGATAGCACCCTCGTCCACATTTACTATCGTGTTAAATCATCATGATATTTGAGTCTAATCAACCCTAGACTTTGAGTTAGGTTCTCTCTTCCTTCAGATGACTCTTTTTTTGTCACGACTTCTAACGCCGGCCCGATGTAACAGTCGGATGCACGGGAAGCTTGTTAACTCGTACGTTTAAAATCATGTTCTGTAGCCAAATCGTACCTAAATTTTTATACCTATTTTTACCCTAGCAAACCCGTACTTTATACCCCTAGACGATGATTCATTTATCCGGCCTGGCATATTTTCAGTGCCCCCATCCCGTTAAATTAAGTAGGGCAGCTGCCGATGGCTGGCGGGGAAACGGTCTTTCAGTACTGGTTGTCCGCTTAGAAAGTCTCAGCTTGCCTGGGAAAAAGTGCGGCTGGATTCATTAGTTTCTTGGGCAGGCATAGACCTTCAAAGCGGACAACCAGTATTTAGCGACTGTTAGACGACGACTCACCCTATGTTATGCATCGCAAAAATGCATTAAACCCCGTTTTGCAAGAGTGTTGTTCATATGTACACTGAAAATAGAATGAAAGTCACTCTGTTTTACCTTCTACTGCTCTCTATGTCACAAAGCATGAGTTCTGGTGTTTCTTTTCTCTAAACAGTATGTCCAACGGCCGTCGTAAAAAAAAAAAAGAGAGAAGGTCATCATTATGAATGGTGACCTATATTGCTACTCCTCCTGAAACATAACTACCTCGGAAAATCAGATGAAGGCGGCAAAAACAGACCTTTGCTGGTTTAAGACCATGGTTTCCGTAGAATAAGCAAAGTTACACTTACTTTCTCAAACAATGATCAAATTAACACCGCAAACACAATTAGGACCCGCCCTTTTATTTTTTTCTCGGATGGAACGGTGTCGCATAAGAGTTTGATATCAAATTTTCAAGTGGGACTACTACAACTACGATCCCGAAGCATTCCAATCTGTTTTGATTATATATGCGGGAAAACAAAATTATATGTTTTCGATATGCTCTGATAAAATCGGATATTGAAGACAGCAGACCTACATCAGATTTCTCAAAGATGCAATGTGGTCCGGGTCTACTTACCTTGCGGAAGACATAAGTGGACCTGTGTTCACAAATCATACTGAATAGTATTCTTGGTCTACTTCTAAATTTAAAAAGTGACACCATTACTGATTCGCTAAATCATTTGCTTTAGCCAGAAAGAAATAGCGTGTCTGTGAAATTAAGAAACCTCTTGGGAGTAAGATTGAAAATGTGTTTCTTTTATTTTTTGGGGGTATTAGAATTGGAATGCAGTTTAGAATGGCCGGAGAAAAGATGATCAGAGGTCACAAAATCTGGGATACAGATTTGGGCTTGTACTGTAAACTGTTCGTGACCGATCAGTAAACGTCCAACAACGTCCGAGAGCCGAGATAATTCTATTCAAATCAAGATCTTTAAAAGGGCTTTTTTTCCTTATCTCGATTGATTCCGCCCTTAACAGTCATTTTTCATTTAACAATGTTTTCAGGAGTTTTCTTTGCGCAGCCTAGTGTGCGCGGAAATGAGCATTTTCGTCTTAGGGCTTGTTCGCCCAAGCGTGTTCGTCCGGGCTTGCACGTCCCTTGAATGATATCGTTTCTTTTCAATTCAGATCTTGAGGATTAGGAAGGCATATTAGTACAAAGAACTATATTAGACTCTTCACAAAGGAGATAGTTGAGTAGTACTCGGATAGTTTCACCGTGTGGCGAGAAATCATAAACAGCGTAAACATGTTTCGCTTTAAATAATATTTTGTGGGGAAATCGAAGTTGGACCGTATTTCAAGGATTCAGTCTGCATTTCCATGAAATGATGCCACAAGGAATATCGACTGATTACAGTTAACAAGGCAGAATTAGCGAAGGTCACTGTCAGTTCCTAACCCACTTCCTCTAATGGAAAGTGTACAGAAACATATTCTCGCGATGAGAAATCAACATCGTCGAACAAGCCATGGATAAGTGGTCATCGAATTGCCTACGTCGAATTCTTAGCACATAGGCTTGACTAAACGAGCGGTTGGAATAGATCCAAGATCAGACTGCACAATCTGTGCAGTCTGATCTTGATCTATGCCGTCTGCCAAAGCCCATGTTTTTGCCTGGCGCCGAAAAGGTAAAATGGTGTTTCTTATTCAGGGTACTTACCTGACGTTAAATGATGGATATTATAAACCAGCTAACATACTTCAACCTTTTTACAAGGCCTCATTTGAATTCAAAAAGAAACATTACCACGTTTACCCGAACCGCTCTTCACTTATAGCTGGTCCATGATAATAGGTGATCTGTCACTTAAATTTGCCTTATCAAATGTTTTATTGTGTTTACTTATACATGACTAGGCTTTTATGTATTAAAATAATTTTGAGTTGTCAGTTTATGGTAAAACCGGAAAAGTTTGTGTAAAATTTGCTATAGTTGCCATGGAAATTGATAATTCGTAAAAAAAAAACTGAACACCTCAACCTATTCTTTTTTCGTTAAATTTCAATAGCAGATTCTTCACGAATTTTATACAGAAAAAATGCACAAAATCTATTGAGCTGTATTTTCAGTAACACCTTTTTACTTGCAGAACTCTTGATTTATTCGGCCTTTTAATGATTACAAAGCTGCGATAAAATGAACCTTTCTACAAAAATTTAACATGAAAGTAAAATTTTCTGAATGTTAGATAAAGATATACTAATATTTATCTCTGGTTTTAAATGAATTATAAAACAAAAGCTGTCTGATAATATTATCATTTTCAAGCAAGAGTCACAAATTTTAGAATTTGGTGGTATACTGTTAACATGGAAACAAGCATTTAACAATAAAATGAATAAGGCAACATATCGTTTTCTTTTTAATGATGTATTCAACATAAATTTTTGCATTAAAAAAAAAACTTGGAAGAATTCCTATAGAAAACGTCCTTAAGGTGGTGGAAGCGAAAGATGTAGAGCTTCTGTTTTCGATCCCTGTTGGAGGAGCTAGTCGCGCAGGTGCCGGTGCACTTATCAATGCTTTCTTGAAGGTGCTTTACCTGTACCTAGTATGACCTTTTTCTAAAGCCAACGGCTGCTTTTCCGCATCAAAATCATCATGACAAAAATATTCAGCGGTAAAAGAGGAGTGAATTATGTCGAACTATCATGAATCCTCGATAAGAAATTTTCCGGGCTTTTGGAAGCAATTGACACACACTTTTTTGGTTCTCAAGCGAAGTTACCAGGGCAATACTCGTAATTATACAGGTGTGTTAATGTTATCTCCCCTCTCGAATAGAGGACCTGAAATTCACTAACGAGATTTAGATAGTAGACTATTCTCGCTTCTGTCTGCCTGTGCGTCTGTCGGTCTGGCTATCTATCTATCTGCCTGCCTACCTGCCTGCCTGCCTGTCTGTCTGTCTGCCTGCCTGTCTGTCTGTAAACTATTTCCTACAAAATCTTGTTTCGCCATATTTACTTTGTACAAGACAACATAATTTTAGATTTAATTATTCTAAAAGCATAAACAGATGATAAACTAACCAATAAATCCCATTTTGAGCGGATGGCTTTTTACACCACTTTCCATATCATTGCAGTCATATTACGGTGAAAGCTTAAATAACCGTGTAAAAATTGAGTTGTTTTTACCATTTCTGGACGGGGGGGGGGGGGCTCTTCGGGGTATACCTAAGAGCACTCACGAGACAAACTCAATGCCTCAGATGAGAATAAAACTAAGGATCGTAACCAGCTAGCAACCAGCATTTTCTCCTATTTCTACGAAATTTAAAAAGTCGTCTTCTTCTATGATCTGATTCAGAATCTTATAATTGTTTGGTAAGGTAATAGATAAAGTGGTAAAGCTTAAGACTCGTAAACCATAAGTTTCGGTCCACTTGAGAGCGTGTGTTCGATTTCGATGGTAAGCCAACTAAAAGTTCAAAAAAGCCTTTTTGATGAGACCTATACTTTGGTCACGTTTTCTATACACCGAGCATGTTAAAGAACCAGGCGTAACTTAGAAGGATTGGTTTTTGTTCTGTATCTTGCACTATTCCCCATAACATAACTTATAGTTGTCTGGCGGTGTCGCCCATACCGGCAACCGGTGGCATCGAAAAATAAACGGAAAAGCAGTTAAACCCAATTGCACAAGTTAATTGCATTACAAGAAGCAGAAGGATAATTTCCATGGCGCACACGGCATTACTTTCATAATAGTTGCATATTGGGAAAATCACAGCCGACCGGAGTTAGAAAAAGACACCTTCTGGTAGATAATCGCACAGCACCTCAAGGAAAGTTGAATAATTACAGAGGAAGAATCACTGAAGAATTTGGTGGTTATATGAGCCATGCTCTGTCAAAAGGGGGCTTAATGCATCACCGTGATACATGATACCAGCCTAAGTCATGACATAATTATGGATCCATAAGAGCTACTTTTTAAATAACCGACTTAATCAAGAGATAGACTGTTTCTTTGACAAACAGAAAATTGAACAATAGCGAAATGTTTCGGCCCAGGTCAGCCTGCGGGGACTGCGCAGGCTGACCAGGGTCGATACTTTTCGCAGAGGCATTAAGCCCCCTTTTCACAGAGCATGGCTAAGAAATGAAGATAAACGATTTTCAATTTTTTGTGCGTAATCAGAAAATGGTTTGAAATCTTCCAAAAGGAATAGAAAATGTTTAGAGGTCACGGCAATTTAATTTTAGACCAACAGCATTGCAATATCTATGAATGGCGTTTAACTGTTGTTGTAAATTGAAAATAGTATCTTATATGCAAGAAATATCGTGTGTAAATCATAGAACAAAAATATATTCAGTTTCGTTCAAGATAAACACACTGGTCAGCGTGACGTTCCTGTCGGAAGTACTCAATCAGATCATTTATGAAGAAAGAAGATAAAGTAGGGGAGCTTTCGCAACCTTGCCTGGTAACCCTTTCACAATTGATTTGCTCTAGGAGGAAATCCTTAATCTTAAGCTGAAAACCAAAATGCGTACACATAGACGTAAAAGAAATCCATTGATACCTCTTTTTTATTGTAATCCCAAAGCGTATTGTAGTCTTCATATCAAATGCCGTCTGTGGATCTATAAATCTACCACTTCGTTTAGAGATGTATTTCAGACGCTGTAACTGCAACACAAACATTATCTATTACACTGTATGATTTACGAAATCCAGCATGTGCTTCATTCAACAAATTATTGGTTTAACTCCATGTATAAATTATATTACTTAACACAACAATAGAGACTTTGTATATAATCTACACGGGGTATTCCTCTTTAAGTTTTAGGATTGGTTGTCACTTTAAATACTATAGATACTTAAACAAAGTTTTATCTTTATTTTCTTTTTAAATATTGCCATATGCGTATGAACATTGTTTACACAGACTGCCCCGTTTTCGTTCAAGAAATATTCATTCACAACTTATGTCTTCCACCGTCAATATAAACAAGTAGATTAAGCACTAACTTTTCGAAATTACATTTTTAACAATGTATTATATCAAATATCTTTTACTGTTAAGATAGCTAGCTAGAATTTGACCGTAATTAATTTAAAACCATTTCGATAACCCAAAAGATAAAGTCGATTCGGCACCTTGTTACCGCCCTTCGTATATCGATGAATTTCCGAATTGTTTGAAACATTCCTGTGAAACGTTTAAAGAAATGGAGATCATGTGGTCTGTCTAAAGAAATTTATTTGAAGTTTGATTTATGCAAGATTGCTCTGGAAAAGCTTCCAAGATTTCTCTCCATTTACTGAAGGAACGTGAAGAAATCCTGAGTTTACAAACGGCCCCGATCAAGTACGAACACGTGACATGAATTTATACTGATGATTATTCTATGGAAATCGTGTCCTACTCAGTGAACTAGACATCCATTAATTTAGCCTAACATCCTGGACTTTAAGCCACAGAGACTCAGAGAGACTTACAATTGTCTTCAAGGTGTAAAAGTCTTTCTGATACGCTTGAATTCTATTTTGTTACGTTTCATGCAACACAATAATTAAGATTAGGAATACAGAATTTGCAGATGAATTTATGATAAAGAGTCCACAGAAATTCATTAGATCTATACGTTTTACTGTTTGGAAATGTAAATTTAAATTCTTTGATATGTTTTTGATGCTTGGAATTTGAAGTGCATGTACAGAGCAAATTTGAAATATTCACACTGTATTTAATGAAGTAAATTTTTATGATGAACTGCTGCTCAACCCAAATTAGAGACTATGCTTCATGTAAACAGCAAGTAATTCAAACCTTAGAATGAATGTATGCCTACAGTTTGTAAAGTTTTATAGGGAGACCCAATTCCTTTAACCCTTGAGCTGCTAAGTACTACTCAAGGATATTTTAAAGACAGTGTAGATCAAGGTCAGATTGCTCAAAACGCGCAGTCTGATCTTCAATCTATACTGCCTGGTAAGGAGGTATTTTCCCCACAAAAATAACTTTGACATAACAATATTTGGATTTTTACTATCGACTTGAAAGTTTCACTTTGGTTATGTAAAGGTCAATTTTTACTTTGCTTGGCAACTTGTCATACTGAGTGTGATCTTGATCCATTCTGGCTGCTGTAGTACCTTGAGCTGTACCCAGGGCGGAGACTTAAACATATAAAAAAAAAATCTGGACTGCATTCTGCCAGGTGATGAGTGATGATTTTGAATTCTTTTCTTTGGACAATGAAAATGGATTCACTCAAAACTGCATTGGATTGTAATGAATAGCTTTTTTACCAGTATTAATAGTGAAATTGAAGTATCTCATAATGCTACATGTTTTTTTTTTTTTTTTTTTCTTTGCACATGTCCCTGCAATGGCTCAATTATGTAGTACATGTATGACTGTCAAAGACAAGACAAGGCTCAAGACTTCAAAATTGAATCTAGATCTATATGTAAATGAATAAAACATACATCATCAGACAAAATTTCAAATTCCCATCATACTTTAACTGTATCTTTCAATATATGTGTGGCTGAAGTCCACTTTTTACATTGTGCTTATTCACACCTGCATTTTTTTGACTGAATAGAAATAGACCCAAGATTGTGAAGTCTGCGTTTGCATATTACATGTAGGTCTCTTATGTTTTATGTGATACTCATAAAATGAACTTAAAATCATTAAGTATTAGTCCATTTTTACTGTTAAGTATATTATAATCTAAGTTCAGACTGCGCAGAATATGAGGTCTTAACTTGAATCAACACAGCCTATGTTGTTTTTTTTTTAATTTGCATCGAGACAGCGGTGAAATTACATAATCTTGTTCATTTATTGAGTGAGGTACTGTGAGACTGTGGCTGACTGGTGAAGGTGTAGGATGGATTATCCTGGGTTTTATCCCTACCTAGGTGCCAGGATTTTGTAGGAGTGCCTATAGACAAGACACTGCAGAGAACCAGCCTAGCCCTAGTAAAACCCAAGAGGTAGACAAATAAATGAGTTGTCACTGTAATACTGAAACAGTGTTGAAACTAAAACCAGAAATCAGTATCAAATTATCCATTTATGTAACAGAAGGAAGGTACATTCAATATTCATGAATTACACATGGCCTAAATCTTAGAAATACTGAACATACCATTTAGTTTTCACCTTTCAGGCTATTACATAATATTTTTAAGTTAGGAATAAAACCAAGAACATTCTTTTCAAAGGAAAGAAGAAATCATTGTATCTGAACAATCAAGTATTGTTTCTAGTTTGATTTTGTATTTCATTTTTTTTTTCACTAACCCATACTAGTTTCAAAACATACATGCTTTATACTTCAGAAGAAGGACAGTTTCTTTGTTATGTAGAAAGAGTAGTTTAAGATCAGACAGCCTAGCATGGTAAAATTCCATTTCTATGGACACACTATTCTAGATTTGAACTATTTGCAGTCTATAGATATGACTATATCCACTATCTAAAAGTGTAGAAAGTGTTCTGTTTATAGTCTGACTAGATTTGTAAAATGCTGTTTTAAAAATCAAAACCTTGATGTCTGAGGACAGAAGTTTCAATATTTCAAAAGAGCTTTGCATACTGATGAATAATGATGATTTTAAAAATGCTTTAAATGCTATGGAAAAGAAAAATATAGTCATCATGTTTAGTGTATTTATTTAAGCTCACATGTTTACAAACCCTATGGTGAGCTGTTAATACTTTCAATCTGATTTAATGCATGATCTGAGACCAAAACCACCTTCACTAGTTTTTCTGAAAACCCTTGATTTTTAGTGTAGCTAAATAAAGCTCAGCCACTTGGATAAGTTGTATCAAAAGTTTTTCTGGACATCCTTTAAAATGGGATAATATAGACACACTTACCTAAGTTACAACACATTGTATCCTTTATGGTGTTATGGAAAGGCGGTGTGACTTTAGTAGGAATGAAAAAAATAAAAAATCTGTTGGTCTAACAACGTTTTCCAAAACTTAAGAGCTACATTTTGTGAGACTGACAGAAGTGTTAGATAAAGGTTACCCTAGCAGGCCAATTTTAGATCCACATTAATTAAATGAATGGTGTTTAATGTCGCTTTCAACATTATTTTAGTCCTATAACTGCTACAGCTAGCTTATTTATGTATGTCTGGGTTTCAGCAGTACTAGGCTAGCGCTCTGAAGTGTCTTGCCTAAGGACACTCCCACAGAAAAACATGGTGCTTCCAGTGAGGCTGGAACCTAGACCATCAGGTAACAAGTCCTACACTTTACTGGTGAGCTATGCTGGACCCTAGATCCACGTTTAGAGGGGAGTTATTTTTTGCAATATTGTTCAGATTAGTCTATGTTCACCATCTATGCATAAGTTACTGTTTGTTTTTTAATCAGAAATGGTAATCAAGTGGATGACATTTTGTTATTCATTCCTTCCCCAGATGACAGGTGTTTTAGGCACTTTAAATGTATCTGCAGACTACAGTTCAGAAACTGATACAAAATGAGCTGAATTTTACTCATATGATTGATAACACTGTTGGAACAGAAGAAAATAATGCTTACTGTAAATGCTTTCGATTGCGTATTTCCTTCAGGGTTATTAACAGGTAGTGTTTGGTAAAGTGTTAAAATAAACCCCAATCAAAATTTTCTCCAGATCCAGTTGTCAAATACAAAGGAAACCTGACATGGATATGTTGTATATATACTGGTCTATCCCACAGACTGGTATAAATGTATAGCTTGTGTTTGTATAAGGGGACACTTATACTGTCTTGCTATAGAGCTAGCTTTTGTAGCAATATAGTAGAGCATTTGCTTTAGGACCTGAAGGTTCTGGATTCAATCCCAGCCTTGGGAGGCTATTTAACAGAACTGTTACCGATACATGTAATCAGTATTCAGAATACATTATGGTTTGTCCATAAGGCTTATATTTGACCCTTAAATTCTGTGTCATACAAAGTTAAATTGGGAGATTTTTTTTTTTTTTTTTTTTTAGCCCTCTACCACACAATAAATCCTATGTTTTATGAGTTCTATGTAAAAGGGCTTATGAAAACATTGTTGGAAAACTAGACATCAGTATTTCTTTTCTTTTTTTCTTCCAGAATTTTTTCTACCCATTACCAATACAAACCACATAATCTGAGCCATATTTATTGGATTGTTTGTTAATGCTCAAAAAAGGGAGCTATTCAGCTTTTATGCCACAAATCAAAATTTTTTGTAAAAGGCCAATAAATACAACCAGATATATATTTCTTTTCATATAAAGTGTACAATTAGATTAAGTAAAATGCTGCAGTTTTGGGCGTTTTATCATGGAATTGTAATTTAGCAATAGGTCAATCTGTTTATTTTTATTGCACCAGGTATGGTGTCTTGATACTGATTTGAATATGGATCCTTGTCGATGGTGCATATTATTGATTATCTACCATTACCACAATGCTTTCCAAAACTGTGGCATGAAATCTAATAATATCAAAGAGGCTATGTAGCCCATTAAGGAAATACCATTTTTTTCTACATCTTATCTTTCTTCTTTACTAATGATTTTCCAGCTATAATTCAGATGATTTTCCAGCTATAATTCAGTGATAAGTCATTTTTGAGTTGGGTGAGAGTATGGACATCTAAATAGTTGGGTTTTTTTTGGAGAGTCAAAAATTTTGTCCTCCGTAAATAGTTCAACAAGAGGTCACAAAAATTTCATATTGCATACATGTGTAAGTAGCAATATCTTGTACTCTTTGAACAAATTTGTTCATGATAACTGAAACTGATTGACAGTTGTAGACCTTAACACTTTGCTTTTACAGAATTATCATTACATATCATCGTCCTTGAGGCAAAAAAAATGTCCTATTTTGTATAGTTTTTGTAATCTTACTCATCAAAAACTAAAGTGTTCTATATATTTGTCAAATACGTTTCACTAATATAAATCCATCTTGGTTTATTTCAACATATTTTTACTTTCTAGTATGTTTACATGTAGCTACACCACACCATTTTGCTACAAAAAAATGTTACATGTTTGGATGATTTTGGAAGTTTTAGAAAGATATTAGAATTCTGACAAAATAAGCAAGTGTAAATAAAATGTGTCTTTTATATCGAGCCGTTCTTATGTCTAAGACTTCCACATTTTATGCTGATGTTAGCATTGAAAAATATTCTTTTTTAAGATCGTACAATGTTATCGGTTTGACCTGAACCAGAAACTGTCATGTATACACGGTTGTGCACCAACCATCTTATTTTAAGTTTTAGCTAGTAAACCCCAACTTCACTTTTTTTGAAACACTATATACAGTCCTACGCGTGTTTACAGTCCGAAATGTAATACTAGCATAAAAACACATCAGATTGTTGGATCAAATTACTACTTTGATAAGTAGTAAAATAACAATTTCTGCGCAGCACATGAGGTACAACAACTTTGACCCCCATTTTCCTTGCTTACTGTACTAACTACTTACATAGTATACCACTCGTCCCAACTGGGCCGATTACGTACCTACATCTAACTTCGTCTGTATAACGGTCGTTTTCATTTGAACTGGCAATCACGTGATCTTATACATGGCGGCGCCATTGTAAGTCGTTTGGCAACGACATAAACAACCTCGATGAAGTTATTCTCATCTATCTACCAGTCGGTGAAAACTTCAATCTGATTTGATAGATCTAAACCACGTTAAAAAAATGAATGTACGAACTGTTTGTCAACTGAAATATAGTTAGAAAGATTTCGATGGAAAATTGAGACTCAAGTTTTCTTTTTTACGAAGAGCCTTACAATTTTCAGAACGGTAAACCGGTGTATTTCCGGCTATGAAATGTACCGTGTAGGTGCATACCAAGCTACCAGATACAGCCGAGGGATTTGATGTCTCCCATTACCCGAGGTATGCCGAATGATATTATACGTGTATTACATATGATATTTTTTTTTTTTTAAATTTTCATTACATCTAATCTTAGCTTAAAACTGTACAATAAATCTGCTTTTCAGGAATTTCAGTCCTTCGATTATGTAAGGTATAAACATACTGCTACTCAATTTTGGCGGGAAAACTCCCGATTCAAATATATAGCTTGACAATTCCGTTTCATTTCGTCAGAGTGGATTGGCTGATTTAGGGATGACGCCTCACAATCGTGTTTAATATTTTCTATTATCACCTTCGAGATGCTTAATTTCGTTATTTCCATAAACATTACTGAAATGAGTCAAACATTGAGGGCAGGTTATATCATTGTTACTACGTGCAAGAAACGATGGTGATTAATCAGTTCCAGAATGATTTTGGATTCTTCCCATGATCCTTGGCCATTGTCTCGGAGATTAAAGAAATTCAAATTTTCCAGCCTAGACTGGGCTTCAAATTAAATATTCTGTTTTGGATGCATTTTCCAATATTGCTTTTTTTCCAGGCTTTATATTTCTGTACTGAGTATTTCATTCTGCTCCGGTTTTTTTTTAAACTCATTAACTGTCCTCTCCAGGTTATCAAACTGATATTGGTTCTCTGAATAAACTCATAAGCGAATCTGTCTCCAAGTCTTGTAGCACTGCCATGTCTGCAATGTTTCAGATGGCAACGTTCAGGGATTGACACCAAGGGTTCGCGGGTTGGGATCCCTAACTTGGTAAATTTCTTTCCGAGGATTAATGACAGTCATTTCAACAGAATTCATTCCTTACTCACGCTTGACCACTGTTTCGTTAATTGGCATCTAGAAAGCAGCCAATGGCCTGCAAAGTATATTGTAAGAAGTACTAGTAAAAGAAACCCCAGGAAAAAGCATCGAAATGGGAGGCAGGTCGCCGCAATATGACTTAAATAATGTTGAAGAACGGCTTTAAACACCGACAAAATCTAAAGGCTTAATCTTGACTAATCACTTTGTACACACAAAGAAACAGACAGCATAAAACATCGCCGTCAAAAAATGGTAATCAGCATAAACAGGCTTTATCAATTACCAGACGATAAAATTTTGGACTAGTTCAAACTGAATGCATTTGCAGACGACATAGTGATAATGAAATGTGGCGCAATTGTTTTGGTTTGTCGTTAAAGGGGATAGAAAACATTATGGGAGAAGCGGGAACCCCTTCTTACCAGCATTTTCTCTATTTCCAACGAAGCTTTCAAATGTCTTCATATCCCCCAACACGAAGTGGAGGGGGTATACTGGTTTCACCATGTCTGTCCGTCCGTCCATCCTTCTGTCCGTCAGTCAGTCATTCCGTCCGTCGGTTTTCGTTTCCGTGCTCTAACTCAAAAGCCTGATTGTGCTGCTTCAATGACAAAATGCTGGTGGGGCTAGTTTTCCCCAGACTCGCTAGAACTCGCAATTGTGTAGTAAAGGGTTAACTCTTCACTGCGTCGCACAATTTTAGACTTGCTCCTACTGGTTTTTTGTTGTAGTGCTCAAAACCGCTTTCCAAAACATTTCAGGTATATTGCGACGGTGGTGCACCTACACATATACATAGTAAAAAAAGCTTAGCAACAATTTTTGCTATGCTGTGAAAAAGTATGTGTACATGTAACTTTAATGTATTTGCAATACGTTGGTTAGCCTAGCTCAGAGGTTTCCAAATCAATGATAGTTTGTATGCAAAACCGTATTTTGTACTGAGTTTTATAACCATATTTCATAAACTGCCAAACATTTAGCTGTAAACTACAAGTGTTGCTTAACTTTTTTTACTTACTTTCAAGGATTTTCTATATAAATAATTTGCACAATATTCCTTCCAAGCTGCTGGCTACTTTCCAATAGAACCATCGTCGAAACAATATTCAGCGATGAAAGAGGAATGAATCCTATCGAAATGACTATCATCAATCTTTTAAAGATATTCGCCGACCCTGGGAATCGCACCAGTGACTATCTGGTTTAAAGCCATGTGTATTATAAACTGAGCTAACGGGCTCTGTGTGGCAACACCGAAAGCATTTGCATACTGCTAAAAGGCGTGACTGGTCTTTAAAAGGTTAAAATACATACTAGAAAAATGGAAAAATTCTGGTTTCTCTTTTTAATTAATGTATTACAAACGTTTTTTTACTCATTAGCTATAAAATACCGTCCTTTGTACAGGGTTGGAAATCAATACACTTGAAACATTGCAGGAAAAGAAAATTTGGTCTATGCTAAAAGTTAAGTACATGTAGGTGGTTAAAAGTTGTATTCTTGCAGTAATTATTTCGCATCCTACACAACGAAATGAACGCGCTTTCAGAAACAAGATTTTGGACTCATCCAAATTGAAACTATCGTGCAGACGACAGATTCAATGTGGCTAAAATCAGCAGTTTATTTTCCCACGCTGTTCTTTAAAAAATGGTCATTACAAGAAGGGAAGGGTTAAATAAATTAATATATGAATAAATAAGAAAAAAACGAAAAGAACAGATTGAGTGAACCTTAGTGCGCTGAATTAATCAAATACCCCTTTTTAAAGAGAAAAAAATAGCCAAACTATTGTTATTTCAAGGTCGGTTTGGCAAAAATTTGTGACAAAGTAGTAGATGGTATTGATCCAAGATCAGACTCCATGCTCTTGGTTGTCTGATTTTGATTTACATTGTACGAAAAAGAAAGAAAAGCCGGTTTTCCCGCTTTAAGGATTAGGTAAAGAGATATGACGCAATTACAACCGAACAATAAAGCTAACCACACTAACAAATAAAAAACGTAGCTATAAACCAAAATGATCTTGCAAAATATTTTATGCATGCAAACTTGAATTGATGAGGCGTACGCAAATTACAGTAAAACTTTTTTTTTGGACGACACAAAAAGTTACACTAGATATTTACAATAATGGCTTTTTCACCTGGGCAAAAGTAGATTCATGAAAATGCATCGTAAAATCATGTACATCAATGTTTTCTTTCATTCTTGCGAGCTGTTTAATTTCCATTTAAACAGTTTGCAGATATACCAATGATTGTTTGTTTGTTTGTTTGTTTGTTTGATAGATGATTTCAACATTATTTCAGTCCTACATGTATTAAGTTTGGCGCATCTAGGCAGCCCACTAATTTCTGTAAGCCCTGAGTTTCATTAGTGCTAGGTTAATACTCTATCGTGTTTTGCCTTAAGACACTCCCATAAAAAAAGCAGTGTTTCCAGATATGTGCACGAGAGATTTTTTGTGAGTGTCCTTGGGTAAGACACGTCAAAGCCCTCACAATTTGAAAGATTTTGATAAAGTACCATCCTCTGATGCAACATACAGAATAGCAACAATGTGAGTTTCAAGGTTTCGATGAAATGAAAAAAGAGAGCCATAATGGCCCTGAAGTCGTTCACCTGAGTCTTTTGACTAAACTGACCAATTTCCAATCTTTTCCGATATATTATGATACATATTCTGACAAACTTTCATAAATATTGGATTTAATATGTGGCCTCTAGAGTGTACACAAGGTGTTCATAGAAATTGTCTCAGTGCCCTACTTTTTAGTTCATCATGACCAATTTTCAATCTTCTTGTAGATATTATCAAGACAAACACTCTGACCACGTGTCATGAGTATTGGAGACAAAATGTGGCCTCTAGAGTAAACGCATGGATTTTCCAAGATTTGAAATTGGTGACCTAGCAATGTGATCCATTTTCATGCTCGTCTGAGATACTATCAAGACATATATTCTGACCAACTTGCATATTATATATGACAGAAAATATGGCCTCTAGAGAGTACGCAATTTTTTTTTTTTTTTTTTTTTTTTTTTGAGATTTCACCTAGTGACCTAGTTTTCGATCCCACGTGACCAATTTCCAAACTCATCAAAGATATCATACGGAAAAACATGCATTCTGTGTAATTTCCATAAATATTAGACAGAAAATGTTGCCTCTAGAACGTACACAAGGAATTTCCAAGACGACCTAGTTACATAGTTTTAGACCCGATGTTACCCATTTTCGAACACGTCCGAGATATCATCAAGACATACGTTTTGGCTGATTTTTATAAGTATTGCTAAAAACATGTGGCCTCTAGAGCGTACAAATGGTATTGAAAAAAAAATCTGGTGACCTTGCTTTTTTACCAGGCGTGACCTGTTTTCAAACTCAGCTTAGATATCATCAAGACAAATATTCTAACTTTCATGAGTATTTGCCTTTAGAGCATACACAAAGTTTTTTCTAAGACTTGACCAGGTGATCTATATTTAATCTGACATGATCCATTTGAAACTCATCCAAGATATCATCAAGGCAGATTCTGACCAACTTTTATGCGTATAGACTAAAAATGTTGTCAGGTTGACTATAAATAAGTTTGTTTCCTAAGTTTTTGACCTAGTGACCTAGTTTTTTTACCCCAATTTTCAAACTTGGCTGATGTATTATCAAAACAAATATGTTGAGTAATTTGCATATGTATTGGACTTAAAATGAGGCCTCTAGAATGTACACAAAGTTTTAAAAAATTTTACCTGGTGACCGAGGTTTTTCAAGAGAATTGGACTAAAAATTCGGCCTCTAGAGTGTGCACAATGTTTTTCTAAGATCTGACTTTGCTACCTACATTTTAATCTCACAGAAGCCGTTTTTAAACTTATCTTAGACATTATCAAGTCAAAGATACTAAAAAACTTATATAATATTAAAACAAACATTCTGGTAAAGTTTCATGAGCGTCGGACAATAAAATATATTATGGTAATATAGCATCTAGAGCGTACACAAGGTATAACTTGACAACCCACGACCGGAGACAGAAACACCTGATCAGAAAAGCTCACCTTGTCACTTCGTGCTCAGGTGAGCTAAAAACATTTTCCATGAAATTGTAAGCAAAATACGTGATCTTTGGGACGGGGCCGTCTTTGATCTCAACACCTTTGATTAGGAACGCCCATTGATACAACATACAATACATCTACACTCCGGGCCCTTTGGTTTCAGACGAGAAGAATTTTGTTTTCTGCCCCAGGGACTCAAATGTCGACCTTCAGACGGACGACGGACGCTGGACCGAAAGGGACCTTAAAAGTTCCTTTTGGCGAAAGAAAAAAAGCCACTGACAACAAATTTGATGTGTATGTTGTTGGTCACTTTGCACCGCATATTCAAAGTTTCGGTTTGCCTACTAAAGTTTGTCTGTGGTTAAAAAAAAAGAAAGTCTAAAATTTTGTCGTCGAGTAGTGCAACTTCAAGGTCCGTATTCACCGACCAATGTTAAAAGCATTCTTAGTCAAATTCTCTAGATTATGAAAGTAACTCGATTTGTGATTGGCTTAACCATTCAGCTACATGTATGCCAACCAGATATAGTGTAATTTTGAATTTTAGAAAATTCTTGCCTTAGACCAAAAGATCATTGAACAGCATTTTGCTCTACATTTACAATATCTATAAATGGCAGATGAAAAACGGTAAGTCTCATAGTTCAGTCTCATTCGGCAAATGTCGGATGATCCGTTGATCAAGTCCCCCGGCTGTATCGCGTAGCTTGATATGCACCTACACGGTAGTTTTCTTCGCCGTAAGTACACAGTTTCACCGTTCTTAAATCGTGACCCTCCACTTGGAAAGCAAAGTTTAACACTAGTCACAACTTTCCTTGGAAATCTCTTAAACAGTTTGTACATTTACTTTCTAATTCGGTGTATCAATTATGTCGACATTTTTCAGCGATTGCTTGCTTATCACCGTGACAGTTGCTGCTGTTGCTAATCGATTTAAAGGGCGCCTCGATGTCTAAGATCATGCGGCTGGCAGTATTTCAGAATGGAATCCCCTTGATACGGACGAGGTTAGATTTAGGTACGGATTCAGCCGAGTTGTAACGAGTGCGATCAGTCTATGTATGTAAAAATGGCGCTTGATTGTTCTCAGCCCGATTATCTTCTACACAGGGTATATGACGGATTCGGAAAGTTCTAGAACTATGCTCAGTTGTATTTGTGATTTCGATGACGACAGTTTTTACTCGGATCATTTCTAGGTATATAAGAAAAGAGAATGCATTCAAAATACAGTAGATTGTATTTGGGTTGCTTTGAGTGTCTCATTTAGACAGGTGACGATCTTATTATATAGTTGCAGCTTGACCGGGTTTGACTGTATAAAACTACGAGCCAGCCGGATGTTAAACTTCCCCTCCTCCTCCGCATGGGGGGATTTTCGGTACTATTTCTTTTTTATTACACCCTAAAGTCTGCCGAGCACATTTTCAAAGTCTGCCATATATGGAGAGTGGGGACTTTGTAAGTTATAGAGGTCAAAGGTCATCAAGTGCACCTCTGAATGCACACTAACAGTTGATCAGCAATTAATAACTTTTATTTTGTAATTTTAGTCCTTCGGTAAGTCCCAAAGGATCTCAGGCAATGTATTAGCTTAGTTTGAAATATTTCTTTACACCTGTTAAAAAGTACATAAGTGTTTAGTGCAAACAAAAGCACTGAAAGCATCGAATTTTGACGGTCTAAGCTTTTAGAAAATCATGAGAAACTACGGGGATCATTTTCAGATAAAACACATTTTCTTGGTGAAATATGCTTTGAATGCATCCTAGAAGCAACCAACGTGGTATTTTCAGGTTTACATTTCACCAATTTGCCATATTCATAAATAAAACGGAAGTACTTATCACCAAAGTTTATCAAATATACTTTTGAATGTTTTATATCGGTGCTGACAGTACAAAGTTCTATCATCTGGTTCATTTATTTTGGGTTGAAAATGATCTAAGCTTCATTGGTACGCCTGTTCTCATGGTCTTATTATATTCGTTACAGTAAATAGAAACTTTTACTATAAATCAAAGCACTGAAGTTACTGATACATTTCTTACCATCAAATTCTTGCATATAAAAATACCCGGACAACAATGTTTAGAAATACAAAACATCTTGATCTTACTTACTAAAAATGAATTGCATATGCTAGCTACAGTGCCTTCTTGTTAGTTTATCATTTTACTTCTATCAGTCAATGAAATCAAAGTACCAAATATTCAGTTTGCCATGACCGTGTACGAGAGGTATAACCTACAGCCATATCTACCTTTTTAGCTAAATGCGCTATACATATGCATATGCATGACTATAACGGCCCTAATTCAGACATATATGCTATTATTTCTAGCTGATCTTGTGATTAGGTCCACTTTTTCGACACATCAGTTTAGTAATCGTATGTTTGGTGGTTGCGGGTTCAATACCCAGTTGAGGCAAACTTTCTTTCTGGCGTTTTTTGCCTCTCGCCTCTAGTGCGTGTGAAAAAGTAGTCGGTGACATGGAAAGAAAGCTGTGTCAGTACTGGTCTGAGATAGCCAGGAAACACATGCACAGGTGCACTGACGGCCGTTATATGACAGAAGCCGTTTAAACGGTGTTAAACTCAAAACAAACAAACAAACAAATCACTAACTCATTTACATTGTGTTTTAGTGATTTATCATCAATGTAAATACAAAACTTGCTTTACCCAGTTTTTTGTTTGATGCTGTAAGCATTCAAGAGAAATAATTTTTATATTGATATTTCAGCTGGCAAGTTATTATTTACTATGTTTGATAGATATGTTCTCTTCTTATTTCTACTATGGGCAAAAAGCCTGAGCATGGGTTTGACTTTTATCTCTCTATCTCTATTACACATGCATATATATGGAGGTACATGTCATAGACTGTGTGAAACTCCTCATCATTTAATATTAGCATAATGCTATCATTTATCATGAACGGATGAACATTGTTTTGCCTTTGGTATAAAGATCAGGGGTTTATTGTTATTTTCAGGATATTGTTTTCCATATTACAAATGATAGGTTGCATTTTATTACACTATTCCAAATGAGTGATCCACTAATAACTGCCCATCTGTAGGAAGAAATTATCAGGGATCTCATGGAGTACAGTTCCTTCTTTTCTAACATACTTTCTCACTGACACACTCTATGCTGTGAAGGGAATTCTCTGTAGTTCGACTAAAGTAAATCCTGTTTGCAAAATGCTACCTTGGAATCATTATGAGAATGACAAACCCAGAGTGATTCATAAATGGTTTTTTGTAAACCTTCTTTGTGTACATCTTGATACTTTTCATTTGTAGTAAAATCGTTTCATTATGAACAGGACAGAAACTTCATTAAGATATTTACGCGGTAATTCCTCATGTGATAGACTCGCAATACATGTATATGATATATATATATAAACAAGAGGGCCAGGGCCATGATGGCCCTGTATTGCTCCACTTGCTTTTAACCCTTTACCACAAAACTGCGAGTTTTAATGACCCTGAAAGAGAAGGCTTTTGAAAACATTGTGGAGAAAAAGAGAAAATGTTGTCAACAAGTTTTTACTCAAGTTTTTTTCAACAATGTTTCCTACCCTATCAAAGACAAACATAATCATTTAAGCAACATTCAATTTGTCGTCTGCAATGGTTTTTGATTTGGTAGGGTCAAACAATTTATCGTTTATTAAAGAGTAATGCACTTAACTGGCATTGAAAGAGACATACATCATAGAAAGTCTGTATGGCAATATACTTACATGGAAAAAAATCTTTTCCCCCTCCTCCCAAAAAAAGCCATGTCTTTTTCAAATGCAAAGATAATGTCAGAGAATACGAGGGGTGATCAGAAAGAACGCGGACCAGTGCCTTTATCGGAATATTGTTATAAAAATCAACTTGGAATGTTTACTGTTTTTCAAAGTAACCTCCTTTGTGTTCTATGCACTTATTCATTCTTGATTCCCATGCGCGAAACACGTGCGCGAGCCCGTCACGTGACATCACTCTCAACGACCCGGTCATGGCATGGGTTAGCTCCTCTCTGCTCTCGTAGCGCGTGCCATGTAGAGAATCTTTCAAAACAGGAAATAGCCAAAAGTCACATGGGGCCAGGTCTGGACTATAGGCAGGATGGTCTAATGTTTCTATGTTTAGTTTTTTCAAAACTTCCTGTACAAGTTTGGCTTTGTGAGCGGGAGCATTATCTTGATGTAAAATGACGCCTCTCCATAGAAGTTCCGGCTGTTTTTTTCGGATGGCCTGTATTAAATTCATTCGAATAATGCTGGCATAATACTCAGCATTGACTGTAGTATGTATAGGTACAACATGATTTAGAAGAAAACGTTGAGAAGAGAAAAACATGATGCACATAACTTTACCAACAGACTTAGAAAGTTTGGCTTTAACAGGGGACGGCGATGTTGGATGTTTCCATACACTGCTTTGTTGTTTAGATTCGGGCTCGTAAAAGTGTACCCATGTTTCATCGCATGTCACAATACGATCAGTAAAGTTTGATCCTTCTTTCCTAATGCGTTCTAAAATTTCAGAACAAATTTCGACCCTAACCCCCATTTGCTCGGGCGTCAGTAGCCGAGGCACCCACCTTGCACAAACACGCGACAGTCCAAGTTTGCCAGTTAAAATCTCCTCTACACTTCCATAGGAAATGCTAAATGTGTCAGCTATTTCCCTGACAGTAACTCGACGATCTTGCTTTACATGCTGCTGCACATCCGCGATAGTTTTGTCCGTTACTGATGTTGATGGACGGCCAGATTTAGGGTCATTTTCAACGGTTTCGCGTCCTTCTCTAAATCGTCCAATCCATTTACAAATACTGGTTTTCTTAAGTGCTGAGTCCCCATAAACTTTATCTAAATCGGCCTTAATTTCCGATGAAGACTTTCCGAGTTTAACGTAAAACTTTATAATTACTCTCTGCTCAAATAAAACGTCATCCGACATTGTGAACCGCTAACGCAGTATGTGATGTCATTGAAATGACGTCACTCTTTTCTTATTTGCCTATGACGTCATTTAAACGCTTGAGTAAGTAACCAGGTAATTAATGTTCATCTGTGCAAATTTTTGTTATCTTAAGTAAAGTAGTTTTTGAAATAATCGGGTGGTTCGCGTTCTTTCTGATCACCCCACGTACATGCAGGTTTTTTCCGATGGTGTGAAAGGTAAATTTATTGAACAAAGAAAACTACATGATAAAAATCTTACATTACATTAAATACTCAATTCCTCTGAGCACATCTATTAGCATCAAAATATATCACTCTCCTTGAAAAAAACTGAGCATTTTATTTCCAGAAAACTTAAATACCTAACACCAATCATGATACAGTGCAGTTTGATAATCAAGGGAGGTAAACAATAAAAAAAAAATGCTTCTCTTATAACAGGAGTTTTTCCTTAGATTATTTTATAAATTTAAATCACCCTTTAAGCCCATGATAAACTTGTGATACCTGGGACGGGGCTAATTTTGACCCAAAGGCTATAATTTCAAGAAGTTGGTAGAGGTCTGTTAGATGAAGCTACATGCCAATTTGAGAAGCCCTAGGCCTTATGATTTCAAACAAGTAGATTTTTAAAGATGATCAACATTTGTCAGTTTTGTTGCCATGGCAAACAGAATTTTTAGTAGAATCAAATTATTTGAAGATATTTTAATGTGGACCATGGCAGGATCATTTCTGTAAAGTTTCGTCGAAATTGGATGGATAGTTTCATAGGAGAAGATGTCTGTAATATAAGTTAGCGCATGTACAGTCGGACGGACCGGTGGGCGGATGAGCGAGCGACGGACAACAGGTAATGACAAGGTCGCTGGCCTTTGGCCAGTAGATCTTAAAAAATGTGGTTTGTTGTGATGAAAGTGATAATGAATGGAATACATGTTGTGTGAAATGGTCTGCTGTAAGCATAGTTGTTATAATTTCAATAAAAGACAATTTCATGTAAGTCTGAGACTCTATTAAGGGCCACGATATAGAAAAATATCTAAACAACTATACACTGGGTTAATACATTACCAATCTGAGCAGTAATTTACCCACTGTTGACCATGGAAGAGATCAATACAATCCTGACTATAATGAATTCTTATGGGTTAACAGCAAAAAATTATGTTTCATTCCCGCAATGGTTAGAAAAAAATCAACCTTTGGTGCCTTTAATTCGCTAATTTACATGGCTAAAACATCTTAAAGATAGCATTAATAATAATGAAGAGACACAGATTTTGTCACAACATCTATTCTGTATCACTAAGATCATAAAAGATGATGTTGTATACTTTGGATTTTTACTTTTGTACTGGCCAGTTTAGGTTTAAAAACATGACCAAGTACAGTTCTTTCAATACTTTTATTCAAACAAAATTGTGTCGGTTTCTATTAAAGAAACATTATTGTTGTGATGATAGATATGAGTGTACTATTCCATCTGAAGATGTCTCTGACATATTTAATGCAAAAAATGTAATGAAAATGTAACCTGAATTGCCATTCATTAATAGTTTGTATGCAAAATGCACTTGATGACCTTTGAGCTTTATAACTCGCAAACGCCCCGCTCGCCAGGTGGCAGACTTTGGCAAAGTACTCATGAGACATTAAGGATTCAGAAAATAACGGTGCCTAAAATTTCCCCGGGAGGGCGGGGCGGGGGGGAGGGGGGGAAGCGCTATTGGTGGCTCACAGTTTAGTATTTTGAAAACTGTGGTAAGTTTGCCACCTGCTCGTTGCGGTCGCTGACAACCCTTTTCAGCTCAAACATTATTGAAAACCTTGTCTAATGCGCCACCCATTTAATACGTAAAAATTATATAAATTCTTTTTCGTAGCTTTGAGTTTTGATGACTGGGGACGAAGGCTTTTGAAACATTTTGGGGTAAGGGGAGAAAATGCTGATTACCAACATTTTCTCCTTTTACTAAAATGTTGTTACGCTTACAAAGGTAATTCGCATCGTTTCAGACATATTTAATATATGTTTTGAAATACTTGGTAAAATGTAAGCAGAAGATAGAAAGACTTTGCAACTTTTGACTTACTTTTAAAATTCATTTTTCCGCCATCGACTATCACTTAGACCGACCGCACAATAACTGACTGTAATCTTCACAATAATTTCCATACCTTAAAATGGCATGAGTTAGATTTTACTGCATTTTTACACCTTCATTGTTTACTTCTGGCCGCTTTTTGGACTTGAACGAATTTGACAGAATTGATCTTTTAGTCTTCCATAGCTAATATCTTGTATTTTCAACGAATATAGGAAGATGTGAAGCTGGATAATAATTTGGAAACATTTTGCTCCCCATAATTCGAGAAGTCGTTCAACGGTCTTGAATAATGTCAATCGATCAACCGTTGGTGTTTATAAATTTTTTAGTTTTTGAGTGCTTTGAAACGTCTAAAATTAGCTGTCCGTAAACTTTGTTTGCAGTAACAAGCGATAGTGAGGGAATTGGTATTTAAATTACTCACAATAACAGAACAGACATTTTATTCAGACGTATACAAAGTACATGCAAAACATTCTGATAATAAGAAAATATTGTAAAGTTTGGATAATAATTTGTATCATACAAAATAGAGGGGCTGGAATTATCAAATAAGAATTACAATTACAAAATATTATGATTATTCGTTCATGTTATACAAAATAAGAGGGAAGAGGGAGGGAAGGAAAAGGACAGACATAGACCTCACTGTCCTTTTGCGGACAGAGTAGATCAAGATCAGACTGCACAGAACGTGCAGTCTGGTCTTGGATCTACACTGTCCGATATGGAGATATTATTCCCCCAAAACATAACTTTGAAATAGCAATATTTGGGTTTTTACTATCGAACTGAAAATTTCATTTTAGTTATTTAGCAGGATAAGGGTTATTAATAATGATTATTAGGTTTGTCGTCCATAGTCGAGTCCGGTAGCTCAGTCCATAGTGTTCTTGAAACCAAAAGGGTTGATAGTTCCACTATACGGTAGGCTATTTTTTCCGAGGATTAATGATGGTCGTGCGAAAGGGCTCTTTTCTCTCTCTTCGTTGAACATAATTTTGACGATGCAAACTTGGAAAGCAGCCTGTCGCTTTGAAAGAATATTATGTTAAGTACTTGTAATGTTAAAGGAAACTGCAAAAAAGAATAAATAGGTGAATAGGATGAAGACCTTCCAGATAACACTTACCACCACATTCCATAAAAAACGAAATAAACCACAAAACATGCTATGCAGCAGACATCATCAATCAAAGTACAATAAAAAAGATCTTCGACTGAAACCAGCGTCATTTACTTTTTTTTTTTTTTTTTTTTTTCTTCTTCTTTTTTTTTGGGGGGGGGGGATATTAAATAATAATAAAAAAATATATATGATTTATTTATGAATATGGTAATTACATCGAAACACCAAACCTATAAAAGAGCTCGATGTCATGATTGCTGTGTACCTGACTTGCGCCATGGACAACAAGACCATTGTCGTTCTGCTGCTTGTGTGCCTTATTGGTGCTGCGCTCATCGACGAGACTGAAGGTAAATCTGTATAGCTATTTTGTTTGTTTGTTTGTTTGTTTTGGATGGTTGCTTGACTTTAGTATTTAACAGTAATTCATTTGTTTATTTGGCATAAAATAGATGCGTATTGAGAGCCAACTAAATACAAATAAACAACAGAGGGAACATGTTTTGGAAGAGTTGATATATCGATAAAACTTTGAAAACGTGATGTATAAACAAAGAATCAGCAATAAAGTGAAGCCCCTGAGAGTTAAATTCACATCTTTGCCTAAATGCAAAGCACAGAAACTTAGATAAATTTTAACTACTTTCTTTGACTCACAACCAGGCGGTATGGGCACTTTTTCTTGTATGACTGGAGTGTTTTGATGATACGACGTACAATTCTCGACGAACAAGCCACTGACTTCCTTTCATATAGTATATATATTATTATTTTTCTTTTTTTTTTAAATGGCAATAATGTACGTGTAGGAAATGCAGTACATAAAAATTACAATTCACGTTTTCGTTATCGTTCTTAAACTAAGTCCGTTGCCATGGGAAATAAGATTTAGAATCCCGTTGTTGGTGTGCCCTATCTTTTTACCAGACGGCAAGATTTCATATTTGTTCAAGTTGAGAGCATTTGCAGTTGACAAATCAAGTGGGGTTTTGATATTATAATTTGTCTTCAATAGGATAAAAAGCACTTTGGGAAAAAGGAGAAAATGCCAGTCCTTGTAACCAGAATTTTCTCCTTTTCACAAAGTCAGGGGTCGTTGAGGATTGTTTGATAAAGGGAAATTGGACCGTCAATAATCGACATCATGAAATTTACATTTAAGTGTGCAATTTATGTGTCTAATACTATTAATATTCAAACATGGTAATAGACATTTATCAGCGGACATGGCTATGACAACGGACAACGGATAACAGGTTTCAATAAGGAGTTTTATCAAAGTAACGATGGCATTATACATACAGACCAGTGAAAAGGACATTTTGGTTTAACACACTTTTTATTCAAGGCTTCTCGATGAAAAAAAATTTTACTAAGCATTATCAGTTTTAAGACTGCTAGTTATGTCTATTTCCCTCATCATTTTGGGCATCATCTTACATATTAAATCATTTTTATATTTGATGGTTTTCCTTCACAATTTCGGACAATGGCCTCCTACTTTTCCAACAAGCACGACCGTTTCCTGCCTCTACTACCGGAGCGTGAGGACCGTTTTACTGAAGTACAAAAGCAAACCTTAGTCTAGAATTTTGCAAGTTTGTGCGTATTCGTAAATTCAAGTGTTGTGTTTTGCTAAAAATTTTCAGAGCAAAGCTCGAACGTAAGTTTTTGCGTAACTCTACGAATAAGAATATCGGTCGTAGGTGAGAGCATAAATATGGAAGTACTCCTTCCACCGCGTCGAATAAGGAATTCTAGGGAAAGTCCAAATTTGATGTTAGACTTGTCACCACAAGCAAAACTATAAAAATTGGGCGATAGGGCATAATTTGCTGGCTACTTCACTTGATAGAGGAAGAGATGTTAAGAAGGAGCTACAATGATAACCAAAGCAACTGCCACTGGTAATCAGTCAAGTCAGCTGCCACTGGTAATCAGTCAAGTCATCAGAAGTTGTAGTATACTAGTAACTTTCCCTTTCCACCGACCTTTCCTTTGTTGCTTATAAACAAAAACAAGGTCCAATGATTTCAGGTTGTTGGATAGCTGGGTGTACGGATTTAACTAAGCAATAAGGATGTAACTTTTACTGTCTGTTTGCAGAGTGCAAATTACGTGCGATCTTTACCTCTGACTGACGTGCGCTTATTCACAACTTTAAGTGAGTTTAGTTTAACTGATTTAATACTTTCGTAAATTTGAACTTAAGCGTAAAGTTACGAAAACTCTTACGCGGAAACTTACGAATTGTTAGAAAAACGGTACCTGTTGAAAGATCAAATTCACTCTGGATATCGATGTTGTCACTGTATTCATACCCAGGTTGTCAGAGACAATACTGGAATGGATCGAAACGGGATTTTTGGGTCATAATCGGAATGACGCCCTACTGTTCATGCTGATGCAGCTAATTGGACAACGAATGCAATTTTCTGCTAACTGCATATTGTCGGGTATAAAATATATCCAAATAGATTTCCAGTCAATAAACCTTTTTTCAACGCACAGTTACGTCGGAAAGCGTGAGATGAACGTCAACGTGCACGTCGATTGAACCGATATATTTCACGTTAAAAGATTCAGGTTAAACATATATTAGCAGAACTTAAAACTTATCAACGCATTGGTTCACTCAGGCAGCATTTGATATCGTTCCTGTCGCAAACTGTCAATGCAAAAATAGTATGTCGTCGAAAAGAAACCGGGCTGATTTTATAAAAAATAAACGTTTGAATAAGGCTGCTAGCCTGATTATTATTTTCCTCAGAAAATGTTCAATGTACTTGATCTCAGTCGAAATTTTCGGACTTAATAGCAAGTTTGATATATGTGACCCGCCACGTATACAGGGCCTGTCTTGGAACCTCGTTTATAAAATAAATGAAGAAGAGAGCGAACCCAGTGCAGATCGGCCCGGGTAGATATTTACAATGACTATTTAGCAAGATAAAATTATCGTTTAACATAGAGAAAACTGCTAAGAGGGAAAAGTTTCGTCTCTTGTCAGACTTCGCAGTAGCGCTGTCTACCCAGGGTCGATACTTTTCGCAGTTCTCAGATGCTAGTACATTCTCTCCTCCTCAAATATTCGGGGTCGTTAAAACACAGGATTGTATGATAAAGGGTTATTGGACCGTCACCAATCGACAGCATTAAATGTAACTTTTGAAGTTTTAGGTAAATCTATCATTTTTCAAATATGGTATTTACACTGAAATACTGCGCATATACTATAATACAGACCACGAAATTACCGTCTTTCTTAACAAATCCTATACTTCAACCAGATTTAATTTGGACAAGCCCAATATTTTGTCGTCTGGTGAAGAGTTCAACAGACCACTTCTGTGCAAGAGCAAGGCAGTCGTCGTCGTAGAGCTGTTCGTGCGCCCAAGGTATCGAGAATCACTTGTCGACGACCCATGTGTATAGATAGACCACAAGGACTGTGACGTGGATGTATACAAAGTAATTGACTCGTCCACTTTGAGGGGGCGTGAAACATCCATTTGGTCACAAAATACATGCTTTAAATCTAATACAAACATTTATTGTTAAGTCTCAGGCACTCAAAAGGCTGAAATGACAATGAAACATTCAACGTCACAGAATTTATTTCGATTTCTGTAAGCGTAATTTTCAAAATATCATTCTGTATTTTTTTCCTTAAAGGTGGCCCTTCAGATTTTGGGACGAAAATTTTACAAAAATACAAAAAATCATCCTTATACTCCCAAAGCTTTTTAATTTTTATTCATAAAACCCCAGTAGTCGAAAACCATCCAACAACAAAAGAAATTAGAGATTTACTACGGCCCAGGTCGACACCGACGGGAAACACGTTCTATTTTTACATGAGCAATTCGCTTATTTACTTACCGGAAATACACAGACAAAGCTTCAAACATAGCATCCGAAGAAGACATTACGGAAAATAATTACATGTTTGTTATGTTATGGAATTTAAGCGTCATTAGTCACGTGCCAGTCACTTGACAATACCACAATGCTTTTTTGGTTTCTGGCGCGAAATCTAAAAATACTTTAAGAGGCTACGTAGCCTTTTAAGGGAATACCATCAAAAAAAATTTTTTTTGTAATTTTATGATTCTTAATTATTGATGATTTGTATTGTTTTTTCATATAAATTTCAGTGATATATATATTTTTTAATTTGGTGAGATGTGAAAAATCTAAATACCCACCTTTAAGATATTTATGTAAACTTGCACATAGATACGTATTCTTACGAACATGAAAGTTCGCAACAAATGCATAGCTGAAATACAAACCGCATCTGGCGGGATTCGAGCCCATGAAGGACAATTATCCTCGTTTTTCGAAGTTTAAAAGACCAATACCATAACCACTGAGCCAAAGAGATATCTTTCCAATGTAGTGGTCAGGTATTGTATTTAAATCGGGACAAAGCTATGCATGAAGGAGTGGTCTCCCGTAACAGTATATAGACACGTATGTCTAGCATTTGGTTTGTTTATAGATTATGTAATGATATCTTTGTTTTTCTCTATTGTTTCTCTTATGTTAACTTAAATCTTTTGTTACCAACTTTATATTGACCTTGAGCCACCAATATTCCCCCCTCCCACGCGGGACTTTTATGTTTTGAGACCCCAACATCTCCTGAGCACTTTCCCAGTTATAGAGGTTAAAGTTCATCAAGTGCACTTTTACATACAAGGTATCAATAAATGGCCAACCATGTAACATTTTCATTTCATTTTCTTCATTCATTATATACCGATTTCTGTTGTCACAACAAAATTTATGTTTTACAGAAACAGAAAAGATTTTGTTTGAATCAGAGTCCTGAAAGAACTAAACTTGTCATGTTTGTGATCCTGAAATGGCTGGTTCTCAAAAACGTATCCATAATATACAGTATCAAACTTTTTGATCTTATTGAGATAGAATAGATGTTATAACAAATAATACGCCTTTGATTATACTTTACGCTTGCTATAAGCTGTTTAAGCCGATCAAATCAGAGTATTAATAGTTTCTTTATTCATATTTTTGTGAAAACATGTCAGTGTTTTGTAACACAGTATAAAATACGATCTTCCTTATTCTTCGTTTAAAATAGCACTTTGAAAAAATTACTATTGAATAGTCGTCTATTAACTATCGATCTATTAACTGCTTACAAGTGTCTGTACATATTTCTTTTCTCATCGTGCCATTTTAAACGAAGGGTAAGGAAGATCGTATTCGACTGTATTATCAAACCTTGCCATATTTTCTCAGAAATATTAATAAAGAAACTGTTTATATATTTTATGTTGAGAAAACAGGTTTAAACGCTGTGGCTATGTAATCGAATCAAAAGGCATTGTTTTGGGAAAAATCATCTGTATTTTTAGCACAGTCCACCGAGCAAGGCATCCCCATTGCTCTAAGCAAGGTTCAAAGCGCACATATATACGTGTTCCTGATATGATCTATACATAACAAATAAGTAACTGGGTATGACTTTCATAATAACTATCACAATAGGTGATAAAGCACTGGCATGACTTACCTTGTGAACATACCCAAGTGACAGACCGTCACAGTACACAATCCTAAGTCACATACAAGAATACTTGCGGTCCTACACTGTGAATATATCGATCGAAAAATTAGGTACAAAAGACTGAAAAGACCACTTAGCTTGAATACTGTCAAATATCCACCATTATTCTGTCCAGTCTATCAAACAAAAACCAGGTGATTCCAATACTGGAAATATGTGAGAGCAATTATGCAAAAGTCACCAGAAACTTCTAAATGGAAATGTGCTTGTTTGGTTTTTTAAGCTGTTGTAATACTTTACCTGACTAAAATATTTAGACTGGTTCAAATTAAAAGAATTTGCAGACGACAGATTTAGTGTGGTTAAAACGTTGGAAATTAACTGAGTAAGAATAGAAATTGTTGTGAAAGGAGAAAATGCTGGTTAGTACCATTTTCTCTTTTTCTCATAATGTTTTCGGTCCTTCTTTTACAGGGTCGTTAAAGGGAACTATTCGATTTTCTTTAATCTTAGTAATATTCAAAAATGGTTTATCGCTTAATAAAGTAAGGTGATAGCTTGTAAATCATCAGGGAAGAGGAAAGTGGGAGAAAATGTTTTCAATGGTATTTTTACAATGAGCTACGTACCTCTTTAGGTACTTTTAGATTCCATGTCAGAGTTTTGGAAAAAAATTTGAGAATGTCACATGATCAGTGATATGCGTCGATTACGAAGATTCGTCTTCAAATCAATATAATGACGTCATATTTCTATTTGATGTAAGTAAAATCAACGAAGTTACCAATTGCAAAACGACCATCTTGTTATTCAAGCGACGTAAAATTGCACTTTTTTATTGAATATATCCGTACAGTTTATACAAAAGGAAAATGTATCTCGTTGTCCATATCGGTATTTAAATAGAACGTTTGGTTAATGCATAAAAACTAAATAGGCCCCCTTTAAAAGTTGTGATTGTTTCGTACAGGATTTATTCCATATAGGATTTCTGCTTACCTTACTCAGCTACACAGCATATGTAGATATCTCGTTTAATCCTTTACCACACAATCCCATGACGAACGTAAAGATTTTGAAAAGTTTGGAGGAAAAGGAGAAATATGATGGTGACCAGCATTCTCTTTTTTTAACTAAGAAGCTTTCTACCTTTTATCAAACAAACCCGATCATTTGAACCATATTTAATTTATCGTCTGGTATAGGACTAAATCTTGTTGACCATTAGATAATCAAACAAAAAAATGTGTAATGACAAGTAGCTTATGAGTCACATACGGTCACCTACCTTATGAGATAATACTACCAACTTCCATAATATCCCAATGTAGTCAGATGTTTCCGGAAAGTTTTATCAGGCTCATCAGACAGTAGTGAGGCTAACTGTGCTTTCAATTCATCGGGGGCCAGTTTGTGTCAGGTGCTGACAAATACAGTATCAAATTACAACAAGCATTAGGTACCACAGGTGTTTATTATCAAAACACCTGCCTGTAATTCAGAATTGCAAATGATAATAAATTCTGAGTTTCTGTGTATGTTTCAATACTTGGATGTTATTTCTCGTAAAAGCAAATAACATGTATTTGAAATTTCGAAAAATGTCGATGGACCAAACTTCTCTTTGGAAGGAGGCATTGTGCAGAACATCCATGCTCAATGGACAGTGCTTATCTTTGATTCGCCACTCCAACTTGTATAACTACCTATAAATCAACTTGAGCTTCAATAAATCTAACTTTAACACGGGCAATCAAGTGTCTTCTTGCAGGCCAGCCTGCAGGCATTGTTTCGGTTGCTTTAAGTGAGGGCTTATACTCCTCCAAGAAACTGGCCAATCAAATGAATATGTGCAGAAATGGATAACTTTGTATCTAATAGCTCTGTCTCAAAAGCGACTTTGTATTGATTACATTATATATATGATTGAATATCTTTCAGCTTGGCGTTGTATTTGTACATGGAATAAGTGGTGGTGCAATAAATATGGAAGGAAAGTTGGATGGTGCCCTTGGGGAGGGCACCGCTGTTGTAAGTGGTGGAAGTGGGGATGATACTCTCATAGTTGCTCATCAGGTAAACATAAATTATGCAGATATATTACTAGTGAACTCTTTACCAAACAATTCTGTGCTTGAACGACCCTCAGGAAAAAAGTTTTTGGAAACATTGTGGAAAATAGAGAAAATGCTTGAACCACTTCGTCCTTTCCAACATTTTTTTTTTTTCTTTATCCTCTCATAGGCATATTCCATCATTTGATACATACGGAATATTATACTGTAGTCATTTTCCTGGTGCTTGTATTTACTTCGAGCTGCGTGAGAAAATTTGGTATCGTGCGAGACCGAAGGTCGAGCGAGATGCCAAAATTTTCTTACGCAGCGAGAAGTAAACACAAGCACCAGGAAAGTCACTACAGCATAATATTCCTTTTATTATATACCTATACCTTTTCAACAACAAAATGTTACAAATTATTGACATTTTATTCGAAAACTGTAAGAAGAATAAAACAATTAATGGTGTAGTAGCCAGTTACTTCTTTTTTATGAATGGCGGATGAATATTACAGCGTAAGATTTTGACCAATGAACTTGCAAATAAATACATACGTATACCGTCATCATACCATATTTGGAACTGGGTGTAGATACGGATTTTTTTTCCGTCGTGTGTGATTTTATCCGCGTGTGACGCATGTATTTAACCCGGAAAACTTACAGGTATATAATAAACATAACCATGATCGGTCGCCTACAAATGCTTTCAATTCGGACAAATCTGAAACTTAATCTTTCGATTATGGGCTGAATAGAGGTTGCTGAGCATTGCGATAAGTGGTTGTTTTGTAGATTTTCGTGGTAAATATGGCCTGCAGCAAGCGAAAAGGGGCATTCGGACATGCACGTAAAGTGTCTTTTGGGATCAGCCTGCGCAGTCCGCGCAGGCTAATCCGAAACGACACTTTCCGTTTTTATGCAATTTTCTGTTTTTCGCAAGTCTACTGTAGCACAAAATCTAATATAGTCGTAAAGTGCTGTGTCGGATTAGCCTGCGAAGACTGCGCAGGCTGATCCGAGACGACACTCTATGCAGATGTCCGAATGCCCCTTTTCGCGTGTTGCAAGCCATATGTGGATGACTGTTCTCACCAGATAAACAAGAGCAACGGGCTGGTAAGTACTCTCCCAAGGACGGGGACTAAAAGCACGACCTCTTTGGTCATTAAACAAAAAACACCATACCACGACGCAACAAAAGCTAGCTCTGTAGCAAGACAGCAGAAGCGGCACCTTGTACTAGACCCGTGTCGTCGATGATAAGTACTCTGCCTTGAACGGGAACCAAACCCATGACCTCTTGGTCCATAAGCGAACCCTACCACGTCGCAATAAAAGCTAGCTCTGCAGCGATACGACACAAGCCCCAACTTATACTAGACCTGTGTAACGGACTGATAAGTATTCTGCCTGGAGCGGAGACCGAACCTACGACCTCCTGGTCAATAAGCAAACACCTTAACACATTGCCACAAAGGCTAGCACTGTACAGCAAGACAGTACAGGCGTCAACTTATGATAGACCTGGCTACATATAACACCTCTACAAGGAATTCATCCTCGAAAGTATCAGAGGCAAAGATCGATGTGTAAATACAGCCCAAGGTTACCTCTTCTTAGTCCAACATTAGGCACCGAACGCCAAACGCAACAGGCTGATAAATAGCCTGCCCAGGGCGAGGACCTATCCTAAGACCTCTTGGTCCATAAGAAAACATTCAACCATATCACTGCAAAAGCTAACACTGAAGCAAGACAGCACAGCGCCAAGTTATACCAGAATCGAAACCGTAATTACCGAGCATTCTTTTTTTTAAATCTAGATTTAGAAAATAACACAATTTCTGATTAGCTTAAAAGCATATAGCTTTCGCCATGATAACATTGAGGTAATGCTAACACTAAGGTCGCCGGCAAGCCAGTTCATTCATTGAAGGGGCAAAACAACAGCAGAATCAGTTTCTTGCTACGTCGATGTAATTACATGTAATTTTTTTTTTTTATCTGTAAATAAATATAAACAATCATAAGTACCAGTACAAAACCTTCAATATATACATAATTCTCATAATTCTTACAAAAATGAATACTTAAAGACATGATAATGTGACAAAAATGATATGGATAGTTACCTGTATTTATACTGGTGTATAAATACGATGACTAGATAATAAACAACTTGTCATGCACAAACAAAAAATGGCGGGTGACGTGATAGGTGCAATCGATTATGATAACTGAGTGGTTAGTTTTAGTAAACACGGCCCGGAGAGTAAATCAAACAGTAGAACAGCCTTAAAAGAGTAGCTTTGCCAAAAGTAATAACGTAAGCATTGTAATAAAAGGGTTTGGATATAAAAGATAACAATACTGGAAAATTTTATGGTAATTTTAATCGTATATCTTTACTTTCACTCTATGACACTACTACTATTACTTCTTTTATCACCATTATTGTATTCTTATAATTATATTCTTATAATTTTTAATACGATTAAAATTGTACTTACAGATTGGAGCACACGTGACACAGACAGCTGGGGACTATTTGCTACATCTAAGCATGTCTGGATATGCGACTTTCTGATATAGCGGATAAATAAATCAAAAATGAAAAAAAAAATAAATGATGCCTTCTTCTTTGAATTCTAGTAAATATTCATACGAATGCCTTTATACTCTTTACCAGACGACAAAATTTTTGTCCTGTCCATATATGGCTTGCAACACACGAAAACTGCATTCGAACATTTGCGTAAAGTGTCGTCTCAGATCAGCCTGCGCATTCCGCGCAGGCTTATCCGAAACGACACTTTCCGTTTTTATGTAATTTTCTGTTTTGCGCAAGTCTACTGAAGAACAAAATCTAATATAGTCGTAAAGTGCCGTCTCGGATTAGCCTGCGCGGACTGCGCAGGCTGATCCGATACGACATCTTATGCAGATGTCCGAATGCCCTTTTTTGCGTGTTGCAAGCCATATAGAGCTTTAGCAGACGACTAATAAGATGCTGCTTAAATATTTGAATGGATAAAAACATCGGAGGGAAATGAGAAATTGCTGTCTATCAGCATTTTCTTCTTTTCCAGCAATGCTTTCGAAAGAAAGGTCGTCAAAACTCGAAATTGTTTGGTAAATCATTAAATCGCGCGCTTTAACTCTTTTTCAGACCACAAAAATGCTGACTTGTCTAAATTGGAAGCATTTGTAGATGACAATTAAGATGTAACTCAAATTATGGACTTTGACTGCGGGAAAAGCAGAAAAGCTGGTTACCGGCATTTTCCTCTTTTTCCATAATGTTTTCAAAGGCTTTTTCCTCGGGGTCGATAAAATTCAATAATAAAATTGTGTGATAAAGTGTTAACAAATCTGCACCAACGCGCGGTTATACTGCACTGTCTGTATGCACATTTGGGCATGCAGGTGAAAAAACCGCTTGGCCCTAGTGCAACTTTAAAAATACTGGACAGAAAAAGCAAGGAAATTTCGTCAAAACCATCAAACCCCTAGGATTTGCTCGTTCAAAACATGAACGAGTAATTTGGAATCTAAGGAAACAGTTAATAGATACAAACTTTCTACAGTTCTTGGCCATATTAACTCTTTCGGCGCAAATTCTGTAAACTCGACCTCTTTGCGACTTACAGTCCATTTACTTACAAATTTATGCTACAGTCTCGAATAAAACAAGAAAGTATTGATGTAGGATCAAACTGTACGTTCTGTGTAGTCTGATCTCGATCTATGCCGTCCGTAAAAGCCTGTATGTTCGCCTATCGTGCCGAAGGGGTTAAAGATCGTAGCGTGAAATTCCTGTCTGAAAAACAAAAAGACAATGTATCTGCATCTTTTTGCTCTCCCATGTCGTCATTAATGTAACTATATGACCGTAAACACAAGATTGCCTCTTTGAAAAGCCAGAAACATTGATTGACAAGATTTAAAAAAAGATGAAAGAAAGAAAAAAAGCACGTCGATAAGGCTTGCAAATCGCGAAAAGGGGCATTCGGACATTTGCGTAAAGTGTCGTCTCGGATCAGCCTGCGCAGTCCGCGCAGGCTAATCCGAGACGACACTTTACGACTCCATTAGATTTTGTGCTACAGTAGACTTGCGCAAAACAGAAAATTACATAAAAACGGAAAGTGTTGTTTTGGATTAGCCTGCGCAGACTGCACAGGCTGATCCGAGACGACACTTTTCGCAAATGTCCGAATGCCCCTTTTCGCATGTTGCAGGCCATAAGATGTTGAAATACAAGTAAATCTAAATGTCATGCCCATCGAAAAAGAAAAAAAGAAGATAGATTACTTAATTCACTTGTGTTTAATTATCGTACATCAAAAAGCAAAATTTATCTAAAAAAATAAACCTTTAACACTTAACTACACCATTCCGATTATTTTAAAGACCTAGAGGGCGTAAAGTTTATGAAAACAATTTGGGAATAAAGGGAAAATGCTGGGGAGGGGGGGGGGTGTTTCTGCGCTTTCACATAAAAAATACCATAATTTGAATCATAGTTTGTTTGTCTTCTGGAAATGCTTTCAATCTCGACCGGTCTTAAATTTTCTCTTTAAACTGCTGAATGAATTAAAAAGAAAATGTCCTGGCAATATTAAGAAAAAAAAAAACTACATTTTAAAAGAGTCATTTGCATCCGAAAGTGTAGAGTTAAGAGCAGACTGCACGTTTTTGCAATCTGATTTTGATCTGCACTGTCCGCAATGTCACATTTAGTAGTGCTCAGCAGTGTTAAAGGTCTATCGTTTTCATCGTGGCCTCGGGGAAATTACAATAAATAAAACAAGAAAAGTAAACAATTTAATTGCACTTACAAGTATGTAATAATATTTCATCAAAACTTTGGCAAAAAAATGAGTGTTTTATATCAACAATACATAACAGTGAGAGAGAGAGAGTAAACAAACAATTTTCCTTTTAGAAAATTGAACCGTTATTCTCCAATTTCACTATAATTAGTTTTCTTTAGATACTTGTTTCACATTCTGATCAGCTTTTTGAAAAAAAAGAATTAACAGCTCGCACATTCTATGTCCAACTTTCATGAGAAACCAAGGCAACTGCAGGCGGAAAGTCATATATAATGACTCACAGCTACAACGATGATTTGGTTAGCTTCCAGGAGACAGAATTACCACCAACAGTACAAAATATAACATATAGTAAGTTTGAGGTCGTTGAAAATATACGGCTGTTGCAAACTCAAGGCTTTAAGCGGATTTTTATAGAAAATCCACTTACTGTGATCAAACTGGCCGGAACCAAATGAATCACGTGTAACGATGAGTGTACGCTCACTTCAGTTTTGAACAGCAGTCTGTACTGGTGTCACACAGTTAACTTTTTGGCTAATTGAAAACAGCGTAAAAATTACTCTGCTAATTACTGCTTCTGATTCCCTGACGAAGAGAGAGCCTGGCAAGTTTTCTTTTTCTATCAAATATATGTCCAATGTTCTTCAAAAGCAGGTGTAGAAAATGGCATCATGAGCAATGAACTTTTTTTGTGTGTTCTGAATTTCATCCAGTTCTACGATTTAATAGGGTCACAGCCACCATTTCCTGTTTTCGGATCTCAGCTCAACTAGCTGTCACACCGGTAACTTTTTAGCTCATTGAAAATAGTGTAAAATAGTGTAAAACTACTCTCTTCGACTGACTGCTTCTGATACTCGGTCGAAGCAGGAGCCTAGTATTTTTTTTTTTCCCAAATATATGTCCAGTGTCCTTAAAAAGCAGGTGTAGAAAATGACATCATGAACTCTGAACTTTTTGCTTTTCCTCTTCAAATACATCAACCCTCGGAAAATCGATGTCTAGGCCCTTACTGGTGATAGACCAGGCCTCTTTGCCAAATCACAAACAAAAAAATAGTCCTGAAAGAATTGAAAAAAATGCATTCATTCTCTAAAGAAATAATCAGGGGCCGCATTCACCAAACCTTTCTATTGAATAAGAATTTTTCTGAAATCTAGCGTTTCCCGAGAAAGTTCTTAAGTAAGTATTCAAACGCGATTTAGAACAGTCTCCGCGCACCGACTCTGGTTTCCAAGAACGCCCACGATTCTTGAAAGAGCGAATGGTGTTGCACCAATACGAGGCTGCTTCTGAGTCGTAGTAGTCCCATGTGAAATCTTGCGCTTTTGTTGGACTGTTTCATGGAGCTGAAAGGGCTTGGTGGCATATAATTTAGATCTGCTTCAAATTTAGGTAGTGGGGGACCTCTTAGATTGTTTTTTTTTTTTTCACTGTAGGAACAAAAAATTTGGGTCTTGGGCGTGAACAGATGTTTTTGAGAGGCTAAATTCTAGGGTTCCTGTTGGTTGGGATTTAGCGAAAAACGCAATCGGTTGACATGTTTATTTTCTTTTTTATTTTTTTCAGGCCTGTATCGGAACTTTGGAAAGTGACTGACGGTGAAACCAAAATTCTGCTATTAAGCGATCTGTGAAGCTTTAAAAATGGTCGATTTTGCTCTCTTTTTTTTTTTTTTTTTTTAATATGGCAAAAACCAGTGGTGTGACACCAAATGCTGAAAATGTTACCATCGTCAATCGTCTGTTTCTCAATACGGAGTTACCATCGTCTACCGTCTGTTTCTAAATATGAAGCTGTATGGGCTAACTCCCATTAAAGAGACCCCGTTGGACCACAGCCAAAGAAACGACATTGATCCAAGTAATGAACGAATGCGAACCGACACTGTTTTAATCAATGTCCGGCTGTGGTGCCACAAAATGTAGAAAATTGAAAGAAACAGCATGGGATGAAATTGCAGACATACTGAGCAGGTAAGTAGTCTAGCATATGATAGGTAGAAAAACCAACCATACTGAATCGAAAAAAAAAAACATGATTCTACTTTTACATAAAATGTTCGATAAATTAACCCTACTCCGGCAAGTCCGTGAAATTGTCGGCCGGGAGGTTTTTTTAAGATCTCCTATCACTAATTGAAAACTGTCGCTAGCGAAAAACCTCAATGCTCACACAAAAATAAGATAGTGTTCTCCAACGGATTCTGCCGATCCACCAACCTTCGCCCCTATCCAGATACAAAGTATTAAATTCCTTCTACACGAATCACACGGCGAAGAGTGACCATTTTTTTTTTAATCTAAACGATTCTTGAGCACGGCACAGGGCAGACTTCGACTTCTTAAGAATAGTCTAAATATTTAGAACGTTCTAAAGTTTAGAACGGTTTGGTGAATACGTACCAGAGCCTAAGAATGAAATATTTAGAAAATTCTTGAGAATAAGCGTAATAACGTTCTTAAAAAATCAGTTTGTTTACAGACCCAGGTCAACCTCAGAAACACATTTTAGACATGCCCTATCACCTTTCATGATAAAACAGTGTGGCAGAAATGCTAGATATCAAATTTTCAAGTGGGACTACTTTTGGGTACTACGACCCGGTGACATTCCGTTCTGGTGTTACACCTACTACAAGACAAATTTATGATGCATGGCATCATAGAAGCCGCAATCTTTTGGGTGGACAACTTCAGAAATATTGCTTTCTAGAAAAAATGTGATGACATTTTAGTATCTGTTCCCCCCCACCCCATAAACGGAAGATCATGACAAATGATACTAAAATGCAGGGGAAAAAAGGAAGAAGTTAAGAGAGGAATCTTAAATTATCTTGTACCATTATTATCATCATAATCATCATTATCATTTAAAGTGATAATGCGTATGTGAGGAAACATGTAAAAGCATTGGAATTTTCAAATTTCTACACAAAGTTTAGAAATGGAGAAATTGCAAATTCAACTACAGCATTTTTCATTATTAAATGATTTTAAAGAATCAGGGGCATCAAAGGCGACACTGCGGAATTATGTAAGTTAGTAATTATTCAAAGTGATATTTAGATAGTTATTCACGTAGATCTACATGTATTTACAATTGTTTAGTGATGTTTTCTTTGTGTTTCATTTTTTTACAAAAAGAAAAAAGAAACAAATATTCAACAACTTTCTTCTAAAACATTTTCTTTTTGCTTGTCAAAAGGTATCTTAGCCTGATTGTAACAAAGTGAATCTTTACATTTCTACTCCAGAATTAGAGACTTTTGTATAGTATCTCCAAAGTTCTTCTGATCATAGCCTTCACAGTTTGCGCGAACCACTAAAAAAAAATATTTGTTTTAAGTCTTTAATGAGCTGGATCTATTCAACAACAATATAATAACTGTTACTATATATACTCGTATATCGTTTAATAAAAATTAGTTTGAATCATTTTCTGCATAGGCCTTGTACAAACCTATAAAAGTTCTAATGTAAACTTCAAGAGCCATTCAAACCCTTGACCAGCAGCGACGTAAAAAGTTGTATATGCACAGTGATAGGTTCGGTAATAACTTTATCCTTTCAACTACACCGAATGGAATTAATATACTGAGTAAGGAAAAAAGAAACAAGAAATTTTTACGTTTACAACATATTATAAAATATTAAAAAGTATTACACAGGCTATGTACTGTCTGATCTTGATCTATTTCTGTCATTTTCGAACAGTTTCAACCCTGAGAGCACTATGCACCACTTTGGTAATTTTTGTGGACAACTTACATCACGATCCATACATTTTTCACGGGTATGGTTATTCAAAACCATAACTTACAGTCTGATCATAAGAGATTCGACACACAATACATTAAATGCTAAATTTTACAGGGCTTATAAGGTAGATCGTCCATGTAACAAAATTGCACTCGGCTAAAGTGTCGACGAAGGGAAGAAAAAAGGGTTATCTTTTCACAAGCTTTCTATAAACAGCTAATGTAGACTGCTCTTAGTAACTGTGTAGGGAGGTAACCAGTCTATAACTTGATCAAAGATTAACCGCCCTATTATCTTTACAGATTAAAACTGGACGAAACACTTGTACATAAAACTGCTTTTGATTATCATATTTTAAGATGCTCTCCATCTCATAATTATCATTATTTTGTCGTGTAAAAAAGTAGACAAATGCGAAAACCGTTTAGAGGTGGGAGAGCCTGTGATAGACGGAAAGCATTACAATTTCGTTTGGGAACAAGGAAGGAATCCTTTAAGTTGGAAAAGTTTGGGGGACTAGCCAATAAAAGGAAGTTTATTTTTCTGTATTTTCGTTGTTATTTGGGAATGAACTTATATTGCAAGAAAATCAGACTTGATATTCATGTAGGTCTGATTGAATATTTAAGAAAGAGCCATGTGGAGTAATTTTGTAACACTAACACGATATTACTGGAAAATTTCCAAAAATAATAACCAGTCGAATAATTACTGATCATCTACATGGTAAATAGTTTAGGTACATTCCTACTGGAAGCCGCTTTCTAGCGGCTTCCAATGACCTGAACCAAATATACTGTCATACACATTTGCGCTTTACTCATTCTGCTTTCAGGTTTAGCTAGTTCAGTTCGACCTCGTTTTTGTCACTAACGTACAATCCCACGTGTACATACAGCCCTTAATCTAAATCAGCCGGAAACCGCGTCAGATTTATGGATCAAATGCTACTTAAGAAACAATCTTCTTTCTACCGTGGTTTATCGTTCAATAAACCACAGTTGTGAGTTATGAGGCGCAATGAATAAACCACGAGGGCGATATTTATCGTTCAGTAAACCACAGTTGTGAGTTATGAGGCGCAATGAATAAACCACGAGGGCGATAATAAACCACAGTTGTGAGTTATGAGGCGCAATGAATAAACCACGAGGGCTATCGCCCTCGTGGTTTATTCATTGCGCCTCATAACTCACAACTGTGGTTTATTGAACGATAAACCACGGTAGAAAGAAGATTATTTCGATTCTAACATTACCCACTCTTAATGAAAGGAAAACAAGTTCATACTTGGAGTGAAAACGCGGATGCAGATTATATTCCATTGAATAACTTACTTACTTACTTTATACAGAATGACGTCACTCTATATAGAATGACGTAGATTTTACCACGCTTTCGTTGAACTGTGTTTATAGAGCCGAATTCACGTGTTATGTTAGAATACTCAATAAGTGATAAAATAACAGTTACTGCGCGTCGCGTTTGGCAAAACAACTTCGATTTTCCTTATCCATGCTAACTCCACTAACTAATTATATATAAATATAGATCTACATGCATTACATGTAATGGGAATTTTTATTTTCATTACACCCTATCAAAGCTTAATACTTTTCAACTAATCCGCTTTTCAAGACTTTGACTCCTTTCATTTGCTACTATATATGGAAAAAAATCTATAGAGTCTGTCGAGCATTCTGATCTTGATCTACTCAGTCAGGAGTGGCGCTGAGCCTTTAAGGGTTGAAGTAATTGATGAAAGCAGCCGTTTAGTAGGATCTACCTGTTGCTGGCCTCTTTGTATTTCCATGAATGAGACATAACGACTTATATAAATATGTCAGATCTTCTGGGTCCGATTTAACCAAATTATAAAGTACTCAAATTCTGATTGGCTAAACTAAATTGTTTTGCCAGTTAGCAATTGTGTTACTTACTTTCCAAAACTTGCTGTAGAGTAAGAATGTGATTTGGAATGGTTGGTGAATACAGTCCGAGGATAAACGAAAACATATATGTTTACAAAAAGACTGACGTAGTATTTGGCAATGGAATGTGAATAATGAAACCCTTTTGCATATTGTTGAAATGTGAAGTTTTTAAATAGGTAGATTCTTCGATATCAGATCTTAATCAAAATGATCTTTGGTAAATGAGCAGTTACTGCTAACACCGATGTTTCTGAAAATTCATGCAGGCATACAGTAATGGATTATAGGATAATGCTTTAAATATTAGCGGTAACAACTTTTGTCACACTGTGAGTCAGTAGGGTTGAAATTTCGGGACTGTTAGTGCTTAAACCTCAAATGTCTCCTGAGCACATTCCCAAGATCTACCACCTGGCGATTGGGGTTTTTGTAAGTTATAGAGGTCAAAGTCATCAAGTGCATCTCTGCACCTTATCAAATGATCAGCAATTAACAGTTCTCTGATGACTTTAGTCCATGTCTATGTCCCCAATGATCTATACATTTCTTACTAAGTAACAGTGTGTTAAGAGAAAAACAAAGCACTGAAAGCAATGAAATTTTACGATTTAAGCTTCAAACAAATCATAACCTGAGAAACTACATAGATTTTTTTTTTCAGATAAAGCACATTTTCTTGATCACATATGCTGTAAATGCACCCTAGAAGCAATCCACATGGCATTTTCAGATTTCTTTAACATCAATTTGTCAAATACGTGAGTAAAACGGAAGCTGAATTACTACCTTGTTCGTGTCTTTGTTTTTAGATTAAAAATGATCCGAGATTTAGTGATTCATTTTATGGTGTTTAACGCCGTTTTCAACATTATTTCAGTTATATCTCGGCGGCCAGTGCACCTATCCATGCTTTCCTGAGGTTTCTGTTACCAGTACTCCCCACAATATTCTTTCCAAGCCACTGGCTACTTTCCTACATAGCCATCGTCGACACAATGGTCAGCAGTAACAGAAGAATTAATCCTGTCGCCATGACTATCATCGATCCTCGGAAAGAAATTGGTCGAGCCGGGGATCGAACCAGCAACCTCCTGTTAACAAGTCCGTTGCGCCTACCGAGGCTCGGCGATCTGAGATTTATTGGTATGCCTATTTTTTTGCTAATGTAGCATATCAGCTCTGTCAGTCAAGGAAATCAAAGAAGTTATATGGTGGCATATTTCTGCCACGAGATACGAGATAACTATCATGACAATTTTAGAAAACTATCGCGATAAATCAAAGTTTCCTGGAAATTTTATCGAGATAGTAAAAAATTTCCTGAAAAAAATATCACGATAAACTTTGTTTTACATTGATCAGTAAGTATTTTAACGCATTTTTTTTAATCGTGCACGAAACTGACATTCCAGATAAAATCATCCTGATGGTTCTATCCGTTGCTCGATATCTATAAACAGAAAATTCACCATTTGGATAATTTCGGTAGTTGCTGACTTCACAAGACTTCAGTAAGTAAAAATTCGAATCATTAACAATTTTAGCCTAGTTGGTAAATTTTGAAAAGACTCGATATGAACAGAAGCCGGTAATATCACAAAGACGACTCGAAATGCCCCCTACGAAAAACTTTAAAACCGTTTAGGGAAAAAGAGAATTCATAAGGATGTAGACGAAGATGTTCCGAAACCGCAGTAATTGTAGATACCGTGAATGTCAGTTGTGGGCACGAATGGCGTAAAGATTCATTTAATCTTTTATGTTAATTCTCTACGCATTGGATTTAGTAAACAAGTCCGTAGTTTAGTTTTACTTCTTTTATTTTTACTCATCTATTTTAATTAGCCGAATTGTAACAGTAATCAAAGACAAGTTTTCTTTATTATTTCTAATGAGCTGACTAACAACAGCTTCCCATAGAACCTTTTATTCTTATTTCTTTGTCTCAATTTTTAATTAGCCAATTTACAGCTATCGAACGAAAACCTTCTCGTTCTTTTTCATTCTCTCTTCTTTTTCATCTCCAGCTCTGTTATTTATATGGTTTAAGTGCGCCGTTGACTCCGCTACATGAGAATCATATGAAACATAAGAATCAGGTGAGAACCAATTAGCGCAGCAACGGAGCAATAAAGGGAGTAAAACTTCCACTTGTTATAAACCGCAATCTTACCGGAGTAGGGAAAAAAAATGTAATCTCACAGCATGGTATAACTGAAATTAGCCAGACAGGCGATTTAATAAGACTATACATGAAAACACTGTAACAAAAGGAGAAACACTCGCAGAATTCGCGACAACGAAAGCAAATGAAAATATGATTAAAGTTAGAATTACCGCGATATTTTATCGTGAATATTTTTATTATCTAGATAATATTTTCAGGAAACTTTGTTTCATCACGATAGTTCTCTTAAATTACCGCAATAGCTATCTTGTACATCGCGGCAGAAATATGCCACTATATGGCCTGCAATACGTGAAAAGGGGCATTCAGACATTTGCGTAAAGTGTCGTTTCGGATCAGCCTGCGCAGTCCGCGCAGACTAATTAGAAACGACACTTTCCGCTTTTATGTACTTTTCTATTTTGCGCAAGTCTACTGAGGGACGAAATCTAATATAGTCATAAAGTGCCGTCTCGGATTAACCGGCTCGGACTGCTCAGGCTGATCCGAGATGACACTTCACGCAAATGTACGAATGCCCCTTTCTCCGTGTTGCAGGCCATATAGTTAGTACTAACTATTCAACCTTTCATGGTAAAGTATGAAAAGTATGACTAATAACTATACCTACCCTGTTAACTAAATACTCAACACATTTGCATTTTTATCACTGCCCGAAATCAGACATAATAATTCTCAGTTAATTTTGTGATAAGCTCCATGTTTTACACAAAACAGATATGTAATCCGGTGATTTACTAGCTACATGTATGCATGTTACCAAGATGCGCTGAATTCTTCCTTCGGATTTGCTATTTTAACAGAGCAGATGCACCTGTTGCGGTATATTTGTTAGTCAGCATCGAGTTACAGAGTACCATAGTGATCTGCGGAACAAGAGTTCATATATGCTCACTAAAATTATCATTATCTTCATCTTCATGCATGCCAGCCATATTTGTCGCTGTTTGCTTTTGTTGCAGAAACTGTGACAGTTGTTTTTCCGTTGTTACCCTATTTAGAATTATGTTAGGTTAACAGTCTGGCATCATGAAGCAATGAATAATAGGAAATATTATGTCAATCGTTGAATTAGCCACGAGGGACAGAAGAGGCCAGATATCTTAGAATATCGTCAAAAAATCTTTATTTTTTCCGCGCAGTTGATCAAACAAAAACACGATTTTCCCCACCCTGGAAATATGCGAGAAGTATTATGCAAAAGTCACTAGAAACACTTGTTTTTTTTTTTTTTTATGTTTGTCTAAAAAAAAAAGTACTTACAGGTTAACTTTCTATTGCTTTACCTCTTTATCAAAAGACACATATTCGGACTGGTCTAAATCAGAAGAATTGACAACTTTGACAGCAACAAACTTTTGTCCAGAGAGGTTAGTGTTATGCAGACCTTATGCATAGAAAATAATTGAAAGTTATTTAGGATTAATGTTGTGTCAAAAATCTAAATCCTCTAAACCAGTAATGTCTTTAACACAGGAACTTTGAACGTTACTTCAAGATGACCTATTATTATTATTATTATTATTATTACTTACACAATATAGGAAAACTTTGAAGCTTGAGATAGTCATCTACATCCAGTGTGTCTGGAAATGTACCGTTCTGATTAAGGGGATCAATAAAAACAGTGAACAAAGTTGATACTTTATTCATTGAATTCTACTTCAAAGATTCTGGTGGCGGTTTAGCTTCGCCATGTGACGTAAATTAGATACAAAAACATGTCAGCTGATCAATTTGACAACTTCTGGAAGTAGTGCAAATATAACACTTAGAAAACAAGCTGATTATTTACGCCCAAAGAAATTTACAAGAACTAGATAGAGAAAGGCAAATCTAGAAAAATGGGGAAAAGAATGTAAGGAAACAAAGACAATTGCATGGGCTTTCTTACGTTCATCAATGCTACCGGAAAGAAAATCAGTCAAAAAGAGGTGAAACTAAAACATGCAAATGTAGTTTTAAATACACTGATAAACTATCCGAAGCTGAAAAACTAGAATACTTCTCATTCTATTGGAAAGTTGATTCATGTGAGCGCCAGACAGATTTTATCTGTGCTAATATCAATGAAAAATCTCGAGAAAGGCTGCGTTCTGCAGCAAGACGAAGGAGAGCTACATCAAGGGCTTACTTCTTTGAAAAGAAATCGTGTCTGTAAATGTTTTTTTCTTGAAAACTCTGAGTATTATTGAACGAGTTGTTGAAAGTGCACTGAAAAACAAGAATTCTGGGACATTTTCATCTATAGACAAACGTTGAAAGCACTCCTCACATAACTAAACACCAAAGTACATACAGGATGAGGTTCGAAAACATACTGAATCATTTCCAATACTTGATGCATATGAAACGCAACAGGACACAAATCACAAGTTTCTTACATCAGAGAAATGCATCTGCTCAACAAAGACTTTATCAAGGCTCCCATGGAAAATATAGACAAACATTCTGTAATAAGTACAACTATTATTTCCATACTCCAAAAAAGGATCAGTGTCTGGCCTGTCTTGTTTACCACCAGAAAGAACAAAGAAGACACCTGGTATTAAAGCTAACGATGACTATAGTTGTAAAAACAAAGACAGGACAAGAGAAGAAAGAGAGTCTGACAAGACATACGTCAAAAACAGCACAAATCATCATGTTGCTATCTTTGATTTGCAGGCGGGCTTACCTATACCTTGTTTACTTGTAAGTCAGATATTACACATGTTACCTTTGGAATGAAAGTGAAGGCCCAGTTCCTGAGATGTAGAAACAGCTTTACTGACCTATAAAATTTACTACCTATGTCAAATTGCTGCCCTCAGATATTAAGCATGCTACATTTTTTTTTTTTTTCGGCTTGCACGTAGGAAAATACCTTAAACAGTTGTACGAATGAAGTTTTTTGATTTTCTCAATTTGAAGTCTCTAAGTGATCTACTTTTACTACAAAGCGTTATACACTCAAATGCTGAAAACATCAATGGATAAAAATCAAGTGGTTGGAATTTAGGAAAACAGATCCTTAATCAGTATATAACAAATATTACTTTGATGGGGATTTTCACTTAGTCAATATTATGTCCCGATAGAAGATATCTATAACTGCTCCTCTACCATAACTTTATAGTACAAAACTTTCAATATATAGTGCTAAGAAGGCTGATTTGCTATCACTATGAAAGGATTGAAAAACTCCAACCGAGTTTCATTCGTATATGTATACTGAACCAAAAAAGAAACTTCCCCTGTGTTTAAGTGCAGATATACACAAATATGAAAATCAGGATTAAACTAGATTTATATGCATTGAAAGAGTATTTTATTGTGACTTTGTGTGAAAAAAATTATTGCTGAGGGTTTATCCAAAAGTAGTGAAATGGTAGTTAAAATGCGGAAGGGGTCGCTCACCAAAATCACAAATTAATACCGGGTATGACCACCTTCAGCATGAAGGACTGCCTGGCATCGTTGGCGCATAGAACGGATAAGTGTATTGATTTCGGCTTGTGGAATGTTGTTCCATTCCTGAATTAAGGCTTGTCTTAGCTGAATGACGTTTGACGGTGGAATAGGGCGACGTCTAACACGCTGGTCCAAATTATCCCAAAGGTGTTCAATGGGATTCAGATCAGGGCTTTTGGCGGGCCAGTCATTAATAAATGCAATGTTATTCGCCCTAAGGAAATTCACATTGTCCCTAGCTGTATGGCTTGTGGCATTATCATGCTGAAAAAGAGTGATATTGGCATTATTTTGAAACAGTGGGATAACGTGCCTCGCAAGAATTTCATCTCGGTAGCGTTGGGCATTCAAATTCCCTTCGATAACGACGAGATTAGTGCGAAAGCCATGTGCAATGCCCGCCCAGACCGAGACACAACCCCAACCCCCAAAACGATCTTGTTCAAGTACGCAACAGTCTGCATAACGTTAATTTCTCCTACGGTATACTCGAACCCTGCCATCACCTCGATGAATGGAAAACCTGGACTCGTCAGAGAAAAGAACGCTATTCCATTGTTGTCTAAGCCAGCGTTGGTGTGTACGTGCCCAATTAACACGATTTACGCGGTGACGTCGCGTCAAAACACAACCAACGTATGGACGACGTGCACGTAGCCCACCCTCGCGCAAGCGATTGCGCACAGTTTGGGAAGATATACGGTTGTTATGTGTACCAGGGGTGTTAGCAGCAGTGGCTGTGGCAGTTTGGAAGCGATTGCGCAGGTGGGTGTTCCGAATATAGCGGTCTTGGCCGCGCGTCGTGACGCGAGGACGTCCACTACGTGGTCGATCTTCCGTTCGCCCTATTGCTTGAAAACGTTGCCTAAGGTGTCGAATAGCACGAGTAGAACATCCAATATTCATAGCAACAGCATTCATCGTCATACCAGCATTAAGCATGCCAATGGCACGTTCGCGTAAGTTTTGCGGAATTCTAGGCATATCAAAAATAAAGAAAACTAAAAAGAATTTAATTTTTTTCAACGTCTTTTTCTTATTGACATGAAAGTCTATAAAATTAGACTGAAAAGTTTCAAAAAATATACACGAATTATACTGGTCCGTGCATGCACGTAAAAATCGCTTTCAGCGGGTTTCTTCTGCAATATGCTTTCAATCGAGTTAAATTTTGTTTTATCGGACACATAATCGTTCTCCCGAATATATGTAGGTCATCTGATATTTTGATTCTTTTTAATAACATTGCATTTGCACTTAAACACAGGGGAAGTTTCTTTTTTGGTTCAGTATATTTCACAATGTTGTTAGACAACAAAAAAGGCAAAAGACTGTTTACCAGATTTAATTGAAGATTCTAATTTGGAATAAATGGCATATATTCGGTCCCCACCCCCTCCAAAACAATACAAATTTTGTTAAAATAATGTGCTAAATCTGTTTACTACTTCATTTAATCTTCAATTAATGAACTTGTCTGATGACACAAGTGTGTTATTATCCTATTTACAGTACAAATTTAAATGATATTAATAAAACATAAGCAGTTGCCATATTCTATGCTAGTTATGATAAGATCGTGAAGTAAGGATGTGGTTTAAATGTACAATCAAACTTACAAAAATGTCAGACAAAAAAAAACATTGTTTGTGCACCTAAGATATTTTCAACCTTGCTGCCTTTTGAAGCGTCATTTTATCTGAGTGCATTTAGTGGATTTACATAATTTGGACGCCATAATAAACATGACAAATGTGTTAAGCCAAATTTAATTAGGTGGAGTTTAAGCAGTTTTCTCTGTAATCATAACTTACAGAAATTTCACAATGCTATGTGCTGTATCTGGACATATGATCGACAATCAAACCGATTCTTACCTTTGTTCCTTCTACGAGTCGGTTACTGCAAACACTGAAAATCTTCTTTTACGAATTTCCCAGTTTCATTTAATATGTACTTACAACCCACTTGCAAGCGCGTGTACAGTAAGGTATCTGCAACCGGTCAGTGAGCGTCCGATAACGTGCGAGAACCGAGATGATTCGATTCCAATGCAGATATTTAGAACGGCCTTTTTCTGATCTTGATCTATTCCGCCCTTAAAAACCCATTTTATGTTTAAGGCGATGAGAGTAAAAAGACCCCTATTGGAAGAGCTAGCCGCACTGGGGCCAGTGCACTTACCAATGCTTTCCTGGAGTTTTTTTACCAGTACTTCCTAATATAGTCCTCTAAAGCCAATAGCTTGTTTTTCTACATCGAAATCGTCATGACAGAATGTTCATCTATAAAACAGGAATGAATTCCATCACAATGACTATCATGAATCCTTGAAAAGAAATTTTCAGGGCTGGTGGAAATCATTCTCGCACGCTTGTGTGGTTTTCAAGCGAAGTTACCAATGTAATGTTGATATTTAGAAAGGTATCAATGTTGTCTCCCCTCTCGAATTGAGGACCTGAAATTCAGTGACCAGATTTAGAGAGTATGCTATTTTGGCGTCTGTCTGCCTGTCTGCCTGTAAGCTATTTTCTACAAAATCTTGTTTCGCCATACTAATTTTGTACCAAACGACACAAATCCAGATTCATTCATACTAAAAGCATTAGCAGACGACAAACTAAATTTTGCCTAAATTATAAGATTTCGGTATGAAATTTCTTGGCAGGAGCTTGTCGGGGTATAGCGTATTGTGGCCATTTGTTCTGAACAGTTCGATGGTCATCTTCCTGAGAGAACAAGACAAATTTATGATGCATAGCATCATAGAAGCCGCAATGTTTTGGTGGACAATTTCAGAAATATTGACTCTCTTGAGAAATTGTGATTACATTTTTTGTATCTGTTTTTACCCCCACCCCCCACCAGCGGAAAATCATGACAAATGGTACTAAAATGCAAGGAAAAAAGAAACAGAAAATAATATGTACATGTATTCTAATTCTTAAAAAAAAAAAAAAGAAGTTTAGAGAGGAATCTTAAATAATCTTGTTATTATATTATTATTATAAAGTGATGTTTATTTGGGGGGGGGGGGGGGAAACACGTAATAGCATCGGAATTTTTAAATTTCTACTCGAAATTTGAAAATGGAGAAATTGCGCATTCAAAAACAGCATTTTCCATTTATTTAATGATTTTAGAAAGGAAACTTCTATAGCGGCATTAAAGGCAATAGTACAGAATTATTTAAGTTACCAATTAAGTTACCAAGTGATATTAAGATCGTTATTCACATACGATGTTTACATGTACACGTATTTACAATTTTTATCAGTGATCTCTTCTTTGTGTTCCTTTTTTTTTACAACAGAAAAGAAAAAAAGAATAAGAAATAAAAAAGAAAATATTCAAAAACTTTTTTCTAAAAGATGATCTTCTTGCATGTCAAAAGTATCTTAGCATGCTTGTAACACAGTGAATCTTTACATTTCTACTCTAGAAACAAAAACTTTTGCATGGGCATCTCCAAAATTATTCTGATCACAGCCTGCACAGTTGGCACAAACCACGTTTCTTTTATTCCTGAAATGGCAGCCACACACACACACACACACACACAAACAGTTTTTAAGTCTTTAAAGATCTGGATCTATTCAACCACAACATAATAACTATTACTATACATATTTCGTTTAATAAACAGTAGTTTGAACCATTTTCTGCATAGGCCTTTTACATACTTAGTGTAAAACTTCTAATGTAAATTTCAAGAGCTATTCTAAACCTTTGACCAGCAGCGACGTAAAAAGTTGTATATTCACAGTAATAGGTTCTGTAATAGATTTAACCCTTTGACTGCACAACGAAATAAATATACTGAGTAAGGAAAACAAACAAGATTTTCTTTTATGTTTACGAAATATCTTATAGAATATTAAAGAAATATTACACGGGCTATGTGCTTTCTGATCTTCATCTATTTCCGTCATTTTCGAGCAGCTTCAATCCTTAGAGCACCAGGCACCACCATGATAATTACTGTAGCCAATGTACATCACGATCCATACGTCATGGTTCAAGCAGGCCTGGTTTCAAGGGTACTGTAGATCAGGACCATACCGTACAGCACGTACAGTCTGATCATAACAGCTTCGACACACAATACAGTAAATGCTAAATTTTGCAGGTCTCATACGGTAGATGTTTCGTGTAACAAAAATCCATTGGGCTAATGTGTATACGAAGGGAAGATAAAGGGTTATCCTTTCGCAAGTATTCTATAAATAGCTGATGTAGACGCCTGTGTAGGGAGGTAACCAGTCTATACCTTGATCAAAGGTTAACCGCCGTTTTATCCTTTACAAATTAAGATTGGACGAAAAACTTGTACATAAAATTGCTTCTGATTATCATATTCTAAGATGCTCTCTATATCATAATCATCATTATTTTGTTTTGTAAAAAAGTAGACAAATGCGAAAACCATTGAGAGGTGGGAAAGCTTGTGATAAACGGAAAGCATAACAACTTCGTTTGGGAAAATAGACGGAATCCTATATGTTTGAAAACTTCGGGGGACTAGCCAATTAAAGGATGTTTATCTTTCTGTATTTTTATTGTTATTTGGGAATGAACTATATATTGCAAGAAAACCAGGTTTGAATTTCATGTAGGTCTGTTGGAATACTTAAGAAAGAGTCATGTGGAGTAATTCTGTCACAACAACACAACATTATTAGAAAATTTACAAAAATTATGACCTCTCGAATAATTACTGATCATCTTCATGGTAAATAGTTTAGGTACATTCCTACTGGAAGCCGCTTTCGAGCGGCTTCCAATAAGAAACAGTTCGCCTCTTACAATTCCAAATGATGCGCAATTCATAAGGGAAGTTACCGTTATAGATACTCTATGATAACGTGTATGAGTTATTTCCCTTGCCAACATATGAAACCTGCGATTTTATGTCCTAGTCGTATCGTTAAAGAATGGCATACTTAGTAACAGCCCCAGAAAATTTTCATCGTAACGAGTATTTTCTCCTTCTGTTGATATCTTTTACATGTATACTTATGTTTAAGTAAGACATTTACATAAAGAAGAACTTTGATTTACAATTCCAACTTGTTTTTTCTTCCTTCTTTGCATAAATTCGACATGTACTAGGCTACCATCCACAAGTTCTAAAATCTTTTTCATAATTTTATTGTTGACGTCCTTCATTGAAACATGTGACTGGTTCTCTGTATAAACTCATAGGCTAATCCGTCTCTAAATCGCGAAGCGCTGTCAGGCCCAGTTGCACTTTCGGTAACCAAAGGGTCGCTGTTTCAAAAATCGTTATCTGGGAAAGCAGCAAGTGGCTTGCAAAGAATATTGTGCAGACTACCATTAAAATAAACTGAAGGAAAGCATAGTTAGGTGCAGTGGTCGCCGCTGTTAGTTAAAATAATGTTGAAAAACGGCGTTAAACACCATACAAAACAAACAATACCAACAAAACGTAGAATCACTAAATTATCCATCAAATAAGAAAAAGGAACCACGCTCTGGCAAACGGAAGGTTATTGTATCTCCGTGATCCATTATACTATGCATGTTCATCACATAATTATGGATCCATAAATCCATTTTTTCTAATAAACGACTGATTCCTGGGATAGAATGGTTCTTGGACATGCCAGAAATTTCCAGATAGCAAAAAGTTTCGCCAGAGGTCAGCTTGTGCGGACCAGCAGACTGACCTCAATCGATTCTTTCTGCAGATGCATTAAACCGCCTTTTCACAGAGCATGACTCAAATGTAGCAGACAATAATTGGCCTGCAACACGCGAAAAGGGGTATTCGGACATTTGCGTAAAGTGTCGTCTCGGATCAGCCTGCGCAGTCCGCGCAGGCTTATCCGAAACGACACTTTCCGTTTTCATGCAATTTTCTGTTTTGGGCAAGTCTACTGTAGCAGAAAATCTAATGTAGTGGTAAATTGCAGTCTCAGATTAGCGGACTGCGCAGGCTAATCCGAGACGACACTTTACGCAAATGTCCGAATGCCCCTTTTCGCGTGTTGCAAGCCAATTATCGAAAGCGGGGTAAAATACCATTTAAACAAACAACTTAACCATCGCCGTAAAATACTGATAATCAGCATAAACAGGTTTAATTCTTTAATTCACTCACAGTGATTTAATTTATACCTTGAGGGGGATAGAAAAGAGTGTGCAAAAATGGAGAAAATGTTGGTCACCAGCATTTTCTCCTTTTTCACACAAAGTTTTCAAAAGGTTATTTTTTTCTTAGAGTCTCTAAACCCCGGGATTGTGTGGCCAAGTGTTAACTGTTTTCCGAGTTACAAAATTTTAAACTTGTCCATGTTGTTTCTTTGTTACGATATGTGTTTAAGGCCAGTTTCAAAAATTATTTCAGTCATATGGCGTCGGTCTGTCAACCTATCCATGTTTTCCTGAAGTTCCTTAACCAGTACTTTGCACAATTTTCTTTCCAAAACACTAGATGCATGACCATCGTCAGAGGTCAGGGAGGAATGAATCCTGCCGCAATGACTATTATCAATCTTATGAAAGGTATTGGCAGAGCTTAGGAATCGCACCAGAGACCACATGGATTTAAGCCCTTGGAAGGCCTCCAAAGCATGAAGTGCATTTTATTATACTGCAAAGAAATTTCTCGTGATCTGAGTGGATAGTATGCCCCGAACATATCACGTTTACTGGCAAAACTGACATAAGGAGCCCCGTATACATGACTACACTTTCAACACAACATCCAAAATGGCGGCGTCGATCGATCGATACGAGCCGCCCACAAGGCAAACATACAGAGTAGCCTGCACCATATTATTACTAGTTTCCCTTGATTGTTGTCATTAAAAGTGAAAGAATGCATTATCTTTGAAAATAACTGAATATAGAACTTTACGTGTATTGCCGTCTGATGTCATTCTAATACAAATACACGGGGGGTTAAAACGAGCCATCCCTTTGCCAGGTAAGCAAATTGTGAAGTGTCGAAACTCATACATTGTGCATAACGTTAAAAGGGTAACCTAATGGTCGTTTGAGGCAACTAATGGTCGTTTACTTTTGTCAACAAATCATTAAAATGCAGAGTTATTTGCTTTGAAGTTGTTTAAATACATGTTTAAATAAAAATACGACGAATGTCTATCGCAGTCACATCATCAAGATTATACACCAAACTGCACGTTTTACCAAGGTTTCGGTGACGTCAGTTCCCAGTGACGTCAGTTTTCATTGAATTGGGGCACTCAGAACGGAAATTCTATTACGTCAGCGTACTCAATTTTTGAGACCATAAAACAGGGAAATTTCCCTTAACACACGTTTGAATGATAAAACTTTTCAGTATAATAAATTTGTTGTACGGTCAAGTGGCAGGGGACTTGGAAACTTATTCACGGCTGTGGCGAATCATGTCGCCACCTCGCCCTCGGCTCGGGGCGACATGATTCCCCACAGCCGTGAAAAGTTTCCAAGTCCCCAGCCACCTCACCGTACAACTAATATTCAATCCGTCGTAGTCGGTGTAACCTTGCATCCGTCAGGGGCAACATTTGGAATGAAGACACAAGAATGATTATAGTTTTAGAAAGCAAGGATGAAATGGGTTAAAACTGGCTTAAAAGAAGTATAGCTGTATCTTGAAACCTTCAATGAGGAAAAACAGCCAAACCATTGCTAATTTAAGGTTGCTTTGTCCAAAATTTATTCCTACAAAGTAATAAACAGTATTGATCCGATATAAAACTTCACGTTCTGTGCAGTCTGATCTTGATTCGCACTGTACGTAAAAGCAATCAAAGACGGTTTCGGCGTGCTATGAATTCACTGAAGTAAAGAGTCGTGATGTAATTATGAGCGGACAATAAAGGCGACACATTAAAAAAAAAAAATCCCTAGCAATAAACCAAAATGATTTTGCAAAATATTCTGTGCATACAAAGTCACACTGATGAGGTATGAGTCAAAATATTTTTTTGCCACATTTTGCATCTCCATATATCAGAATTTCTTAACCAAGTAAATGGTCCTAATTTTTCTTTTCTCATATGATATAAGCCTTCTAATTGCTGAATCAATACAAATTGACCCTTAATTCCCCTTAAAATCAGAAAAAATATCCTGGCTTAAAAGAGTATCAATGGCAAGTTCCATGACGTAACATTTTGTACCAATGCTTTATATGCGTAACTTTTTGAAAGAAAGCGAAAAAGGATCCTTTGTCTGCTAGGGACTTTGTCCATCTTTTCAATGAAAAGAATTAAAATTCAAAATTTAAACTTGAAATTCATTTTACAGGAATGTAATCAACCGTTGCTAAAAAACAGGATTCTATTGACTAAAAATATTCTTTTTTTGTACATTTGGTGATAAACGCACTTGCTACAATGGGTTCTAAACTTGGGGCTCATTTTCAAGTTTTCTTTTGATATTTTAATACGTTAAAAAATGTCTTGCTCATCGAAATATTCCTGTTGAATGGCATGTTACATGAAGGACTCTTTGTTACAGAATTGATACATTTTGTTACGGGACGGAAAAGTAAACAATATATGCCATAGTTTTGAACTTACTTACTGTGGAAACAAATAAAAGAATCTTGAAAGCTATAATACATTATCAAAGGGAATATAAACAATGGATATATGAATGACTACAGCCTCTTGTTTTGAATATTTGTTCTTTAATGTAGATGTTTGTTACACGAAGGACTGGTCTTGTTACATGAAAGAAAGTAAAGCAGCAAATTAGAGGCAAAATTTATAATAAACATTAAAATACCTGAAGATGGAACTATTTCAAAGTTTTACCGTTTGAGACTTGACACTATATTCAAAATGTAAATTTCTGGACATTATTGAAGTAGGAAATTGCAATCGTTACAGCCAAGATTAAATGTGTTACATCAAAGAAATATAAGTTGCAATCATTAAAAGTGGCAAAAATTTTTCTTTCCCCCGAAAAGCACTCGCCTTTTCATATCTACATGTGAATTAGCTTTTTGAAAACACATAGTGTTGATTCATAAAACCTGTTTTGGGAGATAAGCAATAATAAAGCAATCTGTAAACGTAGTAATACACTCACTTATTTGTTCTTTGTGTTAGCACTGTTCAATTAACCTCAATCAGCTTCATTTGTGAGTTAAAGACATTAACAAATACACGAATTCAGAACTTCAGTTTAAGACAAAAAGAAAGCATATATGGCTTGCAACATGCGAAAAGGGGCGTTCGGACATTGGCGGAAAGTGTCGTCTCGGGTCAGCCTGCGCAGGCTAATCCGAAACGACACTTTCCGTTTTATGTAATTTTCTGTTTTGCGCAAGTCTACTGTAGCACAAAATCTAATGTAGTCGTAAAATGCTGTCTCGGATTAGCCTGCGCAGACTGCGCAGGCTGATCCGAGACGACAATTTACGCAAATGTCCGAATGTCCCTTTTTGCGTGTTGCAAGCCATATATGGCACAGGGGGTCGTCATGTTTGTTTTGTTTCTTAACGTTGATAAAGTAAAAAAGTGGCAATTTTCATACTATAATTTTTTTTATAGTATGAAAATCTTCACCTTTGTTGGAAGTTAAGGGACAAAACGAGCGTGTTGACCCCCTTTGAGTATCATCAAATTAGTTGGCCCTGATGAGTATCATTTGAAAAACATGTGAAGAGGTGAAATTGAACAGTTAGGGCAAATGCTCCTTTCCCACTTTGTTTCCGAAACACAAGTTACTTACTATCAGAGTACCTTCCCCCCCCCCCCCCCCAATTTTAGACTTTTCTGAATCGGGAGAAAACAACAAGATTTTAAAGAATGGAATTAAAAGCGAAGCAAATGTTTCTCATAGAGAAAACAAAACATTGAGCGCTGGAAGAAAAGGAAAATGGCTCGTTATGAATATTTCTCCTTTTCATAACAATGTTTTCAAACATCTTGTTTCAGCCACAACGAATGTGGTCTGTACTGGGAAAAATGAGTTCTTAGCTGTGTGGTGTCCGTGGTTGTAAGGTAGAGCGTCTGCCTCGTAACCATAAGGTCCTGAGTTGGAGCAGGTGTCAACTTTGGGATTTTTCATTAGCCCACACCTTCGGCACGAGTACTGATGTAGATCCCAGGAAGCAGAATCGAGAGAGATTAGTATAAGTTGTAAGAACTTGTTTCTCAATCGATGTAAAATGAATATGTTTAAACTAAGCTGATGTTTACTATGTTGACTACTTTCGGAATAGAAGCTGATACCAAGTTTAAATACTACTTCCAAGACATCATCAATCATGAATTTGCCTTACTCTCTATTCACTTGAGGTTGTTTTATACTACAGTTACAATGTGTTCTGGGTTGTACCAGATTTTGTCTATTCTTTTCTTCGACCAGTAAAGAAATTCTTTTGCCAATTAATCTCATTTGACTTCATCTGCAAATCAAATTACCATTTTTTTGTTTCCCTCTGCAACTACTGCCACGTGACTTGATCATTTTCATAACTTGGGAGCTTTATGAATTTATTGCCATTGCAAGAGGGACATTATCAATACAAAAAGTTTCTACGTGCAGAGTTGTAAACTCTATTCTTAATTATTTCTCCTTCTGAGTATTCTAAACCAGACTTCCTTAAGGAACAGTTCTGTGTTTTGACACAATTTTCAGAGACAGGTATCTTTTTGCCACTTTCTCCCGGACACACAATCCAAAATGGCCTTAAACTGCAGAAGGAAGAGTAACTCAGTTATTTATCGTTTCTTTATGCAAGAAATTAAGCTTGCAGATTTTTCAGTGTATCTTTGAGGATTCTTCTTTTTTCATATCGTATTTTAATGGCTTTGTTAAAACTAGTCACTATCACTAAGTTATCTTTTCACATATGAAAGGACCTGACTTCGTCCATGATACTCTTTGACAGGATTGGTTTGGTTTGGTTTGTATTGGAGTTTAACGCCATTTTAACAGCTTAGGTCATATCATGGCGGTCAGTGACGCACCCACGTGTTTCCTGGCTTTCTCACACCAGTACTAACACAACTTTCTTTCAAAAGCCACTGACTACTTTTCTCACATGCATCAGAGGTGAGAGGCGAAAAATCGCCAGAAAGAAAGTTCGCCGCAACCGGGTATCGAACCCGCAACCTCCAGGTCACGAGTCAGATATGCTAACCACTGAGCCACCCGGCAGGAATGGCTTTTCTGATTTGTCTATTCGGAAGTGTTGTAATGACATTCTTTTTAGCTTCATATTTTCTCAATGATGACCCAGATATAGCCGAATAAAAGCTCGCTTTATTTCTCGCCGTCGCCTCTATATATTATATTCTGATTTGTTTGATTACTACATTTGTCATGAAGACCAGCTCTTTTAATGCTGGTCTTGAAAAATTGTGTCACAGCCTTCTTTCCTTTGATCTGATGATTATTCTTCTCTAACAGGTTTTCTCTTTTTCCTATACATCTCTGCCTTTTTTTCATTTAAATTTCGTCAGTTTCAGGTCACGGTAGCATTTTGCTGTTAAGCTGACTTGTCTTTTCATCTCTTGCTGCTTTTGTTGACTTTCTTTTTTATCTGTTGGTAAGTCTGGTATTGTGGGCATGGTAGGGTCCTGTTTTGATTCTTCTTGATTTTCCTTTCTAACCTGTTGTTTTCCTTATATGACTCTTTTCCCTTTTAATCATGAAATGATACTTTTCCTTTTCCATTCAATATTGCCTCTCTCATATTTTTCTTTCCTTTCCTGTAGGCATTCATGTCACCTTGCATCATTTGCATCAGGCCTCTTGCAAAATCTTCGCTGTCTCTCAGCATTTGCTATAGGCATTCCTGAAAGCATAGAACTGTATTTTACAAAGGGGTTTCACACTTTTTTTTTAACTTTCTCTAAATATTTATTCTGTGACTGACTATAATTTGATTTCGAATCTTGGGGGTATAGGAACATAGTTTGCTAGATATAAGAGAGAGTGACTCATTACTAATAACAAGCAGCTACTCCTTTTTTTTCACATCGTTATCATCTTTTTAGAATCAATGCACTCATTCCTTTTGTTAGCCTTCCGTTTTGCAGCAGACCTTTATATTCTCTAAATATTTGCGATACGGCACTAGTTTTTGAGAGGGAAAAATCTTATTTTAAACTTTCCTTGCCGTGAAAAATATCATTATCTCGTGCAACCAATGGACGAAGTTGGAAGGGTGGAAAACATTGTGGGAAAAAGAGAAAATGCTCAGGGCCATAGCAAACAGGGCTTATCTTGTAATGAGTTTCTATAATTGAGTTTCTTTGTGGAGTAAATCTGAAAATCCTTATCAATCTAACAGTTACCCGTCATGTAACAATGATCATCCATTATGCAACCATTACATTTCATTTATAACTGAAGACACACTTAAGGCAATGTTTTGGCTGACGAGGCTACGATAATAACTGATATTGTATTGTGGTTTAACAATACTAACGTTATGCTATTTGATTTCTTTTGACATTTTTTCAGTACACATTCAATCATTTTAATTTATATACTCCTTCGTGTAACAGCACATCCTTAAAAAAAATACATAATGACCATATAAACCATTAAACTGCACTTATCATGTGATCTGTGCTTAGAACTAGTTATTCTGTAATAAAGACACACAGATGAATGTTCAACTTCCCTTTTGTTTTAGAAATGAAAAGACACAAACAAGCCGTTTTTCCTTGATGTAACAAAATCATTCCATGCTGTAACATTAAAACATGTTACAGTACTGAATGTTACATCATGGATGTATTGGATCTCTATTGGTACTTATGACACCATCATGCCATGAACCTTTCAAGGAAGACTGTTTTCGCCTTGATCATTCATATACACAGCAGCCCAATGAGTTGCATCAACCTGTAAATGCAGCTTAATGGTATAAATAATGTTATATCAAAGAATAACAAAAAATATACAGGCTTACCTTGATTTTTGTCAAGTCAATATCTGAATTTAAAAATTAATGTGGCTAAGAGTAACTGTCCGCCATGTTGTTCCCTGAACGCTGTGCTTCCAAGGGTAGGTCACTCTAAAATAATTTGATTCCTGTAAAAGCTTGAATTATCTAATTCTGCATTTTTGTTACATAAAGGAGTTGAGTGTTAGGTACAGAATGTAAACAGATTTATTTGTACTTTAAGATAAATGTAACCATTGTCTGATATGTGGTATGTTATGTATAAAGGTGGAATAATTTAAAGATGCAGTAATTATAGCTTTACACACAGAAAACAACTTTAAAAATCCCAAATAATGTTAAATTTTCAGACTTGGGACCTGACAAACAGGTACTTTTGGATGATTAATCGCTTCATTTGTCATATTTAACGGACTAGTAAGCATTTGATATTTCCCACATACAACGAACCAATCCTGAAGTTTTATAACAAAGATACTTTGAACTGGAGTAATCACTATCAAATGAGAAATTGTGCACGGACAGAAAATGTGGCAAAATTTGATTTTGACTCGTATACGCAAATAACAGTAAAAATATTTTTGCAAAGCAAAAACGGACATATGATATTTACAATAACGGCTTTTTTCACCTGGGCAAAAGTAAATTCATGAAAAGGCCTTGTAAAATCTGTAACTCATGTATATGTATAATGTACTTTTTAACAGTTTTCAGTAATGTGGACTTCCTTTGACCCTAGATTGATTGATTGGTTGATAATGCTTGATTGGTTGGCTATTTGGTTGGTTGGTTGGTGGTTCATTCGTTCATTCATTCATTCATTCATTCATTGCAAAACATGTGATGCCTGGGATGGGATAAAAAAAAAATTCAAGAATCTCAAGAATTTTCTAAATTTGTAACACAATTTCTGATTTGCTACAGTAAACAGCCAATCAAAAGTTGTGTTACTTCCTATATCCTAATCAAGAATGGTTGGTGAGTACACACACAAGATTCATACTCACCAACCATTCTTGGTAGAATTCTCACTCTTATTTTACATTTTTTTAAGATAAGTAAAATTGCTTTAACAAAAATAAAGCCGTGTTCTGGCAGAATGGGGTTTAATGCATCTCCATGATGCATTATACAAAACAAGTCATCAAAATCCATTTTGTCTAACAATCAGCTAAATCCTGAGGTAGAATGGTCCTTGCAAATACATTAAATTGATCAATAGCAAAATGTATCTACCTATGTCAGCCTGCGAGGACTGCGCAGGCTGACATAGTCGATACTCTTTGCAGATACATTAAACACCTTTTTCACAGAGCATAACTATACCATTTTTACGAGATAGATGTATAGTAAATTTTATGTACAATGAATATAGGGAGACGTCAAGCTGGATACAAGTCCGTTACATTTTGCTCTACATAATTCTAAAAGTCGTTCAACGTCCTTGAATAAAGTCAATCGATCAATCATTTTTCGAAATTATTAAATAGTAATAAATTTTAATTGGTTTTAGAAACAATGAATCTTACCCGTTTTATGTATATTATCTATCACAATCTATCAGACTTGATTTTTACAGGGTGTCCGGAATGTAAGGTAACATTTTTGTATATTTATAATGTGGCTTTTAATTTCGGATCAGGATATAAAATTCTGTATACATGCATATAAAATGTGTAAGCTTTTTGTGTAATAATTTCATTTAAGTATCATTACATTACGCACTTTTAAGAAGATTTCAAACCATGAGTACTTTTTTTGTCATTGGCGTCATTTTAGTAATAAATGACGTTTTCAATGTGACAGCCTTTTATGTTGTTTCCATGCCGAACATGCACCATGAAATTGTCAATCACTCTAGCAGACATTTCAATATCGATAGTCTTGATTTCACGTTTAATGTTCTTTAACAACATGTGTGAGCTGTCTGGCATGGAACTGTAGACCTTTGACTTTAACTAACCCCAAAGAAAGAAGTCGCAATATTTTTTCGTCAGGATATGGTCTTGATATTACACTATCGCCGAACGTATCATATAAAAAAGTCCATCACAGCATCAGATGTGTATGCCAAAGCACCATACACCATGTGTCTTGCAATGAAGAAGACTTCTTTTCAAGCGTGGAAACAAATATGTTTTTCAAAAGCGATAGGTAGCGCTTGGAATTGGAATCGTGTCCTTAAAGACATATAGCCCAAAAACACATTGCACACCATAAAATTTGTTTTTCGCTGTGCAGTGGTCTTTCTGTACAACAGTGTGGTTATCAATTTTCCTAAAATTGCATATCTTGTTTACAAACACGAAACAGACAACAGGAAGTGAGAGAACGTCATTAACTACTAAAACGACGCCAATGACAGAAATGTAGTTTTGGTTTGAAATCTATGTAAAAGTTCGTAATAAAATGGAAATTGTATGCAATCATCAGACAAAAAAACTTACATATTTTTTATACACGTATATGTATCTTTATCACTTCATCTGAACTTTAAAGCCATATTATAAATGTACCAAAGTGTTACCTTACTTTCCGGACACCCTGTACTTGTTTTCAGTAACAAGCGATAATAAGGGATATTTAAGATAACGGTAGTAACTGATGACGATGACGACGAAAACAACGACGACGACGACGATGATGATGAGCAGGAGTAGGAGAAGGGGTAAGAAGGGAAGACTGTTAAAGTGATGAAGAAGAAAAGGGAAGAGGAGGACGACGACAGCGAGAACGACGACGATGATGGGGGGAGGGGGAGGGGAGAACGATGAATTGAGTAGCTCAGAGCAAAGAGGAGACGTGAAAACAAGAGGAGGTCAATATGGGGAGAAGAAAGAAAACCAGGGGGAGGATTGGATCGAGGGGGACAAGATCGAGGAGGACGAGATCGAGGAGGACGAACACAAGAAAAAGGTGAATGGGAGGGGAAAAGAGGATTAGGAAGAGGAGGTGGACAAAGAGAGAGAAGAGAAGAGAATGAGGAAGAAGAAGAGGATAAGAAGAGGGGAAAAGATAATGAGAAAGGCGAGGAAGACAAAAAGAGGGCAAAAGAGATTGAGGAAGAGGAGGAGGACAAAAAGAGGGGAGAAGACAATGAGAAAGAGGAGGAAGACAAAAAGAGGGGAGAAGAGATTGAGGAAGAGAAGGGGGACAAGAAGAGGGGAAAAGATAATGAGAACGAGGAGGAAGACAAAAAGAGGGGAGAAGAGATTGAGGAAGAGGAAAAGGACAAAGAAAGGGGAGAAGGGAATGAGTATGAGGAGGAGTAGGACAAAGAGAGAGGAGAAGGAAAACAACGAGGAGGAAGACATGGGTGGTGAACAAAGCAGATGGGACAAGAAGGAGGAATTTGATAGGGGTGGCTACAAGGAAGAGAAGAACGAAGGGCCTATAGGAGAATGGAGATCGAGGGTGAGGGAACATGTAGGAGGTGAACGACAAGGAGGAGAGGCAGAAGGGTGTAGTAGTAGTACTAGTTTCAGCATTAGAAGAAATGGTAGTAGTAGCAGTATAATGGATATGCTAATGATAATAGCAAGAATAATAAAAGTAATATTTAAAAAACAGAGGCTTGTCTACGTGACTGCCATTCACTAATTTAAATTCAATTCTTTCAGGGCAAAAGATATGGCCATGCTCTCTGATAAGGTGGCTTAATACATCTGCAAACAGTATCACTTCATGTCAGCCTGCGCGGACAGCCCAGGCTGACATAGAGTGATACTGTTTGCAGATGTCAAAACGTGCTATTTGCAAATTTTCTGCAAGTCTAAGGTCCATTCTACATCATGATGTGATTGGTTGTTAGAGAAAATCGATTTTAGGGATCCATAGTTGTGTGATGACTTGCTTGGTATAATGCATCACCGAGATGCATTAAGCCCCCTTTTCACGAAGCATGGCTCAAATTATTAACTCGAAATCTTCGTCGGCATAAAAATACAATCAACTAAGAAAGATGTTTTACCTTATCGACTAGACTGATTGATTTATTGGCTTTGCGTTTATTTATCGTCGCCACCGGTTGCCCATATAGGCGACGTACCCTGAAGGCTGTTAGTATTGTAACGGGGGATAGTGCAGATACAGGACGAAATCCATCCTAAGTTACCCCTGGTTCTTTAACGTCTTCGGTGTATAGCACCGTCACACAGGACCTCGGTTTAACGTCTCATCCGAGAGACTATCAGTAATTTTAGATGGCCAGCCGTGTAAATCGAACCCACACCCTCAAGTGACCCGAAACATCACGTTCAAGTCCTTCGCTCTACCAATTGAGCTATGCGGGCTTGTCGACTCCACTAAACAAGCGGACGGTATAAATCAAAGATCAGTGCAGTCTCATGGTGTATGCAGTCCGCGATAGCTCCTCTCATTGCTTTTTGCATTGAAATACTTGCAGGCACTGCGGTTTACTGAAAAAATCTATGAGACCAAACAATGATCAATTATTAGAAAAAAAAAGTACATTTCAATTTATTTCCTTGTGCAGCTTACAAGAAAATCAGACAAGACAGAATGTATAATTTAACCTTGGCTGTTACATTTACCAAACCTGTAACAATCAAAGCGCTAACGCACCGAAATCAGCGTATCTCTTTTCTGGTTCCGAATACTTGCTACTAATTGGTGCGTTCTATTATTTTTCTTCGTAAACTAATATAAGTCAAAACGGAAAGTTCTCCAGAGAACTCTTACCCTTGAGATTAAGGTACGAGTTCACCGAGGTCCGAGTTCTCCAGCAACGAGATATGTTATTGTATAAATGTGCCAGATGGTGGAGAGGTGTTGAACCGGGCACGGTTTTTGTTTTATTTAAGCTGAGAATCTTTTGTTACCTAAAATTTCAAAGACAACTGATACATGATGTTTATTTTTTTCAGAGAAGACACAGTATCAAGTTGAACTGCTTTGTTTGAATATCACTGGCAGAAATATTTTGTTAGTGTACGAAACTGGTTTTGTTTACAGGCGTATCCAGGCAAAACCTACCGGAAGCAAAAATCTGAACTAGACAAGTTGGCTTCTTTACAAAAGAAGCTAGAAGAGGCCAGCATCAATGTTTTCAAATACTTTATTAGCTTTTAATTTCAATATATTTTGGTACATGTAAACAAACAAGTAAAAAAGCCGCCGCGTAGAAACCTTTTATGCTTTACATGACGGTCATTTGACCTTCTTGTCGCGTTTTCAAGTCGCATGATCTTGTCCAGCGGTCTTCTTTCTCTTTTTTAACGAAATTCTTTTTATTTTCTCTTCTGCTTAGATTTATTTGCTTAGATTTATTTGCTTAAATGAAAAATTACAATTATGTGAGAGGTCATTTGAAACTATGGCAAATAAATATAATAAATCTTTTCTGAAATTCGTCATATAAAAATTAACCACGTCTGTTTTCTGTTTCGTTTTTTTGATTTCGCTTTATTTACAAAACCATGACGAAACAGACTTTGTATCAGAACAATTTCGTAAGAAAAATGGATTTAGACAGTAAATTCTGTGGTAGTCTGCCTTTTAAACTCACCACTGTTGGAGAGGTCTGATGACCTCTCCAATAAAGATAGTAGGCTTCAAAAATCAGTATATGCATGTACACGTGATGTGGAAACTATGACAGCGGGGTAAACCCGCTGCCAAAAATGGCATTAAAACTACATCAGATCTAGTTGTCTCTTTCCATTTTTCCGAAATGCGGATCAGGTTTATGTTTCATCTAACCCTACACGAACAATTATGTTTTTGTACTGGTAATGTAGATTATGATCAACCTGAACGTACGTGTTGTCTGATCTTCGTCTACTGTCTCCAATGTCCCGATATGATGAATGACAAATAATATCTATAAAATGCAGATGTTTGAATTGGATCGTTCATCAAAAAGCTCTGTGTTTAACCCTTTCGGCGCCATTTGCGAAGACAGTGACTTTTGCGGACAGCAAAGACCAAGATCAGACTGCACAGAACGTGCAGTCTGGTCTTTGATCTATACCGTCCACTTGTTTAGTCAAGCCAATACAATCAAAATCTTTATAAGTTTCAATGGATTGTATTTATAGCCGTCGAAAGAGGTCGAGTTTATTTATTTGGCACTGAAAGAGTCAAAGCACTCTGTGGAAATAAACCTTTGAAAACATTGCAAGCAAAAGAGGAAATGTTAGTAAGCGCGATTTTATCTTTTTCCAACAACTTTTTCTGTCCTTTTGAATTCAACTTGCATCGTTAAGGCCCCTTTTTTTTTTTTCATCTGCAAAAGCTTGCACTTTGAATCAATTTAACCCTCTAGTTATCAAAACAAAACCCATAGTTTAATGACCATCAGATTGACGTCATGTGTAAACATTGTACGAAAGGGATAAAAATTGATATACATGTATTCACAATTTTCTCCCTTTCCACTATTCCCTCTGTACTTTCAAAGAAAAGTATCTCGTGAATAAGGCCATTAATATTTTGTTGCCTGCCAATGCTTTCAAACGCCTACTAATCTATTTGAGCCATGCTCTAGCAAAAGGGGGCTTAATGCATTTCCATGATAAATTATACCAATCAACTCATCACATGATCATGGATCCATAGAGTCTGTTTTGTCTAACAACCGACTTTATCATGAAGAAAACCGGTACTTGTATATGCAGAAAATTTACCAATAGCGAAATGTTACGTTCCAGGACAGCCTGCGCAAACTGCATAAAGCCCCCTTTTCTTAGAGCATGGCCCATTTGTTTTGTACTGTCTTGCAAAGTATTGCAGATGCGTGAAATCTTAAAGTAAATATTTCTAATTAAAGGATAATTCTTGTGAAACTATCAGGTAAAATACAGAACGGAAATAAAAATGGTATACTTCTAGATCGAAATCGTACAAAGCGTTTTTTTTTTTTTTTTAATCAATGGTTTAATCCTGGACGAGTCTAAAAGTTTTATTCTCTGTCAAAGTATTGAGAGATTCCTTTCCGTTTAAAACTCAATAGATTTATGAAATCCAAATCAGGATATTTCATTTTCTGGAAAAGTATTAAATATTTCCCTCGCGTTAAAAAAATGCGTGAAATCCATACAAAGAAAATTCTATATAATAAAATGGCTTGCAATACGCGAAAAGGGGCATTCCGACATTTGCGTAAAGTGTCGTCTCGGATCAGCCTGCGCAGTCCGTGCAGGCTAATCCTGAACGATGCTTTCCGTTTTTATGTAATTTTCTGTTTTGCGCAAGTCTACTGTAGCACAAAATCTAATGTAGTCGTAAAGTGTCGTCTCGAATTAGCCTGCGCTGATCCGAGACGACACTTTACGCAAATGTCCGAATGCCCCTTTTCGTGTGTTGCAAGCCAGTTATGATCAAAGTGCTGTCAGCACTGTAATCGGTCGACACCGAATAACCGTACCGTTATGATGATGGTTGGTTGGGCAATACATGGGAAAAAGAAGCTTATGTTATGGTGCATAATGTTGTGGATTGGAACCGTGACATTGAGTTATGAAATTTAATCGTATTCTTGCAAAAACGATCGTACTCGGAAAATATTTTAATTTAATAGTTATTAGATTGAATGGTTACATTGTGTTTTAGGCTTTAGGGTTAGGCAGTTATTGGGTAACTACATTCCTAGAAGCTAGGGTAGGACAACTTGGCCTGCAGACGTTTTGGCCAGAACGATTTGGCCAGCCCAAAATATAAGGTGGGACAATTTGGCCAGATAAATACGATAGTGTGTTGAAATGGAAAAATAAAAGGCTCACCAGCGGCCAAAAGTTTAGGAGTCAAATTGCAGGCATACATGTATTTTAATTATTCCATTTAAAGTTGAAGAAAATACTGTTAGTCTGACAATATAAAATTTGTTGTTGTTGTTGTTGTTTTGTTTGTTTGTTTCGTGAATAAAAATTTGGTAGAAACTGTTACTCACGTATGAGTAATAACCAGCATTGGGTATAAGTAATGCTGACCAGAATTATCCCTTATCTTTTACTTTCTATTACTGGCATATATATCCTACAATAAGTGACAAATTAGATCCAAAATAGATACATGTACGTCTGTGAGATTGATCTGCACTGTTTTCAAAGGACAGTATGATATTTATCTTTTATAGTCTGCAAAAGCGACTTTACTTGTGTTTGGCGGGGCCTGGCATTCAGTTCCTGTATACGAGTCATGCTACTAACCAAGGAGCCTAACTATAGTAAACCTTGTAATGTGCTCTCTATCTGAAATACAGGACCTTGTGGAAAGAGTGAGAATTAACGAATATCAAGTAGCTGATCAGACATGCTACTTGCCACTATACTATTGAGCCGTGCTCTGGGAAAAGAGGGCTTAATGCATCTCCGTAAGGCATGATACCAAGTAAGTCATTACATAATTATGGATCAATAAAATGTACATGTATTTTGAACAACTGACTGAGTCATAAGGTACACCGGTTCTTTGACGTGCAGGAAATTGACCGATAGCAAAATGTATCGACCCAGGTCAGCCTATGCGGACTGTGTAGGCTGACCTGGGTCGAGATGTTGGCAGATCCATTAACCACCTTTTCACAGAGCATCGCTCACATACATGTTGTTTAGAATTTTAGCGTTGGAGTGCTGAATGAATGACATGGACAATTTGAGTATGGAACATCAGCCTGTAGATTGCTTTCTTGACTAGAATATCTAATAGAAAAGCTGACATGAAAGATCCACTATCTGACTGTATATTCTGCGCAGTCTTGTCTTTGTCTGCACTGTCGGCAAAGTCAACAGAAGTTCTGCATAGCATTCTAAGAGAAAATTTCGTTTACAAAAGTCATGCCACAACGCTTTTTTCCTGGTCTATTAATATATGGAAAATGTGACGTTAACTAAATGTGTATTTGTGTTGCAGTAACAATTTAGGCTTTTCTTTAACGTAAATGGTCTATTTAAGCCTTTACCACACAACCCCGACTTATAACAACCCTGAAAAAGAAACAAAATAATCCACAAGGGCGACAGCCCGAGTGGTTTATTCATTACGCCTCATAACTCACAACGTGGTTTATAGAACGATAAACCACGATAGAAAGAAGATTATTTCGATTCGAAAATGACCAACTCTTAAAGAAAGGAAAACAAGTTTATACTTAGTGTAAAAACTGGGATGCGGATTATATTCCATTAAATAAACCACGGCTGTTCCACTTACGTACCAAAACAAAACCTTACTGCCCAGTCGGTAAATATGAAATGAATCAAAATTTCAATAAAACGTTAGGCATCAAAGACAAGATAAAAAAAAAAACACCGTTATATTTTCTCCCTTTTAAATGACAAAGAAGAATGAATGTATTGTCAAGCATTAGAGTCGTAGTTGCTTCGAATCCTCTGAATATTACTCCACCCTCTCCAAGTCCCATTCCAATGCAAAACCGGTCAATTTTGAACTAACCTTCAACTTGAAAAGACGCTTAATTTACATATACATGTTTACTGGCAACATTTCATATAGTTCCATCATTGTCAATTTGTATTAAAACAGCTAATATCGGTAAATCCTTGAGGATTTCCTTCCTCCTTGGTCAAGGAACGGAAATTGATGATTTGTTTACATCAAGTGACCTTCCTTGATAAAATATCAGAGGGCGAAGACATGGAACAGCCACAGGCGACTTACTTTATACAGAATGACGTCACTATATATAGAGTGACGTAAATTTTACCACGCTTCCATTGCACTGTGTTTATAGAGCCGAATTCACGTGTCATGTTAGACGAGTTAAGTACGGAATTACTTGATGCCTGATGCCTACTACAAGGGTAATTCGATATATAATGCAACCTATTTTTATATTTTCTTAAGTACGCAACCAATCACTTTTAAACTTGATGTGCTGATAAAAATGCAAGTAGCACGTAACCTCACCCGACGGCAAGTGCAATAACTTCATCGAAACGTGACGTTATATGAAAAGTAAGCGTCATGGCCGTAATCAGGTCTCAGGATCTGCATAGTTATATAAAGATCGAGTGCCAATGTAATAAAACAGGAAAGAAAATATTTAGAGCATTATAGGAAGCTTGCGGCACATGTTTCGTATTCTTAGGTTACAAGATGGATGGGGTCAACTGCACTGTTGCGGACACATAAATTTATGCTGAGACACATAAATACTAATAAATAAGAACTTGATTACCAATTGGGGGCTGCCGCCCCCACACCCCTGCTTATTTTAGGATAAAAGTCTCGTGTCAAATTGAAGCGGTAACAAATAATGCGCATCTATTATTGACAAAATAACAAAATGGCCAAAGTATGTCCGCTAAAGTGCATTCTATCCAATGAATGAATGAGTTCGAGAATGGCAGGAATGGCAGGTTCAAGATGCCCACTGAGCAGGTAGAGCTGTGACGGCAACCGAAAATTATAATACTGAACTACTTGCTGATACCTGAAGGAAGGGTTACGTGCGAAGAAATGGCTCATGGAAATAAGGGCCAGGTTAATTCATACTATTTTAAGTATCAGTTTGAAAATGAGAAATGTTTCCGCCAGGTAGGTCATCGTTTGAAGCTGGATCAAGCAGAATGTCGTATGGAAGTTGCTACCCCATCTTCTTTCGCGGTTTGATTTAGAAGGACAAGACTTTTAATCAATAATTGTTGCTATTGACGAAACGACAGGGTGAGGTCGTATGAACAGGAAGTGAGCAAACATCAGCCAAATGGCACACACCATGCTCTCTAAGGCAGGCAAAGTATAGAAGAACTCAGTCTAAACTGAAAATGTTAAAGATTATAGCGTACGATAGACGTGGATTCTGACAAGTCATAAGGTCGAGAGTGGTAAAACCATTGATGGGAAATACTATTATATATTAAATACTACGGTCTAAACTGAAAATGTTAAAGATTATAGCGTACGATAGACGTGGATTCTGACAAGTCATAAGGTCGAGAGTGGTAAAACCATTGATGGGAAATACTATTATATATTAAATACTACTATATACTGCTATATATTGAGGACTATATTTAAAAAAAAACAAACTTAGAAATGCGATTCGTAGAAAGAGACCTGAGCTTTTGGAAGCCGGTCCAATACTTCTGCATGACAATGCAACACCGCACGGTGCAGACAGGTTGATATCATTGCTAGGGCGGTATGAGCCGGAAACGTTAGATCGCCCCCCCCCCCCTTATTACCCGGACATAAGTCCCTGTGACTTTGATCTTTTTCTTAAACTAAAAGGAGGATATGACGGGTATTCGTTATAACGTTTTAGAAGAGCTTGAATTCGCCGTGTTCTCCGTGGGTGAAGACATTGGAGAATGGTTGCCTAGCAACGGATAAAGATGACCTGCCAAAGAGGTGGACGTATGTCATTGACCACAAAGGATATTACTTTGAAAGAATTTAGAACGGTATCAGTCTTAAAATAGTTATTTCGGAAATTATTTAATAGGTTGCAGAATACATTGAATGACCCTCGTAAACTGCACTGATACTCATCCGGGTTAAAAGAAAGTTTTCATAATAAGGTCAACACTGCAGGCTAAGCGTTGGAACGGTTAGTAAACGCTGTAAGTTAATTTGCGATCTCTCTGATCGGCAGGCAAGCCGACCTATCTTTGAGTCTTTGTGCATATGAATGCAAAACATGTTGATTATAAGATATTATCACAAATAATTTGTACAATACAAAATAAGGGGTCGGTAAAAATTAAATGGCGATATACGTTACAAATTGGTAAGAACATTTGTTCCAATTATATAAAATAAGAAGGGAGATGGAGAGAGCAAGAGACGGACAGACAGAGAGACAAACAGAAAGAGAGATAAACGTTCAGTGAAGAGTTATCTTGATTACCTGCGTTTGCAAAAACGCATTGAGTACTGCTAAGCAGCCAACGGCTGAAATAAAAGAAACAGTTCCAGATACTGTACCGATTTCAATCCCAAAGACCATTATTCTCTCTCTCTCTCTCTCTCTCTCTCTCTCTCTCTCTCTCTCTCTCTCGGAGGACTATCATAAGGAACACATGTATAAAGTTTCACCAATTCTCGTCAAGGGTTTTAGAAGATATCTGTCCAGACGGACGGGCAGACAGATAGACAGACAGGCGGACGGACAAACGGACGGAAGGACGGCCAACGCAAAAACTATGTCCGTCCGCCCTCGGCCGGGGATAACAATGATTATCACGTTTGTCGTCTATAGTTGAGCCCGTTAGCTCAGCCGACAGCGTTCTTGAAACCAGAAGGGTCGATGGTTCCACTATCAGGCCAGTTTCTTTCCGAGGATTGATGATAGTCATTGCGAAAGGACTCGCTTCTCTCTCTGCACTAAAGATAATTTGAACGACGGAAACTTCGGAAAGCAGCCAGTGACTCGGAAAGAATAATGTGTGAAGTACACGTAATGGTACAGGAAATTCCAAGAAAGCATGGATAGGTGCAAATGCCGCCGAAGTATATTGAAATAATTTTGGAAGCTGCCTTAACACCAAACAATAAACAGAAAAAGAAATTCTCCATATTAGACTCTTACGTTTTCTCAGTTGTCCGTTTCCGGAGACAACGAATCAGACACACGAAGGTTGAAGAACCTTACAGATAACACTTATCACCACACTCCATAAAAAACGAAATAAACCACAAACCATGTTTTGGAACAGACATCATCGATCAAGCGGGAAAAAAAGATCTCCGACTTAAACCACCGTTTTAACTTCATTCTTTTTTTAGATATTAAACGAAAAAATCATGATTTATTTTTGAATATGGTAATTACATCGAAACACCAAACCTATAAAAGAGCTCGATGTCATGAATGCAGTGTACCTGACTTGCGCCATGGACAACAAGACTATTATCGTATTGCTGCTTGTGTGCCTTATTGGTGCTGCGCTCATCGACGAGACTGAAGGTAAATTCTGTAAATTTTGTATATGTGTTCTTGTTTGTTTGGTGTTTTTTTTCGTGTGTATGTTGTTTGATTTGAGCTGAACATCGTATTTAACAACTTCAGTTACATAATAACAAAAAAATTAAGTTTGTTTTGATTCAGATATATGCATACTTCGAGCCAACTAAATACAAATAAATAATAAGGTGAACATCGTTTTCCTAGAGAAAGTGATATATCGATTAGATATTGTAAATGACTTGCCTAAATTGTATATATTAAATAGAGAATCAGCTATAAAGTGAAGATCCTGAAATAGTGGAATTGGTCGCGGAGTGCATGTTTTAAACCTAAAACTAAATATTGTTATTAAGTCTTACACGCTGAAATGGCTAGAATGACTGAATGAAACATTTAACGTCACAGAATTTATTTCGAATCCTGCATGGGTAATTTTAGAAATATATGTTCTACCTTTTTACTTAGACAAGTATGTAGACATGTTCTTAGACACTTAGATAGACATATACATGTATGTCCAGTACTTGGTTTGTTTACAGATTATTTATTTCTATCTTTGTTTTCTCGTTTGGTTCTCCTGTGTTGACTTAAATATTTCGTCACCAAATTAATAAAGTTTGAAATAAAACATCTTTTGACGGCTGGAAATACATGCCACTAGAACTCATTTTCGGCGTAGCTCTTTGTGCTAGCTTTGTACCTACTCTTTGATTTAGTCTCGAATGAATAGATAGTAATTTGTGATTGTTAAAATTTGCGGGTCTATTTACTATACCGGTATATGAGGATTGCTACCGCTACTCGATATCCAGCAACACAGGACACCTTTACATTTTTTTTAAATTCGTTTCCCTATGACGTATCATTTTATAGTCTCCACGTATTTTAGAAACACATTTTTAGTATCGATAATTTGGATTAATATCTAATCTAGAAAGATATATCTAATTGAGAATTTCACTTTTCAAAAATATATAAACAATAAGGATAAAAGAAGCATTTTCCATCGCGGATACTTTTCATTATTTTTCTTCATACTGAACCACAAGAGCTTCAACATTCGTACCTCATTGATCCTCTTACTCAGTCTGTCTTTTTTAAATATAAAAATTTTATATATAAAATTTTCGCTTAAAGTTTCATGACAAATAGTTTGCGATCAATATGAATTTTTACGACACAACCTGTGTAGGAAAAGGGGGAAAATGCGCGAAACAGTCATTTTCCCTTTTTTCCAGAATCTTTTCTACCCTTTCACAAACAAATCCCATCATTACAGCCACATTTAATTTGTTGTCTGCAAATACTTTCAATTTTTTTTTAGCGTATTTTTTTGTTGTCTGATAAAGAGCTAAATCTTGACGACCGATAAATATTCAAACAGTCACGTGAGTAATGACAAGCAGCTTATAGTCATAAGCTACTTAAGGAATGAAGAACACTTTTTTTTGTTTTCATGGAGGTTTGAAAAAAAAACCTAATCAGTGTGATTAGGTTTTTTTTTTTTTCATACCTCCATGAAAACAAAAAGAAATTCTCTTCATTCCTTATAATTCAATATCACAGACAACAAATATGCACTTCAATTATACTAACTGCTTTTTTATTGTAAATTCAACATTGCGTATTTATTTAATGTCTATTTCATTCACAATTCATAGCGCGGTAAAACTGCTGGTTCATGACGTAAAAATGACGTAATTGCTTGACGTCATTATAGTATTGACCATTTGCAGGTTTAGTAGATTTACTAATATTAGAAGTTCAATACGCTAAAACTAAGCTGAAAATAGATCTAGGATTGTTAGAACCCAGCAAAGTGACAATGAGTTTTCAGCTCTCTCTTTGAATTTACTGTTGGATATTTTTTTCAATATTCAGAGAAAATAAATTCAGCTAGCAATTTTAACTTCGGACTCGATAAAGATCTAAAATCAGAAAGAAAAACATTATGAAATCTCGTATACATGTTTGTTTACATTACTTTGACTGCAAAAATAGTTCCGGCACAGCTGTTTTTTTTTTTGTTTTGTTTTGTTTTCATGGAGCTATGAATTTTTTTTTTTCAGCCAATCAGAACTCATGAAAAAAAAACTAATATTGAATTATTTAGTAATGGCTATATATCTTTCAGCTTGGCGATGTTACTGTATATGGAGTTCGTGGATCTGCGCTAAAAGTAATGGATTTGTAGTGTCTTGGTGTCCTTATGGAGGGGTTCGCTGTTGTAAATGGTGGAAGTTTGGCTGATTCTCCCACAGCAGCTCATCAGGTAAACAAGTTTTATACAGATAGTCAACTACTTTACCATTGACCAAGCAATCCCATACTTCAACGATCTTGAGGAAGAATGCTTTTGACAACATTTTGGAAAAAGTGAGAAAATACTGCTGCTGCTGGTGGTGAGGATGATGATGATGATGATCTTTCTCTATTAGTATTATTATTGTTTCTAATTCAGATACCGGTACGCTTATGTATAAATAACAAAAGATAGTTCTAGTTTTACAGTGACTGTATTACATTGCTTAGTTAAGTAGATTATCAAGTAAAATACAGCAGCTTTAGGTAAAATACTACCCAGTTTTCACCTGGCATACGCAACTCGGCAACTGTTAGACTAGAGGCTTTTTGTTTTGTTTTTCTAGTATGCCGAGCAGCCAATGCTGTTATATGGTTCTCTGTATTTTTCGACAGTTTCGCCTCCTACACTAAACGCCTAATACGCCTAATAAAGGGGCGATGAAAGACTCTTATTTCAAGTAATGAATGTAATTAAAAAACATATGAACAACATTTTTTGGTTAAATTATTTTGTAGGATTGTCTAGATTAAATTTTAATTTTTCGCGGGAAACAGAAATATGTCTTCGGCTTTAGATTTCTTCTATGCAAACCTCACTTCCGGTACATGAATTTGTCCAAAATTTTACAATATTTTTGCCATAAATTTATCAAAATATCGTCTAGGTTTCGAGACAAATTAACTCAACGCATTGAAAAGACTCTGTAACAACTTTTTTGAAAAATATATGATTATTTGTGACTCTGAAAGCTACCAGAACTTATACGAACTTGCAGCAGATTCAATCGATATTCAAAATTCAGTTACCTCACGAGATGTTCGCTGTGTACACCGGTAACTGGAATACTACGTAACGCGTATAGACGCTAAAGACACTATATTATTATTATTAAATGGAAACTAGAAATCAGCGCAAAGAAATCTGCTTTTGTAGTATTCAACAATTTAGAAAAACGATTTACTGATATCATTGACTATAGATAATAACTCGATACACGAGAACGACCACACGCTTCATTTAGGAAAAAGACAGAATTGCTCTCTAAAATACCGTCATAGAATAGTAGAGAGGTGCCAAAAAGCTAAAATACATTTCACGCGTTAGCCAATGTAGGTATGAGGTGTGATGCGCTCAATCCAATCACGTCAACCGAATTTTACAATAAAGTATTTTACTTACAGTCTTGTACGGATGTGAACTTTGGAATGGTATGTCTGAAAGCGATGTTAAATTAGTAAACAAATTTCAACATTATGTTGTGAAGACAAGAAATTAACATAAGGACTAAACCTGATATCTGTGAATTTATGGTCGGCCTTCATCCAATTTTACTGGTAACAGAGAAGAGAAAATATAGCTTTTTGTATAAGTTACTTAGCCTGAAAAACGGCTCGATGAGTAAAAACCTTTTTCGTAAACGATATCTAACTTTTGTTGAAAACAGCGCAAAAGTTACTCGGGGTTTCATCCGAGACACTTACAACCTTCTTAACAAGTATGGTTTATTTGATTGAATCATTACATACATTAGAAATTCGGGGTGTCTCGATTTAGATTTCTACATACCGACGTTATGCCATGTACCCTTTATCGTCTGTTTCGAGAAAATGAAACCCCCATATACATAGATTATTGGCCAAAGTGTGGGTAGCTTCATTACATCCTTTATCGTCTATATGCCCGTTATGCTGTCTGATCATTGACGATGAAATCACACATGTAATCAGTGATTGTCAAATACTTAATACGTCCAGGAATTAATTCGCTTATAAACAACATACAAACTTACATAGATTGTTTTGTTGCAGACGAATTCAGATACAGTACGTCAGATACTTTTCGGCTGAAAGTACTGGGAGCACCACTTTCTAGTGCTATAACGCTGGAAACTAGAGCTCTCTTACTGCACTATACAGTATTTTATCATAAACCTGTAAGTCTTCCGGGTTAAATACATGCGTCGCACGTGGATAAAAATCACATTTGGCGGGAAAAAAATCCGTATCTACACTCAGTGGAATACGGTTCCAAATATGGTATGATGACGTCATAATGACGTAACTCACGGGCGGTATACGTATGTTTTCATTTGCAAGTTCATTGGTCAAAATCTTACACTGTAATATTCATCCGCCATTCATAAAAACGAAGTAACTGGCTACTACACCATTAATTGTTTTATTTTTCTTACCGTTTTCGAATAAGATGTCAATAATTTGCAACATTTTGTCGTTGAAAATGTATAGGTATATAATAAAAGAAATATTATGCTGTAATGACTTTCCTGGTGCTTGTATTTACTTCTCGCTGCGTAAGAAAATTTTAGCATCTCGCTCGACCTTCGGTCTCGCGCGATACCAAATTTTCTCACGCTGCTCGAAGTAAAATTAATACAAACACCAGGAAAGTCACTACAGCATAATATTCCGTATGTATGCATACGGCTGCCTTAGAAACCTACTGTGATTTCTCAGAAGAGAGTTTCCACTCGGTTTATAGGAAAATGCATCAGACAGTAAAGGCAAGAAAATCCCTATGAAACAAGGGAATCTTGCTGGTACATTTAGTGAATTATCTCGGCGAATACGCTCATCCGTTGTTTATTCCTTTGACTTTTCTTCTTTCCTTTTGTCCTTTTGATATCCATGTTCAGTTGTTAGATTTATGAACTGTAATGAAATATTATTTAGCAATCTCAATCAGGAGGAAATAAACTGAATAAATAAATAAATAAAAAATGGAAAATGTACAAACAGATAAAAGCCCCCGAGACACTGTCAGCTGGGGACTACTTTCTACATCTAAAAGTGTTTCTATATGCACCTTTCTGATATTCATGGAGTGGATAAATAAAAACAATGAAACAAATTGACTCTAGTCATTTAATTCTAGTCCATATTCTTAAGCATGCCCATTAACTATTCTCCAGACGAAAAAAAAAATTGGACCATTCCAAATTGAAAGCATAAGTAGAGTACATATTAAACAGTGATAGAATTATGATACATTTATTTGTCTTAAAAAGGGTAGCAAACATTGTGGGAAAAGGAAGAAATGCTAGTTATTATTATCATTATCATTATTATTATTATTATAAAAATCTACTTCCAGATCGGGGCCCGCGAGACGCTGTCAGCTTGGGACTATTTTCCACATCAAACAGTGTCTAAATATGCACCTTTCTGATATAGCGGATAAATAAACAACAATGAAACAAATTTGAAGCTTTCTTCATATAATTCTACTCTGTATTCTAAGGCATACCCATTAACTCTTTACCAGACGACAAATTTTTCGACCAATCAAAATTGAAAGCATTAGCAGACGACAGATTTAATATTGCTCAAATATTGATATTTGACTTTGAAAGAATAGAAAACATTGAGGGAAATGAAGAACATGCTGTTTACCAGCAATTTCCCCTTTTTCAACAATGCTTTCGAAAGATCTTTACTGAAGTGTCGTTAAAACTCGGGATTATGTTGTACAGGGTTAAATGTTATGTTTAAACACTTATCCTGCTAAATAACTAAAATGAAAGTTTAAATTCATTAGCGGGCCGAGCCCTGGTAGCTCAGTCGGTAGCGTGCAGGACTTGAGAACAGGGGTCGTGGGTCCGATCCCTGGCTCGGCCAATTTCTTTCCGAGGATTGCTGATAGTCATTGCGACAGGATTCATTCTTCTCCCATCGCTGACCATTATTACGATAATGATTATGTGGGAAAGCAACCAGTGCCTTGGAAAGAAAATTGTGCGGAGTACCGGTAAAAGAGACTCCAGGAAAGCATGGATAGGTGCACTGGCCGCCGCGATATAACTGAAATAATGTTGGAAACGGCGTTAAACACCAAACAATCAATCAATCAATCATTTAATTCAATAGCAAAAACCCAAATATTGCTATTTCATAGTCATGTTTCGGGAATAATATCTCCTTATCGGACAGAGTAGATCCAAGATCAGACTGCACGTTCTGTGCAGTCTGATCTTGATCTGCACTTTCCGCAAAAGGTCAGTGAGTCGAGCTCAGCAGCCCAAGGGTTAACAAAGCTGTAGCGATTCGCGGTTATAGCGCGACTTCCCGGGTGTTTTAGATTATGCACTTTCGGGCATCCAGGTATATAAATCCCTTCGCCCTGGTTTAAAGGTACTCGAGAGATAAAAAACGAAGAACTTCGTCAAAAACCATCAGATCCCCTAGACTTTTGTCGCTGAAGACATAACCAAATATTTTAAAATCTAAATAAAAAGTTAATAGATAGCAATTTTCTACATTTCTTGGTCAGATTAACTCTTTCCAGTATGGATCTAAGATCAGACTGCACGTTCTATGCGGTCTGATCTCGATCTATGCTGTCTCCAAAAGCTTATATGTTTGTCTGTCAAAGTTCGAAGCGTAAAATTCCCGACTGATAATCAAGCAGACAATATGTCTGCCTTTTTTCGTTCCCCTTGATGTCATCGTCAATGTAGCTATACGACTGTAATCACAGGGTTGCTGCTGTGAAAAGCCCAAGACATTAATTTATCATACAATAAAAATGGGAAAAAATCCACTCGACAATTGTTGTCGATTTTTAAATATAAGTTAAATAACTTTCATTGCCTTGCAAAAAAGATATGATTGATATTTTATTGACTTGTGTATAGTCATCGTGCATCAAAATGCAAAAGGAACCTCAATAACCAAACTTTAAACATTTTCTCACATCATGCCGAGTTTTATCGACCGTGACGGAGAAGCTAATGAAAATGATTTGAATAATTTGAGAGAAGGAAATGATGCTGGTAACCAGCGTTTTATTCTTTTCCCACAATGTTTTCTACCCTTTCACGGAAAAATCCAATCACTTCAGCCACATTTTATTTGTCGTCTGCACATATTTTCAAATTCGATCGGACTTAACTCTTGTCCTACTAAATAAGTGAACTGAAACTTTCAAGTAGAAGCTATTTGAAAGGTTTTTTTTTTTTTATATAGATATCTCCTTATCGGAAAGTGTAGATCCAAGATCAGACTGCACGTTCTGTGCAGTCTGATCTTGATCTACACTGTCCGCAAAAGGTCAGTGAGTCGAACTTAGCAGCCTAAGGGTTAAATTTTGTTGTCTGTTGAAAGGATAAACTGCTACTTAAGTTTTCTGCCAATATCGAAAAACTGTATTTTTACATTCAAATTTTCTTTGTCTTTTGTCAAATGTCATTTGTATCCGACAGTGTAGATTTAAGATCAGACTACATGTTTGTGCATTCTGATCTTGATCTACACTGTCTGCAAAGACCCCTTTATTATTGCTCAGCAGTCTTAACGGTCAGTCGTTTTCATTGTGGTCTTAGGTATAAAGGATACATAAAATAAGACAGACAGTTTTATTGCACTTACAAGTACATGTATACGACGATCGTTCAACGAGACTTCGCAAAATCATGCATGCTTCATATCAACAATAGACAACATTGACAAGGCAAAGAGACAGACAGACAGACAGACAGACAGTGAGCGAGAGAGAGAAAAAGAGAGGGAAAGATCAAACATACATGTATTTTTACTTCAAGATTGAACCATTATTCTCGAGTTTCCTCTCTCTTCAATTTTCTTAACACTTTACCACACATTCCCGAGTTTTAAAGACTCAGGGAAAAGAAAGGTATTTCAAAACATTGTGGGAAAAGGAGAAAATGCTGGTTACCAGCATTTTCTCTCTTTCCCTCAATGTTTTCTGATCTGTCAAATGTGAATACCACCATTTTGAGTCTTAGTTAAATTGGCGTCTGCACACGCTTTGAATTCGGATGTACACTCAGTAAAACTTCAAACCGGCCACTTTTGTTTCTCCAATGAATTTGACCAAGTAAATTTGACCAAGAGAGGGAAAAAAAACTCACAACATATGTCTGGACGTTAGACATGGTATTTATATGAAAGGATTCTCGGTTTTGCCGTAAGAAGGCATCTCTTTTTCGAAAAAGGGAAAACACATGGTTGGAGTATCCTTTTAAACAGGTCAAATATTCTTCAAGAGATCAAACTAAATGAACTGTCTCTTTTCTGGACAGTACATGTTGGCGGAACGTGAAAATTAGTAAACGGTATATTACACTGAAAACAGGGGTAGTCATGTGATAAAATTGGATATCGAAGAAAGGCAGAACGATATTAGAATGCTTTGAGCTGCAGGGTGATCCGAGTCTAATTTCCTGGCGGAAGTATTCAACAACAACTCTCCTTCTGATATTAAATTCAGAGGGCAACTCTTACTCTATTTGGCTGAGTCATTTGGTTTTGCCAGTCCTTTGAAAGAATCTAATTCCTTGGATGTTGAAATTAGAGAGCGTTTCTTTTCAAACAAACATCTTAGTTATTAGAAGAAGAATTCAAAATAGCATGGTTGGTGGATAGAGGCCAAGAGGTCTCGAAATCTAACATATAGATTAGGGTGTGTATCGATGTTCAAAGCGTCAAAATAGGCTTTTCGGACCCTATATCGTACGTATTTACGTCAACGATCATGTTAATTTTTCTGTTTGAAACGTTCTTAAGTTCTCCTCAACCCTTTTCGCGTCATAGGCAAAAACAGTGACTTTTGCGGATGGCAAAGATCAAGATCAGACTGCACAGAACGTGCAGTCTGATCTTTGATCTATACCGTCCGCTTGTTTAGTAAAGCCTATACAATTAAAAACTTTGTAAGTTTCGATGGATTGTATTTACAGCCTTCGAAAGAGGTCGAGTTTATTTATTTGGCGCTGAAAGAGTAACGAAAGAATCTCAACAGCCAGAAAACATATCACTATCTTATTTGTATTTGTGCTGTTAATCCTTCACTAAACAATCCCAAGTTTTAAAGACCCTGAAATAAAAAAACGTGCTTTTAACCATTGTGGAAAAAGGAGAAAAAGCTGGTAACAAGCTTTTTCTTTCTTTCCACAGTATTTGCTACCAGTTCAACGAAAGAAATAACATTTTGAGCTACCATGTCTTTCATCTTCTACATTTTTATTTCAATTTGGTCAAGTTTAAATTTTTGTCATTTAGTGCAGATAAGCCTATGTTGTAGGTAATCCTTTGAATTATCATGTGAGGAGAATTCCTATGAATTACCAACATTTTTTTTCCTTTTCCACAATGTTTTCTACGTTTTCACAGACGAATTTGATCAGTTGAGCCACTTATCCATCAAATGTCGCCTAAATAATGCTATCAGTATAAGAGAGATCAAAGTTTTAAAGAGTTGAAACACCTAACGTCTAACTTGAATTAATTAAATATTAACACATATGCTGCTAAACAAGACTTAAGGACCCTTTTCAGACAGTATAGATCAAGATCAGACTGCACAGAACGTGCAGTCTATTCTTGGATTGACACTGTCTGATAAGGAGATATCTTTCCCCAAATATATACAATGAAAATAGCAATGTTTGGGGCTTAACTATCGACTTATAAGTCCATTTAGCTTATTTTAGCAGGTTGAAGATTAAAACGTAACATTTCGTCGAGGAATCTTTTTTTTTTTCGTCTTGTACAATTCAGTACAGAAAACATTGCAACAAAGGAAGAAATTTCAACGAGCAATTTCTCCTATTTTCAGAATGTCACAATGTTTTCACCTGTGTTGATTAAATTTTTACCCATATTAAGTATCTATTTTTCTCGGAAAATTTTCCAAGGTTGTCTCCTATAAATTTGTCTCGAGAGGGAATGAGTAAGCACTTTGTTTAAAGATTTTCAAAAAATGGGACCTTTTCAATCCGATTCAATTAGTCACTATGTTATACTCTTTAAATAGCAAACGGCAAGATTTCAAACAAGTCCAGGTTGAAAGCATTAGCAGAACACAAATTGAATGTAGCTAACACGATGATTTCTGTCTTTGATGGTGTAGAAAACATTGTGGGAAAAGGAGAAAATGCTGGTTACCAGCATTTCCTCCTTTTCCCACAATGTTTTCAAATGGCGTCTTCTTCAGGGTCGTTAAAACACGGGATTGTGTAGTAAGAAGTTAAGGTTTCAACAGCTGCCATCTCCAGTTTCAAGCTATAAGACTGCTATATAAAGTAAAGAGCAAACGTTAGTTTTTGTTTTAACTTTCCCTTGGTTTTCTTTGTGTTCCTCCTAGATGAGATGAACTTTACGCGTTCTCCGTTCGCTTAAACACATATCTTATTAGATGAGTTTCGATTTTTCTGTCTTTGATTTACTCTCAGAAGTAAGTGACTTTATTTTTGTCTGTCTGCCTGTCTGCCTGCCTGCCTGCCTGCCTACCTGCCCTACCGTCCGTCCGTGTCCTGCTTCTCTTCTCTCTTTCTTTCTTTCTCTGTCTCTGTCTCTCTGTCTCTCTCTGTATGTCTTTCTGTCTGTCTGTCTCTCTGTCTCTCTCTCTCTCTCTCTCTCTCTCTCTCTCTCAAAAATGCAAGTTACTAAATCACTAAACACCTAAATTTGCGACCGGAAGATTTCGAGTGTCTTGGTGACAAATCATTGCAAAACACTTCCTTCATCACGTTTTTTTATTTCAACCTGGTCATTGTGTTAGATCAGTCATCGAGAGATCCTGAATTCGATCCTTACCGGGTGCACTATTTTTCTTTTGCTAAGTACTTCAGGTCCCAAGTGTTTTCAATTAGTGAACCCCCCCCCCCCCCAAAAAAAAAAAAAAAATAAGTAGGCTTATGCTGTTATATACAGTCATTAACCGTAAATAATTCTACAAATTTAGAGTTTTCATTGACATACATGAATTTCTCAGAGTGCAAGCTGCTTCTGATCATGCGATCATCATAAGGGAAACTATATTGATAGAAAGCAAGGTTACTGAAACTATTTACTCTCATGTGCTATAAGTGTCCATCTCCTTAATTTTCTGCTAAAGGATGATTGTAAAAAAATAAAAAACTTTTTTCCGAAAATGGTGATGACTTTTTAAAAGGCTACGTTATATTGCTCGCAACACGCGAAAAGGGCATTCGGACATTTGCGCAAAGTGTCGTCTCGGATCAGCCTGCGCAGCCTTACGACTACATTAGATTTTGTGCTACAGTAGACTTGCGCAAAACAGAAAATTAGATAAAAACGGAAAGTGTCATTTCGGATTAGCCTGCGCGGTTTGCATAGGTTGATCCGAGACGACACTTTACGCAAATGTCCAAATGTCCCTTTTCGCGTGTTGAAGACCATATCGAGTCATGTATTTCAATGTCAAATTTGTTGTGCTTTATTTCCGTATAAGTTTAATTACTATACCTTCTTTATTTAAGCGACAATAAATTTAAAAATATAGTTTTAAATACAATGAAGTCAAAGGAACTCAGGCTTTGATGAACTGTCTATGGCCACTAACTGTCGATAAATATAACGCTAAATTCGACAAAAATCACTTACCAGTCGGTCGGTCGGTCGGTCGGTCAAGCATTCAGTCAGTCAAGCATTCAATCAATTAATCAGTCAATCACCCAATCAATCAATCAATCAATCAATCAGTCAATCAAACGATCAACCAACCAAACAACCAATTTATCAATCAATAGATCATTGCTTTAACCCTTTCAAAATAACCGATAAAATAAATGACTTTTGCGGATTGCGTAGATTCAAGATCAGACGGAATGTTTTGTGAAATCTGATCTTGGATTCAAGCTATCCGCCATCTTGCTGAAAACCATAGCAAAACTGTATTTGCTTGCAGTGGAGTTTTCGTATTTAAACATTGACATGGGCATAAACATTCTTTATAGCGTATCCAAAAATAGTCATGCTCTGCGAAAAGTATCGACCATTGTTAGCCTCTACAGTCAGCGCAGGCTGATCTGTATCGAACTTTTTCGCTATATATGTACATTCTTCTTCGTAATAAAGGTCCATTCCACATCATGTTCAGTCCGTTTCTTGACGAATCTATTCCATGTTATGTGACTACTTGCTTAATACACTGCATTACAATAGGGCACCCAAATGCGGATTCCTGTAACATCGTCTTTCACCGCCGGAAAACGTACGGATTCGGCTAAGACTCGGGTAATCCGTAAACGATCGGCCGATAGACGCTGCTTCCCAGCATCGATTACGGATTACCCATGTCTTAGCCGAATCCGTACGATGAAAGGCGATGTTACACGAATCCCATTAGGGTGCCCTATCCTTTAGCCCCATTTTTTTTTTCCAGAGCGCCGTTTATTATACATGTACACGAGCCATGAACCGTAAAAGGGACTAAATACAATTGCAAAAAGTATCAACCCAGGTCAGCCTGCGCTGTCCGCGCAGGCTGACCTGGGCCGAAACTTTTTGCTTTTGGTAAATTTTCTGCATTTCAAACAACCAGTGTACCTTATGATTTAGTCGGTTGTTAGTCAAAACAGATTTTATGGATCCCTGATTTTGTATTGACTTGCTAGGTATTATGGATAACGGAGATGCATTAAGCCCCCTTTTCACAGAGCATGGTTCAGGTGTATATTGTTTTACAAAATATTGTTCCATACCTGTGGTCATGTGACATATGCAACAAGAACAAACATAGAATTTAACATAAAAGACGTCTTCGATCCTACGGGGAAATATGAAAATAGGACCCTGGAAGACGTACGAAATTTCGTAATAGTGAAAATAGTTCCATAATAATCATGAGTAATAAAAGTCGCAATCGTTACGCGATAAGGTTTGGATGGGAAAACTGCGTTATTTTCCATGCTTAATAAAGCACGTTTTTAATTTCTTTTTCCGATATATAATGACTGGTGCAATTTCCTGATATCAAAGCGGTGAAGCACAACCTTTGTGAGGATAGGACAACTAATTAATTTAGGGCAATTTTCGACGCTTCCTATGACGGGACGATGAAAATTGTGGTAAAACGTCACAACTGAAACGATTTGGAAAAAAAAATCTAAACCATACCTGTTAGTAAGTTGTTGGTCCAGTGATGGAATAAAGTTGATGGTATTGAATGCTTGACCACAATTATTGCTCTGGGTGGCAAATATCGTCGAGTTTGACCCGATTATTTTAGTTACCTGCAGCATCGACTGGTTACGTTTTGATATAAGTTTATACCTGTTCGGCTTGGGAAATGTTTTCGCAAAACATAAATAATTTACATGAACTTAGGTGAAATATATAGAAACAACTTTCGAAAAAGGAGAAATTGCTTGTAAGGAGAAGTTTCTGCTTTAGCCACAATGTTTTTTTTAAAAATCGTCGTCTGCGGCAAGATGTAACAGAAATGTCGTATGCGGCACGTAATGGGTGACCTCTCTTGACTCCTAAGAAATCTAAATGCACGTTTCCGGACAGTGAAAGCAATAGAATATCGCAATTTGTGATCCATTTTGGTCAAAATTACCCCTTACATCACTGGACAGTTGTTAAAGTCTAAGATCATTTGGGTGTTTTTTGCAGTCTCATCTATATCTATATTATCCGCCACACATTTTAGTTTGCTCATCGCGTGCGAAGGATTAACTCTCAACACTTCACCAAACGATAAATTTTAGACTCTTTCTGACTAGAAACGTCTGCAGACGATAATTTTGAAAAGTGATACAAATGCCCCGAAGTTCTTTGAATGGGTAGAAAACATTGTGGTAAAAGGAGAAAATGCTGGTAACCAGCATTTTCTCCTTTTTCCACAACGTTTTTAAAAAAGTCTTCTATCTTTGGGGTTATCAAAACTAAGAAATGTGTGGTAAAAGGTTAAGCTAAATGAATATTTCCAGCCAGTACGAGGAAAAAAACCAAAGTATTCCGATTTTAAAACCTTGCTTACCATATCAAGCCCTCCATTACGGGCAGTGTAGATCCAAGATCAGACTGCACGTTCTGTGCAGGCTGATCTTAATCTACATTGGCTGCAAATGATCTAAATGTCGTGCCTAGGAAGCTGAAGAGTTAAAAGTGGATCCCAAAGAATGTATAATCCTCTATTACTTCCGTAGAAATAAGACACGGTGACGCGGAGGTGGCTTTGTACGGGAACATTACATTGATAGACTTAAATTAACTGGAAAACAAGAGAGCCCACATGTTCCCGTATCGCACACCTGAATTTAAAGAATAAATCTTTAGTAAAGAGTATACAATTTCTGCATCGAAACATGTTGGGAAAATTATGCAAAGACGTGGTTGTTTTGCTGTATGGGGTTCGTTCGACGTGTGAGACATATATATGAGTAAAATTTCGTGAAACAAGACAAAATATTATTAAGTGACCCTTTGGAAAGTTTTAATTTTTTTATACCAAAGAAATGAATTAAGTGCTTTTTTTTTTTTTTTTTTAAGAAGTGAATGAAATTTTATGAATTGAATGAAAAGATAATCAATATCAGCTTTTTTTTTTTAATAACATAAATGTATCATCAAGTTTATAGTTAAAATGGATGAAAACTTAGGCCTACATTTACATGTCTATTGGAATTCACATGAATGAGACCTACTCGCTTCTTTGGGAGGTGTGTATATCCCTCGAGAAAAATAACTAAATAGAAGCTTACATATAACATCTCTATTCTAGATTTAGAAATGGAAAAAAATGGTTGGTCGCAATCATCAATTTTGAGAGTAACGTTATCAATGTAACCCAAGTCAACAATGTAAGAAAGTAGTGGTTTAGCCAATCAGAAGTTGTGTTACTTTCAAATTGAGAAAATTCTGACCAAAAAGACAAAGAACGTTCTTAAGAATGATTGGTGATTACGGACTCAGGCGTATGAATACAGCTTTGGTCATGAGCGGCGCTTTTTGCGTATCTTAAACGTGTGTTGAATAAAAAAAAAGAATCGGAATAGCTATTTTAAACTGATAATCAGGGTATTTATTTGATTTTTTCCCCAAATTGTTTATAATTATTCTGTAAATGTAAATGTATTTGAGGTTCATTTAGAATTGAAGTTGTGTTGCTGTGTTAGAATTGAACAAATGAACGAATAAATGATTGAACAAATAAATGGACGTATAATTGGAAATTTGCATCTTGCCAAAAAGAGGCAGAACCTCGTTAGGTCTGAATGACTTTGGCTGATTCACGTCTAAAGCGACATCGGTTTGTAAGAAAATAAAGTAAAGTAAGTAAGGCAAGATAAGTAGGTATCGGAAGATGATCAAGAAGAGTAAGAAAAGGTAAGGTAAGTACATAAGGTAACTGGTTAAAATGTGGTAGGGTAAGTAAAGTAGAGAATACAGTAAGTGTGTAAGAATAGTAAGGTAAGTTAGCACGTAAGCCCCTCTGGCTGTAAAGAGGTCTCTTTAATGTGAGATAATGTTAGTAGACGAATACATATCAGAACATTGTGAAAATAATAAGAGCTAATTTTCTTTCTGTTATAATTCTTTTTTTAAAGTGGTTCGCTGAGAGACGCAAAACGATCATCTATTGACCGGAGAAATATTTTCAAAAGCCTTATTCCACAGGCTCGTGAAAGCAAGAAACAATTGGGTAAAGGGTCATTGGGCTGAATAGTTGAGTTATTTTCTAAGATCACATTCTACGAGTTGGTGAATACATGGAATATTGTGGCATGTTCCTAAGCAAATCGCGCTCAGGAGAGACGAAAAGTCGACGAAGCAGGTAATTTTTTCTCAACATCCTTTCTGTACGTGACCCCTGAGGACACATGTTACGGAATACAACGTTGGAACTGAACGTTTTTTTTTTTTTACTGTAGCAGTGTTGAACATTTTATTAGACGGAAAAAATGGAATTATCCCAGATTCAAAGTTTAGGTAGCCTACAAGTTAAATGTGGCTCGAATGAAGGAGTTTGTTTTTTAGGACTTATCCTACTAAGTAACTTATTGCAACTCTCAAGCCGAATCTTGCTATTTCAACACTTTTTTTGGAGAAAAATATCTCCTTATTGGACAATGTAGATCCAAGATCAGACTGTACATTTTGTGCAGTCTGATCTTGGATCTACATTGTCTGCAAAAGGCCATTGACTCGAGCTTAGCAGCCTAAGGGTTAATGGGTAGTAAACATTGTGGGGAAAAGAGAAAATAATGGTTACCAGCGTATTCTCTTTTTTCAACAATATTTTTCAAAAGCTCTCTTTCTCAGGGTCCTTCAGTGACGGAATAGTTTGAAAACGTTTAATTTAAAGTTTCAAGTCATCACTTGAAATTGATTTTCAGTTTTTCAAGGGCTGGATTTACAGTTTCTTGAGGGAGAATAATAGTTAACAGGATTAATTTATCATTGTGACATTATTTTTTAATTATCATTTAAAACGAAGATTTATTTCTTACGGACAAGGTAAGAATTTTTCAAAGTTTGGTAAATCGATTGCCATGAATGTGTGGCTTTTATTGCCTTTAAAGTTTTTGAAAATATTGTGGGGAAAGTAGGCATTTCTTGATACAAGAAAATGCATCTTTCCCACAATGCTTCCATATCATTTGATAAATTCACTTTTGAAAGGGTTGAAAATATTGTTGGAAAAGGAAAAAATGCTGGTTATCAGTATTTTCTCCTTTTCCCACAATGTTTTCACAGCCTTCTTCTCCAGTGTTGTAAAAATACTGGATTTTAATTGTGAAAAGTTGAACTACCCAGTTATATTATCAACTTAAAACGGTACCCTGCCATCCACCAGTCTAAAAGGTTGAGGTAATTGAATTGAATTTTGCGTTTGTCTATCGTTGCCACCGGTTGCCCATATGGGCGACGCCTTCTGAAGACTGTTAGTTTTGTTACGGGGGATATTGCCAGGTACAGGACGAGTATACGAGTATACGAGCTCGTTAAAGAACCAGGCATAAGTTATGCCTGGTTCTTTAACGAGCTCGGTGTATAGCACCGTCACACGGGACCTCGGTTTAACGTCTCATCCGAAAGACTATTAGTAATTTTAGATGGTCAGCCGTGGAGCTCGAACCCACACCCTCAAGTGACCCAAGATTTGATTTTTACAAGTCTTACGCTGTACCACCCGAGCTATGCAGGCTTGCGTTGGGGCATAGCATCAGCAGTTCATATCTTAGGTTTGGGTTCGAATACCGTGAACTTACCCTATAAGTTTTTTCGACATTTTACGAAACGTAATAATTTTGAAATAAATCAAACTGAAAGAATATGCAGATAATAGTATAAATGTAGCTAAAATGTCAATTTCTGTCTTTCATAGGATAGAAAACATTGTGGGGAAAACGGAGGAAATGCTGGTTACCAGCATTTTCTTCTTTCCCCACAGTGTTTTTTAAAGCCATCTTCTGCAAGCTGGTTAAAACTCGGGATTTTGAGGTAAAGAGTTAAACTGCACAATTATTTTACCTTTGAAATTTCGTCCTCAGCTGATTTGACCATGAAATTGGTTTTTTACGTGCTGGGTAAAGAAGCAATTATGTAGATTGAATGAATACAGTTTGTTAAACTTGCTTTCACGATCGATTTAGAATAAATAGGTTTCTGGACTTGACTTAGTCCTATAAACATAATGTGAACTAATTTACTAATTGATTTGTAATCTTTTGAAAGGAATTTCAGGATTACTTGTGTCAACGGAATCGGATTTTTTTTCATACCAAAGCTAAAATTGACCAACACGAGATATAAACTCAATACAATTTTAGTCTGACAGATACGTATTTATAACGTAAACTAATTGATTAATCGTTTGCTTTTATATAGTTTGTGTACTGAACGTTAGGATTGTTTCCCTAGAGAACCAGATTCAGACCAATTATACATATATCATTGCGATTTGTGGGAAATGTAACTAAATTGCTTGTATCCCAAGCAACCGGAATTGTTGGAGTGACTCTCTACAATGGCTGCTAATTCTTTAAAGGCCCAACATATAAATTTGACCTCTTTCGACCCCTGAAAATACATTCCACTGAAACATGACAGGATTGCAATCTGATAAACCTGAATAAACAAGCAGATGGCATGATCCATGCAGTCAGCAAAAGTGCCTGTTTTTACTTATAGCGCTAAAGCGGTTACTTAGCTTTAGTACCATTTACAGGTGTGTCAGTGATAGAAAAGAACGAGTCGGCAGCGTAGAAGTAACCAAACAAAACGGTGCAAACAAAAATGTATATTGTGATACTTATGATAATCGTAAGTAGGTTAGCGCTTAAAAGACGGAGTATGACAATAGGTGGTTTTTCAGTCTTATCGTGGAGGCAAGTGTACCTGTCCATGCGTTCCCGGTCTTTGGTTTACCAGTACCTTGCAGCACATTTTTTACATGCCACTGACTTTTTCCAACAATATTCAGCATTGAGAGGGAATGAATACTGCCGCAATGACTATCATCAATCCAAGGAAGGAGATTTTGCCAAGCTAGGAATCGAGCCCTCAATCCCTGGAATGCAAGCCCTGTATTTTATCGACTGAGCCACCAGCTCCGGCTTTTCGTGAGAACGTTGAACACAATTTTTTTCCACATTTTACCATGAGACCATAAATTTTGTTATTTATACTTTGTTACAGATACAGAAAGATGCGCAGTGACGAGGGATGTTACATCATGCCCGAGGATAAATTAAAAACATGACAACACCATGCCTTTAGACAAAGTGATGCAGCCATCTGGTGCACTAGTTATCCATAAATTGTCAACTTTCCGATATTGTCACTGGTTATACAGTAACATAGGGAATTCATCGTGACTCTAGGTTTATGTATCATGGTGTTTTCTTACTGACATTGTACTATAATGTCGGATACGGCGAGTTTACTATGGAAGGCGGTTTCGCCAGTCTTTATAACCATGGGGACCCTTGGAAATGTGCTCTGTATCACAGTTTTAATGCAGCCTAGCAACAGGAAATCGTCTACTGCAGTATTTTTAACCGCTTTAGCGATATCAGACCTGTTTGTGTTGTATACAGGTAAGTTTTTGTGTTTTGTTTTTTTTAATTTTTACCGGACCACACAATTTTAGAATCATCAGAATTGGGAGCGTTGGCAGGCCACAAATAAAAGGTAGCTAAAATGATAGAGTTTGTTTTCGAAAGGTCAGAAAACATTGTCGGTACATGTACTTCTGCATTTTCTAATTTTCCTACATTTTTTCAATTCCGAACTTTTTTTTTTTTAAATAAATAAATAAATAAACAAATAAATAAATGAAAAATAAAAAAAAGAAAGAAAGAAAAACCCCGTCACCATTGACGCAAAACACAATTCCTTGGTAATAAATTTGTGAAGTCATTTTTCTTTCTTGTTATTTTGCCTTTTGTAACCTGAACCCTAAAGCTGCAAAGTAAGTGAAACGAAAATTCCCACTCAAAAGTAAAACCCAATTGTTGCGATGTCAGAGTTGATTTCACTGCAAAACAAATACCGTATCGGACAGTGTAGATCCAATATCAGACTGAACGTTCTGTGCAGTCTAATCTTGATCGACACTGTCCGCAAAAGCGCCCCCAGTCGCGCTTAGCAGCCTAAGGGTTGATAGCTCCCATTTTTATCTCTATTGAAAGTACGCAATACGCTCGACCTTGACCTTGACTCAGGAATACGATTACTTCTCACATCATGTGACCTACTCTGTAATCCTACTTGTTGCTTATAGAAATAATAATAATGAATATTCATAGGTGATGTTTGCAAACTTTGTTTCAATAGATCACCGAGGTTAATTACTTATTTCAGGTCTGTTGAGATGGTGGCTTATTCATTTGATACATGTTGATATTAGACACCTTGGGGACGCTGTGTGTAAGATCCACTGGTAAGAAACCGGTTTGAGCACTATATGTACATACCACCCGTTCATTTTAAAGTAAGCGCGATTCTGCCATTGTGCAACCTCCAAATTCGTTTAGAGAGATGCCTCAGTCTCTGGTCTAAGCTCGATACACTAGCGCGGCTATGTCGACGGTTGGTTTGGTCGGTTGCTTTCTAGACTAGACCATGCGCTGCCATGTGACGTAAGACTATATTTGAAATATTTTCGTTTATTCTAAAAAATGAGCGTAATGGGTTGATCAACCTGCTCCAGTCGTGTCTGGACCCATTACCTCTTCGTCTCTAAGCAAAATTAACACTCTACCGTGTTGATACAAAAGAAGCCTCGTTATCAATATAGAACAAGCACAAACTTATCAGTGTAGTTCTATAGCTACATTATAAGGTGTCTAAATGAAATGCTCACAAGAAATTTTCCTAGAATGGTATGAATAAGAGAATATTACAGACAACTGCACGGCTATTGATAACAAAGCAACAGTCTTTCTGTAGGGTTTTATTATTATTATTAATATTATTATTATTATTATTTCTAGGTTCCTGATATTCGCTTCAACAGAGACTTCTTCGTGGTTATTGGTGGCTGTGACCTGCGAGAGAATTATCAGCACAAAGTGGCCGCACAAAGTGAAAGCCTTGTGTACCCCTAAATCGGCCACCTATACTGTTTTACTGATTGCTTTTATCATTTATGGTGGTAGTGCACATTTGCTGTATGGAATGGGACTACGTCTGGAGGACCGAACTGAAGAATGTGTAGCACCATTACGAGATAACTGTATCACTGAAGGCGGTTTGCTAGGAAATGTATCATCTACTTGTAACTGCACTGATGCCACTGTAGGTGGCATTCATTCGTCAAACCAGTCAGAGTCTGGCGCTGAAGAATTCGCATGTACCGCTTATTCAGACAAGAACTACAAAAGTTTCTTTAATTTTGTATACCCGTGGATGGATTTGGTCCTCTATTTTCTGATTCCAGCGGTCATTCTAGGCGTCGGTGACGTCATTATCATTCACAAAATTATTTCCAGTAGGAAGTTAAGAATGTCGATGATGTTTCTAAATAAGGTACAAACCAAACATATATCAGACAAGAGTTTGTCCATCACAGTGATGTTATTGACAGTTAATGCTGTATTTATATTGTGCACTACACCGGTAAGCATATATTTGATTGGATTCCCATATTGGGTGGATGTCAATATTGGATTTACACGTAGCCAAGAGATTGCTTGGGCAGCCGTCAACTTGCTCATGTATCTCAACCATTCCATTAACTTTTTGCTGTATTTCTTGAGTGGGTCCCGATTCAGACGAAAAGTCTACGATACTTTTAGAAAAAGGAGATCGACCAACTCCTATCCGAATTCCTCCGCAGGCAGTCAGTCTGGTTCTTTCAATGTGTGTGAGCATCCAAGTCCCTATAAACACTGTTCGGTTCGTGCATCAAAATATACTAGACGGTCCTCCGGTAGGAAAACCATTAAGCCAGATGACGACTTTGAGCTAACAACAGAACCAACGGACTCGGTATATGCTTTTTCAAATTTTCAATATGGAACCGAAACCTCATTCGGAAACGGAGTCCACCGAGAAAACACGTGATGTACGGTGTTTAAGAATTGATGACATTTACTGATGATACCTCAGAAATATAGTCAGGTATTTATTTGTTATTTAGTTGCATCAATTAGTTTTTGAAAACGGAATGTGATGGTGGAGCCCATGGTGATATTTAAAGGATATATCTTAACCCGTAAGCTGCTAAGCACAACTGAATGTGCTTTTTACAAATAGTGTAAATCAACATCAGACTGCACAAAATGTGCAGGCTGATCATCGATTTGCACTTTCTAAAACGGTTGGATCATCAGGCCATAAGAACTTAAAACTGCATGATTTTGTTTTACTGGCTGGAAATTTTCATTTGATTTATTTAGCAGTTAAGACTCGCAGAGCGGTGAGAAACATAAACCATACAGATACTGAGTGAAATTCTGATTATTCGGAAAATTGTACAACCATCACGATTGTTATTGTGAGCTGAAAGAGTGATCTCAGTGGTCAGATTCATGCTGTTGAAGGGGCGCCAATTCTTCTCCAGTCCTCTACATTTTTCATACCTTTTTACGAAATTGAATCATCAAATCAGTGGGAAAGGTATCGTTATATAAAAAGGGATGGCAGCTATTGAGAATGGTTGTACTAATAGATGTAAGAGAGAGTTTCGAGTTTATACAGTTTGTGACGCTGTTGTACCTACAGATGCAGGGGAACGAATAAAGTTCATACAATTTGTGACGCTATGGGTTTACTAGCGGCAACTGTTGTACCAATGGACGTGATAGAAGGATTACATGTATATAGGTTATACAATTTGGGACGCCATGGATTTACTCGCAGCAACTGTTCTACCTATATAAGTAGCAGGAATAATAGAGTTTATACAGTTTGTGATGATATGGAATTACTAGCAGCAAGTGTTGCACGGATATACATAAAACGAATAGAGTTTATACACTTTGTGACGCTAATTATTTACTTACAGCAACTGTTGTGCCTATAGATGTAGGAAACGGAATAGATTTCATACAATTTGTGACGCTATGAGTTTGCTCGCATCAACTGTTGAACCTGTATACGTAGGAAAAGGAATAGAATGTATACAATTTATGAAGCTATGGGTTTACTCGCAGCAACCATCCTACCTCCAGATGTAGGACAATGAATAGAGTTTGTACAATTTATAACACTACATGGGTTTACTGCATCACCTTTTGTATCTTATGATGTAGGAGAAGGCAAAGGTTTTATACAATTTGTGACGCTACGGTTTTATTTGTAGCAAGTGTTGTACATCAAGATGTAGAAGTGTGGTGTCCGTGACTGTGGGGTAAAGCGTCGTCCTCGTAATCATAAGGTCCCGAGTTCCATACCCAGGAGCGGGTGTCAACTTCGGGATTTTTCATTGGCCCATACATTCGGCGCGAGTACTTGTGAAGTTCCCAGGAAGCAGAATCGAGAGAGATTAGTATAAGTTGTAAAAACTTGTTTCTCAATCGATGTAAAATAAATATGTTTAATCTAAATTAAACTAAGATGTAGAAGGAATACATTTTATGCAGTATATAACGCCAAGGGTTTTACTTGCAGCAACTGTTGTGCCTATAAATGTAGTAGATGGAATAGAGTTTAAACAGTCTGTGACGCTATTGGTTTACTTAAATGTACTGATAGATATAGGAAAAAGAACAGAGTTTTTACAATTTGAGACGTAAAGGAACTTTTACTTGATAACTTTGTCTTCTTCTCTGATACTCTTTTATTCTTGGCTTTGAACCATTGCAAAACGGTTATCCTACGTTTTACAACCTGCACAAGCTATTCAAAATACAGGGGAGAGAGGAAAAATGTTTAAATCCAGCATTTTCAGCATTTTCTCATTCTCAGAGAATCCTTTTAAATACAAACCTCAAAATTTAACCACATTTGATTTATCACACGGTACAGAGTTAATTACTTTCTCTGTACCTAGCGACAGTGTTTTAGACTTGTCAAAATTTAAAGCAAATTTAAAGCACTTGCGTACGATATAATAAATATTGCTGAAAATAATGATATTTGTATCAAATACATTGTAAGATAAGAAGAAAATGCTGGTTTCTACCATTTTCTCCTTTTTAGCTTGGCTGCTTTTCGAAGAAAATGTTGATGTGTTGCCTGAGCCTTGGAGTTGACTGCGTTGTGATTGTTGGGCTTGAGTTGACATTTTCTCATATTTATGTTTTTACTGAAAATTTTGACTTCAAACCTGGGCTAGATTTTAACCATCAAAACGGGAACCCTTACAAAAATGGCAAGTAATCCACAAGATATTACCCCTCAAGACATTTTGACAAAGTTATGCCCTCTTTTCGACTCAGAAAATATTCACTGAGAAAGCAACCAAACTGCAGCCAAGCATTTTGACATTTTCTCATATATCTGTCATTCGTGAAAAATATTTACTTCGAACTTGGGCCAGTCGTTAACTACCGAAAGGGGAGCGCATACCAGAATGGCAGGTAACCTTCACGATTTTTTTGACAAAGTAATGTCCCCTTTTCTACTTTTATAATTATGTCATTGTAACAGCAGCTGCAGCCTAGCATTGGCATCCACGCACAGGGTGCTTCTACCGTTTTCTTTTCAAATACATTTTTCCGTTGGGTAGGGTACAAGAGGAAAATTGGAATTGTTTAGTAAAAAGTTACACTGCTCATCGGTTGATATGCACTTATCAAGTCTGGCTATACTGACTCTTCCGTTCTAAATCGTTAACTTAGTCCCAAAACTGAGCCTTAACCAAACGACAAAGTTTTAGGCTGGCACAAATTGAAAGTATTCGTAGACGACAAATAAAAGGTGGCCAAAATGACGAATTTGTCCTTGATAGAGTAGAAAACATCGTGGGAAAAGGAGAAAATGCTGGTTACCAGCATTTTCTCCTTTTCCCACAATGTTTTCAAAAGCCTTCTTACTCAGAGTCGTAAGAAGTCGGGATCTTGTGTTTAAGATACAAACTCGGTTATCTCCTATCAGTGTTCGCTACACACGAATCAATATGCTTTTGTGGACAGTGTAGATCAAGATCAGACTGTAGAGAACGTGCAGCCTGATGTTTGATCTACATTGTCCGCTCTCTCATGAGTTTTTCTTTCTCTCTTCGAAAAGAACCACGGATTTTCATTTTTTTTTTTTTTATTATTTTGCTCTCCTATAGTAACGTACATTTATTTGTCTAGGGGTGAAAGGGTGAACTCGTATCAAACATGTTCATATTAGTTATTATCATGTTGATAACCCTTTCAGTGGCATAGGCTAGAACATAAGGCTTTTGCGGACAGCTTAGATCAAGCACAGACTGCACAAATTGTGCAGTCTGATCTTGGATCTTTAACCATCTGCTTGTTCAGTCAATCCTGTGATAAAAAAAAAAGAAATCATTTCTGCCTTTCAGTGGATTGTACTTTCAGCCGTTTATTGAGGTTGCGTGTATGTATTTGGCGCCGAAAGAGTCAAACGTGATCTACATGTTTCTTGAAAAGGGGGCTTACTACATTTGCAAAAAGTACCGACCCAGGTCAGCCTGCGCAGTCCGCGCAGGCTGGCCTGGGCCGAAACTTTTTGCTTTTGATAAATTTTCTGCACATCAAATGACCAGTTTACCTCATGATTCAGTAGGTTGTTATACAAAATGGATAGTATGGACCCATAATTATGTGATGACTTGCTTGGTATAATGTATCACGGAGAAGCATTAAGCCCCCATTCGCCAGAACATTTCTCATATCAGTTTTTACACTTTGCTTCTTGAAAACGAACGTTTAACAGTCGACTTTTAAAACGCCCCTAGCAAATAATGAATTATTCAATATGAAGAATTGTTCTATACTTGAGTACACGTGAAAACATTATGGTAAAAGTAGAAAATTGCTCTTTAAGAGAAACTTCTCTCTTTGCCACACAATGGTTTCAAAAAAAGGTCTGCTTCAAGACGAAAAAAATTTATCTGCATAAGGAAAAGGACCAAGACGTTGTTTATCTCATTACGAGTAAATCAAAGCAAATTAAATGACGAAAATTCCTTTAATTTTACGTATAGGTCTGTGAAAGTTAGAAATAGTTATTTTACATGCTGGATTTAACTCGTTACCAGACGAAAATATTTTAGACTTGTAAAAAACTTATTTCAAACCCACAAATGTCCTGCAACACGCGAAAAGGGACATTCGGACATTTGCGAAAAGTGTCGTCTCGGATCAGCCTGCGCAGTCCACGCAGGCTAATCCGAAACGGCACTTTCCGTTTTTATGTAATTTTCTGTTTTGCGCAAGTCTACTGTAGCACAAAATCTAATGTAGTCGTAAAGTGCCGTCTCTGATTAGCCTGCGCGGACTGCGCAGGCTGATCCGAGACGACACTTTACGCAAATGTCCGAATGCCCCTTTTCACGTGTTGCAAGCCAAATTATATGTGGCTCGAAAGATAGGACTTGTCTATGAAAGCAAAGAAAACATGTTGGGAAAAGGAGCAAATGCTGGTTAGCAGCATTTTCTCCTTTTCCCAACGTGTTTCAAATGTTTTTCTTCCGAAGGGTTTTTAAAACATATTGTTTTGTAGAGGAATAAGGCCAAAAGTTAGGATCTGTTCGGATGTCCACTATTTAGAGCATAAATACTCAAGTGTCAGCTGTTGTTTGCTGTGGTTACTTTTGCCGATCAAAGGGTACCTCTCGAATATTTGATAACATGCATGTTTGTCGATGTATGTACGGTTCGAATAAGAGACAAAAAGAATGGAAAAGTGATGTAGTTGATTGATGGTTACTGCATCGTTTTGGCAAGTTAGCAACTGCATTTTTGGACAAGTATGAGTTTCTTGATAGCAACCCTATTAACTATCGCGGTTATTTCGCGACCGATCGCGTGTAACTATGATTGTATCTGCCATTACGACGTTGAGCAAGCGGTATACAGCGCACCCGACCCAGTCTCCGCTCCGCTTGGTTTCTTGTATGAATTCGATTGTAAGGCGATAGATGCAGCACAGAGTCATCCGGAATGGTGGACGATCTTCTACGACCATAGGGTAAGTATTGCTTCCGTACAGATTTCAAACTGCCTTTTGTTTGCTAAAATATAGAGAGTTTCAGACACAAAATCAGTAATAAATACCAATAAACAATGAACGACTTGTTTTTTGGAAGTCTGTTAAACGCGTATCTCAGTGGTAAGTGTATCTGACTCGTGACCTGGAGGTTGTGGGTTCGATACCCGGTTGCGGCGAACCTTCTTTCCGGCGATTTTCGCCTCCCACCTCTGATGCATGTGAGAAAAGTAGTCAGTGGCTTTGGAAAAAAAGCTGTGTCAGTACTGGTATGAGAAAGCCAGGAAACACATGGGTGCGTCACTGACCGCCATGATATGACCTAAGCTGTTAAAATGGCGTTAAACTCCAACACAAACAAACGAACGTATTACTCTCACTCGATAAACGTTTCATTATCACTTTATATTATTATTTGTGCTTGGGATAACAAGTTTAAAAGCACGTACCGTGACGAGATAATTTAAAAACTCAACACAATAATGTTTATATCATCTCATCACGGTTCTAGGTTTCAAAGCTATATTTCCAAAAAAAAAAGCAATAATATAGTGTAACTGAAAGGTTTATCGATTTATACTGGGTAAATGGCAACACTACTGCTACTCTGTTATTGTAATGCACGTATAAATGTTCATCACAAATCACAATTTCAGACGGGTTACGTGCCAACGGGTGACAAGATAATTGAGCAGACGTGCCCTGGCGACATACCACCTGACGACATTTTGAGTAAGATTCGCAGTGTTGTTGTTGTTTTTGTTGTTGTTGTTATTGTTGATGTTGTTGATGTTCTTGCTGTTGTAGGCATTATCTCCCGCTAGATGGCTTTCTTGAAATACATATCTATGTGATTTGGGCTTTCTGTGTACAGAACCGGACCAGTTTTCAAAACGACAACCGTTACTTTGAATTTCAAAATGAAATAAACGTTTACTCAATAAAACGCAACGTTTTGCGATTCATTCAGCTATGATAAGCTAGCATGTAACCTATGCACCAGCCATTTATTAAAACAGACCCCTGCAGGCTGACCTGGGTAGATACTTTACGCAGATCCATGAAGCCCCCTTTCAAAGAGCATGGCTTATATTTAAATTATTTCACTATTCATGAGATGTTTGACTAAGAATATCCCTATTACCTTTTTTTACGAGACAACTAACCTGTAGACTCTTACATATAAACAATGCTCTGCGAAAAGGGGGCTTAATGCATCTGCAAAAAGTATCGACCCCGTGTCAGCCTGCACAGTCCGTGCAGGCTGACATGGGTCGAAACTTTTCGCTATTTGTAAATTTTTCTGTATGTCCAAGGACCGTTCAACCTCAAGATTCAGTTTATGTTTCCATAATTATGTGATGACCTACTTGGTTTATTGCATCACTGTGACGCATTAAACCCCCTTTTGCCAGAGCATGGTTCAAATTGAATGCATTTGCAGACCACAAATTAAATGTTGTCAAAATGGTGGGCATCGTCTTTAGATAGTAGAAAGCGTACTGGAAAATGAGAAAATGCCGGATACTATCATCCTTATAATTTTTATTTAACACAACAAAATGTGAATAATTTCTAGCAATACACATTCAATGTCACACCTAGATAATTTCAGACTTTATCTTTAGCTCGCTATAAAACAATCAAGTTTTAACGACCATGAAAGAGAAGGTTTTTGAGAACTTTGAGTGAAAAGGGTAAAGTGCTGATAACCAGTATTTTCTCCTTTTCCCACGATGTATTAAAGCCTGTCAACGACAACACGTTATCCTTTGAACCACATTTGATTTGTCGTCTGCATATGTTTTCAATTTGGACAAGTCGAAGATGTTGTCGTCTGTTAGAGTATTAATAGCCGTTTTCTTTCATTTTTACCAGCTACAAAACAAACACCAAAACAATCTGGGCACCAATCAACCATTTTCTCGACACCTAAAAGTTCTGTCACTGACACTTTGTACAGCAAGCAGACAAGCGGTTACAGTACCTCTCCAGGAACGAACTCTGACTTAAGCACTAAGTCATTAGCATCTACTCTGTCACGACCCACCAAAATTTCAACGTCTAGACCCATGTTGTCAACTATTCTATCTTCACGTCAGGGTTTTGTCACTAGCACTTTGTACCATCAGCATACAGGCAGTCATAGTACGTCTCCAGGAACTAAGTCATATTTTACCCATATGTCATCAATATCTACTGTGTCACGAACCACCAAAACTTCGACGTCTAGACCCGTCTCGTCAACCACTTTATCTTCACCACAGAATTTTGTCACTGGCACTTTGTATCACCAGAATATAGCCAGCTCCAGTATCTCTCCGAAAATAAAGTCATATTTTACCACCACTTCATTTACATCTTCGTCACGATCCGCCACAAGTTCGACATCAGTACACCTGTCACCAACTGTAAACGGTACATCTACATGGAATTCATTGTCATCTTTAAAAACAAATTTATCTTTTGTAAAAAGTTCAACCACCTCGATACAATCTTCAGCACAGACAATGGTGGAATCGAAAAGGACAAGTTTATCACATGCATTGTTCAATATAACCAAAAGTTTAGGAACGAAAGCGGAAATAGCATCAAGTAGGACCACCATTCCATCGCTTCTGTTTAATGTAACATCCAGTGCACCCACAAAAACAGTTATCGCATCAAAAAGGACAGTCATTCCGTCGGTTCTATTCAATGTAACGTCGACTTCACTATCAAAAACAGTCGTTGCATCAAGTAGGACAACAATTCCATTGATTCTTTCTAATGTTACATCGACTTTGCCCATAAGAACAGTTGTCGTATCTAGTAAGACACCCATTTCATCGATTTTATTTAATGTAACATCGCGTTTACCAACGACAACAGTTAAGGTTGTTGCATCTAACAGGACGACATTACCACCGATTCAGTCAAAGGAAACAATAAGATTTAGTACAAAGGTGAAAGTCACATCAAATAGCAAAACATCAATGACGAGTCTATTCAATACAACAACGAAAACAGGAAATACAACCAAATCGAGCACGACAGCCACGCTATTGAATCATTTCAATGCAGGTTTAAGCTCGAAGATTAAAATTCCATCAGAAAGGACAGCAATGCCATCAGTTCAATTCAATACGACAACAATGCTTTTGAGTTCTAAGACCAGAATTACCGACAGTACACATCATACCATGTTCAACTCTAGCACTTATGTACCGGCAAAAAATGTTACTACAAAACTCTTTAACGAGATGACATCTACAACGACAAGACAAAGTAATATCAGTGTCAAAGTAAATTGGACAACGGTTCCTACACAAACAGAAGCATCTAAACCTTCTATACCAAGTGCAATTACAAGTTCATCCATGACAGACACTTCGGTTCAGCTAAATACTGTTGTCTCGAGTACTTCAAGCAAGCAAAATCATACGATCAAAAATGAAGTTTCTTATTCAACAACGTCAGTGAGAAGAGGGCCTTCCGTAACCGCCACAAACAAAGTTTACAGTACAACTCTAACAACACCAACGGTTATTCGGAGTACAACTGGTACAGTTACACATTTTTTTTTCCTCTTCGCTACGTGTGTACGAGTACTTTATCCTTTTCAGCGCCACAGGCGAAAACATGGGCGAACTGCATAGATCAAGATCAGACTGCAGAGAACGTGCAGTCTGATCTTGGATCTATACCGTCCGCTTGTTTCGTCAAGCCTGAACAAGTCTATCTGAGTTTCATTCTATTGAATTTTGATCCGTCGAAAGAGATTAAGTTAATGTATTTGGCCCTCAAATAGTTAACAAAGTTGAATTTCTCTGCACTTTTCTAGAGCTTTCTTTTGTTATATGATATAGTTTTATAGCGCAAGCTTAATACAAGTTTCTGCTGAACTTTAAAACATATTTATCCATTCTTTCGTGCACTTTACTGCCACTTCGTTAGTAATTTAGAGAAACTTAGTGTTGGAAACGCTGTATAAAGACATAGTTGAAAGGGGAAAAAAATAGTAGTGGCTCTGAAAAAAAAGTCCTCATTTATTATTGCGCTAATTTCATTATTTTCAGATAAATGGAGTGTGGAGATGTGTCCGTATTTGATGCTTTCTCGTAACAAATACAACGGCTCTCTGGACCATCCATATCCGCTGGTGCGTCGAGTTGGCCAACATTGCTATGAATTTAATGCTAAACTGGAGAACTGGTATAGTGGTATGTTTCAATGTTGAGATGGCTTATTTGCTGATTCAAATAGTTAATTGAATAATCCTAAATGTTTTAACCCTATACCACATAATCCCGAGTTTTAACAACCCTGAGACAAGAAATCTGTTGAAAACATTATGGGACGAGGAGAAAATGCTGGTTACCAGCATTTTCTCCTTTTCCCACAATGTTTTCTACCCTTTCAGAGATAAATTCCACCATCTGAGCTATATCTAATTTGTCATTTGCAAATGCTTTCGACCTAGACAAGTGTAAAATCTTGTCGTGTGGTAAAGGCTTAATTCTGGATCGATTTTTTAAAATTCTTATTTCATATGTATATCTGATAAGATAGGACCTTCCGGCCAACGTAGATCCAAGGAGACTCTTACATACTGGATGGGATAGTTTCCTCTAAAAATGACTCGATTAATTTTCGAAAAATAGTCTTTGCATGGTAGGAACTTAATTTCTAACGCACAGATTTTTTTCAAACTTTGCACATACAAAGCTCATCATGTCTCTAGAAGATTACAGTAAAAAAAGGTGTGGGTCACCGTGCTCGTTTCTGATAAATTTGCCTTTGGAAAAGGTATATATAGTTCCTAAATTCAGCTTATATTGGACTTAAAGCGCCTTTCTTTAACAGTTAAACAGGAAAATTAAAGGAAAAATATACAAATATACATTATTTTAATGAAAATTCATATATTTTTGCACAAAAAATATATATAAAAGCCTGGTTTTGAGAATGGTAAATGTATAAATATGCATGTTTTATATATGGACCATTGATTTAAAAAGGGATATATAAACGGATCATTGATTTGACCGAATTAAGGGTTATCTTAAATAAATACATACTTTCTAACGGACAGATTTTTCTTAAAATTTCCAAACTTATAGTATTTATAATTCTAAACAGTAAGAAAAAATAAAAATGGCACCTATCCGTGCTTATTTCGTCAGAAAACAAGGTTGAAGGTCACTTTGGAAGTTATTTTTTCCAAGGAAAAAAATAGGATAAAAGCTCAGCAGACATAGTGGGAAAAGGGGGAATTGCTCAATAGGAGTGATTTCTCTTTTTCCAACAATAATTTTCAAAGTGGAAACAGCCATACTTCCACAGCTTTAAATTTCCTGCCTTTGTTTCCTTGTTTAGTGTGTAACGCCGTTTCAGCAGCATTTTAATTATTTCACGGTGACAGTTCAAAGATCCATTTTTTTTCTCATCACCAATACAACCCGAAGAAAGTGCTACTTGTTTCAGTGCACCAATAGTATTACCATTATGTGCAAAAAATACATAGGTGCACTTTTGATTTAATATCTACGACAAAAATACATGCGCAGTAGGATGCGCGCGAACATTTGCCGTATACGTCGTTAAGCGGAAAATACGAGTTTTAGTTGTTGTTGTTGTTATATTTTAGCCAGGTCTATCTGTAGACAGAAGGGTGGTGACCTTGTTGTTCTGGACACGGAGACAACTGAAATAATCTTGTTGTCCATGCTAAGAGAGCTCCAGTTTGACGGTGAGGTTTGGATAGGCCTGACCGATATTGACACGGAAGGAATCTGGACGTGGGTGAACGGTATGTTATAAAAAGTATATCTAATATACAATTGATGAGGGCCATTCCTGTAATTAAATAAATCTCCCTTGCCATATAAAGACTAAATGTAACCAATTAACACATTGGTTCTTTTACCTATATTCATTTGTTTTTATCCTTGATTCCTTTGGGGATGTTGCGATGAATATAATTTGATTTATGATTATATGCAAGGTCCCCATGTAATTTTTAAAGCCAATTCTGTTCTCAATCGTTAGAGAATTATGTAAATATCAATTTGTAAAACAATCTAATCAGATTTAGTTGAGATATTATCTCAATAACATAAATTTTGTGCAGTGCAAGAAAATCAAGGATAAAACACAACTAAACACCTTATCAGGACCAATGTCGTACTGGAGCGGAATAAAGGGAAATAACTAGAGAATGAACCCCCCCCTCCCCAATTAACGTGCATATTCAGACCAAGCGACATCCCAAGAACACATGATTGCCAAGGGGTTCAAAATGCAAGACTTTTTACGACCAGAGACCTAAACATTAACAAAAAAAAAAAATCTGCAGAAGTCGACGACATTGCCTGCCGAGACAACTGATTGCTGATAACGAACATGCATGGCTCAATTATGAATGTAGGATTCTCAACCTGAAAGCCAAAGATCCGTTCTTCACTCCAGGCATTGGGTTTTTCGAAGTCCTTCAGCAAGACACTTTCAAACCCAAACCTACTACAGTTGAAACCCTGAACATACATGAACAAGGTAAGCTGTCGCCATGATATGACTGATTAAAGTTAAACGAATCAATCAATCAATCAATTCTTACTACAATACAGGAGTGCGATATCGGTATGAGCATTGGGACTCACTTTCTAACGGGGACCCCGCATACAACGTCAGGCGAAACTGCGCTGTTATGAACACTGTAACAGGCCAATGGAAGAAAACAGTATGTAGAGGCTTCCTGTTGGAAATGCCGCGACATTATTTCATTTGTCAGTATAGTAAGTATGTGTATTTGATCAATGCTTTACCAGGCAATTTAACCAGTCCAATTTATACCAGCCCATAATGAGAGCATTTCCAGACCACAAAATATCTTCTTCCTTCACCCTACCAACCGTATTTGACGTTATTGTCTTGCAGCAGACTGCATCTGAAAACGTCTGTCTCCTTTTACCACAATGTTTCAAATACCGTTTTATTGTACAAACTCCCTTAATTATGTGTAATATGACCATTACAACTTTTCTTATATCAAACACATTTCAGTTAAGTCTTGTGTGACGTCATTTATGCCGTCATTTTATACTGCTTTCAGAAAAGTGAATGGGGTTTTATTCGTGGAAATTACTACGTGTGCATGGATGTTTTACCATATTCTGACCTAATATTGGTGAAATATCATTATGTGATAAAAAGAATCTGACATTTGTTAGCTTTTGAGATTTTTGTTTGTTTGTTTGTTTGTTTGTTTAACTTTGTCTACAAAAATGTTATTTTACTTGCCACAAGCTTGCTTAATAATATTTCTCTAGACTTGTTTGACAAGTTTTATCTCAAATGCCAATTTATGTCAATTCCAAACATCTCAAAATTTCAACTTTTGTCATATCCTATATATGTAAAAAAAAAATTAATCTACGTTGATCAACATTTTACAAAGACATTCTCAAAGTCATTCGCAAAAAGGTTGTGTTACGAGGTAATGATTTTCTCTTACAATAATACAGAACAATGAACTTTTATCAGTTGACCTTGGAACTCATTACCAAACTAGAAAACCTTAGACCTGTGCAAATGATCCGCAGACTACAAATCAAATGTGACTCAAATATTTAGATTTATCTTGAAAGTGGGAGAAAACATTGTTGGAAAAGGAGAAAAGGCTAGTTTTTAGCATTTTCTTCCTTTTTTAGCAATGTTTTCAAAGGCCTTTTTCCTCAAGGCATTTAAAACACAGGATTGTGTGGTAGAAGTAAAACTCCTGATGACTGTCATGAGAAGACCAAATACATTTAAAGTCAAGAAGTTAAGAAGTTTTTTTCTTTTTTTTCAATATTTCTTACGAAATATTGGACAGTGAAGATCATTGATCAGATTTCACGTTCTGTTGAAGTCTGATCTTAATCTACACTGCCTGCAAAAAATCTTTAAGTTGTTTTCAGTTTTTTAACTCTTATTCTGCTTTACCTGCTAAATAAGATAAATGAAACTTTCAAAATGGTAGAAAACACCCAACATTGCTATTTCAAAGATCAGTGTTTTTGGAGAAAATATCTCGTCGGACATTGTATAGCTAAGATCAGACTGCACATTCTGTGCAGTCTGATCTTAATCTACAATGGCCGCAAAAGAGCCTCGAGTCCTGCTTAGCAACCTAGGGATTAAGATTCATCATTTGTAACTTAGTGTATTTTCTTCTATTTTTCCAGGTATCTAGAATAAACAAGGACTCTTATACAAATGGAGAAAGGGAAGACAAATCTAATTATACATGTCCTAGGGTTGTTAAAGCACTTGAATGCTATATTAATAGTAACGATTTGAAATACAAGTAGTATTTGAAGACACTTGAAACTGACTTTCTCCGATGTTGGTCTGACAACCCTTGGTGTGAAGACTTGAATGCTTATATCAGATTTTTTGTTTGTTTGTTTGTATTGGACTTTAACGCCGTTTTAACAGCTTAGGTCATATCACAACGGTCAGTGAACCTACGAGTGTTTTTCCTGGCATTCTCACACCAGTATTGACTACTCTTCTCACATGCATCAGAGGTGAGAGGCAAAATTCGCCGGAAAGGAAGTTTGCCTCAACTGGGTATCTAACTCACAACCACCAGGTCACGTGTCAGATATGTTAACCACTGAGATACCCGGCCGGACTTTTTTGGAAATTGACGAAGTGCTGGTAACTTCTGAATTCACGATGTTTGCGCTACATTTGATTTGTCCACTGCAAATGCTTTCATTATAGACTACTCAAAATTTTTGTAATCTTGTATAAAATTAACCCTTTATGGAACGAAAAATTTAAGACTCGTCTGAATTAAAAGCATTTACAGACGGTAAATTAAAGCTGGCTCAAATTATGAGCTTTTGTCTATGAAAGTATAGGAAACATTGTGGGAAAAGGAGAAAATGCTGGTAACCAGCATTTTCTCCTTTTCCCACGATATTTTCAAAAGCCGTCTCTGTTAGCGTCATTAAAACGGGTTTGTTTGGTAAATGGTTAATGATGGATTTGTTTGTTTGAATGGTGTTATCCCCGCTTTCAACATTATTTCAATCATATCACGGCGACAGCTCACATAATTATGTATTTCCTGGGTTTTACTAGTACTAGGCTAGGGCTCTGAAGTGTCTTGCCTAGGGACACTCCATTGAAAAGCCCAGTGGAGGCTCGAACCTGGGGCCTCTAGGTCACGAGACCTACACTTTACCACTGAGCCAAACAAGACCCCAGTTAATAATGGAAGTGAAAGTCACGAAGACGAAACGGTACAGCTTATGGTTTTCTGGTAATAGCTGAGATATCCATTTAGAAAACAAAAACTCTTTGTGCAAAAAAAAAAACAGACTGATGTCATGTGCAAGTTCAGAGATCATTCGTCAAAATGTGGACCTCATCCTTTCTGGAATTGATTCATTGAACTTCTCATCAGAAGTTAGGCCTAAATTTCGTACGTGAGAAAACATCATTTACTACAAAACAGTACCGAGTAGTGCTTTACCAGAAATTGGAAATCACTGCTTCGTTATATACTGATTACACTGAAGCTGGTTGTATTTCTTAAGTATTTAAGCCACGCTCTATGAAAAGTGGGCTTAATGCAACTTCAAAAAGTATCGACCCAGGCCAGCCTGTGCAGTCTGCACAGGCTGACCTGAGTCAAAACTTTTTGCTATGGGTTAATTTTCTGCCTGTCAAAGGATCCGTCTACTTCAAGATTAAGAAAGACATTTGATGGACAAATTAGATTTTATGGATCCATAATCATATAATCATTACGTGCTTGGTATCTTACATCATGGAGATACATTAAGCCCCCTTTTGCCCGACTCATTCTTTTTTTGCATATCATTATCTGTATCATTAATATTATTGAACATTTTACATTGTCTCTATTGTTCACATGAAATAAAACGGAAATAAGAAAAAAAAAAAGACACCAATAAACATGTCAGAAAAGGTGCTGCAGTTGTAAGTAGCATGGAAATGCTTCTTTCTTCCACAGTGTTTTTAAATTTTTTCAGGGGCTTTGAAGTTACTGGTTTAGTAATATTAGAATCTTTAAAAACTGTACCTATAAAATGTGTAATGTTCTCAGAAACTGATAGCTAACTAACCACATGGCTAATAGCCGAAATATAGTACTCAAAAGTAAAACCTGTATAATAAAAGAAAACAAAAAATAAAAAGTAATAAATGGACAAAGATTATTAAAGTAAGCTAAAAACAAGTTTTTAATGAAGTGATTCAACTTGTAACATAATAACTATGTCATAATCTTGTAACTGTAGCTTTAAACACAAAATTCAACTTATGATTAATATCTTGAAAATCAGGAAATACACATGCAATCGATTAGCTCCTTATCAAACCAAACAATTTTACACTGGTCCTTACTGAAAGCTGTTGTAGATGACAAATTAACTTTGGCGAAAAATTATAGGTTTATTTCTTTGAAAGTGTTGAAAACATTGTGGGAAAAGGAGAAAATGCTGATGCCTAGCATTTTCTCCTTTTCCCACTATGTTTTCAACAGTCTTATTTTTTGGTGTTGTTAAAACTCAGGACTGCTTGGAAAGGATTGAGAAAATTTGAAATATCAATGTACAGCAGAATAACTTTAACCGTTATCTGCCTGTGTTATATATGAAATAAATCTCAAGCAATGCAAGCTAACAGACTCTTCTTCACATATCAAGTGTGCTTTTCTTGATTATTCTACACACAGCTTAAATACCAGTAATCTGATTTGACATTGAAAGAATAGAAAACTTTCAAGGAAAAAGCAAAAAAAAAAACTTTTAACCATATTTTTTTTTTCTTTTTTCCCCACAATGCTTTCAACAGCTAGATTCCACAGGATATTAAACTCACTGGATCGTTGGGTAGAAGGTTAACATAATCAGTACAATAAAAACCTATTTTGGCAACTGATTAGAACTGTCTTGACAGAATACATGTAGTTCAAATAAGTAACCCAACATAGGCTTCAATAGTGCCAGAATTTCTAGCAGATTATCATTTTTAATACAACAGTAGTTTATGTTATTAACATGAAAGGGTAAAAATTTCCCCACAATCAAGTTCAATAGTTCAATAAATAGTGTGCTAGTAAGAGAGCCTTCAGGTCAAATTATAGAACATTATGTGCAAGGGGTACATTGTGAACATTATATCTATGCTAAAAAAAAAACAAGAGCACCACATGCAGGTGCCACAGCGAGGCTGCAGCTGCTTTTTCAGTGACAATTCTAAGTTGAAAAGGGGGCATAACTCTGCCAAAAAGTTTCCAGAAATATCTGCCCTTCTTGTATGGATTTTTTCTTTTGATACGTAACAACTAACCTCAGTTTTAACCAGACGACAAAATTTCTGACTGGTTCAAATTGAAAGTATTTGCAGATGACAAATTGAAGGTGGCCAAAAAGACAAAATTTGTCCTTGATCGGATAGAATACATTGTGGGAAAAGGACAGAATGCTGGTTACCAGCATTTTCTCCTTTTCCCACAATGTTTTCAAAAGCTCTCTTTGTCACCGTCAGGCTCAATAAAAGTCGTCATTATGTGGTAGTGAGCCAAGTAAGTATCTTCAGTATCTAGAGTAATGACCTGGATCTAAGAAATGTCCAAGTTTTTGCACTTCAAGGATAAATATGACGCCAGGGTAAGACAATACATCCATATTTCCTTTGAAACAGCCAAGCTAACTAAATTAACAAGAAATAACAAACAACAAGGGTCAACAACTACTTAATACTAAATACATGCCTGGCAAACATAGAACAAACATTCAATCTGATCATTATATTGATTTCTATGATTTTTTCCTCACCTGTCTACGAATTTTCCTCTCACATTTTATATGTTCCGCCTTTTTTAACCTTTTACCAGATGACAAAATTTTAGACTTGCTTAAATTGAAAGAATTATGCAGACGACAAATTGAATGAGGACCTAATAATGATTTTGGTAATGATATGATAAAAAAGAAACAGTGGAAAAAGGATAAAATACTTGTTACCAGAATTTTATCTTTTTCCAACAATGTTTTAAAAAGCCCTTTTCTTAGGGTCATTATAACTTTTGGTTGTGTAGTGCAGGGCTACAAAATTGTCTCACTGTACAAAACTGTCATATATATGAGCAGATATACATGCACTGCTTTTCAAATTTTAACTTTTAAAAAATTGCCTCTTAATAGGTACGAGCAAAAAAATCTTGTCCAATAAGAAGGCTGATGTAAACACAATAAACTGGCAAAATAAGCTCTTGTGACAAACCTAAGATCTTAACATTCTGGTTTAGCTCTTTACCAAAAGACAAAATTTAATACACTAAATTGAGAGCATTTGCAGATGAAAAAAACAAACGTGACTCAAAAATTGAATTTATCTTGGGAAGGGTGGAAAACATTGTGGGAATAGGAGAAAATGCTGGTTACCAGCATTTTCTCCTTTTCTCACAATGTTTTCAAAAGGCTGCCTTCTCAGGATTGTTAAAAGCTAGCATTGTGGGGTAAACTGTTTACACTTAGCCTTCTGTAGAAGACAATCTGCTGACAACTTTTTTCTCCATGTCAAGCAGATTTGTTTTTTTTAAAGCTATGCGACAAAAGAAGAACTTCTTGTAACAAGCAATTTCTCCTTTTGCCTCAAACAAATTTCAACTTGATTCTTTACCACAAAACAATTTGTTGACCCAACCAAATTGAAAAGAATTGCATTATGACACAGTAAATGTTTTGAAATCTTTCTTCTTTATGGTTGTTAAAATTTGGAACCGTTTGGTAAAAGGTTAACTCACACTGATAAAACAAATTTTACAGGCTGTTTACACAGTCATTCTAACAACTTGAAGGAGTATAAATATTGATGAAAATGGAAGAGATAATGATGGTGATGAAGACTATTTACATATACTTTCTCTGAACCAGTTGACAAAAAATTCAGATGTCCTTTATTTATGCAGAAAGCCAATTAAAATGTGGCTGAAATGATGGAATTCCTCTCTGAAAGGCTAGAAAAAATTGTGGAAAAGGAGAAAAAGCTAGTCACAAGCATTTTTTCCTTTACAAACAATATTTTCAAAAACCTTTTTCCCGAGTTATGAAAGCACTGGATTGATTAGATTAGAAATAATTTTGAAAAGTTTTTTAAGTTTTTTTAGTTGAGATTAGACCAAGATCAGTCCACATATATGTACAGTATGATCTTGGTCTAAGCTCTCTGCTTCTCTCTGAATGATTCTGGTTATATGAAGAGGACAAATTTGGCAGAATTATCAAAAAAGATTTTCTTTGGAATTTCAAAAAATGTAATATCTAACAAAATTTCACCACTCAACTATTCAGATCTAAAACTACAGCAACTCATCACAAATTTTTTACCTGTTTGTTCTGCTCCTATTTTGGGGCAGTAGAAGCAATCACCACTCAGCAAGGAATCCAGGTTCTGGTCAGTATTCAGCAACCATTCTAAGAACATTCTTTGTCTTACTTTCAAAGATTTTCTGAAGTTAAAAGAAACACAACTTCTGATTGGCTAAACCATATGGTTTAGCCAATCAGAAGTTGCGTTACTTTCTGAAACTATAATTAGACTTAGAATGAAATTAAGAAGGGCTTGTTAATACGGACCCAGGCAAGGTTTCATGAAAAAGGTCTTTTATTTAACTTAAATCTGCTGTCTCATTTCCTGACCTAATTTGAGTTTGTTATTTGAGACTCATTTCACTAACATTAACAGACTTTAGCAGTGTTCTCAAATCCTGAGCTGACACAATGTTACAGCCTCAACTTGGCAAAATAACAGACTTCGATGAAATTTCTTCTTGATTTAAGTCTTGTCAACTTCAGATTTTTACATTCACAGTAACATGAAATAAGATAGAACTATAGCATGCAAAACACCATTCACTCCTTACAACCTCAAGAAGACTTCTTTATCTTATGGGAAAAAATACTTTTGAAAATACTGAGATAAAAGGAGAGAATAATTGTAACATGCAATTTTTCAAACAGTTTCAAAAACTTTGAAATTTGTCAAGGATGTATACAGGAATTGAATCTTAATTCTTCACCAGATTACAAAATTCTAGGCTAGTCCAATTAGAAAGCTTTGGCAGATTATGATTTCAATTCAGTTCAAATGATACAGTTTCTATTTTAAAGGGGCTTACAAAACATTGTGGGGAAAAAGAGAAAATGCTGGTTACCAGCATTTTCTCCTTTTCCCATGTTTTCAAAAATGTCTTTCTAAAGGTTGTCAAAACATTAGATTTCTTGGTAGAGGCTTATGCCATTTTGATTAACCTGTTTTTACAAGGCTTAAGTTTTTCTACAGTTGTCTGCAACAATTTTGTTTCTGGCTGTAATGAGCAAATGACTGATAAATTACAGACTCCTCGGTAATATAATATTGAAGAATTCTGTATAAAAAGATGAAAGCTTTGTTGAGAGCTGATCACATTTTTTCAAAGTATCTTATATCTTTCCTATCATGGATAAGTACAAAAGAAGATTCATCTACCCTGTCCGAAAAGCACCATGAAGAAAAAAGCTTTACGTAAAATCTAATCTTCCCTTTGTTTAATCCATCCTGTAAGATAAGATATGAGTATCAGTGGATTGTGTTGCCAGTCATCTAAAGGAGTGGAGCTTATATATAAGGTGCTGAAAGCATTATGACAGGTGCTTGCACAGTACAGATACATTCAAAACATATTGTCCTTTTCTGATAACTCTGAATCTGCTTGTCTTTTCCAGGACGCTTTTTTAACTCTTTACCAAAGGACAAAAATGTAGGCTTTCCAAATTGAAAGCATTTACAGACAAAAATTTATGTGTGCTTAAATGATGGAATTTGTCTTTGCTAGGATAGAAAAAATTGTGGGAAAAGGAGAAAATGCTGGTTACCAGCATTTTCCACTTTTCCTACAATGTTTTCAAAAGGCTTATTCCTCAGGAATTAAAAATTAGGATTATGTGGTCATGGATTAAAAGAAATGGCCATTTAGACAAGTAGACTGTGCTTAGCAATCTGTCAGCTAATTTGAACTGTTTAAGATATAAATTTCACATTAAAATCTAAAGAGTAAACAGAATTTTAAAAATCTGACAATCAATCTATGTGTGGGTGTCAAGACTGCCAGAAAAAAAGTCTCTGTTCTGTTCTGTTCTCTTCCATTTCATTTATCCTTCACTTTCTTCCTCTCCTCTGAACATCTTGGACAAAACCATTTTCCTTTAGGTTTGGCTGTCAGCCCAACACAACCAAAGTGAAACCACTCTATAGGACACTGTAAAAGAAGTGGAAACATTTAACAACAATCAGAATTGAAGGCTTAAAGATACAGCTAAACTCTTTTTCAGCCAGTTTTTAACACATTTCATCTTTATTTTATAAAACTATAATCATTTCTGTATCTTCATGCCAAATGTTACCCCAGATGGTAGCAAGGTTACATAGATCACAACTGACAATAATTTCATTTTCTGAATGCCATCAAAGAAATCACTGTTGTGATGTTTCTGGTTTTAAACTGAAGATTTCCAGTACACTAGAATAAATTTATCCGATATATAATACATATCCGTAGTTTATCTATGTTTACACAGCTAACTAAATTCTAAAACATTCTACAGTCTATCAAATTTTGCAGTGTTTTTTCTCTCTGGCTATAAGGATGTATCTTTAAATGATTACCAAACAAATAATCCTCATTTCACATTCCTGTAGTTGATATTTTAGAACTTTACCCAACAACAAAATTTTGGACTTTTCCTTATCAAAAGCATTTGAAGACCACAAACTTGACGTGATTCAAAATTTCTATTCAATAGAAAAATCTTGATTATAGTTATTTCATTGATTATAGTTGACTTCATCGAGAAAGAAAATACCGTATCAGACAGATCAAAGATCAGTCTGCATGTTTTTGTACCATCTGATCTTGATCTACACTGTTCCCAAATGTGTCCCGAGTCACTCTAGGCTACCTATGGGTTAATGAAACTTACATCCAAGTTATCACAGCCTATCATCTCTCCATACGAGACTTGATGACATAAACAATAGGTTGGTTCATTGGGGTCTACAGGCATATCCAATACGTCTGATGGGTTGTTCATCGTCAGAGACAACAAGGGGGAGATAACTGGAGCAACAACTGGTGGCTCATCCCTGAAAATGACAAACATTAATTTTCTTGCATTAACACTTTACACAGTCTCGAATTGTAACGACCCTGAGCAGGAAGGTTTATGAAAACATTAGAAAAGGAGAACATTTTTTAAGTGTAAGCCTAAGTGTAAGACTACTTCACTGTAGATTTTTGCATCAAATATATGTACAAAATCATTTCTGCAGGCAGTTTAAAGCACTGTGGTTCCAGGCAAACATATGTTTTATAGTTTTTCCCAGCTAAATCTTTTAAAAGATGGCTGTCTGGGCCATGTTGAACTCTAAAACAGTTTTGATAAGAAGCACGACTAGAGTACACTACAAAAGCTCTAGCCCTTGCCTGACCAATCCAAAGACAGGTCAAGTTCAACTTCCCATCATAATTTGACTTGGTGGTGAGCTAAACTAACGAAAATTAGGTTCCCATACAAGTGAACAATAGACTGATTGATTGTATTTGAGTTTAACGCCGTTTTAACATATCATATCACGGTAGTCAGTGTACCTAAGCATGTGTTTTCTGGCTTTCTCACACCCGTACTGACACAACTTTCTTTCCATGTCACCAACTTATTTTTCTTACATGCATCAGAGGTGAGAGGCAAAAAACTGACGCAAAGAAAATTTGCCTCAACCTGATATCGAACCCACAATCACCAGGTCATGAGTCGGATACACTAACCAACTACTAACCACAAAAGAACATTGACAAATGTAAAAATCACTCAATATGAGCAATTCTTTCTTTACAATGTTAAACAAGTATTTCATTTACCATACTATATGTATCACATTAATACAAGGTGGAATTACTACGACATTCTGTAAATTACATACTCTTTCTGTCCTTTCTTTTTCTTTTTCCGTGGAATTTCATCTTCAAACTCATCCTTCATAGATTTTCTTTTCTTCTTCTCCTTTTCTTTCTGACCTGGAGAGGAGAATTAATCATTTACTAAACAATCCCAAGTTTTAACAACTCTGAGAAAGAAGACTTTTGAAAACATTGTGGGAAAAGAAGAAAATGCTGATAACCAGCATTTTCTTCTTTTCCCCACAATGTTTTCTACCCTTTCAGAGACAAATCATATCTTTTCAGACATATCTTGTTTATTGTTTGTCATCTATAATTGCTTTCAAAATGAACAAAGGTAAATTTTGTTGTTTGGTAAAGAGAAAAAGATACATATGGCACTAAATATCTTTCTTGTTTGACTCTTTGCAAAACAATCCGACCCTCAGGAAAAAGGCCTCTGAAAACTTTCTGGGTAAGGAAAAAAAATGCCAGCATTCGGTTTTGACCCCCCCCCCCCCTCACATCTTTACCCTATCAATGACAAAATTCCTTATTTATACAACAAATGTCTTTTAGAAATGTTTTCAGTATGGACCAGCTTAAAATAATACCATCTTGTTACAAAAAAAAAAAAAAAAACAGCGTATTTCTACCTACCAAAGTTTCTTTTTCATGTATGACTAACTTCTATGGGGCTTTATTCATAAATAATTTAAGAATTTCGTTCTTTAATAACCTACCACTATATCATAAACTAGAAATTTAAACTTAATCAAATAAAAATCTGCCAGGAACAAATCACAAAGGCAGAAAACATTCTCTGTAACTGTTAAGTTTTTCTAATTTACCATTCCTTGTTGCAATGTCATATAACTTTTCAGGGCAGTTAAATGTGTAAGGTTCAGTGACAACCAGCATGGAAATTCTCGCAAGCAATAGCTTCTTTTGTCGAACATCTTTTCTTTATTTCATTATCTTTACTTATTCGCTGCTAAATACCACTTTTGATAAGTACATGTATGTCACTTATACATGTACAGAGTGGGCAGTACACCCATCTATGCATTCTGTGTTTTGTACCAATACTACCAAATCTTTTCCAGCTGTTTTACCTCATTAATGAAGTTGTCTATGCAATGACAATGGAATAAATCTGTTGCAATGGCTATAATACATCCAACAAAAGAGTTTCGCAGAGCCTACAATCAAACTCACAACCCCCCAACAAAAACCCTTCAGTGATGCAGTGTGATCTACTGGCGTTTTGTATTATCATCTGCCAGTTTCCTTGCATTTTCTCTTTTTTGCACCATGTTTCCAAAAGTTTCTGGATCAAATAAGATAAGATTATTGAAAATGAATTAATCAAAACCTTGTTTATTTCAAACCACTAAGAAACCAACAAATGCAAACATGTTATCAGACTATGAGAGAACAAGACAGTGCTCAAAACATTAACAAGTGAAAAACAGGTGACTCTTTGCATGAATAAAGTTTGAGTTGTAATATATGTTTAAAATACACCCTGATGCAACCTGTAGGGTCTTAACCTAAATATGCTTGTAACAATAATCATGATGTATAAAAAACTAATAAAGTGTACATTTTCAGTCGAGAATAAGACCCAGTTAATCACAATATCATGGATTTTTGTCTTTAGTGTTTCACCAAAGTGTCAGTGTAGGTCACATTTTGTGCAGTCTGGTCTTGATCAACACTGACCACAAAGGCTCCTAAAGTTATGAAAGGCGTTTTAAGGGTTAAATGTTTGGACACATCTAAGATTGCAGATTGTACCATGTTTAACAGATAGAGGATATTTGGTTTTTTTTCAGTGAAAGATCGAAATTTATTCCATCAAGTGAACATCATCGGTAATATTTTCACGAGTGGTGCAGGCTGCACCACTCATGAAAATATTACCAATGATGTTCACGAGATGAAATAAATTTCGATCTTTCACCAAAAAAAAACAAATATTCTATTTATTTCATGCTTTTAACCCTTTCTGGGAGGAACTTACATCAAAATCCAGAACAGTTCCTTTCGATTATTCCCCGTAGCGTACCCCCTCCGCATAGCAACGCATTACAATATTACGTCAAGCGCGAGAAATGTAGGGTAAATTACGTCATATTTCCATCTGATTGGGAGGCACATGCATTTTACCTAGGTAACTAGTGCGCGGGAACAACTGTTTCCACCTTCAATTGAAGAGTTAGAATATAAAAATCGGTATTTTCACTGGTCGTAACCGTGAAATATCGTAAAAATATTTCACTGATATTTCTCGATAACCTACCGGAAAGCATGAAATAATGATGCAATAACCTGTATTAGTGCCAGTGTTCCCACTAGCTTTTTATTTCAAGGGTACACTTACTCCCTGAGATGTAAATCTGAGGGGTAAGATTTCATATTAGAGGGTATGACAAAAATGGTTCTCAACTGGAGGTAAACCAATCCATATTGATAATTTGCAGCAAGAAAGTCTGTTATATTAAGATATTTGTGGAAATTTACTGCTTAAAGTCATTAAAAAGCTGAAAAGACGGTCTGAAGTGACTCTGATCGGACAAGGTCAACAGGAATATTTTGTTGTGTCATGGGTTTCCGCATTTTTTGCACCGATCAATTTTTCATGTCTGTTAATTTATGGATGGGTATTTCCGCATAATTGACAAACTTTTGTCAATAAGGGTAACAACTAACAAGTATCTTCAAAACCTGTCATTTTCCACCAGATAAGCGGATAATGGCTTTTTTTTTTTTTACGTTGTTTTTTCACGTGATGTCTCGCAGGTAACCAAAATTTGTTATGTAAATTTCAATTCATGATTTATGCAATAATTCGCGTGAGTGGGAACACTGAGTGCATCACTTAAATTTGGGCTAGTGTTTCAATTTTATGATAAAAATAGTCTTAAGCTAGGAAATGGTCTGATGTGGTCATATACAAAACATGTATATTATCAAAAATCAGCTTTTGCTTGTTTTTTTTGGAGTTTAATAATATTTTAACAACTTATGTCATATCACAGGGGGCAGTGCACCTACACAGTCATATGTTTCCTGGCTTTCTCACACCAGTACTGACACAACTTTCTTTTCAAGCCACTGACTACTTTTCTCAGATTCATCAGAGGTAAGAGGCAAAAAATTGCTGGAAAGAAAGTTGGCCTCGAGCGGATACCAAACCCACAACCATCAGGTTTCGAGTCAGATACACTAACCCTCGAGCTACCCGGCCATGCCAAAACTCGGCACAAAAACTGACTCTCTGAGTAATCAAATATGTCTAACGTTTAACACTTTAAAGGTAATTTGTCATCTGCAAATGTCTTCTGGTTGGACAAGTCTCAACTTTAAGATTTTTCTTCATAAACCTTAGTTATGTTTCTCCTCCTTTATCTCAGGCTCAAAAAAAACATTGAATAAAGATGGACTGAGAGAAAAAAATCCAATGGATCAGATTTACAAGTATGATAAAATGATTGACACAGAAAAACAAAAATGAAATGATCAAAGTACACGGGGTGATTCATGTTACTTCACTACGTATATACACACTTGATTTTTTTCCAGTTTCAGGGCGCTCATCCGCTTTGGGTTTTCCCAGACTTTTGTCTTTCAGATCCGCCTCAAACCGAGCAAGGTCTGCGTCCAATTTTCGTATATGCTTATCAACCTTGAGAAATCAATACAGTTCAAACAACTTCAATTATATCTATACTCAACAATGGTTAGATTGTGAGAGAAAAACATGTGACAGTTCTGCACTATATGTGTGAGTTTACAAAGTTTTAAGTTTAATACAATAGTATATCCATATTTCTTGATCAACACAGTTTTATAAATATCACAATTTTTTCCTTTGCAAAGTTGTTTGCACATTATTATTTGGGCCATGCCCTGTGAAAAGGGGGCTTAATACATCTGCAAAAAGCATCAACCCAGGTCAACCTGTGCAGTCCGCGCAGGCTGACCTAGACCGAAACTTTTTGTTATTGGTAAAATTTCTGCAGCTCAAAGAACCTGTGTACCTCATAATTCATTCGGTTGTTATATAAAATGGATTTTATGAATCCATAATACTGTAATAACTTGCTTTGCATCATGGAGATGCATTAAGCCCCCTTTTGCCAGAGCATTTATTATACTCATGTATTTATCAAATCATCCCAATTTAACAAAGATGGTTTAAAGTCGTCAGCTGTGTTTTAGTTCCATATCAAATAATCAAGATTTAATAAAAATTTGATTTTGATTTTTCATATTAGATAATAATTATACCTGACTTTTGTTTACTAAATATAGCTTAAAATATTCCAAGCATATTGAAAACTCACACAATCATGTACAGAATATTGAAAAAATTAATACAACCAAACATTAACTCAGACTTTAAATAAACCTGTGGCTTATTAATTAACCCTTTACCAAACAACCCAGACTTTTAACGACCCTGAAGAAGTGGACTTTTGAAAACATTGTGGGAAAAGGAGAAAGTGCTGGTAACCAGCATTTTCTCCTTTTCCCACAATGTTTTCTACCCTATCAAAATAGAAGTCATCATTTGACTTTGAGCAACAATTGCTTTGTTGTCTGCAAAGTGTTTTCACTATGGTAGAGTCGAAAATGTTGTCATTTGGTAAAGAGTTAATACCTATTTATCCATAGATTACCTTTTATAATTAAAGTTGTCCTCTCAACCAAAATGATAAAATGAAGATCAGACCACACAAAATGTGCAGTTTCATCTTTGAACTACACTGTGCACTTTTTGCTTTGACATTCTGGACAAAGATGGCCTTGAAGTTACAATGACTTGGGGTCTAGGTTGAAAATTTCTTTTCGTGTTTATTTGGCTTTATTATCAAGACAAAGCAAATATTTCAACAGTAACAAACAATTAAAACAACAGGTTGTTTTTGTAGACAGCTCGAGTTAATGTTTGGTATGTCAATGCAGTCAATCAGAAAGTTCCTCAGTAAATACAAACTTTTTACGACATTTTCTTTATTCTCATCTTCTGAAGACAAAGTTTCCTGCAGATCTTTTTCCATTCTAGCAATGTCACGGTCATATTTCTGTATATATCTGTCCACCTAATTCACAAATCAGTGTTTAGTAAATGCTTTTGCTCTTATTTTAAAACGCTGTTACCCTTTACCAAAAAGTCCAAAGTTTTAACGACCCTGAGAGAGGAAAATTTACTAAAACATGGTGTGTTAAGGAGAAAATGCTGGTAACCAGCATTTTCTCGTTTTCTCACCATGTTTTCTATCATTTCAAAAGAAAAAAAAAAAAAAAAAAAAAAACATCATTCATCATTAGCACTTCTTTCAATTGTCATCTGCACATGCTATCAAAGTCAAGAAAGCTAATTTTTTGTTTTCTGGTTAAGACAAGAGTTAAGTATCTTCAACCTGTTGCATTTGTGAAAAACAAATCCTGTTGTACTACACGAGTACCTTTACGATCCAATCATTTACATAAATATATAAATGCTCAACCTGACATTCAGTGCCTAGTAAAAAGTATGGAGCAAAGGTCACACTGCACAGAATATGCAGGCTGACCTTAGATCAACACAATCTAACATCTTGTTGCATCGTTCTCTAAGTGTAAAAACAAATCTGCTGTATTTGCTAAAAGAATACATCGCAGGGTGATTGCAATCTACTTAACGCATCAATATAAAAAGTCCTAATGAGTTATAATAGTCCTTGAAGAAAACTTAACGCTTTTGAAAACACATGTATTGTGGTAAAGATGTAAATAGTCTGGTAACCGTACATTCTCTTTTTCCCACAATGTTGTCTGCCAATCTGAAGACAAATCCAATCTTTTCAGACATATTAGATTTGTCAAATGTGTCATCTGAACATCCCTTCAATTAGGACAAGTCTAAAATTTTGTTGTGTGGTACAAAGTTAAGAATCTGTGTTTTCTTACATTGATATTTGATACTATGGCCCCAACAGGCCTTGGCTTGTTTATAAATATTCCTTCTCAAGGAGTAATCATTTTAAATCTTCATTTAATATTTAAAGCAGCTGCTAGTTTTTCTTGTATTATTTTGTATACAAAAGAACAATGCCCACTTTCAGACATGGTAACCAATCAAGTCATCACAATATTACAGATCCACCTTAAATCTGTCTTAAATAACAACGTACTGAATCATAAGGTACACTGGTCCTTTGACAAGTAAAAAATTTACCAAAAGCAAAAAACTTTTGGCCAAGGTTAGCCTGCATGGATTGGGCAGGCTGACTTGAATCAATACTTTTTGCAAATGCATTAAGCCCGTTTTAACAGAAAATGGCTCACATATAACTGGAAAACAAAAGTTAAACATCAAAATATTAAAATACCATTTCATAAGTCTGCATCGCAAGCTGTACTTTGTCATCACCAAACTCCCTACTCTTGCTGAACAGTTTTTGTATCACACCAAGAAAATCTGTTCTCTTTTCTGGAGACATTGTTCTTACACCCAACAGATATCCTTCTGCTTTCTCATCTATCTCCTTCATAAGATCTAGAAGAATCAAAAGAAAATTATCACAGTCATTCAGAACTTCATGTAAATTGTGTATACTTGACATATAAGAATTTTGTCTTTTTGGCACAATGTTTTCTTGAGACTCTTTTCCTCTTTTCTTCAAAGACCATAATTATCAAAAACTACATAAATCTTTTACCAAGTAATGTCATGTCTGTAAAACAATGCTGAGGAAAAGGCCAGGGTTTTCCTCTGACAAAAAATTGTACATTTTGTTGCAACTTATATAGTCAGTTTGGTTGCTATAAAAACTAATATTTGGCTAAAAATCATCTAAAATAATTGTTTTGGAAATTTCTTTGTACCTACCTGATTATTTTATACCTAACCGAATACATTGCAACATTTTTCTGCATTAATACTAAAAAATATCAATGAAAAATAAATTGAACAAAATAGAATGAAATTAAAATATATTGCTCAACATTGACACTCAAAAAAATATATAGCGAAACATAAAAATTGTTTAAAACTTACTGTAATTCATTTCTGTGCTTGGTTTTCAATTTTACCCAAAAAGAGCAATGTCAAACACAAAATATGCTTCTGAAAGGGTTAAAAAAAAAAAAATGCCAGTCATGCATCGATTTTGCCTATGAAAAAATGCAAATCGAACCTTAGACGACAAAAACATTGCAGAAAACTGAAAAAAGAAGAACAGCTTATAACCAGCACATTTTCCTTTTTCCACAGTGTTTATCTATAGTGCTATTCCTCAGGGTTGTTAAGACATGGTAATGTTTAGTAAAGGGTTAACCCTTCACCACACAATGCCGTATTTTAACGACCTTGAGGAAAAATGCTTTTGAAAACATTTTGAGAAAAGGAGAAAATGCTGGTAACCAGCATTTTCTCCTTTTCCCAAAATGTTTTCTTCTCTTTCAAAGGCAAATTCAATTATTTGAGCCACATCAAATTTTTCATCAACAAATGCTTTCAATTCTGAAATTCTTAAAATTCTGTTATCTGGTAAAGGGTTAAATACCTTGAGCTTTCTGGTCAAGATCCCTCATTAAACTGAAATTTCTTTGGAGCTCCCCAGGTAGAGATTCCAAGCCTGAAATGAAAGCAAGATATATAAAGAAAAAAATTCAGCAAATGATAGGCAAATCCGTTTCTCTTTTCTACAAGATGTGACATTTTACGTGTCACTTTTGTAGTAATTTTGAAAATATTATGGACTGCAGTCTTCAGTGGACCATAGTATTGCTTGCAACCAGCTAATCAACTGCCTATTTTCAACATAAGGTTTTAAGTCACTGGTTTGTATATGATTCAATTATCTACTTCCACTTTTGGTATAGACGAGCAGATCCTGTCAATACAAGTATGCTGCTGGACATCATGAACAGTTGATTTTGCTGTTGGAAACAAGAGAGGTTTTGTTCTTCAACTATTTTCAAACATGTTAATTGTCATTTGACATGTAACAGAGCTCCAGATATGGGGAAGTGATGATATTCTTAATCCATTATATCTCTTTCAAACCCTATGTTGCGGGTACTCATTAGAATGGTCTCATTCTTATGAGTAACCATAACATAGGGTTTGGGGCATAATAATTAATATTTTTGATTTTAAAATCAAAATCACTCCCTCTATCTGGAGCTCTGATGTAATAAAAGTGTCAGGGAACTGTCTTCAAAAGTATGGGGAAGCTGTCTTCAAAAGTATGGGGAAGCCGTCTTCAAAGTCTTCAATTCTGTCAAGGTCGAGAACTGTCTCCAAAACTAGTGTCTTGTCAGGGAACTGTCTTCATACCTTGCAACCCTGTGCCCAAACCATTAATAGATAAATTTAGGCCAAAATTGCATTAACTGGGTGCAAATGTTGAAAAGTGAACTCATCCATTCAATTATTTAAGTGATCAAAGAGTAAAAAAGCAGTGAAGAGTAAGACTTCAAATGACACATAAAAGAATGTCATTGACAGCAAATCCAACATTGCCGGACCCAGGGGCCAAAGATTTATGTCACCACTACAATTCACAAGGAAATGGGGCAGTTATGGTGACATAGTTAAACATTGCATAATCCTGGGTACTGTCCGTGTTGGATTTCGCTTGGCAATTATAGCATACTGGTCAGTCCTGTGTATTCACCATTTCAACATTTATTCCCTTCTTTTCTTGCATTATACCCTAAAAATTGTCATTCAAAATCAACCTTGGAGAGTTTCCCGGATTATGAAATAATCATTTTTACAAAAAGAAGATTCTCGTTATGGTTTCTAGCAACAGATTGCCAATTTGTGATCTGAAGGAATTTCAATGCTGTTCATTCGTTAAAAGTCCGCCAAAACAGTTGAAAGAAAAAAGTTATTTTGTCAACAGACGAACTCGATTTACGACCCGTACTAAATACCAATCATTAGAACAATAGATTTGCTCAAGCTGAAGTATACAAAAATAGATTAAGAACCACCAGAAAAAAACATATGTAAACATTTACTGTCAAGGTAATGCTCAAGGTACATAGCAGTCGCCATTTTGGTTAATTGGTTGACGTCACGTGACAGAGTACCTGCTTCCGCTTTTTTTTTTCTGATGGGTCGAAGGAATAGAACACTATGCAGTCCATGGTCATCTTTTGTTAAGCTACTCAAGGTGAACTTGGTTGGAAAGAGTTTGTGAACTACTGCCCTAAAGTCCTTTCGAAAATGATTTTTCGAACTACCAAAATTAATTAAAAATTAATAAGAAAATCCCATACTGTTAACAGCGGCTCGTTGGTCTAGGGGTATGATTCTCGCTTTGGGTGCGAGAGGTCCCGGGTTCAAATCCCGGACGAGCCCATTATTTTTAAACTCTAATACTTTGATTTCATTAGAAAGATTTGGAAAACATTGTGGTAAGATAAAACGGACGCTTTGCTATCAAATTTTTATATTAGAAAGCCCATGTTTTTAATTATACTGTTGAAAAAAAAAATCTATTTTCAATTCCTTCCTTACCTTTTCCTTGTTTACCTCGTTTAGGGATCTTCAATTAGAATAAGCCTCTCCGTCTGTGCATGTAAAAACAGTTTTCTCTTCCGGTGCAAAATACAGCGGAGAAAATTTGACTGGAATTTTCTTCCAGTACTTATTTAAAAGTACTTTAAAACTATTTACATTTCTGACCTAGACAATTTCATCTAGCTAGCTAGTTAATGTATCCACAACTGCAATTTTTTTTCGCTAGGATGAAACGACCGAAGTATTTTATTAACAAAAACTTACATAGTTTATAGTCATAACAGACACGAAAAGTACATAATACAATGTCATCGTGCTGTAGCTGAAGAGAAAAGGTAACGTATTTAGGTAAAGAGATAATTAGACACGTTGGCTTAGGCTGCTAAGCGCGACTCACTGACCTTTTGCGGACAGTGTAGATCAAGATCAGACTGTACAGAACGTGCAGTCTGATATTGGATCTACGCTGTCCGATAAGAACATATCTTTCTCCAAGCAATGAGTTTGAAATTGCATTTGAATGAGTTTGAATTGCATTATTCTGATTTTTACAACCGGCTTGAAACTGGAACAAAATTGTCGTCAAAAAAATTAGATTAGTGTAAAGTGCTAGCCAAAAGTCGAAATGGAAGACTTTAAGAATTGTAATTTCGGAAAGAGAATGACCGAATCCAAGTGAGAGAATTTTTGGACACCTCCTGGATTATTGAGTATGTTGTACAGTTTTGTAAATTTCATTATAAATTAACTTGGCAGTAAAATATGTTTAAACGTTTTGTGTTGTCCTTTAACTCTCTCAGCGCCTAATAAATAAGGTCGATCTCTTCCGACGGCTCTAAATACAATCTATTGAAACTTACCAAGATTTTGATTGTATAGGCTTGACTAAACAAGCGGACGGTACAGATCAAAGATCAGACTGCACGTTCTGTGCAGTCTGATCTTGATCTGTGCTGTCCGCAAAAGTTACTGTTTTCGCCTATGGCGTAGAAAGGGTTAAATATTCGCTGTTATAAAACACTAGTGTGTTTTGGTGAAAAAGAAAGTGGTTAATAACCGAGCATTTTCGCCTTCCATGCAAATAGTGATCAATTTCATTCCCTACTCATCTTGTACAACATTGCACTCTATTGGTAAACGATTAGCCCGTAGAGAGCATAGAATGGATGGCCTAAACTGTTTTTGCTGACTGCAGTTTACAGACAGTGTGCAACAAGACTAGGCTGAACAGAAAATGCAGCTGGATCCATACTGTCTGCTTTTCTTTGATATATTGTAACAAACTAGTCTTGATAGTCTTTTTTCCATACTGAAAAAGTCCATTGCATTTATTTAGTGCTTAAACATACATCTTCACTCATTTTCATCGAGATTCTCAACCATTCTATTTTTTTCTTCATTTTATGAAACTATAATCACTCTTGTATCGATCTCCATGCCAAACATTGCCTCTGGTGGTTGCAAGGTTGCAAAGATTACGGCAAATAGAAAATGCATTTTATTCTATTGCGGCTAGCCATAGATATAACAACCACAGTTTCCGGTTAAAATCGAGGACAAATCCCAACAGTTTCTTTATCCCATACACCTTATATTGATTTTTTATCTACGTTTACACAGCTGACTGGATTATAACACCGTCAAGTTTTAACAACGTTAGTTTACTCTCTGGTTGTAAAGACGTCTCTTTAACTCTTTACCAAACGACAAAATTTTAGACTAGTCCAAATTGAGAGCATATGCAGACGACAAATTAAACGTGACTCAAAAATGAAAATTTGTTTTGGGAAGGGTAGAAAATATTGTGGGAAAAGGAGAAAATGCTGGTTACCAGCATTTTCTCCTTTTCCTACAATGTTTTCAAAAGGCTTCCGTCCCAGGGTCGTTAAAAGTAGGGATTGTGTGGTAAAGGGTTAAGGGACTGATTGTCTGTCGAGGTAATCTTGCATTTACCAAGGGACATAACCAGTATTTCCTAAATTGATCTTTCTTAACACATTTCTTTCCCTTTGATAGTAAAAAGATTAAATTACGAATTCAACGCCTTTTTACAACCGTGAGCCATGAAGTGTTGACTGAATGAAGTTTTAAACCACTTTTAAGTTTTTCCTGCTATATCACGGCGACAGCTCACCTATTCATGTGTGTACTGGGGTTCACCCGAACCAGTCTAGGGCTCTGAACTGTCTGACCCAAGGACACTCCCAAGACGAAACCTTTCACCCTTTACAAAACTATTCCGTATTTTAACCCTTATTCTGCTACATTAGCTAAATTAAACTTTCAAGCCCGATAGCAAAAAACCCAATGATGCTACTTCAAACTTATTTTTGGGGAGAAAAATATCTCCTTATCAGACAATGTAGATCCAAGATCAGACTGCACGTTCTGTGCAGTCTGATCTTGATCTACATTGTCTGCAGAAGGTCAGTGAGGTCAGTGAATAATGCTATTTCAAACTTATATTTTAAACTTTCAAGCCCGATAGCAAAAAATCCAATGATGCTACTTCAAACTTATTTTTGGGGAGAAAAATATCTCCTTATCAGACAATGTAGATCCAAGATCAGACTGCACGTTCTGTGCAGTCTGATCTTGATCTACATTGTCTGCAGAAGGTCAGTGAGGTCAGTGAATAATGCTATTTCAAACTTATATTTTAAACTTTCAAGCCCGATAGCAAAAAACCCAATGATGCTACTTCAAACTTATTTTTGGGGAGAAAAATATCTCCCTATCAGACAATGTAGATCCAAGATCAGACTGCACGTTGTGTGCGGTCTGATCTTGATCTACATTGTCTGTAGAAGGTCAGTGAGGTCAGTGAATAATGCTATTTCAAACTTATATTTTAAACTTTCAAGCCCGATAGCAAAAAATCCAATGATGCTACTTCAAACTTATTTTTGGGGAGAAAAATATCTCCCTATCAGACAATGTAGATACAAGATCAGACTGCACGTTCTGTGCAGTCTGATCTTGATCTACATTGTCTGTAGAAGGTCAGTGAGGTCAGTGAATAATGCTATTTCAAACTTATCTTTCGGAAAAGAAAAATATCTCCTAATCAGACAAAGTAGATTCAAGATCAGACTGCACGTTCTGTGCAGTCTGATCTTGATCTACAATGTCTGCAAAAGGTCTGTGAGTCGTGCTCAGTACTTAAAGGGTTAAAGATCCCAAGAAAGAATGCTTTTAAAAACATTGTGGAAAGAGGAGAACGTCGTGCTGATAACCATTGTTTTGTGTGATTACAATAATATATACGTAGCGTCAAAATTAGGGGAACCCTGACTCTGCTTCGTTTTGGCTTGGTTTGACATGTTGATTTTACGTTTCAGTAGTTGGTAAAAATGAATGCAAAACACGGAGAAATGAAAGACACTCACTACCGTCTTCAATCATGCATTCATTACACGTATTGCACGTGCACTGCATGCACCGAAGCATACTTAAGGAATGGAACAAAGTTGAGTGTCTCACTACAGAAAAATGCCATCACGACAATACCTTACAACAACACAGATATGGCAATGTATAGGCATGTTGCAAGCTTGGGAATCGCAGAACCATGTTGCTAGGTTCTTTGGGAAGTCGAAAAGCGTAATTTCACGACTCGCAGCTCTATACCGCCAGACTGGTGACGTCAAAATGAGGACGGGGCGTGGACGCCATAGGAAGACCAATGTCCGACAAGATCGCTTCATACGGGTTATTGCTCTTCGCAACCGGTTCGTTACTGCACCAGAACTAAAGCAGGAACTCCATACTGCAACTGGACTACGAATTTCCAACAGTACTGTGCGTCGGAGACTCCGTGAGGTTGGACTGAAAGCCAGGCGTCCTTTCCGTGGTGTCATCATGACACAGGCTAACAGACGGACTCGTTTACAATGGTGCCAGCAGCATCAGGGCTGGGCTATCCGTCGATGGCGTCATGTGATGTTTTCCGACGAATCGAGGTTCTGTTTGCGATTTACTGACGGTCGTAAACGTGTATGGCGGCGACGTGGGGAGCGATACAGACGTAACACTATCCTGGATCACGATTCCTTTGGTGGAGGGAGCCTTATGGTGTGGGGAGGTGTTTCCTACAGTAACAGGACTGATCTTGTTCTTGTTCCCGGTAACCTGACAGGGCAGCGCTACGTCAATGAAATCCTACGCCCCGTGGTTGTTCCTATGGCTCGTAGGATTGGTCGCAACTTCATCTTCCAAGATGATAATGCCAGACCACACAGAGCTCGTGTGGCAGTTGACTTTCTCAGGCAACAAGGCATTGTGACACTTCAGTGGCCCGCCAAATCTCCAGACCTCTCTCCCATCGAGCACTTGTGGGATGTCTTGGGTCGAAGGGTTCGAGCACGACGCCCAGGTCCAGCCAGTCTCCAGGAAATTGGTGTTGCACTGCAGGAGGAATGGCGGCAGATACCAAAGGCAACGATACGTCGTATCATCTCCAGCATGCCCGCCAGGTGTCGTGCAGGTGTTGCTGCACATGGGGAACACACCCGATATTGACTTGCTGCCGTACCTGTTATGTGTTTCAGGTAAAAGTAATAAATATCTCAAGATGAAATGCAAGGGTTCCCTTATTTTTGATTGTGCGTATATATATACATTCAGTCAAACAAGCAATTTTTGAAAACCCGTTTTCAAAGGCTTTTAGTTTGGACGAAACTAAAACTTTTCGTCTGTTCGAAAAGAAAAAAGCTTATCCATGATAAGCTTATTTATTTATTGAAATTGACCGAGATAAACTTTAGGAATTAAAAATCTTTTCTGATAACGATTGCAATTTCACGAAACATCATTCAGTCTAACGTGGTGCATCATTGTGCAGTCTGTTTTAGCTACTAGCACGTGTATATGTTACAGTAAATCTGTGAAACTAGGAATTTCATGAAATTCCTAAAAAAAATCAGGAAATTCGTGAAACGACTGGTTCACTTAGGGATTTCGCGAAATGCCTGATTTTTTAAGGAATTTCGTGAAATGACTAGAAAATAACTTCAGTCATTTCACGAAATTCCTGAAATGACTTCGTCTTCGTTATTTCATTGATTGGCAGTATGATATTGATAAATCCCAATTCAGATAATTTTGCATGACTGAAATACTTTTAACACTGTGCCAGACAACAAATTTTTAGGTTCAAACACTATTTATATAACATGCATGACTATAAACTTTACAAATTTTTTGTCAAATAAACAATGTTCTGTTCTATTCTGCTGAAATTTGTTGAAGAAAGGATAGTCCACATTGCTGGAAAAGGAGAAAATACTGGTTACAACCTATTTTTTCTTTCCCACGATATTTTGTAAAGTTTCTTTCTTAAATGTGACTTGTTTATTCTTATGTTTATTCAGGAAATTTTATAAACTACATGAAAAATGAACTTAACAAGATATTACGTAAACTAGAGGCTCTTGAGGGTCTGAATCGCTCTACTGACAGGAAATTTGCTTATTTTCTGTCATAAATCATTCATTCATGATGCAAAAAGGGAAAAGACAAACACACAAAAAGGGAGGAGGGGTTGTTGCAACTGAGCTTGAACCTACTAAAATAGCATAGTAAGTGGGCATGGTAAGCTGAACAAATAGTGAAGTAATTGAAATAAGGTTTGTCAAAACCAATACCTTGGAATCCAGCAAAATTTGATAGGGTTTAAGAACTCACTGTATAAACAATCCCTGCAAGTTTCAAAGAAATGTGACCAATAATATGGACTGTGTTGAGTAAACAAGACTAAGTCATCAAATGGCTGCTTTTCCTAAACTGAAATCTGGGTTTTCTTCATTTTTGACAGGTTTCAATTCCTTGATGATTCACATGATCTATGCAAGTTTCAAAAGAACTGAATCAAAAAGGCCGACTTGTATGTAATCGTGTAAAAAGAAATGTATATCTCCAACTTTAAACGGCTACTTTTCGCTGACTAATTGTCAGATTTTTTTTTCAAAATCAATAGGCTTCAAGCTATTAATAATATAAACAAACTGTGCAAGTTTCACAAAAATTCAACCATAAATGCAGGCATTATTACGTAAACAAGAAAAAGACTAACGAAGGGACGGACAGACAGACGGACGATGAAAATGACGCGGTGACAAAAGCTATGCTGGCTTTCAGCCAGTAGAGCTAAGAATGAATATTGAGAAAATATTTCATTCTGTTACGATGTTTTAACTGTTTTAAATGCTATCATACATATCTCTAATTTTCATACTTTCAAGTATTGAGACAAAATATGAAATTACTCATTCAGTCCAAACTCACTTTTTCTCTCAATGTAGGAAAGGGTTAAGCATTAACATAAGTTAATGATTCTAAAACATATTATATTACTTGCTTTAAGTACAGTTTTGATTTACCACTTTCCAAGTACATGTGAGTTAAACAAACTCAGAAAGCATATCAGTTAAACTGGTATGTACGAGTAAATATCACTTGTGAGTTACCAAATGTCTAATTCTTATTTTTCTTGTTTTACAAGTCAATCTATTGTGACGTATACTATTGCAAAGCCGCTGCACCTGCAAACAAATCCATCTATTTGTATCAATTTATGCATTTTTGGTACCTTTATAGTTACAAATTAATGCATGTCAAATTCTTAAGCAAGTCCGTAAGCATGTGAAAAATAGCAAGTTATAAAGAGTTAGTTATTAAGTATCACTCAACTGTGTAAAGGACATATCATTTCACACATTTTCTGGTTCAATAAAATGCAATATCATCTCAAATTTTTTAAGCAAGTCAATAAGCATGTGATTAAGTAATGAAATTAAAAAACAAGAGGACCATGATGGTCTTATATCGCTCACCTGAGTACTAAGCAGAAAAGGTCTACAATGAAGATAAATGCCAAATATCAAGGTTCAAGGCCAAATGATAATGAAAGAAGAGCGGCAAATTGTCACAAGATATGCCCGTCCCACTGCCAGTTGTAGAGGAGGTATAATAATTGCAAAGGGCAGGTAATGCAACAAACATGTTTACCAAGTCTCAAGTCAGTTTGACTTGATAATTCAAAGTTCCATTCCGGACAAGCAAGAAATACTTAAAAATGAAGATCAAAGTGGAATTACTCAAAATCCGCGCTAGGTAGAGTTATTGTTCTTGCGCACAGTACTCAGTAATATTGCAACAAACATGCATACCAAGTTTGAAGTCGTTCTGACTTGACATGACAAAGTTATATTCCGGACAAGAACTAAATGCTGAAAAAATGATGATCAAAGGGAAATAACTCAAAGACAGCACGAGGTAGAGTTACAATTCTTGTTCACTGCACTTCCAAATATTGCAACAAATAAGCATACCATATTTCAAGTCATTCCTACTTAAGATCACAAAGTTTTGCTCCGGACAAGCAAGAAATGCTATAAAAATGAAGGTCAAAGGGAGAATAACTCGAAATTCGTGCTAGGAAGAGTTATGGTTCTTGTGCGCTGCACTCCGTAATTTTTCTACAATCATGCATACCAAATTTGAAGATGTTCGTGCTAAAGATGACAAAGTTATATTCCGGACAAGCAGAAAATGCTGTAAAAATGACGATCAAAGGGAAAAAACTCATAGACACTACGAGGTAGAGTTATGGTTCTTTCACACTGCACTCCGTATTATTGCAACAAACACAAATGCCAAGTTTCAAGTCAATCGGACTGGAGATGACAAAGTTATGCTCCGGACAAAGAAATATTCTAAAGAACTTTCTAATGCAAGGGCAAATAACTCCAGTCGTTCTGGTCCGATTATCCAAACTCATCCAAGATCTTATGGTCATATATATTTTGACCAAGTTTGGCGCTGATTGGTTGATATTTGTAGATGCTAGAGTGTAAACAAAGTCAAATATAGCAATTTTTCTAATTCAAGGGCAAATAACTCCAGTTGTTCTAGTCCGATTAGACCTATTATCCAACTCATCCAAGATCTTATTTTCATATATATTTTGACCAAGTTTGGTGCTGATTGGTTAAAAATTGTAGATGCTAGAGTGTAAACAAAGTCAAATATAGCAATTTTTCTAATTCAAGGGCAAGTAACTCCAGTTGTTCTAATCCAATTAGACCCATTATCGAACTCATCCGAGATCTTACGTCATATATATTTTGACCAAGTTTGGCGCTGATTGGTTAAAAATTGTAGATGCTAGAGTGTAAACAAAGTCAAATATAGCAATTTTTCTAATTCAAGGGCAAATAACTCCAGTTGTTCTGGTCCGATTAGACCCATAATCGAACTCATCCGAGATCTTATGGTCATATATATTTTGACCAAGTTTGGTGCTGATTGGTTAAAAAATGTAGATGCTAGAGTGTAAACAAAGTCAAATATAGCAATTTTTCTAATTCAAGGGCAAATAACTCCAGTTGTTCTGGTCTGATTAGACCCATAATCGAACTCATCCGAGATCTTATGATCATATATATTTTGACCAAGTTTGGTGCTGATTGGTTGATATTTGTAGATGCTAGAGTGTAAACAAAGTCAAATATAGCAATTTTTCTAATTCAAGGGCAAATAACTCCAGTTGTTCTGGTCCGATTAGACCCATTATCAAACACATCCGAGATCTTATGGTCATATATATTTTGACCAAGTTTGGTGCTGATTGGTTAAAAATTGTAGATGCTAGAGTGTAAACAAAGAAATGTGAACGGACGGACGGACGGACGGACGGACGGTGAGTGATCACAATAGCTCGTGCTCAGGTGAGCTAAAAATAAAAAAAAATGCAAGTTATAAAGAGTTAGTCATTAAGTTGCACACAAGCTGTTTAAAAGACACATCATTTCACACATTTCCTGCATCATGAAAAGGCTTGTAGTAAATCTGTGTAAAAATATCTCACGATTTTCAGTCATTTCACGAAATTCCTGAAAAAATCAGGCATTTCGCGAAATCCCTAAGTGAACCAGTCATTTCACGAATTTCCTGGTTCTTTTAGGAATTTCATGAAATTCCTAGTTTCACAGATTTACTGTAACATATATATCACTTAGGCCTACTTGGAAGAGACGCACTAAAGAGGGTTTTTGATTATTGCCGGAATGGAGGATACTTTATTTTAACGATACAGATAACTCAAGGTAAAGGCAGTCTATATAACTTCAAGTAGCTTTGCCTGTCGCATTAACCCTTAGGCTGTTAAGCTCGACTCACTGACCTTTTGCGGGTCCACAGTGTAGATCAAGATCAGACTGCACAGAATGTGCAGTCTGATCTTGGATCTACACTGTCCGATAAGGAGATTTTTTCCCAAAAAAAATTACCTTTAAAATAGATCTAGCTAAATTTGGGTTTTTACTATCGGCATAAAAGTTTCATTTCATTTATTTAGTTGGATAGGGGTGAAAACAGTTCTTGATTGATTGAATTGATTGAATTGGAGTTAAATGCCGTTTTAACATCTTCGATGATATTACGACGGTCAGTGCACCTATGCATGTGTTTCCTGACTTTCTCACACCGGTACTGACTTAACTTTCTTCCGAAGTCACTGACTACTTTCTCACATGCATCAGAGGTGAGAGGCTGAAAATCGCCGAAAAGAAAGTTTGCCTCATCCGGGTATCGAACTCACAACCACCAGGTCACGATACCGATATGCTAACCACTGAGCTAGCAGGGCGGACTACAACAGTTCTGGTTTGATAATACAATACAAAGCAGAAGGTCATTCCCCAAAGTTCAGAATTTACAAAATCGAATTGGAATACTTTTTGAACCCCGGCTTATCGTTCAAGGTCATAATTTTATTACCGATTTTCTTATCTGATTATAGTACTTTAAGCGCATCCAACGGAGAAAATGACGGAATGTAAACATATATGGGTATTTTTATTGGTTATTGTTGCAGCCGTTTACACTTACGTAAGTGATTAATTGTTACGACAGGCAATTGGCTGGGCGCCTGGTAGCCCTACGGTAAAATACAGTATTAGTTATCCCAATGTTGTGAGTTTGAACCCCGACCGGGTCTGAATTATTCCAATGGGTTTGGTAAAAGTCATTCTGATAGGGTTCATTTCTCTTTTCAGATCTAAAATGATCTCTAGTCTTTTATGCAAGATAGCAGTCAGTTGCTTAGAATATCCACTTGGCAAGAGAGAGAGAAAAAGAAAAAAAAAAAAATAATAATAATAATAACTACTGAAATGCATGCGCAGGTGCACTGGCGGTCGTAATATAAGACGAGGACAAAAGATACACGGGAAAAATGGATTGTATTGTACTGGAGATTAACGCTGATGTAATAGCTTAGGTCATTTCACGGCGTTCAGTGCACCTACGCATGTGTTTCTATGGATTTCTCACACCAGTACTGACACAACTTTCTTTCCAAGTCACTGACTACTTTTCCCATCGAGTTTGAGTTGTCTTCTACAAATGCTGTCAATCTAGGCAATTCGAAAATGTCGTCTGCTAAAGGTATAACCAGTATGAAAGCTCTTACGGCACTGCCTCAAGTTGCTTCTGAAGTTTATGTAGTTGGACTCGATTGTCTTGGCACAACTCGGGTCGCTTTTGCAGACATTGTAGATCAAGATCAGACTGCACAAAACGTGCAGTTTGAACTTGAATCTACACTGTCTAATACGGTATTAATCCCCATCGATGAAATCAAGTTTCAAATCTCAATACATGTATTTTGGGTTTTTACTATAGAGTGAAATTTTTCGTTTCATTTATTTAGAAGTTTAAGGGTTAACTCTTTAACGAGTGAAAAAGCTTAAGACTTGTCCATTTTGAAAGTATTTGCAGACGACAAATCGAATGTGGGTAAAATAGAGGGAAGGAAAGAAAACAGTGTGGAAAAAGGAGAAAATGCTGGTTACCAGCATTTTCTCCTTTTCCCACAACGTTTTCAAAAGCCGTCTTTCTCAAAGTCGTTAAAACTCGGAATTGTAAAGGGTTATATACAGTGTAGATCAATATCAAACTGCAGACAACATGTGGCTGAAATTGTAGGAATAGTGTTTGGAATGGAAGGAAACATTAATGAAAAAGAAGAAAATTCTGGTTACCCGCATCTATATTCTCTTTTTCCCTCAATGTTTCCAAATGCCGTCTTTTTTAGGGTCGTTTTAACTTGAAATTATGTGGTAAAGGGTTAAAATACAACGTGCGTAGATCGATATCAACTTTCAGAGAACATGCAGTCTGATCTTGGATCTACACTATCTGCTACTTTGATACTTTTGTAGATATTCTTGCAAAGATAGTAGACACCATTGAAATTGCAATGCTTCGGTCTTTCCATTCAGACAGAAAAGACCGTTTGATTTATTTTGCGCTCGAAGGGTTAGTCTGGGGCGAATATTTTCGATTGGTTTCCAGTCGATATTCTCATTGTTCTCATAGCTACAACAGTTTGTTTGTTTGTATTGTAGTTTATCTCGGTGCAATCAGTGCGCCTACGCATGTGTTTCCTGGCTTTCTCACACCAGTATATATATATATACAGACACAATTTTCTTTCCAAGCTACTGATGCCTTTTTTTTCACATGCATCAGAGATGAGAGGCGAAAAATCGCAGGAAAGAAAGTTTGCCTCAACCGGGTATCGAACGCGCAATCACCAGGTCACGAGTCGGATACGCCAACCACTGAGCTAGTTACAAAAATTGCGATTGCAAACTTGCATAGCGTCCATAACGCAGAATACGGGTGCGTAACGTAGAAAAAAGAGTACCGCATGTGGATGCAAACGCTCGGATGTAGTTGCTTTTAGAATAAGATTGATGTCAGTGAACATACGAAGTCTAAAAAGTGGCATTATTGTTTCAGAATATTTTGATGGTTATCTGCTCTTGTTGTGTGGGTTCCTCTTTTGATAGTTGGCAACTAGTCTGAGTTTGATGTATATATTCTTAGTAAACAGGATATCGTGAAATGTCAAAGTCTTTGCACGACAGCACAGACAACAGGGCTTTGACAATACCTCCACGTTTTCTTTGAAAACAGCGGAACTAAAAATGGGACCAAGCCAAACTTTTTTTTTTTTTATTTTATCGCTCTTTAGAACAACTCTATAATTAAGCCTACAACCCCTTTGAAAAGGAAAAAATTCCAACCGATTTTAGAAAGCCAAATATTGCGATTCCAACCTATTTCTTTTCTATGGAAAATCTCACTGTATCGGATAGTGTAGTTCAAGATCAGACCTCACGTTCTGGGGTAGGAAACATTGTGGAAAAAATGCTGTGTACAAGCAGTAATGAACTTAATGAACATTATCAAAAGCCTTCTTTTTCACTGGGAGTTGAAACATGAGATTTTATGTTAAAGGCCTAACATTATTTCAAACGATTCTGGTGACCAGCATTTTCTCCTTTTCCCACTAAGTTTTCTGTCTTTTCAAAGACACATCCTTTCGTTTGGGTCACATTTGATTTGTCGTCTGCATATACTTTCGATTTAAACATTTCTTTTCTTTTAAGCTGCTAAGCGCGACTGAAGGACCTTTTGCGGACAATGTAGATCAAGATCAGACTGCACAGAACATGCAGTCTGATCTTTGATCTACACTGTCCGATAGGGAGATATCTTTCCCTCCAAAATACCTTTGAAATAGCAGAATTTGGGTTTTTACTGTCGGCTGGACATTTTTCATTTCACTTACTTAGCGGGATGAGAGCTAATTTTTGTCGTATGCTTAACACTTAGTCAAATTCAAGAACGGTAATTTCTTTGTCCCACAGGGCGCTGTTACAACCCACAAACCGGTCACATCCCACAAACCCACGACCACACACAGACCCACAACGACCAGGGAATCCACAGAATACGAAGCTTATTTTTTTTACTACAATTCCTATACAGTAGGTTCTAACATACGTAATCCCTAACTCGACCATGCCGAATTCCACTCACTTGTGACTGGCGGCTCGGTCTGAAAACGTTGTGGGAAAAAAGACTTGTTATCAAACTTTTTTACCGAGCAATCTTGTATATTTCCGACCCTGATTATGATATACAAGTACGTAGATAGCCTATGTTCCAGTCTGATCATTCTTTCCGTTAATTTATTATTAGTGTTGCCACTTGTAGACTGTGAAAGGTAAGATTATAACCGCCCGGACCCAGGCTTGTATATAGATGACTTCTGATAACATTATCCTTCTTCATTCGCCCCTTTTTCTATGCCCCATTTTGCTCTGTCTGTCTGTCTTTCTGTCTGTCTGTCTGTCTGTCTCTCTGTCACCCTTGTCTATCCTTCCGCCTATCCGCCCTCATTGACATGTTTTACCATTTCAGTTTTTCCTCCTTTGTTCTACTCCCCTACTCCCTCCTTTTCTTGCTCCACCCCTCTCCATCATTTTTTGTGGTATTTGTCGAAGACAATACCACTATGAGTTCAATATTAAATTTTGAAGACCATGTATCGTATTTTGTGCAAAGCCGAAGGAAATAAACCCAATTACTAAATTTTTCTCAGACAAATGAGTTTTTCGGTAGCACTCAGATATGTAATTGGAAATGGCATGTTAAAATACACTGGGTGAGGCCATCGATCGTGGAAATACTAATTTTTGATTGAAAATAGCTTCACTCGCTCATAGTCTTCTATTGGCGCAATGATACAAAATTTGTCTACTGATCGGCTTTTTCGTTCCAAAACTAATTCGTCCCTGGGCTTGTTCATCCAATGATTGCGCGCCACTCCATTTGATTGGGCGTGAATAGATCGAAATAATTGATTGTAATGTTGGTAATTAGATGTTAACGGCCAAAGATATTTCAAAATCATAGTTTGCAGGTACAAATTTAATTTTATTCGATATATTCACATGGTTTCTCTCTCTATCCATCATGCATCCTACTGTCAAGGGACGTTACTCCTGACTCCTCCTTATGATCAAAGGGAGACTACCAATACACAAGTAATCCTAACTTTGTTATGAGTACTCTCCCTTCAACCAAAAAGTTATTCATTTGCTTAGTAGGTTGACTTTCAAGCCAATATTTGAATAATATTTCTCTCAACCAACCTTTACCCTTTTCCTGTTATAATCTTGATGCTTTCTTTTCTATAGCACCACTTGTACGTTAAAACAGACCAGAGGATAAACAACCACGTACATCGAAAGTGTTACATCGCCCAACTGTCGGAGCCCGAAAAAGTCGCTGTGCACAATGACTTCGGTCTCAGAGCTTTGGAGGTATGGTCCAAGTCCATAATAAGTGTTGACTTTTCAATTACAGATATCTGCGGTTGGTCACCTAAAATTACTTAAAAGTCTTTCCAGTGGATGGTAGGCCATCGTTAAACCAAGGTTACGATTGATTGAATTTGCGTTTATTTATCGTCGCCACTGGTTGTCCATATGGGCGACTTCCCCTGAAGGCTGTTAGTATTGTTACGGGGGATAGTGCAGATATAGGACGAAACCCATCCTAAGTTACACCTGGTTCTTTAACGTGCTCGGTGTATAGCCCCGTCACACGGGACCTTGGTTTTACGTCTCACCCGAAAGACTATTAGTATTTTTAGATGGCCAGCCGTTGGAAACGAACCCACACCCTCAAGTGACCCGAAACATCACGTTCACGAGTCCTACGCAGTACCTGTTGAGCAATGTGAGCTGGTCAACCCAGTTTACGTGTGACAGTGCTATGTTATATGGCCTACACTGAGCACGTTAAAGAACCAGATGTAACTAAGCCCTTAGGCTGCTAAGCGCGACTCCCTGACCTTTCGCGGACAGTGTAGATCAAGATCAGACTGCACAGAACGTGCAGTCTGATATTAGATCTACGCTGTCCGATGAGGAGATTTTTTTTTTTTTTTTAAAGAAAATAAGTTCGACATAAGATTATTCTCGTATTTCCTATCGGCTTGAAAATTTCATTTTATTTATTTAGCAAGATAAAGGTTAGGATGGGATTCTTCCTGTATCTTGCACTATCCCCCTTAATATAACTAACAGTCTTCTGGTTGGCGTTGTCCATATGGACAACCGGCGGCGACGATAAATAAACGAAAATCAATCAATCAATTACGGAAGTGTTGGCTAATTTTAGACCTAAAGTAGCCCTATTTCCAGTATTTTTATTATATATATTTTCCGTCTTGTCTCTGTCAAAGATAATTACGGAAGCAGCAATTTCACAGATCATTTGTGGTTACCAGTGTCAATGTTTATAGCTCGTATAGAGGATAATCAACTGGTTATGTGTTATATTAAAAATCTGTCACTAGAATGGGGTGTGATGCGGTTCAAAAAAAGAGTCTCACACACAACCGGTTGATTATCCTATTATATTTCTAATTCACCCCTTTTTATTCTAATAATTATCAAGAATGGTACAATATGGGCAATATAGGAAAAAAGTAGTTCCGGCAAACATTCTAAACCTATATCGTCACTAGTGATGATGCCATATTTATTATCAGTAGTGGTGTTATTCACTGTAAAATCCCAGTAATTCACTGATAAGAATATAATAAAAACAATTTTCATGCTCAATTCAGCTGAGCGTGAAATTTCAAAGTTTTATAAGTTTATTTTGATAAACCTTATGGAGTAAATTTTGAACTTTACAGCTTTTCTTTGTTTCTGCCTATTGGATCAAAGACTTTATCTGAATTTTTCACACCATCTTGAGGATATGTGAGACTTTAAAGTCTGACCACAAACCCAGTTGAGTATGCGCTCAAGTTTTATAATCACGGATACGGCGTTTTCTCCTTTTTCAACAACGTTTTCCATAGGCCTTTTCTTCAAAGTCGTCAAACGGGTTTTTTTTAATAAGGTTAATGGACAAAAACAAATGAACCATGCTCTGACAAATGGGGGCTTGATGCGTCTCCGTGATGCACGATGCCAAGCAAGCCATCACTTACTTATGGATCCATAATGGTTTATATATATATATATCAGTGACTTAATCATGAGGTAGACTGGTCCTTTGACATACAGAAAATCGACCAATAGCGAAAAGTTTCGACCCAGGTCAGCCTGCGCGGACTGCGCAGGCTGACCTGAATCGATACTTTTCGCAGATGCATTAAGCCCTCTTTTCACAGAGCATGGCTCAATATTTTTAGCTGAAAATGTTGGCGAAACTCAGTACAGCAGTAGAGGTACGTGTAGCTGACTTGACGTCTCGCGACAGGAATGGATGTGGGGTTCCAAGGAATGGTACTCTTCGTGCTTTTGAAATACAAGGGTAAAGTCGAAACGGGCTAGAAATGTCAGTCTGCGTCACTTTTCCATGATATGTACCTGTAAGGTTTTCTTGTCACACGGCCTTCAGATCTATGTATAACTGGATCATTAAACTGTCTGTTTGACTCGTTTCCAACTTGTTTCATTTTTAATTTTTTCTTTTCATACGGGAAAAGCCGTTTTATGACTTTCCCGCTTTCAGATTACGGGAAAAAAAAATCATAGTTCATAGCAAGCTATAGTCAAGCTCACCGAATATATACCAGTGACAGTCAAATTTTGTTCCTTGGTCGTGGAGCCATCTTGGATTTTAACAGCATTTTCTCCTTTTCCCAACAATGTTTTCAAAAGCTTGCTTTCTCAATAGAGTCGTGAAAATACAGAATTGTATGGTGATGGACTAAGTTGTTTCAAATAGCTTACAATGTAGACTAAGATCGGACTGCATTTTCGCGATACAGAATGTAAAGTCTGATCGTGGATCAACATTGTCCACTGTTTTGTGAAATGTTTGTGGAAAAAGCATCCTAGGTATAGCAATGCTTTGGTCATTTTTCCTATAACTGATGTACACTTGATTTATTTGGTGATTTAACTCTACCAAACGATAGAATTTTAGACCGGTCCAAATTGAAAGTATTTGCAGACAACAAATCAAATCTGGACCACATTTATAACTGTAGACAACATTTTTGGAAAAGAAAAAAAATGCTGATCAAAATTTAAGATCGGTCCAATTTTAAAGTATTTGCAGACAACAAACCAAATCTGGCTCACATATCTGCTTTTTTTTTTCCATAAAAAGGGTAGACAACATTGTGGGAAAAGAAGAAAATGCTGGTTACCAGCATTTTCTTCTTTTCCCACAATGTTTTCGAAGGCATTCTTTGTCAGGGTTGTTAAAGCTTAAGATTGTGTGATAAAGGGTTTAGTTTTTTTTTTTGCCCATTTGAGCTGGGCTGTTTTCGCAAAAAAATAAAGACTGTTGAAATATCGCCATAGCCCTGTCGTCGTCCGTGTTTGTTTCTTCTTTGTAAGTGATGTGCGAAAACTTTGACATTCTATGATATCTTTGTCATCACTCAACATATTTACTTCAAACACGGGCAGGTTGTTAAATATCAAAATGGTAATCCAACCAGCAGGGGAAGGTAACCATCTAAATACTTTGACACAGTTATGCCCCTTTTCCGTCTCCTAATTTTCACAGAGAATCAATCTATTTCTAAAAGTAACTGCAGCCGAACGTTGGCATCGGTGCGAGGTGCTCTTGTTCCTTTGTTGCTTTACCATGTTTAATTTCATTACAATAACCGTGGATTAGATTTAGTGAAATCATTCCTGTGATATATTGATCATTCAATAATATTGTTTATGTTTCTAAGATACATAAACGTATCATTGGAAAATTAAAAAAAAGAAAAATGCCGCGAACTATTAATGCCTCCTTGTACAACTACTTTGTCAAAAATGGTTTTCTGATGAAGAAAAGTCAATTGCAGGACGTCGTGAGTGAAGTCTATACAGATGAAAGAAATTTTAGACTTGACAAAATTTAATGTGTCTGCAGATGACAAATCGAATACTGCAAAACTAATGAATGTTGTACATGAAAGGGTAGGAAACATTGTGGGAAATGGAGAAAATACTGGTTACCAGCATTTTCTCCTTTTCCCACGGTGTTTTCAGAACCTTTCTTTCTCAGGGTTGTTAAAACTCCGGATTGTTTGGTAAAGAGTTTAAAGATTAGACTTGACCAAATTTATAGCATTTGCTGATGACAAAATCCAATATGGCACAACTAATGTAAGTTGTCCATGAAAGTGTAGAAGACATTGTGGGAAATGGAGAAATTGCTGGTTACCAGCATTTTCTCCTTTTCTCAAAGTGTTTTCAAAAGATTTCTTTCTCAGGGTTATCAAAACTCGAGACTGTGTGTTAAAAATTTAACTCTTTACCAAATGACAAAATTTAGACTTGACCAAATTTAAAGCAAAAGAAATTGCAGATGACACATCCAACATGGCACAACTAATGTAAGTTGTCCATGGAAGGATAGAAAACACTGTGGAAAATGGAGAAAATGTTGGTTGCCAGCATTTACTCCTTCTCCCACAGTGTATTCACAGGTTTTCTTTCTCAGGGTCATTAAAACTCGAGATTGTGTGTTAAAGATTTAACTCTTTACCAAATGACAAAATTTAGACTTGACCAAATTTAAGGCATAAGAAATTGCAGATGACGAATCCAACATATCACAACTAACGTAAGTCTTCCATGACAGGGTAGAAAACATAGAGGGAAATGGAGAAAATGCTGGTTTCCAGCATTTTCTCCTTTTCACACAGTGTTTTCAAAGGCTTTTTTGATCATGGTCATTAAAACTCCTGACTGTGTGGTAAAGGGTTCGATAAAAGTAAAGGGTTCATTGACTGTTGTGAATAGAAAGAAAAGATTAATTACTTCTACTAGTTTCTTGGTATGTAATTAATCTTGATGGGAAATAATTGATCTATTGTGCTCTGGTTGTATAGGAAGAACTTGTGGCAAATTAAAATCTACCAGTATTTGGATGAGAGAGAGAGAGAGGGAGGGGGTAAAAAGAGAGAGAGAGAGAGAGACAGAGACAGAGACAGACAGACAGACAGACAGACAGACTCCATTAACTCTTACCTTGCTAAATAAGTGAAATGAGACTTTCAAGCCAATAAAAGAAACACATTTTTTTTAAAACTATTTCAAGGGTACTTTGGGGAGAAAAATATTTCCTTCTCTGACAGTGTAGATCCAAGATCAGGCTGCACGTTCTGTGCAATGTGATCATGATCTACACTGTTCACAAGAGGCCATTAAGTCGCGCTTAGAAGCCTAAGGGTTATGTACCATGACGTTTGTAAAAATAGGTTGTTAGATGACGATGTAAAGATGTATATACATGTCAATAAAGATTCTGTTCTGTTCTGTTCTGATAAAAAAGTAAATTTGTAATATTAACACATCTTACTAGATACATCCTTGCCATCATCATCTTTATCATTTCTTCATATGTATTTCTAACTCAGTTCTATAAAGATAACTGACTACCATGGCTCAGAAGTTGAAAAATGAAGCATACGCTCGTATGTACAATATCTTTTAAAACCTGCTAAATGAAATATTCAGCCTGATAGTAAAAACCTAAGTTTTGCTGTTATAACTACAAACGTATAAAGTTATTTCCAGGAGAAAAAATATCTTTTTAACAGAAAGTGTAGATCCAAAATCAGACTGCACGTTCTGTACAGTCTGATCTTGATCTATACTGTACACAAAAGGTCCTTGAGTCCCGCTTAGCAACCTAAGAGTTAATCTTAGAAATGGCATATATCATGTTTGATCAATAGGTAGTACGGTGGCACAAAAGTGACATGGAAGATATATTTTATACTACGTGCGCACGCAGTAGCTAATACGTGCGCACGTAATAAGTAATACGTGCGCACTTAGTAGTATTACGTGCGCACGCAGTAGCTAATACGTGCGCACGTAATAACTAATACGTGCGCACGTAATACTATTGCGTGCGCACGTATTAGCTAATACGTGCGCACGTAATAGTTATTACGTGCGCACGCAGTAGCTAGTACGTGCGCACGTATTAACTAATACGTGCGCACGTAATAACTATTACGTGTGCACGTAATAATCGACCAATCAGTTTATAAGGATCAATAAATGTCTATCTTCCACTTCCATCTTGAAACAATGGCTTCCGTTCATGATTCTGATTGGTGGATTATTACGTGCGCACGTAATAACTAATACGTGCGCACGTATTAGCTACTGCGTGAGCACGTATTAGTTATTACGTGCGCACGTATTAGCTACTGCGTGCGCACGTAATACTACTGCGTGCGCACGTATTACTTATTACGTGCGCACGTATTAGCTACTGCGTGAGCACGTAATAACTAATACGTGCGCACGTATTAGCTACTGCGTGCGCACGTAGTATAAAATATATCTTCCATGTCACTTTTGTGCCACCGTAAGGTAGACTTATTTTCAACGAAATGCTTCTAATCCTATTCTTTAAAAGACACCACTGCTGTATGTATGGTCCTGTTAATTTTTAGCTCCACAGGCTAAAGTTCAGCAAGCTGATGTCATGGCGCTTTGTTCATTGTGTGTGTATCTGTGCACCTTTTTGTTGGTGCGTGCATTAACTTTAATTTCAAACATTTTCTTAGAATCTTCCAAACCTATTCAGAGTCAGCTTCACAGAGCTGTTCTTATAACGATCTTCTTCAGAATTTCTTCAAAGATTGTCATGGCAACAAAACAGAAAAAAATATTAAAAAAGATTTGAGCCATGCTCTGGTAAAAGGGGCTTAATGCATCTCCCTGATGCAAATCCATTTTGTCTAACAACTGACTGAATAATGAGGTAGACTCGTCTTTGGACATGAAAAAAAAAAAAACCAAAAGCAAGAAGTTTCGACACAGGGTAGTCTCCGTGGATTGTACAGGCTAACCTGGGTCGTTACTTTTTGCAGATGCATTAAGCCTCCTTTTCACAGAGCATGGTTCATTTGAATCTATTCTCCTCCAAATACACAGCTCGGAATTCTCTGCAAGTTGGCATAAATGATCCGCGGTTGGACCATTTTCAGATTTCGTGATGTAATTTTGATTTGAAAAAGAACATGGCAGCTGCATGCTCAGTCTAATAATCACAGTTCGTAGCAAGCCACACTTCAGATTATTTTGATCAAGGGAAGTAATCTTTGATCGCATATATTTGTTACCATTTATCAACTTTGATTATTTAACTGTACTGAGATTCGTAATAGCATTTTACATTCAAGCTTTCTAGGCAGCAAATGTTCAGTTTTCAGTCACGATTATTTATTTTGTTGTTTTAGGTTATGTTCCATGTGCTTACTATTAAACATGAAGCAAGGTTTGTATGATTCTATCCTTTGTTCCCAAACTTACCATCCATGTCAAAGAAAAAGTATTTTTCTGCTTTTCAGGTTGTGGAAAAAACTATACGAGTTCATTGATATTTAGTATAAATGATAGTAATGATAAGATTTCCTTGTATGGTTTGTTGACATCATCTTGACATTTTTGAAAAACGTAACTTTAAGCTCAGCTTAATATACCCCCTCCTAAGAAGTAGAGGGGGGGGGGGGGGTATACTGGTTTCACCATGTCTCTTTGTCTGTCTGCCCATCCTTCTGTGGACTTTTTCGTTTCCGTGCTCTAATTAAAAAACTGTTTGACCTAGGACCCTGAAACTTTATGCAAGTAATGCTAATGACCCAAGGATGTGCCCTATTGTTTTTGGGTCATATGGATCAAAGGTCAAGGTCACAGGTGAACTTTGTTTGAAAATGGTTCCATGCTCTAACTCAAAAGCTGTATGACCTAGGACCCTGAAACTTTATATAAGTGTTGCTCATGACTCAAGGAGGTTTCCTATCGTTTTTGGGTCACATGAAGCAAAGGTCAAGGTCACTATTGAACTTTGTTTGATCATCCTTTCCGTGCACTAACTCAGTAGCTGTTTGACCCAGGATCATGAAACTTTATGCAAGTGTTGCCCATGATCCAAAGTATTTTCGGTGTTTAAAGTCATTTTGAACAGTTTTTCGAATCCTGGCCGTATATTTCCTATATCTTTTGAACAAGTACTACAACCACAACTCTTTCCAAGCCATTTACTTTTTTCCAGCATGGACAAAATCGAAATGACGTATACAGAAGCGGGGCATTTAGTACTGTGAATTAACCCTTAGACTGCTAAACAAGAGAAATGAAACGTTCAAGCCGATAGCAAAAACCCAAATTTTCTTATTTCAAACGTGTTTTGGGAGGAAAGATATCTCCATATCGGACAGTGTAGATCCAAGATCAGACTGCACGTTCCGTGCAGTCTGATCTTGATCTACACTGTCCGCAAAAGGTCAGTGAGTCGCGCTTATCAGACTAAGGGTAAATAACAAAACTTTTATAGCTCAGCAGAACTTAATTAAACTTTGCACATGGCCTGTGGGGAAAAAAATGAAATTAAATGGTTTCAGCGTCAAAGATATTTGTTGTTTTGATTTTGATTTAAGCTAGTTTTTGAATACCTATTTAGCCTATTATTCCATTCCATGATTGCGCAAGCTGATGAAACATTTATGTAAACTGGGATTGTATATAACATCCCTGCTCAAAACCAGTATAAAGCAATTCGAAGATAATTCGAAGACATTTTTACAAGGACTTTTTATATCTATTGAAAATTCGTAGGGTTAAGAAGTTACGCGTAACAGTAGGTCTCTGCTTTTCCCTCAATGTTTTACATTATCTACGACAGGTTTGTTGTGTGGTTGTAAAGATGTTAGAACGTGCAACTTATTGCGCAAATGCACAACTGAATTTTGTAAATGGAGTGTGGACTGGCCAATCATTTATAAGGTGCAATACCTTCTTCTTGCAGATACTATTGCAAGACAGGTGTAGTATGCAGACGCGCATTATCGTCTATCAAAATACTCCCTTACTAACTGCACCAATGTAAAATATCGCCAGGATATAGAGGATATTTGTTTTTTTCGGTGAAAGATCGAAATTTATTTCATCGAGTGAACACCATCGGTAATATTTTCACTCGTGGCGCAGCCACGAGTGAAAATATTACCGATGGTGTTCACTCGATGAAATAAATTTCGATCTTTCACCGAAAAAAACAAATATTCTTTTTATTTCATGCTTTTAACCCTTTCTGGGAGGAGCTTTATCAAAATCCAGTACAGTTCTTTTCCGTTATTCCCCGTGGCGTACCCCTCCCGCATAGCAACGCATTACAATATTACGTCAAGCGCGAGAAATGTAAGGTAAATGACGTCATATTTCCATATGGTTGTGAGGCACGCGCAATTTACCTAGGCAACAAGAACATGAAAATCGGTATTTTCACTGGTCGTACCAGTGAAATATCGAAAAATATTTTCACTGCTATTTCTCGATATCCTACCGGAAAGCATGAAATAAATGCAGATACTCATCTCGATACCACTTAGCAGTCAGTGTGCCCTGGTCAAGGCAAACGAGGTGTATACGATTTGCAACGATCACGATAGAACCACCTCCATTGTTCAGCAATGTTGGCTGCATGAAATCGTCCTCCTGGCCTCCGTCTTGCCCTTTTGTGCCTGCCTGTGGAGTATAAGCAGCGGCTTGACTCATTTGTAAAGAAGACAGGTCGCCATTCCACAATAATTCATGATGCCTAGCCCATTCGCATCGTAGCCGACAGGGTCTCGGAGAAATAACAATGAGCATGCAAGTTTGTCCCAACTGTTCAACGATCACTTTCGTGAAACCTTGAATGTGCAGATGAATTGTGTCAATACATCTGAGAGATGAAGTCTGAGGGTCGGTTCGAAGATGCTGTTGTAAAGTGCTTTCTGGCAACATGGGAGATTAAATGAGAGTCGTCAGATAAAGAGGTTCTCATGTGTGTGCCACAACCATGCCGTCTGACAGGTGTGCCATACTGCTGAAACCTCGCCCAGGCTTAAGTGATTTAGATTTGGCGCACGCCAACGACTTTGTCAACGTAACAGTGGGATGGCCTTTGCTCCAACATCCCAAACTGGTCCCCATATTTCTGTTGTCTTACACTTACATGAGCCATATTTCATTTATAAAGTTTCATTTTCTCGAGTTAAAGATTAGTATCTCTAGATATGTCGGATACATGTATGAAGTGTATAATTATGTCGGATACATGTATGAAGTGGGGAACAGCATTTCAATGACTTACAAGAAATTTTGCCACTCATGAAAGCTTATGTGTACAGTTGAGACAAATTTCTATACTTCACTGAGGTTTATCCAATAAACTTATTTCAAATATAATCATATACAAGCTACACAATGCTGTTTTAGAAAGTTTGTTTAGATAGTTTAGTAATGGAACTTAAGCCCTAAAGGGCCTTTTACACCGAGTGTTGCCTTTGCGGCCGGTGTAGATCAAGATCAGACTGGGTGAAACGTGCAGCCTGATCTTTGATCTACATTGTCCATTTTGCTATTCCTTCCTTCCTTCCTTCCTTCCTTTCCTCCCTCCTTCCTCCCTCCGAAACTCCCCCCTCCCTTCCAACCTTCCTTCGTTCCTTCCTTCGTTCCTTCCTTTGTTCGTTCGTTCGTTCTTTCGTTCGTTCGTTCGTTCCTTCCTACCTTCCTTCCTTCCTTCCTTTTTACTTCCATCCATCCCTCCCTCCCTCCTTCCTTCCCTCCCTCCCTCCCTTCCTTCCTTCCTTCCTTCCTTTTTTTCCTTCCTTCCTTCCTTCCTTCCTTTTTTTCCTCCTTCCTTCCTTTCTTTCTTCCTTCCTTCCTTCCATCCATATCTCTCTCTCTCTTTCCCTTTTTCTCTCTCTCTGATTGCTGTTATATTAACAAAAACACTTTGATAGTAGACAGAAGTAATTCAGCGGGAAGACATGTTAGATAATAAATCGCTGGTAATATTATTCAATTGGCTCTAGTGCTATATCGAACGAGTTTCCTTTTATGTCTAAAATGTAATTAAACGGAAAAGGAAAACCTCGTAATGTTAAATAAACATCCGAGTCACACCATATTACGCAAGCCGTCTTGATATTCCCAGTATTGGTCATAATCTTCTTTCGAATACAGTCTAGAAAACCCATTTCTGAAATACGTACCTGGAAATGCACACGTACAGATGTAATGTAGTGCAAGACCATAAAATACATAAAAGCCATGTTCTGGCAAAAGAGAGCTTAAGGGACCTCCGTGATGCACTGTACTAAGCAATTCATCACGTTATTATAGATCCGTAAAATCCATTTTGTCTGTTAAACTACTGAATCACGAGGTAAACTGCTGGTCCTTTCATATGCAGAAAATTTACCAAAAAGCAAAAAGTTTCGACCCAGGTCAGCCTGCGCGAACTGCGTATGATGACCTGGGTCGAAACTTTTACAGATGCATTAAGCCCTCTTTTCACAGAGCATGACTCATTTAGATTTACCTGTTGAAACTACCGAATCATGAGGTACACTGGTCCTTTCACATGCAGAAAATTTACCAAAAGCAAAAATTTCGACCTGGGTCGAAACTTTTTACAGATGCATTTAGCCCTCCTTTCACAGAGCATTACTGATTTTGATTTACCAGTTGAATGAATTTTAATATACAAGGAAATAAACTTAAAAGAACTAGAAAATGCATATGTACGTGCCAGGAAAATAAATCAAGATGCACTAGAAAATAAATTTAGACGTACCATACAGTAAATAAATTTAGACTAACAAGAACATCAATTTAGACGTACCAGTCTAATATGATAATATGATGGCAGTATATGATTTTAGACGGACCAGTAAATAAATTTAGACGTATTAGAAAATGAATTTAGATATATATAATTGCACTCATTATGTATAATCGTGTTTTGATTGGTCGGAATCGGGTCATGTGACGAAAAAAACCGTCATACCATTTTTCTATGAACGCAATGGGACTACTTTCGGTTTTTCCAAGTTGTTGTGTATTATCTAATTTTAGATTTCATGCAAGCTCTTTATGTGCTATTTTTAGAGTTCCTTCCTGAATCAGTCAAATGCTGAAAGATTGATTTCTTTTGCTTAAAAAACTTGAGAAAGAAAACTCCTGAATAAACCTGGACAAATTGATGAATATCAATCTTTATTTGCACCCTAAACTCATAAAAAATACACCGTGCCAAAAGTGAATCAAGTATTGAATGGTCCACGTCATCAGTTACATCATTCAATACGTCAGCGGTCGATTTCTATGAAACCCAGGTCACTGAGTTAAATTCAGTGTACTGTGTAAGCAGAAAATTTAATCTTGATTAAATGAAGTTGATTTCTTGTTTCATGACGGAGTTGTTCTGAGTTTGTTTATCGCGAGGATTAAGTTTAAAAAAACATGGTTAACAGATGACCTTTGATCAGACAAAACTCATCGTGGATTTGATAGAAAGTGTAGTGAAAGCTAGGAGTGTTGGAGAAAGGATCGGAAGAAGTGAACGCACTGTCAAGAATTTTAAAATGTTGGCGTGATAGGGATGATATTTAAAACAAGCCTAGAAATGGGAGACCGAAGAAATTGAGGAATTAATAGCCGTGACAACGTTTTTTACATTCTAATAAGTGATTCACAAAACGTTGTCATTCGATTCATAGCTTGCAAGAAAACTCGGATAGACTTATATCGGCTACAGGAAGATACCCGTCGAGAACAGATCTGCCGACGGTATGTAGACCTATTCTTTACAAAATATCTATAAGAAGGTCACTCGAATGAACAAATCGTCCACTCAGCATCAAGTTTAGATAGTTGATTGGATTTTTCATAGACAGATTCAGAAATTTCTGTTTTGTTTGATAAATCATTGAAAATATTGATTTCGAAGTCAGCAAAATGGCCGTCTTCGAACGAAAAATATGTTGAAAAGCTAAAAATAGATTGTGTATTCATGCCCGTGTCACCAAGTATCCCACTCGTCACAACTCGGCCGATTCCGTACCTACATCTAACCTCGTCCGTATAACGGTCGTTTCCCATTCGGCATACCTCGGGTGATGGGAGCCATCATATCCCTCGGCTGTATCTGGTGGATTAATATGCATCAGATCGATACATATCCGGAAATACGCCGATTTACCGTTCTGAAAATTGTAAGGCTCCTCTTAAAAAAAGAAAACTTGAGTTTCAATTTTCTATCGAAATCTTTCTAACTATGTTTCAGTTGAGTTGGCAAACAGTTCGTACATTCATTATTTATCAATTCCGATTAAAGTTTTCAGCGACAGATAAACAGATGTGAATAACTTCATCGAGGTTGTTTATGTCGTTGCTAAACGACTGACAGTGGCGCGCCAATGTATAAGATCACGTGATTCGCAGTTCAAATGGAAACGACCGTTATACGGACGAGGTTAGATGTAGGTACGGAATCGGCCGAGTTGTGACGAGTGGGTCATTTCCATTTGAACTGCGAATCACGTGATCTTATACATGACGCCAGTCGTTTAGCACCGACATAAACAACCTCGATGAAGTTATTTACATCTGTTTATCTGTCAGTGAAAACTTCAGTCAGAATTGATAAACCACGTTAAATATTGATTGTACGAACTGTTTGTCAACTCATCTGAAATATAGTTAGAAAGGTTTCGATAGAAAATTAAAACTCAAGTTTTCTTTTTTAAGAGGAGCTTTACAATTTTCAAAACGGTAAACCGGCGTATTTCCGGGTATGTACCGATCTGGTGCATATCAATCCACCAGATACAGCCGAGGGATTTGATGGCTCCCATCACCCGAGGTATGCCGAATGCAAGTATCCGCCAAGGAAATAAACTCGTGTTTACTGTCGTCTTTGTCCGTGTTTTTTTTCTATCATGTTCGGAAATTCATTCAAGTGAACAGGGAGTGCAATTATAAGGGTTGAGTGCATATTTTTGTGTTGTCATCGAGAAATAAAATGCAATTGTCTTATTACATGGCTTAACATAACGCCCTTCGGGCGTTATGTGCCATGTAATAAGGCAATGGCATTTTATTTCTCGATGACAACACAAAAATATGCACTCAACCCATAAATATATATTAGAAGCCAGTAAATGAATTTAGACATACGTGGACTTTTTTAGACGTACCAGTAGATGTATATGTTTATAGCTGAACAAGAAAATGAATTTAAACGTACTTGTATCAGGAAATGAATTTAGACGCAGCGGTAAATGAATTTAGACTTACCAAAAAATAAATTTAGACGCACAAAAAAAGATGAAACTAAACGTCTCAGTAAATGAATTTAGACGTACTAGTAAATAAATTTAGACTTACCAGAAAAGTAATTTAGACCTACCAGGAAATTAATTTAAACGTATTAGGAAATGAATTTAGAGGTATCAGAATATGAATTTACATACACCAGCAAATGAGCTTAGACAAATCAGAGTATGAATTTAGACGTACTAGAAAATGAATTTAAAACTGCCCGCGAAAATGAATTTCCTTTCTTTTGGTTCACCTGTACTGGTTTACTATAGAACAGCTGAATAGACTTAATTGAAATTTCCAACTGATAGTAAAAACGTAAGTATTGCGTTTTATGTTATGTCAGAAAAAAACTCACGGTATGGTACAGTTTATATCCAAGATCAGACTGTGCGTTCTGTGTATTACAACATCCTGAAATTAATTTGCAAAGGACCATTTTGAAAGGATCCCTTAAATACATGTATATGGATGACATGAATTAAGATTTTAGGTTGTACATGAATCCATATATACATGTGCAACGCTCTGAGAAAAGAGGATTTAATGCATTTTCATAGTGCATCATGCAAAGCAAGTCGTCACACAACATGAATCCATTTTGTTTGAAAACCGGCTGAATAATGAGGCAGAATGGTCCTTGTCATGCAGAAAATTATCAATAGCAAACAGGTTCGACCAAGGTCAGCCTCCTCGGACTGCGCAGGCTGACATGGATTGATACTTTTCGCGTATGCATTTAATCTCTTTTTCACAGAGTATGGCCCACATGTAGTCGAAGGAAGAAATTGCTCAAGTTATACGAAGGCATGCCTCAAATACATGCAGTTCAGTTAGTGTTCAAAACACCCTTCCTAAAAAAACTTCAAAGAAAACAAAACTAAAAAGAAGGTTCTGTTTTCGTATTTCACAGCAATGAAATAATGCAACTGACTTCCAGTTCCAGTTTGAAATTTTTTGAAATTTCAACGCAGAGAAGAAAATATTGGGTCATGACTTAGAATCGGGCTGCAGATACTGTGGATCCGATCTAAGACTTTACATTCTGTGCGGCCCGACCCTAATATATCTAATCTACGTCTAGCGCAAAAAAAAAAAAACAACAGCTTTTTATATTAACTCTTTACCCACAATCCCAAGTTTTAACGACCCCAAGGAAAACGACTGTTGAAAACATTGTGGGAAAAGGAGAAAATGCTGGTTACCAGCATTTTCTCCTTTTCCCGCAATGTTTTCTATCCTTTTAAACAAAACTTTCCTAACCTGTGCAACAGTTAGTTTGCCGTCTGCAAAAGCTTTCAATTTGGACCAGTTTAAAATTTTGTGGGGTTCGGTGGTAAAGTGTAGGACTCGTGACCTGGAGCCCCTCGGTTCGAGCCTCACTGGATCCACTTTGTTTTTCGTGGGAGTGTCCTTGGGCAAGACTCTTCACAGCCCTAGACTAGTACTAGTTAAATCCAGAAAATACATGAATATATGATGTTGAAAGCGGTGTAAAACACCACTCAGTCAATCAGTCAGTCAACTAAAATTTTTTCGTTTGGTAAAGAGTTGATTTAAAAAAAAAGGGGGGGGGAGTAGATCTTATACAATTTCAATTTTATTTGAAACGCACCCATTTCTATACATATGTTTTGTCTTATCATCTTGACATGGAAAGGATTGGCCCAATGGTTCCATTTTGACCTTGACAAGTTTTCATTTATTTGAAACATATCCATTTTTATGTACAATTTATCTAATCACCTGGCACACGTAATTAGTTTTTTTTTTTCTGTGATCGTGAGGTTCTCAGTAAATGTCAGTTCTGGTATTGATTCAGCTGCCAAAATGATATTGACAGTTTTGAAGCATGGAAACAAACATGTCTCTTCCGGTATTGTATGTAGTCTTACCCTCTTTGAAAAGCGGGAGAATTTCCGTCACTTCTCTTCATAGAAAACTGTCAGTACTGTGTGAGTGAGGGAGGTTATATCAAGTGTCTTTGCTATATATTTTCCCCACGTTTAACTCTTAACTGCTAAATACATTAAATGAAACATTGCAGTCAATAGGAATGGTTCAAAATTCAAATATTGCTATTTCAAAGTTGTTTTTAAGGGGGTGGGGAAAATCTCATTATTTGACAGAGTAGATCCAAGGTCAGACTTTCTTTGCAGTCTGATATTGATCTACGTAATATTGTCTGCAAAAGATCCTTGAGTCGGGCTAAGCAGCCTGAAAGTGAATTATTTCTTGGCTCTTTTGTTGAAGCAGTGGATTTGAAATAGAACATCACGTTTCTATCCTTGTTCTTACATTTATGGCCTCGTAAGATGGTCTCTAGAAGGTACTTCAGAGTCTAAGCATATTAACATCTAGGTCAGCAACGGCCATGAAAATTGAGTTTCTAAAGTGATGTGACTGGAATATTATAATTGAAATTGTAAAATATAAGTCCTATCGGCGCACAAAACGTGAATTGGATGTTACTCAGTCTGTAAATGAATAAGCATATGAGATGGCAGAAGCATAATGCGTGGGCAGCAGGGGCCCGTCCCTCAATAAATTGTGATGGGGGCGGCCAAGTTGAGGTCCCCGATATAACAAATTACTATGCATTTGTTTCTACACTATAATGTCCATTTCAGCAAGTGTTGACGGCAAACTTTAAACTCTTAAAAAACTCTGGTATGAAGAAATACATAGACCTAGTAGGAAAAAATAAATTTGCTCATTATACCAACGTTTTCATTTTTTTTTTTACACTTTTAACATTTAACCTGCCAATTAAGGGAAACAAAACTTTCAAGCAGAGAGTAAAACCCATAATTTTGCTATTTCAAAAATATCTGCCTATCGGACAGTGTAGATCCAAGATCAGACTGCACGTTCTGTGAAGTTTGATCTTGATCTACATTGTCCGCAAAAGGTCTTTGACTAGCACTGAGCAGCCTAGGTGTTAAAGGATAAATTGTCAGTTGGTATACTATTCTTTTTAGAAAAGTTGCCCTATCCCCAATATTACAACCTTTCCTATGCTTTTGAAATAATACTCAGACAATGCAATTTCACGGCTGTTTTATTCAAAATACTAACCCGTGCACATCACGAACAAACTGCATGAACGTGAATGTGTTTTCTGATGTTGCCCTACACTGTCCGCTAAATAAATTGAAATTGCATTTGTTAGCTTTTCCGTAGGGTTACAAATTATCACCTGCCATTGTTGTGTGTCCCATGCTCCCTTTGGTAATAGAGACTGACGAAAAAAACCCATAACGTTGCTCACTTCTACTGCAGCTTTGATGAATAGGACAATTTCTGAAAACACCTTTATGCATATTTCGAGGCAAGACTCGACAAATGGTAATGAGGTGTGAGATAATTTGCATACTATGAGGATCTCTTAAAACGAAAAAACAGTGCATGCAGAGCGTATATATGTCCAAAGTTTTTCTATTGCTTGGTTTGATGCTACTTGTTAATATTATCCTTGGTACCTTGTTTACTTCCTACTATACACACGCACCTCTCCGCCTCCTCTTTTATTTTTGGCGTGGGCAATTTTTACCATGGGATCTCCGTAAACAAAAATGTGCCATATTAGTTTACTATAGCCAATTTGTTAAATTTTCCCATCGATTATTTTTCATGATTTTTTATCAATCATAAAATCATAAAACAATAAAGAGGAGACATCGTTTCCAACAATTTGTTAGTGGTCACAGTGCTATCACATTTATTCATGTATTGAACATCAATTCATATTGCTTATCTGCAATTTACATGGATGTTTTCCAAGACAATTATTGTGAACAATTGTTCAGGAAGCGATGAAACTTTATTCTATTGAAGTGAAATAATCACTCCATCAGGCAGTCTTCATTTCAATAGTATTATTTTACAAGCATTGAGGGCACTATCTATGGGCAGTATTTATCACGATCGGTTTGCACAGAAAATGCAATACTGTCTGTTATTTATGGGACCTCGTAAATGGCAATATTGTTAAAATTAGAAACCCACATATTCGTGTATTTAGCACTTAAAGAAAGAATTTGTTACTCTTAACACATGCTGCTTGACATCTATGTATCCAACCAAATTAACTTAAAACATTATGAGCCAAGCTCTATGAAAAGGTGGTTTATTACCAATGAGCCAAGCTCTAGCAAAAGAGGGCTTAATGCATCTCCGTGATGCATGATGCCAAGAGAGCAATCACATAATTATAGACCCATGATATCCACTTTTTGTAACAAACGACTTAATCATGAGGTAGCCTGTCCTTGGACATACATAAAATTGACCAACAACGAAAGTTTCGGCCCAGGTCAGCCTGCGCGGACTGCGCAGGCTGACCTGAGTCGATACTTTTCGCAAATGAATTAAGCCCCCTTTTCACATAGCAGAGCTCAAATACAAAAGGTATCCATCCTGTAAGCTTGCGCTGGTTGATGTGGTCGAAACCTTTTGCTATTTGTAAATTTTCTGCACGTCAAAGGACCATCCTACCTCATGACTCAATCGGTCGTTAGACAAAATGGATTTTATGGATCTATAATTATGTGATGACTGGCTTGGTATAGTACATCACAGAGATGCATTAAACCTCCTTTTGTCAGAGAATGGCTCATATTCATAATTTCATCTAAATATAAATATAACAATGTACCATAGTAAGATCAGTATCACAAACACGAAAATGATCGGCGAAAGTACTTTGTACAACATAAAAACTGCATACTGTATTCCACGACCGTCTCCCTCTGCACTAGAAAGCGGTGATAAGTCCGCATTAAGGTCGCTGTCATTGTTTGGTAAGACGTAAGAAAGTAGTGCCAGCATTCCGGCATATAAGAGAACATGAAAGAGCATGGATCACGTGATCAAGTCATTAGCGCTGTAATACTGGTTAGTAAATCTAGAATGTCCCTTGGTTGACCAACCAATAATAGTTCCAGTTTTCATCGGGTATTAGCTTTCTATTAAAAAATTGATTGACCGGAAGTGACGTGTGTGATGGACTATAGTGGCCAGAGCTTTCAGGGCGTTGTTAATCACAACTTCCGCCCAATGTACTCCTAAAATTTGAGGAGAAAATCTTTCATTTGAGCACCTGTCCGACCTTGAGTTAATAATTGCACAGTTCTCCGACACTTTTCACACTGGAAACAAAATGCTGATGAAGGTATGCATAGCGTGTTTCACATTTTTTATTATAGTTTGATTTTCAGTCTATGTCGTAGTTTCCATTCATACACAGCGGAAGAAATCGACAAACTTCTCCTATTACAGACATGTAAACCAAGGATGGTGTTATACTGACATTGCCTCCAATACATCAATAAACTAGCAAACAGAAAACTATTAAACCCAGTCTATTGACAGGTTTATGTTTGTCACGGCTTATTTTCCTGTACAAATATCACAGAACACTACGCCTTTTTCATGTCTGCTTCCGACATAAAAGATTTTCCACACATTTTACGAGGTTGTTTAATCACGTAACAAGGAAGTGTTATGATTTTTGCCTGGACGGGTTTACAGTCCTCCGTCATTGACTAAGCCCGTAAGGCCCAACATAACGATAACCTGTCGACAGGAAAGATTTTCCTCTAAAGTCCATGTGGACCAATACATAATACTGGGTTTCCCGTCCAATTTTATTAGCAGTATTTCTTTAAGCACGTCAATGAGCAAACAGCTAAGATCCTTGGAAAATCTGTCCGTTCGAAATCATGTCCACATAAAACACTTCTGTATGACCTCGTTTAAAGTTGTCTACATGAATGTTCAAGCTAGCAACCACCTTATCTGATATAATTATTTCACAGACGCTTGCTGACTTGCAATATTTGCCAAAGTAAATTTACACCTCGTTTAATAACCTTTAAAATCCATACATTATGCAAACACAGTACTTAATGATTTTCGATGTATTTTTCTTAAAAAGTTCACAAAAATAAAGTTAGACTCTAATACAAAGAGAAATAAACTAGACAGGTTATCATAACATGCAAGAATTCGTAGAAATTTACTACAAATTCCAATGTTTCTCAAAGCACAACTTCAAATTTTTGATGCTTCAAATAGATTAGCTAAAACTGACAGCCGACATCTCAAATTATATCAGTAGAGCAGACTGTATGTAGTGGTGATACTTATGAAAGATTTTATAATCACTGTTATTATTCCTTTTTACTCTGTATATCATCTTTTCCGATCGGCTGTAATGTAAGTTGAAAGCTGCTTTTGGATCATCTGGCAGTCTACATCAACTGGAATAATGCCGTCATACTTGTTTCTTCTAGAAACGGTTTACCTGTAAGCAAACACAGAACTTATATGAATCCTTAGAGCACCAGTAATCCCTTTTGTAAACAGTTACATCCTTTTCACAGTTTCAACCCTTAACCTGATAAATAAGTGAAATGAAACTTTTAACCCTTAGGTTGCTAAGCACGACTCACTGACCTTTTGCGGACAGTGTAGATCAAAATCAGACTGCACAGAACGTGCAGTCTGATCTTCGATCTACACTTTTCGATAAGAAGATTTGTTTTTCTCATCCAAACAATAAATTGAAACAATATTATTCGGGTTTTTACTAAAGGCTGGAAAGTTTGCTATTTGAAAGGGTTTTTTTAGCAAATGATATCTCCTTATCGGACAGTGTAGATCCAAGATCAGACTGCACGTTTTGTGCAGTCTGATCTTGATCTACACTGTCCGCAAAATATAAGTGAGTAGCGTTTTGCAGCCTAACTTTTTCACTACCAACGCAAGGAACGAGACCTTTCTTCCGAGGTGTTAAATTAGATTTCCACTGTTATGGGAGATGAATTGGGTCACTGTTCAGTATCAGGTAGCGGACGGTGTAGATCCAAGATCAGAATGCACCTTCTGTGCAATCTGATCTTGATCTACGCTATCCTCAGAAGCTACTTAAGTCGTCATTGGTAATGACAATTATGAAAGACGGCACCCTAGTTATTATGGAAAGAGGTATATGCAAATGCCTTCAATATAGAGACTCCAAACTCTTTTCCAGACGACAAAATTTTGGACTAGACTAAATTGAAAGGATTTGCAGACGACAAATTAAATGTTGCTCAGATGACGATTTCTGTCTTTGATAGTGTAGAAAACATTGTGGGAAAAGGAGAAAATGCTGGTTACAAGAATTTTTTTTCCTTTTTTCCATACTGTTTTCAGGGGCATTCTTTTTCAGGGTTATTAAAAGTAAGGATTGTGAGGTAAACGGTTATTTTTTTTTTTTGAGAGAGTTCAATTAATGATGACAATAATAGTAATAATATTATTATTGTAATAATAATAATAATAATAATTGTTATTGTTATTATTATTACTATTATTACTATAATACACAGTCCGCATAAGCGCCCACCAACCAAAAGGTTAATTTTACCCTGTTTCCTCTAGCAGACAACCATATTTTGCGCTTTGAATCGGATCTTTACAAACACTATGACGAACAATTGCTGTTTTTTCCACAGTGTTTTCATAATAATGTGAGAAGGTTTCCGACAACCTTTTGCGTGTACAAAGACGTTTGGACAGATTGTAATACTCAATCCAGTATACCCGCCCCATTAATCGACCGACCGACCAACCGATCAATCAATCAATCAATCAATCGATCAATTGACCAATCCATCAATACATCCATTCATCAATTAATCAGTCGATCACTCAATCGGTCCGACAGTCAGTCAATCAATCAAGCAAACAATCAATCAATTAAATCATTCAATCAAGCAGTCTTTTTTCGTAGGCATCATTTTCAACGCTCTATTTAAACCTTCAGACAACAAATTTATCTCTAACAGAATTAGACAAGTATATATATTTTAGTTACTCTTACATCAGGCGGGATTACACCAAGTGCAGTGTAATAGTCACATAAAACTACTGTAGTCTGCATTTCATCGGAGTGCAAAACTTAATCCTTTACCATCCGAAACTAACCCTTAATAATCCGAAAACAAATTTGAAGCAAAGTTCTTTGAAGTTTCCATGCGAAATATGGAAGAAAACCATTAATCAGGGTTTAATATTTGTATAAAACATAACTGGTGATACAAGTTTACAAAGCTGTTTTGGCCATGTAGACCTACTGGGTTTTTTAGCAACCATTGAACATTTCATGAAAGCAAGATGCCATTTTCGGATTTCGATCGCTGAAGAATGATCTCCCCTTGTATTTAGGCTTATTAGCGTAAGATTGGTTGAGAGCTGAAAATCCCTGTCCTCTATCGAAGCACCTGGTTGGATTCAACCCTTTCACCTCCAGAAATTGATTTCAAAACTAGATTAAAACCTGCCAGTTAGCTGTGGCTACCTGTATGTACATGTATTATGGCACCTGCTTTGATATTTTGGCCTTTACTGGGCCTTTAAAGGTGGCCCTTCAGATTTTGGGACGAAAATTTTACAAAAATCCAAAAAAATCATCCTTGTACTCCCAAAGCCTTTTAATTTTCATTCATAAAACCCCAGTAGCCGAAACCCATCCGACAACAAGAGAAATTAGAGATTTACTACGGCCAAGGTCGACACCGACGGGAAACACGGTCTATTTTTAAATGAGCAACTCGCTCATTTACATACCGGAAATACACAGACGAAGCTTCAAACATAGCGTTCGAAGAAGACATTATGGAAAATAATTTCATGTTTGTTATGTTATGGAATTTAAGCGTCATTAGTCACGTGCCAGTCACTTGACATTCCCACAATGCTTTTTTGATTTCTGGCGCGAAATCTAAAAATAACCTTAAGAGACTACGTAGCCTTTTAAGGGAACACCATCAAAACAAATTTTTTTTTTAATTTTATGATTCTTAATTATTGATGATTTCTATTGTTTTTTCATATAAATTTCATTGATATATATATTTTTTTTAATTTGGTGAGATGTCAAAAATCTAAATACCCACCTTTAAGATAAGACTATTGCTTCGGCTAAGGAGTCTGTAGATAAGTACAACTATATACTTGGAACAAAATACTACTACTTGGAACAAAAAAAAAGGCTATTACTGCTATCTAATGCACTTCTCAAGTAAATCCTACATTTTATCAAAGAAATTGGTTTCTTCAGATAAGACGAAATTTCTTATAGCGAAACATGCAGTTTATCAGGTAAAACTATTTTTCCAACGACGTGGCACAAGAAACTGTTGCCTCTATCTAGCTAGAGTGTTTAAGTTTAATTATATGAGCAAAGTTCTGTGAAAACAGGGTTGAATACATCTGCAAAAAGTATCGACCCAGGTCAGCCTGCGCAGTCCGCGCAGGCTGACCTGAGTTGAAACTTTTTGTATTGTGTAAATTGTCTGTATGTCGAAGGACAGGTCTACCTCATGGCTCAATCGATCGTTAGACAAACTGGATTTTATGGGTCCATGGTTATTTGATGTCGTGCTTGGTATAAAGCATCACTGAGATGCAATAAAAACCTTTTTCTAGAGTATGGCTTACTTTCATTTTTACATCTATTGTGAAACAAATTCTAAAACTTACATTGATCGCTCTAGATGATAGCTTTCTAGAAATCTTAACCAGCACTCCTACCGTGATGGGGTTGGTTTCACAGGTTGACTCCCCCCATCACAGAATTCTAACCCGGAACTTTTCATGGGAGTGGCCTTTTTATTTTGCATTATAGGAAAATAGTTTGTGACCCGTGACTTATATCATCCGCATGAATGGTTGGTTGGTTGGTTGGATGATTGGCTGTTTGTTTGGTTGGATGGTTGTTTGTTTGGTTGGATAGTTGGTTGTGTGGTAAATTGGTTGGTCGGTTGGTCGGTCGATCGGTTGGTTGGTCGGTCGGTCGGTCGGTCGGTTGGTCGATCGATCGATCTAGGGAGTGGGTGAGTGAGTGAGTGAGTGAGCGAGCGAGTGAGAGAGTGAGAGAGTGATTAAGCTTTTACGCGCTGTATTCAAGCCATATCACGGCGACAGCTAACTTATTCATATAATTATGTCCAGAGTATGTTATATTTCTCATAAATTAAAATACCATTGTCCTACGGATAACTCGAACTAACTATTGCATTATTATGTTTCAGATTTTGATCACAGTAAACCACCGTGTTTCACCGTCAGCTAAGTCATGTTTCACATCCAACTTTTTGATTTTCAATGGTAACGTACAAAAGTAATTCTTGAACGGAATTACGTACCGTCGTCAAAATATTTAAAAAGAAAAAAATCTGTTCGACTCTTTTAGACATTTTCTCAATTTTACAACTTCTTGTCCGCAAAAAAATACCACACTTTACAAAAAAAAGAAGAAACGAATGGAAAATGGTGTTGACAGATGAAGATTTAAGTTGTTCAATGCACCTAAAGACAGAATAGCACAAAATGATAACATATGATATATTTGTCTAAAACTAGATTGTGTGCACCTGTGACGGTAATGTTTTCAGTCGTTTAACTTTTCACCATTTCGCTGCCAACTAAATGGATTTTCAGCTCTTCTCAAAAGTCTTAAAGATACATCCTTAAAGGTAGAGAGAAAAAAATGCCGTTAAAACTCGAAAGTGTGTAGAATAGCTCGGCTGTGTAAACATAGATATATTACCAATATATATAAGGTGTAAAGGATAGAAAAACATAAGGCATTTGTCCTCATTTAAAACCGGAAACGACAACAGCGACTGCTTTGAAGGCCGCCAAAACATGAAATGAATCAAGTTCTACCCGTCGTAATCTGTGCAACCTTGCACCCGTCAGGTGCAATATTTCAATGGCATGACGATACAAGAATGGTCATATTTTCTTTAAAAAAAGGATGAAATGGGTTAAAAACGGGCTGAAAAATCGTCGAAAAGGAGTATAGATATATCCTTAAAGATGCCCGTCTACAGCCGGTAAGCAAAAACGCTGTTAAATTTCAAACAATTTAGAATGGTACAGAAATCAGTCCTTTGTGTAAACATGGATAAATTACTGACAAATATGGTGTACTTGAAAAAAAGAAACACAGAGATTTGTATTAGAAACCGAACATTGGTCAGAAGAAAACTGGCTGACGATCGGAGCTGTAAACAATGGCGGTGCGTCACGGAAATTTATCGTTGGTTTCCGCCTAGAGTCGGATACGGTGTAATTTGCATATATAGGCCGCGACCTCCGTCTGAAAATCGAGGCTGCAACAGAGAAGCCTCCATTTTCCTTCGTTTACCTCATTAGACACAGGGCGAAGGTCAAATATAGTCACGTGACAGAATGCATGATCATCATACGAATCTACCCGAGTGTATAACGGACATATCGAAATATTCGATTCAAAAACCGGAAACGACGAGTCTGTTTACATGGAAGGCCGCAACTCAGCGAAATGCATTTTCTATCCACCGTAATCTAAGCAACCTTGCAACCGTGAGGCGCAATATTTGGCATGAAGATATGAGAATGACTATAGTTTGATAAAATAAAGACACCAAATCGATGGTTTACAAAGATCATACAGGGGTTCTCATTGGTTTAGCGGTAAGGACCTTTCGTACATGAGCTTTGGCAAAAAAAAAGGGGGGGGGGCTTAATGCATCTCTGTGATGCATAATACTGAGTAAGTCATCATATGATCATGGACCCATAAAGTCCATTTTGTGTGACAAACGACTGAATCATCGCAGAAAATTGACCAACAGCAAAGACTGCACAGGCTAATCTAGGTCAATACTGTTTGCAGGTGCATTAACTCTTTACCAAACGACAAAATTTTGGACTAGTCCAAATTGAAAGCATTTGCAGACGACAAAATAGATGTGACTCAAAAATTGAAATTTGATTTGGGAAGGGTAGAAAACATTGTGGGAAAAGGAGAAAATGCTGGTTACCAGCATTTTCTCCTTTTCCTACAATGTTTTCAAAAGCTTTCTTTCTCAGGGTCGTTACAAGTCGGGATTGTGTTGTGAAGAGTTAAGCCCCCCTTTCATACTCATGTAATCAAGAAATCATAGGTCCATTCAGGCCGGCGGTCCCCAGACTCTTAGTTGTGTTCTTGGGCATGACATTGAAGAACCCAGCTTTGAAATTATGAAAGCTGAGAAAGACATGGATAAGTAGGCCGTGACCATGCTATGACCGAGACGCTATTGAAACAGATGTTAAACACAATTTAAACAAACAAACAAACAAATACATATACAATAATTCATGATCATTGCTCTCATCTCTTAGTCATATGTTTACATCAGAAGTTTCCATATATAGACAACACAATTATATTAGAGAGGGAATGACATGAAAAACGTGATAATTTTACATAACCTACCCAGTAAATTAGATTACACCTGTACCAATCCTTGGGAAAGTACAAATAAATTTATTGTTTGTTTGTGAATATTCGTAGGTTTGTCGGCTAGCAAAAAATAGAATTGATTGAAATGGTGTTTTATGTCGCTTTCAACATTATTTCAGTCATACATGTATCACGGCGACAGCTCATATATTCATGTATTTCCTGGGTGGAAAAAATTAGAAAGACAGTGCGCTTTAGGTCTTTTCACCACCTTAAAAATGCAAGAGACTTCTTCGAAAATTTAGATTATCAACGTGAATTAACTTTTTACAAAATAATTTTCTTTTCTTTTTTTCCCTCAATGTTTTCTTCCAAACCAAAGACAACCCGACCATTAGAGCCACAATTGTAGTCTTCAATTGCTTTTATCGCGGGAGTGTCCTTGGGCAAGACACTTCAGAGCCCTAGCCTAGTACCGGTAAAACCCAGGAAATACATGAATATGTGAGCTTTCGCCGTGATATGACTGAAATAATGTTGAAAGCGGTGTAAAACAATCAATCAATCATTCAATTGCTTTAATGTTGGACAATTCTAAAATTTTGTCGTTTTGCACACAGTTAATCCTTTACAAAACAATGCCAAATTTTAACGATCCTGTAAGAATATGCTTTTGAAAACATTATGGTAAAAGGAGAAAATGCTGGTAACCAGCATTTTCTCCCTTTTCCACAATGTTTTCTACCCTGTCGAAAACAGAAATCATCATTTAAGCTACATTGTACATCGAATTTGTCGTCTGTCGATGCTTTAAATTTGGTCTAGTCCAAAGTTTTTGTTATTTGGCAACGTTGCGACAAATCAACAAAACTGAAATATTCATATTAATCATACTTAATAAGTGAAATGAAACTTTCATGACGAGTATAAAAACCAAAATTTCGCTATTTCAAAGGTATTTATTCGAGGAAAGCTATCTCCTTATCAGACAGTGTAGATCCAAGATCAGACTGCACGTTCTGTGAAGTCTGATCTTGGATCTGCACTGTCTGCAAAAGGTTCTTGAGTCGCCCGTAGCAGCTTAAACGAGATAAAAGATTTAAACCTATATAAACGCCCTAATAATTGCCGTTTCAAGATTTCTTGTTGCCAGAATGACTTAGCAGATACTGTAGAACAAGGATCAGACTGCTTGTTCTGTGCAGTGTGATCTTGATCTACATTTGCTGCCAAAGTAATTCTAGTTCCGCAAGGCAGCCCCATATAGACGGGTCATGGTCAGTGCAAGTCTGCCTGCCTGCATAGTTTAGTCGATATTCATCCTGATCTTTCTAAATAAGTTAAATGATAGTAAAAAAAAACCTGAGTACTGTTATATCAAAGATATCTTTTGGGGGAAAATATCTCTTTATCGGACAGTGTAGATCCAAGATCAGACTGCACGTTCTGTGCAGTCTGATCTTAATCTACACTGTCCGCAATAGGTCAGTAAGTCGCGCTTAGTAGCTTTCGGATAAATAGAATCGTACCCTTTTCATCGGAAAAAAAAAAGCTTCTTTCTTGCAATGCATTATTTCAGATAAGCAACTTTTGGCATTTTGTTGCCGACTACTATTTCGAACATTGTGGAAAATGGAGAAACTATTCGTAACAAGCAATAATCTATGTCACATGATCTTCACGTACATGTACATGTATGGGGGTCATGCTATAGCAAAAAAGGGGATTTAACGCATAGCAGGTTATAACAAGTAAGTCATCACATAACTATGGTTCCATAAAATCCATGTTGTGTAACAACAGACTTAATCATGAGTAGAATGGCCCTTTGAAATGCAGAAAATTTACAGATTGCAAAAAGTTTCGACTCATGTCGTATTGCGCAGGCGCTGAACCCAAATAACTCAGTCAGAAGAGCGTAGGACTTGAGAACAAGGGGTCGCTAGTTCGATCCCCGGCTCGGCCAATTTCTTTCCGAGGATTGATGATAGTCATTGCGACAGGATTCATTCCTCTCTCACCGCTGAGCATTGTTTCAACGATGGCTGCGTGGAAAAGCAGTCCGCAGCTTTAGAAAGAATATTGTGCGGAGTACTGGTAAAAGAAACTCCAGAAAGGCATGGATACGTGCACTGGCCGCCGCGATATAATTGAAAACGACGTTAAACACCATACAATCAATCAACGGACTGCGTAGGCTGATATGAGTCGATACGTTTTGCAGATCCATTAAACGCCTCTTCACAGAGCGTGGCTCATTTTTCATTTGAGTTAAACTGTGGCAAAAGGGGGCTTAATGCATCTTCGTGATCCATCATACCAAGCGAGGCATCACCTTATCATGGATCCATAAAATTCATTTTGTTCAACAACAGACTCAATCATGAGGTAGAATGGTCCTTGGACATATAGAAAATTGACCAACAGCGAAAAGTTTCGGCCCAGATCAGCCTGCGCGGACTGCGCAGGCTAACCTGGGTCGATACTTTTCGTAGAGACATTAAGCCCTCTTTTGGCAGGGCAAGGTTCATTTTTTTAAAATTCAATTCATGTTGATTATTCATATTAATCTTGTCATTTGCAATACCTTCGAACCAATAAGAGGCTGCCGTATATTTATTTCGTTATCCGTCAGTTGGTCATGTGACCAAAGAAGTGCGCACCTACCAACTTGGACTACATTTAATGAGCATACCAATGATTGACGGAAAGTGTAGGCAGCAAGAATTGTCACTGAATGTTAAATTATGTTAATAGTTTCAATATGTAAGCTCAATATTTTCGTTTTCTTTCATGTTAAAAACATTAAAAACAGAAAAAACAATCTTTGTTTTCATTCGCCACAACGTTTCAACGTAGGCCTATCATACATCATTTTTATGACGTCATTGTTGCATCTGCGTACAATAGGATACGGGCGCTTTACACAGTTCTTTGACTTTTTTTGCCCGATAAACTTTCCCAATCCGAGACACCAACCATCTATTCTTTATTTACAAAGAGGTTTTCAAGCTCGCCTTACGTGAATTGTTGTCTCAGGTAATCAGTAAATTGGTTACTTGTTGAGATATTTATTTACAATGATAAGTAAAATTATTATAAAAATATTATTAGATATATAAGAACATATCAATAATGTGGTTTTATGTAATTTAACATTACAATTTAAAAAAAATGACAATGGTCATTATCTAAAATGTAGATCTATATATGGCTTGCAAGACGCGAAAAGGGGCATTCGGACATTTGCGTAAAGTGTCGTCTCGGATCAGCCTGCGCAGTCCACGCAGGCTGATCCGAAACGACACTTTCCGTTTTTATGTAATTTTCTGTTTTGCGCAAGTCTACTGAAGAACAAAATCTAATGTAGATGTAAAGTGCCGTCTCGGATCAGCCTGCGCGGACTGCGCAGGCTGATCCGAGACGACACTTTGCGCAAACGTCCGAATGTCCCTTTTCGCGTGTTGCAGGCCATATCATATCTGGTTATATGTAAATCCATATTATTATGTAAAAAAGTGACAACGGTCGTTGTCTAAAATGTAGATCTATAGATCATATGTAGTTATATGTAAATTCATATTATTATGTAAAAAAGTGAAAACGGTCGTTATCTCTATAGCAATATGAGTGAAATAAGCATTGTATTTCTATTTCCTTAAAGTATTGTAAAAAAAAAGATATATAAAAAATCTTTTCACGGGGTGGCCACTGTCACGTGATACGTTTTTGATGCAGTTAAGAGTACTCGGTTACCACATCGCACAATGGCTCATATTTTATAGCACTAACTACTATACGAGCTCGTATTTTAGAGTCGTTAGTTCGAGCCTTACCAAATACATCACGTCTTAATGGAATATCTTTTCTGAAATCAAACTAAAAAAAGGAAGAACTGTATGTCGGCCCAAAGAAAATTCAACTTTTTAACACACAATCCCGAGTTTTAACGACCAGGAAGACTTTGTGAAAACATTGTGGGAAAATGATAAAATGCTGGTAACCAGCACTTTCTCATTTTCCCGCAATGTTTTCTATCATTTTAAAGACGGGAATCATATTTTGAGCTACTTGTAATTCATCGCCTGCACATGCTTTCAGTTTGGTAAAGTGTAAAATTTTGTCGTGTAACCAAGTGTAACAACTCGAACATACATTTAGAAGTCATATACCTTCCTACGTTTTCATATCCGTTCGATTCCTTCTAGAATTTCTGTCTTAATGGTCGGTTTAGTTTCACTGTCAAAAATACACAAACTTCAATCACACCAAGAAACAATCACAAAGTTTTCCATAATTACGCTTTAACACCTTCGATTAACTCAGTTATGTCTGTTTCCCACTGAAAAAAGGAAATAAACGAATGAATGAACTGCAAAACTTTCTGTTCGTTAATAACCAATATTAAAATAATAAGGCGAACTGTTGCCAATAGGTTTGCTCACACCCAGTCAAAATATTTCTCACGAAATGAAAGATTTCGACTACCAATATTGGCAGATATCAGGAAGAAAAAAGCTTTAGTTTTATTACGGAGAGGGTTAATTAAACAAGTACTGCAGGTTCCTTGATCCCAATCCAATATCGCCGAATGCGATTTCGTGCTTGAAGTTCTGTGAACTCGGATGAAATAGACCATATAAAGAATTTGGGAAACTTTGAGGTGCTTCTGGTTTTATCCATATATCACAACTTGGCCCCGTATTCATAGCTCATAAAAATGTGGATATCTGTTATTGTTTGATTGAACATGAATTTTTTGTCAGTTTTGTTAGATATACAATACTTTTGTCAGTTTTGTTAGATATACAATACTTTTGTCAGGTACTCATACACAAACACAAATTTGGAATTAGGTCAATAGGTCGAAGGATTACTCAATGGCGCCCGTCTTTCTAATTTTTTACCACCAGACGCTCAAGACTTAATGAATACATTTATTCCAGACACGTGACAAGTCTTGTAGCAATGGACCGAAATACTTCCGGACCGTAGTAAGAAGTTGGCCCTATTTTAAGATTTGATGACGAGCACGCTTGGACAGATCTTAACATGCTCTAGATGTTTATTTGATTATGTCTCTAGCACTATCGACGGAGTCAGAGTTGGCTGTTTCATTTGAAACTGTTTTTGGGCATCTATTACCACATGTAGGAATACCGTCTGAAACCAATAAAGGTCTCTTTAAATGTTTCTTGTTGAAGGAAGGAAAGCAAAAGACTCTGTAACCCATTAGGCCATAATCTCCGTCTTTTTTGTACATACCGTTGGACATGCTTTTGACAGAGGATAGAAAAAAAAGCAATGCATGGATCGCTTTGTTGAAGGCAAAGAGCAGTAGATGGTCTAAGATTTATAGGATCTGACATGAGCTGGCGTTTAAGATACAAAGAATACGTACATAGTGTCGTCGTATATCAAAAATAGCTAACGATGTTGGGAGAACTGATAATTGTCGAGCCTTGGCGCGACAATTATCAATTCTCACAACCGACTTAGATATTTTTGATATACTCGTACGACAACACTATGTACGTATTCTATTCATCTTTTTAACGTTTTATCTGTTGGTATTTACTATGTTGTCAACATGTGGCTAACTAATACAAGTAAAAAGTTAATTTGTATCGGAACTGCTATTTTAAAATTACCCTCATATAGTACAAATCTACTTTATGGCAGAAATTTAACGTCCGAAAATTGCGATTGAGATCGCATTTGATTATTCTATTTGAGAAAACACGGTAAACAGGCATTCAAATGACGTCAAAGGCAGGAATGACGCAATCTAAATCGTAACTTTCGGACATTTAATTATTACCATATAGTACTCTATGAGGGTAATTTTAAAAACGAAGTTCCGATAGAAACGATCATTTTAACAATATAGTAATAATAAAAAACCAACAAATAAGACGTTAAACGATAAATAGAATACGTACATAGTGTTTTCGTATATCAAAAATACCTAGCTCGGTTGTGAGAATTGATAATTGTCTCGCCCAGGCTCGACAATTATTAATTCTCCCAACCTCGTTAGATATTTTTGATATACGACAACACTATGTACATATTCTCTAATCATTAAACGAGTCAATGGAAAATGTTATCAAGCGAGCCTTTTGCGAGCTTAATATTTAACTTTTTTTTTTGATGAGTTAAATAAAATTTCATCTAAAACGCCAACGAATGTCAGATTCTTTTTATCACATATAACGATATTTCACGAATTACAGATCAGAAGATGCAAAACTATCTATAGATGCACGCGCGGTAATATCCATTAAACCCATTCACTTCCATTATTTAAAATGCGTACAAAATGACTTCAACAATGACGTTACACAAATGTGATATAATACGTGTATAAGAAAAGAAAATTCGTAATGTATATATTACGCTGAAAACAAGGGAGGCTATGTGATAAAATGATTTTTACTTTATTTTTCATGTACCAAAGAATTGCCGGTTTGACAGCTTAGATTGAGCTTTTAACTCGAGGTTTAGTTGATCAGAAATTGCGTTTCTGTTTAAATTGTGAATAATACTAAGAATGAGATATAGAATGGTTGGTGAATAAAGACATTGTCACAGCGGGAACTATTTGATACAATGAAAATAGAACAAAAATCTTTAACATTGACTCTCTGCTGCGCTTTCAAAGACAATACGAAACTTTCCTGTTTACTTGTTCTAAAATAAATTTCTAGTGGCTTTGTGTAACGGTAAAGCAATTGGTATTGATAAAGTATAATTGAGCTGCGCTCTGATAAAGGGGAGTTTACTGCATCTTCATGATGCATTATACCAAGTAAGTCATCGTATAATTATGGATCCATAAAATCCATTTTATCAAAAAAAAAAAAAAAAAAAAAAAAACCCGACGGGATCGTGGCAAAGGTAGGCTGGTCCTTTGGCATGTAAAAAAATGACCTATAGTAAACAGCTACAGGCTAACCTGGGTCGATACATTTTGAAGATACATTAAACCTCCTTTCACAGAGCATGACTCGCTATTCCTGCGAAAGCAAAACTGCCCTTAGAAATCCATCGTAATAAGTGGTCTCCACTTGTTCCTGGGAAAAAAAAAGCCACTTTCTAGAGAAATCCTCAGACCATCATGAGAAACACGTTTTGTACCTGTCCTCAGTAAATTTTGTAGTGCAGCAGAAGTGCTTGTTATTATTTTATTAAGTGAGTACATTTACAACTATGACCCGGGAGCAGTTTGTTCTGGTGTCACACCATGTACGGGTCGGATGGGAGCATCTCTTTTAAATCTCTGAATGCCTTATCCATTTGTCTAACATTCAGTGCTCCAGCTTTTGGGTTGTCGCTTTTCTATTTAAGTAAAACAGAAAGGACAACGAGAAATCGTGGCTTTGCCTAAGTAGGACTTAAGTATGGCTTCATTTCAATTTTATTGACAAGTTTAGCGTTTCATTATCTGGTAAAGGAATAAGGGAAAAATCCTGTTTCATCAGTTATGGAAGAAATTGGGCCAGACCTATTGAGATAGCAGATGAGAAGATGTCAGATAGTTATTTGTTTGAGGGGGGAACGTCTCTTTCATAATAAATTCAAAACTGTTCGCTAAAACTTTTTTTTTCCCTAAAAAAATCAAGAGTAATGCGCAGAATTATCAAATGGAATCTTTATTCAATTTTCATAGTTTCCCCGGTAACGGACTGATATGTATTATATCCCGATTAATCACAAATTTTTGCACTGATTTCACGTTTACCCAATTACATTAACTGTAGAAGACGAACTTACCGTAAAAATGTCCTGGAACCAATCGATCATATTGACTGAAAATCTGCATTGTTGCAATGCATCATGGTCTGTCTGAGCTATTTTTAGAACATTTCTGACAGGTCGCTTTTGTGTGACATGACGAATTACTCTTTAATTCGTTAAGTGATGATAGGACCCAGTTTCCATTAAACGCTACTGGCTCTCGATTCTAAATTGGGTCAAGCGATAAAAATCCATCTAAATACAAATGAAATAACAGAATATAAGTGAAAAAACATTTTACGCAAGAAAACTGGTTATGGTTATCTTATTGGACGAGGTTGAACAACTTTGAGTTTGAATGCATGAATTGGCGTTTATCGTCGCCAACGGTTGCCCGTATGGGCGACGCCCCCTGAAGGCTGTTAGTATTGTTAAGGGGGATAGTGCAGGTACAGAACGAGACTCATCCTAAGTTACGATTCTTTAACGTGCTCGAGACCTCGGTTTAACGTCTCATCCGAAAGACTATAGTAATTTTAGATGGCTAGCCGTGGGAATCGGACCCACATCCTCAAGTGACCCGAAACATCACGTTCACGAGTCCTACTGTTCACGATTCCAACTCTTTACCAACTAAGCTGTGCGGGCTGGTCCATTTTTGTGTTTAATAAAAAAAAAAGACCTGTTAACGATTACTCTGTACAAGCCGTTAATTTTCACATCAATAACTTCCGATACATGACGATTTTGATGGATGACTGTTTAAAGCACTTGTCTTAAAGCGGATGAATTTGAAATGAATTTCCATCTGATATTTCGTCTGTGAATTTGATCCCTGCTTACTTGTAAATTTCACTGTCTCGTTGACCGGAAGTTTACGCTGTGAGGAAAAAGCGGAGAAAGCCACTCGTCACAACTCGGCCGATTCCGTACCTACATCTAACCTCGTCCGTATAACGGTCGTTTCCATTTGAACTGCCAATCACGTGATCTTATACATGGCGGCGCCCCTGTAAGTCGTTTAGCAACGACATAAACAACCTCGATGAAGTTATTCACATTTATCTATCTGTCGGCGAAAACTTCAATCGGAATTGATAAACCACGTTAAAAAAAGAATGTACGAACGGCTTGTCAAATGAAATATAGTTAGAAAGATTTTGATAGGAAATTGAGACTCAAGTTTTCTTTTTTTAGAGGAGCCTTACAATTTTCAGAACGGTAAACCGGCGTATTGCCGGCGATGAAATGTACCGTTTCGGTGCATATCAATCCACCAGATACAGCCGAGGGATTTGATGGCTCTCATCACCCGAAGTATGCCGAATGCGGAGATTGCTCGCATGAGCAATGTGTCTGTTACACCACTACCTGTCTTAAGGTAGTACTATTCTAATGAAAAACAGCTATTTCCACAATAATATTATCCTAAAGAAATTGCTCTGACTAAAAATTAGTATAATTGTAATACTTTGACCGAGCCACTTTTTCCATTTTTTCCCTCTTAGAATTATCAATTATAAATCTAAAGCCACTCTGTTCTCATTACGAAGGGAGATAGTAATTACCTCCCTTTTCAGAAAACTAACAAAAATGTCATCAAATAATTTCAAGATAGACAACAAATGAATTTCTGCTCGGTTAGAAATGTGCAAAAATATTATATCAATATAAATCATTATTTATCAACTGATAAGAAATTTTATTCCATGTTGCACTAGGGTCGTTAGGATGGTAATACCTTAAGCAGTTTTTCACATGATTTAAGTTTACTGCGCTTGTAACCTCTAGGCTGCCAAGCTCGACTCACTGATCTTTTGTGGGCAGTGTAGATCAAAATCAGACTGCACAGAACGTGCAGTCTGATCTTTGATCTGCACTGTCCGATAAGGACATATCCCCCCCCCCCCCAAAAAAAAAGATCTTTGAAATAGCAAAATTCTAGTGTTTAATATCGGTTTAAAATTTTCATTTCAATTATTTAGCAGGATCAGGGTTGAAATTATTTCAGTGATAATTCAGCTACAACTCAACTGAAAACAAATTTATAAAAATGTGAGCCATGCTCTGTGAAAATGGGGCTTAATGCATCTGCGAAATGTATCGACCCAGGTCAGCCTGCGCAGTCCGCGCAGGCTGACCTGGGCCAAAACTTTTCGCTATTGGTAAATTTTCTGTTTGTCAAAGGACCAATCAACCTCATGATTAAGTCGGTTATTGAAAAAAGTGGCTCTTATGGATCCATAACAAAGTGATGACTTGGGCTAGTATCGTGTATAACGGATATGCATTAAGCCCTCCTTTTGCCAGAGCACGGCTCATTTATAAAACTGTATGCGTCCTTATGCCTATTACAAGAGCATCAGCTTTCTCTGACTATTGTGAATCGAGTTTTTGCTACAGAAAAAAATGTTACAGTCTGTCTGTCTGTCTTTCTGTCTGTCTGTCCGTCCGTTCGTCTCCCCACCCTCTCTTCCCCCCGCTCTCTCTCTCTTGCTCTCTCCTTTCCTTCTCTCCCTCTCTATCCCACTCTCCCCGCAGCACTTCTGGAAATAAGCAAGAGTTCCATCCTATGACGTTTTCCGCCATTATTGATATTCAATAAATACTGAAATACTGCAGATACATGCAAAGTTCGGAGGTTATGCCAACATAAATATTCCTTCGGATACTGTCTGAAGTTAACTGAGGACCTTTATTAAAAAAAAAAAAAACGAGACAAATGGTGGAAAAGTGCAAAATGAACGATGATTTAACATGTGTTTTGAATTCCATTTAATTGTTCTTTTTCCAACCAGTAAGCTGCGTGAATCTGGTCGAAAGAAGGAAAAAGGGGGGAGGGGGGGGGGAATTTTACAGGGGAGGGCACTCTTATAAGTGATAAGTCACTGTGTACCACTGTGTAAATACGGTTACCTCCCCTCCAGACACAGCGAATTGCTCCTGTCATTATGTCACAGACTCTCCTGTCATTAATGTCCCAGTCTACAGACGCCCTTGTGCGCCGGAAAGCTAGTAGTATTGCAGTTGCAACGATACCTTTTCCATCATGTCTTCCACAAAAACATCTAACAGACCTGGTGATAACAGCATTTCAGTCATTACTTAGCCAATATCCTGCCTAATTCATATTTGCCGAACATTGTATATTTTCATAGGCAACAGGCATTGACTGGTTTAAATTCTTACCACAAAATAAGATAAACCATACTCTGGCAAAAGGGAGATTAATGCATTTCCATGATACATTATACCAAGCAAGTCATCACATAATTATAGATCCATAAAATCAATTCTTGTCTAATGACCGGCTAAATCTTGAGGTAGAATGAACCAAGTTAGACATACACAAAAAAAAAAATAACCTTAAGCAAAAAGTTTCGACCCAGATCAGCCTGCGCGGATTGCGCTGGCTGATCTGGTCGATACTGTTTGCAAATGCACTTTAACCCCCTTTTCACAGGGCATGATTTAAAAGAAATTGACATTATTTCATCAGCGATGGAAATCAACATTAATTGCAACGCGTTTTTCCTCCAGATCATCTCACCGGACGGTCTAAATACATGATCAGAATGCAGTTTTTTTTAGCCTGATCCTGGTCTAAGCTATTCGTTTAATTGCATGAAAATTGATTTTTTTTTTAAAGTAGAACATTTAAGTAATGTACCACGTTTTTGTGGACTGTGTAGATCAAGATCAGAAAGATAAGACTGTGCAGTCTGCTCGTGTATGAACACTGTCCGATATGTAACCTGTATATTTTACTTTACCATGAATGTAAATAGCGTGTTTTTTATATCATTAATGTAATTTTATACATACATGCGTTCATTTATCTTTATGACCTACAGAGAGTGAAGAGAGAGAGTTAGTAGAAAGTAAGGAAAGTGAGATTTAGAGAGAGAGATGAATTCACCTACCTAATCCTGCATGTGACTGCTGATTGTCTCGCACTGTGACTTCTTTTGACGTTTCACAAGGACAGACCTATTTTGGGACCCGGAAGCTTATGGCTACCCAGATGACCTAACTTCTTTACTTGCTGCAATATTGGATTCTGGTGGGTTTTTATTCCTTTGTTGCACACTTGTAAATGTTTATTTTAGTACTGTGCATAGAAGACCTAGATTATTAAGGATACTTTAAAATTTATATTTCAGGCTTTTCTGTTCAATGTTTATTTTAGTACTGTGCATAGAAGACCTAGATTATTAAGGATACTTTAAAATTTATATTTCAGGCTTTTCTGTTCATATCAGCACAGTAAAAGAACTTAAAGGGAAGCGTTGTTCTCTATTCCCAGCGTGTTACATATACTTTGAGATTTTTCCCGTAAATGGAACTCCAAAATCGTAATATTTTGGTTTTCAAATATTTACTATCGACTCGAAGTTTCCATTTAATCCACCATTACGTGAAGAATCCCGAATTTAACGACCTTGATGGAGAAAGTTCTTGAACACATTGTGGGAAAAGGAGAAAATGCTGGTAACCAGCATTTTCTCCTTTTCTCACAATGTGTTCAAGAACGTTCACCTTTTCTCAGAGAATTTTCTACCCATCGGAGAACTAAGCTCATTCATACAAATTTTGACTTTGTTGCCTGCACTTACATGTACAATCCCGACTTTTAACAACCTTGACGGTGAAGGTTTTTGAACACATTGTGGGAAAAGGAGAAAATGCTGGTAACCAGCATTTCCTCCTTTCCTGACAATGTATTCAAGAACGTTCACCTTTTCTCAGAGTATTTTCTACCCTATCGGAGAACTACAGCTCTTTTGTACCAATTTTGACTTTGTTGCCTACAGTTACATGTACTTTCAATTTTGAATTTCTTGGAACAATTTTTTGTTTGGGAAATGGTTAACTTACATGTATTTAATGATAGCGTTTTATCTCTTTACCAAATGACGAAATTTAAGACTTGTACAAACAGAAAGTATTTGCAGACGAAAAAATCAAACCTTGCTAAGATAACGAAATTTATCTTTGAAAGGGCAGAAACATTGTGAGAAAAGAAGACAATGCATGTTACCAGTATTTTGTGGTTCTCCCATAATGTTTTCCATAGCCTTCTTCTACGGTGTCGTTAAAACTCAAAATTGTCTGGTGACGATTTGGGGTTGTTGTTGTTCTTGAAAACCTTTGAGAGATATAGTTGAATGATTGATTCTATTGACAATGCGTTTAACGCCTTTTTCAACATTTAACATGCAGTTATATCGCGGTGGCCAGTGCAACTATCCATGCTCTCCTGGAATTTCTTTCACAAATACTCGGCACAATATTCTTTCCAAGCCACTGGCTGCTTTCCAGCATTACCATCGTTGAAACAAATGGTCAGCAGTGAGAGAGGAATTAATACGGTCGCAATGACTATCATGAATCCTCGGAAAGAAATTGGCCGAGCCGGGGATCGAACCTTGAGAGATATAGACAGATTGGCGTGGAATTATATGATAAAAATACAAAAGAAAAACTAAATATTTATTGATCTTTATCAACAGCTCGAGGAACATAATCCAGATTGTACTCAGTTCTATGCAGTCCGATCTTGATCTACACAATCCGTAAAGGTATATAAACAAGCTATAGGCGTTAAAAGGGTAATTCAAGGTAGTCTGTAAGATCGGAAGCGTTAACGCTATTTTGGGCCTTGAAAAGAAAGTGCTGTGACATTATTTTTTCACTGTTAACTTATTTTGATAAGATTTTAAAACTTTAACCCTCTAAAGAAGCTAAAATGGATCTTTTCGAGCCGATGGTAATACTCCGAATAATGCGATTTCAAAATTGCTTTTTGGAGAAAATATCTCTTTATCGGACAGTGTAGATTCAAGATCAGACTGCACGTTTCGTGCAGTCTGATCTTGATCTACACTGTCCGCAAAAGGTCAGTGAGTCGCGCTTAGCTGTCTAAGGGTCAACTCCTTCGGGCGTGAAAGCATAACTTTTAAATTTCTTTTAAGGATAGTGTAGATCAAGATCAAACTCCACAGAACGGCTAATCTGATCTTAGATCTATATTGCCCGGTGGTTTGTAGTATACTTTCAAGAAAACTGATTACGCAAAGATCTGCAGTGTCCGTGGCTTTCTGTTGACTGAGTATTATGTCAACTGAATTGACTTTACGCTATAAGGGGTATCCTATCTTATGTTTACATAGTAATTAAGTCAACAAACTGGGCTTTTAACTGTCCTAATATATATCTATTTTGTAATGGATACCTATATACATGTTCTCTGTATAGTACTCGTACGTGGTCGCTTCAATGTGCCAAGGTGTTGGAATCGGGGTTTACCCACAGGCGGTCGTTTTTTGACGAACTACCCCACTTATACCCCACTTATATACCGTAATATAGCCGAGCCCTGGTAGCTCAGTCGGTAGTGTGCAGGACTTGAGAACAGGGGGGGTCGTGGGTTGGATCCTTGGCTAGGCCATTTTCTTTCCGAGGATTGATGATAGTCATTGCGACAAAATTCATTCCTCTCCCACCGCTGATCATTGTCTCGACGATGGTTATGTAGGAAAGCAACCAGTGGCTTGGAAAGAAAATTGTGCGGAGTACTGGTAAAAGAGTCTCCAGGAAAGTATGGATAGGTGCACTGGCCGCCGCGATATGACTGAAATAATGTTGAAAAAGACATTAAACATCATACATAAATATATATACATATAATGTAATATGTAAGAGTTATATATTACATTATATAGGCGAAGTTCGTCATAAAACAAACGCCTGTGGTTTACCCGACACTCAACAGAAAGTCAGTGACATCATGGCTAGAGGCAACTTTGCCAACCAAGAGTAGGTTACTGAAGTCCATTGCCATCTACATTGGCCATAGTGGCCTTGATGGAATGTTATGCCGAGCTGTGGATAAAGAAACTCCAGAGATGCATGGATAGGTGCACTGGCCGTCGCGATATAAACCCCCCCCCCCCCCCCCCACGTCTCAAAGACCCCGAATCGATCCCGAATTTGAAATTTTCAAATTCGCAGTGAATTCGGCTAGCTTCGGGAGATTCGTAGTGCTTCGTGAATCAAATCGGCATCAATTCGGGCTTAAAAACACTTCGGAAGAAAAATTTCAACGTGCGCAAATTTTTTTCCCGAATTCAAAAGTCGAGCCGTATTGATCAGAAATCGGCGTGTTTCGGAGTACTTCACAGTACTTCATACTACGTCGTTGTGTTTCGCGTGTACTTCGTAGTAGTCAATTCGGCATTGTTCGGGTAAGAAACCGGCCCTTATTCTGCGTACTTTCCTCTCCTGCAGCAGCTGATGATACTGTCCGGTGCTCTGCCTACTGTCTTTGATCAGCCAAGGCTGCACCCACCGCTGCCTTTGTTTCTTGTGCTGTGGTCAGTACTGTTCGTATTCAGGCCCCTGCTGTTGCCGAATAAGACTTTGTTCAGTCAGGGCCTTCTTCTTCTTCTTCTTCTCAATTTTGAAGCACAAGATGGCAATGATGACTTCTTCAGTTGTGGTTGGCACGTTGTCACTTCAAAAGTTTTAGGATGACTGATTCTCAACTGAAAAATAAAGAGTTTATATACTTGGCTGTGTCTTTTGTTCAAATTCGGGTGCAAAGTCTTGGAGAAGATTTGAAACTCGTAGTAGATCCGGAGCTGTCGATGTAGTTCGTCGTCGTTCGTTGTACATCGCAGTCTTTCGTACATAGAAATCGGGACAGTCGGTGTAGATCGGGATGCTTCGTAGTACCTCGGCTCTAAAACTCAGCGTACTTCTGGAGAAAATCGGGGTGAAAGCTTAGTAAATCGTAGTATATTGCAGTACGTCGTAGCACGTTCGGAAAAAATCGTTGTACTTCGGGAAATATGCCCTGTTTTTCGTAGTGATTCGGGGAAAATACTGTCTCCCGAAGTACTACGATTTTTTGGGGATTCGGGCTCTGTGAGACTGGGGGGTAACTGAAATAATGTAGAAACAGTGGCCTTCGGTGAGATTCGAACCTTCGGGTTGCGAGTTCTACACGTTCACCAATTAGCCACACAGGACCCGGAGCGGATGGATAATAGCTCGCCTTTCAAAGTCAATCTTGAATTCCATCAGTTGGAGGCTCGAGCTCTACTTTTGTCTTGCCACAAGCATGTTATAGGGTCTTCGAGTGAAATCGCTGTATTCAATCCCTTATTAAATATTTACCAAAAGACAAAAATTTAGACTGGTCCAAACTTAAACGATTAGCAGGCGACAAATTGAACGTGACTCAAAAACTTAAATTTGCCTTTTGAAAGGGAAGAAAACATTCTGGGTAAAGGAAAAAGTGTAGTTGAACAGCATGTTCTCGTTTTCCCGTGCGGTTCTGCGTGTTTCAGTGTTAAACTGTAGGACTCGTAACCTGGATGCCCCGGGTTTGAGTCTCAGTAGAAGTACTTGGTCTTTCGTGGGAGTGTCCTTGGGCAAGACACTTCAGAGCCCTAGCTTAGTACTGGTGAAACCCAGGACATACAAGAATACTAGTAAACGAGCAGACGCCGTGATATGGCTGAAATAATATATATTTATTTCATACTTTCCGGTAGGTTATCGAAAAATATCGGTGAAATATTTTTCGATATTTCATGGTTACGACCAGTGAAAATACCGATTTTTATATTCTAGTTACCTAGGTAAAATGCGCGTGACTCACAGCCAGATGGAAATATGACGTCATTTACCTTACATTTCTCGCGCTTGACGTAATATTGTAATGCGTTGCTATGCGGAGGGGGTACGACACGGGGAATAACTGAAAAGACTGTACTGGATTTTGATAAAGTTGCGCCCAGAAAGGTTTAAAAGCATGAAATAAATAGAATATTTGGTTTTTTTTCGGGGGGGGGGGGGCAAAGATCGAAATTTATTTCATCTCGTGAACACCATCGGTAATATTTTCACTCGTGGCTGCGCCACTTGTGAAAATATTACCGATGATGTTCACTCGATGAAATAAATTTCGATCTTTCACCGAAAAAAACAAATATCCTCTATCTCTCTCTCCTCACTCTCTCTGGCACGTATTTCTATTTGGTAGTATCTCTGTGCACATTTTCTATCGCTCTTAACTTTCATTGAGAATAATTTATATCACGAAACTAAAAAAAGACGCACGTTCAATCCGATAACCTCTGACCGAAAAACAAACAGTGTATCCGATAAATGTATCTAATAAACCTAGGCTATCTAAATCTTTGTAAACAAAAGTGAAACCCAAAAGTGCAAGCATGCAGTCTTAAAGTTTTGATAATGTATCAATGTCTACTTCGGGTAAAACCGTAAATTCTTCGGGCGATTCAGTAAGTATGGTGGAATATTTTAAAATTCAAATGTTTTATAACTTAAAACAGTGCTTCATCTGACTTCGCCATCAATTCCACTTTCAAAAGTTCTGTTGTATCCATATATGCATACATATTTTTATCGATAGAAATTACCAGATAGTGAAATTCGCCGCGATTGTTTCCGCCAGACTTCGGGTGTTTCCGCCAAATTTAATTGGATATTGTTCACGTCGGGTCTCGGCCTTATTACACGGGTCGTATACTTTGATTTTATCTACAGTATACGGGTAACTAATGATTTCCTGATTTATTAGTGGGACAAAAACCATAAAAGTCGGATTAGTATCATAAATCATTGTCAGACTGATAAAACTGTGATTCGAGTGTTGTGATTATAATACGAACGGTGGTGCTTACCCTTGACTTTGAACTCTGTACTCTTTACTCGATGACAAAAATTTTTGACTTGTCCAATTTGAAAGCATTTGCAGACGACAAATTGAATAAGGCTAAAAGATGATGGAGTTTCTCCCTGAATAGGAAGAAAACATTGTAGGAAAAGGAGAAAATGCTGGTAACCAGCATTTTCTCCTTTTTCCCCACCAGCATTTTCTCCTTTTCCCACAAGGTTTTCAAATACCGTCTTCATGGGTCCGTTAAAACACACTTAATTTGTGCAGGGTTAAAGTGAACTAATGGTGTGTTCTAAAGTCGTAGCTGGATTAACGTTGTAGAATTTGTGGGAGGGCTTAATTGCTTTGATGGCAATATAGTGTGGAATCAGTTTAAGGGTTCCCCCTTTTTATGTGAAATACATGTAATTTCTTGAAATAATGTTAGTTGGTTTCCTACCTCGATAAATAGTGTTGTATTGTGTTAATAACGAGCAATCGCTTCCTTTGCACTGATTGATTAATTCACCTTTTCATATGAACCAAGTCCAAATGACTGATTTCGATTTCAAAACAACAACAACAACAACAAACGGAACAGGGAAACCTTTTTTCGAGGATTTGATCAAATTTAACCCTTAGGCTGCTAAGCACGACTAATTGCCCTCTTGCAGACAGTGTAGAACAAGATCAGACTGCAGAGAACGTGCAGTCTGATCTTTGATCTACACTGTCCGATAAGGACATATTTTCCCCAAAAAATGATATTTGAAATAGCACAACTTGAGGTTTTCCCTCTCGGTTTAAAAGTTTCATTTCACTTATTTAGTAGTATAAGCCCAGGTTAGACCGGTTCAAATCTTTTGCCATCGCCACCTACATCAGGGATCATATATACTCAACAGCAAAAGAAACGCATAGACAAGTAGGGGCCTACTCTAAGGAAAGTCAGTTGTGATAGTGCCGTATTCTGGATATGTCATGAACAAAAATGTACAGACTTAATGAAATAGTTTTTCTAAAGTTCTGAGTGAAATGAATTGAAGTTTGAAATTGTTCTTCTAAACTTTTGAATTTTCTTAGAATGATCAATAAAATTAACTCTAGAAAACATATGCGTTTCTTTTGCTGTTGAGTATATATACACATATATACATGTACGTGCGATCCCTGCCTACATGTTGAGGCAAGTGAAGCGAAAGTGAAGTGTTAATAATGAGCAAATCACTACACTTCCATGGATTTATTAAACCTTTTACCATACAATCCGCGGTTTCAACAACTCTGAGGAAAAAGCCTTTCAAAAACATTGTGGGAAAAGAAGAAAATGCTGGTAACCAGCATTTTCTCCTTTTCCCACAATGTTTTCTACTCTTTGACAGAGAAATTCCATCAATGCAACCACATTTAAATTGTCGTCTGCAAATGCTTTCAATTTGGACCTGTCTACATTTTTGTCGTGTAAGGGTTATTTTTTTTAATCTTACAGATCAAGTGATCCTTTTCGATTTTAATACTATAAAAAAGTGAAATGGGTACACGTTTATTCTATATACTCGCGTGATAAGATTTGAGCAGGTTCAACCTTATTTGCCGTTGTCATCTGAAAGCAAAACGCGAAAGTATTTGTGGTAATAACCAGAAATTGGCTCCTTTTCATGAAATGATAAATTTCTCTCATTTTGATTTAAACTTTGTTAGTAATAAATTCCAAGCTTCTTATCTCAATCAGTGAAAATTTCAAGAAAGGTCGATAAACTGGTAAAAAGGATTTAAATGGTATTCAATGTTTGATTGTATGGTATTTAACGCCGTTTTCAACATTATTTCATTTATATCGCAACAGCCAGTGCACCTATCCATCTTTTCTAAGAATTTCCTTTATCAGTGCTTACAACAGTTTTCTTTCCCAGCCACTAGCTGCTGTCCCAGATAACCACCATCGAAACAATGATCAGCAGTGAGAGAGGAATGAAATCTGTCGCAATGGCTAACATCAATCCTCGGCAAGAAATTTGCCGAACTGGGGATTCGAACTAGCGACCCCCTGTTTTCAAGTCTGATACGCTACTGACTGCGTTATCGGGGCTCGGCAAATGATATTTAAAAAGTTGGTATTAATGACGAGCAATCACTACCTTTTCATGCATTGACTATTCTCCCTTAGTTGGTCATAGGGGTCAAATATGTGAAAGTAAAAGTATTATACATGTATATTTTCTACCTTTCGTATCTTTGTCAGTGAAAACGTTTAATGAAAGTCGACATGCTGGTGGAGAGGACTTGAGTTGGATGTAACTCTTTACGACACAATGCCGTCTTTTAAAGACCCTGACGAAGAAGCCTTTTTTGAAAACATTGTGAGAAAAGGAGGAAATGCTGGTTACCAGCATTTCCTCCTTTTCCCACAATGTTTTCTACCCTATCAAAGAAAAGTCACATCGTTTGAGCCAGTGTAATTTTTTGACTGCAAAAGCTTTCAATTTGGATGGGTCTGAAATTTTGTTATGCGGTAAAGGGTTATTTATAAAGTGCAGTATTCATTTCGAGCAATCGCTTCTTTTCCTGCATTGATTCATTTCTATTATCAGGGACATACTTATTTGAAACGATAGATGGATTATTTCTATACAGCGTTTCTTTATCGGCAAAGGGTATCAGGAAAGGTCGACAGGGTGTAGAGAGGACTTCAGTGGGATTTAAAGTGTCGTCTTAATAATAGGCATTCGCTACTTTTTCCTCATTGATTAACTTCTGTATATAATTGAAAAATAGGTTATGTGGAACGATTTAACTTTTACCCAGCTAAATAAGTGAAACGATACGTTTAAGCCAATATCAAAAACCCAAATTTTGTTACTTCAACGGTAATTATTTGGGGGAAAGTATGTTCATATCGGACAGTGTAGATCAAAGATCAGACTGCACGTTCTGTGCAGTCTGATTTTGATCTACACTGACCGCAAAAGGTCAGTGATTCGCGCTTAGCAGCCTAACTGTTAAAAGTATTATTTTTATACTACGCATCTCTATCAGTGAAAAGATTCAAGAAAGGTCGACAAACTAGTAAAGAGGACTTGAGTAGGATTTAAAGTTGCGTCCTGCCCGATTGTTTAGTGCTCACTGTTTTAAGACTGGATTTGGTTATTCCGAAGGCTGTTGTGTGTTACCCATGGCGATTTTGCGGACAGCGTAGATCTAAATCTTCATCTAATTCATTTTGTGGTTTAAAGCCCCAATAGCGGCCAAAAGTAGACGAAATGGGTGTTAAAATGCATTTGAATTTAAATCATACTTTTCAAAAGTGTGGAGGCTATTATAACGATGACAATGTGTAATTGGTAGGTCCAAGTGTTAGTGGCTGGCAGAAAATGAATTTTAAAATCAGGTATTAAGTAAACAACTTTTGACCTACTTTCAAAATTCATTTTTCTACGAGCGACTTACACTTGGACCGAACGCGCAATCACAGATTGCCATGGCGAAAATTATTTCCCTACTTTGAAATGGTATGATTTAATATGAATGCATTTTACAGGGGTAAAAGTTTTCCGTATTGTGACGGAATTCCGTATTTTCAGGGGCCGACCAGGTCATTTTTCCAAATCGTTTAAAACTGAGGAGAAATTTTCTTGGGGGGGGGGGGTTTACCCCTTTATCTCGTATCTGTTGCAAGTCAATAGATTTCCAGATGCCGTATCAATAAAATTTATTACCCCACTGCATTTGCTTTGTCCGGGGCTGATCTCGGTCATTAATGTCTCCCGTCAAACGCACTCGCCTTAAAAACAATGAAATTCAAAGAATTTTGTAATTTCGGGGATAACTTGCACCGAAATGTTTAGTCACTCACTCTTGCTTAGGGTTTCCTGATTCTAAATATAGATGCTGAACCGGAACGTTCTAAGGTTATCGTATGATGTTATATTGTTCGTGTCCAAAATGTTGCGGCTGTGTTTTGATCGGTTTGCCGACTTTAACATTTTTGCCGCTAGGATTGTAAAACAAAATAAAGCATTAACAAAGCCCTTCGTTTTAGGGGACAAATATTGGCTGCAATTTGATTATTTGCTAGCGAAAGATGGCTCAGTTTAAATTATCTTTGTTCTTTTCAATAACAAATGGATGTCAGAGCTGGGGATCGGCAACTATCTTCCGAAGTTGACAGTACGTGCTACTCAAATGCCGAAGCAGGGATCGTATATACACATGTATATAAGATCCCTGGCCGAAGCGACCGAAAAAGGGGGAAAAGTTTCATTCATACACTGTAGTCCGATTTGTAGTGGTGGGCCAATGATTGACTATAGTCGAAAGTCAGTTGGTTTTGGCTTCCGATTGCGATTAGCTCTTTAGAAATCCAGGAATCGATTGCAGTTGGTACCGAAGCTCGCTCGGTCGTGAGACGTGAATACTGGTTTGTAGCGCTTGGTTTTGTGACTGATATTAATCACACTCTAGGATTCAATGTAGTGATAACAAACACGAAAATTGGTTGGAAAAATGAGAAAGAAATTTTTGTCCATGGATGTGTTGTCAAAACTCGACAACTCGGCAAGTTTCTTATTTGATCCCTGAGACCGGGTTTTGACGCTTGGAAATTTGAAATGACATGTCTTTGACGCTGAAAAATATTTGCTTAATTGTCAATCTGACGCATGAAATTATCATCAAGAGCTTCATATAACCTAGCTTGTGCGCATCCGGCAGAAATATGGGCTAAACACGATCAGTATAAAATGTGAAGGACACGCGCGTGATCTAATGAAGCTGGCGAGTCATTTACGAGAACGTAATAACGGTGTTAATCCTCTGATCTAGTGTAAAGTGACAGATTTTAAAGTTACCTGCTATTCAAAATGACTAACTGATGTCAAATCATGTGGTAATACTTCTCCAGAAATTAATTGACACGAAAAATTGATCGCCAAAAAAAACGTGAAAACCCATGACACTACCATGATCAGCGTGACATCGTCCGATCAGACGGACTTCAAACTATCTTCTCGACTTTAATAATGAATTTAAACATTGAATTTACACAAATCTCTGATTAAAACAATAAGTGGAATCTAAAATTCTGTCATGAGTGAAAAAATTGTTGTTTTATGAAATGAAAATATAGATCTAAAGGGGGGGGGTCGTCTGCAAATGCTTGAAATATGTGAATTTTTTTTTAACTGGTTTGGAAATAAAAATTTAAAGATCAAAATAAATGATACTAAATAAAGTAAAAAAATTTAAAGTACAAAACATCACATATTTATAAACTTGATATCATGTAGACAAATTGTCAAAGTATTTAAAGCAAAAAGGCATTCTCAGTTCAATGGAGAAACCGATTGTACAACCAATAGCTAGTTGGTTTGCTCTTCCGGTTACAAAGTGATAATCATTTTTGCATTTAAACTGATTGCCCCACACTGCCGATTTGATAGATTTTTTACAGTAATTGGACCAGTTCCATGGTATATCACTTACCTGCTTGTTTTAGCAAACACTAGAATTGATTTTGCCAAAAATGTTTGCACATTTTAGGAAAGGTTCTTAAAGTGTTTGAAGAGCTTTTAACAGTGAACATGTAGATGTATCTATAAAATCTTGTTTGGGCATGTTGCATGAAAACAGTCTATCTTTTAATGGGCTGTCATTAAAACTTGATATTTTAATGAAATTAATATGTAGTTTAGATCTGAACCCCCATCCTTGTTTGTGTACCCCAAACTCCAGTTACAAAAGGGTGCAAAAACCTCAAGCTAGAAAATGCACAGCACACTCTGTCACATTCTCTCTGATAAATTAGCCATTCTTAAAGAGAGTGTTCTTTTCCTATTTGTCAGATTTGATTTTATTCTTTTGACAGAAATTTAGCACATGTGATTGCATTTTAATGAATCAAATATTAAATACTAGATATGTCCTTTCTCATACTTGTACTTTCAAATACAAAACTGATGTAGGGCTAATCTGATTAGGTCCTGTGTACAAAATGGAGATAAAAGAGAACAAAAATAACATGAGTGCTAAAAACTTTGAGATTTTCTTAGGTTTTAGCATATCATATCTTTCATTCGTTTCAAGATTTTTTCAACTTTAAAATGCTAAAACTGGATCTCATTAGAGGTATTTGATGCTTATAAAATAGCTAAATCTCAGGAGCTTCCGGGGTCCTCCGGCTCCCTGGACCCCTGGCCAGGGCGTTGCCCTGGACCCACCAGGGGCCCTAGCGGCCCCCAGGCCCCCAGCTCAATTTTCAGTATTTTCAGATTTTTTAACTTTTACCCCTGATTTTAGCGCCCGCATTGTTTACATTTGGACGCTATTCGGGCTTTATGAGTTATGTATACTAGTGCCGAATGGGGGCTGAGTGACAGAAACCATTGATAATGAAGCAGAGATCTCAGATCAAGATCATTACCCTACTTATGTGTACATTGATCTTAATCTTCACTTTTACGATTAATGCAGTCATGTACGACTGAATAAATATATATCCATATAATAATTATACGTTAAGGTCCGCATTTCATTTCGTTTGTAAATCCCTATATCCTGGGTTACCTAGGTGAACTTCACATCATTAACTCCACTCAATCCTCGCTTTCTCAGGTGAACCTCTTTTTTACTCCACTATATCCTCGTTTTCTCTGGTGCACTTCACTATGTTTACTTCACTCTAGCCTCGGCCACCCAGGTGCCTTTCATGACGCGTACTTCACTACGTCCTAGGTTACCAAGGTGGTTTTCATTTACGGTTCTCCCCACTATTTCATGGGTTACCTTGCTGCATTTCTCTTCGTTTATTCCACTGTATCCTCGGTTAACCTGATGTACTCCATGAGTACTTTCCTCATGAAAATGTTTCAAAGCTAGATTACCGTGGTTGGATTTTTCCGGTCATTTGATATGTCAAAAGAACGTCGTTTACGTGTGAGCCATGCTCTGTACAAAAAGGGGCTTGATGCATCTGCAAAAAGTATCGACCCAGTCAGCCTGCGCAGTCCGCGCAGGCTGACCTGGGCCGAAACTTTTTGCTGTTGGTCAATTTTCTGCATATCCAACGAGCAGTTCACCTCATGATTCAGTCGGTTCTTGGACGAAATGGATTTTTATTGATCCATAATTATATGATGGCTTACTTCGTATCATGCATTACGGAGATGCATTAAGCCCTCTTTTGCCAGAGTATGACTCATGTATCATCCTGGAATATGCGTACATGTGTAAACCTTTTACTGCCGCTAGAGAAAGACGTGTGGTACGTCCAGTCGGATATTGGATCTACCCTGTCTGCTACTTCATTCTCCTCATTTGTAATGGAATTATTATTTAGACATCTAAGCCAGGTGACTGTACTTAGCTCATAAATAGTCAGGAAACGTAAGGACATAATCTCAAAGTGTGAACCATGAATGCCGAAAGAACTTATTTAATACTATTTTGTGTTATATTTGGAAATATTGGGTACGTGCGTTCTATAATCGGGGTGAATCATATACCACGTGATGCTCCTTTGAATTGTCTTGCACCACCAATGGAGGTGCGCGAAAGAACAGCTGATGTGATATTTACCGCCAAAGTTTTAAGTCTGTTACAAATGGTACAAGTAGATGGCCTTTATTCCGGTGAAGTTCAAGTTAAACGGGTATACAAGGGAGATAATCTCGTAACGAACATGAAAAGTTTAACACGTGATGCACGTGCTTTTGGAAATTACAATAAAGTGCTGCGTATAATAGGTCTCGGTGACTCGAGTATTTGTGAAAGTAGTGTGCGAGAAAAGGATACTAAAATTTTCTTTCTGAAAACAGACACTGAAACTGGTGACCTACGATTGTCGGCTCCGATCATACACATGTCGAGCTACACACTGAAGAAGGTGGACGCTGCTGTTAAGCGTGAGTACGCAGTCTATATTTTTTTTCTTAAATTGATTTTCGTTTATTTATCGTCGCCATCAAAGGCACTTGGTTTCCATGACTTTTAGCTAATAGCTCTTTGTTATTCATATTAATTATTAAGCATTTACTTTACAATATCTATTAAGTTATTATGATGGACTGTGTGTTTACGTTATTGTGGTTCCGGTATTGGCCATCTTCGCTTTGCGACTATTTGGGAACAGCGGAAATTGAACGAACTTCCGTTCCTTGAAAAGATGGCCGCTGAGAAACCTTCTAGTATTTATAGTATCAAGTGTGCCAAGATTTGTCAATTGTTTATTGTCGTTTATTTTATATCTTTTTTAGAGTATTATTGAGCTGAGGCAAATTTAAGAAATAATCTTCTTTCTATCGTGGTTTATCGTTCAATAAACCACGTTGTGAGTTATGAGGCGCAATGAATAAACCACTCGGGCTATCGCCCTCGTGGATTATTTATTGTGCCTCATAACTCACAACTGTGGTTTATTGAACGATAAACCACGATAGAAAGAAGATTATTTCGATTCTAACATGACCAACTCTTAATGAAAGGAGAACAAGTTCATACTTAGAGTAAAAACGCGGATGCAGATGATACTCCATTGAATAACTTACTTACTTACTTTATACAGAATGACGTCACTCTATATAGAATAACATAGATTTTACCACGCTTTCGTTGCACTGTGTTTATAGTGCCGACTTTGCGTGTTGTGTTAGAATATACTTTAGCCCACATTTCGACTGTTTCAGTCAGTGCCCGATTATAAATTATGGTTCTGAAAGGGTCAGAAATAATATTGTTAATTTCTAGGCTGCAGAGCGCGACTCACTGACCTTTTGTGGACAGTATAGATCAAGATCAGACTGCACAAAACGTGCAGTCTGATCTTGGATCTACACAGTCCGATAAAGACAGCTTGTCTGCCAAAAAATACCTTAGAAATTGCAAAATTTGCGTTTTTACTACCGGCTAAAAAATTCATTCCAATTATTTAGCAGGATAATGTAACAAAGGTTATATCAATCTAATCAATTCGGCAGAAGAGCTTTATCTAGGTAGGCATCATGGAACTTGCAGATATGTACTTGTCAACCAATATCTGTAAAATCTTAGGTCTCAAATCCTCGGATAATCGCGATGCTCGGATTATCCAAAAGGGAAAACAAAATGCATGTACTCGTTGGTTTATGTCTGAAGTACGGTGTAAAATAATGGGATATCTTGGAGGGGCGTCGATAGGTGAGTTGGTGTAAGTAACCCCTCTCCCGAATACGGAGAAAAATCTAGTGGACATCCTCAATTTGTTATTGGTAAAGTTTATGACAAATATCACGGGATTCCTTCAATTAGTTATGTGTATTATGTCCAGTTTTAACCTTTACCAAATTATCTCGTGTTGAAATAACCCTCAAGAAGAAAGTGTTTGAAAAGAATAATTGTGTGAAAAGAAAATGCTGGTAAGCAGCATTTCATCCATTTCTCACAATGTTTCCACTCTTTCTAAGAGAGATTTCATCATTTGAGCCATGTGTCATATGTTGTCTGCAAATGCTTTCAATTTGGACCAGTCAAAAATTTTGTTCTGTGGTTAAACTGTTAATTAAATGAAATGGACATTTCCCGCCGATAGAAAAACTTCAAAAAATTCGGATTTTAAAGATCTCTTCGAAGGAAAAAAATCTCATTGTATCGGACAGTGTAGATCAAAGATCAGACTGCACGTTCTGTGCAGTCTGATCTTTGATCAACACTGTCAGCAAAAGTAGACTGTGTCATGCGTAGAAACCATAGGGTGAAAGAGACACCTTTAGGTTTCTACTTCTTATCAAGACTCGAAATCTTAATGCGTAACTTAACTAGTGACATTGACATTGCGAGAGGCAATTAAGCGTTTTAACCGTCGACCCCGTGATATTAAGACCCTGAGAGAGATGCCGATTAAAAAAAATAGTGGGAAAAGGAAAATTTGCTCCATCGATACAAATTTGTGGAAAAATGAGAAATTGTTTTATTAAGAAAAAAATTGTGACCACTTTAGTCAATATAGGTTTTATGATAGTACTCCTATTTTTGAAGACGAAAAAAATCAACATAGTATGTTCAGAGAGTTGCGGTTTGGGGGAAAGGTTGAAGGGTATATAATTTTCTTGTTGTGATTTTTCGAATGATCACTTTTTTTATACAGTGATATTGCCCCCTTTTTTTTTTCTAACAGAAGCGAGGTATAGGTCGAATAAATGGGGCAGAAATTCATTCCATGCAGATATCCTGTATTTCTCAAAGCATTTTAAAACAAAAGTATCGCATGGGAGTACCAACGCTCGGCTGCAAGTGCTTAACTTTCAGATGAAAAGTCGAAAAAGGGGCATAACTGTGCCAAAAATTATTCTATGGTTATCTGCCCCTGTTGTATAAGTTCAAATAAAAACACGAGTTTGATTATTTCAAAGTGAAAACTTGCACAGAGAAAGAAGCCCACAAAGTAGTATATGAAGCTTTGAGAAAAAAAAAAACAGCTAAAATGATCCGAAATAATTATATCGCTTAACCCTTTCGACACACAATCCCGACTTTCAACGACCCTGAGAGAGAAGCCTTTTAAAGACATTGTGGGAAAAGGAGAAAATGCTGGTAACCAGTATTTTCTCCTCTTCCCACAATGTTTTCTATCCTTTGAATGGCAAATGTCCTGTTTTAAGTAACATGTAATATGTCGTCTGCAATTGCTTTCAATTTGGACAAGGCTAGAATGTTGTCGTCTGGTCAAGGGTTAGACCAGAATCAGAGACTTGAAAAAAAGGGAAACAAATGAACAATCTATTTCCCCTTGTAACAATCTTGCTGCTTTTAATAATTTAATGATATCGTTTTGAAATGTTGATTTTCTGTATTGGAGTTTCACGGCATTTTACTAGCTTAGGTTATATCACAGAGCATATTTTTGCTGGCTTTTTCACACCAGTACTGACACAACTTTCTTTCAAAGTCACCGGCTACTTTTATCACATGCATCAGAGGTGAGAGGCGAACATCACCAGAAAGAAAAGTTTACCTCAACCGGATATCGAACCCGCAACCCCCAGGTCACGAGTCAGATACGCTTACCACTGAACTACCTGGCCCGAATAACTGAGCAACACAGCACGAATTACGTTTCTGCGCAATAGACCTGATACATTTGAGAAAAATCGCGTGTTTCAGCAGTCTCTCTTTTTGCCACACTGTTTTAAAAAGAGGCTGCAAAACAAATGTAAAATTATATGAGCGTCACTCTGGTAAATGGGGGTCTAAAGTATCACCGTGATCCAATGTACCAAGGCAGTCATCACATAATTATGGATGCATAAAATTCATTTTGCATAACAAAGCGACTGAATCATGAGGTTGAATTAGTCTTTTGTAATGCAGAAAATTTACCACTAGCAAAAAGTTTCGGCCCAGGTTAGCCTGCGCGGATTGCGCAGGCTGACCTTGGTCGATACTTTTTGAAGATATCATTAAATCTCCTTTTCACTGAGCGTGGTTCATATAGATAGTTGTTTGCAGGGTTGTTACATGTTTCAAAAAGGTTTGAGAGAAATTCCATACCGAATTGAGCGTTGCTAGTCACACTGCTATCATTTAGATAATGGCTGTATACAAACAGATTTTTTCACCTCAATTATTTTTAAGTAATCGATGTTGCCATAATCTTGTATACTTTTTCGTGGTTGAGGGTACTCTATCCCACGACCGGTAAATAAACAAAACTAAACTATTTCAGCCAATCAGAAAGATTTTTTTAACCCTTAGGCTGTGGAAAACGATTAATGAACCTTTTGCGGACAGTGCAGATCAAGATCAGACTGCAAAGAACGTGCAGTCTGACCTTAGATCTGCACTGACCGATAAGAAGATAATTTTTGCCCTCAAAATAAGTTTGAAATAGCACTATTTGGATTTTTACGATGGACTTGAAAGTTTCAATTCACTTATTTAGCAGGTTAAGGGTCTATGCGTTCAAAGGAGTTGAGGCTCATGATCATGATAAACACAGATACTTGTAGAGTATAGATCCAAGACCAGATTGTACGTTCTGTGTAGTCTGATCTTGATCCACACGGCAATGGTCCCGAATTAGCCATTCATGTGTTAAGAGTCGAAATAAGAGGTGAAAGTCAATGAAGAAAAACGCTTCACAGCTTCTAATATGTCTCTCTGTCGTTAGGTTTCACTCGAGTAAATTCGTCGAAAAGTGTATACATAAGCATACCATCGGCCGAAAATCCCTTTAACCCTTTACTTTTCGTGACAATGGTTATGTGGGAAAGCAGCCAGTGGCTTGGAAAGAAAATTGTGCGGAGTACTGGTAAAAGTGACTCCACGAAAGCATGGACAGGTGCACTGGCCGCCGCGATATTAACTGAAATAATGTTGAAAACGGCGTTAAACACCAAACAATCTATCAATTTAAGCCTTTACCTACAATCTCGAATTTTAACAACCCTGAGAAAGAGGCCGTAAGAAAACATTGTGCGAAAAGGAGAAAATGCTGGTAACCAGCATTTTCTCCTTTTTGGACAATGTTTTTTTTTTTCACTTAAGACGAAGTCCATCTTTTTGAGCTATATTTAAATTTTCATCTGCAAATTTTGCTTTCAATCTGGAAAAGTCTACATTTTTGTGGTGTAATATAAAGTTAAATGCTTTTGCAGTTTTCATTGCATAAATGTATTGACGTGTAGAGTTTTACGAAGTCTTCAAGCTTTTTTTTACGTTATGTTAGTCAAAACTTTAGTGCGATGAAGGCATTTTAGGATGAAAAGCAAACACTGAAAATCCATATGCAAACTTGACACACAATTTTCACCAGGTCGTGATCCTTTCGAGATTTGGTTCAAATCTTGTTTGCGCGAGCATATATAAGCCATACTCTGGCAAAAGGGGACTTAATGTATCACAATAATGCCATGATACTAAGCAAGTCTTTTCGTAAATATGGATCTAAAAAATCTATTTTGTTTAACAAGCGACTTAATCATGGGGTACAATGCTCTTTTGACATGCAGAAAACTGACCAGTTGCAAAAAGTTTTGACGCAGGTCAGCCTGCGCAGACTGCGCAGGCTGACCTGGGTCGAAGCTTTTTGCAGATGCTTTAAGCCCCCAATTCACAGAGTATGGCTCATATCTATTAGCACACAATATTTTCATTTTGTTTCTGAAGTTAGAATTTTCATTCATTCATTTTTGTAGTTTTTCTGTGTTTAAATTGTGAGCCTCGCTTGCGTCACTATTGGAATTCACATCTTTACCAAACAGTCCCGGCTTTTTAACGACCTTTAGGATGTCGACTTTTGAAAACATTATGGGAAAAGGAGAAAATCCTGGTTGATCTAATCAGCATTTTCTCCTTTTCCGACATTTGTTCTTCAATTTCAAAGACGGGCATTATCATTTGAACCACATTTCATGTCGAGGGTAAATCAGGGTTTTCCCCTGGACTATCTTATAAAGTGCTTATTATCCCCCGCCGAAGGCGGAGGGATATAGGTTTAACGTTGTCCGTCCGTCCGTCCGTTCCCGTCCGTCCGTTCCCGTCCGTCCGTTCCCGTCCGTCCGTTCCCGTCCGTCCGTTCGGTACAATATCTCCAATACCATTGGACGGAATTTCGTGAAACTTTATACATGTGTACAATAACCTGTTCCGCCGATATCCATTTTTTTTCCTTTGATTCGATGCAAAATGGCCGACTCGGAGCGATTTTTAGTTACGCGGTCGCGTGGGGGATATCATTTCAACGAAATTGCTTGTTTTATCCTTATTCAAATGAATAAATGAAAGCATTCATTTAAATTTCGGGAATTTTAAGAACATTTGGGGGCCCAAGTTCAAAGAAAAAAAGGGTGTTTTGGAATCCATGAGCAAATGCTCGAAATTTTACATGCATTCAGTTCTATAGTGTTGTCGCCTGGAAAGGATTTAATTAATGGCAAAAGATAGCTGATTCATGCGCTATTCGGGTTTCCAGCATTTTCTCTTTTTCTGACAATGTTTTCTAACCCTTTAGGACAAATCTCATTATCTGAGCCACATTGTGTATGTCATCAATTACGATGCTCTGGAAAAAGGTGACTTAATGCATCTCTGTGATGCATTATAGCAAACAAGTCACCACATAGTTAGAGTTCCATAAAAATCCATTTTTTTAATGATTGACTGAATAAGGAGGAGTAATGGTCCTTGAATATGCAGAAAATTACGAATAGCAAAAAAGGTTTGACTCATGTCAGCCTGCGCGGACAGCGCAGGCTGACATGAGTCGATACATTTTGCAGGTGCGTTAAGCCTCCTTTTTATAGAGCATGGCTCATTACTATAATGGTTTGTCGTCTGGAAAAGAAGCCTGAATATACTGTGGCCAGCGAGAGTTGTCATACTTTATGATCATTTTGTCTGTTGTGATGTTTTGCTAATCATAATCGATTTCGTTTTAAATACCAGATTTTCCTTGAACCAAAACCCTGTTTCGTTTCAAACATTATTTGCTTTGGTGGAATTCTCCGTTGTTTTTCAGATATTCATTTTTTTTGCCACAGACTCTGGACAGGTTTCTGATGTTGGCTTTTTGTTTGAAAAGATTAATTTCGAGGCAACAAAGAAGCAGGAATGGTTTTATTGTATTAGAGGGACATATGTTTGAAAACATAAAATCATGAACCGTTTTAAATAATTTTTGTATAGTGTTGGAGGGAGTGGGTGGGATTGTAAAGTATAGGAGTAGACCAATACTTTAATTTATTATCTTAAAGTTGCATTCTTTAATTAAAGGGACACTCTGTCGAATTAACGAATGTCGCATATCATTCATCTATGCATTGCATTGCACTGCTTTGTTTGTTTGTTTGTTTGCTTCGTTCTTTCGTTCTTTCTTTCTTTCTTTCTTTCTTTCTTTCTTTCTTTCTTTCTTTCTTTTTCTCTTTCTTTCCTCTGTCAACGCTGACTATTGTTTCGACAATAGTTATGTGGGAAAGCGGCCAGTTGCTTGGAAAGAATATTATACGGGGTACTAGTAAAAGAAACTCCAGGAAAGCATGGATAGGTGCACTGGCCTCCGGGCTATAACTGTCTCATTGCGCTACAAATATGGGTCAAAAGACAGAATACTAAAACTTTCATCTTAAATGTAGTATATTTAGAAACATCTTATATTTAGAGACACGTGTACTTTTTTCTTGCACAGGCTACTAGTATCTTTTTATGTTGCGATCGCAAGTATGGAGGTTTTCCAAGGAATTCAAAGACAGCAGTACACGGATTATCGTTTCTGAAACAAAAAAAAAAAAAAATCGGAGTAGTTCTCCTTTAAATTCCAAATCGTTAATTTGATATATCATTATCAGTTGTTACATATCTGATCTATATTTTTCAAAAAATGTCTAAATCGTGTCAGACAAGGCCACACAGAAAAAATCTCATTTCCTCCATATCAAAATTTTTCAAAAAGGTTTAATCCTTAGCCTGCTAAATAACTGAAATGAAACTTTCAAGTCGATAGTAAAAACCTAAACATTGATTATTCAACGTTATTGGGGGGGGGGGGGGGGATATCTCCTTATCGGACAGGGTAGATTCAAGATCAGACTGCACGTTTTGTGCAGTCTGATCTTGATCTATACTGTCCGCAAAAGGTCTGCGCCTCGCGCAGCCTAAGGGTTAATGTATGTTTAAATTCTTTACCACACAATCCCGCGTTTTAACGACCCTGAAGAAGAAAGCTTTTGTAAAACATTGTGGGAAAAGGAGAAAATGCTGGTAACCAGCATTTTCTCCTTGTCCCGCAATGTTTTCTAACCTTTCTCCATTACCAGTGTTACATTTTTGCCAAGTCATCGTTTGCTGCTTTTCCTGCAATGCTTTTAAAGTTTGCCTACTCTTGAGATTTAGTTCCTATTTGTGCTGTAATTGGTTCACAATAGTGTATTGTGCATGCGTAAATTAGTAGCACATGGTTTGAACTGCACATGTAATGTAATCGGCAGACAAATACATTCTTTTGTTGGGGTCAAAGGCGAAATATTTGACATAGTGAGGCGTGAATATTTATGAATGAAAAATTCCAGACCAAAATATAAGGCAGTTTAACTATTTTTTTTTTCCTCTCTTCCCATTCAAAGTAAGACGCTCCAACCCTTTTTACGTACTCCACTGTTCAAAGGAAACTTTGGACTATTGTAACCTTATAACATGGGGGGGACGGGGGGGGAGGGGGGGAGGGGGGAGGGGGGGGACGGGGGGGAGGAGAAATACGAACCTTACTCTGACAGGCTTCTTTTAGCGCGAAGGAAAAGCGTTTCAAAGAATGGATTTTTTTAGCGGGTTCAACAAACAGCAAGTGGACTTACTGTTGTCACAGCAGTAATTTTGGACACATTGACATTGAAAACAGAATGTAAAATCATTCTTCTCGATACTTTGCTGCTCTTTTCCCGATAAAACTGATGTTTTTCTGTATTTTTCTCACCGTTTTTTTTTTGCAAAAATATGTACAGAAAGTATTGCATCTATCACGAGGAATGATTTGAATCGCGCTCTATGAAAAGGAAGCTTAATGCATCTGCAAAAAGTATCGATTTAGGTCAGCCTGCGCACCCCTAGCAAACCGACTTGAGACAAAACTTTTTTATCTGCGTGCCAAAGGACCAGTCTACCTCATGAGAAAGTCGGTTTTTAGATACAATGGATTTTAAGGATCCATAAATACTTACCTGGGATAATGCATCACGGAGATGTATTACACACCCTCCTCAGACACAATTATCCTTGAAAATTCGGAGTGAAATAACCTTTACTAGTTGTAGACGACTTTTTCCTGATTTGGTCACAGACTGTTAATAATTTTTATATAATAGCAAGTTGCGCTACCTTTCTCAAGAATTAATCGAATCAACAATAAAAAAGGTCTTTCTGATAAAAGAGTGTGACAGTAGTTCTTGCCTAGCTAACTAACTTAGATCCCACTTCTTGTTCCATCAGATAATTTCTTAAGCATGTATAACATTTCATAAAAAAAAATCTTTTTCATCGTTCCCTACCATTGCAAAATATTGCCAAACCAATCCGCTTTTAAAGAAACTGAGTCTTTCCCCACCCTCACGCCCACCCCCAACGCCCACCCCATCATAAAGAAAACTTGGATATTAAGTGTCTCATACTACTCTTCCATTAAAGTGTTTACTAATCTTAGATATTAATTGCATAAACACCTGCATCAGAGATAAAATTATGTTATCGTTATCTGAAGAAAGTTCATAGATAAATTTCGGAAGCATCTTGTCGTCAGCCATCTTAACGCTTAGGCTGCCTAGTGCGAGTCAAATGCACCTTTGCGAACAGTATAGATCCAAGATCAGACTGCACATAACGTGCAGTCTGATTTTGGATCAATACTGTAGGATACAGTGCATACATTTTGGGCGGAAAGAACTTGGAAAATCTCTCTATATGGGTCTGCACTTTTTGCTGAATTTTTTTGTTCGATTCATTTAGCGGGTTCGGAGTTAATTACAATAAAATTGTACGTCACCTAGCTTACAGCGGACAAAGTTCTCCATGAATAAAATTTTATGTTACATGTTTTGATCTAACTGTTACTGTATAATGTGCTTGTTAGACTCTTGTGGGTTGAGGAAGACCGGTGCAGGGTTTGATATCTTACAGTAAATACATGTAGCTCAAAATTATCGGACATCCGTCATCTTTTCAATGTTATGTCATCTTTATATAACGTTACCAAGTTGACAAATGCATGTTACAATCGTTGTGAACGCTTGCTTATTACGAGTTATTTTAAAGCTTTACAAAACCATATTTGGATAAAAATGAAAACGGTAGAAAAAGTAAGAAGTTGCGCCTATTAATAATCTACTTTTTTTTTTCAAAAGTATATATCTCTGGCTATGCTGTAAAGACCTACCCCGTGACATACGTAACAAAACATTTAACAGAAAAGTATTTTTAGTACACGGGATATTTCACATGCTTTTTAAATTATATTGTACATATCTGAGCCTTAAAGCCATGGTCGCAGGGCAAATAGAAATGGTCTGGTTTTTTTTTGTTAAAATATTCTCAAAACTTTCCGAAACAAAATCTGTTTATATGCCATTTTGATCCTTCCCACACAATCCCGACTTTTAACGACCCTGAGAAAGAAACCCTTTGAAAGCATTGTGGGAAAAGGAGACACTCCTGGTGACCCGCATTTTCCCCTTTTGCCACCATATTAAGTATTTTCTATCCTTTTCCCGGCAAAACAAATTTTCATTTTTTGAGTCACGTTTATTTTGTCGTCTGCAATTGCTGTCAATTTGGGAAAGTCTAACATTTTGTCGATTGGTGAAGAGTTAAAATGGAAACTTACATTAATATGTTTAAGGCCACTTCAGTTAGAATGTAATAAAATTTGACTTTGTAAATTTTATATTTATTCATAGTGATAAAATTGTGATATAGACAGGACAATATAGGAAATGTGACGCCAGATTTTATTGCTTACCGATTCGAACGCTAACTTTATATTATTACCTCACAGGCTTGAGTTTAGACAGACTATTTACTGGGATGAGTGTAACAAGGAGAAGCCATGGGAGAGAACGAAATTAAGAAACAGTGCGACAAAACGACACTTTTTTTTTTTTCAATGACATGGAAGACATTGTTGAAAAGGTGCAAATTCCTCTTAACAAACAAACGCTCCTTTCCGTCCGAACGCTATTTAACTCGGTACGAATCAACCTCCTGATTTACGACTACGAGGATGGCGGACTTTGAATAAAAGCGTTAAACAAGGACAATTTGCTGGTAACCAGCATTTTTTTTTTACATTTTCTTTAAATACGATCTTATATCTTATAAAGATGAAGATAAATGATGATCAACATGTCTGTTTATGTATCTATTTTACTGCACTTAAAAAATGGTTTTTGAATTCCAAGGACAGCTTCTTTGCTTTTTTTACAGCTGAAATCAAGATTATGTTTCGGAGAAAGATTCCTTTTTCCTGCATGGACAACTCGATTTCGTTTATTGGTTAAACATGGAACCTTTGCGAAATCATCCCCCAGCTAAAGTCAGATCACTAGTGTCCTGATGAATGACTTTGTTTCTTGGCTTATCGCCCTTCTTATGTGGTGGGGCGATGGGGTTTAAATTCTTTCTTTCTTTCTTTCTTCCTTTCTTTCTTTACCAGATGACAAAATCCTAGACTTTTCCTAATCGCATTTGCAGACGACAAATCAAATGTGGCTTTGTCTATGATAGGTAAGAAAAATCATTGTGGGAAAAGGAGAAAATGCTGGTTACCAGCAATGTCTCCTTTTCTCACAATGTTTTCAAAAGGCTTCTTACTCAGGGTCGTTGATAGTCGGTATAATTTAGTAAAGAAATTAATGTATGATTACTACAAGTGAAGAGACTATCTAGCCCTTTCCGAAACGACAAACATTAGACTCTTCCGAACTGAAATCATCTGCAGACGACAGTTCTAAAGCTGGTACCAATGAGCTTAAGTTTTCTGATAGAGTAGAAAACATTGTGTGGAAAGGAGAAAATGCTGGTAAGCAGCAGTTTCTCCTTTTTACACAATGTTTTCAAAAGGCTTCTTCCATATGGTCGTGAAAAAGTGTTTGGTATAAGTTTAGTATAGAGTGCCATATGTTAGAACCACTTTTGTAATAAAACGGCTTTTTGTAATAAAATTTTCAATTATTACAAAAGTGTTCTAACAGTGCTAGTGTCACGAGGTTTTTTTTATTTTTTTTTTAAGATTTACTAGAATTTGGTAAATAAATCGCCTTTGAAGGATGGTTAGCTTTTTACAAAAGACTGTTATCATAAAATAGTGTTTTGAACCTTCAGCTCTCAAGGCAGTCCCTTTATTTCTTTGTGATCCACTCAGTACTTTCATTACTGAAAACAATTGATCGTATTGTGTTTACCGTCGTTTTTGACATTATTTCATTTATATCGTTGATGCCAGTGCACCTATCCATGCGTTCCTTGTGATTCTGTTATCGGTAGTTTGCACAATGTTCTTCCCAAGCCTCTGGCTGCTTGCTCGGGGAGCCATCGTCAAAACAATGATCAGCAGTGAGAGAGGAATGAATGCTGTCGCAATGAGTATCATCAAGCCTCGGAAAGAAATTCGCCGAGCTGGGGATTCGAATCCAGCGACCCCATGTTCTCAAGTCTTGTACGCTACCGACTGCGTTACATGGGCTCGCCCCTGAAAACAAAAGCGGGCGAGAACTCGTTACAGTTTTTGTTCATTACACTTCATTACGGTCGCCATTCAATTACGGGCAGCAGAATCTAGAACAGAATAGCTCCATACGAGACCAAAAGATTGATTGAATGAATTAAACAGAAAGTAATGAGGTACTCGGTCTACCAAAATGAAGGATATTGTTCCTTGCTATCGAACCTGTAAAATATTTTTGACTGCAGTTGTTTGAGAAAATTTTCAACTTACTGCATTTTCGACGATGATTATGTGGGAAAGCAGCCAGTAACTCGGGAAGAATTTTGTGCGAAGTACTGTTAAAAAGAACTCGTGGAAAGCATTGATAGGTGCAGTGGTTGCTGCGATGTAACTCAAATGACGTTTGAAACGGCTTTGAACACCATGCAAAGAAAATTATCGTAGTTTTCGTGTCGGATTGTGTTTTACTGTGCTCTCAACAGGAATCAGTCGTGTCACCATATTCGCTCACTTATTTACGTCATTTCTTGGTTTCAACAATGTTAGGCTGCTCAGATTTGCAGTGCCTCGCCCAAGGACACTCCTGCAAAATCTGTGCTTCTGACGAGAATCGAACCAGGATTTCTTTATTATAATTTGGATTATCTCTTGATAAGATCACAAAATTTTGGATTTTTTCATTTTGAAAGTATTTTTAAAAGTATTTGTAGACAACGAATAAAATGTGGATTTAATAATGGGATTATTCTTTGAAAGGATAGAAAACATCTCGGAAAAGGAGAAAATGCTGGTTACCAGCATTTTCTCCTTTTTCCACGATGTTTTCGTAAAGCCTTTCTCTGTTTGGGTCGTTAGAAACATAGGGTTGTTTCGTAAAACGTTATATAGAGGCATAGACATTATGAGGTGTCACACATGTGTTATAGAATATGCTAATTAAGTGTTCTATCGCATCCTTTGTTGTGGGTACCCTCCGAAACTAATCCATTAGCTTTCTAAACAAACTGGCAGAAGGCAACTTTGAAAACATTCCCCCAAAATCTAGATTTTCATCTTGACGTTTGGTAGACGATCAAAGATAGAAAAAAAATATAGGAAAAGGAAAAAGTACGAGTTACTTGTCATTTGTATTTTTTTTTTTATTGATGAATTTCTTTCCAGGATACTTAACGGTTGAACGAAAAAAACTCTGTAAGATTTCCCAATCGTCCCATACCTCATTGTAAGGAAATTTTACAAGCCCGATTAGAGGCTCGTAATTTCATCTGTTTTTAAATTTATCTGGATTCTTTTTGACGTTACCAAACCATCTTTTGGGAGAATAACTAAACACGATTTTGAATTACTGTGAATGCATGAGTTCGGCGGCGTAAGGTACGATGCATTATTAATCGTCATTCATTCTTTTCCAGGCGACAAAATATTGCACCATTCGACAAACCTCGTGTGATCCGTTCTTCGGATCCCTTGGCTGTAAAACGATGGGTGATGTGCACCTACACGGTACATATCTTTGCCGGAAATATACTCCGCTTTACCGTTATTAAAATTGTAAGGCTCCGCTTAAAAAAAAGAAAGCAAAAGTCACATTTTTCTTCCGAAATTTTTCTGAATACATTTCTGCTGACAAATATAATTTTCTACGATTGAGGTACGAATTAGGAGAAAATTATTTTCCCTCGTGTAAAATGCGAGTAACCTAAGATAACCATGTTGCACGTGAATGAATAGGAAAAGTAATATATGTATTAAGGTTGTCATTCAGCTTTTGGTAACCAACGTATCTAGACTTTTCTTTTTTATTCCCGACGTTTCTGGTTTTTTTGTTGTTTTGATAAGACTGGAATAGGGCGATAGTACTTGTTGCTAAAGAGTTATGTATGAAAAATTATTTATTGGTTACCCAAGTGCTTGTCACGACTATGCCAAATTACAATTTGTAATTCATGAAATATTGTTGGGTTATCTTTTTGTTTCTAGGTTACGGAATGGTATATAGGGAAACAGTTTGTACATTTAATTTTAAATGTGGGCTATCAATTCCGTTGGCAGTTTTCATCGACAGATTTGAAAAATGTGAATAACTTCATATTGGTTGTTGATGTCTTTGCTAATCGATTTACACGGGCGCCGCCATTATCTCCCGCTAGATGGAATTGTACAAATACACATCTATCAAATATGGGCATTCTGGGTACAGAACCGGACTACTTTTCAAAACAACAACCGTTACTTTGAATTTCAAAATGAAATAAACGTTTACTCAATAAAACGCTACCTGGTGCGATTCATTCATCTGTGATCGGCTAGCATGTAATCTATGCATCGGCCATTTATTAAAACAGCTCCTACATGCTTGGGTAATAGGCTAATAGCTTCGGTATAAGCCCTACTTTTCCCAAGTATTCGGGGACGGGTGATGCGTCATAGCAGACAGGTCGAATCTTCGAAGAATATGACATGCGCAGACAACGCGGGCGCCGCCGTGTTTAAGATCACGTGACTGTGACTGACAGCACATGGGAACCTCCTTGACCCTTATCCTGCTAAATAACTTAGATGAAACTTTCAAGCCGATTGTAAAAAGCCGAATGTTGCTATTTCAACCTTATTTTTTGGAGAAAAACATCTTATCGGACAGTGTAGATCCAAGATCAGACTGCACGTTCTGTGCAGTCTGATCTTGATCTAAACTGTCCGCAAAAGGTCATTTAGTCGCGCTTGGTAGCCTCCGGGTTAACGCGGGCAAGGTTAGATGTAGTTACAGAATCGGCCGAGTTGTGACGAGCGAACGTTGCACTTGTCCACACTGAAAGCATTTGCAGATGACAAATAAACGTCATTTTTTTTTTTGTCAATTTATGTCCAAACTGTAGCAGTAGACCATAACATGTGTTGACGAAAGAAACGACCATGTGGACTGTTTGTCTTTGCATGACAACACGCAAGATCTTAATTGAAATTCGAATAAATGTGCCGGACCACAAAGGCAATGTTTCTAGCTATTGCGACCAGCACATTTATTCATGCTTTCCTGATGTTCCTTTTTCTTTTTTTTTTCCGCACAATATTATATCCAAGTCCGTGACTGGTTGCTTTCCCAGAGAAACATCGTCAAAAAAAAAAACAGTTCAGCGGTGAGAGTGGAATGAATCTGAGCCGGACTCTGGCATTAGGGGGTTTAACAATCTCTGTGATCAATCATAATCAAGCAAGTCGTCACTTAATTAGGGATGCATAAAAAGACATTTTTTCTAACTACTGACTGGATCTTGAGGTATGCTCCTTGGACATACAGAAAATTTACTATAGCAAAAGGTTGCGGCCCATGTCAGCCTGCGCAGTCCCCGCAGGCTGACATGGGTCGATACTTTTTGCATATGAGTTAAAACCCCTTTTTACAGAACATGGCTCGAATTTTATCTATTATTTCCGCAATTACTATCTTCAATCCTTAGTAAGACTTTAGCCAAGCTCGGAATTGAACCAGCGACTTCTGTGTTTCAAAGCCCTTCACCTTATCCGCTGTGCCACCGAGCCTGGCAATTTGACTGGGCTGTCTGATTTGGAGTCTACGCTGATGAGTGTTAGACGACTTTAGGAATATTTTAGCGAAAACTTCCTTGAAATTGCAATTGCGGATTTTTTATTACACTTTCACAAAGTTGGGGGATGGGATGATCTGTCGTTGGGGTACATATTCACCAACCATTCTTAGGAACATTCTCAGTTTAATTCGAAAGAATTTTCTAAATTCGAAAAGTAACGAAACAAAAAAGTCTGTTGTATTAAGATATCTATGTACATTTACTGCTTAAAAATCATTAAAAAGCTGAAAAGGCAGTCTGAAGTGACTCTGATTGGACAATGCCAAAGAGACATTTCCTGTGTCATGGGTTTTCGCGTTTTTTGTTTGCACCAATCAATTTTTCATCTGTTAATTTCTGGATAGGTATTTCCGCATGAATTGACAATAAGGATAATAAATTTGTCAATAAGGATAACAAATAACTTCAAAACCTGTCATTTCACTCAAGATAAGAGGATAATGGCCCTTCAAACTCTTCTACTCCTACAGTTTTCAACCAATTTAGCTAGGTTTTTTTTATAGGACAGGAATTTGTGAACGCGCAATTTCCACCATGATCGGTAGAATATTAAAGAACCCTATATGGTCCTTTGATATTTTCCCCCCGGTCTAGTCAAAAGGCACCTGTTAGGATTGACTGACTGAATGGTGTTTCACGCCGTTTTCAACATTATTTCATTCATATATTACGGCGATATTTCACATGTTCATATACGAATTTCCAGGTTTTGATCAGTATTAGGCTAGGGATTGGAAGTGTCCTGCTTAAGGACACTTACACAAGAAGCACTTGGAAGGGGCAGTATTTGTCTGGTATATGTCGGTTTACGACTGTTCTAGTTAACTGTTTGTAATTATCTGTTCATTTATTTGCACCCTAAAAGGTTCATATATTATTCGGTATATGACTGATGTCTAAATTGATGTTAATTGGCTTCTGCAGAGGGACTCCATTAACCTTTTTCCAAAAAAAAAAATCTCGTTTTTTACGACCCTGACGTATAAGGCTTCTGAAAACATTGTTGGAAAAGGAGAAAATGCTGGTTACCAGCATTTTCTCCTTTTTCCAACAATGTTTTCATTGTCTGCAATAGTCTTTTATTAAGACAAGTCTAAAGTTTTGTCCTCATGTAAACCATAAATGATTACCCTCTCTGACTCTGTACCAAACGGCTAAGTTTCAGACTTGTCAAAATCCAAAACATTCGCAGACGACAAATCAAATATTACTTCAATGATTAAATAGGAAAAGGAACAAAAATAATGCTGGTTACCTGCATTTTCTTTTTTTGCCCACAATGTTTTCGAAAGTGTTCTCCCTTAGGGTCATTAAAACTCAGAATTGTGTGGTAAACGGTTTTAAAAAACATGCTGCAGCCTATTTTGAAAATCACCCTTTTTAGGTGGGGATTATCAGCTTGAATTAGTGTAAAATGCAGAAATACAGATGCACCAACACTGTGGCCATTATCTTCCGCTAGATGGCATTCTACAAATACACATCTATCTAATTTGAGCATTTTGAGTACGAAACCGGACTACTTTTCGAAACGACAACCGTTACTTTGAATTTCAAAATTAAAATAAACATTTACTCAGTAAAACTCTACCTGGTGCGATTCATTCAGCTATGGTCAGCTAGCATGTAACCTAAGCACCGGCCATTTATTAAAACAGCCCCTACAGGCTAGGGTAATAGCTTCGGTATAAGCCCTACTTTTCCCAAGTATATGGGATCGGTGATGCGTCATAGCAGACAGGTCGAATCTTCGAAGAATATGACATGCGCAGACCTCGACACTGTGGCCAATGGTTTACTTTTATGGAACACTTTCCCATTTTTTTAAAAGATTTTCTCGAAACCTTTGTCGTCTGCTGCAAAACAACAAAACAAACAACAACAAAAGATCGTCTGTAGGAGAAAAGAATAAACCGTTAATGCAATCTACTTGTTTGTCTTCTTGTTGAACACCTTCGAGACCGGAGACCTAACTTGACAACTTGTTTTGTGGCAGCAAGTGAAAATTTTCTCTTCCCCAGGGATTTTGTTGAATATATTTGCAGGAATTAGCAGCAGACAATTTGCAAAATTTTGATACTAACATAGATTAAGGTCAAATGTACGAAAACGTAAAAGAAAATATCCACCGAAGTTTGTGTACAAACGCTCATCGAATTTCTTGTCTACAGTTGTCTTCAATTTGGACAAGTCTAAAATTTTTTCGTCATGTAAACGGATATGACTGATTACCCTCAGTCAACTTTGTCTTGTTCTGTCGTATTATAGCAGAAAAGTGTTCTATTTGATTTTTTCGACGTAGCTGAATGCGCTGGCTATTGACCTACTTCTTCGTACTGACAAAGAATGAATAGATGAAAATTTGCCATTGGTAAAAATTGTGCACATGTTTATTCGGCGGGCCCCTGCTGCCATATTTTCTCGCACATTTATGAAACCACTATTTATAAGCAATGCTAGCGCCAATCGATGCCCCGGGGCCTTCATTCATACCATAGCAAATAAATGTAATAGAGAATGATCCTTTTCTTATTCTAATTGGAAATTCAATATAATCATAAGCGTAGCCCGTTAACCCAATACTACATTTCAACAAAATGAAACACGGTGAGGAGAAAAAAATAGGCAATTGCTTGCGAGGTTATTTTTCATTTTTTTAAATCATATTGAGCCGTCTATCTTTTTTGAAGATATTTCCTGTTTCTATTGTCATTTAACAATAAAGCCCAAAAGTAAACAAAGAGGGTGTTTCAATGCATTTGAATTTATATCATATCATTTAAAAGTATGGAAATGACTGTGAAGATGACAATCTGTCATTTTACGGTCGGTCCAAGTGTTAGTCGCTGACAGGGAAATTAATTTCAAAACTAGGTTAAAACCTGCCAGGTAGCTGTGTCTTTTATTTACTTTATGCCTGATTTTACAATTCTTTTTTCTACCAGCAACTAACATATGGCCTGACCACACGATAAGAGACTGTCATCTCCACAATAGTTTCCATACCTTTATATGGTATGATTTCAACTTAAATGTAACATCACACCTGCTTTGATATTTTGGCCTTTACTGGGCCTTTAATGCTCTTTTAGAGTTCTTGACTTTGTTAATTCGTGCAAAGACTTACTTACGAGTCGACTTCAGCTGTTGATTCGGAAATAAACAGACAGTTATTGCCACAATGGTTAATAGTCTTTGATCCTTACCGTGCTTGGGCCAAATTAGGCTGCTTTTTTGCTGCCAGTGTAGATCAAGATCAGACTGCACAGAACGTGTACTCTGATCCTGGATCTACACTATCCGGTATTTCTATAGATTTTGAGCTATTTCATTTCAAACCGATTTCGGTTTAACAGTTTTTCCGCCTTTTATATTGCCATTGACCATTTCATTAAAGCTGAGCCATGCTTTGTGAAAAGGGGGCTTAATGCATCTGCAAAAAGTATCGACCCAGGTCAGCCTGCGCAGTCCGCGCAGGCTGACCTGGGCCGAAACTTTTTGGTAATGGTCAATTTTCTGCACGTCAAAGGACCAGTATACCTCATGATTCATTAAGTTGTAGGACAAACTGGAATTTATTGATGTATAGCTGTGTAATGACTCGCTTGGTATGATACATCACGGAGATGCATTAAGGCCTCTTTTGCCAGAGCATGGCTCAATTTTATTGAGAAAGCTATGGGTAAATCTATGAACTACGCCTCCTTCACAGCATACAATGAAGTGAATGGGACGATAATTAAGTGGATTTTTATCTTAGAATGTTGCGTGCGAGAAACGTATGTAGGCTTCCTTTGGCGTTCAATATAGACAAGGCATTTCCAGTCATTAGAATTTCTTTGATGACGATAGAAAGACTGGTATGGTGTATTGATGGACGATTGTATTTGAGTCATGTGCTTTGAAAAGGGGGCTTCATGTATCTGCGAAAAGTATCGACCCAGGTCAGCCTGCACAGTCCGCGCAGGCTGTCCTGGGCCGAAACTTTTCGCTTTTGAGCAATTTTCTGCATGTCCAATGATCATCCTACCTCGTGATTCAATTGGTTGTTAGACGAAATGAATTTTATGGATCCTTGATTATGTGATGGCTTGCTTTGTATAATGCATCACGGAGATGCATTAAGCCCCCTTTTCACAGAGCATGGCTCATTTACATGTGGCGAAGTGCCATGTCGAGGTTATGGCGATCGGCGGAAATATTGAAATGGCTTTCACTTTTTGGCTTCAAATATTCTGAGAAGAGCTTGGTCTGTTCATTGAAATTTCGGGAAACTTTACTGGTTAATCCATTACAAAGGCGATACGATGTGTACTGTATTGTAGGGAAAAAAATATGCTGATCACAAGTATTTATTCCTGACATGCAGGCAATTTATGAATAGCAGGATTGCGCAGGCTGACATGTGTCGATACTTTTTTCTGATGCATTAAGCCCCATTTTTCACAGAGCTTGACTCAAATCTTGAAGTTAGAATATCTAGGTTCTTTTCGAGAGGTCCAGCATGACTCCGTTGCTGGGTGAAGGATAAGTACGAGTAACTCAGAGGTCTGCGGTTTGATTTCCATCCTAGGAGCTAGGAGCAGGGTGTTTTTCGTTAGAGTCCTTGAAGAGGCACAGCAGAGCCAAGCCTAGTTTTGGTTAAACCCAGGGAGAACATGAATAGGTGAGCTGTCGCCGATATATGATTGAAATAATGTTGAAACTAGCGTTAAATACTATTTTAGTCAATCAGTAAGACCACAGGCCTTTGAATCCACATTAATTATCTCGAAACGCCGAAACTTTCATTGCTCGAAAATCGAACACCGTTACTAAATACAGCACATTTGGGCATCGCCTCTATTTCGTATAAATTAATAGTGTTATTACTTACGATATAGAGGCGATGATCCACTTTGCTATTTTTAGTAACGGTGTCCAATAATCGAGCAATGAAATTTTGGCGGTCTGTGATAGACCATTGTAACTTCAGTGGTTTATGGTTAGACGTTTCAAGGTCTGAAACATCTGAAACCCAAGTGATCAAAAGAAAGGTGTAAAAATTGTATTCTACTATAGTAGATTACTAGGTTTAAAGACCGTGCACTGCTACTGGATGAGCAGAATAAGTGTTTAAGGTAGTAGACCCCTAACGCTTCTAGTGCAACATGGAATAAAATTTCTTTTTAGTTGATAAATAAGGATTTATATTGATATAATACTTTTGCAAATTTTTAACCGACCAGAAATTCCTGTGATGTCTATCTTGAAATTATTTGTTTATACTTTTGTTAGTTTCCTGAAAAGGGAGGTAATTATTATCTCCCTTTATATTGAGAATAAAGTGGTTTTAGATTTATAAATGATAATTCTAAGAAGGAGAAAAAGGAAAAAGTGGCTCGGTTAAAGTAGTACAATAATACTCATTTTTAATCATAGCAAATTTTGTAGGATAATATTTTAGTGGAAATAGCTGTTTTCCATTAGGGGTCTAATACCTTAGCAGAATATTAGGGGTCTACTACCTTAAGGGAAAGTACTGACGGTAATGTGGAAAAGACTCTTCCTTAAATGAATTCTGCACCCATTTGTGACAGTGTTTTCAATTTTTGCAAGCTGCAGGGACGTCTGAAATTGTCTCCAGCAAAATAAAAATCATTAAAATTGTGTTGATCAAAAGCCGAAGAGGACGCTGGCTTCTATCAAATCGACACTGTTATATCACCAGATGGAAAAATAAAACTGTTTCCATCGGAAAGTAAATCGAATTTTAGCTGAGAGTAATTGAAACAAAAAGAGCCTTGTCTTTATTCAGAATGTCGATAAAGTGAAATAAAATGAATGTTTGAAGTTGGAACGTAAAACACAAATATATAAGCCATGCTCTGGCAAAAGAGAATCAAAGCGCTAACGCACTGAAGGCAGAGGATTTCTTTTCTGGCTCCGAATACATACTTCTCATTGGTATATTCTATGACTTTTTTCCGCGTAAACTGATATAAATCAAAACGAAAAGTTCTCCAGAGAACTCTTACCCCTAAGATTAGGGTACGAGTTCACCAGAGTCCGAGTTCTCCAGCAACGAGGTATGTTATTGTATAAATGTGCCAGATGGTGGAGAGGTGTTATACCCGGCACGGTTTTGTTTTATTTAAGCTGAAAATCTTTTGTTATCTTAAATTAAAAAGACAACTGAAACATGATATTTTAATTTTATTCAGAGAACATACAGTATCAAGTTGAACTGCTTTGTTCGAATATCATTGGCAGAACTATTTTGTTAGTGTACGAAACTGGTTTTGTTTACACGCGTATCCAGGCAAAACCTGCCGGAAGCAAAAATCTGACCTAGATAAAGATAGTAGGCTTCAAAAATCAGGATATACATGCACACGTGATGTGGGAAATATGACAGCGGGGTAAACCCGCTGCCAAAAATGGTTGAATACATCTCCGTGATGCGATATACCAATTAAGTCATCACTGACACATAATTATGGATCCGTAAAATCCACTTTGTCCAACAACCAACTGAATCATTTGGTAGAATAATCCTTGGACATGTAGAAAATTGAGCAATTACAAAAAATTTCGATCCATGGCAGCTTGCGCAGACTGCGCAGGCTGTCATGGGTCGATACTTTTTGCAGATGCATTAAGCCTCCTTTTCACAAAGCATATATATACTTCACAAAAACCGAAATATATATATATTTTTCCACCAGACTAGCACAGGACGATATTGTATATCAAACATCAGACTGGTCTTGGTCATCAACCTGCGATATCAGAACGAACCCTCCTCCCAACGGGACTATACGTATGACAAACATTCAAAGCTATTGTCTGCAAGTGTTGGGCTAGTTCCAAGCAAGGCACATCACGGTATTGGCTCGGACAACCATTGATAAGGAAGGCCAGCAAATATCTAGAGTTGCTTTTTTCTATTTTTCTCTACATGTCCAGGAAATCCTGGCTCGACGCTCTAGGGGAGGGGGGGGGGGTGGAAAGGGGGCTCTTAGCTGTTAGGAATTTAGGAATATCCATGAACAAGGCACAGCAGAGACCACTCTAAAGAGTCACATTTAGTCCTTATTCTTTACCCCACGACAAGAATGTAGACTTGTCCGATTTAAAGCATTTGCATAATTATGACAAATATGGCTCAAAAGATGGAATTTGGTTTTTGATAGGATAGAAAACATTGTGGGAAAAGGAGAAAATGCTGGTTACCAGCATTTTCTCCTTTTCCCACAATGTTTTCAAAAGGCTTTTTCGTGTTTCGACGATGGTTATATGGGAAAGCATCCAGTAGCTTGGACAGAGTATTGTGCGGAGTATTGTGAAAGAAACTCCAGGAAAGCATGGATAGGTGCACTGGCCGCCATGATTTAACTGACATAATGTTGAAAATGGCATTAAACACCATGATTTAACTGACAAAATATTGAAAATGGCATTAAACACCACACAACCAACTTACAAAACATCAAACTTCTTCTTCCTCAGCGTCATCAAAACTCGTGACTGTGTAGTAAAGAGTTAAAATGAATGTAAACTTATTGTAAGGACCAGAGCGTTGAATTTTAAGCATTGTAAATACATAAACGGAAATAAAGATGTATTTGTCTTTTATACTGACAGAATTTTAAAAGCCTCTGACAGTATAGGCTGTCTGGAAAACGGATTTCATGGTGTTTTCTATAAGAAATATAATGTATCTTAAACATTCGTCTCATAAATTACTGATGGAGTATTTGGTCTTGCGGATACGTTGCATAACATCGCACGCCCGGAAGCAGTATTTCAGAGAAACGGAGTTTCTTAGTGGCCAAACCAAATAGTTTAGCCAATAAGAAATTGCGTTACTTTCCAGAATGAAAACCAGAAATTAATTTGAAGTTGATGAATGAGGACACTTGGTTCACTTCACTTTCCACTTTGTAAGAGGCTATCCATCATTGAAATTTCACGGAAATTGTGAATTATTTCATTCTTTACTTGCTATGTAAAGTGTAAGGTAGACTAACCATGAATTTTTATTCGTTTGATTTGTACTGGAGTTTAACGCCGTTTTAACAGCTTTGGTCATATCACGGCAGTCAGTGCACCTACGCTTGTGTTTCCTGGCTTTCTCACACTGGTATACCGACAAAACTTTCTTTCCAAGCCACTGACTACTTTTATCACATGCATCAGAGCTGAGAGGCGAAAAAGAAGTTCAGTTCAAAATTGATCTTGCGTGATGATGGCTGACAATTTGAAAAAAAAAAAAATGCTTTGAAAAAAGAGACACTTGAGCAACACTCGCTATTAGAAGTTCTTGCTGAAAGCCTATTCTTTGTGATCAATTCCTCGAAAAAATCTCAATTATAGAAATTCATCTCAGAAAATGGTACTTTATCTCCAAATTGGTCCTTCCATTTACGTTGTCAGACAAAAGAACTATCGTCATTGACCTACTTTTTTCTGGAAAGCACTTATTTCAATCCCCTTTCTGTCAGACGGCTTGTCGAAACAAACCCACAATCCCACAATTACTGGTATATCTCTCCTTCAAACGATAAAATTTTAGACTGGTCCAAATTCAAAGCAAATTAAATTTCGACAAATTACATATGGCTCAAAAGTTTGGTTTTCCTTATGAAAGAGTGTAGCAAATGAGGGAAAAGGAGAAAATGCTGATTATCAATACTTTATCATTTTATCACAATGGTTGCAATAGCCCTCTTTCTCACGATGATTAAAACACGGAATTTTTTGTTAACGGTGAATTCCTGTAGGATCGGAGTAGAAGGAAATTATTTGTCATTGAAGTATAATTGTAGTATGTTTTGAAGTATAACAAGAATAATAATAATGATAATAATTGATAATAATAATAATAATAATAATAATTGACAATAATAAGTGATAATGATAATAATAATAATAGTAATAATAATAATAATAAATCAATAAGAAAAGCAGATACATTTAATTTCGAGACAAGCCATCGAATTACTAGTAGCTGGAAATGAAAGTTAGAATGTATCGAACCTTATTGCACATTTGATAATCCAGGGTTACAAGAACGTTTTCTTTTGCTGCAAAAATCGTGTCAGAAGGTAATGAATTTACCAGGGGTACCTTTCAGTAAACTGCGTAGATTTACGCGAATTTTTTGGGATTGTATATACACACATATACATACACACAATCCCTGCTTTAGCCATAGGTTTGAGCTGGAATAAAATTATGCAAATATTTATTCAATTCGTAAAATTAGCCGTTCAGTGAAACTTATTCTCAGACTTGATGCTTGCTTACAAATTGTACTCAAATTTTGTGCGTACGCAGTTTAGTGAAAGGTACCCTAGAACTGTGCACAACGCTCTCTCGAAACCACTGGTTGCTTTACCTAATAAACAAAGTAAATATAGTATCTAGAAATGGAAAGTAAATGCATTGGCTAGGATGACTTTCATCAAGCCTCGGACAGTATTTCAGCGTAAATCTTATCAAGCGGCAAAATTTTATTCTCGTGCAAACTGTAAGCATTTGCAGACGACCTATTAAACGTTGGAATTAATGGTTAAAGCGTAGAAAACGTTTTGGGAAAAGGAGAAAATGCTGGTTACTCCTTTTCCCAGTACGTTTTCAAAAGCCTCCATTCACAGGGTGGTGAAAACTCAAGATTATCCTGTAAATGCTTAAAGCTTTGTTACAAAGAGAAAAGTATCATCAATGCATATGCATATGTATGCCAGGCTTACTTTACTGTTTAGTATGCATTGAATACAATTCCATTCATTCTATTGTCCTGTAGAATTTAAGTCAGTTTCCTTCGAAAACGAGATACAAGAGACCAATAACCTTTAAGATTTGGAGTGCAAGAAGATTTTTTCATCTCCTGTAACCCTTAAGCTAGTAAGGGCGACTAAACGAGCATTTGCGGACAGTGTAGATCAAGATCAGACTGCACAGAACGTGCAGTCTGATCTTGGATCTACGCTATCCGTGACTAAACGACCATTTGCGGACAGTGAAGATCAAGATCAGACTGCACAGAACGTGCAGTCTGATCTTGGATCTACACTGTCCGAGCAGGAGATTATTTTTTGTTCCAAAAATTAACTTTGATATAGCAGAATTATGGATTTTACCCTCGGTTTGAAAGTTTCATTTCACTTACTTGGCAGGTTAGGGGTTAAAGTTTTAATCAAGATCCAGTGCTTTAACAATTTACCTTTTACCAAACTATCCCGTGTTGCCACGAACCTCGTAGAAAAGCCTTTGAAAACACGGAAGAAAATTTCCATAAAATTCGAATGCATTTTAACACCCGCATTCTTTACTTTTGGTCGCAATTGAGGTTTTAATTGATATCGAAGTCTGATTTCAGCACGCTCAAGTACCAGTCGATGATCACAGAAGTATGGAAAATTGCACTGTCGCCACTATATGACTAAGTTTTTGTCTAAAGCTTTTTTTCTTTGTTTTGAGAAAAATCATCATATAAGACAGCGTAATTAAAACATCAGCCTGTGTGTTCCGCAAAAGCGCTTGAAGTCGCGTCTAGCAGCTCAATGGTTAAAAGATGAAGAATATGGGGCATCGTTTCTGCAGCCGAAAAGATAATCAATCGTAGTAAAACTACTACTTATTATAATGATGATGATGATATTCGTAATGACCTAGGCAGTAACATATGATAAGGACAACCGTTGTGGTAACAGTAGTGATGACAAATGTAACGGGAAATGTGTAACCTTAATTGACGCAAATGACAAGCATAGCTACTCCAGTGGACAAGGTAGATCCAGATTTTATTGAGCCGTTACTGTACAAAATTATATGCTTTCGTCCAAATTAATAGTTACGTCCCAAAAATTGACAGTTGTTGAAAATGTGAAAAAAGGAGTAATTGCTTGTTGTCTTTGCAATTAAGGGTGTAAAAAGAAGTAATGGTGGTCAGTGTCTGTACCATCATTCATGGCTGGTCTAACGGCTTCTATGACAACTGTCTTATTTATGTACTTTGCAGACAATACAAGCTCCCTCGAGTAAATCACGGGACACGGCGTGTTTGCTTATATTGAAAAGATTCCATTAACAGAATCCCAATATACCGATCTGAACCTACGCCGGTCAACTAAGTACCAGACAACAAAATTTAAGACTTGTCTAAATTGAAGGCAATTGAAGAAAAAAAAGAAAAAAAAAAAAGATCGATGCTCGTATTATTTTTGTCTCAGAAAGAGTAGAAAATATGGGACAATGAAAAAATGTTTATCATCAACATCTTATCCCTTTTCCCGCAATATTTTTAGAACCATCCTTCACCAGGTTTGTTAAAACTCGGGACTGTTTGGTTTAAAGGGCATATTTAGATCGTCCTTCTTAATAAAGATTTACTATAAAACACTTATTTATTAATAGTTTGCAAAATGTTGCCTTTATAATCTCAGCGACAAAATATTTTTGAAGTTTGGTATGATTATGAAATTCTAAACAGGCCCTTAATGTTTGTGAAGCTGACCTTCCATTGCAGATGCAATACCTTGTAATCCAGAGCCTGGATTCGTTCCCCGCTGCTGGGCCCAGCTGGTCACGTAGGAATTCGCATGGGCAAAATTCTGTGCACAAAGTTCCAGCATAGTGCTAGTAAAATCAAGATATTTAAAGAAATGGACAGCGCTACAAGGTCTTGCAACTTATCTTAGAAAACGGTGTTACAGAGTTCCGTTGACAATTTCCTATCTGTCACCATTATCTATGTCTGTCAACGTCCGTAAAAACATGACCGTCCATGTTCTAGAATTTGTTAACTCTTTACCAAGCAGCTCTGAAGAAGAAAGCTTTTGAAAACATTGTCAAACAAGCAGAAAATGCTAACAATTAACATTTTTCTCCTTTTCCGGCAACGTTTTCTTTCCTTTCAAAGGCAAATCTTGTCATTTAAGCTACATTCGGTAATTTTTCGCACTTGCTAACCACTTTCAATACGACCGAGTCTATTTCTCCGTCTGGTAGAGAATAAACACAAACCACAAATCTCGATCAATCATCAATTAAGGAAATTTTCTCCCGGACCTCGGATATTACTTCCAGTACATACTTACCCATAGGCTGTTCTTAAGTGTTTATTAAGGACGGTGTATATCAGAGACCAGACTGGGCAAAACTTGTAGTCTGATCTTGGATCTACACTCTCTTATGTACTAAGATGTTACAATATATACAAAAAAGCCTTTATGTAGCAGTATTTGGTTATTTTCACGGAGAGAAATGGTTTGTTTCATGTATTTAGTAGTGTAAGGGCAGAGAAAACACCGATTGACAGCTGACTTAATTCCAGACATGGAAAATGAAGTATGAAGTCAGAGGTTAATCTATGTAGTAAACTTACTGTTTAACCGCAGTGTCGCGTAGGTAAGTAAGTCTAGTTTTTTTGTAAATAGAGTATAATCAACTGGTTGTTTGTGATATTCAAAATTTGTCACTAGAATGGGGTGTGATGTGGTTGAAAAACGAGTCCGAAGAACGAGTTTTTTAAACGCATCAAACCCCATGCGAGTGACAGATTTTTAATATCACATGCAACCAGCTGATTATTCTATGCATTATTCCTAATTCACCCTTTGTTTTCTAATAATCATCAAGACCGGTACAATGTCAGTAATATAGGAAAAAAACTAGTTCCGGCAAACATTATAAAACTATATTTCCACTAGTGATGATACCATAATGATAATCACTAGTGGTGTTATTCACTTTGAAATCCAAGTAATTCACTGATGGGAATATAATAAACTACGTTTATTTTGAATTTTGTCTGCAAAAGCCTCAAGCTTCAAGAAAGAGAGGAGAAAAAAAGATGAACAGAGCCGTTTGTATAAGAATTTTGTAAATTTCATGGTGTCACTGCTTGGGTTCGTCTGGTGGTTAAAGCTTAAGGTAAGATACGAGTACATCCTTTCGAGAACACAGTGAGATTCTGCATGGGAGGGTGGTTTAAATCCCGGTAGACTTTCTGATGAGAAGCATCGGCTACCCTCTGTAACAGAGACCAGGGTCCGTATTCACAAACTATTCTTAAGGTATTACCATCCTAATGCTTCTAGTGCAACATGGAATAAAATTTCCTATTAGTTGATAAATAAGGATTTATACTAATATAATACTTTTGCACATTTCTAACCGACCAGAAATTCTTTTGATGTCTATCTTGAAATTATTTGTTAATACTTTTGTTAGTTTCCTGAAAAGGGAGGTAATTATTATCTCCCTTTGTAATGAGAATATAGTGGTTTTAGATTTATAAATGATAATTCTAAGAAGGAAAAAAAAGGAAAAAGTGGCACGGTTAAAGTAGTACAATAATACTCATTTTTAATCATAGCAAATTTTGTAGGATGATATTATAGTGGAAATAGCTGTTTTCCATTAGGAGGGTACTACCTTAAGAACTTTCTTTGTCTTATTCTCCATGATTTTCTAAACGTGAAAGTAGCACAACTTCTGATTGGCTAAACCAAATGGTTTAGCCAATCAGAAGTTGTGTTATTTTAATATTTAGAAAATTCTGGAGAATAAGACCGAGAATGTTCTGTAGAATACGCCACCAGCTGGGCCCCGTTTTACTATGGTAGTTACGAACAAAATTTGCGTAAGTTTTACGTAACATATGGTATGGTGGCATATTTCTGCCACGAGATACAACATAACTATCATAATTATTTTAGAAGACTATTGCGATAAATCAAAGTTTCCTGGAAAATTTTATCTAGACAAAATGAAAAGATAAATTTCCAGGAATCTTTGATTTATCGCAATAGTCTTCTAAAATAATCATGATAGTTATCTCGTATCTCGTGGCAGAAATATGCCACCATACTATAGTTACGTAAAACAAGTGTCGGGTTTAACACGTCCCCAAATTGATTTCGGGAAAGATTATTTTCATTTTAATCAGATAAATCATTCAGATTTTGATGGCTTGATGATTTTTTTTACTCTTGCAAAATTAAAAAGATATCTATTGATCAAGCACATATGAAATGATGATTTACAGTATTTGTAGTGAAATATCGGTTTTGTTAACGGATATTTGAAGATAAAAATGTAAAGGAGGGTAAGGTAAAGGGGTAGATACATTTAAGCAAAACAAAACTATGATGTAGATCTGCTATGTTCGAAGATAAGATTTTCTAAAAAAGCGTAAGCTCATAAAAAGCATTGTCTGTCTGTCTGTCTGTCTAGGGGTCCTACGTGGCTCAGTGGTAAAGTGTTTGATTCATGACCTGGAGGCCCCGGGTTCAAGCTTCACTGGATTCACAGGGCTTTTCTTGGGATTGTCCTTGGGCAAGACACCTCAGAGCCCTAGCCTAGTATTGGTGAAACCCAGAAAATACATGAATATGTGAGCTGTGGCTGTGATATGACTGAAATAATTGAAATAATGTTGAAAGTGGCGTAAAACATAAAGCTCTCTCTCTCTCACTCTCTCTCTCTCTCCAAACGTCCCCAATGTTTTCTGGACCCATTGATAGACAATGCCAAGTTTCAACTACCCTGAAGAAGTTTTTTTTTTTTTTTATGGGAAAAGAAGAAAGGAGAAAAAAATCAGATAACTAGTATTTTCTCCTTTTCCCAAATGTTTCGTGACCTTTCAAAAATCTTAATTGGAGACCAATGCAAAAATTTTATATCGAAACATTTTAAGTTAACAAAAAAAAATTTTTTTTTTTTTTTCAATTGTTTGTAAAACATCAAATCTTTATTTCAACATTTTCGAAGATATTTAAAATCGTATTCATGTGCTAATGAAGTTTTTTCATAGTCAGATGAATCCACAATAATCTCTTCGTTGATTTAATCTCTTCATTACCGGTACCGTTTGCTTTCACTTTGTATTTCTTTTTTACACTGTTAGTATTAAATTTTAGGCACAAACCTATGAACCTATGGTCAACACCTGTACCCCTCGTCTCATCTGTCTTTCATGCGGTTCTTCAACATTCTCGATCTGTTGAGATGGCGGTTTCTTATACCAAACTATTGATAAAATGACAAATTCACTTCATTGTTATATATTCTAGTCTGTCAGTAAAGCCCTGTTATTACATAAAATGACAAATGCAAATATTTTAAATATACATAAATATTCGTTATTTCATTTACTTACTGAATGCTGTATAAAATTGGGCTTATGCTTCAAAAACGCGAATCTCCCTCCCATACAATACAATAACAATGATCAATCTGCAGTGCGCATAATAAGCAGGAATGTAGGCAAACATTAATCTTTAAAGATCGCACACAGGTACAGAAGGCACATTACTTTACTAATGAGTAGGGGTTTAAAGTAAACTTTAGATTAAACAAAGCCAACCAGGAAATTATGATATCTTGAAACTAAAAATTCTTAGTGCTTTGATTTATTTGAATATCTGATTGTTGCCATTACTTTAAGAGAGAAGCAAGTTGTTGTTATAAGCTCAAACTTTGTTGCGTGGAAAATAAAGATCATCCATGGTAACGATGCCATGCTTACGTAGCACTTCAACTGAATTCTGTATTAGGACCTTTCTATGGATCTTGGTTTGTTTTAGTTAACGCGGAAAAAAGTCCTAGAATACGCCCATTTATTGGCATGTATTCAGTGCCGGAAAAGAAACCCGCTGCGTTCAGTGCGTCAGTGCTTTGATTCATAACTGTAGTATCGGACAGTCGGTAAGGAACAAATTTCGTATTTTGTTAACTCTTAAACTGTTAAGCGCGACTCACTGACCTTTTGCGGACAGTGGAGATCAAGATCAGACTGCACAGAACGTGCAGTCTGATCTTGGATCTCCACTGTCCGATAAGGCGGTATTTTCCCCAAAAGAATAACTTTGAAATTGCAATATTTTAGGGGTTTTTTACTATCGAATTGAAGGTATCATTTAATCTATTCTGCAGGATAACAGTTAAGTTTTTAAGAATGCAAGTGGATTTGTGATTTTCCTATAAAATATTAGTGCAGTTCTGTCGTATGAAATGGGTTTATCAAATACTTGGCCACTGCGTATAAAGATCAACTATATCATGTTCTGGTACTCATCGCGTTATCGATAACTGTTGCATGGGACAGGCAGTGGTACCAGGTGAGACATTATACTCGTATTTGTTGTTCGTTGATAAAACGGTGAGGGCTATATCTCGTGATCTGTTAATTCCTTAGATCGCGGACATCTGTGGGTGTGTGTTTTTTTTTTTTATGGAATCTTTATTGAATTGTGCCAAAGGGAATAATTACAACTGAGCAAATGATGCATGCGAAAATTAACTACATGTATATCATGTTCTATTACAGACCATGTTATCGATAACTTGTATCGTACAGGCAGGACTCAACTGTTGAATTGTTACTTGTTGACAAAATGATATAGGATCATGATTATTCTCGTTAAGAGTGAATTTGTAGTATACAGATAGTTTTTTTTCGGGACCCTTAGTGTTTCATTCATTACTATCGTTATTATTATTATTTTGTTTATTTATTCATTTATTTATTTATTTACATTTCATTACCACTTTTATTTTTTTTTTTAAGTATTGATAATTAACTTAAATCTCTCACGGTAGTATGCCAATAAGATGGCATTTCTTGAAATTCAGAAGTAGTATAAGAAATCAATGTAAACCCATTACTTTTAAAATACAGCATTTGAGAAAACTAATGTTAGAATGGAAGCAACTGCCTTTAATAAATCTAGCTTAGCAGCGAGACAAATAAATTGTGAAAACTTAGACCCAGATTATTCATAAATTAAAACTAAGAATCGCTTATATTGATAAATTATAACTAAGAATAACTATTATTCATACATTTTTATTAAGAATAGCTATTGGCAGATTCCATAATTAGAATTATACGGCAGCTTTTAAAAATATTGTTGGAAATGGAGGAATAGTAGTTTACATTTCTTGCCCCTTATTGTCAATTAGTTGGTTTGTCTTGAAAATTTAGAACTATACTGTGCAATATTCATCGCCAGTAATCGCCGTTAACCCATTGCTGTACAAGAACAACCTATAGGGTTGCATTAATGAGTAAAAATATGAACGAGCGTGATTCACTGACATTTTGCGGACAGTGTAGATCAAGATCAGACTGCACAGAACGTGCAGTCTGATCTTGAATCTACACTGTCCGATGAAGACATCTTTTCTCACAAAAAATTACCCTTTAAATAGCAAACTTTGGGTTTTTACTATCGGTTTTAAACTTTCGTTTCATTTATTTAGAAGAATCAGGCTTAATAGAACGTGATGCTGATAGATCGAAATAGTGTCAGTTTAGCTGAATGGGTAGTTCGTTACAATACTTTTTTTAATATTACAACGATTGTGTGACGGATGCTTTATTGCTTTTTTCAGTACATCATAAATGAATGCTGTAATGATTCAAGAGAGTAAGAAAACATAGTGCTGTTACGTCGAAATAATTTCTGTTTGACTGAATTAGTTTTACGTTACGATATTTCCGTAAATTTCCATGTATAACCTGATAGTTTCTATAAAGTGTCTTCAAGACATAAATAGCTGCAGTAATGAGCTAAGACTTTAAGAAAATTTAATGTTGTTACATCAGAATAATGTCTTACTGAATTGTTCATACGTTAAGATACTTCCGTAAATATTGCATGCATTACCTGACGGATCCCATTTGCTTCTTCGCGACACAAATGACCCATGCTCTGGCAAAAGGGGGCTTATTGCTTCTCCGTGATACATTGTACCAAGCAAGACATCACATAATTATAGATCTACAAAGTCATTTGTGTCCATTGTGTCTTACAACCGACTGAATATGGAGGTAAACTGGTCCTTTGATATGCATAAAATTGACAAATAGCAAAAAGTTTCGATTCAGGTCAGCCTGCGCGGACTGCGCAGGCTGACCTGGATCGAAACTTTTTGCAGATGCATGAAACCCCCTTTTCATAAAGCATAGACCAAATACTTGCTGCAACGAGTTAAAACCAATATGAAAGCATAATGCTCATACGTAACAGTAATGTATGGGGGCATATTTCTGCCACGAGATACGAGATAGCTATCATGATAATTTTAGAAAACTATCGCGATAAACTAAAGTTTCCTGGAAATTTTATCGAGATAGTGAAAAGTTTCCTGAAAAAAAATATCACGATAAACTTAATTTTTTAACTCAAAATTTCTCAATCGTGCACGAAGCTGACATTCGAGATAAAATTATTTTGATAGTTTTATCTGTTTGTCGATATCTATAAATAGAAAATTTATCATTCGGATGACCTCGGTAGTTTTTGACCGTACAAGATGGCAGTAAGTAAAAATTCGAATCGTTAACAATTGTAGCTTAATCGGTAAATTTTGACAAGACTCGAAATGAACAGAAGTCTGTAAAATCACAAAGACGACTCGAAATGCCTCCTACGAACAACTTTAAAACCATTCAGGGAACAGAAGAATTCATAAGGTTGTAGACGAAGATGTTCCGAAACCGTATCTAATTATAGATACTGTGAATGTCAGTTATGGGCACGAAAGCAAAAATAATCATGATAACAGTTAGAATTATCGCGATATTTTTATCGTGAAATTTTTTTATTATCTAGATAATATTTCCAGGAAACTTTGTTTTATCACGATAGTTCTCTTCAATTATCGCAATAGCTATCTCGTATCTCGCGGCAGAAATATGCCACCATAGTAATGTCTTCTCTTTTTTTGCTGAATGGGTCATACGTTACTATACTTTCGTAAATATTGCATGAAATTACCTGATAGAACCCAAATTGCTTCTGAACATGGACTGGAGGAAATTTGAAAGCATTTGGTATTCGTTTGAAGAAGACGCCTTGTCAAAATAAATTGAGAATCGACACGCGAAGCAAATCCTTAGTGTAGTATTAAAGTCAACTTTAGGCACTTTTGTGGATGGTGTAGATCGAGATTAGACAGCAGAATTAGAGATTGTAATATTCGATATATACGGTCTTATCTTGTTAGGTTTAGAGATGGTTTGGCTTTATATAAAAAGGACAATAATTGATTATTTTTTCTGCTGATGGGAGGGTCCCACTTTATCTATAAAACTAATATTCATCGCATTAAGTTGTCTACATATGGATATAACGATATATAAAACCCTAATTTAGTCGTTCTGAAACGACAAAATTATAGATTCGATCGCATTGAAAGCATTTGTCGACAACAAAATTATTCTGCCTAATATAATGGCATTTGTCTTTAAAGGGATAGAAAACAATGTGGGAAAAGGAGAAAACGCTGGTTACCAGCATTTTCTCCTTTTCCCACAATGTTTTCAAAAACTGTCTTCCTCAGAGTCATTTGTAGACAACAAACCTATTGTGCCTAATATAATGGTGTTTTCTTTAAAGGGATAAAAAACGTGGTGGGAAAAGGAGAAAATGCTAGTTACCAGCATTTTCTTCTTTTCCCACAATGTTTTCAAATGTTTTCCTTTTTTAAGTCGTTAAAACAAGGAATTACCCGGTAAAAAGTGGAGCAAACTGAAGTAGACTACTCTTCATATATGGGACGTCTTAGTATATAAGCGCTGGTACAGACTCATTTGATCGACTGAGCATTGCCGAGGTAGCCCAGTGGTTAGCGTATCTGACTCGTGACCTGGTGGTTGTGAGTTCGATACCTGGTTGAAGCGAACCTTTTTTCCGGCGATTTTTCGCCTCTCACCTCTGATGCATATGAGAAAAGTAATCAGTGACTTGGAAAGAAAGTTGTGTCAATACTGGTGTGAGAAAGCCAGGAAACACACGCGTAGGTGCTCTGACCGCCGTGATATGACCTTAGCTGTTAAAACGGCGTTAAACTCCAATACAATTAATCAATCATTGATCAACTGACGAGTTTCGCCTGGCCGGGTAGCTCAGTGGTTAGCGTATCTGACTCGTGACCTGGTGATTGTGAGTTCGATACATGGTTGAGGCAAACCTTCTTTCCGGCGATTTTTCGCCTCTCACCTCTGATGCCTGCGAGAAAAGCAGTCAGTGACTTGGAAAGAAAGTTGTGTCAGTACTGGCGTGAGAAAGCCAGGAAACACATGACCGCCGTGATATGACTTAAGCTGTTAAAATGGCCTTAAACTCCAAAACGAAACAAACCAAAGACGAGATTCGGATACGTATGACAAGATTTTATCGGAATCTACTTATTTCTCTGGAGATGAGTTTATACTCGGAATTCTCGTAAAAATACATAATCGAATTATGATAGTGTTGCTAAAGAATTTTGAGCACTAAACCCTTTACTCTGAAAAATGCCACCTCACCCTGAACCCTTTACCACTCAGTTCTGAGTTTTAACGACCTGGAGGAAGATGTTGGTTACCAGCACTTTCTCCTTCTCCCGCAATGATTTTAACCTATTAATGACAAATTCGTCATTTGGACCACCTTTATTTTGTCGTCTAATACCCAGCATTCTCTCCTTTTTCCATATTGTTTTTCGTCGAGCCCCGAGTGTCTCAGTCGGTAGCGTACAGGACTTGAGACCAGGGGGTCGCTGGTTCGATCCCCGGCTCGGGCAATTTCTTTCCGAGTATTGATGATAGTCATTGCGACAGGACTCATACTTCTATCACCGCTGATCATTGTGTCGGCGATGGTTATGTGGGAATGCAGCCAGTAGCTTGGACAGAATATTGAGCGGAGTACTTGTAAAACTCCAGGAAAGCATGGTTAGGTACGTGTACGCTTGCAAATTTGGAATGGTCTGCCACAGCAGTATCTTCATCGTTACATAACTTCCATGAGATCAAGGTGTATGGCTGTGATAAATGAGCATGGAGGCCACACAAGATATTAGGTGCACCTCTATGAAACATTTGTGACTTTTTGCTCACAGGGTTATCTCTTTCTAAACGCTCGTTATTTGTTTTCTTTTGTCAGATCACAATAATTTTTGGCATGAAATTGAAAAATACACCACATTTCGATATGATTTGGGTTGAGTACATTTTTATCACACAACTTCATTTTATCGCAAAAATAAACAGGTGGCCATTTAGTAGTTCGTTTCAGTGTAGTAATTTATTATATGCCAGTAAATTTTCCAGCTCAAATGCACGCGTCGCAATCGGATGAAATAACACACATGACAGAAAAAAAATCCGTGTTTACACATTGTGAAATACGGTCCCAAATATGGCATGATGACGTATCTCGTGTACGGACTAAGCATGCATTGATTTGCGATTTGATTGGTCAAGATGTTACGCTGTAATATTAATCCGCCATTCATAAAAGCAGAATTACTACCATCCAAACTATAAATTGTCTCATTTTGTTTGCCGTTTTCGAATAAAATGTCAATAATTGCAAACTGTTGTCGTTGAAAGTTTTAGATATATAATAAAAGGAATAAGATGTTGTAATAACTTTCCTGGTGCTTGTATTTACTTCTCGCTGCGTAAGAAAATTTCGACATGATATCAAATTTTCTCACGCTGCTCGAATTAAATACAAGCGCCAGGAAAGTTACTACAACATAATATTTCGTATATATTATACCGTATGGATACACGTGCAGACGGGGCCCATGACGTTGGAAATGACTTTTGTTCAAGATACCACACGTAGAAAAACGAGTATCTGTTAAATTTTGTCTGTGATTTCTGTGTTATAAAGTCGTATCGGAATGATGTAGAGACGAGCTACATCGCTGGGAATGACTCTGTTTGCTAAGCTCACGTGTGAAATGTTGGAGTGTATAAAACATAAGATTAGAACGTTGGTGTTTGTCTTTGAAGTTTGTAATGAACTCGTATTTGTCACACAAGAGATCAGAGAAACTAGCTGTGGGATTGTTCAATGTTGAAATAATACTTTTAATAGTTTTAGCATCTGCTTACTGGATAGTGTTTGCTTTTTGTTTGACGTGATCGGATTTGCATGAGGATTTGATACTGCCATCCTTGTAACAGAATCAGTGCTACATGTAGAATCAATGAACACTTTACCAAACCTGTTTTAACGGCTCTTAGAAGGGAGTCTTTCAAAAATATTGAGGTACAAATTAAAAGCATTTGCAGACATTTATTTAATGTTCCTAAATCGATGATTTCTGTGTTTGATAGGGTACAAAACATTGTGCAAAAACAACAAAATTTCAGACTAGTAAAAATTGTAAGCATTTCCAGACGACAAATTAAATGTTCTTAAACTTACGATTTTTTTGTCTTTAATAGGGTATAAAACATTGTAGAAAAAGGAGAAAATGCTGGTTACTAACATTTTCTCCTTTTTATCACAATGTTTCCAAAATGATTTTTCCTCTGGGTTATTAAAACTCGAAATTGTATGATACTGGGTTAAGGATCAACTCAATATATTGACCATGATTTAGACCAAGTTTTCAGAAATTTGCCAGTATTACTACCACGTAGATTTCCCTATTAAGTGTACCTTTCTATGTATTTCTTAGTTTATGCAATATGGCCAGCAACACGCGAAAAGAGGCATTCGGACATTTGCGTAAAGTGTCGTCTCGGATCAGCCTGAACACTCCGCGCAGGCTAATCCGAAACGACACTCCGTTTTTATGTTATTTTCTGTTTTGCGCAAGTCTACTATAGCACAAAATCTAATGTAGACGTAAAGTGCCGTCTCGGATTAGCCTGCGCAGACTGCGCAGGCTGATCCGAGACGACACTTTACGCATATGTCCGAATGCCCCTTTTTCGCGTGTTGCAAGCCAATTATACAAGAGCACTTTAAAAGAGCATTTAACAAGATACCGTTTCACATTTCTTTTAGAATGTTAACACAAACTGCTGCTTTTTATTCGGGAGCCAAAACGGTTTTAGAATTGAAACATATAGATGCATATAGAAAACTCGTTCAATTAAAGAGAGTTTTTTGTCATATTTCCGATTCCGTTAGTAACGGTATCGTCGTTTTTGCATAAAAACGGATCAATACATTTTTACACGATAAATGATTGGTTAGCACCTTAGCTCAGTTGGTAGAGACGCCTTTCAATTGCAGGACACATCTACATGGATAATATGCGGAAAGATACAGTTACGGCTGAGTCTTGGATGTTTATTTTTGACCATGTTCTGTTTAAACTTCCTCAGACTCTCTAATATAGTGCACACCATTCTATGACATTCTTATTGGGATATATGCAGTGACATGACGACTACAACGAATATGGACGGTGTAAGTCTGAGTGTGCACACAGTTCAGAATGTGACAGTCTTACTTACGATCAAATCTGGATAGTGCATGTTATTCTATGCAGTTTAAGGTAGTACTGGGGTGTATACCGACATGTTGGTGATCAAATTTGGACAGTGCATACTACTGTATGACATTAAGTTTGTATTTAGGTGTAAACAGCCTTTGTTGGTGACCAAATCTGGATAGCACATGTTATTCTTTGACAGTTCTTTTGTATTTTGGATGTGGTCAGAAAAGTATAGTCTTTTTTGATGACCAAAATAAAATGGTAAATTCCTTTCTATGAGGTCATTTATACAGTCAGTTGCCATAGAGCATGCCATTCTATGACGATAAACGTGTGTTCGGGGTATAAACAGGCATGTTGGTGACTAAATTAAGAATGTGCTTGCCATTCTCTATTGTGATACAGTACTCACAGTTATGTCGGCGGCCGAATCTGTTTAACCATTTATCAAACTTAACAAATAAGATTTGTCTGTGGCCGGTCTTGCATAAGCATGTGCTGTTATAAAAATGTTTTATTCACAATTCTAATGCCAGTGCAAGGCGTTCTGGAAGGATATATTCGTATTTAGTACACGCAATCATGTTGATGAAAAAGACTGTTAAACGATTTATTAAACACAACAAATTAGTGTTGTTGGTGGCCGGATTCGGAATGTTTTGGTGCGGTGTGGCCTCCATGATGATTTTGATATATACCCGGATGATGACGTATCAAGGTAAATGGCAGTATTGTTGTAATTCCTAAGTGCTAAGCTCGGATGTAGGGGTCTTTTGAGGATAGTGTAGATCAAGATCAAACTGCACAATCGTACAGTCTGGTCTTTGATCTGCATTGTCCGATACTTTGTTACATATTCTGGCACTTTTTCCTCGTTGAAAAAAAGAATCAGCGCTCAATGAATCAACCCCTTATCAGATGAGAAAGTTTAGACCTGTCCAAATTGAAAGCATTTCCCGGCCATAAATTTGGTCAAAATATTGATATTTGTCTCTTCATCAGGGTCGTTGAAACTCGGGATTGTGCGGTGAAGGGTTAACTAGACTAACCAATTTTTAAATACTATTTGTAAGTTTCTACAGTAGTCAGCTTTAAAAAAAAAAATCCTGCAGGAAAAAGGAGCAAGGGTTTGTAACAAAGAGTTGCTTTTTTTTTAAGTATATTTTTGAAAGTATACGGACATACTCTCTCTTTTTTATTTATATGTTGTATGTGCTAGTACTCGTTTTCGATATATGAATAGATAGGTTAAATAGATTTCGCTGTCATAAACAAACCGCAAACCGATGTCTTAATTAAACGAATAGACAGCGGGGCTCATGCATGCCTATGTCCTCAAAACATCTCTATGAAATCTGGACAGTGTCACGGCCGCTTATCTCCTAAATCACAACATTCGGTTGTGTACAAAAATATGTTGAGGGGATGTCCGGTTGCAGTTGAGGGGAAGCGACAATTCGGCGGGTGAAAGGTGAGTGTCATCGTTAAATCGAGATTTTTTTGTTTCTAGCCCAAAAATCAAAAATAGGAGAATGTGCTGCAACCCTTTATTCATTTTCACTTATATGTGAGCCCCATCCAAAGCCGGATTCCCAGAGATTGGACTGAAATCTAATTTCTCCCTGAGCAAGGGTAGCCAAAATAATGACATTTCGACTATTCTGATGTGCGTTTGTGGAGTTTCTGTGTGCGAATGGTCCTAAATCTTCGTGTATTATAAAAGAATTGTATGTAAATTACAACTTACAAACAATATTTTGTTAACTTACGGTTGATCTTCGAAGAAAATGAATATTTACGGTCAGTTTGTGCTTGAGGAGATAGGTTGTGATTAAAGGGATAGGTTGCGATTTAGGGGACAGAATGTACTCATTGCATATAATGCCACTTGTCATTTTAAAGGCGGATTCAGCCTAACGAAAATCACTCTTAGTGACCAGACTTACCTAAAGACTAAACCCTTACTTCTCTTAATAATGACTTCGTCATCCCGATTCTTAGTGAAAACGCCGATATTCATAAGTTTAGAAACATATACGGTTCGCCAAACTCGAGATGCATGCTTCCCTCAGGAAAAGGACAAGATGATAATATAAATTTGTAATATTTTTATGAAAATCTGTGGTAGAAAAACGTTAAGTCGTTTACTAGCTGTTAAACTTACGTGCGTGTAGGTTTGTTTTACGCCATTTTGAACAATCTTTTAGCTATGTCACGGCGAAGTTCACTTATTCATGTGCTTCTTGAGTGTCATCAGCACTAAGCTTGGGATCTACATGCCTTTCCCAAGGACATACACACGTGTCCAGCGGCGCGGCCGGGACTCGAACCCGCAACCCTCGACACCTCTCAGATTACGCAACCCTCACCACTGAGCCACGCAGGAACCTGCATTTAGATTTGTAGTTGTGGACAGGTCCAAATACAAATTTTATAAGGACTTTACCCTATTCGATGTTAACTTGCTGAAACAGTTTGTTTGTTTGTTTGTTTGTTTGTTTGTTTTCCCAAATCTTGTAATGTTTCAAACTTCCTCTATAAGCCATAATCTTCGACGGAGTATTGTCTCAAATTAAGAAACGACCTCTGTCTGCCGATAAACAGACACAACCTTTTCCTTAAGGTAGGTCAGATCACTGAGAGTGATTTTCGTTAGGCTGAATCCGCCTTTAAAATGACAAGCGGCATTAAATGCAATGAGTACATTCTGTCCCCTAAATCGCAACCTATCCCTTTAATCACAACCTATCTCCTCAAGCACAAACTGACCGTAAATATTCATTTTCTTCGAAGATCAACCGTAAGTTAACAAAATATTGTTAATAAGTTGTAATTTACATACAATTCTTTTATAATACACGAAGATTTAGGACCATTCGCACACAGAAACTCCACAAACGCACATCAGAATAGTCGAAATGTCATTATTTTGGCTACCCTTGCTCAGGGAGAAATTAGATTTCCGTCCAATCTCTGGGAATCCGGCTTTGGATGGGGCTCACATATAAGTGAAAATGAATAAAGGGTTGCAGCACATTCTCCTATTTTTGATTTTTGGGCTAGAAACAAAAAAATCTCGATTTAACGATGACACTCACCTTTCACCCGCCGAACTGTCGCTTCCCCTCAACTGCAACCGGACATCCCCTCAACATATTTTTATACACAACCGAATGTTGTGATTTAGGAGATAAGCGGCCGTGAGTGTAGACCAAGGATTGAAGTACATGTTTTAAAACGTTTTTCTGTACCAACAGTTCTAAAACACAATGTGTTTCAATCCTCAGACAAGCGATTTGATTATCTGAGATGTCATAGCCATTAAGTGGCTAGCCATAGAATTTAGATTTTTTTTTTCTTCTAAGAAAAAAATAGGGGAGAGAAGACGGCATTGTTGTTTAATAATGGCACATGGTCGAATCATATCTCAACTGTCCGTGATTTTAAGCACTAGAAATTGCAGGTAGCAGAGTAACCCGTCCTGCGCAGTCAGATCTTGTTCTACATTGTTTGCAATAGTTTAAATAGAACTACTTGAGTTACATTTGCAGCCAATAACGATCAAGATCACACTGCAGTCTGATCATTGATCTTCACTGTCCTCCATGTGGAAACGTTCTGGCCGTGACCAACCGTGTAATTACTCTTTTTGGGTCTTCTTAGCCATACTCTGTGAACCGATGTTTAACGTATCTGGAAAAAGTATCGGCCAGGTCAGCCTGCGCGGACAGCGCAGGCTGACCTGTCTGGAAACTTTTTGCTTTTTATCTTTTTTTCTGCATGTCAAAGGACCAGTCTAACCCCATATTCAGTCGGTTGTTGGACAAAGGAAATTTCGATGGATCCATAGTTATGTGATAACTTGTCTAGTATCATGCATCACGAAGATGGATTAAGCTCTTTTTTTTTCTGGAACGCGGCTCCTTTCTAGAATGAAACCGTCTTTAAGGTTTACTCGGCTCTCTAACAGTTAATTGTAAAGAAAAATATTTCCAGACTGAGTGTTTTATTCAATCAGTCTAATTATACAAATCCGGAGACACAATTTTGAATATTTTTCTTATCGATACAACGGGATTGGCTATCCGTAATTACTCGAAATTTGGCACGCTTTACAAATTATTTCTTTCTGTAGCGTGTTCGTCTGCAATATGTATGAAAGATCGTCTGCAATATTTATGGAAGATTTTGACAATGTCTGGCACAGATCGTGAAATATTGTTCCCAGGCCGACACATGCACCGGATATTATCTGTATCTTGAGTAACAAATAATGGGTATTTGTTGACCGTTTTTGCGGCAGTTATGTCGGCTAAAGTTTTGACCTGTCTTATTACAGGGACGGTTTCGTCTGGTTTTAGGACAATACGTATCTGGGCAATTCGTACCCAGGACAACTGGTACATGGGACAATTCGAGCCAGGACAACTGGTACCTGGGACATTTCGTACCAGGACAATTGGTACCTAGCACAATTCGTATCAGGACAATTGGTACCTAGCACAATTCTTATCAAGACAGCTGGTACGAATTGTCCTAGGTATGAGTTGTCCTGGGTAAAAATTGTCCGCTACGAATTTTCCAAATTGTTAAGCCAGTCAAACATTATGTAACTTTATAAATAAACTGTCCACATTATCCTCACAGATTAAGAAGAAATCAGCGACCCTAGTGAAGAATACCCATTTTAACCATTTTCCGTACAAGATGTGATGCTGGTAGGCTAAGCAGCACAAAATTCACCCGTTAAAATACAAATCCCATCATTTTAGCCAAATTTAGTATGTCGTCTGCTTATGCTTTCATTTTGCACAATTTGCACAAGACTGAAATTTTGTCGTTTAGTAAAGACTGAAAATCACGAGTTTGATAAAATACTATGGTTGGTTCTGTTATTGAACTTGGAGGATAAAGATAAAATGCTCAACACATTATCGTCTGCTTGGAGGAGGAGAATCTGCTTTCATTGATAATCCGTAGAGATTTGAATAGGAATCTTGATGAAAGAGTTTTCTTTAAAGTGCATGCAATTCTTTCTTTAAATAAACGGCAAAAATTCGAAACGCGTTCCATTTGAAAGAATATGCCGATGACATAGATGTATGTAGAGTGTGGCTCAAATGATGAAATTTTGTCTGTAAAAGAGTATTAAAGAACTTTACGGGAAAAGAAGAAAATACTGGCTGCAAGCCTTTTTTCCCCACAATGTTTTCAAAAGTACCTCTCTCTCGAGAAGCAAGTGAATGTTGGTTTGGTACAAGGTGAAAGCGTTTCTGGCGATTTTCGGATTATATAATCTGAAGCATGTTGAATTTGCTGTAATCCAAATCATACGGGGAATGCGTTTTAAAGCCCCATGCCCTCTTTTATGAAAATATTATGCGAAGAAATAAAAGTAAGCCGTTAAATAGGTAGACACTCGTCTCAGAAAAGATACTAGAAGTTTTTTTTTTTTTAACTGAAGCTTTGGTAAATAAGATTATTATAGAATCCCCCCCCCCCTTTTATCCATATTTCCAGGCAAGACCGGAAATATGGTAATGAGGTGTAAGGTAATTTGTAAGGTAAGGTACTACAGGGATGTCTTGGGAAAAAAAAATCCATGCAGAACGTGGGTTATATTTATCCCGAAGTATTTCCATTGCTTGGTTCCATGCTGCTTGTTAACACCATTGTCAATATTTTGTATACTTCCTACTATGCGCTTGCATCTTTCTGTCTCCATTTCTACTGTTAGCATGGGCCATTCTTTTGCGATGGAATCTCTGTAAATAAAAATGCACCTTATCAGTTTGCTATTACCCATTTTTTTTGTATTAATCTTGATTTTTTTTTTTTTACCCTCTTTAAGAAAATGAAAAAAAAAAAAAAAAAAAAAAATGTATAGGGCTTTAACAAGTCATTGTTAAAAAAAAAAGAATACTATTTTCATGTTTTTGCATTCGACAGCTCTAGAAAACAGGAGCAGTTTCTTAAAAAGCAGTCGCACACACCCGCCCTTTTCCACCGTATATTCCATAACGATGACAAACTATGTACTTCTTGGTTTTGTACTTCTGTTCCTTGTAAGATTTGTATGTAGTTTTGATATTTCTAAGGTTACCTGCCAGGTTATCATGTAAATTATTCATACTGTACACTGAAAATAATATTACCAACGAAATACTGATACAGTTCATCACATCTAAACTGTGAATACAATGCTGATATATTGTATCCTGGTATTTTGGCCCCGTCCCATAAACAAAGACGTTACTAAACATACATGTACTGAAAGTAAACAATAAAATTGTAATGTTTTAGGAAGTCAGACGTCGTCGATGTCCTTTTTTTGGCTAGGGGCCAACGGCGCCTAGCCTTAGTAACGTTTCAGACTTTTGCATGAAAGCTGCAGTCACTCTCAACATCATGTATAAATGCGCGCTATTCGCTGTCTCTGATTTGCTGGAACTGCAACTGCCGTTTCTAAATGGCTTGAAACGACACACCCCTCAAAACCGTATTACACCTTACGAGTTATTCATCCGTGATGTGAAATTGAAAGAGGGGGTCGGTGGCTACATTTACCGATTTACCGAGAAAATGCCAGAGAAAATATATTAAAAGCAAAAGTTTTTAACGGTATTTGTTGGCGTCATAAATTTTGAATGAGAACGCTTAAAACAGAAAGAAATTCTCCCGTTAATTTCACCAAATACTAATGCAGAGCATGACACAACCAACACCCGTGTTCACCTTGGGTCGTCGCTGTGTGCACACTGTTGGATGCAGATGGAACGAGGCGAAATCGACATTTGATTGATAAGTCTTTTATGGTGTGTATCCACGTATGGTGTGTAAACAGACAAAACCCTGTACCTTGTCAGCTGTAATACATGTACAAGTAGGGCAGTTGTTGATGAGTTGGTGTTTTCCTGGTGCATGGAAATACCGGAATGGACCGGAACGGACTGGATTGGACCGGAATGGACTTCAAGATACGATGTAAACTCTTGTAGCAACACTTTACTTATTTGACAGTGGAATAGGGTAAAACTTGAACATACTTATGTAAGGAAAAATAGGAACTTGCAAGAGATAAGGCTATAATACCTCTGTCATTACTGAAGATATTTACTTCAAACTGGGACTGGTGTCAGCTATCAAAAGAGAAACCCATACAAAAGGGACAGGTATCCATCAAAGTATTTTTCAAACAGTTATAAATGCCCCTTTTTGACTTTGAATGTTCAAATATTTTGATATTTTATAATGTCTTTGTCATTACTGTCATTACTGAAGACATTTACTTCAAGCTTGAAGTAGTTGCGAACCATCATATTTACCCAAAACTTGGGCTCGTTGTTAACTATCATAAGGGAACCCATAAATCAGGGGCAGGTAAACATCTAATTTTTTTTTTCGACACAGCAATGCCCGGCTTTTCGACTTACAAGTTTCTCTTAAAGCAACTGCAGCCGAGCATTGGCATCCTCATTTTTTTATTTTACTTTTTAATTGGACAGTTCATGATTGAATGCAATTTGCATTACGCATATATGCACTTTCCACTTGCCCCTAGCCATCAGTGCTTTCAGCGCTTTGATTATTTTCATCATTAGACTAGTGATTATAGCGATTATCACATACATGTAGGTCGCTAGTCTATTGCGATGTCGAGTGACCAAAATTCAAATGTAAACAAAAGGAAAATACACTTGCCATATACTGTCCCACAGAAAATAATTCTTTTTGTCTGATATCGGAATACTATTAATTAAATGTGTAAAATGTTGACATAAACTAAAAAATCTCTACCACTCCATTTTGAACGTTGTCTCCCTACAAAGTAATAAACTAACAAGATGTCATCGATACGGTACCAGATGTTTGCTTATGTGTAAATGTCACTTTGATCTATTTAAAGCAGATTCATCTTTACTTATACAATTGCAACATTTTTCATCCTCGTATTTTTGGCGAGTGTTTTGGGTCTCGTCTTGCTACGAGTTCGTCTAACCGATAAGAAACTGGAAAAGCATGTAAATTTTATTTAAAAGTGAACCCTGTAGAATGTATTCAAATGCCAAATCATCAAACTGACTTTCTTTAATGAAACGTCAAGGTACAGAATTTTTTCACAGTATTTTCTATCGAAAATATATGGCTGTGAGCGGTTGGTAAACTCACCGGATCGGACTTCATAACCGGATTGGACGGGGTCGACAAGGGACGGACTTAACTCTTATCCTGCTAAGTAAGTTAAATAAAACTTTCAATCCGATATTTAAAACCCGAATAATGATATTTCAAACATATTTTTGGGAGAAGAATATCTCCTTAGCGGACAGTGTAGATCCAAGATCAGACTGCACGTTCTGTGCAGTCTGATCTTGATCTACATTATCCGCAAAAGGTCAGTGAGTAATAACCGGATTGGACCATATTTCTGCAATCCTTCAATCTTGTATGGACTACCCAAGTTTTATCTTTACCAAGGTTACTTATATTGCACATTCGCTTGTCTGTCAGTATTCTCAGTACTTTGATTTTTAGGACGATGATGTTCTCATCAAATGTCTAGGGATGGGTATTCAATTATGCAAAGTAGCAATAAATAAACAAACAATCAAACAGTAATAATCTAATGATCCATTCAATTCATTAGGTGATTGACGAATTAGAAAATTGCCTAATTTTTCAATCGATTAATAAAACAGAATGTCCTTTTGGAAAATTCTTTTAAAGGTGGGTATTTAGATTTTTCACATCTCACCAAATTAAAAAATATATATATCACTGAAATTTATATAAAAAAAACAATACAAATCATCAATAATTAAGAATCATAAAATTATTTAAAAAAATTTTTTTTGATGATGTTCCCTTAAAAGGCTACGTAGCTTCTTAAGGTATTTTTAGATTTCGCGCCAGAAATCAAAAGAGCATTGTGGGAATGTCAAGTGACTGGCACGTGACGATTGACGCTTAAGTTACTCCCCGGTATGTAAATGAGCGAGTTGCTCATGTAAAAATAGAACGTGTTTCCCGTCGGTGTCGACCTGGGCTGTAGTAAATCTCTAATTTCTCTTGTTGTCGGATGGTTTTCGACTACTGGGGTTTTATGAATGAAAATTAAAAGGCATTGGGAGTATAAGGATGATTTTTTTTGTATTTTTGTAAAATTTTCGTCCCAAAATCTGAAGGGCCACCTTTAAACCCCACGGACTTCAAGATAAATCACACGTCTCTATCAAACAGCATCAAAAGCCGCTTTAACAATTTAACGCTTATCCTGCTAAAGAAGTGAATTGAAATTTTTGAGCCGGTGGTAAAAAAAAACAAGTTTGCTATTTTAAAGGTAAACTTTAGGAGGACAGTATGTCCTTATCGGACAGTGTAGATCCAAGATCCAAGATCAGACTGCATCTGTGCTGTCTGATCTTTGATCTACACTGTCCGCAAAAGGTCAGTGAGTCGCGCTTAGCAGCGTAGGCGTTAACCTCTAGTGACTTCTCGGACAGCCTTGATACATTATCGTATTGCATGTTCTTTGCAGTCTGATCTCAGGATACACAGTCCACAAAAGCTTATCAATATTACTAGCTTGCTAATTATTATCTCCACTTGCAACGACAGCAGCATATGCAACAACGACAACAACAACAACAAAAACAATGAAAACAACAACTTCAACAACAACAACAACAAAGCGTGAATGAGAAAGCGATAACTTTAAACCTATGGGGAAAAAAATGACAAAATATATGGGTCGATTCGACAATTGAATATAAAGAAAAAACGCCTGTCGTTTTTTTGACAGCCATAGAATTTTTATGTATTTTAAATTGTACCATAACACATACTTTTCTGAGAAGACGTTTTCTAAGACGACTTGGAAATATCGTCGTTCAGTATCAATAATCAGTTTGAGCTAAAGTTTGGTATGCACGAGCCATGCTCTGTTAAAAGGTGGGTTAATGCAAGTACAAAAAGTATCGATCCATGTCAGCCTGCGCAGACTGCGCAGGCTGACATGGGTCGAAACTTTTTGCTATTGGTCAGTTTTCTGCATGTTCAAGGACCATTCTACCTCATGATTCAGTCGGTGGATAAACAGAATCTATTTTATGGATCCATAATAATGTGATGCAATGTGTGGTATAATGCATTATGGAGATAAATTAAATCCCCTTTTGCCAGAGTATGGATCACGTGTATCTATACACAGGAAAGCATTGTGGAAAAAGCAGGCTTGTTACGAGCAATGTATCCTTTTGCCACACTGCTATCAAACTTGGTCTCCTGCTAGGACGAGTGAATCCGTCTGCAAGGATTGATATGATAAACATTTTATAGTAAGTGATCTATTCAAATATTTAAATATTAGTATCACTTTTTAGCTCACCTGAGCACAAAGTGCTCAAGGTGAGCTTTTGTTATCGTGCTGTGTCCGGCGTCCGTCGTGCGTCGTTCGTCGTCCGTGTCGTCCGTCGTCAACTTTTACCTTGTGTACGCTCTAGAGGCCACGTTTTCAGTCCAATACTCATGAAATTTGGTCAGGATGTTTGTCTTGAAGATAAATGTACCTCGGACAAGTTTGAAAATGGGTTATGTCGGGTAAAAACTAGGTCACTAGGTAAAATCTTAGAAAAAACCTTGTGTACACCCTAGAGGCCACATTTTTAGTCCGATACTCATGAAACTTGGTCAGAATGTTTGTCTTGATGATATCTTGGAAAAGTAAGAAAATGGGTCACAGGGGGTCAAGAACAAGGTCACTAGGTCAAATCTCACAAAAAACTTGTGTACCCTCTAGAGGCCACATTTTCTGTCCAATACTCTTGAAAGTTGGTCAGATTATTTGTCTTGATGATAGCTTTGACGATTTCAAAGTGGATTACATCGGTTCAAAAAGTTGGTCACTAGGTCATACTTTGAAAACATTGTGTACGCTCTGCATTTTCAGTCCGATAATCTTGAAACTTGGTCAGAATGTTTGTTTTGATGATATCTTGATCAATAACTAGGTCACTAGGTAAAGTCTTAGTTAAACCTTATGTTAACTCTAGAGGGTATATTTTAAGTCCAATACTAATCAAAGTTTGTCAGAGTGTTTGTCATTATTTCTCGGAAGAGATTAGAAATGGGTCATGTATGGTAAAAAGGATCAGGTGAGCGACTTCAGGGCCATCATGTCCCTCTTGTTTTGATTTACTATTTAAGATCTTAAAGATGCATCTATACTCGTTTTCAGGCAGTTTTCAGTCAGTTTTTAACCCATGTCATCCTTATTTTATGAAAGTATAACCATTATTGTATGTTCATGCCAAATGTTGCCCCTGAAAGCTGTAAGTCTGTACAGATTCATCCTCGGAACCCAGGTTTGAAGCATTACGTACCTTACTCTCCATGCATCTTCGAGAATGAATCGAAACTGGGTCAACGAGGATGGTACAGATTACAACGGATAGAAAAGGCATTTCATGTTTTGGAGGCCTTTCAGGCTATGGCTGTTGTCATTTCCGGTTTTAAATGAGGACAAATCCCTTGTTTTTTCTATCCCTTACACCATATACGTCGTATATTCGTTATTTATCGATATTTACACAGATGAGCCATTCTACACACTTCCAAGTTTTAACAGCGTTTTTTTTTTCCCTCCAGCTGTATGGATGTGTCTTTAAAATTAATGTATAAATCTATTTACGTGTAGTATAGCGGCGATAGTGTGTCACTTATTACGTTTAAAAGAAAGGTTTTTTCGTTAGAAATATACAGAATAAAACTTAATTTGCTCTTTTAAACGATAAACTACATTCCTAAATATACATAACAATAATTTAGATATTCATAATTCTCTGTTTATGTTGCTGAAATCGTCATAATTCAATTTGTCGTCTGCACCTGCTTTCAACTTGGTAGTGTCTAAAATTTTGCCATTTGGAAAAGAGTTAAATGCAATAAGTCATCCTTAGCAAAACTTCTAATTGATTTAGAATAATGAAATGGTGTTTTCCGCTGCGTCGAACATCATTCCAGTCAAAATCACTTACATATATTGTTATGTAGATAGGATATACAGTGACCTGTTTTCAGAATATTCTAGAAACATGAGAAACATTTATCGTTTTTTTTTTTTACCCATTGTGGTTATTTTTAGAAACAGGTTGTTAGTAAACAAGCTGTTTACCAATCTATGATGTCATCTTTCTAGAAAAGACTAATCTAGAATTTTCCAAGCTGATATAAATAGGAGTGACTTACTTGGTGATTTTGAAGTTAGACTTGTGGCTTTGTGGATACAGAATTAGTGAAAAGTGTTGGGTTTAACTTGGGATATACATCTGCAATTTGGAGTTATCTTTTATCTAAACAGGTTGCTCATATCTACTTGCAACTTAAACTATTGTTAATTTAGGTTTTAGGAACCTGAAATTTCATTCTTTTTGTAATCTAAACCTAATTCTTAATTTTCAGCGACTTATTTCATTTCTTGTTCTAAGATTAAAATTGACAAAATTTCATTCAAACTTAACTCATATTGTACTCTTTTGTCTTTGTTCATTAATAAATATTGTTAATTGTTAAAGGCTTGTTGCTGGTTTTCTTTCTCGTTACGCTTGGCTCGTAACAATATCCTCAATGTCATTACCACTTGGCCTTGGTCCTGCAGTTTCTTGCAAAACGACACTACCATGAATCATAGAACTGAAACTGCTAACAGAAGATGATGGTAGAAATTTGCTTGCAAATAGGTTTTAACAGTAGACAAACTTATTAAAAATTCATTCATCTGACGGTTGACAACATTTTTTTTTCCAAGATTGATAGCATTTTTTTTATGACTATTTTTCTTACAAATTGTGTACTGAGGTGTTTTGCATGGAGTTTTATGCGTAAGGAAAGTGATTTGGGTGTAATAACGGCGGTTTGGGTTGTTTTTCGGGTGGTTTTGGGTGTATTTTAGTTTTTTCTCTTACTTATTCATTCGCGATATAGACATTATAAACTGTGTAATGTCAAAGGTGCAGAACGGAGCTAATTTCAGATCTAGAGCTAATTCTATGACAGTTAATTGTGAAGGTTATTATTTGTGTAATTGGCTTGCCCAAATTTTCATTCTACCTGTTATTTTTACATATCTAATGACACAGACGCGTCTGTTCATTGATTGATGAGGAACTATTTTCCTTGAAACAGAGGAGTGATTTGCCTTCACGGGACTTCAGTCTGACGGTTGCCATAAGAAGGTGAGACCTGAAAATTCATCACCTTCTAAAAGCTTTAATCTCGCTCATACGAATCTACGTTTGACAACGATGCTTCTCTTGGTAAATGATCTCTTTGTTTGAAAGGTGTTATAGTCGCTTTCAGCAGTATTTTCGTAGAATAACGGCAACGACTTACATTATGTCTCCCCTGAGTTCCACCAGCACCAGACAGCATATCTGCAGTACCTTGCTTAAGGCGAAAATGTAAATTTATATCACAGTGTCCGCACAGCTTTGATCTTGCAGGAAATATCAGGCGCATCATAACCAGACTCTCACTCAGAGGTCAATAACAGTACAAAATTGAATTAAGTACTGCAGTCGCGATTTTTTTTTCGTTATTCAGACACTTCTAATTTCTCGCAATTTTTTGCCAGACAGAGGGTAAATATTTCCACGCCATTGATCTGTGCTGAGATATTTATAGCTTTTTTAGGCGGTGTTGAACTACATTTATCATTTGGGATTGATCTCACGTTGAAATGTAAATGAGCAAGGCTTTGGTAAAAAGGGGCTTTTAGGCATCTGCAAAAAGTATCGACAAGGTCAGCCTGCGCAGTACGCGCAGGCTGACCTATGTCGAAACTTTTTGTATGTGGTAATTTTTTTGCATGTCCAAGGACCATAATTCTACCTCAGGAATCAGCCGGTTATAAGAGGAAATGGATTATAGGTATCCATGATTATGTTATGACTTGCTTTGTATAATGCGTCACGGAGATGCGTTAAATCCCATTATGCCAGAGCATGGCTCAAACACGATGAAATCGTGATTATCATATCGACTCCTTCAAACGACAGACTTATAAGGTAGTTTGAGGTTCATAGTGACCCCCTGAATTTTGAAATATCTTGGAAAAATCCCGTATCAATTTTTATGAAACTTTTCAGAGTCTTTTAAAATGACCTTACCAACTCTCACAGAGAAAATCAGATTTTTTCTTCAAGAAGACAGAGCATTTTGCCCATTCCAGTAATGTTAATTTTTTTACTCTGAAGCTTAACTTTCTCCGATGGGTTCGCACAGTGACCGAAACAGCAAACATAACTGGACAGGTGCATGACTTCGGTACCTCACTTAAACATGAGGCCCTGAAATTGTTTTTGTACAAATAATATAGCTCTATACCTAACCTTAGATATCGCTTTCATCACTTTCATACAAATCTTCAGCCTAAAATGATTTGTCTATTGTTCTCTTATATCGTGTCTGTTCTCCAAAATTTGGTCTCAATTTTATTTTCGGCATGGCTTTGTGCTTTTATACCACTTCTGCTGAGATATATGTTTTCGAAACCACCTGACACATAGACTCGAAGGTCTTTCATGGTTAGTTTTGAATTGTTTTTCGCTATCATTGTGTTTCATTCGCCAAAATTCAGCCCAACTGTATTTTGGTCACAATCATAGGATGTAATCTCAGAAGTGTGTGCAAGTCTCTGATATCGAAACGTTAGAATAAAACCCAAATAAAAAAAGAGATAAGGGCCTCAAAAAGTGAAGTTTTTGCTGTTCAAACAGCAGACAACCACAATTACTTGCATGAGAATTGTTTTCATAAACAGGTAAACCCTTTACTCGGAATAGCCTTCAACTCCCATCCGTTTTTAAGCTGTTTTGTTCATACATTTTAACATTGCATTGAAAGCAAAAAATTCAAACTAAGCTATCAAAAATTCTAAAAATTTCACTCAGAGTTGGTATAGGCAATATCATTAACTATGCATATTTTCAGTACGATGACTAAAGGTTTTTTTAAGATATTTCAAAATTCAGGGGGTCCCTATGAACCTCAAACTACCTATACTTTTAAATGCGCCCCTTGCTTGTGCCTATAGAAGTTTTACAATCCGACTCGCGTAGCTAGATAGAGGATTTAAAGCACTTCTTGTTATGTAGAACTAAAATCACTAAGTTACACCTCACAACATAAGATTGAGCCATGCTATGGCAAAAGGGGGCTTAATGCATCTCTGTGATACATATTTCCAAGCAAGTCATCACATAACTAAGGACAGAGCTTCAGATAGAGGGACTGATTTTGATTTCAAAATTAAATATATTAATTATTCTCCATTAAGCCCTATATTGTGGGTACTCGTTAGAATCGTCTCATCGAGACGATTCTAATGAGTACCCATAACATAGGGTTTCAAAGAGAAATAATGACTTTAGAATACCATCACTCCCTCTTATCTGCAGCTCTGTAAGGATTCATAAAATCCATTTTTTTCTAACAATCGACTAGATCTTGATGTAGAATAGTCCTTGCAGACTTGCAGAAAATTGACGAATTGACAGTCTGAGCAGGCTGACATGAGTCGATACGTTTTGCAGATGGATGAAGCCCCGTTTTCACAGATCGTGGCTTAATGCTATTCAAACATGAATACAGGAGATGGCCCTATTCGACAAAGGTTAGGGAAACTCAGAAAAGGAAACAATAGGAAGATATCATCCTGGTATTATTTATGAGGCTCGCTGTGCTGTTTAGTATGCATGGGAACACAATCCTAGTTCATCCTCTCCCTGAATTGTTTTCAGTTTGCTTTACTTCAGCCTTACCTTTACATCGTCGATCGAAGCTCGATGTTCGGTTGGCCAGAATATTTGACCCCTTATACTGCCGAATTTAAATTAAACAACTGTGCAGTTTGATCCTGACCTACACTGTCTGCATAGGCAATTTACTAGTAACCCGGGATCAGCGCTACAATGGTTTAACCCAGATAGCACAATGCTAAAAGCTGTGTTTAATCACAGGCCCCTGTATTTGCTTTTGAAATTAAGATTTGGTCTGCGTAATGGACTTAGGTTGTCGCTCTTGACATTCAGGAGAAAAAAGCCTTTCCCAATTAAAAGCCAGAGAGACTCAGAAAAATTTCAAATGATATTTTATTGTTCATATTGAAGTGAGGTTAATTTGTCTTGTGAGTCCATAGAGTTGATGTTACATAATGTTATCTCCATTTCAACATGTCATGTTTAGTTATTCATAAATTCGATAAGTGCTTGTTCCTGTTTAGCACCAAACAATTGAAAGAATTATGATTACGTCATTCAGAAAGACCCGATTTACTTTTGTTCAAAATAACTCACAAAACATCGGTCAGTGAAGCCATAATATCGGACTGCTCGTTCGAATCCGAATCGAGTCCGAATCATGGTTTCCTCGAAACCTACTAAAGCAACTTAAATGTCAATGCGCCAAAATGAAGGTCATGACCTTTCAGGTCTCACCTTTCTATGGCAACCGCAAACTGAAATCCCGTGAAGACGAATCACTCCACTGTTCCAAGAAAAATAGTTCCTCATAAATCAATGAACAGACGCACCTGTGTCACTGATATGTTGAACATAACATGCCGACTGAAAATCTGTACAAGCAGATTACACAAACAATGAACTTTAGACTTAAAATGATGTAACAGAAGTAGCTCTAGATTTGAACTTAGCTTCGTGTCGCAGCTTTGACATAGCCTAGTTGATAACGTCTACATGGCGGATGAATAAGGAAGAGCAATACCCCAAAACATCATTGTCTCCCGCTAGATGGCATTTTACAAATACACATCTATCTAATTTGGGCATTCTGGGTACAGAACCGGACTACTTTTCAAAACAACAACCGTTACTTTGAATTTCAGAATGAAACGTTTACTCAATAAAACGCTACCTGGTGCGATTCATTCAGCTATGATCGGCTAGCATGTAACCTATGCATCGGCCATTTATTAAAACAGCCCCTACATGCTTGAGTAATAGGCTAATAGCTTCGGTATAAGCCCTACTTTTCCCAAGTATTTTGGGGATGGGTGATGCGTCATAGCAGACAGGTCGAATCTTCGAAGAATATGACATGTGTAGACAATGCCCAAAACACCCCGAACTAATTGGAAAACAACCAAAACCACTGTCATTACACACGAACGACTTTCTTACCACCCAAAACTGCATGCAAAACGCTTAAGTACGTGATGTTATGGAAAAGAGTCATGAATTAATGCTATTAATCTTAAAAAAAAATGATGTCAACCGTCAGATGAATAAATTTTTAATAAGTTTGTCTACTGTTGAAATCTTTTTGCAAATCTACCATCACCTTCTATTAGTAGCTTCAGTACTTTGATTCTTTTCGCTATTTACATTTCAACATAACACTATACATATACGACTTTTTGATCTTTCCCCCGACCTCAAAATTCAGTATTAAAGCCCATGACTAGTAGGCCTGCGGAGGCCGGCCTGGTCACGCTCTAGCTTTGTCTGCTATTTAACAATTTATCACACAACTCCGAGTTTTAACGACCTTGAGGAAGAAGCCTTTTGAAAACACTGTGGGAAAAGGAGAAAATGCTGGTAACCATGGTAAAATGTTTTCTCTAATTTTAGAAGCAACATTATTTCATCGGCATTTATTTTGTCGTCTGCAAATGCTTTCAGTTTGGACTAGTCTAAAATTTTGTCGTTTGTTGAAGAGTCGAACAAATTAAATCATTTACTTCAGCTGGATTAACTTTTGGTCACTTTTCTTTGCAAACAAATCGAAAATATCACTGGCATATAAATGGTGGATCATACTCGTCTTTTTATGATTCAGTTAGCCATTTTGTGGTATATTTTGATATTCGACTTCTCTTTACGACCTCCCGTCTCAATATATACTAAAGGTCACTAGTTCTATTACTTGATATAAATGAGTGAAAGAGCGGTTTTTAATCATATTCTACAGACGTAATATTTCTGGGGAAAAAGCTTGCTTTTCTGGTTATTATGTCACGTGTAACGCTTACGTAAATATAGAATATGTACATGAACTTACTTTTTTATTCAAAGTACAAGAGAACATCGGCTGTAGTTTTTAAAGTAAACAGTAACTTGTCGGTGTTTAGCCCGGTTTCAGCCTTGGGGTGCCATTTAAGTGAGTCGATAACTCAAGAGATTTTATTTCAAGCCAGTCTTGGCCAGGATATAAGTCAAGGTCATTCTGTCAAATCTGGTCTTGATCCATACTGTCACCAAAATCACACAGTGCACTTTTTTGTGGGTGAAGCGTTTTAGGTGATAGTACACAAACCAGTATTTATTCAACAGCAAATCCATCATGGCCTTTTTCATGGCAATAATAACTGCCATCCCATCTCCTGCAAATTATGGTTTGCGAAATTGTGTCCCAAGATTATACAGCAGGTCTGTGGTCTTGGCAGTTCTGTTTGATTTAAAAAAAAAAACATATGTGAAGAGGTTAGACTATCAGAAGACATCATGTAGGTACAGGCTGATCACGGTCTTTATGCTACTCTCTCACTATTGCGTATCAGCGGCGTATGCAGCAAAATTTCTTTACGCGGGTCAATCGCCAAGAACTGAGGCGTATTTTGTTCAAAATTAAAGACACAGCGTATGTTCGCCGTTTCTGTGGCGTTTCTGTGGCGTGCCTGTGTTTGTGTGGATTTCAAGGGACATAAAGTACGGCGTACTGAGGCGTAAGAGTGGCGTAACCGCTTCGTTAGCACGACGTTCCTTTCTTATGTGCAGCCTTGACATTGTGTAAATACGGCGGTCACCGATGGAAAACGGCTCTGCTCACTTCGTTGCTGTCATTCGTTCAAAAGAGGTCAAACCTTTCATCTTAACCAATACGTTCGTGTGACGTAATAAGTGTTCGAGCTACGTTCCGGCGGCGTAACTGCTGCGTTGTTTTCGCTTTTACGGCGTATGTGTGACGTAAGCATGGCGTATCGGAGCTGCTACGTTTGTGCTACATATTTTTAAGTGCGGACTTAAAACAACGTCGCACCTCCGCGTACAAGGAGATCGTGCTACGTAGCAAAGAGTATTAGCTACGTAAGTTGACGTTACTGTGGCGTTGTCGCGGCGTTCCTTTCTTATCGCGATACGCCGTACATACGCAAGCCGATACCCTATAGTGAGAGAGCGTCTTTACATTTCGCCTAATACCGGTACATTAGTGTATGTAGTGTATGCTCTCAGATTTTAATTTTAATTTTATAAATATAAAAAAAAAAAACGTCAAGTTTCAAAAACTCAGTTTAACGGTATCTCAACGCGGTAAATTGCTCCAAGATCGTCTTATACAAAAGTAGTCCTACTAGTTTAAAAAAAATGATACCAAGCACTTCTGCTGTACTGTTTTATTCTAAAAATTAAAGGGGGATTGGTCTAAAATGTGTTTCCGGTGTTGATTTGATGATTTCTGCATTTTTAGTGACTATGTAGGAACCATTTTGTGCCTTCGACCACTCAGTAAAAGAACAATGTCTACAAGTGGTCGGACCCTTTTTCACGATGATTTTCCAATAGTAGTGCAGCTTTCTGTGTAAGCCATTCGACAATTAATTAAAAATACAACGGCAAAGCTCAAGGTTCCCAATAAAAGAGCAGCAAAGGGTTAAAGATGGTGGTTGTCACTCTATTTTCACTCAGCGAAAAAGGCGTAGTGTAACAGCGTTTAACATTATCTCCCGCTAGATGGCATTCTACAAGTACACATCTATCTAATTTGGGCATTATGGGTACAGAACCGGACTACTTGTCAAAACAACAACCGTTACTTTGAATTTCAAAATCAAATAAACGTTTACTCAATAAAACGGTACCCGGTGCGATTCATTCAGCTATGATCAGCTAGCATGTAACCTATGCACCGGCCATTTATTAAAACAGCCCCTACAGGCTTGGGTAATAGCTTCGGTATAAGCCCTACTTTTCCCTAGCATATGGGATCGGTGATGCGTCATAGCAGACAGGTCGTATCTTCGAAGAATATGACATGCGCAGACAACGCACCGTTTAAAACCAAAAAACGGTGTATCTTGCGACTTATATTGACGTAATACTCAACTATACCGAACGTCTTTACCTTAATTGCGAAAGGACAAACCTAAGCAATTGGATATCGAGGAAAGCAGGCAGATCTTGATCTACTCTTTTCGCAAGGACTCTCTTGGTCGCGTTATGCGGATAATGGTTAAAGCTGACTGCGCTCAATTCTTACCAGAGGCAATGGTCTAGCCACTAATTATAAGATACAATATGGTTTACTTCTAGACAATACAATTAGCTTGAATAGAAGCCGAGTTTATTTGTGGTATCTAATCACGTTAAGTGGTTCGGCAGGGATAGAAAAATACAGGATCGTCACTAAAATCTATATAATAGATTATGCTGACCATTAACTTTTGTTATGCTAAAAGCTATTTTGGATGATTTACGAAGAGTTCAGATCAAGATCAGACTGTGCAAAACGTGCAGTCTGATCTTGGATATCTACAGTCCGACATATTATGAGATACTTTAGCCAGATAACTATTTGAGCCATGCTTTGGCAAAACGCGGCTTTGAATGCATCTCCGTAATGCATTGTACCAAGCAAGACATCACTTAAATAGAGATCAATAAAATTTATTTTGTCTACCAACCGACTAGATCATGAGGTAGACCGGTCTTTGACATGCAGAAAATTGACAAATAGCAAAAAGATTCGACCCATGTCGAAATTTCAGTGTTTGACTGGAATTTATTTGGAACTGAATCATTTTAACGCCTTTTAATGTAGAAGGTTTGGCAGCAGGTATGTTTTGAAAACGTTATGACAAATATAACAGTGTTTTCTACAACGAACTGTTGTACGGGTCTTGATAAGCATTTGTAATGATAGAGGGACTATGTGTATATCTATAAGGCCCGTCTACACTAGCAAAATTTATTTGCAAACACCACCAAAATTGTTGTTTGGTGTTGTTTGTCATGATTGTCTGTTAAACCGTAACCTGCTAAATAACTAAAATGAAATTTTCAGTTTGGTAGTAAAAACCCTAATATTTCTATTTCAAAACAATGTTTTGGAGAAGGATATCTCCCTCTCGGACAGTGTAGATCATGATCAGACTGCACAGAACGTGCAGTCTGCAGTCTGATCTTTGATCTACACTGTCCGCAAAAGGTAAGTGAGTCGCGCTTAGCAGCTTAAGAGCTGAGTTGCGTACACTACAACAAACAATGGCATACAATGTTTTGTGGTGTTTGAAGATCATTTGATGCATCCATCACATAATAACAAGACGGCTTAAGACTGGTCAGTATATTTAAACACCACCAAACAGAGCAAAAAAATGAACATGTCCAAACACCACCACATGGTGATATTTGCTTTTGTTTGCTGACTGGTCTACGCTAGCAATATTTTGTTTGTAAACAACAGCAAACACGGTGTATGGCGGTATTGGCAAACAAATGTTTGTTAGTGTAGACAGGCCCTTAGAGTGTTGTGGAACATTTCAGCTAATCAGGTCGCTAGAAATTCAAATTTTAATTCGCATTTGAAATGGTTGATAAATACGACTCTATGGTCTGTATTGTCCAGCCAGTGTAAACTGTATTCTTTTTCTTCTAAATTCAAGCAAACACAATATTTCAATGGCGAACCACACGGTCTAGCCAATCATAAGTTGTGTTCCTTTGAATTTTAGATGTTCCATCATAACTAGAATTAGAGTGCGATTTATGAATGATTGGTAAATTTGGGCCCAGGTTATTAACGCAAGGTAAGACTAACATCTTTCTCTTGGCATAATGTTATCGTCTTAACTTTTACCTCAGTCGACCCTGAGGAAAAAGACCACGGATAGCGCCATGGAAAAAGAAAACAATCTTGATTACCAGCATTTTCTTCTTTTCCCAAAATTTTTCTATCCTTTCTGAGACTTATCTCTGCAATTTGAACCATATTGAATTTGTCTAATATTTTGTCGTTTGGTAGAGGGTTAAGTGCAAAAAGAAAAAGTGATGAGATTGTTTTTGACGAATGTGGAGCAGAATATTTGGACAGCTCGACGAATTTTACCCTCTGTAAGGAAATTTAAAAAAGGAGAGGGCACGTGACATCGGTATATCGTTGGTAAAACATAAAATTCATTTATTTCATCAGGATTTCATTAGGCTTCTAACCCCTATGAACAACAGTCAACACTGCTAAATATTTTTTAAAATTAATGTATAGGTCTATAGTTACATGTGCAGTTTTCAGTTTTTACAGGAAATCATAAAAGGCTACGTATCCCTCTTGAAATTTTTCTATACTCCAAACAACTTTCCATAATGAATATAGACCATTCCGGGGAGGTTTGTGTGTGACAGCTTTTGCCATGTAGACTTAATACCCGAAAAAGAAAAGCAAGTTATCCGAATAATGCAACTTACAGGTTCGTCTAAAGTACACATTCATCTGCGTTTATCTCTTTTGCTGTCAACTGAATTAAATTCGCCTTTTTACCGAGATTTAGAAGTAGATTTACGGCACACTTGAGGGTGATTTGGTCATAGTATAGTATCAAGAGGCGGACGGTGTAGATTCAAGATCAGACTGCACGTTTTGTGCAGTCTGATCTTGATCTACACTGTCCGTAAAAGCTGAATAATTCACCATTAGCGGCGAAAGAGATAAGACAAATAAAGGTATCTATGGAAGTGTATTCTGTTCTAATAAAACTGCCGTTATTCGTCGTTTCTAATCTAGTAAAGTGCTTATATGAGAGTGAAAAAATAGACAACTAATAGACTGATAATGTGAATGGTTACATTGTAACTGTGACCTTTTATTGCCTGATTCTCCTTTGTCTCAAGTGTACGGAACTGAGATAGCTCAGGTTATTCAGCAAGAACTATTTTTCCAATTTCTTAATTTTAAGACTAACTATATGATCAGTATAGACAGAACACTCGGCCAATTAAATGGTGGACAGTGACTTGAGAACAGGGGGTCGTGGGTTCCATCCCTGGCTCGGCCAATTTCTTTCCGAGGATTGATGATAGTAATTGCAACAGGATTCATTCCTCTCCCACCGCTGACCATTGTCTCGACGATGACTATGTGGGAAAGCAGCAAATGGCTTGGAAAGAAAATTGTGCGGGGAATTGGTAAAAGAGACTCCAGGAAAGCAAGGATAGAGCACTGGCCGCCGCGATATAACTGATATCATGTTCAATGGGTAGTTTAGCACTGATTCAGATTTAGAGTTAAATTTGGAGTGCTGATGAATATTGGTCCAGAGTTAATTATCCATATTGCAAAAAAGAAGATTCAAACAATTTTCGAATATTCGAATGTTCGAATATTTAACTAATTACCAAATATTTAAATGTGAATTTCTATGCGAATATTCGTTTTTCTGATCATTACTACTTTGGTATTGCTCGCGTAAGACTTAACAAAAGCGATTCTGTGTTTTGTAACCATTTTTTCTGCTTTTTTTCACACTGATTTCTATCCTTTCAAATCAAATCCTTCTTTGCTAAGGACATTTCATTGAATTTGTGTCGTCTTATGTTTTCAATATGATCAATTGTGAAATCTTAAACGGTTTATACGATTGATTAAAGCAAACATCCGAATATTCGCATATTTTAACAATTACCGAATATTCGAATGTGAACTTTGTTGACAAATATCCATTAAGAGCTCATTAGATCACTGAAGTTGTTCAGTTTTTGACAAATGGGTACTAAGTAAGGTGAAGATACCTGTTCCTTAACAGCAGAATATGGAACAAACGAACCCATATTGGTCACCTTGCTTTTATCATGCGTAATTAAGCAAATGGTATCAATAAATAAAAAAAAAACAGTTATTTTGAAGGGGATCGGCCAAGGTCAGACTTTACTGACGTGAAGGCTGTTTTTTGTCCACAATTGTTGCAAAGGACATCAAAACTGTTCTCAACGTCGTCCGCAGCAATGTTTGTTTACGGTGGAATAAGTTTAAGTGAGTGTGTGTTTCGGGGGAAGAGGGAAAGATTAAGGTAGTAGACCCCTAATGGAAAACAGCTATTTCCACTATAATATTATCCTACAAAATTTGCTATGATTAAAAAAGAGTATTATTGTACTACTTTAACCGAGCCGCTTTTTCCTTTTTGTCCTTCATCGAATTAACATTTATAAATCTAAAATCACTATATTCTCATTACAATGGGAGATAATAATTACCTCCCTTTTCAGGAAACTAACAAAAGTATCAACAAATAATTTCAAAATAGACATCAAAGGAATTTCTGGTCGATTAAAAATGTGCAAAAGTATTTTATCAGTATAAATCCTTATTTATCAACTAACAAGAAATTTTATTACGTGTTGCACTAGAAGCGTTAGGGGTCTACTACCTTAAACTGCACAGAATGTGCAGTTTAATCTTAGATCTATACCTTCCGTTTGTTTATTAAAAGCAATTAATTCTCCTCTAGTTTCAGAGAATTACATTTTCAGTCGGTAAAAAATAATACTGACTTCATAATATTTGCGCTGAAAGAATTAAAGTGTGGAAATATCTAAGAAGATCGATCTTGAACAAATCCCGATATGTAAATAAGCTAGAACTCTGTCATGTAATCAGATTTGACTGACTTTTGATTAGCCTTACGTCTAACTAATAAATGTCATGGTGTAATATAAACTTTACCACGGTCAATTAATCAATCAGTTCTATGATGTTTCAATGTATAATTAGGTGAACTGGCGGAGAGAATCGATGGCTGCAAACTTGAGATGATTTGTTGTGGGGAGATTTAGAGATTTCTTGTTGGGATTTATTTTATTCATTACTTGTATCTTGGGTCCTGCGTGGTTATGTGGTTAAGAAGGTGTATTTAGTAACTGTGGGGTCTTGGCTTGATCTTTACTACCTGTGCTGGTTCTTTGTTCTTTGTTTTGTATTGGTTTGTATTGGAGTTTAACGGCATTTTAACTGCTTAGGTCATATTATGGCGGTCAGTGACGCATCCATGTGTTTCCTGGCTTTCTCACACCAGTACTAACACAACTTTCTTTCCAAAGCCACTGACTAATTTTCTCACATGCATCAGAGGTGAGAGGCGAAAAATCGCCGGAAAGAAAGTTCGCCGCAACCGGGTATCGAACCGCCGCTTGATTTTGTTGAAAAACTGTTGAAAGCAACATTTCACATCATTTCTCGATTTAATTGCATCAGTTACTGTTTGATGTGAAACTATTTTCAATCCATCATAAAACCATGAAATTAACAAACCATTTCAAATGTATTGAGTTTTGGCCTATGGTATAAGGTATCAGGGCAACTTGAGCCATGAGGTTGAAAAAGGACCCTTTCATGAAAATTCGGAATCTGCCTGCAATAGATAGTATTTAAACTAAGATAATGACTAAAAAATACCTCAGGAAAACATAGTGAAGGATTATGCGCAAATGTGTCGGTACAAGGGATGGCTAATTACAAAAGTTGGCTCTCCCAGAGGAATCCTGAATTATCAGTATAGTATTGACGCTCTTCCGCTAGCATCTGAGATCATGTACCAAGAGAAGCACCGTTGTCAAACGTAGATCAGTATGTGAAAGATTTTTTTTTTTTCTTTAGAAGGATACCTTTCAGGTATCACTTTCTAGTGTCAACCGTCAGGCTAAAATCATGTGAAGACGAATCACTCCTCTGTTTGTAGAAAAATAGTACCTTATAGGTCAATGAACAGACGCGTCTGTATCATTTGATAGGTAAAATTAATATGCGGATTGAAAAACTGTGGAAACCAAGTACACAAACTATGAACTTCAGAGTTAAATGTCATCGAGTTGGCTCAAGATTTGAAATGAGCCTCGTTTCACAGCTTTGACATGGCATAGTTTATAATGTCTACATTGCGAATGAATTAGAAAGAGCAACATCTCAAAACATCCCCACACCACTCGAATAGCACCCCAAACCGCTGCCATTGCACCCCAGCCCATTTGCCTAACACCCCATGCCAAACGATTCTATACTCGGTTTGTGGAAAACAATAATGAAATAATGCGATTAATCTAAGAAAGTATTGTTGTCAACCGAATGGATGTAATAAGGAAATATTCCACTGTTAAAACCTATTTGCTAGCAAATTTCAACCATCACCTTCCATCAGTATTTTCAGTACTTTGATTTAGATTTACTGGCTGGTCTAGGTCCAAATGTGTGTTGGTCAAGATCTTCTTATGTACACGAAAAAGTTCAGGCATGGGAACCAACTCGTGTGAAACTTCGACGGTTGTTTAAATCATCAAGATCTTCAGTCATATCTATCAAGATTTTGTAACTGAACAGGAAATTAGTTGGTCGTCGCTAAATACACATCATATAATGCTAGTCATACATTTGTAACAGGATGCACACCGTATCACGTAGAATCAAGGCATGTCTGTAGAAACTAAGGGTGGCGACTAAATCTCTTACATGATTCCTGATTGGTTCGCAGTAGATATTGCTTGGAAAGTCCTGTGTGCACCGATGGGACGCGGCGAAATTGACATTTGATCGGTTAGCATTGTATGGTGTGTAACTTGACAAAACCGAAATTAGTTTGCTGTTAGCTTCTAGATTGCAAAATAGATAATTTTTACATTCTCCGCAAATAGGAAAGACCAACACGCTGCAAACTGACCGCTGTTTTGGCAAGATATCTCACAAAATATCGGCACTCGTCACAACGCACCGATTCATACCTACATCTAACCTCTTCTGTATAAGGGTCGTTTCCATTTGGACTGCCAATCACGTGATCTTATACATGGCGGCGCCACTGTAAGTCGTTTAGCAACGACATAAACATCCTCGATGAAGTTATTCACATCTATCTATCTGTCGGTGAAAATTTCAATCGGAATTGATAAACCACGTTAAAAAATAAATGAACGAACCGTTTGTCAACTGAAATTTAGTTAGAAAGATTTCGATTGAAAATTGAGACGCAAGTTTTCTTCTTTAAGAGGAGCCTTACAATTTTCAGAACGGTAAACCGGCGTATTTTTCCGAAGATGAAATGTACCGTGTAGGTGCATATCAAGCTACCAGATACAACCGAGGGACTTGATGGCTCCCATCACCCGAGATATGCCGAATGAAAATACCGGAAGTTGTTGAATAAAGGGTAGGACTAAACTTTCTCTCTATGTTGACTGATATTGCTCTATACCGTCCTCAAGAGGGTTCAGTTCTTTACACAGAGGCTAGTTTTTAGATTCGTCATTAGTCATTAATATAGCTTAAACGACTGCTTTTGTTTTCACATTATAGAAAACATGGAAAAACAGAACATGGCTGGTTAATAGTGTTTCCCCGTTTCCACAGTCTTGAAATGCCCTTTTTTCGAGGACAGTTAAAATCAATTCAAGCTGGCTATAGTTTTATAGGAGCTACAAATTTTCATTGTTCAAGCTTGTAAATTAAAACTGCAATTCCTAGTTACCCTTTACTCCATAGATACTCATTTTGACATATCAACAACAGACAGCTTTTGAAAACATTGTGGGAAAAGGAGAAATTGCTCGTAACGAGCAATTTCTCCTTTTCCCACAATGTTTTCCACTCAATCAGATATTTGTATCCTCATTTGTCCATATTTTTGACATCATATCTTTATTTGCTGCTGAAATGGAAGAGCCTCAAATTGGCATATCAGGTAAAGGGTTAAATATTATCTCTATACCAAATGACAGAATTTTGGACTCCACCATATTGAACGGATGAATTTAAATATACTGAACCAAAAAAGAAACTTCCCCTGTGTTTAAGTGCAAATGCAATGTTATTAAAAAAAATCAAAATATCAGATGACCTACACATATTCGGGCGAACGAGTATGTGTCCGATAAAACAAATTTTAACTCAATTGAAAGCATTTTGCAGAAGAAACCCGCTGAAAGCGATTTTCACGTGCATGCATGGACCAGTATAATTCGTGTATATTTTTTGAAACCTTTCAGTCTAATTTTATAGACTTTCATGTCAATAAGAAAAAGACGTTGAAAAAAATTAAATTCTTTTTAGTTTTCTTTATTTTTGATATGCCTAGAATTCCGCAAAATTTACGCGAACGTGCCATTGGCATGCTTAATGCTGGTATGACGATGAATGCTGTTGCTATGAATATTGGATGTTCTACTCGTGCTATTCGACACCTTAGGCAACGTTTTCAAGCAACAGGGCGTACGGAAGATCGACCACGTAGTGGACGTCCTCGCGTCACGACGCGCGGCCAAGACCGCTATAGTCTGAACACCCACCTGCGCAATCGCTTCCAAACTGCCACAGCCACTGCTGCTAACACCCCTGGTACACATAACAACCGTATATCTGCCCAAACTGTGCGCAATCGCTTGCGCGAGGGTGGGCTACGTGCACGTCGTCCATACGTTGGTTGTGTTTTGACGCGACGTCACCGAGTAAATCGTGTTAATTGGGCACGCACACACCAACACTGGCTTAGACAACAATGGAATAGCGTTCTTTTCTCTGACGAGTCCAGGTTTTCCATTCATCGAGGTGATGGCAGGGTTCGAGTATACCGTAGGAGAAATGAACGTTATGCGGACTGTTGCGTACTTGAACGAGATCGTTTTGGGGGTGGTGGTTCTGTCTTGGTCTGGGCGGGCATTGCACATGGCTTTCGCACTAATCTCGTTGTTATCGAAGGGAATTAGAATGCCCAACGCTACCGGGATGAAATTCTTGCGAGGCACGTTATCCCACTGATTCAAAATAATGCCAATATCACTCTTTTTCAGCATGATAATGCCACAAGCCATACAACTAGGGACAATGTGAATTTCCTCAGGGCGAATAACATTGCATTTATTAATGACTGGCCTGCCAAAAGCCCTGATCTGAATCCCATTGAACACCTTTGGGATAATTTGGACCAGCGTGTTAGACGTCACCCTATTCCAACGTCAAACGTCATTCAGCTAAGACAAGCCTAAATTCAGGAATGGAACAACATTCCACAAGCCGAAATCAATACACTTATCCGTTCTATGCGCCAACGATGCCAGGCAGTCCTTCATGCTGAAGGTGGTCATACCCGGTATTAATTTGTGATTTTGGTGAGCGACCCCTTCCGCATTTTAACTACCATTTCACTACTTTTGGATAAACCCTCAGCAATAATTTTTTTCACACAAAGTCGCAATAAAATACTCATTCAATGCATATAAATCTAGTTTAATCCTGATTTTCATATTTGTGTATATCTGCACTTAAACACAGGGGAAGTTTCTTTTTTGGTTCAGTATATATTTCATTCCACAGAAATACAATATACATGAGCAATGCAATACAATCAATTAACAGAAATGATCCCGCAGAAATGGATCGGAACGAAAGCAAAGCTTGTAGAGTTCCTCTCCAATTTCCGGTTATTGCAATTGACAGGATTTGCAGAGATCACTTTAAATATGGCCCATAAAGACGATTTCTGTCTCCATAAGAGTGATAAAAAAACACTGTGGGAAAAAGAGAAAATGCTGGTTATCAGTATTTTCTCCTTTTACAACAATGTTTTCAAAATACGCCTTCTTCAGGTTTGTTGAAAAAGGTGATTAAGAGGTAATTAGTCAAGAGACACCATGAAGTAGTTCTTTCCGAATAGAGAAGCACCAAAGACGAACAATATTTATGAGTTCTCTTTTGTCGAAATCGTTGTTATAGATGTTTTATGGCGAATCTCTTCCCTTTATTTATGTTAGACCGTCGGGTGTTGAGCACAGCCTCAAATGTCTGCCAATTCATAGCACAGAACGTGCCGTCTTATCTTAAATATACGACATTTTGGGAAAAAAAAAAAAAAAACTGAATTGGACAACATTGTTGGAAAATAAAACTTTGTATCTCGCACACGGATCGATATTTTCTATTGTGAAACATTTGGCAAAAATTGTACCTTAAAACCGCAATATCTTGGTCGTATGTTCCGTCTGCAAATGTCCCATTTCATTTACGAAGAAGCCCAAGGATTAACCATTTTCTCTGTACATGCCCAGTTTAACTGTCAATGAAAGACTTTTACAAATTAGACATAGGACAAACAGTCGAAGGAAGTGCTTCTTTTTCCACAATTTTGCCCAATAATAATTGTTTCTTTTCATTACATAATCTTTATTTGGCATAAAATACAAACGTATTTACGTGTATAGCCGATACAGTTATATAAGATAAGCACGAGATGTGAAGAAAAAAAATGCAGGTATATCAGTACAATTGGGGGGAAAAAAGTGTGTGTCGGCAATACATGAAGTACTTGATGATTTCCGAACGAATAAGGGAAAAAATAGATACAGATTACGTTGAAAAACAGACAAAAAAATGACATGTTAGAAGTTAGACACTTCTAAAACTATCTACTGCTATCCACAATGTCGTCCAAAGCAATTATTGTTTCTTTTCCCATAATGCCTCCGAAAGCTGAAAAATGCAAGGGCAAAAAAAAAAAAAACTCTGTAATTGAATCGTGAAGGGTTTAGCACGGAAACTGGTGATTACCGTCGGTACGTTACGTTATTTTTATGCTTCATCAATTGATATATTTGACAATGAAAAGACTCAGATGAATTCCTCATTTTATGTAGATTGGTCTTTTTTGTTCCTTTGAATGATGTAGTAGACTATATACCAATTTGCTGACAGAGATAAACTGTGTATTTCTGACAACAATGTCGTTCCTCAAATTCGTACAAATTTAATTTACAGTGATAGATATGTTTGTATACTACAGCCGCTGTCTCTTTATAGCGTTCTTGAAATGCATAGGGGATTTCGATATATAATCTATATTCTATATAATAAATTACTGGGGTTTGCGTGTTCTATAACGAAGTTTATTTAGGGTAAGGAACGGGGTGGCGTTGCATGCTAATTGCTGTTACACTCCCACAAAACGAATGTATCCTTCTCTGTGTCTGTTCATCCATCTCTGGCATGAAAACATTTATATATGTGTCGCGAATTCTGTATACATATGAGCCAAAAAGGGGGCTTAATGCATCTCTGAGATCCATGATACCGATCAAGTCATCACATAATTATGGATCCATAAAATCCATTTTGTATAACAACTGACTGAATCATGAGACACACTAATTCTTTGACATACAGAAAGTTGACAAATAGCAAACGCTTTCAACCAAATTCAGCCTGCGCAGACTGCGCAGGCTGACTTGAGTAGATACCTTTTGGAGATGCACTAAGCCCCCTTTACACAGAGCATGGTTCAAATATATCTGTAGTGTTTGCTGTCAATGTGTTGAAACTTTTCACAAGTATCGATCTGGAACTGTATATGTGAAATGGGCAGATTTTGGATGTCTCTATACAAGCATTTTAGATTGGTCTCCCTGTTCAAAGAACTTGCACATTTCTGAGAGTAGGACACGTTTAGTAAAACTTCTATCTTCTCTATCAAAAAAACAGTTCAAGGTACTTCTTGCACTTCAAGAAGATACGACATTCTGGTGAATGTTAATCGATGAACTGTTTGCTGTTGTAGTCATCGTCTCCTTTGCTATTGTATTTGTTTCAATGGCTTGCAGTGTAATCTTGATCCATAGTGTTATTGTGTGAGATATTTCGAGCAAAGTAAAGATTGAAGTATAGCCCCCGTCACACCAAACTAGACCTTAGGACGTTTTACCACGTCTTAACAAAATCATTAAACGTCAAAATCGTCAAAAACAGGTTGCGGTCGGGGTAGAACGTGTAATTTTGACCTTATAATGCCTAACAGTATTTCGATTTCTATGACTGAAGTGCGCTTATACCCAGATTCTATATATAGAGATGGTTCTTAAAGCCGGAATAATGACAGGATAGTTTTGCTATCGCAAAAAAAAAGCGGATCAGTCAAATGACAAAGTTGTCATCACGAGGGACAAACCGCGCTCAAAATTTGATTGGGTACCCATTGGCATGGACTAAGGTACATGTATACAAAAATTATATGAACCGTGTTCTCCTATAACAGGGTTTTATGAATCTCTGTGATGCGTTTTGCCAAGCAAGTCATAACTCATCTCTGTGGTGAATTGTACTAAGCAAGTCATAACTGTGACATAACATAATGATGCATCCATTCAGTCTAAAAACTGACTGAATCTGGAGGTAGAATAGCCTTTGATCAGGCAGAAAATTTACACATAGCAAAAGGTTTCGATGCATGTCAGCCTGCGCGGACTGCGTAAATTTCAATCTTTCACCGTAAAAAACAAATATCCTCTATTTATTATAAACAGTGCTGATAGGGCAGATATGCTACATGATCAAAGTAGATTTGCATGCTGTATTCGGTTTCTCATTATTCTCACAGCTGGACTGTAATATTTTCCATGTCGTTGTTTGAGTTTTCATCAATCACTTGACTGTTTAGTTTAAACCCTTACTTAGGCTGCTAAGCGCGACTCACTGACCTTTTGCGAACAGTGTAGATCAAGATCAGACTGCACAGAACGTGCAGTCTGATCTTTGATCTACACTGTCCGATAAGGAGATACTTTTCTCAAAAAACTAAGTTGAAAATTGCAATATTCGGATTTTTACTATAGGCTTGAAAGTTGCACTTAATTCACTTCGCAGGTTAATTTTTAGACACAGAAAAGAATTGAAAATAACTGAACCATTTAAATGTACCTAACAACTGTATATTTAAGAAAAAACCCTGAGGGTGAAATGCATTATATAACGTTGTGGGAAAAGAAGATATCCAGTATTTGTTTCACTTTCCCATAACGTTTTCTACTACTTCCAAGAATATCCCAGTCCTTTGAGCCAGATTTATCTCCTGCGAATGCTTTCAATTTGGGAAAGCCGAAAATTTTGTTTTTCTGATTCAGAACTAATTGCAAATGTTTACAGGAAAGAATAAATAATTTTTCTTGAGCAGGAAACAATGTGGGAAAAGAAGCAATAGCTTCTTACGAGCAATTTCTCTTTTCCCCTCAATCTGCAGAGTATTGGAGAAAAGCGTGATCTCCAGCTATTCCAAAATGTGAATTCTCCAGTTGTACTTTATTTGCCAAGTTCACATTCTGTGAAATGGATTTCCAGTCTGTTAGGTGATATTTTATGACATTTTTGATATGACTTATTGAATTTCAAACAGTGTTGATCCGCCTTAAGTTTAAACTGATCTTGATCTATATTGTCCTCGAAAACAATGAAAAACAAAACAATTTCTGCCGAAAAAGGTTTGTGACTCTCTATTACCCATGTGAAAGGAGTTAATTCATTGCATTTCGCTCTGACCTTTTTTTTTGTGCCGAAACCCGGATATTTGTAGTTTTTGCTGATCAGTGAAACCGTATAAGTTGATTTAACAAGAATACCTTGGTTAGTTACCACCACAGGTTCTTTAATTATCCCGGACATTATCTTTGTTGGAAGGAATAAACATTGTCCTCAAAAGATTCATCAACAAAAACAATTAATTCCGCGTTGACACTGTACCGAAAGTTTCGTCCAATGAATTGACATGTTATAAATTGCAATAACGAAAGCATTTTCCTAGTCTGACAAAACCCTCAGCCTGACATCATAGCTATAGACTCCATGTCGAAGAGTTTTCATTTAAAAGTGAATTTAGATTGGCTGAAGAGCCACTTCTTTGAGTTCGTGAATATTCATGAAGGCTAAATTTTCCCAGATGTAGGACTGATGCGTAAACGAAGAAACCACCTTAGGGACCAACGATGAGTGTCTAGGGTCGAGTGCTTGAACTCTTACTAGGCTTACATACTTCCCGAATGTTACGTTTCTAAAAGTAATGACTCAGGCTACTATTATTTATTTATTTGCCATCGGTGCTTTAGTCTAGACTATTTAAATGGGACAGACAACCACAGGCTTTGAAGTCTTGGGTAGGTTTTCGAAACAAATGAAGGACAAGTTTGCCACCTCGTATGTTAGCTTAACTGTATTCACAGCTTAGACAAGATGGTTACGCCATTTAAAATAACTCTGTCTTTGCCATTTAAAATTTCACTTGCTCAAAATTTTTGTTTAGTTCTTAAGCACATTATTAGTTGTACGGTCAGGTGACAGGGGACTTGGAAACTTGTTCACGGCTGTAGTGAATCATGTCGCCCCGAGCCGAAGGCGAGTTGGCGACATGATTCACCACAGCCGTGAACAAGTTTCCAAGTCCCCTACCACCTGACCGTACAACGAATTTATTATTCTGCAAAGTTTTACCATTCCAACGTTTGTTAAGCGAATTTTACCTGTTTTTTGGTTTAAAAAATTGAGTACGCTGATGAAGTAGAATTTTCCTTCTGAGTGCCCCAATTCACTGAAAACTGAAGTCACTGGGAACTGACGTCACTGAAACCTTGGTAATACGTGCTAAAACGTGCAGCTTGGCGCATAATCTTGATGTTAATCTTGATCGATGCCGCCATTTTGGATGTTGTGTTGATTGTGTAGTCATGTATACGGGGCTCCCGAAAGGGAAACTGCTTTTACTTTGGTTTTGCCAGTGGACATGATATATATGTTCGGGGCATATTATCCAATCAGATCACGAGAAATTTCTTTGCAGTATAATAATGCTTCCTGTTATTGCTAAACCAAACAACAATATTTTGGACTTACCCAAATTCAAAGCAATTGCAGACGACAAATTAAATGTGGCTAAAATAGTTAGATTTGTTTTTGAAAGTTTAGAAAACGTTGTGGGAAAAGGAGAAAATGTTGGTTTGATCCCAGGCTCGGCCAATTTCTTTCTGAAGATTGATGATAGTCCTAGCAATATAGTCATAGCGACAGGATTCATTTCTCTCTCACAGCTGACCGTTGTTTTGACGATGGTTATGTTGGAAAACAGCCAGTGGCTTGAAAATAATATTGTGCGGAGTACTGGTTAAAGAAACTCCAGGAAAGCATGGATGGGTGCACTGGCCGTCGCGATATAACTGAAATAATGTTGAAAAAAGCGTTAAACACCATACAATCGATTGTTAAAGAACTAACCAGATGATAACTAAGGGATCCATAAAAGGTATGATGCGATTGGCATCGAGTAAGTTGGTTATTGCTTCCATAATTAATGCTTAAATTGATAACATAAGATGGCAGTCTGGTCCCAGAGGACGTTACATCACAGACAATTTGTTAGAGGACATTTTGTCCCACAAAGGCTGCCTGTATAAATGACAATGATATGGTGATATTCTAATTACTTTTGATATTTAAAAAAGAAATGGGCCTTGCTCTGTGAAGAGGGTGTTTAATGCATCTGCAAAAAGTTTCGACCCATGTCAGCCTGCGCAAACTGCGCAGGCTGACATGGGTCGATACTTTTTGCTATTTTGCTATTTGTAAATTTTCTACATGTGAAAGGACCAGTCTATCTTATGATTTAGGCGGTTATTAGACAAAACGAATTTTATGGATCAATAGTTATATGATGACTTGTTAGGTTTAATGCATTACAGATATGCATTATGCCCCCTTTTCCAGAACAAATGATTTCTAAAGACATATTTGTCCTCTCTCTCTCTCTCTCTCTCTCTCTCTCTCTCTCTCCTGCGTCTTTTTTGCTGATCCCCGGTAGCTCAGTCGGTAGCGCACAGGACTTAGGAACACGAGGCCGCTGGTTCGATCCTCGGCACGGCTAGTTTCTTTTCGAGGATTGATGATAGTCATTGCGACAGGATTCATTTCTCTTTCACCGCTGACCATCGTTTCGACGATGGTTATGTGCGGAAGTAGCCAATGGCTTGGAAAGAATATTGTGCGCAGTACTGGTAACAGAAAATCCAGGAAAGCATGACTAAGTGCACTGGCCGCCGCAATATAACTGAAATATTGTTGAAAAGGCGTTAAACATCAATCAATCAATCAATCAATCAGTCAATCAGTCAATCGTTTTTGAATTTACTTTTATATTTTTCAATGCTGAAGAGAATGAGGTGCATTATGAAGAAGTTTGCCTTGTGCCATGTTGACGTTGTAAAATGTTCTGCGTTTCAATTAACTGCGTAGATTTACGCAAATTATTTGGGGTTGTATATACACACGTACGATCCCTGCTTTACCCAAAGTTATGGGCTTTTGTAATGTTATGCGAATATTCACTGAAATCGTAAAGTTATGTAGTTCAGTGAAACTTGTTTTCAGACTTGATGCTTGCTTACCTAAACTGCTTACGCAAATTTCGTGCGTACGCAGTTTAGTGAAAGGCAAACTTGGTGTTATATTACACATTCAGAGTTTTTCCAAGTTAGCCTGTACGCCATAAAAGATCTATTACGTAAATCCATTGTGAACGGTGCGGAGCATGTTGATTATTGCTTCCATAATTAATGCCCAAATTGATTACATAAGGTAAAGGTATAGCCAAAGAGGATATTGTTACAGATAATTTGATCGAGGCCAACCGTCCACCCACCATGAGGAAAAAAAAAAAAACTGCTCATAATATAGACGATGACAGGGTGATATTTTAATGTGTTCTGGAAGGTCCTAGATATAAGATAACATGGCCCGTATTTACCACATATTCTTAAGAATATTCTTGGTCTATTCTCCAAGATTTTCTAATTTGAATGTAACACAACTTTGATTGGCTAAACCAAATGGTTTAGCCAATCAGAAGTTGAGTTAAGTTCAAATTTAGAAAATTCTGGAGAATACGACTTGAGAATGTTCTAAAGAACGGTTGATGAATATGGACCACATTCTATTTTCTTTCTAAAGGTACATCATCGACATAATTTCCTTTTTTTCCTTCGCTGTTCTTTGATTTGGCTTTCGAAGAAATTGTTTGACCTGGTTGAAGTAGATCTATGTAATTCGTAATGATAATACAATATAATTGATATAGTACAAGACATTGGTCTCATCATCTTATCCAGAGACAGTACATACCGAATCTTTTAGATCTTTCTGTTTTATCAGTTAAATACTGCAGACGACATTTTGAATCTTTCAGCCAAATATTTGCCGAGCCCCGATAGCGCACTCGGTTGCGTTCAGGACTTGCAATTGAGAATAGGGGGTCGCTGGTTCGATCCCCGGCATGGCCAATTTCTTTCCAAAGACTGATGATAGTCATTGCGACAGGATTCATTCCTCTCTCACCGCTGGCCATTGCTTTGGCGATAGCTATGAGGAAAAGCAGCCAGCGGCTTGGATAGGATATTATGTGTAAAAAAAAAAAGTCCTGGAAAGCATGGAAAGGTGCACTGGCCGCCGCGATATAACTGAAATAATGTTGAAAACGGCGTTAAACACCATACAATCAATCGATTAAGCTAAATATACTAGCACCAATGCAACAACGTATTATTTTAACCGTCATTTTACACTGATTTTCGCTGTCAAAGATGACAAAGTCGTTCAGGAGCTACTTTATTTCAGGAGGCAAGCTTTAAAACGCACTACTGAACCGTAAAACTATACAACTCCACCGAAGCCCTCAGAAATAGCATAAAATACGGACTAGATTTATCACAAGAACCGGAAGAAAGCTCGATATAACGTATGATTGTGAAAGTGCACACTGAGCACAAACTCTCTCCGTCATTGACTGTAAACAAACAGTAACAGCAGGACGTCTGTTGAGGTAATGGTATAGATCGATGATTGTAAAATCATTTCAGATGCCAGTTATGTTTATTTTCTTGGCTTCGAGTAAAGAACAATTACACACCTTTTTTGTCGTATCTGCATCAGCGGGCTGGTGGGTGTGAATCAAGTTTACTGCCCGTGTGTTTGTCCTTCAACAATGTATGTAGGGCCTTGATATTGCCTTATTGGATGTTTGCACTCTTACAGAAAACGTCTATTCATAGATTAGAGCTAAAAGTACACATGAAAGTTTCATAGACAGTGGAGTGAAATCAAACTTCTTTTACATCAAAATAAACAGGTCAGTTATTGCCCGTAGAGCGATCCAGGTGCTCATGGCCGTTTTGTATTGCTGCAAACTACTGTAGCCCCGGTAGATCTGTCAATAGCGTACAAGACTTGAGAATGGGGTCCCTGGTTCGATCCCCGGCTCGGCCAATTTCTTTCCGAGGATTGATGATAGTCATTGCGACACGATTGATTTCTCTCTCACTGCTGACCATTATTTCGACGATGGTTATGTGGGAAAACAGCCAGTGGCTTGGAAAGAATATTGTGCGGAGCACTGGTAAAAGAAACTCTAAGAAAGCATGGATAGATGCACTGGCCGGCGCGATATAACTGAAATAATGTTGAAAACGGCGTTAAACACCTTACAATCAATCAATCAACTGTTTATAGACCTCGAAGCAAAGGGATAAGGGAGGTGTTCGTAACCAGCAATTTCTACTTTTGATATAGTCGTTGAAAAGCTTTTGTGTTAGCCTGAATTCATCATTGAGTAATTAGCTCGGCTGTTTTCGAAGAAAATGTCGAGTTAATGTCATGGCCCTGTCGTCGCCTGCGTCGGCGACGTCGTGCTAAAACTTTGACACTTTATGATATATCTCTGTCATTACCAAAGATATTTACTTCAAACTTGGACAAAATGTTTACTATCAAAAGGGGAACTTATACAATAGGCGTAGGTAACAATCAAAGTATTTTTGACACAGTTATAACCCTTTACGACTTAAAATTTCCACTGAAAATCAAGCAACTGCAGCCGAGCGTTGGCACCCGCATGAGGTGCGTTTGTTTATACTTAACGAGGATGGTTTCGAAATTGTCTCTTGAATTTTATCCTCCAGCAGTTATGGGTTAGAGAAGATCTACACCAATACATAAGTATTGCAATTTGAATGGTAATTAGGAAGTTTTGATCAGTCCCTACTAACCCATTGTCTATTTTCAGTAGTATCAGAAGTGAAGTGCATTTTAAGGATAGGGCATCCTAATGGGATTCGAGTAACATCGCCTTTCATCGGCGAAAAAAAGTACGGATTCGGCTAAGACTCGGGTAATCCGTAATCGATCGGCGGATAGACGCTGCTTCCCGCATCGATTACGGATTACCCGAGTTTTAGCCGAATCCGTGCGATGAAAGGCGATGTTACACGAATCCCATTAAGGTGCTCTATCCTTAAAAAGAACATATTAAATGTAACCTTCTGCATTGTAGTTTAACGACGTTTTCACAGCGTAGGTTATATCGCGGCGGTCAGTGGATCTAACTACGAATATGTTTCTTGGCTTTCTCACATCATTACTGACATAACTTTCTTTCCAAGCCTTTCTACAGGGCAGTCTGATCTTGATCTACAATGTCTACAAATCAACTAAAGTTGTGATGAGCGCTGTAAGGAAGTAACGGCCAAGAAATATTCCTACGTGATTTATGGTACGTTACTGTCAACATTAAGGGTATTTTACAAACAAGATAAATGGATTTCATTAATTACTACCATAAAATAAACGACAGATAATTAGTTTGTGGTAGTGACTTTTGCCTGAAAGTAAATCAGATATTAATGAACTACTTATTGTGTATGACTTATCTTTTCCCCCAGGAATAAAATGGTTTTACTTTTCAATTTTCAAAGCTCCATTCTGCCTGATACCTGCGTGCTGCACATAGATCTAGCTCTGTTGGCTAAAAGTGAAACGAGGCATTAACCGTCTACCACACAATCCTTAACGATCCTACAGAAGAGGACTTTTGAAAACATTGTTGGAAAATGAGAAAATACTGGTAACCAGCATTTTCTCCTTTTCCCACAATGTTTTCTACCTTATCAGAGACAAATTCTACCATATCAGCTATATGTTTTTGTTGTTTTTTTTGCAAAAGCTTTCAATTTGGTCAAGTCTAAAATTTTGTCGTTTTGCAAAGGGTTAAACCCTATTATAACCCACATAATACTGAATAACGTCGAATTCCAAATCTTCTTTTAGAACACTCAAAGTAACCTGCAGCAATCAAGTTTTAGGTAATGACTTTAAATCCCATAATTTACTAAGAAGATTGATTGATTGATCGATCGATTGGTGTAGATTGATTGATTGGTGTTTTACGCCGCTTTCAACATTATTTCAGTCATATCACGGTGACAGCTCATATTTTCATGTATTTCCTGGGTTCCACAAGTACTAGGCAAGGGCTCCGAGGTGTCTTGCCCAAGGACTTTCCTACGAAAAGCCCAGTGCATCCAGTGAGTCTCGAACCCGGGACCTCCAGGTTACGAATCCTACACTTTACCACTGAGCCAAGCAGGACACCTTAGCAAGAAGAAAAAAAAAAATCTACTGATACTGTGCGTCCACACTACTCATAACCTCCGACAGACAAGTTAAACATTGAGTCAGACAGATACAACACTGTTCTTTTGGCTTGAAAGTTTAGTGTTACGTATTTAATAGTATAAGGATTAAAAGTGGAGACCTCCGAAAGCTTCCGTAGTACACAGGAGAAAGAAGCAAGCTCTGAGACAAGAGATGATATTTCATCGGCTGCTTTATATAAACTGTCCGTGGCGAAAAAAAAAAAAAAGATATGCAAGACTTGCAATATTTATGAACAGATTTCTTGGATCATGATACAAGAAAACAGACGTCTGTTAGAACCATTTTTGAAATAAAATGGATATTTGAAATAAAATTTCAACTTCGCTATAATCCTTTAGTATTCACCCATCTACTTCAAAATGTATATATATGGATGATTGTGATCCAAAACTTTACAGAAATATCATCAAAGTTGGAAAAAATCACATTTGAAAATTTTATTTCAAAAGGCCGTTTCATGCGGAAATTTGAAATAAAATTAAGCAAGACTGCGGATATTTGAAATAAAATTTTCAACTTCGCTAATTTCATTTAGAATTCACCCATGTTCTTCGAAATGGATATATATGGATGGTTTTGATCCAAAACTTTACAGAAACATCATCAAAGATGGAAAAAATCGCATTTGAAAAATTGATTTCAAAAGGCCGTTTCATGTGGAAATTTGAAATAAAATTGAAGAAGAATGCGGATATTTGAAACAAAATTTTCAACTTCGCTATATTCCTTTAGTATTCACCCATCTACTTAAAAATGGATATATATTGATGATTTTGATCCAAAACTTTACAGAAACGTCATCAAAGATGGAAAAAATCGCATTTGAAAAAAATATCTAAAAAGGTTGTTTGATGCTGAAATTTGAAATAAAATTGAAGAAGAATGCGGATTTTTGAAATAAAATTTTCAACTTCGCTATATTCCTTTAGTATTCACCCATCTACTTCAAAATGGATATATATTGATGATTTTGATCCAAAACTTTACAGAAACGTCATCAAAGATGGAAAAAATAGGATTTGAAAAAATTATCTAAAAAGGTTGTTTGATGCGGAAACTTAAAATAAAATTGAAGAAGAATGCGGATATTTGAAACAAAATTTTCACCTTCGCTATATTCCTTTAGTATTCACCCATCTACTTCAAAATGGATATATATTGATGATTTTGATCCAGAACTTTACAGAAACGTCATCAAAGATGGAAAAAATAGGATTTGAAAAATTTATCTAAAAAGGTTGTTTGATGCGGAAATTTGAAATAAAATTGAAGAAGAATGCGGATATTTGAAACAAAATTATCAACTCCGCTATATTCCTTTAGTATTCACCCATCTACTTCAAAATGGATATATATATATGAATGAATTTTATCCAAAATTTTAGAGAAACATCATCAAAGATGGAAAAAAACGCACTTGAGAATTTTAGTTCAAAAGGCCTTTTCATGCGGAAATTTGAAATAAATTGAAAGAAAACTGCGGATATTTGAAATAAAATTTTCAACTCCGCCATATTCATTTAGAATCCACCCATCTACTTCAAAATGGATATATATGGATGATTGTGATCCAAAACTTTACAGAAACATCATCAAAGATGGAAAAAATCGCATTTAAAAAATTTGTTTACAAAGGTCGTTTCATGCGGAAATTTGAAATAAAATTGAAGAAGACTGAGGATATTTGAAAAAAAATTTCAACTTCGCTGTATTCCTAAAAGTTTGGATTGTGTGGTAAAGGGTTGAAAGGCAGGTTATAGCAAAATTTGATGGAACGGAGAGGTGACAAGAAACGACTCAGGAATAGGGTGTCATCCTGGGCTCAGATAAATATTTTTCATCGATAATGGTCGAGAAGAAAAACGTCTTTTATTTTTCATGGGACAGTTGCAATAACATTGCCCTCTGTGAGATATAGTATAAAGAAGTCAAGGAATTGCACAATGTCGGAAAATATCCAGAATCGAATCTCAGACTAGTCCCGTGTAGAAAACCCCCTGTTATGAAAACGTTTTTTACATAAGGCACTCTTTTTTCCGAGAAAAAATAAAATGCAATAACCGATTAGAATTTGCCAAAACAGAAATATGCCGAACCCGAAAAGACGGCAAGCATTGGAGGAAAAAGAAATTGTCTTATGTATATTTGAATGGTATGATGTTTGATTTTTAAGCCGTTGCATCCAATTTGAAAAGAAAAATGGATATGAAGGTAGACTTATCCCGAGATAATTAGAATTATTGAAATAATTATGAACAAGAGGGTGGTGACTGTATAGTTTGTTTGTTTGAATGGTTTATTCACGCCGCTTTCAACATTATTTCAGTCATATCACGGCGACAGCTCACATATTCATGTTTTCCTGGGTTTTTGACATGAGAATGCCCCTATGCCTTTGTGCTTCACGTTGAAACTGTGATAATGTGCTAGAAAAAAATATAGCTATTTCAGGAATTATGCTCTTTCATCAATCCAGAGTAAATTTTGATTGACTACCTGGTGACTTTTCATTGACGCTGAGTATATTTTCCATACTTTTGAATGGTATGATTTAGATTTTAATGAGCCGTGCTCTGGCAAAAGTGGGCTTGATGCATCTCCGTGATGCATAATATGAGGCAAGTCATTACCGGATGGTGGCTCCATAAAATGCATTTTGTCTAACAACCGAGAGAATCATGTGGTAAACTGGTCCTTAGACATGCAGAAAATTTACCTATGGCGAAAAGTTTCGACCCAGGTCAGCCTGTGCGGACTGTGCATGCTGACCTTGGTCGATACCTTTCGCAGATGCATTAAGCCCCTCTTCACAGAGCATGGTTCAAATGTATTATGACACCTGCTTTCATATATTGGCCTCTACTGGGTCTTTAACACAGAGTTAATACTAAAATTTTGTCCAATTATGGTAATATCTTGCTCATTTTAAATGCTGATAAACTGTAATAGCGACTGCAAGAAGGAGCTGAGCTCAGATGAAAGCTATTGCCACACTTTTCGGATATAATTATTTCTCACATGGGCCAAATCGGAAAATGACGTTAAAGGAAAGAGAAGACTGCAGTTATTAAACTAATCAAACAAGATGGTGATTGGTTTTGTTCATGAATTTGATGAGACAGCCCAGTCAATAGTACAGTTAGGTACATGTAAAAACACCCGAACTATACGTCTTTCTTCCTTCGTAAATGTGACGGTTGACGTCACCCTGTTTGTTCATTGGCTGTAGAAAAAAAAAAAACTTGGCAACTTCGAACAATGCTCCGTCGACACACCTTATATATCTCGCCCATTGACTACAGAACGAACAAGTAACAACCCTTTTACGCATATATGTACGGTGGCACAAAAGTGACATGGAAGATATATTTTATACTACGTGCGCACGCAGTAGCTAATACGTGCGCACGTATTAGTTATTACTTGCGCACGTATTAGTTATTACGTGCGCACGCAGTAGCTAATACGTGCGCACGCAGTAGCTAATACGTGCGCACGTAATAACTAATACGTGCGCACGTAATACTATTGCGTGCACACGTATTAGCTAATACGTGCGCACGTATTAACTAATACGTGCGCACGCAGTAGCTAATACGTGCGCACGTATTAACTAATACGTGCGCACGTAATAATCGACCAATCAGTTTATAAGGAACAAAAGCCATATTGTTGCGAGGGAAGGGCAAAATTACATTGGTCCAACACGGCAACAGATGTGCATCTTCCACTTCCATCTTGAAACAATGGCTTCCGTTCATGATTCTGATTGGTGGATTATTACGTGCGCACGTAATAACTAATACGTGCGCACGCAGTAGCTAATACGTGCGCACGTATTAGTTATTACGTGCGCACGTATTAGCTACTGCGTGCGCACGTAATACTACTGCGTGCACACGTATTAGTTATTACGTGCGCACGTATTAGCTACTGCGTGCGCACGTAGCATAAAATATATCTTCCATGTCACTTTTGTGCCACCGTATATATGAGTAATGTGGCGGCGAAAATCATGTATCTACTTTCGATTTGTTGTATCTTGTAAAGAAGGACCAATCACCAAACAGAATCATTCTCATGTTTATGATAATTATAGTCCTCTTAATGAGGAAGAATTATGAGGCTCTCATGACTGTTCCAGACGACAAAATTCTTTCTTATATTCGTTTTACATTAATCTAATTCAATGTTATTTGCAATATTTGTCCGCCTCTCTTTTACTCTATCGGTCGTCGGTCGATCCATTGGTCTGTTTGTCTGCCCCCCTCTCTCTGTATACGTTTCCGACTGTCTGTCAGTCTGTCTGTCTGTCTGTCTGTCTCTTCGTTTTAAAATTAACCTTAAGGATTAACTGATATAGATATAGGCCCCTATAAAATATTTGACAACCTACCCCCTCTACAGCTGGAACCGTCACTGACCTCAGGTACATAAATTTTTAGAGGACGAGATATTGCTTTATAAAAGATATTTATGTATAGTCATTATCGGGTTATATTCAAAGGCAAGAAGATTTTTGAAAATCTGCAAATAGTAATGTAAGTAAAATATTCGACCCCATGCTCTGTGAAAAGCGGACTCAATGCATTTGTAAAAAGTATCGACCCATTTCAGCCTGCGCAGGTTGACATGGGTCGAAAGTTTTCCCTACATGTATTTGTTTATTGCAAGTCCAAGGACCTCAGGAATCAGTTGTTGGACCAGATAGGTTTAATGGAACCATATGATAATGATGTGATGACATACAAAATATAATGCTTAACGGTGATGCATTAAGCCCTCTTTTGCCAAAGCATGGCTCATATATTATTGCCTTCACCGAAAGGAATGTACCTCTTCATCATAAACTATTACCTTTGTAAAATTTAATTTCAGCTGTACATCATGAATCGTTTGAGTTATTAATATCGTTTATTTGCAAGCCCAAATGCTTTCCATTGTAAGTATTTGCCTTCATTCCGAATCATTTTATACTTATATTATATTTCACGTGTCTTTTTTCAGAAATGTTATGGGTAAAGATATGTCATAATTTAAGCTGGGGGGAATTATTTCCCCGTTACAGTGAATATTTTCCTCCTGCCGAAAATCTGGAACTACTTTTTTAAGTTTTTAAGTTTTAAAAGTGGCATTCGTTGACAAAATAATCAGAGGAAATATATAATTTATTTCATCAGCTTGTGGTTAATATGGGGAAATAATTTGCCTCAAAAGGGAAAGGTCCGCGAAAATAACTCGTGCCTTACGGCACTCGTTATTTTCGCATACCTTTCCCTTTTTCGGTAAATATTTCCCCATATTAACCACAAGCTGATGAAATAAACTCTATATATGATATACAGTACTACTTTTATGTAATGGGATGATATTTGATTGTCAGGCCATTTTGCATTATTGGAATGTAATGAATCTCGAATACATGTAATATGCTGTATCCTTTAAACTTTTCTGGATTGAAAGTAAGATGGTCGACTGCCAGCTGTTCTGAATTTTCAATATCTACTTCTTCATCAGTTTTGATCTATTTTTTCATCACCATTCTTCCGAATATAATGAAACCTCCAGCATGCATGAGCATGCATGAGCCTCGGTAACATGCTGATTCTTGTTAACTCTCCTTCTGATCGGATCCAAAATGGCCAACCAGAGGTCATTTTGAATTAAAGATACATCTTTACTCGTTTCCTTATGTCGTTTCCGGTTTAAATCAAAGACTAATTTCTTGAGTTTCTTTATCTTTTACACCATATTTATCTATTATTTATCTATATTTTCACAGCTGACCAATATCTGAACCATTCTACACACTTGAAAGTTTTAACAACTTCTCTCTCATACTTGTCCATTTTTAACTGTACGTTTGAATATCGAAGAAATGTAGTTAGGTTGAAAAGTTTGTTATAAAAAACCGTTTCTTGCTTAAATTGTTCTCCGTTCCACCTTCTTTTGCTATAAGCGGCCTTTTGTAATATTTTTTTTTAATTCCTTTCTTCTAACTTTCACAATGTTTCTGAGATGTTTATGGTCCAAACCATACATATTTATCGGTTTGGAACGGTTCAGCAGAATATTGAAGAAATATAGTGCGACTGCAAAGTTCCTTACAAATAGCCGTTTTTCTGTACGAATACTGTTCTCCGTTCCAATCGTCCGTATCTGTTTCGAGTATATGGATGAATATTGTAAAAAATGTAGCGAAGTGGAAACGTTACTTCCGTAAATATTTGGATTAAATTTTTACTTATATATTATCAGCCATGCTCTGTGAAAAGAGGGCTTAATGCATCTGCAAAAAGTATCAACCCAGGGCAGCCCACGCAGTCCGCGTAGGCTGGCCTGGGCCGAAACTTTTTGCTACTGGTCAATTTCTTACATGTCGAAAGACCAGTCTACATCATGATTCAGTCTGTCGTTCAGCATAATGGATTTTACGGATCCTTAATTATGTGATGTCTTGTTTTGTACAAAGTATTGCGTAGATACATCAAGCCCCCTTTTCAGAGAGCATGGCTCATATCTATTGTGAACTGTTTGAAGGAATAATGAGGGAATACAGTGAGATTGAAATTTTATAACAAATAGCCCTGTTGAACCGTATATGTCACGGATCAAATATGTTAGATGAGCGAAAAGTTCTACCGAATATGTCCAAAACTATATATATATCCATTATCAAGTACATGGGTGAATACTTTTATTTCAAATATCCGCATTCTAGTTTAATTTTATTTCAAATTTCCGCATGAAACGGCCTTTTGAACTAAAAATTTCAAAGGCGATTTTTTCCATCTTTCAAGATGTTTCTGTAAAGTTTTGGATAAAATTCATCCATATATATCCATTTTTAAATAAATGAGTGAATACTAAAGGAATATAGCGAAGTTGAAAATTTAGTTTCAAATATCCGTAGTCTTGCTCAATTTTATTTCAAATTTCCGCATGAAATGGCCTTTTGAACTAAAGCTTTCAAGTAAGATCGATTTTTTCCATCTTTGATGGTGTTTCTGTAAAGTTTTGCATCACAATCATCCCAATATATCCATTTTAAAGTAGATGGGTGAATAGTAAAGGAATATAGCGAAGTTGAAAATTTTATTTCAAATATCGGCAGTCTTCTTCAATTTTATTTCAAATTTCCGCATGAAACGGCCGTTTGAACTAAAGCTTTCAAGTGCGATTTTTTCTGTCTTTGATGATGTTTCTGTAAAGTTTCGGTTTAAAATCACTCATATATATCCATTTTTAAGTAGATGGGTGAATACTGAAGGAATATAGCGAAGTTGAAAATTTTATTTCAAATATCCGCAGTCTTGCTTAATTTTATTTCAAATTTCCACATGAAACGGCCTTTTGAAATAAAATTTTCAAATGCGATGTTTTCCATCTTTGATGATGTTTCTCTAAAGTTTTGGATTAAAAACCTCCGTATACATCCATTTTGAAGTAGATGGGTGAATACTAAAGGAAATTAGCGAAGTTGAAAATTTTATTTCAAATATCCGAAGTCTTGCTTAATTTTATTTCAAATTTCCACATGAAACGGCCTTTTGATCTAAAGTATTCAAGTGTGATTTTTTCCAGCTTTGATGATGTTTCTGTAAAGTTTTCGATCAAAATCATCCAAATATATCCATTTTGAAGTAGATGGGTGAATTCTTAAGGATTATATAGAAGCTGAAATTTTACTTCAAATGTCCGCAGTCTTCTTCAATTTTATTTCAAATTTCCGCATGAAACGGCCTCTTGAACTAAAATTTTCAAGTGCGATTTTTTCCATCTTTGATGATGTTTCTGTATAGTTTTGGATTAAAAACCTCCATATATATCCATTTTTAAGTAGATGGGTGAATACTAAAGGAAACTAGCGAAGTTGAAAATTTTATTTCAAATATCCGCAGTCTTCTTCAATGTTATTTCAAATTTCCGCATGAAACGGCCGTTTGAAATAAAATTTTCAAATGCGATTTTTTCCATCTTTGATGATGTCTCTGTATAGTTTTGGATTAAAAACCTCCATATATATCCATTTTTAAGTAGATGGGTGAATACTAAAGGAAACTAGCGAAGATGAAATTTTATTTCAAATATCCATTTTATTTCAAAAGTGGTTCTAACAAGGCTTACCATATCATTCCCCCACAATATATTGTAAGTATCATCACTGGAAGGTTTCAAGAAAAAAAGTTATCGATGATAAAATGTGACACCCACCTTTCTACATGTAAACAGTCCGCCATCTTGGAAGTGACTACACATTTCGTCCCGTACAGTATGTTTGAAATAGCAACATTTAGGTTTTTACTATAGACTTAAAACTTTAATTTATTTAGCAGGATAAGGGTTGAAATTAAAGGATTTGTTTTGTAAGTCATGTATTAGGTGTCTTAGAGTTGAGAATTAAAATTGAATTTTGAATAATTTGCGAATACGGCACCATTGAATGTATTCACCAACTGTTTTAACTCTATATCAAACAATTAAGACATTTAACGATCCTGGAAACAAGGCTTTTGAAAACATTGTGGGAAAAGGTGAAAATGCTGGTAACCAGATATAAAATGCATTTTGTTTTTAATGTAAGTAGGATTACGGCCCAAGGTTATATCGGTGCATAAACGTAAAGGAAGCTTGTTATCACATAAAAAAACATGTGTGGAATTCTCTTGTTTAAACAGAATCTAAACGATACCGGCATTTTTTTAATGCAACTTCTTCCACATTATACCGAGCCCCTCAGAGCAGACGGTAGCGTACAGGATTTGAAACCAGGGGTCGCTGGTTTGAATACCAAACTCGATAATTTCTTTCCGAGGATTGATGATAGTCATTGCGAAGATTTATTCCTCTCTCACCGCTGATCATTGTTTCGACGGTGGTTATGTGGGTAAGCAACCAGTGGTTTGGAAAAAATATTGTACGAGGTACTGGAAATAGAAACTCCAGGAAAGCATGGATGGAAAGGTGCACTGGCATCCGCGATATGACTGAAATAATGTTGAAAACGGCGCTAAACACCATACAAAGAAGCAAACAACAATTTTTTACACAATAATTAATAAAGGTTTATACATGAGCTACGCTTTGGTAAAAGGAGGTATGATCCATCACCGCGCAGCACTATAACAAGCCAGTCATCACGTAATTGTGGATCCATAAGTTCCTTTTGTCTATGGCGGCCGGGGTAACAGGCTAAATCTTGAAGTAGAATGGTCTTTAGACATGCAGTAAATTTACTAAAAGTAAAAAGTTTCGACACAGGTCAGCCTGTGCGGACTGTGCAGGCTGACCTGGGTCGATATTTTTTGCAGATACATTAGATCCCCTTTTTACAGACCATAGCTCATAATGTCAGGTTACGGAGGGCAATGTTTGTCAAAAGCAATCACTTGTACGTCTATCCCAGTTTAAAACAGCTGTTTCGACCGACAAGACAGGATGGAAATCGAATAAAGTTGACTTTGCGGACAAACGCTCTATTTTCTACGGCTTCAAACTGTGCGCCATTTCTGGAAATATACCTTTGAAATACAAGAGACCGTAAATAGTATTTACGTGACAAAAAAATATGTCCATTTACACCATCTGACCCTTGATCAAACAATATTGTGTTTTTACGATTAAGTAATTGGACTTTTGAAAAATGGTAACCAGCATTTTCTCCTTTTCCCACAATGTTTTATACCCTTTCAAAAGCAAATTCGATCTTTTTGGCGATATTTAATTTGTCGTCTGTAAATGCTTTCAATGTGGACCAGCCTAAACTTTTGTCGTCTGGTAAAAAGAAAATGACGTCACCCTGTCACTTACAGGGTGTTGCCTTTTGACAGAAACAAAATACGGCAGTAGTATATAGCGCAAAATGGTTCCATTTATATCGTGTTATGCTGTAATTACCTTTTTTTGACACCCACGTTTTCCATGATGAATTCTGTACAGAGACAGAGAGAGAGAGAGAGAGAGAAACAGAGTCAGAGACAGACAGACAGACAGACAAAGAGCCAGCCAGACAGACAGACAGACAGACAGACAGAGCAACTCGGCGAGAGAGAGATACTGTTACTAGAACTTAGTTCTTCTTAATAATAATGTTAATAACTTATTTGCAAGTGAGATAGGCATGCGAAAGTGTCAGGGTGCTTGTACGGATTGGTCAGCTTAGGTTGAAGTACGTCTTTCGAAATTCATGCGCTGCAATGGTTTCAAGATTACCGGTCAGGGTCATTGGGGTACCTTACCCGAGGACACCCCCACGGCAAACCTTAGTGCCTTAAGCGAGGATCGAAGCCAGTACCCATAGATCTCTTTATCCTACAAGTAAAGTACTGACTCATGCAGGACACCTAGATAGGATATAGAAAGGTGGACGTTAACAAGAATAAAGCCCTTAAACCTTAAAAAATATATACCAAAAAGGCACCTAGTGCCTCGGGTGGGAATCGAACCCAAAAGACCTATATTTTTTATTCCTGCATTTAACCACAGAGCCATGCAGGACCCTGGCGCATGTTGTAGATGCGTGACTTGCATACATATACGAGTAGGCTCATAAAACTTCAGAAATAGACTTTAAAAAAATGATTATAACAACACACTATCATTTGCAGACAATCTTTTAATTTAAAACGATAGGCCAAAAAACACGCCATTCTGTATTGCTGTTTTTTGTATATTGCGCTTTAACTTTTTACTGAACGAGATAAGTTTAGATGTGAGCAAATTAAAAGCATTTGTAGACGGAAAATTTAGTGCGACCAAAAAGATGATTTTTTTTCCTTAAAATTGTAGGGTGGAAAAACATCGTGGTAACCAGCATTTTCTTCCTTTCTCACAATGTTTTCAAAAACCTTCTTTTGGGTCGTTAAAACACGGGATCGTTTGGTAAAGAGTCGAAGTTTAGGTCCAAAAACATGAACCGTATAATTATAACAACCTGAGAGCGCCTTTTACAACGTTAAGTGCTTTTGCGGCCAGTATAGATGAAAGATCACACTGCACAAAACGTGCAGTCTGATCTTTGATCTATACTTTCCGCTGAGCTGAGACATAGACCAAAGTAACTATTAAGTTACAATCACGTGGGTCTTATTACTGGACTGAATCTGTCCTTTGGGTTATACGGCGCTCCAAGGGACAATGCACCTGTTGCAAAACTGTATGTAAATTTAGCTTGAACGTTTTCTGAACAAACCATACCCTCCCCGTTTAACCTATCTAAGATCAGACAAACATTTGTACAAAGAGTAGATCAAGATTAGACTGGAAACAGCGTCTTTAATTATCAGACGGTCAGTTTTGAGTTTCTGAATTACATTTAGAAAAGTACTGCTTGGCTCAATGGTATGGAATAGGATTCGTAATCCGAAGGGCCTCGATTCGACCCTCATTCGAGGAGCTATGGTATTCATGAAAGTATCCTTATGCAAGACACTACAGAGCCCTTGCCTAGTACCGTTGAATTCTTGGTGTTTAACGCTGTATTTAACATTATTTCGGCTATATCGCAGCGGCCAGTGCACCTATCCATGTTCCCCTAGACTTTCTTTTCGCACAATGTTCTTCCCAAGTCACTGGCTACCTTTTCACATTACCAATACCGAAGAAACCTAACCGTTACATGAATAGGGGAGTTTTCTTTTTTTTGTAATGTAACTGAAACAATGTAGTAAACGGCCTAAACCCCATTCAATTAACAAGTTGGAATAAGTACAATATTTTTAAATGTTTACAAATCTTTCAACTGACCACTCACGAGTCAAGCAGACTAATCCTTTTCCACACAATCCTGAGTTTTAACGACCCTGAAGGGGGGGGGGGCTTTTGAAAACCATTGTGGGAAAAGGATGTAAATATTTATAACCAGCATATAAGTTTCTTTTTCCCACAATGTTTTCTACACATTCAAGATCCCAATATTTCACTCATATTCTATTTCTCGTTTGGAAAGGCCTGTAACCCTTAAGCTGCTAAGCTCGACTCACTGACCTTTTGCGGACAGTGTCGAACCAAGATCAGACTGCACAGAACGTGCAGTCTGATCATGGATCTACACTGTCCGATAGAGAAATATTTTTCTTAAAAAAATAGCATTATTCGGGTTTTTACTATCGGCTTAAAAGTTTTCTTTAACTTATTTATCAGAATAAGGGTTAGTTTAAGAGAGTTTGGTAAAAAATTAATTCGATCAAGTTTGTCTGAGTGTATTTCTCAGAGGTATATATTAGATACGCAGTACCAGGTAATAAAAGCCGATAGGGCTGATAAGTTATAGACGCTTTAATGACTTCCCCCACGGAGGGATAATATTCTTTCCAGTGTTTATTACGCAGCATTTTCCCTTAACTCTCTATCAACCGACACAATTCTAGACCTATCCAAATCCAATGCATTTGCAGGCGACAAATTAAAGGTAGATCAAATGATAGGGAACAGGAGAAAATGCTGGTTTCCGGCATTTTCTCATTTTTCCACAATGTTTTCAAAAGCGCTCTTCCCTAAGACCGTCAAAACTCGGGTTTGTGTGCTAAAGGGTTAATTCCTTAGCATACAATATTTTAAACTTGCTCAAATTCAAAACATTGGCTATCAAGAAAATCAATCAGTCTGAAATGATGGAATTTTCCGTTCAACTTGTAGAAAATATTGTGAGAAAATGAGACCTTTTGTGCTGATTTTCTCCTATTCCCAAAATGTTTCAAAATTCATTTTTTTATCAGGATCGTTAAAACAGGTAATTTTTTGACAAAGGGCTAAACTGCTGAATTAATCAAATTAAGTTTCTTCAGCTTACTTAAAAAAATACCCAAACATTGCAATTTCAAAGTTCTTTTCGCCAGAAAATTCTCATCGTATCAGACAGTGTGATTCCAATATCAGACTGCAAGTTCTGTGCTGTCTGATCTTGATCTATACGTAAAAGTGCAGTGACTAGCGCTTATCAGCAGAAAGGTTTATAGTTCTAGCAAGGTGTAATCAGTTCACAGTCCTTTGACAGGCCATAAATAATGTACCATGTACTTCTTTTTTTGTTCCTCATAGGTTTTTACGCAGCAATTTTTTCTTTTCATTTAAGATGCAAAGTATCGTTTTCCCATCCAGCGGCAATAATACTGTTACGTAGAGACTTAATGAGATAAGCTTAAAAATACGCCGGAGACGCCTAACTACGATAATTCGCGGGGGGGGGGGGGGGGGGGACGGGGGGGGGGCGGAAGAGGAATACTTGAATACTTAAGCATCAGACCGTTTGATAGAAATCGACTCCTTGTTATTCATCGTCGTCGGTTGCCTCCCGCTCCGTCCCTCTTCCCCTGATTAATGGATTGAATCGTGTTTTACGCAGCTTTCAGTATTATTTCATTCATATCGCGGAGAGAGTTCACATATTCATGTTTGTCCTGGATTTCACCCGTACAACGTTATGGCTCTGAAGTGTCTTCTTTAAAAAACACTCCCATGAAAAACCCAGTGCTTCCAGTGAGACGCGAACCCGAAGTCTCCAGGCTACGAGTGCTACAGTTTAATAGCTCAGTCGGTATCGTACAGAACTTGGGAACAGTCGGTCCCTGGCTCGGCCAATTTCTTTCCGAGGACCGGTGATAGTCCTTGGGACAGGAATCATTCCTCTCTCACCGTTGACCATTGTTTCGACGATGGTTATGTGGGAAAGCAGCCAGTGACTTGGAAAGATTATTGTGCGGAGTACTGGTTAAATGAAACTCCAGGAAAGCATGCATAGGTGCACTGGCCGCTGCGATATAACTGAAATAATGTTGAAAACGCCGTTCAAATACCATACATCAATCAATCAATCAGTACCACTGAGCCACACAAAACCCATTACCTACCTCAAAGTCTGATTTGTACCATTCGAATAAAACATTTTCTGCAAATAACGATATGTCGGCCTCAGCTGATATACCTTAACAAGCATCCAAAGCTTTGACTTGCCGTTGTCATCTGCATTAATTAAAGGGTGGTAAGTATATGTATTCTAGTCTGAAAACAGTACAATGTACTAGTAAACGAACACACAGGCGCTTGCAGACGTGATATGAAAAATTTAATGTTGAATACGTCATTAAACACCAAATAAGTATACAAACTGATGCAAAGATTCCGAAAGCCCTGAGTAATGAAACACACGAAGCTCGGAAGCTTTTCGGTAACGTACGGGGCTTGAAACTCATTGAACGGATAGTAACGACAAAAGTCGAAGATCGGAGTTCAATCAAGCGAAAATTGGCGACCCTATAGCTAACATGGATTATATCCATTTTTAAGTAGATCGGTGAATACTAAAGGAATATAGCGAAGTTGAAAATTTTGTTTCAAATATCCGCATTCTTCTTCAATTTTATTTCAAATTTCCGCATGAAACGGCCTTTTGAAATAAATTTTTCAAATGCGATTTTTTCCATCTTTGATGATGTTTCTGTAAAGTTTTGGATCAAAATCATCTATATATATCCATTTCGAAGAAGATGGGTGAATTTTAAATGATATTTGCGAAGTTAAAAATTTTATTTCAAATATCCGCAGTCTTGCTTAATTTTATTTCAAATTTCCGCATGAAACGGCCTTTTGGAATAAAATTTTCAAATGTGATTTTTTCCAACTTTGATGATATTTCTGTAAAGTTTTGGATCACAATCATCCATATATATACATTTTGAAGTAGATGGGTGAATACTAAAGGATTATAGCGAAGTTGAAATTTTATTTCAAATATCCATTTTATTTCAAAAGTGGTTCTAACAGACGTCACCACATGCCAGGTTTTAATCAGTCAGCCATCGATTAGATACTGTCTAAGACGAATCTGCTGTGCGTAGATATAGTGCATTATAGTAGTCGTATACTCCAAGTTTTTTATTTCTTTACAGCAATTTTGTAATTGTGAAAAATGGTTTTAGCTTGTTTTTTGTGATTCAACCCCCCCCCCCTCTCTCTCTCTCTCTCTCTCTCTCTCTCTCTCTCTTTCATCATCAGTTCTGTCCATGCTTGCATTATATTGCTGAAGTACGGATTTTTTTAGTAGCGTGCATCCGTCTGTTCGTTCGTTTCTGGCATGGGGTTTATTTTTGTCCCGAACTCAAACCTCTGTTTAGTTGTCATTGTATTTAAACTTTGTACAACTATTAACCGCTAACTGTTGATTCGCTAGAAGTAATTTTCGGATATCTCCCTTTGAACGTTGAAGGACTGTTTCGCCATCAACAGAGACATCTAAATGTGCACTGTACGTTATCTTAGAGAATATATCTTCTCTTTCAAAGTGCTTGGTGTGAATAGTGTGTCGTCTTCCAGAACAGTTTTAGCTTTTCATGGATACTGCAAAGAGTTCGGCCGAGCTGGGATTCAAAATCACGACCCCTGAATTGTTATTAGCTCTATATGTTACCGACTGAGTCATCTGATTTGGCTAGTTTCTTGGATTTTTTTTTTTTTTTAACATTGAATCATGGATGACAAAGGATTGTCGGAAGCCGGAAACACTTTGCAAAGATAACGTATCGATTCGCATGCATTATGTAATAGGGTCAGTTACAGAATGACGAAATGAGTGCAATGCAATGCCCGAATTATCGACGAAATGTCCAAATAAGGAACTACACGAGAAATGGGATGCCTTGATGAATTGCAGGCTAACGGATGCTCACTCCGACAATGACAGAGGAGTGTGGTCTTTTTATGTGACGTTAAAACCTTTAAAGATACACCTTTACTCGTTTTTCAGCCAGTTTTAACCCGTTTGACCGTTATTATGCTATTTGTTGCCCATGAAGACTTATTATATCATTATATGAAAGCATAATCATTCTTATATCTTCATGCCAAATGTTGCCCCTGATGGCTGCAAGGTTGCACAGATTACAACGGATAGAAAATGCTTTTCATGTTTTGGAGGCCTTCCAAGCAATCGCTGTTACCGTTTCCGGTTTTAAATGAGGACAAATCCCTTGTATTTTTCTATCCCTTACACCATATGATATATATTGATGATTTATCTATGTTTACACAGGTGAGCGATTTTACACCCTTTCAAGTTTTAACAGCGTTTTTTCTCTCTAGCTGTAAGGATATATTTTTTAATCCTTACCATGTTAAATAAGTTAAATGAAACTTTCAAGCCGATAATTCGACCCCGAATAATCCTATTTCATTGTTAATTTTTAAAGAAAATATATCTCCTTATCGGACACTGTAGATCCAAGATCAGACTGCACGTTCTGTGCTGTCTGATCTTGATCTACAGTGTCCGCAAAAGGTCAGTATGTCGCGCTTAGCAACCTTAGGTTTAAATTCCTTTGGCATGCACATAACGACCCTAGGGAATAAAGCTTTTGAAAACATTGTGGTAAAAGGAGAAAATGCTGGTAACCAGCATTTTCTCCTTTTACCACAGTGTTTTCTTCCCCACTAAAGACGAACTCCATCATTTGAGCCACATTTGATTTGTCTTCTGCAAATGTTTCAGTTTGGATAAGTCTTCAATTTTTAGACTCGCTCATACTGAGAGTATTTGCAGATTGCTTTTAGGAGCAGAGTTGTGAAAACACAGGATTTATTGGTAAGAGTTAACAAATAATCCCATGTTTTAAAGTTGGCTTTCCACGGAGGAAGATTTTTGCAATCATTGTAGTAAAAGAATATTTTGCTTGTGCAATGTTTTTTGTAAGTGTTCTTCTGTAAGACGCAGATGGTGTTAAGTTGAAGGCCATCTGCTTTGTCCACAATAAACAAACCTAATTTTTTTTTTTCGGCGTAGCAGTGTGCTGGCTTTTGACCTACTTTTTGGTACTGATAACAGATGTATGAATAAAAAAATTGTGATTGGTCAGAAATGAAGACATGTTTATTCTAAGGGCCCCTGCCTAATTGCTGTCTATCTTTCTTAAAATCATTACTTGTTTCTGCTCAGTTCAATCAGGAATAACCTCTTGTATAACTGAAAATATTTCCGGTCGGAGCTAAAAGTGCACATGTTGCAAAATCAAAGATTTTTTTTTTTTTTTTTCTTTTTTCCGGACAGTGTAGATTCAAGATCGGACTGCACGTTATGTGCAGTCTGATCTTGATCTACACTGTCCGCAAAAGCAATTAAATTCGTGTTCAGCACTACAAGGGATGAATCTACACCGGCACAATAGTCATAATTCTGCCATATATTTGTAAGCCTTCTATAACGTCTTATCTCCCTTTATTTGTGTGTGGGTGTACGTCTCGATACATCTATCGGTATTTTCATTTTCTCCTCCGATCCTGTGCTCCTCTGATCAAATCCATTTGAAAAACATGGTGGCAAAAGGAGAAAATGCTTCTCACGAGCAGTTTCTTTTTTCGTCTCGACATTTTGTATTAAGAACGATGTATGAATTCGTACTTTATATTTGCCACTTTTATCACCGATGGCGACGAAAAGAGTTGAACGTTAGACTTCTATAGGAATAGAAGTCAATATGAAAAACTCAATTGTTCAGGTTTAAACGGTTTTTGTTTGAAAAGCTAAAAGATAGTCTGCCTATGATTCAGGATCAGACTGCACATTCAATGCAGTCTGATCTTGAATCTGCACTGTTTGTTAAAAGGGGCCTTATACAAGTTTGGTAGGCTAAATGTTAACCCTTTACCATACAATCCGGAGTTTTAACGATCCTAAATAAATAACAAAAAAAGAACTTTTGAAAAGATTGTGGGGAAATGAGAAATTACTGGTAACCAGCATTTCCTCCTTTTCCCCCAAAGTTTCCTGCCTTATCAGGAACAGAAATCATCATTTGAGCTTCATCTGTTTTTGTCGTCTACAATTGCTTTCAGTTTGGTCGAGCCCAGAATTTTGTCTGTTGGCAAAGAGTTAAGACAATACGGTGCGTGTCTCTGCAAAGATCCTTATCTCGAACAATCGTATAACTAATTAGTTTATAGATATTCCGATTATGGCCTAGGCTGCCGAGTCCCGGAATGGGTTATAAATGTACAACATGGTTTGGATAACTAGTAGGCTGCAAAAGCGCGACTCACTGACTTTTTGCGGCCGATGTAGATCAAGATCAGACTGCACAGAAATGGCAGTCTGATCTTGAATCTACACTGTCCGATATGGAGATATTTTTCTCCTAGATATAAGTTTGGAATAGCAATGATTGATTGACTGAATTTGAGTTTGACGCCGTTTTAACAGCTTGGGTCATATCACGGCGGTCGGTGCACCTACGCATGTGTTCCCTGGCTTTCTCACACCAGTGCTGACACAACTATCTTTCCAAGTCACTGACTACTTTCTCACATGCATTAGAGGTGAGAGGCGAAAAGTAGCCGGAAAGAAAGTTTGCCTCAACCGGTAATCGAACTCACAACCACTAGGTCACGAGTCCGATGCGCTAACCGCTGAGATACCCGGGCGGGCTCTTTGAAATTGCAAACGTTTGGGTTTTTACAGTTGGTATGAAAGTTTCATTAACTTATTTAGCAAGATAAGGGATAATGTATTGATTGTGGTCTATGCTTGCCTTCCCGCCCACTCCTTCTTTTAATGGCGTGGGGTCCAGCGTGGCTCAGTGTTGAATATGTAGGATTCGTAACCTGGAAGCCCAAAGTTTGATCCGCACTAGTGGTCCTGCGTGGCTCAGTGATATAGTGTAGGACTCGTAACCCGGAGGCCCGGAATTCGAGCCTCACTGGATCCACTGGGTCTTTCGTGGGAGTGTCTGTTGGCAAGACGCTTCAGAGCCCCAGGCCAGTGCTAGTGAAATGCAGGAAATAAATAAATAGTTGTGAGGTGTCGCCGTGATATGATGAAATAATGTTGTAGGCGGCGTAAAACACAATACAATCAATCAATCAGTCGACGTGCTTGGTATTTCGCGGGAGCGTCCTCGGGAAAGACACTTCAGAGCCTTAGCCTACTGCTGGTGGAATCCCGAACAAGTATGAACAGGTGAGCTGTCGCCGTGATACGATTGAAAAAGAAACATTGGAAGCGTCGCAAAATACCATTCATTCAACTACTCAATCTTTTAGCGACGTGCCAGCAAAGTAGTTCAGTCGGTAAAGCACAGGACTAGTAAGCAGCGGTTGAGAGGTCAAATCCATTGCAAAATAACTTTGCACAAATGTTAACCACAATGAGACTATGTGTCATGCGCAAGAGTCATGTCCTTAGGTTAAAGGTCAAGGTCACAGCAAAGTATGTTTTGGGGGGTAGTATTCGTGTCCGGTCTGTAACTTTTTTGATTATGAGTGAATTTCAGTATAACTTTGCAGAATTGTTTACCACATAAAGACAATTTGTCACGTAAAAGAACCATCTCAGAGGGTCTAAGGTCAAGGTCACGGCAAGGTCAAATATGTTCAAAAAAAAAAGAGAGAAATTTTGGACAGTTTTGCTCGTGTCCGGCCTGTAACTTTATTAAGTCATGAATGAATTTCAATACAACTATGTAGAACTGTCGACCACATACATACAATGCGTTGCTTGCAAGAAGCATGGCCATAGGTCAAAGGTCAAGGCAATGTCAGATTCCATTTTGTGTCTGGGCCATAACTTTTTTCCTTATTGCTTAATTTCAGAATAGCTTTGCACATAATTTTTTGTTAACCACATAAAGTCGAAGTGTCATGCACAGGAATTGCATGTAGGTCAAGGTCACAGCAATTCAAATATGTTTTTCGGGGTTTGTGTTTGTTTCCGGCCTGCAACTTTTATAAGTATGAATGAATTTCAGTGAACTTTGTACAATTGTCAAACACATATATACGATGTGTCCTACACAAGAACCATATCAGTAGGTTAAAGGTCAAGGTAATGGCAAGTCAAATATTATTAAAGATAGAAATTTCTGGGGGGTTGTATTCGTGCCCGGACTGTTCATTTTTTTTGTTAAATCATGAATGAGTTTCAATGTAAATATGCAGGATGGTCAACCACATAAAGACGATGTGTTGCGCGCAAGCGTCAAAAAATTTGTTTCTACAAAAAGCTTTATTTTCGTCCTGTAGTCTTCCATATTTCATTGTAAAATTTTATTTTCAGTTCCCGAGAAAAGCTGAGATTGTCATTCGTTTTGTTGTAAAAGATTTAATTTGAACTGTCAGCTTTAAAGCACTGGGATACTTTGATATATCAAATGTAGCTATACGAATACAAGGCTAATTCATTTATAAAGTTTTTTCTTAGAATTGCTCGAAGTCTAAGCTGTCATTTCCGTAACGAGAATGACAAGAATAACTTACATGTAATTGCCTTTCACGTTTTCAAATGAGATAATAACGTAATTGTCCGTTTCAAAGTGACATCGAAACTGTCTAACATCCCCGAAGTTAATTTACTTGGAAATCTTGCGATCAATCTCATAATGTCAGCTGCGATTTGTTTCCAGTTTTGCGCAAGTTGTCTTTTTTTTAGAAGATCTATAGTTTTGGTAATATATTTGTGATTTGCTTACATGCGTACGTTAGAGGCGTTAACAATCATACGCCTGGTCCTTAATTCTCAGTGGTAACACGTAGAGATAATAGCTTAGGGGTTGTGGGTTCAAGACGCTCACATGCCTTTAGGGGTCCCGCGTGACTCAATGGTAAAGTGTGGGACTCGCAACCTGGAGACCCTGGGTTCGAGCCACACTGGATCCACTGGGCTTTTCGTGGGAGTGTTCTTGGGCAGGACACCTCAGAGCCCCAGCCTAGTACTGGTAAAACCGAGGAAATACATGAATATGTGAGCTGTCGCCGTGATATGACTGAAATAATGTTGAAAGCGGCGCAAAACACCATTCAATCAATCAATCACATGGCTTTAATTCTTTCCTAGGTTCGAGAAATGTTACAACAGGATTCATTCCTGACTCACGCGATCACATATTGTCGACTTTGTTTTGATGGAAGATCTGTCGCTGGCTTGGAAAGAGTCGTGCACAGTACTAGACTGAAGAACTGCATAACCCGGTGCGCTGCCAGCCGTTGTATAGGTGCCAAATTTTTACGTAATACGTTGTACACATTAACGTTATCGAAGATCGAGAGGCAATGAATAGTTTGCACTTTGTAACATTTCCTTTTTCGAGTAATAAACTCAGCAAGCGTTGTGGGTTTTTATAGCAATGGGTGCATTAAGTTAAGAGAAATTGTGCTGTTATATTGCCTTACTTGTGGTTGTTACCGGCGTCTTTGATGCTTTCATGATTTCTCTGTGCACAGCATTGACCATGTTTTACTTGAATCCACTTACTCCACTTCAAGGGATTGATTTATCGAAGTGTCATGTTTCACGGGATTAAAAGTGCACTTTAGAATTTCACGCTGACATGATCTTGAATGGATCTTCTTTGCATTTTTTTTCTCAGTTGTAACCTTTGTGGCTTTATTCACCAGTTGCATGTTGTATATATATAGGATCTGGCATGAGTTGGTGTTTGAGATAAAATTTTATTAAATGAGTCTACAAAAATGTTATTAAGCGAGCCTTTGGTGAGCTTAATAACATTTTTTTGTGGACGAGTTTAATAACAATTTTACCTCAAATGCCAACGAATGTCAGATTCTTTTTTATCACATAACTATATCTCAAGAATTATAGTACATGACGTGTTAAAACATAGGCCTGCGTGTGCATGTGTATTGAAATATACATAAAGCCTCTTTGTTTCTTTGACAGGTTTGTACCTCGCAGAGAAAACATAGTTATGAACAAACTTGCATATAACAGTTTTGTTTTAAATGTAAAGATACTGGAATTTGCAGCTTTGTCAGTTTTGACAGTCAATTTCACACAGGAATCTTGATCGGCAATGTTTTAGAAATGAGGCGTATAATTACAGCGTGTTGACCAAATACGACACCATTTTCTCCATTGAAAACAAGGGGAGTTATGTGATAATCTAGTTTAGCACATAACTACCCTTGTTTTCAATGTAAGACAGCCATTACGAATTTTCTTGTCTTACACACGTGTGAGCTAAGAAAATTGTGCCGTATTTAGTCAACGCGCTGTAATTATACACCTTGACCCAGGCCCCTAACTCCTATATTAAAAGACGGAAGCTGCCGAGATTGGCCGAATAGCCTTTACGAAAACGTCGATGTTACACGATATTTACTGATGAGTTAGAGATCGTAATCCTTAAACCATAACCGACCTGTGTCTGTGCGACATCGGTTTAACTGCAGTAAACTTGCGGCAGTGTCTTTAACACACACTGTTCGTTCTTAAGACTGCATTTATATACGGCTTGCAGAACGCGAAAAGGGGCATTCGGACATTTGCGTAAAGCGTCGTCTCGGATTAGCCTGCGCAGTCCGCGCAGGCTAATCTGAGACGGCACGTTACGACTACATTAGATTTTGTCCTAAAGTAGACTTGCGCAAAACAGAAAATTACATAAAAACGGAAAGTGTTGTTCCGAGACGACACTTTACGCAAATGTTCGAATGCCCCTTTTCGCGTGTTGCAAGCCATATTGTATTTGACAATATAAAGGTTAAAGCAGCCATAAATGGAAGAAGTCCACCGTCGGCGATGGATCCTGATTGTAGCTTGAGGCTTTTTGACAAATACAGATCTGGAGACTGTGAACAAGCTGTCTGGAACACCAAGCACAAGAATTTAATGAGAAAGAATCTTGGACGGAGAGCTATGGTGGCATATTTCTGCCACGGGATACGAGATAGCTATCATGATAATTTTAGAAAACGATTGCGATAAGTTAAAGTTTCCTGGAAATTCTATCGAGATAGTGAAAAGTTTCCTGAAAAAAAAAAAATCACGATAAACTTAATATTTTAACGCAAAATTTCTCAGTCGTGCACGAAGCTGACATTCGAGATAAAATTATCGTTATAGTTCTATCCGTTGCTCGATATCTATATATAGAAAATTCATCACTTGGATGAACGCGGTAGTTTTTGACTTCACGAGATTGCAGTAAATTAATTTCGAATCATTAACAATTGTAGCTTAACTTGTAAATTTTAACAAGACTCGAAATGAACAGAAGTCTGTAAGACGACTCAAAATGCCTCCTACGAAAAACTTTAAAACCATTCAGGGAAAAGGAGAATTCATAAGGTTGTAGACGAAGATGTTCCGAAACCGTATCTATTTATAGATACCGTGAATGTCATTTATGGGCACGAAAGCAAAAAATATCATGATAACAGTTAGAATTATCGCGATATTTTTGTCATGAAAATTTTTATCTAGATAATATTTCCAAGAAACTTTGTTTTATCACGATAGTTCTCTTAAATTATCGCAATAGCTATCTCGTATCTCGCGACAGAAATATGCCACCATAGAGAGCCGTTCTGGTTTTTTCGCCTCAAGTGGTTGAAAATAATATGCTATATTTGGATTGTTTCAGGGGCAGGGGGAAGAATAGCTTGTGTTGGGGCAGTAATTACTTTCAACTACTTCTAGGTCCGTATTCATAGTCCATTTTCAAGAACACTGTCAGTCATGTTCTCATGAAGTTTCTAAATTTTCGGCTTCTGAATTGCTTAACCAAATGGTTTTGTTTAATTTAAACATATTTTATTCAATATATTAACATATATTCTAACATAACACGTGAATTCGGCTCTATAAATACAGTGCAACGAAAGCGTGGTAAAATGTACGTTATTCTATGTAGAGTGACGTCATTCTATATAGAGTGACGTCATTCTGTATAAAGTAAGTAAGTAAGTTATTCAATGGAATATAATCTGCATCCGCGTTTTTACTCCAAGTATGAACTTGTTTTCCTTTCGTTAAGAGTTGGCCATGTTAGAATCGAAATAATCTTCTTTCTATCGTGGTTTATCGTTCAATAAACCACAGTTGTGAGTTATGAGGCACAAAAAATAATCCACTCGGGCTATCGCCCTCGTTTATTATTCATTGTGCCTCATAACTCACAACTGTGGTTTATTGAACGATAAACCACGATCGAAAGATCGCCCTCGTGGATTATTTATTGTGCCTCATAACTCACAACTGTGGTTTATTGAACGATAAACCACGATAGAAAGAAGATTATTTCTTAATTAATCAATTACAACAAGACATTACGATAAGGATTGAAGCAGAAGCATAAAACCTTATATAGTTCCTCTCGTTAAAAAAAAGCAGTCACATGGTATAACAATTACAGTAAACCAAATAAATTGAATATAAACCAAAAATGTGAACTGATAGTAAAAACTTGAGAGAGTGACAGCGAAAAATGAAGTGTGAAGAAAGGAAAAATGTTTGGAGGTTGTGCAGAGTGTAAAAAAAAATAGTTTAGCCAATCAGAAATTGCGTTCATTTCTAAATATAAAATTCTCAAGAATGTTCTAAATTAAATTTCAAAGTAACACGGTTTCTGACAGGCTTAACAAAATGGATTAACAATCAGAAAATGATTTACTTTCCAAATCTAAGATTGGACCAAGAATGTTCCTAAGAATGATTGGTGAATCCGGACCAAGATGACGGTCTCCTGTCACGTCTTTTGTTGCCAAAGTAAAGTCAGAATACTATAAATGGACAAAAAATGATCAGACTGGAATCCAGGCCAGGGGTAGAGTAAATGGAAAATGAATGAAGGAGAACAAACGTTACGGTTGGATCCTAATTGTAGCTCGAAGGTTTTGACTAATTTCAAACTCGATATTGTAGACAAGTTATGTGAAATTGGGAGAACACCAAGCCCTAGAATTAAGAGAAGAAGATCTATAGACGTGGAGTTATTCTGCCTTTTCTCAGATATCAGCGCGAGTTTGGCAGTGTGATCTATAACGGTCGTTGAAGCCGCCTTAACGCTGAGTCTTACAACGAAATTCTAGACTTATCCCAATTGAAAGCAAATGGATACAACAAATTCAAAATTAATATAAATTAGCCATAGATCTCTCTGATACGATACAAAAACATTGTGGGAAAAGGAGAAAATGCTGGTTACCAGCATTTTCTCCGTTTCCCACTATGTTTTCAAAAACCCTCTTCACATGGTTTGTTAAAACTTAGGATTGTTTGGTAAAGGGTTGCGGTACATAATAACATTTTACTGAGCGCACAACCTGGAATTAAGTTTTCGAAGAAACTGTCATCGCAAACAAAGAGAAGTTGGTTTATTTTATTTCTTCCCGGAGACGACTTTTTCCGTCTTTAAGAACTGTAGGGCCGAGCCCTGTAGCGTAATCGGTAGCGTACAGGACTTGAAATCGCGGGGTCGCTGGTTCGAATCCATAGCTAAGCGAATTTCTTTTCGAGGTTTGATGATAGTCATTGCAACAGAATTTACTCCTCTCTCAACGCTGATCATTCTTTCGACGATGTTTACATTGGAAAGCAGCCAGTGGCTTTGGAAGAATGTAGTGCGAAGTACTGGTAGGAGAAGCTATAGGAAATCATGGATAGATGCACCAGTCGCAGCGATATGATTGATATAATGTTGAAAACGGCGTTAACACCGTACAAACCAATCACAACTGTAAAGCATCTTGGAACATTATGGCAAAAGAAAAAAGGGAACCGTGCGAATTTGTAAACACTCGACTGTAGCTGCTTTTTCAGCGAAAGTTTGTAATCGAAAAAGGGGTGTGACTATGTTGAAAATATTTTGAGGATAAAAAATTGATTGATTGATCTTGATTAAAGCCGCTTTCAACATTATTTCAGTCACATCACGGCGACAGCTCACATACTCACGAATGTCCTAGGCTTCAACAGAACTAGACTAGGGCTCTGAAGTGTCTTGCCCAAGAACACACCCACTAAAAAGCTAGTCCTTTCGGTGACGCTCGAACTCGGACCTCCAGGTTACGAGTACTACATTTTGTCACTGTGCCACGCATGACCCCATGGATAAACAAGTAGCTCGATTTTTGAAGTAAATATCTTCAGTCATTACAAAGGTATCTGAAAATGTTGAAGTTTTTGCACCAAGACGACAACGATGCAGATGTACACGTCGACAGGGCTATGGCAATACCCCTCGACAATACCATACCCTTCAACGGCACTTTAACATTTGACTCAATGTTTTAACTTGTATTCCTGTATATGATCTGAAATAACGATGATTGTCCATATTTTACGTGACCGTTTAAAGGTCGTCTGCTGCAATTTTGTTTCGGTAGGTCACGAGTTAAAGCCTACTTGCACCAGTGTATTAAATGATACCCTAAGTCACTACAAACAGATAAAATGGGAGATTTTTTTTTAATTAAATGAAACTAATGGAGTTCCTGTGTGGCTCAGAGGCAAAGTGTAGCTAGAGGCCACAGGTTCGGGCCTGACTAAAAGCACAGGGCTTTAGTTAGGGGTTCTATTGGACTAGACACTTAAACAGAGCTTTAGCTTTGTACTGGTGCAACCCAGGACACATAAATATGTGCGCTGTCGTCTTGATATGACTGAAATAATGCTAAAAGCGACGTCAAATATCAATCAATCAATCATGTGAAGCCCATACATGTAAGTGTTTCGTTAAACGTCCGATTCTTGTCTCCTGAAAATATAAGCTGCTGTTCTTAGAACAACGATTGCTTTCATTTCTTTTCGAAAATAAATATCAATATAATTGAAATTTCTAGGGAGGGTAACATTGTTTGCAGAACTTTTTCACCAAGTTAGCTGCAAGAGGCTTAGTGGGAAAATCAATTATCGTTTTATTGCATGTTTTAAAGAAACACCACCGCCGGCGCTAATCCATGGAACCTTACACAGCTTTGATGAATTCTGAACGTGCATTCATGAATGCAAAGCTAACATGCACTCATACATCATTCTATCCTACTTATTTTGGCATCTCTTCCATCTCTCAGACATTCCTATTTCACCTAATTAACACCAAAGTTCATCTTGAAGATCTTTTCATTTCTTTTTCTTCAACAGACCACAGTCAAAATTTTGTAACAAAGTAAACTGCTCGCAACGATCAAAATTACTATAATTTTGTATATTTTATTCACTTAATAAACCTTGAACCACAGAGAGGGACTGGAGGCGATTGCACTGGACTTGCATGGAGGGGAAGGAGAGTGGGAGGAGACCAGCAGGGAGTGGTACTTTTCACTAAACTGCGAAGATTTATGCAATTTTTTAGGGATTGAATATATACACTTACCATACCTGCTTTTCCCAAAGATGTGAAGTGTCTTAAAGACAAATATATACTCAAATCGTCAAGTTATGCAGTGCAAAGAAACTTGTTTTCAGGCTTAATGCTTGCTTACAAAAACTGCGTAAGCAAATTTCGTGCATACGCAATTCATCAACCGTTCTCAATTTCATTCGTAGTTTTATTCTAGATTTAGGAAGTAACACAACTTCTGATTCGTTAAACCATTTGGCCAAATTAAGCAACGGGGCTCGACCAGGAGCTTGGACGGGGATCTACACAACGGACGGGGACAACAAAGTATGGATTACCCACGAAAACGTCCCATGTTACTCATATCCATGTGGTCGGGAATGATTCGGTTTGATCGGATGGAAAGCGTGTTTGCTATATAGTTAAATATGTAAAAATATGTTACCGGATGTCTTCCCGATGGACTAGATTTTGTACAAGAACTTACCAGAGCGCTACTCGATGTGTTTCAGAACGGTTCCAGACCGTTTGCCAACCCGATCTCTACATGGATTTTTTTAAACCAGTCAGCTACTGACTAAGGTATATATAAGCAGACCGATCGCGACCCGATTGCGACCGAGGGAGACCATTTCACGATCTCATAATAGAGTTTGATTGAGGTTATGCGATGAGAACGGGGCATTAATATGGACCATACGCTCTCTTCGCGGGGACAGAGTAGTTTTCTGTGGTCCCACGTGTTTTATATCGAGTAAATCCTGATTTAAACAAGTTCATTTTTTTTAGTATAAGAAAGTAATGAGTATGAAAATAAAATGCAGTAGAACGGATGAAAGTCTTGAACTAGCAGTAACTGTTGTTCCCTTTTTTACAATGGTTTCAAAATTTGTCCATTGCGTGTATTATTAGTAATTAGATATAGGATAGCACGACGTAAAACATCAAGTCAACAAAAAATCAATTGGTTCTCACCGTGGAACAACGTCTTGCCTACTGCAAAACCCCTAAATCAAGCACTCGATAGTTAAGACGCTCTTCACATGGTACGCCATCCAGTCAACAAAAAATCAATTGGTCTGCTGTCTTACATACTCCTAAACCCCTAAATCAAGCACTTGATAATCACAGAAACTTTTCACAAATAATCATAAAGACTTAACCCTTATCCTGCTAAACAAGTGAAATGAATTTTTCAAGCCGATAGTAAGAAGCCAAAGTTTGTTTTTACAAAGCTATTTCTTGGCGAAAAATATCTCCTTATCAGACAGTATAGATCAAGATCAGCCTGCACGTTCTGTGCAGGCTGATCTTGATCTACGCTGTCCGCAAAAGGTCTTTAAGTCGCGCTTAACAGCCTAAGAGTTAAATACCTTTAGCTTTCGTTGTCCTGTCTATAGCTTCCCTTGACCTATCTCAGACTAAATGATGCCTTCTGAAACTACAGCAGACGACTTTGAGAATACCAAACGATCCTGAGTTCTAACCATCTTGAGGAAGAAGACTTTTTTGAAAACGCTGTAGCAATGCAGAAAATGCTAGCAATCGACGTTTTCTCCAATTCCCACAGGGTTTTTTTTTTTCTTACAATTACAGATTCTTCCATTAGAATATTTAGCTCGGCTGTTATTGTCGTAGCCCTGGCGTCGGCGTCGTCTGCGTTGTCGTCGTGCGAAAATTTTGACATTTTGTAACAACTCTCTTATTATTGAAGATATTCACTTCAAACTTGGACAAGTTGTTGAATATTAAAAGGGGAATTTATACAACAAAGGCAGGTTACTATCAAAGCATTTTTGACATAGTTATGCCCCTTTTTTCCACTTAGAATTTTTATTGAAAATCAAGCACTTGTAGCCGAGCGTTGGCAGCCGTATTCGGTGCTCTTGTTTTTTATCTTATCTTCCAATAGCTTGAAAGTGAACAAGATTAACATTGTATCGTTTGAGAAAGGTACTAATTTTCATCTCGGATGTGTTGAAGAAAACGTCGAGGTATTGTCATCGCCCTGTAGTCGTCAGTTTCGTCGTGCAAAACTTTAGACATTTTTATAATATCTCTGTCATTACTGAAGATGTTTATTTCAAACTCGTACTAGATATTAACTATCAAAAGGGAAACCCACACAACAGGGGCAGGTAACCATTGAAATTTTTTTGATATAGTTATGCCCCTTTTTCGACTTACAATTTCACTGAAATTCAATCTATTTGAGCCATGCTCCGTGAAAAGGGGGCTAAATGCCTCTACAAAAAGTATCGACCCATGTCAGCCTGCGCAGTCCGCAGTCCGAAACTTTTTGCCTATCGGTCAATTTTCTGCTTGTCAAAAGACCATTCTACCTCCATATCCAGTCAGTTGTCAGACTAAATGGATTTTTACAGATCCATTAATATGTGATGACTGACTTGGTATTAAACATCACGGGGATGCATTAAGCCCCTTTTTGCCAGAGCATGTCTCATTTCTAAAAGCCATTGCAGCCGAGCGTTGGCACCCGCATGCGATGCTCTTGTTACGATTCCATAACTAGTAAGATAAACTTGTAACAAGCAAGTAAGACATCGAAATTCTACACGACACGGGAAGCCAAGAATATATGGGAAAGTGTTAGACAAGACTAATTATTCTCCAGAAACGTTAAAGCAGACGAATTTTCAGTCAGGTAGCAAACAGCGTCCTACTCGACGCCTAGATCCTATCTTGGTCAATGTTCTAAGATTGATTAGAAGAGAAATTGAGAAAGCTTGATTTGAGTTTACTGTGTTTAAAGTGATCGCTGGTTTTGTTTTTGTTGGAATTGTTTTTCCAGTTGAGGCGCAGTTTTACTATGGTACAGATAGTCATGGATTTGCTTTATATTTGTGTTTAAAATAGACTCGGCTCTTGTTGGTTAGGCATGCGTGTATGTAAAAATTGCTTTAACTTTGTGTTAAAATAGACTCGGCTCTCGTGGGTTAGGCATGGGTGTATGCAAAAATTGATTTAACTAAGACCGATGTAGATCCTTTGGATTATGATATTTTTAACTCTTTACCAAACGACAAAATTTTAGACTAGTCCAAATTGAAAACCTTTGCAGAAGAGAAACCGAATGTTGCACTAATTATGAAATTTGTCTTTGAAAGGGTAGAAAACATTGTGGGAAAAGGAGAAAATGCTGGTTACCAGCATTTTTCCTTTTCCCACGATGTTTTCAAATGGGAACTTTTCCCACAATGTTTTCAAACGGACTCTTTCTGAGGGTCGCTTAAACTCTGAATTGCATGGTAAGGAGTTAAATGAGCCGTGCTACGGGAAAATGGGGTTTAATGTATTTCCGTATTGCATTATACCAAACAAGTTACCACATAGTTGAGGGTCTATAAAATCAATTTTGTCAAATAATTAACTGAATGATGAGATTGAATGTTTCTTGGACATACAGGAAATTTACAAATAGCAAAAACATTTCGACCCATGTCAGCCTGCGGGGACTGCGCAGGCTGACATGGGTGGATAATTTTTAGATACATTGAAACTTACTTTTCACAGACCATGACTGTATTAGTTTGTTGTGATCTTATGTTTCAACAGAGATATATTAGTAAAAGATAATATCACGTCACTAATAAAAGTGTTCTACCAGGCGTAATATTTATGTTCATAAATCTTAAAAAGATAAACTGAAAATAATAAATAAACAAATAATAGAGATATGACAAACTCATTTCATCTGGTTAGCTGGGATGTTCTGTATCAGGTAATCAGATTGTTAGCCCAAGAACTTTGAATCAGAATTGAATTGAATACGACCAATATTCAGAATCAAATCATTCTGTGGAGGTGAATAATGGAAAATGCCAGGGAGAGAAATGACTGTGCGTGAAACCTGTCTTACGCAACCACCAAAGGAAAGAAACAGAAATAGCATCTTCGACAATTGGCTGCTAAACACGTGCTTTTAAATGTTAAATTTTTGAAAGGAGGTCTTAAAATGGAGATGGCCTAATGAAGGTAGTTGTTGAACACAAGTATCTAATTAAAATACGAGTTCGACTGTATGTATATAAACGTCTTAATATCACGTGATGTGTTGGGATGGGACGATGAAGTCATGCCACCGGTCTGCCAGGCGTAACAAGTTGTGTCTGGCAGTTTCCGGTTTGGGTTTCTTTTGGACATGCGTGGCGGCCTGGATGATTATCGTCTATACGTATATCATGGAGGATGACAAAGGTAATTCTCTGCAGATATCTTGAATTGCGTATTTGGTGTACTCTTTAAAGAACGGAAAAAAAAAATAAATAAGTCTTGAACAAATTGAAAGCATTTTCAGACGAAAAGTTAAGTGTAGCGTGACAGATTAAACTTTTTTTTTCAAATGGTAGAAAACTGTGGGAAACGGAGAAAATACTTGTCACAAGTACTTTCCCCTTTTCCCACAATGTTTTCAAAAGCGTTTTCCATGAGGGTCGTTAGAAAACGAGATGTTTCCTAATCAGTTTAAAACTTTTATACTAGATTACAAAATATTAGGCTTGTCCAACTTTAAATTATGTGCAGACAACAAATTTCAGATGCGTATGAAAAGCTTAGGCTGCTAAGCGCGACTGACAGACCTTTTGCGGACAGTGTAGATTAAGATCAGACTGCACAAAACGTGCAGTCTGATCTTTGATCTACACTGCCCGATAAGGGCATATTTTCCCCATAAAAATACCTTTAGAGTAGCAAAATTTGAGTTTTATCTACCGGCTTAAAAGTTTCATTTCTTTTAATCAGCAGGAATTGGGTTAATAGTATCAAAAAATGGGAGTTGTGACCCCTTTCCTGTTTTTTTTTTTCAGTTTTTCACTCAATACTTTCTGAAAAAATAACTGCAGTACAAGTGCATTAAAACGTCCTTCGCTCTTTACCTGACGACAAAATTTTGGCCACGTCCAAATTGAAAGCATTTGCAGACGACAAATCATATGTGGCTCAAATTGTGGAATATGTCTCCGAAAGGAGTATTTCTCCTTTTTTCATACTTTTTTCAAAAGCTTTCTTTCCCTGGGTCGTTAGAACTGGGGATTAAGTGGTTAAGGGTTGAAAACATTCTAGTACAAATACATTGGAAAGATAAACAGGAATTAAGATTTAGTAAACGAACACGTAAGAAAACATAATGATGCAAGGAGAATTGCTCGGAAAGAGCAACGTCTCCGTACGTCACAATGTTATCAAAAGAAGTCTGCAAATAATTTAACCCTTTACCACACAATCCCAACCTTTAATGACCATGAGGAAGTAGGCTTTTGAAAATCTTGTGAAAAAAAGCGAAAATACTGCAAACTTAATTTTTCTCATTTTCCCAAAATGTTTTCTTACCTTTATTTAGTCAAGTTTACTTCGTCATATGTCAAGTTTGACACGTCAAAAATTTTATCATCTGTTAAATGGTTAACTCATTGCAATCAAACACGATTTGCCATAAATCGTTCCGGTGTCATAAGTCAGTAAGCATTTTGCGGACAGTTTAGAGTTCAGATCATACTGCACAGACCATAATTAGGACGAGAGGGAAGGAAGAAAGTTGCAGCAGACATAAGGACGAGAGAGCTAGAAGAAAAAGGAGAGGGATGACGACGAGAGAGATGAGGATGACAGGGAATGAGGAAAGATGCAAGAAAGAAGAAAGAGGGGGAATTGGGACGAGAAGGAAGGAAGGAAGAGGTGAGAGAGGTGAGGATGAGAGAGAAGGAAGAAAATAGGAGTAGAAGAAGGAAGATAGACTGAAAGAGGGCGGAGAGAGAAGAGGGAAGCAACAATGAAAAGAAGGGAGAGAGATGATCTGAATGAGAGAAAATGTAGCAAAATGGGGTAAGTGGAGGGTTGAGAAAGGGATGACTCGGAAAGATGGGAATGAAAGAGCAGGGATGTCAAACAGAAAAGTGATATGTGGCAAAAGAATTTAAAAATCCTGAAATCTGTTTGAGACAATATAATGGTCTGTTTATATGATGTTGATCTCCGTTTCCAACAATATTCAAGCCATATCGTGGCGACCAGTGCACCTATCCATGCTTTCCAGGAGTTTCTTTTACAAGTCCTTAACAAGTGTAGGAATTCGAGAATATATTTCTTGCATCATCTATTGGAGCTCCGTGAATGTCTTCGGGATCAGGATTTTTCATACATGTGAAAACCTTGAATATCAGATTGGTTTCATGCAGCGCGAACGAACAGTTAATGGATTTGCTTCACGTACTGAAGTCGGTAGATGTTATTGATGGGCTGCACAGCGGAATAAATGTGGTTGGTCTCTGTCCATCGTGTAGGACTTCCAGACAATTAAGGGTATACAATCAGTACTCATTTCAATTATGAAGGTGCAAACAAAAGTTTTGTAATGTTGTTTTTGTCTGTCAAAGCCAAAAAACATGTTCTTCGATGCTTGCATCTCTTCAATCGAAAAAAAATAATGAAAAAAAAAAGGTGACACGGATGGGAATCAATTTTATTATTTTTGGGGGAAAGAAACGGGAATGGTAATTTATTTCATAGTCAAAAGGCATGTCTTTACCGTTTGATGAGAGCGTGTTACACATCCATACACACGCAATGGCCTACGAGATCAACCAGGAATCTTGCGTAACCGTTTCATTTTGGTCCCTGTCAGGCAGTTGTAACTGCATCGTAACTCGCGGACATGGTCTTTGGGCTTGTATTTTGATAGTTTAATTAATATTATTATGTCAATTTATTACCATGCTATAATGGACTTTAATGACTTTTTTTTTGTACTTGACGACCATGAAATAGTGCACTCGTTATCATTTCTGAGTCCGTATTCATCAATCATTCTGAAGAACGTCATTGGTCAAACTCTCAACATTTTCTTTTTGAATTTGAAAGAAACGCAATTTTTGATTGGCTAAACCATTCATGGTTTAGCCAATCAGAGGTTGCGTTACTTTCTAAATCTAGAGTTAGATTTAGAATAAAATTTAGAATAGGTGGTGTTTCAAAACCCTGGCTTCAGATAAGATAAAAAATCTCATCGCATCACACAGTGCACACCAACTGATTGACACACCGACTCACTTTACAGAAACATCAAGCTCGCTTATCGATCTTATTTTTGTTAAAAATAAGAATCACGTCATTTCAAGCTTCGTTGCCGACCCATTTATTCCTGAACTTACCCGATTCCATTGCCCAGTCGTTGCTGTCCTCAAGTTTGACAAACCTAAATTTAAGTCGTTCAAACGTCACATCTGGCTTTATGACAAAGGTAACTACGATGAATATAGAAATAAACTACGAAACGTAGACTGGAACTTGCTTACAGATGACAATGACCACGATAAAACAATACAAAATATTACTGACAAGATCATTTCAGTCGCCTCTAAAACCATTCCTAACAAAACAATCACTGTCAGACCAAACGATATTCCATGGATGAACACTGAAATACGCAAACTTATTAGAACACGCAAAAGATTACATAAAGAAGCCAAACGGCTAAACAATGTTGAAACATGGTCAAAGTTTAGAGAAGCGCGAAATACTGTAACAAAACATATACGCAAAGCCAAATTAAACTACCAAAATAAATTAGTTGAAATAATCAATTCATCCAGTACTTCACCAAAGACATGGTTCAAAGTCGCTAAACGACTAACACAAAAGCAAACAACATGCACCATTCCAACTCTTTATGATAACAATATGGAAGCATCTACAGACATATCCAAAGCGGAACTTTTGAATTCGTATTTTTCTAGACAATCGACACTGGACGATCACGATCAACAACTACCACACAACATAACATTTATCGAATCTACCTTGTCGCATCTCACTATTACTCCATGCGACGTAAAAGACGCAATTTCTCTCATTGATTCCTCTAAGGCTAGTGGTCCTGACTTTGTTAGCCCAAAACTTCTGTGTGAAGGGTCTACAGAATTATGTACTGTCTTATCTCACCTATTTAATTCACTTCTTGCCTTATCTTACTTCCCCAGTGCTTGGAAACTAGCAAATGTTACACCTATATTTAAAAAGGGTGATCCATCCAAGCCATCTAACTATCGACCAATTTCTCTGCTTAGTTGTCTTGGTAAATTATTTGAAAGATGTGTCCACAAATATTTATACAACTACCTGAATGATAACAGACTTTTGACGAAGTATCAGTCCGGATTTATCAAAGGTGACTCGACTACCAACCAATTAATTTTTATCTATGATGACATAAGCCGAGCTTTGGACGAAGGACTTGAGGTCCGTACCGTGTTCTGTGACATCTCCAAAGCGTTTGATCGAGTGTGGCACAGAGGTCTCCTCCACAAACTGTCTTCGCTTGGTATCTGTGGACCTCTCCTCAAATGGTTTTCTTCTTACTTAACATTACGGAAACAACGTGTTGTTTGCTCTAACGTTTCGTCAGACTGGTCTATTATCAATGCTGGTGTCCCCCAGGGCTCCATTTTAGGGCCTTTATTATTCCTAATTTATATAAACGACATAGTGTCCCAAATCAACACTAACGTTCGTCTTTTTGCCGACGATACCAGTTTGTATGTAATTGTGGAAACACCAGATCAGGCAGCGACAGCTCTTAACACAGACCTTGAAGCTGTTCATTGTTGGTCTAAAACCTGGCTAGTTTCTTTCAATCCTTCAAAAACAGAGTCTATTATATTTTCAAGGAAACGAAAGAAACCTGAACATCCTTCCCTTTACATGAATAATGTGGCCATAAAAAATGTATCCTCACATATGCATCTTGGTGTTACTTTTTCTGAAGACCTGAAATGGTCATCCCATATATCTTTTATACTTAAGAAAGCTTGGCAGAGAATTGGAATGATGAAAACTGTCAAACATTTCTTAAATAGGTCTAGCCTCGAACGAATGTACTTTTCTCTTATTCGACTTCTCTTAGAATATTCAGATGTCGTCTGGGATAATTGCACAGAAACCTTGAAACATGAAATCGAGGCAGTACACAACGAAGCAGCTAGAATTGTTACTGGTGCTACTAAATATTGTAACATCCAGAAACTCCTATGCGATCTTAAGTGGGAAACACTAGCAGCAAGAAGACGTAAACATAGACTCATTTTACTTTATAAAATGTTAAACGGTCTATCACCCACGTACCTGTCAAATCTTATCCCTGGGCGTGATCAAACCGATCCTGGAAGATACAATTTAAGGAGTATCAGGTGTGTAAACGCAAGGACCCAATCCTACAGCTCTTCTTTTTTACCTCGCACAATTCGGGAATGGAATACCTTGCCACAAAGTACAAGAAACGCCGCGTCCTTATCACAGTTTAAATCAGTATTAAACCGCACCTTACAAAAATCATCTCCATTGCTTAATTTTGGGACACGAAAGGGACAGATCTTACATGCACGCTTACGCTTAGGATGTAGTTCGCTTAACCATGATCTACACAGACGATCTCTAATCGACTCACCATTATGTTCCTGTGGCCAAATCGAAACTGTAGATCACTACCTTCTCTATTGTCCTAAGTATCATCAGCTACGTAATCAAATTTTTTATGATATTCCATGTCCGCTTATCACCTCCAATTTATTAAATGGAAACGAACACCTTACCTTTGAACAAAACAAGTACATATTTGCTTGTGTCCATCACTTTATTTTAGCGTCAAAAAGATTTTCTTCATAGGCTGGGTGTCTGGAGCCAGTCGTCATCTCAATCTCCGTTGCTATGATTCAATAACCTAAATCCACCTGTATATTACGCTTTGTGAACTCCCAAGTGAAGGGAGAAGAAAACAGGAAGTGGTTATCATTTCTATATTTTTTGTCTTTATTTTCGGTATCATATCTACTTTCTTTACTTTAAAGCTATGGCATCTCAATATGTGGTATTTTTTAATAAGTATGAAAACATCTTTAGGAGAGGAATTAATATAAGTTATTCTTAGCTTGTTTTCCAATCCTACCTATCAACCTTTGAAACTTGTTATACCATGTATCATTTCTTTTATTTTACATGTGTATTTGTATCAACATAATAAATAAAGTTTAAACTAAAACCCTGGTCTCGAGGGAAGGTGTCTCTTCATGGAAAAGTCGCACTGTAATTTTTTTGTTGATCAGCCATTAAACTTTAAGCACCTTCCTAATCTCATAGAAAATGAATTGCCGCATTTACAAACCATTATATAGAACATCCTATAGCTAAAAGTAACACAATTTCTGATTGGCTAAACCAAAAGAAGTTGCGTTACTTTCGAAATCGAGAATAAGACTAAGAATAAAAATGACATTTTCTGCATTACCTACATATCTTTCTAACGCCCTTTTCCAAAGGGTCATTAAAAGACGGGATTATAAGGTGATGGGAGTTAGCTGTCTTGGCTGACTGTTAAGTCACAAAACGCGGTACGAGAAACAGCTTAACAAAGTATTATTCATGAAATATATAATGTATCGAATTTAGATCTACTTGCATTAGCGACACAAAAGAAGAATCTAACCTTCAGATGAAAACCAGTATTCATAAACAGTGTCAGCGCCGACGATTGAAAGAACCAGGAACATCAGAAGGATGATTTTAAAGTATTGGAACGTTTTCTCTATGAATTGTGATCCGTACCGCGGCTATCGTTACGAAAGACGAAATACTCGTCTGTTGAACTAGGGTCCTGTGATCATGCACGGTAACATGACATGATTGCTACCTACAAGACTTTGAGGATTGTGTCAACTTTCCACAAGAAAATCATACGCTTCAATTCTTGTTATTTTTGACGGATGCGATTTCGTGCATGTGATTAGGTCTGTGATATTTTGGAAGAATCACAAAAAGTTAAGTGCTTTGGCTGTTAAATGATGGTCGATTTTCATGTCACATAAAGCTGATATGTCTCGATGTAGAATCGTTCACTTGTTCAGGCGAAGACGGGTGTTCAATACATAACGGATACCAAACGGAAAAAAATGTTATTGAATATCTAACTAATCTTGCTAGTGACCATCAGGACAAATCCAGTTTTCTTATAGTAATTACTGGATCGTGCCCCAGACACGGATCTGTAATTATGTTCCGGTATGCCAGGGGCGTGTAATCGAATCAAAAAGTGTAGAAAATGTCTTGGCGGGATTTATTGTCTGTTTTGTACGTAAAAGAAAACGATGGTAGACGCAGGCTTCGTCAGAACCTGACTCAGCATGAGAGTGTATCATTGCTTGGTTATGATATTGACCCGAACTTTATTGTAGGCTCAAATATATGAGCCATGCTCTGGCAAAAGAGGGCTTAATGCATACTCTGTGGTCCATGGTATTAAGCAAGCCGTCACATAACTATGGATCCATAATATTCGCTTTTTTTTAACAACCGACTTTATCATTAAGTAGACTGGTCCTTGGACATACAGAAAATTGCGAATTAGAGAAAAGTTTCGGCCCAGGTCAGCCGAAGGAGATATTTCTCTCCCCCCCCCCCCCCCCCCAAAAAAAAAAAAAAAAACCGGTTGAAATAGCAACATTTGGGTGTTTACTATAATTGGCTTGCAACACGCGAAAAGGGGCATTCGGACATCTGCGTAAAGTGTCCTCTCGAATCAGCCTGCGCAGTCCGCTCAGGCTAATCCGAGACGGCACTTTACGACTACATTAGATTTTGTGCTACAGTAGACTTGCGCTAAACAGAAAATTTACATAAAAACGGAAAGTGTCGTTTCGGATTAGCCTGCGCGGAGTGCGCAGGCTGATCCGAGACGACACTTTACGCAAATGTGCGAATGCCCCCTTTCGTGTGTTGCAGGCCAATTATCGACTTGAAGGTATCATTTAACTTACTCAGAAGGATAAGGGTTAAAGACAAAAGACTGAAAATAAAGACTTTGTGCACGAACGGTTTAGATTTAACTGACAAGGAACACTGAAAGAAGGGGGTTTAGTTTAAAGTCTACGGCCCCTAACTCTCATATTAAAAGACGGAAGCCGCCGAGATTGGCCGAATAGCCTTTACGAAAACGTCGATGGTACACGACATTCACCGATGAGTTTGTGAGTCTACGGCCCCTAACTCTCATATTAAAAGACGGAAGCTGCCGAGATTGGCCGAATAGCCATATGAAAATGTTGATATTTAACGATGAGTAAGGGGCCGTAGACCTTAAACATATTTATTTTACATCGATTGAGAAACAAGTTCTAACAACTTATACAAATCTCTCTCGATTCTGCTTCCTGGAAACTACACCAGTAGTCGCGCCGAATATGTGGGTCAATGAACAGTCCCGGAATTAATACCGATCCCGGATATCGAACTTTGGACCGTATGGTTACGAGGCCGACGCTCTACCTCACAACCACGGACACCAAAGCAACACTGCAACACCACAGCACGGGGGGGTGGAGGGGAGCCATGTCACTAAACGAAGACAAGGACGCCATTCTTGCTGTAGTAATCGCAAGTAGAAATCTAATTCTAGATGCGGATGTGCAAATAAGACTGTTCAGAACCAAACGATAAACTTTATTGAGTTCAACCTTAGACTAAGGTCAAGGGCACTCGGTTACTGGAAATAAATCTAGAAAAGAAATGTTTCAAAAATATAAACCATATGTTCTAAAAACTTGTCCTACGGATAGATGATAAATTAATATCACAGAATCAAAGGTCAACATAAGTCCAAATAGGAAAAAGGAAATCTCTGAGGTGTCGAAAACATATGAGCTAAGCTCTATGAAAAGGGGGCTTAGTGCATCTGCGAAAAGTATCGATCCAGGTCAGCCTGCGCAGTCTGCGCAGGCTGACCTGAGCCGAAACTTTTCGCTATGGGTCAGTTTTCTGTATGTACAAGGACCAGTCTACCTCATGATTAAATCGGTTGTTTAAAAGAAGGGGCTATTATGGATCCTATATAAGTATTTGATGGCTTGCTTGATACCATAGTTCACGGAGATGCATTAAGCCCCCTTTTGCCAGAGCATGGTTCACATGTTATTTTTAAGAAACATCTAGGAATTTATTCGTGTATGTAAATAAGCATTGTTGAAAGAAACGAAAATACTTCATGACGAAGTATCTAAGCCAAGCTCTGTGAAAAGGGGGCTTAATGCATCTCCGTGATCCATGGTAACAAGCAATCTATCACATACTTATGGATCCGTAACAGCATCTTTTTTAACAACCGACTTATATATGAGGTAGACTGGTCCTTGGACATACAGAAAATTGACCAATAGCGAAAAGTTTCGGCCCTTTTCATAAAGCATGGCTCATTTAAATGTGCAGTTGTGTTTACAAAATTCTTCTACCTCACACGAATGGAAATCAGTCGATAGGTGGACAAAAGACAAACCGCCTGTGTGAATTTTCTCTCAAAAATAAATATTTTTACACAGCCATGCTTTTGTACTGACTCTAGCTAAAAAGCATTTAAGAAGTATGAGTATAATTACTCAATGAATAATAAATAGAAACCCGTTAAGTTTCTGAGAAGTAAACGTATCAAATTTATCATAATGTAATCTACACTTTATCATAAGAAAAATGAAGAAACAGTAAGTGGTTGAGTCTTGGTAAAAGACAGCTGCTAGATTTAGAACTCGTATTAAGTTACTAAGTTCCATCGAGTTAAATCCTAAATTTAGAAATAACCAAGACTCCAATTGTTCAGTGTATACATTGATGTATAACAGAATACAAGAATGGGTACCAGACACTGCCCTGTCTGGTACCATGTATAGAGTACTTATCACAGTAAAAGTCTAAGTATGGACATAAATGTCATAATAGGAATGCACAGACATAACAGTTTCGAGAAGTTTATAGCCAACACCAAGCACATTAAAAACATGGGAAGAAAATGCCGTGCCATACACGACTTAAACGGTTGGCACGTATCTAAAAAGCAAGCATACAGCCTGTAGTTCTCTTTCTGAACTTTTACCACACGATCCTGGGTTTTAACGACCCTCTTCCCCCCTCAAAAAACAATTGCATAGTACAAAAGGTAGAGCGTAGGACTAGCAGACACTGTCATACTTATGCCATTTTTGTACTCATTGCTTTCAGCGCTTTGATAGTGTGGATAGTTCAATGGAGTGAAACATGCACGTGAGAGGGGTGATTATTACAATTATGGTTTGAATGTTTGAATGTACATGGACATGTAAATGGTTTGTGTGGAGTTTTTTAGAAAGTGTTTGAGAGGGGAGGATATCTTGGAAAATTCTTTCTGTGGTCATTTTCCGATGATTATTCAATGTACATGTACTATTGAATGTAAAGTAGAGACTTTGTGTCTGTGGGACTTAGTGTCCGAGGATGTTCTGAAAACTTTTGTGTTATCTTCCTTAGTGGAAATTTTTCATGTGAACTCTGTGTTTTTACCTTTAATAGTCTAAGCATCATCCATCTCCAGTTGTTTTGCGACATACATTAGTACATTGAAAGATGCATGTTAGTCTTTGTACATTTTGTGCTGTGTGAAAACGTGAAATAAAAGATTATAGTAGAGACAGTGGGTAAGGTCTTCCTTTGGGAATGAAAGTTGTGGAAAACATGACATTTGGCGATCTCGGCAGGACAAACTTTCATTCCCGCGATATTTTGTGTATTAATGAAGACATTTACTGTGGGAGGTTTCTGCTCAGATGCTTTCAGTTAGCGCTGTTTCCGGTCCTTTTCCTTTAGATATGCAGTATCAAATGGCATACATTACAATGGTATTGTGCAAGGTGTTTCCTTTTCCAAGCAGTTAAAAGGATTATTGAAAAGTTTAAATTCACCAACTACACAATATTGGATTATTTTCATTAGGTTTTTTTTTTTTAGACAGAGTGTGACTGTTGCTATTATTCATTTTAGTCTATAGAATATGAAAAACTCATATTAATATGATACGGCTGATTTAATGACAGTGTAGATTTTACTCATGTAGTAACGAGTTTTGATATAAGTTGATTCCACTTATGTGTCAAAATGAATTGCCTTTATGTGTATGAATAATGTCTTAAAGAGGGGGGGAAATTGCTAGAGTTCATTGAACGAAAAGAGAAAGAAATATTAGAGAGAGAAGAGAGTAAAGAAAGAGACAGGTGTGAGAGAGCCGAGAGAAAAGAGGAGGAGAAACTAGAGAGGGAAGATAAGCTTGCAAGAGAGGCAGCAGAAAGAACCGAGCGAGTAAAAGCAAGAGAGGATCGTTTAAGACAGTTAGAGATAGAGAATGATGGGAGAGTTAAGATGTTAGAACTAGAAAATCAATCTAAAGTAGAAATTATAGAAAAACAGATTGAACTAGAAAAGGTTAAAGTTAGTAAGGGTGATAGGGCTAAGAAGGATATTGAGCAAAAGCATGTATTTAAAGGTCCAAAATTGCCACCATTTGAAGAAGGAACAGATGACATAGATGCATATCTTCATAGGTTTAAAAGATTTGCGACAGTGATGGGATGGCCACAGAAAGAATGGGCGTTAAGGTTGAGCTCTATACTCAAAGGTGAGTCCTTCGGAACATATTGTAGATTTTCCACGGATGATGCAGATAATTATGATAAAGTAAAACAGGCTCTGTTAAAGTGCTTTGAATTAACACAAGAGGGTTTTAGGCATAAATTTAGGTCCTGTCAGCCTGAAGTAGGTGAGAGCGCATCACAATTTGCACATAGGTTAGGCAACTATTTGGAAAGATTGATAGATCTTTCAAATGTTGAACAGACTTTTGAAGGTCTGAAAGATCTCTTGCTCAGGGAGCAATTTATAAATGCGTCAACCAAAACTTTAGCTGTGTTCTTGAAGGAAAGAAAACCTAATACTATTAAAAAATGGCTGAGCTTGCAGAACAATATTTTGAGGCGCATGATTGTCCATATATGATCCAAGACAAGTCTCAAAATCAGGGTAAAAGGCCAAGTGGTACGGAAAAGCAAGTAGGAAAAGAAAAGCCAATAACTGAGCCTGTAAAAGGTAATATGGCTAGGGTGTGTTACATTTGTAAAAAGCCAGGGCATTTAATAAATGATTGTTTCGAGAAACGAAAACTCTAAGTCTCAACAGGGCAAGAAAACTGCAGGTCTTGTGAGTCTTGATGAAGAGCAAGTAGATAAAGGCGAAGAGATAGTTGATGAACCAGATGATGAGGTAGAAGCAAGTGCATGCTGCATTGGAGGAAAATGGCAACATCAGTGTTGCATTTATGACAATAAGGTTTCGATTAGAGTGTGGACATGAATTGCCAATAGTAAGTGCACTATGTAAGGATCGAAGAATTAAATCGATGCCAGTGGTTCAAGGGTTTTTAAATGAGAAAAGGGTTAGTGTTTTAAGAGACACAGGATGCAGTACTGTTGTTGCACGAAAAGATTTGATAGATGAAATCCAATATACAGGTAAGATTCAGAGATGTGTTTTAATTGATGGTACTGTAAGAGAGGTCCCGGTAGCTAAAATAAGAGTCAATACACCATACTACAGTGGTGAAGCAGAAGCTTTGTGCATGGCTGACCCTATTTATGACCTTATTTTAGGTAATATACAGGGAGTGAAAAATCTTTTTTTTTTCTCTCTCTCAGAAAGAAAAGTGATGTCATATTTATGCCATTTTTGTATTCATTGCTTTCAGCGCTTTGATAGTGTGGATAGTTCAGTGGAGTGAAACATGCACGTGAGAGGGGTGATTATTGCAATTATGGTTTGAATGTTTGAATGTACATGGACATATAAATGGTTTGTGTGGAGTTTTTTAGAAAGTGTTTGAGAGGGGAGGATATCTTGGAAAATTCTTTCTGTGGTCATTTTCCGTTGATTATTCAATGTACGTGTACTATTGAATGTAAAGCACAGACTGTATGGGACTTAGTGTCCGAGGATGTTCTGAAAACCTTTGTGTTGTCTTCCTTGGTGGAAATTTTTCATGTGAACTGTGTGTTTTCACCTTTAGTAATCTCAACATCATCCATTTCCAGCTGCTTTGTGTCCGGTAGGCCTATCTTGCACTTTCCCCCGTAACAATACTAACAGTCTTCAGGAGGACGTCGTCCATATGTGCAACAGCTGGCGACGATAATAAACGCAAATTAAATAAATAAAAAAAAAACTTGAAAACTTTGTGGGAAAGAAGAAAATGCTCAAACTAGTATTTTCTCCTTGTTCCACAATGTTTTCTTAACATTTCAAAAATGAACCTCATCATTTGAGCCGCACTGAATTTATCTGAATTCATGGCTTCAACTTTGACAAGTCTAAAATTTTGTCATCTGGTAAGAAGCCTTCAAAAAATAATAATACTTTCCGTAACTCTTTCCATGCCAACTTCGGCATTGGAAAGCTTTTGCGGGCGGCGAAGATCAAGATCAGTGTGCTCAAATCGTACAGTCTGATCTTGAATCTACATTGTCCGCTATCCGATGCTAATCTTCAACCAAAAACAGGCTCATTTGAAACGAAAAGGATACTAATAGACCTCGAGAAAAGTCAACTCCATTTAGTTGGCGTCGAAAGAGTTGAGAGTAAAGCTAGTCGAAGCACTTCCAATGTTGAATTGAAATCTTCTATGTATTTCAAGAATGTAAGCGGCAATATGGATCTAAGTGAGCTGTACAGGGTAATGAACTTACATGACGTTTATGTAAAATGTATGATTTGAATTTCATGCTAGATTTCAGGACAAAGCTTAACATAGAGGGTCATGAAGCCAAAGTTTAAAGCTGATACTTTGTAAAGATCTAAAATCTGGTTATCCGCATTTTCTCCTTTTCCCACAACGTTTTCAAAATGTATCTTTCTCATGGTCGTTAAAGCACGGTCTAAATCTTGTAAACAGTTGATTCAAAGCTATTAGGTAAGGGGAAACGCGTTCGATCAGTACAGGGAACTCATCGAGTTTTATATGGATTCTTCAGAATTAACGCTTAGGTTGCTAAGTGCGACTCACTGACCTTTTGCGGACAATGTAGATCAAGATCAGACTGCACAGAATGTGCAGTCTGATCTTTGATCTACAGTGTCCGGCTAGGACACAATTTCTCCCCAAAATTCCATTTGAAATAGCAAAATTTTGGTTCTTACCATCGGCTTATTTTCATCGGCTAAGTTTCATTTCGATTATTTAGCAGGATTAGAGTCAACGCCGGCGACATAAATTTAGATTTTTCCGTTTTGAATTGACTGCAGACGACAAATTAAATGTGGTCCAAATGATGGGATTTCCTTTGAAAGGATTAATAATGTGGTTGAAGGACAAAATGCTGGCAACCATCAGAGTCCACTTTCCCACAATCTTGTCAAAAGCATTCTCCAATTGGGTCGTTGAAACACGATACTTTTGGTAAAATGCTAAAAGACTCAACTGATTCAGAAGGTTTCACTTCAAACTCGGTCTAAATTCTTCAGAAAAATCGACTGAAAACCATGTTTTTTTTTTTTTATATCCATTTTTTAAAAGACATTTGTGCTGGATAAGCACCATTTTTATAACCTTCTAGTACTGGAAGATACTTGTACAGTCTACCTTGTTGTTTGGTCTACTAAAACCTTTACCGATCTAAAGTTTTATGCTTGTCATAATTGGAATCATTTGCAGACAACAAATCTAGTGTGGCTAAAAAAATAAAAAGGATTTTTTTTTTTCTGAAAAAATTAGAAAACATTGTGGGACAATGAGAAAATGCTGGTTACCAGCATTTCTTTTTTCTTTTCCCACAATGTTTTTCAGAGTCTTTTTCACTGGGGTCGTCTAAACTTGGGATTGTTTTGTAATCGATTAAGTTTTACCTTCATCGATCAAAAGGACTTTGCCAGACAATTATTTAGAACTTTTAACTTGTCAGCAGATTTTTTGTGTTCTTTGTGTTATCTGTAGAAATACGTCACTTACTCTAGCCCTAACCAATACAGTTTAGATTTAAAAAAAAAAAAAGTTTTAAAAAAAAATCTAATTTTTTTTGCGTGAGGCTTATGTTGGCGTTGTCATAGTCTTTTGGTAGACATAAAAATACCAAATCAAAACTTCAGGTATGGTAAAGAATTTTAAGCTCGGCTTTCTTTTTTTTTTAAAAACGTCCCTGGTGTTTGTAACAGCCCTGTACTCAGTTGCCTGCATCCTAGTCGTTGTCGTCATGCAAAATCTTTTGACAGTTTTCCGGTATCTGTGTCATTGCTGAAGACATTTACATTTATTCAAAACTCAAACTGGATGTCAACTATCTAACGCGGATCTCATATCACTAGAGAAAGTAACCCTCAAAATATGTTCAACACAATTTTGCTCCTCTTCCGATTGAACTGTTACTGTTGCTTGGAAGCAAACATGCCTTATTTATTTGCAAAAGCACTCCATCCGTCCACACGCACCCACAAGAGTGGCCATTTTGTGATACAACAGGTCAATTGATTTCCTTTTATGATCGCAGTAAATCTAGGTTTGAGTGACATAATGGTACAAGCAAATATAAAGTCTGTTAGCTACGTGACGAAGTTATTCCATGCTAATGTCAAGCATTGATTACCATCTGTCTGCAACGTAAAGACTGCTGGGAATAACCCTGTGTACAAGCACTTGGATTTTTACAAACTTTGCTAACCTACTTTATAACTTTGCACATGACTCCCCATCATTTGTCAATATTTTTCAAGTAGTTTTTTAACTTTGATGTAAAAGGTCGTTGGTGCACGAAACTTTTGAGGTAGACAATTTTTTTCTACATCCACCGTGAGATGGAAGTTTTAATACCGCAGTGATTACATGGACGAATCTGGTTGGTCAAGAAATTTGATAAAAATCAGCTCTGAAATAAGGGCGTGAAGCTACAAATAGTTTTATTAATACCATTATTACTACCTTGATACTTTTCGATCTGTTCCATTCTATGTTTAAGATTGAAGATAAATTATCGCAGAACACGATAAAACTGAAGATGTGTTTCATTTGAGTTTAGAAATATTATGTGAAGAAATACTGACAATTAACTCTAGGTGGTGTTAGGCAGCTTATTACAGTTAGACATCTTGTCTTATAATGCAAGGTATATTAGGTGATAGAGGGTGAAGCTTGTCAAAAACTAAGCACCTGTGACCCTGTTCCTGTCCTGTGTAAATAAGTCATGTAATTAAAAATAAATAAATAAATAAATAAAGGTTCCCAACCCCACCCCAATTGATTATTTCAAAACCCTAATTTAGATTGTATACATTCGAGAACGACATTTTGGTGTATCATACATGCCTCTTGAGAATAGCCAAAATTTTCTTATTTCAATTCACCAGATCTTGACAAAATTAGTAAGATAAACATAAACGTTCACATTTTACTAGACGAAATAGTTTTAGATTGTCTTATTTGCTGGTTACCGGCATTTTCTTCTTTTTCCACGATGTTTTGAAAAATTCATCTTTTTCGTTAAAACTCGGGGTGGTTTTGTAAAGGGTTACCCATACTGCTCTAGATCGGCTCCCATACCGTTGTAAGCAATTATACTGAGTACTATAAGATCATAGCACTGAATAATGGTATAGTAGGCTACTTTATTAGTTGTACGGTCAGGTGGCATGGGACTGACGTCACTCGAACCTTGGTAAAACGTATTGTTTGGTGCATAATCTTGATGTTAATCTTGATCGACGCCGCCATTTTGGATGTTGTGTTGAAAGTGTAGTCATGTACACGGGGCTCCCGAAAGGGAAACTGCTTTTACGTTTGTTTTGCCAGTGTACATGATATATATGTTCGGGGAATATTATCCAATCAGATCACGAGAAATTTCTTTGCAGTATAATAAAGAGCTATGTAGGAAAACAAAGAAGTATTTTTTTTTTCTATTGTTTGCTTGTTTTTGCAGAATTTTTATCCCAAAACCCTGTGGGAAAAATTGTAGATCGCATCATTATCTGAATAAGGCTACTAGTGATGCATGCAGTCGTAATTTGATATTTTTTTACATTTTTTCTCTCTCTTTTCAGAACTACCATTCGATGTTCCTCCTCCTGTTCAATGTGAGTACATAATCTTGTTTACTTGACTCATGCTCTGTGAAACGGGGTTTTAATGCAATTGCAAAAAGTATCGACCCATGTCAGCCTGCGCAGTCCGCGCAGGCTGACATGGATCGAAACTTTTTTCTATCTGTATTTTTTCTGCATGTCAAAGGACCGTTCTATTTCTGCATATAGCCGGTTGTTAGTCAAAATGGATTTTATGGATCAATGTGATGACTTGCTTGGTATAATGCATTACGGAGATACATTAAGCCCCCTTTCGCAAGAGCGTGATCAAATTATTCTCTAATTATTAATTAAGACCATGAATTAAACGATTGATTAAGTCAGCACATGAAATTTGTTGCATACTTGTAGCTTTTCACCTTGACCATTGGAGCACCCAATAAATCCAAGAGACATTTTAAATCTAGAAATAGGATTCAAATAAATGCAATGTCAAGATCGAATTTCTCTGGAATGTCTGGAAGCGGACAGTGTAGATCAGAGATCAGACTGCACGTTTTGTGCAGTCTGATCTTGATCAACACTGGCCGTAAAATCAACAATAGTTGTGAAAGGCGCTTTAAAAGTTAAATGTATGTTTTCAAATCAAGTTTCCATACTTTTCCAATAGAAAAAGAAACTAACACTGAGGAAATGACCGATCAAGGAAGAAAGCCATGTGTATATACATGTCATGACCGCAGCTTCTTTTCGACTCTGTTTAATATTTGCCCTGAGAACTTGATAAGAACAAATCTGGTCAAACGAGCCCAAACAAGAATCTCGTTCTCTGTCTTTGTTGCATCTATATGTACTCAGAAAAATAAAGGAGAAAGCTTATTGTAGTTTGTAGGAAGAGCTTCGAAACAACCGCCAATTAACCCTTTACCAAAAAATCCCTGTTTTTTACGACCCAGAGGAAGAAGCTTTCTAAAAAACATTGTGGGAAAAGGAGAAAATGCTGGTTACCAGCATTTTCTCCTTTTCCCACAATGTTTTCTACTCTTCTAATGTCAAGTTTCAATTTTTCAATCACGTTTATTTTGTCTGCATTATATTATGCTTTCGATTTGGACAGAGTTAATACCCAAAACTATACTAGGTTCTTAATAAATGTATATTAGTGATCCGTCCTACTACATGCCGTGGCTAATGGGATTCTGCATGGCTCAGTGGTGAGGTGTAGGACTCGTAACCTTGAGTGTCCTTGGGAAAGACCTTTCGGAGCCCTAGCCAAGAAGTTGTGAGACCTAGGACATAAATATGTGAGCTGTCGCCCAGATATGAATGAAATAATGTTGAAAGCGGTGGTAAACACCACTGAATTAATCAATTAATATATCCATCCATCCATGCATCCATCCATGCATCCATCCATCCGTTAGTCAGTCAGTCAGTCAGTCGGTCGGTCGGTCGGTGGGTGGGTTGGTGGGTCGGTCAGTCAGTCAATCAATCAATACAGAGACTAGTCTCATGATGCCATCATATTGTAAAAGTATCAAAGTATCGTTTCTGTTTATAGATACACGCCTATGTATTCTTATCTGAGGCGAGAGCAATTTCAGGGGAAAATACTGTATTATAGTAGCATTATGCAGCCATGTGCTGGTCAGTAAAAGAACTGATTGAGTAGTAATTCATTTATCTCCCATGCCTCATTTATTTATCTCATTAGCAAAACCATTTGAACGGCGCTTTGGCAATAGGGGGTTTAATGCATCTCTGTGTTGCATTACACCAAGCAAGTTATCACACTTTATTAATTGTGGATCCATAAAATCCGTTTAGTCAAACAGCCGACTGAATCATGAAGTAGACCGGTCTTTTACTATGCAGAAAATTGAACAATAACAGAAAGTTTCGACTCAGGTCAGCCTGCGCGGAATGCGTAGGCTGACCTGGGTCGATAAGTTTTGCAAACTCACATCATTTGACTCATATCTAAGACAGAGAGTCGTAAGAGAAAGAAATGTAGCCTCTTAATTGGTACAATGACGTAATATCTGGGCCAAATAGTCTAAGAATCATTTGTGGCAGCGTTCTAATCCTAGTTTTCACGAGTTTTCTAATTTTCAAAGTAGCATGGTGTCTGATTGGTGAACCCGAATGGTTTAGCCAATCAGGAATTGCGCAGCTTTTAAAATCTAGGTAAGACTGAGAATGCAACTTAAAATGGCTGGGGAATATTGGTCCTAGGTCTGTATTCTCCAACCATTCTTGAGAACGTTCCAATGTCTTGTTATCCAGAATTTTCTAAATGTGAAAGTAACACAACTTCTGATTGGCTAAACCATTTGGTTTAGCCAATCAGAAGTTTCGTTATTTTTACATTTAGGAAATCTTTGAGAGTAAGACAAAAATGCTATTAAAAATGGTTTGTGAATACGGACCCACGGTGTCATTAGAATAATAAAAGACCATTTTGTTTTTTAAACTTCAAAATTACATGTTTAAACTGAATATAGCCGTCTGGTCTCTTCAAGCTCGCGAAAAAAATATATTCAGTAGCATTTTTATCAGTTTCATTTTTATTGATTCGCGGCAAAAAAAAAAAAGCTAAAGAGGCCTCTTTGAAGGGGGCAGTTCAGATTTCTTTTATCTCACCAAATTTCAAAAATTAAATTTAGGCGATAGCAGGCAAAACCATCACTGAAAATGACAGACAAATGTAAGAAAAAAGTATTCTTTCAGGTGGGCTACGTACCCACTTAGGGTAATTTTTAGAATTCGTGCCAGAGTTTTATAGAAAATTGTGGGAATGTCACGTGTTCATTAACACACATTGAGGATTTTGGATCGAGTTCAAATTAGTACGATAATGTCATATTCGGCTTTATGATGAAAGATGGAGTTACCATTCGCACAGCAACCAGCCACTTTTTTGAACGCCATTTTTCCCCTTCTTAGTAAATGTAATCGTCCACTGTCTTTAACTTTGCAGGAAGAAAAGTATATTTTGTAGAGGTTTTTATTGTCAAATAATAATAACAATAATAATAACCTAATAAATAAATAAATCGCAGCTAAAAAACCAAAAAGTAATCCTTTCAGGGCTTGCACAGACATTTATCCAGTTAGGCTGAGAAAGATACATGCCTTTGTTGTTTCAGTGATTGTTTTGAGTTTGTAGGCCTATACACCAACATTTCTTAGTTTTTCTCTAAATTCAAGACTAAGTAGATTACTAGGATTTGAATGTAGGATTCGATTAGAATTAGGAATGGTTTGTAAATTGGAACCCCGAGATGGTTGGCGAATATATAGCATGGTCATCGGACATCGCAGATAGTAGATACTTAATTCTGTTCAGTCTGATCTTAATTTGCACCTTCCACAAAACGCAGGATGCTCTAAGCAGTCAAGATCTAATTGTTTTAGAGATGAAAAGGAAATTTGGGGGGCAAAACTAGATTATTTAAGTTTTAACCCATTCGGTGCCATAGGCGAAAACAGTGACTTTTAAGGACGGGATAGATCAAGTTCAGACTGCACAGAACGTGCAGTCTGATCTTTGATCTATAGCCTACCGTCCGCTTGTTTAGTCAAGCCTATACAATCAATATCTTTGTAAGTTTCAATGGATTGTATTTAGAGCCGTCGAAATAGGTCGAGTTTATTTGAGCCATAATGCATGGGGCTTAATGCATCTGCGAAAAGTATCGACCCACGTCAGCCTGCGCAGTCTGCGCAGGCTGACCTGGGCCGAAACTTTTCGCTATTGGACCATTTTCTGTATGTCCAAGGACCAGTCTACTGAATGATAAAGTCGGTTTTTAAAAAAATGAATATTATCGATATATAATTATGTGATGACCTGCTTGGTACCATGGATCACGGGATGCATTAAGCCCCGTTTTGCCAGAGCACGGCTCATTTATTTTGTGCTGAAAGAGTTTAACCCTTTACCATACAATGTCGACTTTTAACGACCCAGGGAAAGATACATTTAGAAAACATTGTGGAAAAAAATGAGAAAATGCTGGTAACCAGCATTTTCTCCTTTTTCCACAATGTTTTCTAACCTACCATAAAAGAATTTCACCTTTATAGCCACATTGTAATTGCTGTCTGCAAATGCTTTGAATTTGGACAAGTCTAAAATTTTGTTGTCTGGTAAAGGGTTAAGAAAAGATCTGTTTCAAGAAGTCTAAACTTTCATTCTACTCATTTAATTAAAAGAGACGTTCACAAATTTAGAAAGAACGATGTAAATGTGATTACACGGTATTTTTAACGCTATTTCCGTCGAAATCACCGTAAAATTGGCTCGATTTGAATAATTGGGATCGACATTATAATCAGTCATCTCGTTCAAAAACGAGAAGTTTCGAGAGAGTTCGAGACTATTGTCGACGTCATGGAGATCTATACAATTATAGAGAAAATGTTCAGTCGGCTGTCAGGGACAATAATCGCGTCAATTCATCTTGGGTTTTTTTTTAACCATTCACCAAGCTCTTCAGTTTTATCGACATTGGCTAGAAAGGCTTTGAAAAGCTAGCATTTTTTCATTTACCCGCAATGTTTTCTACAATTTAGAGGCAGATCCAATTATTTTAGCCCTATTAACCCTTTACCAGACGACAAAATTTCAACCTTGTCTAAAATGAAAGCATTTGCAGACGACAATTTTAGTGTGGCTCAAATGGTGCAACTTTTCTTTTATAGAGTAGAAAACATTGTGGGAAAAGGAGAAAATGCTGGTTACCAGCATTTTCTCCTTTTCCCACAATGTTTTCAAAAGGCTTCTTCGAGGGTCGTTAAAAGTCGGCATTGTGTGGTAAAGGATTTACCACACAATTTCGAGTTTTAACGACCTTTAGGAAGTAGGCTTTTGAAAGAATCGTTGGAAAAAGAGAAAATGCTGATACTGGTAACCGGCATTTCCTCCTTTTTTCCACAATGTTTTCTACCATTTCAGACACAGAAATCGTTGTTTTTACTACGATCAATTTGTTGTCTGAAAAAAACATTGGCCTTTTCTCACCAATGTTTTCCATCCTTTTAATTGTAGTTTTCCTCATTTGATCCAAATTCGATTCGTCGTCTGAATATGAACAAGTCTAAGATAAAGTCATCGGGTAAAGATTTTTCATCAACCCTTTTAGCTCCGTGGTTGAAAAAGAGAGGCTTCAGCAGACGCCATAGATCAAGATCAGACTGCACAAAATGTGCAGTCCGATCTTAGATCTATGCCATCCGCTTGTTTAAAGTAACGGTAGCTGCCTAAAGTAAACAAACATTTAAATTTAATAATACCATCTGAAAGTAAAGATGACAATCTGTTATTGTACGGATGGTCCAAGTGTCAGTCGGTAGCAGAGAAATTAATTTCAAAACTAGGTAAAAACCTGCCAGGTCACTCTATCTATCGTTTGCCGAGCCCCGGTAGCTCAGTCGGTAGCGTACAGGACTTGAGAACAGGGGGTCGTGGGTTCGATCCCCGGCTCGGCCAATTTCTTTCCGAGGATTGATGATAGTCATTGCGACAGGATTCATTCCTCTCCCACCACTGACCATTGTCTCGATGATGGTTATGTGGGAAAGCAGTCAGTGGCTTGGAAAGAAAATTGTGCGGAGTACTGGTAAAAGAGACTCCAGGAAAGCATGGATAGGTGCACTGGCCGCCGCGATATAACTGAAATAATGTTGAAAACGGCGTTAAACACCATACAATCAATCAGTCTATCTATTGTTTACTTATTGCCTGATTTTAAAATTCATTTTTCTGCCAGCGACTAACACTTGGACCGACCACACAACAACAGATTGTCATCTACACAATATTATCAATACTTTTAAATTGTATAATTTAAAATCAAATACTGTACATTGTAAACCTGCATTGTTTTTTTGATCGCTATTTGGCCTTTAATCAGACATTTTCGATCGGACTCGTATACATGTATTCAGCCGTAGAAAGAACTGCGGAGGCTGACCTGGGTCGATACTTTTTGCAGGTGCATTAAGCCCCCTTTTCACAGAGCATCACTCATCTTATTTATTTAAGGATAGGGCACCCTAATGGGATTCGTGTGACATCGCCTTTCATCTTGCGGATTCGGCTAAGACTTTGGTAATCCGTAATCGATGCGGGGAACCAGCATCTATCGGCGGATCGATTACGGATTACCCGAGTCTTAGCCGAATCCGTACGTTTTGCGGCGATGAAAGGCGATGTTACAGGAATCCGCATTAGGGTGCCCTATCCTTAAAATTGGCGGGAAAGAGTTAATTCATATTAATTATCCATATAAGGACGTTTGCGAAGACGTATGCTGCAAATTTGTTTCGGCAGTAAATGAGCCTAAGGAATATTGTTCCGTTTCCCAGAATTCTTTTGTACAGCTCCTACACTTCCCTTTAAATCGTATATCGATTCGGTTAATGTTGAACTTATGTTGAAAGATATCTTGCTCTTTAATTGTTCATGTACAAAAACTGCCAACGTTTTCCTATAAACACTGTTTGCAGTTACTATGAACGTAACTTCTGTTACCACCTCCTTTTCGGTTGCCTCTTTCCCTCATCTCTAGACAGAGAGACAGACAGGCAGACAGACAAACAGACAGTGCGAGTGAAAGAAAGTCCAAGAAAGCATGGATAGGCGAACTGGCTCAGTGACTGCAAATAACTTAAATAAAACGGTGTTTAACACCATACAAATAAGTCTCGTGAATACAAAACCTCAGTAGAAATTAATGTAAGCCTTTTGATCGCAATTATTTGGTTTCCAGTAAAATGCTTTCAGTTTGGAATGATCCAAAATTTTTGTCATTTGGTTTGTTTTATCCATATTCCAAAAATCCTGACTAGACAAAGGCAGCCTTGCATGTTCGGTCAGTCTGGTCTGCTTTTTAATCACTTGAACTTTACGCTACCCGATTGTCCAAAGCGAAAAATATGGTCCACTGATTGAATTCCATAGGAACAAAGGTTAAACTATAAACTATTGAATGGTATTATATTAAACATTTCAAGCTAATGTGAAAAAAAAGAAACAGAGGATATTTGTATTTTTCGGTGAAAGATCGAAATTTATTTCATCGAGTGAACATCATCGGTAATATTTTCACGAATGGCGCAGTCACGAGTGAAGATATTACCGATGGTGTTCACGAGATGAAATAAATTTCGATCTTTCACCGAAAAATACAAATATTCTATTTATTTCATGCTTTTAACCCTTTCTGGGAGAAACTTTATCAAGATCCAGTACAGTTTTTTTCAGTTATTCCCCGTGGCGTACCCCTTCCACATTGCAACGCATTACAATATTACGTCAAGCGCGAGAAATGTAAGGTAAATGACGTCATATTTCAATCTCGGTTGTGAGTCACGCGCATTTTACCTAGGTAACTAGAATATAAAAATCGGTATTTTCACTGGTCGTACCCGTGGAATATCGAAAAATATTTTCACTGCTATTTCTCGATATCCTACCGGAAAGCATGAAATAAAAAGTGAAATTTCAAAGCTCTTTTAACCTCGAAAAAATATCACCCTATTTATGTATTAGCCATGCTCTGGCAAAAGGGGGTTAAACGTATTTGCATAAAATGTCGACCCAGGTCAGGCAACGCAATCCGCACAGGCTAACCTGTGTCGAAACTTTCTTTGCCCTGTAACAAAACTGACAGCCGTCAGGGGGCGTCGCCTATATGGCCTGCAACACGCGAAAAGGGGCATTCGAATATTTACGTAAAGTGTCGTCCCGGATCAGCCTGCGCAGTCCGCGCAGGCTAATCCGAAACGACACTTTCCGTTTTTTATGTTATTTTCTGTTTTGCGCAAGTCCACTGTAGAACAAAATATATTGTAGTCGTAAAGTGCCGTCTCGGATTAGCCTGCGCGAACTGAGCAGGCTGATCCGAGACGACACTTTACGCAAATGTCCGAATGCCCCTTTTCGCGTGTTGCAGGCCAATTATACGATCCCTGATCAGACTGAAATTTCTATGCAGTCTTAACTTAATTTACATTGTCCGCAAAACGGCTTTGACGATCGCGCTTAGCAGCCCTAGGGTTAATGAAACCCCGTTGACATTAAAGTATTTTTTTTTTACACAACAAACTTTTAGACTGGTACAATGAACGGTGACTTCGACAAACGTAAAATTTGGCTCAAATGATGTCCTTGGTCTGTGATAGGGTAGAAAACATCGTGTGGAGAGGAACAATGCTGATTTCTAGCATTTTTTCAATGTTCCATAATGCTTTCATATAAGCCCTTTACCACACAATCCAGAGTTTTAACGACCCTGGGTAGGAAGGCTTTTAAAGACATTGTGGGAAAAGGAGAAAATGCTGGTACCAGCATTTTCTCCTTTTTCCACAATGCTTTCTATCCTATCAAAGACAAAGTTCGTTATGTGGGCCACTTTTGATTTGTCGTCTGCAAATGCTTTCAATTTGGACCAGTCTGAAATATTGTGAGTTAAATATTGTGAATAAGAGTTAGTCATGTTTCTTTTTTAATTTCAGCTCCTTGTGTGACCCATTTCTGCCCTTTCTACGGAGACTGCTTCCTAAATGCCACAACAGACGATCCCTACTGCAAATGTATGTTCAGCTGTAATGACGAGGTAGCTTCGCCTGTCTGTGGTTCAGACCGGAAGTCATACAAAAACATCTGCGAACTAAAGTCAACTAGCTGTAATCGACAGAGAAGAATCGTTGTACGTCACGAAGGGGAATGCGACGGTGAATATTTTCTTTTTTTTTGCCTATTTTGGGGGGGGGGGGGGGAGGTACTTATAATATACTTTCTTTCTTTGAGTTATATTTAAAAGGAATGTTTTGTGACATACTTCTTTTCTAATCCTGTTTTATCTCGACAAGTGGGGGATCTAGTACAGATACATGTAACTGTCCCAAAAGGCGATGTTACTTTTTGACTGGTCGCCTCAGGGTACAGACGATCAAGACAAAAACAGTTAAAATCTCCTCACAGATTTTGTGCGCAAGTTTAAACTATCATAATTTCACAAATAGAGCACAAAACTAGGATTTGAACAAACCTGTTGATTGCGAATTCAATAATCCTTCGTTTGAAATACAAATATTTTCAATTTAATCGCTGAACATACGAAAAAAAAATCAATTCATTTCGTCTGCTACTCGAGTAATTTACGTTCCCGAAAACACACAAAATGGCCGCCACAAATGATAGATTTCGTCATTTTTTCCTCCGAGATTTACATGTTATAAATGATTTCTACAAGCTCTTAAGATAATGAAAGGTTTATTAATTTGTCTTTGGTCATGTTTGTTACTAAAAGTTAATTGCATTTCGCTGCAATACAGATTAAACCGACGAAACAGAAAGTCAGTATAGCGCTCTATCTTTGCAGTCGGAAACTTTACAATGGATTGAGACGGTACGGTGTATAATAAATGTCCAAATATGAAAAAATTCACCGTAGCGTCTCATTATTATGAGACTAGTAGGGGCTCAAAGTTAGACCTACAGCCTTGATTGTCGAAACAGTGCTGTATTTAATGTATTTCAGCCTGTAATCAGCCTTTGAAACCAGCATTTAGTGCGGTAGAAAGTTGTGGAAAGTAAATGTCATCCGTTTCTTAATTATTTACCGGACCATAAATTCCAAGAATTTACAACCAGAGATCTCGAACATAAGCGGGTACGAAAGCGCAAGGTTAAAAATAAGAGTTATTTCCCTTCAAATATTAAGTTTTAAAAGCAGACGAAATTTGCTCTCACCGTGTCGGAGTTAATTTCAGCAACATTTTCGTTGAATGATTGTCCACATTTGATACGTTTTGCCTTACGATTAATAATCAAGATTCACAACAGTGAAGTTTAAGATATATAGGGAGTTGACGTTTATGTTCAAAGTAAACGGGAAATTCAGGTTTGTGGCGGAAAGCAGAGATGAACTCCATTTTCTTACATTCAACTGGTCTTAAATGTCGACTAGATAATTTTCTGCTTTACATTTACAGACTCAGTTAGATATAGCCGTTGGAAACAACCTCATTATTTCTTACAGGTCATTCCAAAAAGCAAATGCTTCGTGCCATATATAATATTTTTTCTATAACAAGGGAAATAACTTACATTTACGTTTTCTGTTGTAAATACAGTTATGTCTCTTCGAAAATTGAACACAATCTTACAAAGTAACCCTTTGAATACATCAGTAATGAACCTTCTAACTCCTTACCCGACAAGAAAATTTCACTCTTATCTATATCCAAAGTATTTGCAGACAACAACTAAAATGTGGTTACCAGCTTTTTCTCCATATATTGATGATGTTTTCAAACCCTGTTTCCTCAAGGTGTTAAAACCACAGGGGCTTGGCACGTGATTATTTGTGCTAATTTGTGCTTAAAGACAACATTTCGATAAAAGATTCGCATATCTGTATATATACAGATATTTGGATTTTTTTTGAAATGTTGTCTGTAAGCGCAAATTATCATGTCCTGAGTCCCAGTGGTTAAAACATGGGATTAATTAGTAAAGGGTTATGTCAATAAGAAAAATTCAAACATTATTCTATTGAAATGGTTTTAACCCAAACTGAACTTAACCCTTTTCCAAACAACAAATTTTAGACTCTTCCAAATTGAAAGCATCTGCAGACGTGAAATTCAAAAGTAATAAAAACGAACCAAAGTTCTTTGACAGGGCAGAAATCATTTTGGGAAAAAGCGAAAATGCTGTTTACCAGCATTTTCTCCTTTTCCCACAATGTTTTCAAAAGCTCTGTCTTACAGGATTGTTAAAACTCGGGATTGTGTGGTAAAGAGTCAATAATGCAGATGGTGTAGATCCATAATTAAGCAGCACAATGACTAATTGTTTCTCAGATTAAATACAATGATAAATAAGATCTACATGAAGACAACACAACAGTAAGAAACTGATTGTCTCTTTAATCCCTAACAGTCACGACTCTTAACAACCCAAAGGAAGAAGGCTTTTGGAAACATTGTTAGAAAAGGAGAAAATGCTGGTAACCAGCATTTTCTCCTTTTCCCACAATGTTTTTAACCCTATCAAGAACTACTTTCGTAATCTGAGCCACCTTTAATTGGTCGTCTGCAAATCCTTTGAATTTGGACATGTCCAAAATTTTGTCATTCGGTAAAGAGTTAAGAGTTATAAAAAGGATTTTCATGTCAGCTTGAGGACATTGCATGTAAAGACATCAATTAACACTTAGGCTGTGAAGCGCGACTCACTGACCTTTTGCGGACAGTGTAGATCAAGATCAGACTGCACAGAACGTGCAGTCTGATCTTGGATATACACTTTCCGATAAGGACATGTCTTTTCCCACAAAATATATTTAAAAGAGCAGAATTTCGGGTTTTTACTGTAAGCTTGAAAGTTTCATTTCACTGGTTTAGAAGGATAAGGGTTAAGCAGGGGGTTTTTTTTCTGTTGCTTTGTTTATTTGTTTACTGTTATTCCCAAGCGTTTTTTGTTTCATCATAGTCACTAATTAGAGTCATCCAAGGCTAAGTGATGTATCCATTTAAATTGGTAAAAGGAGGTAGATGTTATTGTTATTCGGAATGCAATATTGCACAGAATACCCCTCATGGTTTTGATTGATTGATTGTATGGTGTTAAACGCCGTTTCCAACGTTATTTCAGTTATATCATGGCGGCCAATGCGCCTATCCATGCTTTCCTGGAGTTTCTTTGAATAGTGCTCTGCACAGTATTCTTTCCAAGCCACTGGCTGCTTTCCAACATAACCATCGTGGAAACAACAGTCAGTAGTGAGAGAGGAATTAATCTGTCACAATGACTATTATCAATCCTAATCCTTGGAAAGAAATTGGCCAAGCGGGCGATCAAACCAGTGACCTCCTGTTCTCCAGTCCTCTACGCTACTGACAGAGCTACTTGGCTCGGCACCCCTCATGGTATTGTGCTTTGTTGATTCAAGATCAAATGGCATTTTCTGTGCTGTCTGATCATGATCTGCAATGTCTGAAAAAAAAGTGACACACACTGTGAAAACTACAATTTGATTCCAAGAAAAATGCCATCATTTTAGCAGCTTTTAATATGTTGGCTGCAAGTGCTTTCTATATAGACATGTTGGACATAAATTTCTATCTGGGAGAGAAATAACCATTATTATGAAAGATTAATCAGTCTAGTGTTTTGCTGTACCATTAAGCTTAGTCTTTGATACTACCAGGAATATCAGAAGCTTTTACCTAAAGTAACATATCAGTCTCAGACTGCAGAAAATTTAGCTTCTATTTCTCCAAAAAAACACTTTCCTTCTGTCACAGTGTTTTCACCTGCTTTTATATATGTATGTATAAGCTTCTCTTATGTTAACAGTCCATATTTAGCAGGTTTTCACATTTGTTGGTTTCAAGAGGTAATGAGTTAACCCTTTCCCACACAATCCTGAGTTTTAATGACCCTGAGAAATAAGGCTTTTGACAAAAAAACATTTTGGAAAAGGAGAAAATGCTGGTAACCAGCATTTTCTCCTTTTCCCAAAATGTTTTCTTCTCTGTCCAAGGCAAGTTCAAATATTTGAGCCATATCTAATTTGTCATCTACTTGAGAATGCTTTCAATTTGGGTAGGTCTAAAACTTTTTTTAAGAGTTAAAGGGTTAACCCTTTACCACACAATCCCGACTTTTAACCAGCATTTTCTCCTTTTCCCACAATGTTTTCTACTCTTCTATTCTTAAAACAGCATAATTGCAACGTTCGAGCCACATTAAATTTGTCATCTGCAGATGCTTTCAATTTGGACTGGTCTAAAATTTTGTTGTTTGGTATTAAAGGAGTTAACTCTTTACCAAACAACGGAATTTTAGACTTGTCCAAATTCAAAGCATTTGCAGACGACAAATTTAATGTGGCTCGAACGTTGCAATTTGCCGTTAAGAGGGTAGAAAACATTTTGGGAAAAGGAGAAAATGCTGGTTACCAGCATTTTCTCCTTTTCCCAAAATGTTTTCAAAAGCCTCCTTCCACAGATTCGTTAAAACTCGGGATTGTGTGGTAACGGGTTAACCCTTTCTGAAACGACAGTTTTTTAGACTTGCCAAAATTGAAAGCATTTGCGGACAACATTTTAAATGGCACTCAAAAATTGAAATTTGTTTGTAGAAGGGTGGAAGACATGTGGGAAAAGGAGAAAATGCTTGTAACCAGCATTTTCATGTTTTCCCATAGTGTTTTCAAAAGCTGTCTGTCTCAGGGTTGTTAAAAGTTGGGATCATGTAGTACATGATTAACACCTTTTTTTCAAAGTTATGAGTATTGACAACACTCAGAAAGAAGGCCTTGGAAAACATTGTGCGATAGGAAAAAAAGCTACTAACCAGCATTTTCTCCTTTTTTGCTGCAATGTTTTCTTACCCTATTGGACATATTCAATTCATTTGTACTAATTTTGCATTTGTTATTACTCTAGCAAATTGACATGAAAAAAAAATGACCTGTATTACCATATATTACATGCTTGAATTACTATCCAAACTTAGCTTGGGCTATATTGTCGTCTGAATGCGGAACTCCGTGAATGATTTTCAACTCTTAATACAGCAAAAAGATTTATCGTGTTTTTTATGGAATACTTTAAATGCATGAAATAAAAGATATTTTTTTTTGGATTAAATTGGTACTATGTGGCAGATGACACTGATCAAAGATGCACTTTACATGCAGTCTGAGATTGATCCATGTCATTTGCAAACGCTTCTTATTTTAACTATAGTACAGAAAGGGTCAAACCAGACGATTACCGTTAATAGTATTTCTGTACAGTCTGAATATAGGCGAGGATAGAAATATTCACTTTCTAATGAGGGCCATTCTTCTGTTATTTCCCTTGATTCCTCTCCAGTACTACATTGGTCCTGATAAGGTGTTTCCTTGGATTTTATCCTTGATTTTCTTGCACTACACAGATATGTTCTTGAGATAATATCCCACATAAATCTGGTTAGATTGTTTTACAAATCAATATTTACTCATTTCTCTAATGATAGAGAACAGAATTTGCTTTAAAATTACATGGGGACCTTGCATGTAATCATAAATCAAGTTATATTTATCGCAACATCTCCAAAGGAATCAAGGATAAAAACAAAGGAATACAGATAAAAGGACCAATGTGTTATTTGGTTACCTTTAGTTTTTTTTCTAGCAAGGGAGATAATTTTAATTACAGGAATGGCCCTCATTACTATTTGCATAAAGGTGAATTTCGGGTCAATTTGTTCGAGTAATACCTGCAGATGTATTTAATATTGAGGAGTCTAAAAGTGTTGGTCTGAAAGGATTGAGCTTAAAAAGTTTGGTGTAATGTTTTAAATCTTTACAAAACGACAAAAAAATCAGACTTGTCCAAAGGATCTGCATTGCAGATGAGAAATTAGACATTACTCAAAGAATGGGATTTTACTTTTACAGGGTAGAAAACAATGTGGAAAAAAGAAAAAAATACAGGAAGCCAGCATGTCCTCTTCCTCCCACAATGTTTTCAAAAGCTTTCTCTTAAAGGCTATTTAAATACTCTGTAATGACTGTGGTAAACTGGTTTATTGTGTTTTTCAATTGCTTTGTATTCAAATCTTTTTCTTCAATGACAACATTGATACAAGACTCAGTGCCCTTTACGACACAACCCCAACTTTTAAGAATCCTAAGGAGGAAGTCTTTTGAATACATTACGGTAAAAGGAAAAAAAGCTGGTTACCATCAGTTTTTGAGTTATAAGTCTTCTGGTCTGCAAACTAATCCTTTCAATTTGGTCAAGTCTAAAATTCTTTCATAGGTAAAGAGTTAAAGAGTTTTGGATAGTGTAAATCAAGAACATATTGCACAGGAGATGTCTGACAAGGAGATTACATAAAGGATATTTGTTTTTTACGTGAAAGATCGAAATTTATTTCATTGAGTGAACATCATAGGTAATATTTTCACGAGTAGTGCAGCCATGAGTGAAAATATTACCGATGATGTTCATTCGATGAAATAAATTTCGATCTTTCACCGAAAAAAAACAAATATTCTATTTATTTCATGCTTTTAATCCTTTCTGGGGGAACTTAATCAAAATCCAGTACAGTTTTTTTTTGGTGATTCCCCATGGCATACCCCCTCCGAACAGCAACGCATTACAATATTACGTAAAGCTCGAGAAGTGTAGGGTAAAGTACGTCATATTTCCATCTAGTTGAGAGGCACGCGCATTTTACCTAGATATAACTAGTGTAAGGGAATAACTGTTTCAGCCTTCAGTTGAAAGTTAGAATATGAAAATCGGTATTTTTCATTGGTTGTAACCATGAAATATCGAAAAACATTTCACATTTACTTCTCAATAACCTACCGGAAAGCATGAAATAAAGTCTAATCTTGAATCTACTCAATTTTGGTGTTCTATAACAAATCCAGTTACTTGTGTCAAATTTAATTTGTTGTCTGCAAATGCTTTCAATTTGGACAAGTCGTAAATCTTGCCTTCTGGAAAAAGTTTAAAACAGAGCCCAAAAAGTCTTTGTATCTCCTTATCAGGCTGTGTAGATCCAAGATCAGACTGCGCATACTGTGCAGTCTGATCTTAATCTACACTGTCAGCAAAAGCTCCTTGAGTTGCACTTAGTAGATTTACTCTTTACCACACAACAATATTACACACTTGTCCAAACTGATAGCAGACTATAGTTTAAATGTATCTCAAATGACTTGATTCTTTTCTGAAAAGTTAGGAAACATTTTAGGAAAAGGAGAAAATGCTGGTTACCAGTATTTTCTCCTTTTCATAAATTGTTTTCAAAAGTTTAACTTCCCAGGGTTGTTAAAACTCGGGATTGTGTGGTAATGGGTTAAGGGTTAAACCATGAGCTAAATAAATGAAGTTGAAACTTCATTGGCCAAAATGTCTAAGCAATTTAACAGACAGTGTAGATTCAAGATCAGACTGCATATGTTATGCAGTCTGATCTAGGGCTACACTGATCACAAAATCAATTACACATTCTAGTCTTCAAAGGTGCTTTAATCCTTTACCAAGCAATCTCCAGTTTTAACCACCCTGAAGACGTCAGGGCCCTTGAAAACATTGTAGGAATAGAAAAAAAAGCTGATATTAAACCAGCACTTTTTTAGCACATTTAGTTGTCTACCCTTTCAAAGAAAAATGTCATAATTTGAGCCACATTTAATTTGTTGTCAGCAAATAATTCAATTTTGGCAAGTCTAAATGTTTGTGCCGAGCCCCGGTAGCTGATTCAGTAGCGTGCAGGACTTGAGAACACGGGGTCCAGGGTTCGATCCCTGGCTACGACCCCTGGCTTGGCCAATTTCAAGAAGATTGTGCGGAGTACTGGTAAAAGACTCCAGGAAAGCATGGATAGGTGCACTGGCCGCCGCGATATAACTGAAATAATGTTGAAAATGGCGTTAAACACCATACAATCAATCAATCAATCTAAATGTTTGTCTTCATGTAAAGATTTAACTCTTCACCAGACAAGAAAATGTTTGACCGGTCCTAATGGAAAGCAACTGCAGATGAGATTTTGAAATAATTTAATGAAATATCTCTCTGAAAGGATAGAAAACCTTGTGGGAAAAGGAGAAAATGCTGGTTTCCAGCATTTTCTCCTTTTCACATAATGTTTTCAAAAGCCAGGGTCATTAAAATCCGGGTTTGTGTGCTAAAGAGTTAAAGCTAAGATAAATAAAGAATTGATTGAAAAGTTCAGCCATAGGAAGGATGCCATTATGGAGTCCGCTGGCCTTCGAGTTTCAGACAGTATTGTCTGTAATTATAGCTATCTGATATATTGATGGTCATTCTAATGTCTGGCATTATCCTGCTTCCAAACAGTCCTATATTTTTAAACAATCCTGAGAGAGAAGTCATTTTGAAAGCAATCTGAGAAAAAGGAGAAAATACTGGTGACCAGTGTTTTCTCCTTTTACTAAAATGACTGTTTCAAAGACAAATCTCATAAGTTTAGCCTCATTTCACTAATTTTTGTCATACTTTGGCTAATATTTTTCACATAAAAGAGTCTAAAATTTTGTGGTCAGATAAAGAGTTACAGAATAATTACAGCTCCTGGTTCCTGGGGATCATTTATTTATGGCCTGGACTAAACAGCCTGGCTGGGATAATGTGGGTATGGTGAGACTTAGTTCTTGGTTCACTTTGAGCATCATTCCTAAAAGTGGTTTTGAATATAGTGCAGATCAAGATCAGATGGCTTGATACATGTACATGTATATTCACTTGTAATGGATCTATACCATTGTATAATCTTTGTGAGACATATTTTGTTAATGTTGCCTTCAAATTCTATTTGTACTGATTTCGAAGTGTCAGTCTCATTGACTGTAAGATGTCATGTGATATTATTTCAGGGTCTTTGTTGAAATTTTCAGAAAATAGGGTCCTTTACATAGGCGTAGCCAAGATTGAAATATTTATATGCACAGTGAGGCACGAAGTGCCGATGGGGGAGGAAGCAGGATGGTGGCATTTATTGTAAAGCATAGAGGAATTTCCTAGTGATCGGTGCATCAATTTGACCCATTTATTTAGTTTGAAAAGACGCAGAGATTAGGAAAAAAAAAATACACATATATGATATTGTGATTTACAGCTTTGGTTGTGGAATTTTCTATATGCATGTAGCCCGTCCGGGTGGCTCAGTGGTGAGCGTGTCGGACTCATGACCTGGTGGTTGTGAGTTCGATACCCGGTTGAGGCGAACTTTCTTTCCGGCGTATTTTCGCCTCTCACCTCTGCTTCAGAAGCATGTGAGAAAAGTAGTCGGTGGCTTTGGAAAGAAAGTTGTGTTAGTACTGGTATGAGAAAGCCAGGAAACACATGTGCGTCACCGACCGCCATGATATGACCTTAGCTGTTAAAGTGGCGTTAAACCCCATTACAACCATTACAACAACAACTATATGCATGTGTGTATTGTGCATAGAGGGTGCTACACCCTTGCTTTATAATTGTCCAACGTTAACTTGTATTACAGAAAGCTATGCCATACCAGCATAATGGACTTTCATTAAAACTAATCTAGTTATATGAGAAATTTCTCATAAAGAGTAACCATTGCTCATTTTCAAAGATTTTGAAGTGTATGTCAGAAACATGTACATGCAATCAGGCAATTTGCCAGAAAAAAAAAATGGAAAAAAGAATTGAGTTGAAAAGTTAAAATATGAACATAATTCATTTTACCTTTGTAAGATTGATGTGTGGGCATATTCTACTAGTACCATAATATTATGTATGCTTTCAGTTATTTAACAGAAACTAAATTAAAAAAAAATGCAACTAGACTTGTCTTTGCCACTTTAGTCTTTCAGTTTTGGTAGGTTACCTATTTATTAGATCTAATAAAAAACATAAAAACAAAAATAAATTCTCTTCTATCTTATACTACCCTGATGCATAGATTATGATACAGGGCATATTTGTTCTTTACGGTGAAAGATCGAAATTTATGTCATCGAGTGAAAATATTACCGATGATATTCACAAGATGAAATAAATTTTGATCTTTCACCGAAAAAAACAAATATTCTATTTATTTCATGCTTTTAACCCTTTCTTGGGGGAACTTAATCAAAATCCAGTGCAGTTCTTTTTGGTTATTCCCCGTGGCGTACCCCCTCCGCATAGCAATGCATTACAATATTACGTCAAGCGCGAGAAATATAAGGTAAATTACGACATATTTCCATCTGGTTGTGAGGCATGCGCATTTTACCTAGGTAACTAGTGCATGGGAATAACTGTTTCCGCCTTCAATTGAAGAGTTATAAAGTAAAATCGGTATTTTCACTGGTCGTAACCATGAAATATCGAAAAATATTTCACCGATATTTCTCGATAACCTACTGGAAAGCATGATATAAATACCCATATTATTAAGAGTATCATGGTAGTGATTGTCCTTATTCAAAACTATCTTGAAAGTGATATTTTGGGCATTAAACAATCCCTGGTTTTAACGACCCCAAGGAAGAAGCCTTCTGAAAATATTGTGGGAAAAGGAGAAAATGCTGGTAACCAGCATTTTCTCCTTTTCCCACAATGCTTTCTACTCTTCCAAAGTCAAGTTTCAATTTTTGAGTCACTTTTATTTTGTTGTCTGCAATTGCTTCTAATTTGGGCTTGCCTAAAATTTTGTAGTTTGGTAAAGAGTTCAGTCAGCCCTAAATGTAGCAGTCTATGGATGAAACTGACAAGGGATGAAGGCAAACAATTATGATAAAGTATAAAAAAGAAAATAATCGCAACATAATGGCACAATGATGCATTAGGCAATCCCATAGAAATTACCAGTTCCAATCCAAGACTGTCTCCCTGGTTTTCTGTGCAGCAGAGATAAAAATACCCAATCACTGTAAATTGTTGGATAGAATTGCCAAGTATATACTTATTGGGCTTTAGAATTTTTTTTTATGCCCCCCGCCATGAAATGGCGGAAGGGCATATAGAGTTACCTGTGTCCGTCTGTGTGTGTGTGTGTGTGTGTTAGTGTTAGTGCGCGTGTGCGTTAGTGTGTGTGTCCCATTCTTGTCCGGAGCATAACTTCTACATTTATCAATGGATTTCAAAATAATTTTGCACACTTGTTCTCCTTAACAAGTACTAGTGTCCTGCGAAAAGTTTGTTTCGATAAGGTCAAGGTCACAGTTGAAGGTCAAATGTTTAAATTGACCTTGTCCGGAGCATAACTTCTACATTTATCAATGGATTTCAAAAAAACTTGGCACACTTGTTCTCCTAAACAAGTACTAGTGTCATGCGAAAAGTTTCTTTCGATACGCCCAAGGTCAAGGTCACAGTTGAAGGTCAAATGTTTAAATTGACCTTGTCCGGAGCATAACTTCTACATTTATCAATGGATTTCAAAAAAACTTCGCACACTTGCTCTCCTTAACAAGTACTAGTGTCATGCGAAAAGTTTGTTTCAATACGCCCAAGGTCAAGGTCACAGTTGAAGGTCAAATGTTTAAATTGACCTTGTACGGAGCATAACTGCAACATTTATCAATGGATTTCAAAAAAACTTCGCACACTTGTTCTCCTAAACAAGTACTAGTGCCATGCGAAAAGTTTGTTTCGATACGCCTAAGGTCAAGGTCACAGTTGAAAGTCAAATGTTTAAATTGACCTTGTCCGGAGCATAACTTCTATATTTATCAATGGATTTCAAAAAAACTTTGCACACTTGTTCTCCTAAACAAGTACTAGTGTCATGCGAAAGGTTGGTTTGATCCGCCCAAGGTCAAGGTCACAGTTGAAGGTCAAATGTTTAAATTGACCTTGTACGGAGCATAACTTCTACATTTATCAATGGATTTCAAAAAAACTTCGCACACTTGTTCTCCTTAACAAGTACTAGTGTCATGCGAAAAGTTTGTTTCGATATGCCCAAGGTCAAGGTCACAGTTGAAGGTCAAATGTTTAAATTGACTGTTCAGCCCAGTTTTACATCCTGCTCAGCAGAATTGTGATATGAAGATACAGTTTTGGTTTTTAAAAAGACTCATCCAAAAATTATGCCAGAGAATATTGAGGCTGCAACCTACCCTTCAACTATAGTCCAGTGTGATAATATTCAATCCAATTTGTTCCTGTCTCATAGAGGAAGTCTAACAAAGTAATTATTATTGCTATATTTCTCACTCTCATTCCTCAAGTTAAGATCTTCATAATCCTGAGTATAAGTAACCCTCAGTTGAAAGATTAACGAAAACACTGAATAAAAAGAAGTTAATGCTCAAAACCAGTATTTTCTTCTTTTTCTCACAAAGTTTTCTACCATATGCAATACAAACCATATAATCTATTGTCTGCATATTGCTTTCAACTTGGACCAGTCCTCAATTTTGTTATCAGGTATAAATAATCTTTTATCTGCTTGGCTATATATATAACAAACCTTCTTAACCCTGTCTAAGCTGTTATCCAAAACAACAATTTTCTGTAATACCTACTGATTCTCTCATATGACATATCTGTGACCAATACCATTTAGCAGGGGCATCTGTGTCTCTGACACACCTATTTCTAGTTCAATTACAAATCTGTCAAAATAGAATGATATGTACTGAATGAATGAATGCTCTAGATACTATCTGCATTCATCCTCTTTTTTTTAACTTTAGTTTCTTTTAGAAGAAAACATCAAGGTATTGTTATATAGCCCTTTCTTCCTGCAAAAACTGACATTTTTCCTTATCTCTGTTATGCCCGCCCGGGTGGCTCACTGGTGAGCGTGTCGGACTCATGACCTGGTGGTTGTGAGTTCGATACCCGGTTGAGGCGAACTTTCTTTCCAGCGTATTTTCGCCTCTCACCTCTGCTGAAGCATGTGAGAAAAGTAGTCGATGGCTTTGGAAAGAAAGTTGTGTTAGTACTGGAGTGAGAAAGCCAGGAAACACATGTGCGTCATCGACCGCCATGATATGACCTTAGCTGTTAAAGTGGTGTTAAACCCCAATACAACCAATTATCTCTGTTATGACTTATATATTTACTTAATCAAACCTAGGCTAGTTATTTACTATCAAAAGGGTGGCCCATCACAGAAGGGGAGGTAACTCTAAATAAAAAAAGTACATTTTTTGTCACAGTAATGGCCCTTTATTGACTTAGAATTTTCATCGAAAAAGCACCCACGGCCTTGTGATGGCACCTGCATGCAGTGGTTTTTATTTTCAATGAGCATGGCAAAACCAATCTCTTCTAAGTCAGAATATACTCAACTTTGATTTAACCCTTTACCACACGACAAATTTTAGACCTGTCCAAATTGAAAGCATTTGCAGATGACAGTTTCAATGTGGCTCATATGAAATGATTTTTCTTTGATAGGGTAGAAAACGTGGGAAAAGGAGAAAATGCTGGTAACCAGCATTTTCTCCTTTTCCCACAATGTTTTCAAAAGCCTTCTCTATCAGGGGTGTTAAAAGTCGTCATTGTGTGGTAAAGGATTAAACCCTAGAGTGTGTAATAAGTCCAAAGGTATTTCCAGTATAAGAATAAAGACCATGCTTCATGTTTTGTTCAGTCAGATCTTGACCTAGACTGGCCGCAATGGCAGTTAAAGTTGTGAAAGGTGCTTTAAGGGTTAGGAATACAGCATATCTATGGCTGAAGGAATGATGCTTATGGTTTCTTTTTCTTTAATAACCCAATACAATAATAATATTATTGCTGCCTTAGATAGTAGACAGCTGATGAAATCAGTGTGGAAAAAAGAGTCGGAATGTTGCTTGATCAAATCAAAATTCCTCTTTCATGATATTATTTCCATAATTTGAATTAGTTTTTTCCACTCTTTCATTCTTTTTTTTTGTGTCATTTGTTAACAGAAATACAATTTTGAAAAAATTAAAAAGAGCTAGAAATGATAAATGATGGATAACTGCAATAAATTTAGAAGAACATAGATAAGCCAACATTGTGCTTTGCGCTTTACCAAATTACAAAATTTTAGACTGGTCTAAACTGAAAGCATTTGCAGAAGACAAATTGAAAGTTGTTTTGTCCTTCATAGAGTAGAAAACATTGTGAGAAAAGGAGAAAATGCTGGTAACAAGCATTTTCTCCTTTTCCCATCATGTTTTCAAGGTCTTTTTTTCTCAAGGTCGTTAAAACTCGGGATTGTGTGCCAAAGGGTTTAATCATGGAGAAGCCTACAAAAGTTACTTTCCTTTGTGTATAAAGCTTGCAGACCTTAACCCTTTACCACATGACCAATTTTAGACCTGTCCGAATTGAAAGCATTTGCAGAGAACAGTTTCAATGTGGATCATATTAAATGATTTTTCTTTGATAGGGTAGAAAACATTGTGGGAAAAGGAGAAAATGCTGGTTACCAGCATTTTCTCCTTTTCCCACAATGTTTTCAAAAGCCTTCTCTATCAGGGATGTCAAAAGTCGTCATTGTGTGGTAAAGGGTTAAAGGTGGGTATTTAGATTTTTCACATCTCACCAAATTAAAAAATATATGTATCACTGAAATTTACATGAAAAAACAATACATATCATCAATAATTAAGAATCATAAAATTACAAAAAAAATTTTTTTTTGATGGTGTTCCCTTCAAAGGCTACGTAGCATCTTAAGGTATTTTTAGATTTCGCGCCAGAAATCAAAAAAACATTGTGGGAATGTCAAGTGACTGGCACGTGACTAATGACGCTTAAATTCCATAACATAACAAACATGTAATTACTTTCCATAATGTCTTCTTCGGACGCTATGTTTGAAGCTTTGTCTGTGTATTTCCGGTATGTAAATGAGTGAGTTGCTCATGTAAAAATAGAACGTGTTTCCCGTCGGTGTCGACCTGGGCCGTAGTAAATCTCTAATTTCTCTTGTTGTCGGATGGTTTTCGACTACTGGGGTTTTATGAATGAAAATTAAAAGGCTTTGGGAGTATAAGGATGATTTTTTTTGTATTTTTGTAAAACTTTAGTCCCAAAATCTGAAGGGCCACCTTTAAGTCAGATACAGACTTCTGTCAAGCCAGGTTATTTATTTGGTAAGGTACAGGGCTTGAAACCTAGGAGCGCTTGGTTTCTTTAACCAGCTTCATGAAATTCTCTCTCAGGATTGCTGTTAGTCAACATGACATGATTCATTCTTCTCTCACCTATGAATGTAGTTTTAAGGATGTTTATGTGGGAAAGAAGCCAGTGGTTTGGATAGATAGTTGTGGGAAGTTCTGATAATAGAAACTCAAGGAAGGCATGGGGTAGGTGCACTGGCTGCTGCAATATAACTAAAATATTGACAAAAATGGCCTTAAACCCAAATCAACCAACTAGATTTAGAGCTCAAGATAAGTTTACAGGTCATCAAAAAAATAAAAAAAAAAAAACAATTAAAAGGTATTCTATAACTGAAACCAGTATGGTCTCCAAGAGAAATTTTATATGAGTGTCCACAACATAGGTTTTATGAGCACATAAAACAGATAGGATTCTGAAAAGCTCCCCAAACACCCAATTTATCTGTAGCTCTGAGATTTTGTAGAGTTTCTGACCTCGAAGACCTACTGTCAGCTGGAGAAAAGATTGTTTTAGAATCAGTCAATATTATCTGTATTATCGCGGGACAAACTCGTAGAGAGCTCATACAGTTTACTGTGAGATTCCATAGAGTCTGCTGTGTCGTATTGATAATCGTGAATATTTCTTCTGTGAAAGACAAAAAATTGGGAAATGGATGGTTTACTTGTGGGTTAGAAATAATGGATTTGTGTTTTTTCTTGTATTAGTTTATATACAGCTGAGATTGTGAATGTGTGTTTGCAATTTTTGTCTTTACATCCAATAAATCATAAGGGTACATGATTTCTTTTAGATTGCCTCTTCTTCTGATACTGTAGGACTATGTGTTGAATTGGTTTTTTTTTTTCTTTTAATTTCAATGCAAGAATGTACATGTATGTTGGTTTTTGCCTTTTCTTAAACTAAGTTTTTACTAGATGACAAATTTTTAGGTCTATCTATATTAACCCATAGAGCGCCGAATAAACCAATCAGACATTTAATTTCATCCCAGATATAGGACCCAAATTGAAGTATTTTTCTATTTCATGGTGTACAGTGTTTCAGCAAAGCGGACGGTGTAGATAAAAGATCAGGCAGCACAAAATGTGCAGCCTGATCTTGATCTTCACTGGCCGCAAAGTCAATCATAGTTGTGAAAAACCGTTTTAAGTGTTTAAAGTTTTTGCAAATGACAAATTAAGTTTGGCTTAGATGTGGAATTGATCTTTGAAAGAGTAGAAAACAGTCTTTCTGAAAGTTGCCCAGTTCTTACTGGACATTTGGTTTGTTAAAAAAAAAAAACTTTTACAAGACCGAATGAAAATGTCAGTGCATTGAAATTATTATATGAAACATTTACAATTCTGTGCTTCTTTTCATTTTTCATACTGGAGCTACAACAGTCACTTTCCGCCTGCCTTGCACCCGTAACATATTGCAAATAAACATATCAGAATACTAAAAAGACACTAAACCTGCAGATGAGGCAATAAGTATATGTACATGTATGTGAAACTGTGGTAAAATGGAACCAAAAACACCTTTTAATCCATATAAGATCCTTATACAGCCAAATTCTTCGGGTTTTCATTCATACAGCCCAATCTTACATGTTGACAAATCACTAAAATAACTTACAAGTTATTTGGTTGGATACCATATTTTTGATAGACCAATGAAAAATCATTGTACAAATATATGATGTCATATTTATTTGTACAAAAAATTTTCATTGGTCTTTTGAAGCTGAACAGAGTATGGTTAAAAACCTTGTGTAGTTCTAAGATTAGAATTTAACCTTTCAAAGTTATTGGCTTAGCTGTTTTTAAAGAAAATGACGAGGTACTGTATTTTCATAGCCCTGTCTTTGTCTGCAGCATCTATGTCATTGTAGTGCGAAAACTTTGACATTTTATACTATCTCTTTCATTGCTGAAGATATTTACTTCAAAATCAGGCTGTTGTTGTTACCTATCAAATGGGAGACCAATATCGACAGGGGCAGGTTACCATCAAATTATTTTAGGCACACTTATGCCCTTTCTTTGACATAGAATTTTCACTGAAAATCTGTTTATTTCAAAAAGCAACTGTTGCTTAGAGTTTGCACCCACATGCTGTACTCTTGATTTCAGCTTTAAAGATGGAAATAATGTTAATACTGTCGTTGTGTATTGTAAGGAAAATTCACTTTCAGAGTGGTATTTTTACCGGATAGTCGTCTTCAACCTAAAGAACTTTGACTGATTTAAATCTAATTTTTACAAGACATGTTTGTCAGACTGACTGCATTTTCAAAGTACTGAGAAAATACTGTTGTAAATATAGAAAATGCTGGAATTACCAGCATTTTCTCCTTTTATCACCATCTTTTTAAAAAAAACCTTTTCTTAGGGTCATTAAAACATATGATTGTTTAGTAAGGGGCTAATGTAAGAATAATGTGACTTTTTGTCTTTATTTAGAGCATATTATGCCTCTTGCAAAAAATTTCAGACTGTAAATAATTGCCTTTTGATAACATGATTCTTTGAATAATTTCATCAACAAATTTCATTTTGTATACATAGAGGTAGGATTCTGCAAACAAATGCCTTTGTTTCACAAAACTAAAAAAACAAAGGGACATAATTCTAAAAACTAAATGACCAAATTGCAGACCCATACATATTGAAAGCATTCACAGATAACAGATTCTGAGTAGCTCAAAAGATGATATCTGTCTTGAAATGGTTGAAAACATTGCTGGAATCCTACAAGACACCTTTCTTTAGTGTCCTTAAAGCTTGGAATTATTCGATAGAGGGTTGAATTTCCAGCAAATCAGAGGCTGTCACTTCAAGGCTATGACACTCAGATGAACAACAAAGAATACCTCAAATCCAGGTTGCACATTCTGCAAAGTTTGATTTAGATCTAGTCATGATTTGAAAAAAGCAAAAATATTAATTTTGTTCTCAGTACAGACTTGTAAAATTCAGTTCAAAAAAGTATAAAAGAAGTCTGAAAAGAAAATGTCAAATATTTTCAAAGAAACTTCCCTTCTTAAAGGAAAGGTTGAATAATTCATTTTAAGTAAGCTCCTGTAAGTGCCTAAAACACTCTAGAGCTCTTACAGAATATTGAAGTTGTCAAAGATTTATGATCTTTCAGCATGTTTCTTGACTCTTGGCATTATCACAGTCATGGCATCTAAATCAAAGCACTGAAAGGAATGAGGGATGCATCTTGCCAGGCCATTTATAACCCGTACCAGAAAACAAAATACTCAACTTATCCAAATTGAAACTATTTGCAGATGACAATTAAACTTTGACAAAATGATGGTTATTGTCTTTGAAAGGGTAGAAAAGGTTACTGGATAGGAGAAAATGTTGGTAACCTGTTTTTTCTCTGTTTCCTTAAATGTTTTCAAAAGCCTTTTCTCTTTGTTGTTAAAACTTTGGACTGTTTGTTCAAAAGTTAACGATTAAAAAGTTTTTTTGAGAAACATTTTTCTAAAATAAAAGTGCAAATGAGAACTGAAAACAAACAACCATCTACTGTAAAAATAAAACATTTTTGTACTTCCCATTGAAAGCTGTGGAAAACATTGCAAGGAGAATTTGCAATTACTGGTACTTTAAAGCAAATGATCATTGTTAGTCAAGAAAAATGACCTGAATATTGCAAATTGTTAACCAGAAAATCTAAGAAAAGCCAGATAATGTAGATCCAAGATGATGGTTTTTCAGCTCCACTGGCTGAAGGCCAGCAAGCTTATGCCATGGCCCTGTGTATGTGTGCGTGTGGCCGTGTGTCTGAGTGTTAACTTTTATTTCAAAGATTTTCTTCTCTGAAATTCCCATCCAATTTGGACCAAACTTTACAGAAATGATCCTGCCATAGTGTTCTTCAGAATATGTTAAAAGAATTTAATTCCTTTAAAAACTCTAGTTGCCATTGCAACAAAGCTGAAAATAGTGAAAATCCTTGAAAATCTTCTAGTCCAATACCATAAGGCGTATGGGTACCAAATTTGGCATGTAGCTTCATATAATAGACCTTTACCAAGTGTCTTCAAATTATAGCCCTAGGTCAAAATTGGCCCTGCCTAGGGGGTCACTAGTTTTACATAAGCTTATAATTATATTAAAAACTTTACAAAATCTTCTGGTTCTAGACCATGAGGCCTGGGGCTACCAAATTTGGCATGTACATGTAGCTTCATCTAGTAGACCTATACTAAGATTCTTGAATTTATAGCCCTGGGGTCTAAATTGGCCCAGCAGCCGCCAGGTTACAAATTATACATTGGCTTATATAGGGAAAACTTTAAAATCTTCTTATTCCTAACCATAAGGCCTAGGGCTACCAAATTTTGCATGTAGCTTTATCTAGTTGGCCTCTACCAAGATAGCCAAAATTATAGCTCTGCGGGTCAAATTTGGCCAAGCCATGGCAGTCACAAGTTTTACAAGGGCATACATAAGGAAAACTTTTAAAATCTTCTCATTCCTAACCATAACATCTAGGGCCACCAAATTTTTCATGTATGTTTATCAAATGGACCGCTACCAAGAGTGTTCAAATTTTAGCCCTAGGCTCGAACTTGACCCTACTCAAGAAGTCACAACTTTTACACTGGCTTATATAAAAGTTTTAAAGAACTATTTGTTCCTGACTTCATTTATAACCACACGGCCTAGTCCTAAATTATTCGGCATGTGGCTTTATCTTGTGGACCTATACCAGGACTCAAGTAGTTGTAGCTCTGATCAAAAACAGCTTCGCACTGGGATCACAACTTTCACATGGGCCTTTGTAGAGAAAACTTTATAGTTCATCTTTTTTGAAACCATTTGGGCAAGAATTGTAATGTTTGGTATGTATGGTTTGTACTTATTAGCCAGTGGAGCAATACAGGGCCATCATGGCCCTCTTGTTATGTTTTGTGCAGTTTTCAGCCTTTGTCAGCAATACCCCCAAAAGCAACAAAGTTTGTGGTCAGGGCTTGAAGGGTTGAAAATGAAGGGTAATTAGCAGTTAGATTCTCAGGTTCAAAGGACAACACTGTGAAATTTTTTATGTAATTGGAGATGTTCCTCTGCATTACTTAGTACTCGACTGTCAAGGACTTTTCTAAAATTGTGTGAATCTAGACCATACTGATCAGATGATAAAATCAACCAATCACTGTACCAATTCTTCCCCACAAAGTCACTGTTTTCACGGATTTTTTCTTTTTTCAAAGATTTAAAAAATCACCAAATGAACCTGACAAAAGCCTGAAATCACTGTGCTTTTAGTACAAAACTTATTGCGAGAGAGCCTCAAAGAGAAAGCAAGAGAGAGTTAGTGTCAGCGTGTTCATAAATTATGCATCAGATAAAATCCTAAGAGTGGAGAATTGAAAACAATAAAATGGTTCACCATTTAATGAGGTTATGCAGTGCCCAGAGAGTTTAGTATTGTTCCTTTAGAAAAAACTTAGTCCGCAATCTGAAAGCAACATGTTATTCATATGTTTTACTTGGTTTTGTTTCACTTGCTTGTGCAATACTCTATAAAAGACCACATATTCTGCTCTGAGCTATTATCTGAATTTCTGATTGGCTATCTAGAAAAGACAGTCTTTGAAAAATACTTATTTGAGTCTATTTGCCAGGCTGAAAGTATTCCACACAAAGACTTAATTACTTTACTCATTACCAAATGGCAAAATTTCAGACTCATCCAAAGTCAAAGTGTGCATTTCTTGTTTACAAGAATGTTTTCAGAGTCCTCCTTTTTCAGGAAGTAGAGAATTAAGTTACAGAATAAAAAGGATAGAGAATAATTAAGTGATGGTGGATAGCAATTAAAAGAAGAAACTCTCGCAAAATGGAATAATTACTTATAACTATGAAATCTGTCACTGCAACAAAAATTATGAAAAGAAAAAGGCAAGTTTATTACAATATACAAGTACTTTTCCCATACTGTCTATGCAACTTTTTATGGCTTGGAGTCGGAAAATGTAAGCCTACAGGGACAAGTTTATTGATTTGGCTTTACAGTAAAAAAATATTTCCAGCAGACATGAATAAGTCTCTTTGTACTGCTCTCAGATAATTGGGTTTTTCAGCGTTCAAATGTGATTTTTGTGGATATCAAATTCTCCCAATTTAGTCCCTGAGCTTACAGGGACACCTAATAAAGTCTTTTTTGGAGAAAATTTTCCTTTTCTTTAGCTAATTAATGAATTTAGCACGCACCTGATTCCATGTTATATTTCTCTATTCTACTAGGAAGTTTCATTTAATGATGCACTTGCTCTCTGCGACATTTGTAGAATGTGTACTTTTTGTCTTAATTCCTCTCTTGTCTTTACCAGTTTTATCTCCAATGATGAAATTAAGGGAAGCAAGCTTTTATCCTGGTGCTGGTTCCATCATGTGTCTCTCTGTGTGTGTCTGTGTGTGTGTAAAGCTTTTCTTTCAAACACCCTCTCTGACGCTACCAATGCAATTTTGGCCAAACTTCACAGAAATGATCCTGCTATAGTGCTCTTCAGGATTCCCCCAAAGAAGCTAATTCCAGTATACTAATTCTGGTTTCCAAGACAACATATTTGAAAAATGTTGAAAATCTTCAAAAATCCCCTCCAAAATGGCAGATTTGAATGCTTTACAAATCAGCATAAATGATTCTTTAGTGAACGACTACTTGTATTTCAGATTCTTGATATGATTTTTATCCGTCTAAGAACATAGATGCTGTGGGTTTTGCTTAATCAAGTTATATGTGAACTTATGTTTGATGATACAGGGAAATAATTGCTGTTTTTCTCATTACAGATGCATACTGTTGTTTGTTACCATTTACAATAGAACAATCATGTATCTCTCTAAATAATCAAACTGCTCTGTAACATGATTTGTATTGTGTATTTAAGTTCTTTAGAGAGAAAATGCTCAGTTTTCTGTGACAGCACTTTATTCTTATGTTGATACTTATGTTCAAATGAGTTGAATTTCTTAAGATATCTTCATGCTGTAAATGTTTTATTTGACATGAAAAGGTTAATTTTGAAATAGCAATCCTGATTTTGCAGTATCTAATTTATTTCTTTTTTGAAAATTGTTTATTTCAAAATCAGTTTGATTTTTCATCATTTGAAGAATTGCACAAAGTTTGGATTGAAAGAAATTCTATTCTATCTCAAGTAGACTCTGAATTCTTTCTGCTTACCAAAAGTAAGGCAAAAAATCTGCATCTTCTCCAATGTACATGTAGTTACATTCTAGTTGGATTTGTCACTGTTACCCATTGCCAGTGTTACCCATTGGTAGCAATGGGAAAATAAAGTAAGTGGAAAGGAACTCTTAGGATCTCGTAAACCACTTGATTTTATGAATTCTTAAGGGCATAAACCTGTTTGACAGCACAGACATTGTGAGAGCTTGTTACGCTTTTTGTTCCTAGAAATGTGCAGCTGCACTGAAGACTCTTTGGCACCTTTTAAACAACCAGTTTTGGACCAAATTTTGCTTGAATTTTTGTTAGTTGTTTAGAAAGTTACTCTAATGAGTATCAACAACCCTGGACATAAAGAAGAAATTATGCTGGTCTATGACTCAAATACTCTGACCTAACAGAGGAGTATGTGGCACTGACCGAAACATTCCAAAATAACAGTCTGTAATAATTGGTCATCCTGGGATAGTAGTTTCATTGCTATAGATCTTATTTGAAAAGACAATTCTATCATAGTTACATCTTTAAGCAGATCTAGATGAATATCAGTACTTTGATCCAATCCCCTCTCTGGATAGAATCAGTACAACATTGGCAAATAGGCAGTTGATGGACACTTTGATACAGGACTAACAGATGACTTAATGGATGTGACCCAAGGGGTATCCAATAAAAATTAGTATTTTTAGATGTCATCTTATAGTCCAGATTCCCTCATGGTTTTTGTTTCCCTTTTACACAGAATTTACAACAGACTATTTTCACTCTAACTTTATTGATGGTATACTTTTTTTAATGTTTAGATTATCAAGTCTGAAACACAATTCTTTTTATTTGCTCTATTAATATCTGTGACAAACTGAGGTAAGACACTGTGAACAAACTGGTAAATCCAAATATGCACAAATACCTGAAAAATTTGTTCATCATGGGTACATAATGAAAACAATTTGACACTACACCAGAACAAGTTCATAACATATGTGAGTAAATATGGCATATTTATGAACCAGAGTAAATGCAAAAAGATCATCAACAAATGTCATCGATCTCCAAACAGGTATTTTACATATTGTGCATGCTTGAGCTCTGAATTAATTTGATTGAAGCATTTTGGAAGAGGGCTATTAACATTTTAGTAATGCATTAGAATTTGTCAATGAATATGGTTCGAAGTTGTCCACTGTATTTAGTGAACTTGTGTGGTACTGCAGATGAACATACCTCTTGAAAGGAATCCCCTCTGTACCAATTATTCTTTGGCATACATCAAAATATTTTGTAAATGCACAAAAATTTTCATATACATGTACTGAGAGAATAATAGCATATGCAAATGTACATAATAAACTGAAAACAAACTTGGTTTGATGAGGTAACAAACTTCAGTGTATGCTAGTACATGGTAGTGGATGCTAAAATATCTTGCTGGGTCAATTTGTAGAAATTTAAAGGACTGGTGCTTTTGCAGAGCACAATTAAACCTTGAAAAATTTAATATGGCTCAAATGATGAAGTTCCTTTTTAAAAGGGTTGAAAATATAAGAACAGGAGCAAAAAAGCAGTCACCTTTTTTTCAAAATGCTTTCAAAAGCCTTCTTCCTATTTAAACTTGGAATTATTTGGTAAAAGGGAATCATGCATACCACAGATACAGGTGAAAAAATAAGATTGAAAGCTTTTTTTTGTTCTTTCACCGATGGATTGTTAAGTGGATGCAGTGAGATTTATTGGACAATATTGGAAAGCACTTCAGTCAAAAGCTGAAGAATTCAGAGACAGAAAAAGTAGGCAGCTTTAGACCACTCTGTATTATTGTAGTGTGAAGGAATTCAAGAGTATTGATTGGGAAACCAAGCTATCATTGTTTCTTGATAAATTATTTGTTTACACGCAAAATTGCTTTGTACGCATGAGCAGTGTTGTTGATTGTATCATTGCAGTACGGAAATGCTTCTCCTTACACAGATATGATACCTTTGTTTGCAACAGTTGACATTTGAATTAAGTCAATATTAAACAGTCCTTTGTATTTAAGACTCTATGAAACCAGGGTTCTGAAAATATCATGGGGAAAAGTTGGAGAAAATCCTTGTTACCAGCATTTTCGATTTTCCCCCCACAATGATTTTTGCCCTATCATAGACAAATTCCATTCATTAAGTCGCATACTATTTTTTATCTGCGAATGCCTTCACTTCAGACAGGACTAAAATTTTTCTATCTCATAAAGAGTTTATACTCATAAAGAGTATATACCCTCTTGGTATGTCCGTAAAAGATTTTGAATTTTGTAGACAGGTGTGATTGAATTTACATCATTCACTATGTTGACATTGGTGTGGCTCGAAATCAAATCGGATCCTTAACGACGTATTTCACGAATTTTTCTAATGGACAGATTTTTTTTTAAAACTTTGCGCATACAAAGCTGATCATGTCTCTAGGAGATTAGAGTAAAAAAAGGGATGGGTCACCATGCTCGTTTCTGAGAAATTTGCATTTGAAAAAGGTATATACGGTTTCAAATTCAGCTTATACTGGAATTAACATGCTTTTCTTTGAAAGTCAGTTAAACACAAAAATTATCGAAAGAATATACAAATATACATCATTTTAATGAAAATTCATTTAGTTTTGCACAAAAAATATATAAAAGCCTGGTTTTGAGCATTGTAAATGTACAAATATGTATGTTATATGATAATAGACCATTGAGTTAAAAAGAAAAATAATTGACTGAATTAAGGGGTAATCTTTAATAAATACATACTTTCTATCGGACAGATTTTTCTTAAAACTTCGACACTTATAGCATTTATAATTGTAAACAATAAGAAAAAATAAAAATGGCACCTATCTGTGCTTATTTCGTCAGAAAACAGGAATGAAGGTCAATGTGAAAGTTAATTTTTAAGAGAAAAAATAGGATAAAAGCTCAGCAGATATAGTGGGAAAGGAGAAATTGCTTACTAGGAGAGATTTCTCCTTTTCCAACAATAATTTTCAAAGTGGAAATAGCTATACTTCAACAGCTTTAAATTTCCTGCTATTGTTTGCTTGTTTGATGTGTCAACAGTATTTTAATTATTTTATGGTGACAGTTCACAGATCCATTATTTTCTCTGTACTAATACTACCCGAAGAAAGTACTACTTGTTTCAGTGCACTAATAGTATTACCATAATTATGTGCGAAAAATACATAGGTGCACTTTTGATTCACTATCTATGACAAAAACACATGTGCAGTAGGATGCGCACAAACATTTGTGATATAGGTCGTTAGAGCACCGAGTAAACCCAAAATGTATTTTCAGAATAGAAATGAGACCCAAATAATCATTATTTCAATGTTGCTCTAGTGGAGAGTGTTTCAGCAAAGCGGACAGTGTAGATCAAAGATCAGGCTGCGCATTTTGTGCAGCCTGATCTTGATCTACACTGGCCGCAAAGGCAACTATAGTTGTGAAAGGCGCTTTGAGGGTTAAAATGCACAATTTGATCTATTCTTCAAAGAATATTGTCCCTTCCTCATTTTGGAGTCAAGAACCTAACTGTCCTTGTTGAAATAAAATACATGTATTTCAGATGTTTTTTTTTTAACCCTTTAACCAATCAAACTGGAGATTTGATTACCCTTAAGTAAAGGCTTCTGAAAATATTGTGGGAAAAGTATAAAATGCTGGTCACAAGCATTTTCTCCTTTTCCAACAATGTTTTCAACCCTTTCTTAAACAAATTCAATCATTTTGGGCCACATCATATTTGTTATCTGCAAATGCTTTTAATTTGGACAAGTTTAAAATTATGTCATTTGATTGAGAATTGAATTTTCTACAAAGAGAAATTTTGTTTTGAAATGAAAATGGTAGAAATATAACTATTGTGATGACATAAACCTGCTTATGATTATTTGTCACTTGCAGTATGATTATCAGATTATGAGATCAGCATTTTTGAAAAAAGTGCCATTGTAGAGGAAACAATTATTGTCAGTGAGACAACTAGTGTAGCTAGAAAAGCAAGAATGGCAGAGATAAAGGGAGATAATACATGTGATATCAGAATGCTGCACATGGATGAGAGAAGGACTCTTGCCTGTCTCAGAGGAGAGCAAAGTCTGGTAAATCACAAACATCTCACAGGAGATTCAACAGGAAAATACTTGGACAAAACAATCAAGTGTTTTATAGGTGCATTAAGTAAACTGTTTAATGGTCTGAGGGTTTCTCCATTATTACTATTTATAGTAACATTTATAGTTTTTCAAGCCATATCAATGACTGAATCTTGTTATGTTTTCCCACCTGGAAAAAAGAATCCCTGTGATGGAGTGACATGTAATATAGGAGCGATTTGTGTCTCGACAGTGGATGGGGAGGATCATCGCTGTCAGTGTCAGTCGGAATGTAACGATTACGGGGACAGCGAAGGAAGTATGCCTATTTGTGGAAGTAATGGGAAAGATTATAGAAATTGGTGTGAATTACAAAGAGAATCATGTCATACTTTAAAGGAAATCAAGATCAAATATTATGGCAAATGTGGTAAGTTTGCAAATACACAGTACAAATGTCTAGCCATTGGAGGGGGGGGGGTGCATTTATTGATTTTAAAAAAAATATGCAATCTGATTGGCTGATTGGCAATGATGTTCAGTGTCCTATCCGATCAGATTCTAGTCTTTGAATTATAGAATTGAATGAACTTTTTAACCTTTTACCACACAGTCCTGAGAAAGAAGGCTTTTGAAAACATTCAGGGAAAATGAGAATAGAGGCTTTTGAAAACATTTAGGGAAAATGAGAAAATGTTGGTAGCCAGCATTTTCTCATTTTCCCTAAATGTTTCCTATCTCATCAGCCACAATCAATTTGTCCTCTAGAAATGCTGTCAGTAACTCTGTTTTGACAAGACTAAAATATTTTAATTCAGCACAGAACTTGGACAGGTTGGTGAATAGGTAATAAAACTATAGTCTTTATGTGTGACATTCATTTTACACAGTGGTTAACCCTTTTCCACACAATTCCAACTATTAATGACCCTAAAGAAACAAAAAAACTTTTGAAAACATAGTGGGAAAAGGATAAAATGCTGGTTACCAGCATTTTCTCCTTTTCCCACGTTGATATCTACCAATTATAATTTATTGTCAAAGATAAAAGTCATCTTCTGAGCTCCATGGGTTCACTTTGTTTTCTGAAAATGCTTTCAATTTGGTTGAGTATAAAAGTTCTTTGTTTTAATCCTTACCAAATGATGCCGAGCCCCGGTAGCTCAGTCGGTAGCGCGCAGGACTTGAGAACACGGGGTCCAGGGTTCGATCCCTGACTACGACCCCTGGCTCAGCCAATTTCTTTCCGAGGATTGATGATAGTCACTGCGACAGGATTTATTCCTCTCCCACCACTGACCATTGTTTCGACAATGATTATGTGGGAAAGCAGCCAGTGGCTTGGAAAGAAGATTGTGCGGAGTACTGGTAAAAGACTCCAGGAAAAGCATGGATAGGTGCACTGGCCGCCGCGATATAACTGAAATAATGTTGAAAACGGCGTTAAACACCAAACAATCAATCAATCAATTTACCAAATGATAATTTAAAATTTTAGACTTGTCCAAATTCAATCATTTGCAGATGACATGTTAAATGTGCCTCAAAAATTGAAATTCATTTTGGGAAGGATGTAAACATTGTGGCAAAAGGAGAAAATGCTCGTGATTGTGTGGTAAAGAGTTAATAAAAAGTTAGCCCTTTTACCAAACAATCTCGAGTGTTAATGACTCAGAAGAAGGAGGCCTTTGAAAACATTGTGGGAAAAGGACAAAATGCTGATAACCAGTATTTTTTTTTTTTTTCCCACGATGTTTTCCAAGGTGAATTTCCATTTTCTAGGAAAATTCATTTTGTCATCTGCAAAGGTGGTCATTTTGGACAAATATAATGTTTTGTTGTTCAGTAAAGGGGTTATTGATTGATCGTATGGTGTTAATCCTGTTTTCAACATCGTTTAAGTTATATCGCAGTGGCCAGTGCACCTACCCATCCTTTCCTGGAGTTTCTTTTACCAGTGCTCCCCACAACTATGAGATTAATCCTTTACCAAACATTCCCAAGTTTTAATGTTCTGTCACGGAGAGAGGTTAGATATATAAGCACTTCAAACCTGCCTTGCTGTAGAGCCAGCTTTTTCAGCAATGCAGTTTGGTGCAGTTCTCTCCATGCAAGTTAAGCAACGTCGTTATAGTTAGTGCCTGGACGGGTGACCAGGTCGTTTCACGTTACATTTGGTGGCAGCGGCAGGATTATGACAACTACCAGTCTGGAGTTGCCTTACCCTTTTAATTTCCCCTGGTTTATTTGTATACAAGTCTCGGGGTCGAGACTTCTCGAAGGGGAGCACCGTGTAATGTCACGGAGAGAGGTTAGGTTTATAAGCACTTCAAACATGTCTTGCTGTAGAGCTAGATTTTACAGCGATGCGGTTTGGTGCAGTTCTGTCCATGCAAGTTAAGCAACATTGTTATAGTTAGTGCCTGGATGGGTGACCAGGTCGTTGCACATTACAGTTCATCCCTAATGATGGAAGCTTTTGAAAACATTCTAGAAAAAGAAGAAAATGCTGGTTTTTCTCCTTCCAAAGACAATCTCATCATCTGAGTGACAATTGGTTTATCGTCTGCAAAATCTTTGAAGTCGGATGAGAATAAAATACACTGTTTGATAGAGAATTAAGCCGTTAAGGATCATGATCTATCTGGAGCCTGGAATCACAATTTAAAGCATCCAGTGAGCTATTGATTTTTCCATCATCTGTAATGGATTTTTCCAGACCTTATCTGTAACTCTTTTCACTGCCAGTTGTGACTCAAATAGCTTTTTGGGGGGACAGCATAGATAGGTATACGGTAGAATGCACAGGATTTGTCTTCGATAGGGTAGAAAACATTTTGGGAAAAGGAGAAAATGCTGGTTACATTTTGCATTTTCTCCTTTTCCCTAAATGTTTTCAAAAGTCTTCTCACCTAGGGTGGTTAAAACTCCAGATTGTTTGGTGTAGGGTTAAAGGAGGGAGATGCACGCTGGAAAGATGGATTCAATTATTCAATTAGTAAAGATTGATTGATTCTCTGTGATAGTTCTCTTGCACAAATAATTGCATTTCACACTTGTAAAATCTTTTCCTAGAAAACAAAATTTTAAACTTGTTCTGATTGAGAATATTAATTTTGCAGGCATCCATTTTAGTGTGGTTCAGAATTTTAGTGTGGTTCAGAATTTTAGTTTGGTTCAGAGTATGGAAATGGTCTTTAACTCTTTCCAACAACAATCCAGAGTTTTAACGACCCCAGTGTTCAATCTAGTGTTGCTTGTGAGGGGGCCCATCGGGCCCCCAGACTTTGAAATAGGGGGCCATTTTGGAAAACTTTGGGCCACACATAAAAAATCGTCTTTTATTACCGTAATGTTAACCTTTTTATTTAACAAGTGTTGCCTTTTTATTTAACAAGTATTATTCTCATTCATTTATTTAACAAGTATATTCTCATTCATTTATCTATGAATACCATTCCAATAAAACTGCAGCTCTACAGAAATTATCATTGTTACTGACGCAACCTTGTATCCACCATTAATTTTATCATAAAAGAAAAGAAAAATGACGAAATATGGCTGTCAATGGTGAACTTTTGAAAGTTCTAATATCCCGTCACAGAGGGATTTAACTTTCCTGTCGATCATTCAAAGTAGAGTTAAATTTTCTCATAAACTAACCAACTTTTGAAGCGAGTCAGCTTTTCTCCGGGTGCCATTTTGGTTGAAACTAGCGTTTCAGTTGGGTATTATTATCGTTGCTTGGAGGGGTATGTACTGCTGTGTTCCCACTAGCTTTTTATTTCAAGGGTACACTTACGCCTTTGGCTGAAAATCTGCTTGGGGTAAGATTTCATATTAGAGGGTATGACAATAATGGTCCCCAACTATTGGTAAAGCAATCCATATTGATGATTTGCAGCAAAAAAGTCTGTTATATTAAGATATCTATGTAAATTTACTGCTTAAAGTCATTAAAAAGCAGAAAAGGCAGTCTGAAGTGACTGATAGGACAACATCAATTTTGTTATGTTATGGGTTTCCGCGTTTTTTGCACCAATTGTTTTTTCATGTCTGTTAATTTCTGGATAGGTATTCCAAATGATTTGACACAGATTTGTCAATAAGGATAACAAGTAACTTCAAAACCTGTCATTTAACACAAGATAAGCGGATAATGGCCTTTTTGTCCGAGTATTTTCTTATGTAAGGTCTCGCGTGCAACCAATATTTGTTACATGAATTTCAGTTCTATAACGTGACTTACGCAATAATTTGCGTGAGTGGAACACTAGGAACTGGCCGATTGTGCTTTTTGAAGTAATATTTTGAACAGCTTTTGCCTTTTTTCGCCCCATTAAGGCTTCCAAAATACTCAGAAAATCGCTTCATTGCGATATTGAATGATCAGACGATGCTCAAAGAATCGTAACCTCTGGTACCCGTTATTCTGTCAAAACCGTCCGACACAAAGATCGATATGTTCAGTCTATCTGTCGGGTTACTGATAAACTCTGACTAGAAAGCTCGGCATTATGTTTATTGAGCGGAAAAAAGTAAGAAACATGTGGAATGGCACTTTTAAGATCGAGTGCGCCCAACGGGCCCGAGGTTGGTTTAGAATTGCACCTTTTGGGACTTTAGGGGGCCTATGGCGCAATGGAACGGTCTAGATTGAACACTGTGACCCTGGTGGAAATGGCTTTTGAAAACAATGTGGAAAAAGAAGAAAATGCTGGTAACCAGCATTTTCTCCTTTTTCCACAATGTTTTCTACCCTTTCAAATACAGAAAGATTCAAGTAACATTAAATTTGTTGTCTACACTGTGATGATGCTTTCAATTTGGACCCGTCAAAAATTTTGCTGGGTGGTAAAGGGTTATGAAAAGGGTTGAAAACAATGTGGGCAAAGGAGGAAATGCTGATTACCAGCATCTTTTAAAAACTTTTACCTTATGGGTTGTAAAAATTGGGACTGTTCAGATCTAATGGAAACTTAGTAAGAAAATAATGTGTCTGAGTCATGTGGGTATACATTTATCTAAATTGGTAATCTTTTCATTACAAAATTTCCCAAACTTTGTCAATAATTTTCCAACAATTTTCCATTGTAGCCAATTATTGTACTGTACAATATGACATTTTAACCTTTAATTCTGATCTGCCTTTTGAAAAAATTGCAAGAAAGGTAGCAAATTATAGCTTGTTACAAGCATTTGCTCTTTCCCCACTCCACAATGTTTTGAATTTCTTTTAAAATAAAAAAAGTATTTTTTTCTGTCAAATTTTTCTCCATTGTTTCGCCTTGTGTTATAGCATTTCTTACTGTCAAAAAAGATTTTATTGCATTTAATAAAAAAGTGCAGTATGATGAATTTTTAGACAAAAATAGAAAACTCATAGACACTGATAACATTTTTTAAAATCTTTACCAAACTAACAGTACAAAGTTTTAGACAGGTCCAAATTGAAAGCATTTGCCAACGACAAATTTAATACACTTCAAAATGTAATAATTTGTTTTGGAATGGCCAGAATGCATTGTGGGAAAAGGAGAAAATGCTTTTCACCTGCATTTTCTCCTATTCCTACAATCTTTCAAAAGACTTTTTCCTCTGGGTTGTTAAAACTCCAGATTGTGTGGTAAAGGGGTCAAACAGCGTTAACCTAAAGTGTCTATTTTTATGGAAGATGTCTCAAAGCCATATCCTTTAGCTCCATTCATGACAGCTAGCTCTTGAAATTGCTCAATACACATGTCCCATTCAAAAGTTTGACATCCTTGGGGTCCCTAAGCATTGAAAGTATTTTCCTCTTTCCCTCTCAATAACCCTGTGACAGGTTGTCCCTTTTAGATGTATGATTTCTGGCTTGAATTAGCCCATATAGGAGTTTCAATGATACATCTTTACTTCCTGTTTCCTAAACCAAATTAGTGTCAGAAAACTCTGCAAACATCCATGTTAAAGGTGGGTAATTGGCAAAATTTGATTATAGCACATATATAAAAACACTGCAAAAAGAGAAATTGTTTTCTCTAAGCCATGTTTCCTTTTGACACGCTTTTTTTTTAAAAATGGTCTGTAAAATGCCAAAAGTTTTCTGCCAGAGATAATGATTTAATAGACTCTCTGTTGCATGGTGGTTTTGGCAGCCAACTACAGAAGAGGAAGATGTCTGGAATTGCAGTAGAAGTGGGGATCATTCTAATATGGCTGGTTCGTAAGTCATCCACTAGAAGGGCAGGACACAGCAAGTAATGGCACACGACAAAGGTGTGTGATGAGTCACATGTTGGCTGCTGATCAAAAAGGTGTGATCAGTTAACAAATACTTTACTTTTAACTCTTAGGCTGCTAAGGGCAACTCACTGACCTTTTGCGGACAGTGTAGATCAAGATCAGACTGCATAGCACGTGCAGTCTGATCTTCGATCTACACTGTCTGATTAGGAGATATTATTCCCCAAAACTTAACTTTGAAGTAGCAATATTTGGGTTTCCACTATTGAATTGAATATTTTATTTTAGTTATTTAGCAGGACAAGAGTTAACTTACATTTCAGATCCTTGCGATGGTGTTGTGTGTGAAGGCCACAAGGTTTGCCAGCTGAACAATGATAGTGACAGGGACCCAGTCTGTAAATGTGAGACTTCCTGTGAACCAATCCAGGCACCAGTCTGTGGCAGTGATGGACATTCCTACAGTAACGAATGTATGCTTCGGCAAATGGCATGTGAGACCAAGAAAGAAATCACAGTCTTGTATTCAGGAGATTGTAGAGGTTGGTAGAAACTTACTTGCCAATTTTTATCAGCTTTCTTTTCAATTTGACAATGCAATACAACGTGGGGTATAATGCATCAAGATGAGGCATATAGATGAATAAGGACCTGTGACTGATAAGCAATTTCATGACAGATAAAAATCAAATGTAAATACTCAATGGATGGTTGGGTGTCATGGTCAAATTGCAACCTGTTTACTATCACCTGTACCCTTAGAGCACAAAAAAATTTAAATGGATATTTACTGGTTGTAAAAAGGACTGGGACATTGTATTTCAAGGCTGACTTAGCCGGAATTATCTTACACATTAGGGGAAAGAGAAGATCAAAGATCACATTGCACATTCAATCCAGTGTGATTTTGATCTGTACAGTCTGCATAAGAAAAAAGGTTGTAATAGGCACAGCAAGGTTTAAAGCATAGCCATCTTGTCAATATTTTCCCTTCTGGACACCTTCTATAATGTATGAGGAGGTTTAAAACGTCCTATGTGGTAATGGATTCTGTTTTATGCTAGATACCATTACAGACCGTTTCTGTGAGTTGCATTGATTTTCTGCCAGATTGAAATAAATACTTTATACTCTTTGAGTTGCAGAAGAGAATCAATTTACAGTGATTTAGCTTTTGCCAGACTTGTTTTCTATCCTCATAAATGATTGAGCAGTGACATGATACCCTGTCTGATTTTCAATTTGATTGTCAAGTGAAACTTTTTTCAGTAACCACTTGTTTTCAACCGCCTATTTCATAAAGCAACAATCATATTGAGTTTCTAAATCATAATTCTGACCCTAAAAGATCATTTGCTTAACAGCCACTTGAGAGGTTAGATGAGCTTGTTCTTGGGGTTGGATTCTTAAGAAAACGTCACATTAAGCAACAATCGTCTTAAGCTTCTAGATCAAACCTCTGACTCTTGGTCTGGTGGGTGAATGATTAAGACAATGTCACATTAAGAACAACCATTTTGAGCTTGTATATCAAACCCCTGACTCTGAAAGAGCCTTGCTTATCAGCCACTTGCCTTTAGGGGTTTGATGTACTTGTTCGGGGGGGGGGGGGGATTCTTAAGACCACATTACATTAAATACATGTAACAATCATTTTGAGCTTCTTGGTCAAACCTCTGACTCTAAAAGAGCCTGGTTTAACAGCCACTTGCCTTTAGAGGTTAGATGTGCTTGTTCTGGTAGGTGGATCCATAAAACACAAGTTTGACTATATTGTCAAGCTTATTTTTCACATTTCCAGAGATGAATGTTATACTGAAAGACACATTGCCTTTATGGAAATTTGAGATAGCCATGTAATACCAATTGGCTGTAAGCAAAAAAAAAGGAATAAAAGCAAATCTTGAAACCATGGCTATTTAGTTGTGAGAGGGACTGAGAAAGTAGTTGGTGATTAGGATACAAAAAGCAATATGTTTTACAGAAAAATCATGCTGAACTGTCATGAAAGCATCTACAATGTGTAACAACTCCAGGGAGGGAGGCTATTAAAAATGTTGTTGAAAAAGCAGAAAAATGCAGGTTACCAGCATTGTTTTCTTTCACACAAAAAATGTTTTCCTCTCTTTAATCTTTTACCATACAATCCCAAGTTTTCATGTCCTTGAAGAGAGACAGGTTACCACCATTTTCTTCTTTTCCAACTGTAATTTATTCTATATAAAGACAGAAATCATCATTTGAGCTACATTTATTTTTTCATCATCACATGCTTTAAATTTGGTCATAATCCAAATTTTTGTTGTTTGGTAAACTCACTCAGTTGAAAGACCATGTCAATATTTGAGCTACATTTAAGTGATAGATACTGCATGTGCTTTCAACATGACTCAGTCTCAGAATTTCATTGTCTGCTCATCAGTTGAAACAAACATGTATCCATTACCACATAGGCTAATTTTAGGTCCCATTTAACTTTCTACAAGATGACAACATTTAAGCTTTGTCTAAATTGAAAGCAGCTGCAGATGACAATTTAAGTGTTGTTAAATGATGTATCTTATCTTTGATACAGGAGTAAACATTGTGGGAAAAGGAGAAAATGCTGGTTACCAGCATTTTCTCCTTTTACCATAATGTTTTTGATGGCCATCATAAATAGGCTATCAAACATGAGGTTGTTTGCCTTATAGTTAAAAAATGACATTGAAAGTAAAAGTCAGTACAATTGTAAGTGGTAATGCCTTATTACAACTGTCTGACAATGTTTTGGAAAAGGAGCAGTGGCTATATTTCAGGGAATGGCTCCTTCTACCACATTGCTTTTCACAAATAAAAAGGTTGTATTTGTACAGTAATATTTTAAAGGATAAATGGCCTTGTATTGGGATATTATATAAGTCAAACACAAAAAAACCCTAGAAATATTCCCCAGAAGATTAATTCAATCCATTCCTTTCCAAAGAATTTTCCAGACAGCCAAATAGAGCCTCATTATCAAAATCTTACTGTCTCTCAAGGAAAGGGAAGTGCTAGTTTCTATGGCAACAGAACATAATAGGAGATAGTTTGTTCCATATGCTGCAAAGATAATAGTCTGTTGCATGCCTGTAAATGTTTACATTATTTATGAAGAAAATTTGCATATTGAATTATAGTCTTAAATTTCCATCCAACAGGCGATAATATTGACAAATCTGGTAACCATGGTAACAGTTTTATTTTCAGCATTTTCTTGTGGATAGATGAGGGAATGTGAGGCACATTTACTACTGGAGGCAGATGTGCATTGAGCTTTTTGCAGCACAGCAGTCTTACTTTCCATAATGTGTGTATTGAAGAGTATTGTTTGGAGAAAAATCTCCATTTTGATTCACCTGTACCCTTCTTGATAAGAACTACAAGTTGTTTGCCAACAGTGAAGATCAAGACAACACAGCACAAAATATGCTGTGTGATCTTGGATCATCGTTGTTTACAATTTATCATGGTGTAATAATATTCTAGGTCTGACATACTTTTAAAATTACAGTATTTTGGCACGAATGTTGCAAAGTCTAATTCTTTTATCAACAAGTTTGAAGGTTAAGTTTATCACTTAAAGGAACTGTTAATCTTTTGAAACTGTTCTGCTGCAAACAGCAAAATCCTATTCTGAAGCAAGTATCAGAAAATTTGAGAGCATTGCGGTTAAATACATGTACATGTAGTCACTTTTAATATCCTTCCAGTTGAAATGTGCCAAGTAGAACTAACTTTTTTGTGTGTGCAGTATTACTATTTTGACCTTGACCTTTGAGAAAAACTGGATCTGGTATAATTTGCCTGATCAGCAAGGTTGCTACATGTTTCTTATGTTCCCAACCTGTTTTGTTACCATGGTGATGTAAGTTTGAAATTACTGTATGTCTTCTCATGCCTGTTTTTGCATTACTATGTAAATGGAACAGATATTTTTTTAGGTTTTGGAATGGGTGTGAGACATGGATGGCATCATTTGAAGGATTCTGTAATTTTTTTATTCTGTAGTTTTAATTTAATTAAAATAAATGTATTTGATTTTTTCAATTTCTTTCTTTTACAGTGGGTGACCTGTTATTGATTATAATTTACTATAAGTTTTAAGTCTTGTTCACCATTTCTGAACACATTACAAGGGCATTTTTAAAAATTAGCTAAATAAAAGAAAACAGGCTTACCCTTTTGACACTTGCAGTTGTTTTAGTGGACCATACAAATCACAAGAAGACGACCAACACCTTGCATTATAATTGATTCTTGATAATAATGGTCGTAATATTTGTAAGAGATTCTAGCAAAACATTCCCAAAATTACCATCTGATTCATTTGAAAAGGCCTGAAAACGTCATAATAATCGTTGTGGCACTTTTTTCTGATTTTTTTTATTTTTATCACTGTGTCTTTATTATCAGGATTTTACTGTTATTTTTTAAAGATGTGTCAGACTTGTCTGTTTTCTAGAATAATAAAAGAAGATAAATACATAGTTAAAATTGTTTGAACAGTTCTATAATCTTCAGAATCAATTTGATAGAGGTACATGCATACGAAAAGAGAAAATGATAACTCTATAGTTCATTTGCTTAAACAATTAGTTCTACAAGTGTGTTCTTGTATCTGAACCATCTTTGTTTCTCCATACAACAGTGTAAGTAAAATTTTCCCGACTCAGCTCATAATACTGCTACTGTTTTGTGAACTGAACTGGTGAACATGACTATTGTCTGTAAACATTATATTGAATTATGTTACCAGAAAATTGGAACTGTTAGGAGAACTTAGATACCATCTAGAATAACCAAACCTCATACCTAACTTAGTAAATGTGAACCAATGCATCAGTTGTTTTTGTCTAACTGTTGAATGCTTTTTGCAAAACTATCTTGAAAAAAAGAGAGAACTTGAATGTTTTAATGTAGAAGAAAATAAATTTTTTGTCGTGGTAAAAATAGTATTACATGCTTTAAGACCTTTATGTGGACTTTGGACTTAATACAGTATAACAGAAAAATTTGAAGCATCTGGTATCCAATTTTCTGCTAGCAATGGATTATTCAAATTTTATTGTGATGACATGAATGTTTTTTTAATTTTTACAGATGTGGCCAAAAGTTGTGGTCTAAGTTTTTCATATTTGTCTGCAAACTATTCGAAAAAGTCCTAGTTGTCACATTTTTATGTTGATCTAGCTGATCATTTGTTTGCCAAGCATCAGATTTTTTATTTTATCTAGATGTGGACCTGACTTCCTCTTAACTGTTTATCATACACATTTTTCGATGTTTCACTAATTGCTAAAAGTGATTGATGCAAAGAAGATATACCAGTATTGAAGGACAGCAGGTTTTATTAGAATGACAATCCAGGAAATCTTTGTTGGAAAAGAGGAAAGTACTACTAAAACAAAATTATGGTACCCCTATTCCTGTACTATGTTTTCAGGACTTCATGATAGTTTCATTGTTTTAACATTACATTTAGTTGTTAAGGAGGACATATGTAGTTCTGTTATCATGTAATTTCAAACAAGACACTATATGAACTTACTGATGCATCTTTTATGTCTGACATATCATAAAAAAAGACCACAGCTCAGTATGATCTGTGATTTGCATCAAGGAATTCTAAGACTTGTTGATAATGATGGCATGAAAAACACATATTAAATCTTAACATGTAAACTTATGAATGAAACCTTACAGAAGCAAACAGCAGAATTTAGCTCACCTGAGCATATAGTGTTCAAAGGTAAGCTATTGTGATACTGATGTGTCTGTTGTCAGCCATCAACTTTTACCTGTTTGTACTTTAAGAGGCCAGACTTTTGCCAAATTTTGCAGGATGTTTAATCAAAATGATATCTTAGTAATACCTTGGACAGGGACTGGTATGAAGCAAGGAAAAAATGATCCTATTCAAACTGTAGAATAACCTTGTAATCACTTGCAACCCTTTTGTCCCAATTTTTGTGAAGCTTAAAATAATTGTCTTGATGATTTTTGCACAGGTTCAAATATGAACATCCTGGGTCACAACCCCGTTCACCAGATAAAATCTTAGAAAATCTTGCTATTTGCCAATATATAAAATAAAAATTTTAACATACACCTATAATTGGTAAGTTTTAGTCACTTAGGATGAAACTATTGATTACACTGTCAATTTTTACAGACACTTTAAAAACTTGGTGGTATGGTAAATTTTTGGTCTGCTTCTCTCACATTTACAAACCTTTAAGTATTAATTCTAAGGTGATATAATCGATCTCAGGTAAGGAATTCAAGACTCTCAGTGTCCTCTCATCTTTGATTCTGTCATGCATGAAAGATGCAACTCACCATTGATCTACATAGAAATGCATAGGCATTAGATTGTTTTTGCATGCTTATTGTATTACTCTAGAACATTGTATCAGATCTTGCATTGTGAATATTTATTGTGAAATGAAACCTAGATGTGCTAAAAGTTGTATAAATTGTTAGTTAGATGGTACTTTGATCCAAAGATTGAAAATTTTGAGATAGAGAAATATTTCTAGAAAATGTTATTTCAAAACTAAAGTAAAATATAATAGTTGCTTTTTTTCTGCTTATTTAGGACTTTTTTTCCTAGTTAAACTCCATCTTATAGCTTGTTCTATTCTGGAAACATTCTATCTGACAAAGATGTTGATTAGCTTACATGAATGTATTTCTGATATATCTCAGAAACTCTTGATTGCATTTTTTTTTCCTAATGTTCTTGATAAAAGAAAACTAGAATTTCATATGTTTGATATTAGATTCATATGTTCTACTACCTAGTGTAGCTCTCCAAGCACATGTTACAGCATGTTGGTTCCTCTCCAATCTTGCTGGGCATTTTACAACTACAATAATGAATTGTAATGAAAACCATATCACATGGCTTTTCTATTGACAATGTTTGAGCTCTTGATGAATTGTAACTTTTGTTCAGATCTCTGTCAAAATTGAAAATACTCTCACATGTCTTGTATCAAGCAGGACAGCTTATGTATGTCCTTTTCTAAAAATGTTTCAATGCTTTCCAACAGCATTATGATTGATATACAAGATGTTTGGCCAGGCAGTAATACTATGCTTGTTCTTTTTTGCCTTTCTACTGACAGTGATAGATAATCCTTGCTCCAAGCTAAGCTGTGGGCCTAGTCAGGACTGTGTTGTCAATCGCATGGGTCAGGCTTCCTGTATTTGTCCAGCTCCATGCTGGCAAGTGACTCGCCTGGTCTGTGGTAGCGATGGTATCACTTATGACAATTCCTGTGAACTGCGACGGCAGTCATGTCTGCAATCCAAGGTTACAACCTTGGCCCATGAAGGACCATGCGGTAGGACATCCTACATTGTACATGTCATAAACCTTTGCTTTGTTTATCTGTTTCTAAAATGCATCTTTACAAATAATATTTTTTTTTTGTCTTGAATTTCTTCAAAGATATTTTCAGCATTTATGGATAGTTGGATATGGCTTTGTGAGGAAAGAAAACATTGTAGGTAAAGGAGAAAAAGTTGGTTACCAGCATTCTGTCTTTTCCCATAATGTTTTCAAAAATCTTTCCTTCCTTTGGGTCATAGAAACATGCAACTGTTTAGTAGAGGGTTAATTAAAAACCTGTTTCAGGTGGGCAGTAAAGGACTTTATGGTTCCCTTGTCTGTCACAAGGTTGATTCTGTTGGTTTATGGAAAGTCTTGATTATTCACATTACAAACAACTGTATGAATTAAGACTGTAGGATAGTTGCAACAAATCTTTCATAATCAAATATTGAAGCTTCTTGAAAATGGTGCTCATTTGATAAAGAAAAAAGTCTAGGACCTCATTAAATCCCATTCCTGTCTAGATATCAAGCTTTTCTCCAATTTACTGGAAAAGAAATCCCAGCTGAATTCCCACTGATGAGATGTACCATTAAGATTGTCTCGATGTCAATTCCTCCAGGAATGACATACAAGAAGGTCTCTTTCAGGGAGGAAAATCTGGTTGAATACCGCCAAAGACATGTACACTGAAAATTGTACTAGAAGTGGGCTGTGGCATTGTTCTTTAACCCTTTACTAAACAATCCCATGTTTTATTGGCCCTCAGGCAGAAGGCTTTTGAAAATATTTTGAAAATATTTTGTAAAAAGGAGAAAATGCTTGTACCAATCATCTTATTTCCCTTTTTTTCCACAATGTTTTCTTTTTGTTCAAAGACAAATCTCAGCATCAGAGCCACACTAAAATTGTGGTCTGAACTACTTTGGATTCGGACAAGTCGGATGTTTTATCATTTCGTAACGAGTTTAATATGCTAAAAGACCCTGTATGTTTTACCTTAACCCTTTACCAAACAATCCCTGGTTTTTACGACCCTGAGATAGAAGCCTTTTGAAAACATTGTGGGAAAAGGAGAAAATGCTGGTAACCAGCATTTTCTCCTTTTCCCACAATGTTTTCTACCCTGCTTGAAAGAAATTTCAATTTTTGAGTTACGTTTATTTTGTCATCTGCAAGTGCTTTCAATTTGTACCAGTCTAAAATTTGTTGTTTGGGAAAGGGTTAAGATCTTGTGTTTTATTTATCTCGAGGAAAAAGTTCCTATTTCAAACATTGTATCAAAAAGATGAAATGCTGGTTATGAGCATTTTCTCGTTTTTGCCACAATATATTCTGATCATTCATATACAAAACGGCCTGATTAGAACGAACTAAATTTGTTCACATCTAATGCTTTCAATATGGACCTAAGTCTAAATTTTGCTTCATCAGGTAAAGACCTAGTTTGATTCACATATGGCCTGCAACACGCGAAAAGGGGCATTCGGACATTTGGGTAAAGTGTCATCTTGGATCATCTTGTGCAGTCTGCGCAGGCTAATACGAAACAACACTTTCTGTTTTTATGTAATTTCTATTTTGCGCAAGTCTACTGAAGAACAAAATCTAATGTAGACGTAAAGTGCCGTCTTGGATTAGCCTGCACAGACTGCACAGGCTGATCCGAGATGACTCTTTACGCAAATGTCCAAATGCCCCTTTTTGCCTGTTGCAAGCCATATAGGATGCTGTTAGAAAAACTTTTGCTGCATTTACAGAAAGTGTAGATCATAACCAGATTGCAAAGAAGAGGTAGCATGATCTTGGATTTACGCTGGTAGATAATTTTTGAGATCTTTCAGTATGAAGTCGGGTCTTTCTGTTGACTGAAATCAATCAAACCAAGATGGCTTCTTTTTAGACCACAGCCCAGCTAATACTTTTATGTCCTGTTCTGTTTGTTTTAACCCTCTGACTGCTAAAAATTGTAAGGAAAGGCCACTCGTCACAACTCGGCCGATTCCGTACCTACATCTAACCTCGTCTGTTTGACGGTCGTTTCCATTTGAACTGCTAATCATGTGATCTTATACATGGAGGCGCCACTGTAAGTCGTTTAGCAACAGCATAAACAACCTTGATGAAGTTATTCACATCTGTCTATTTGTTGGTGAGAACTTCAATTGGAATTGATAAACCACGTTAAGAAATGAATGTACGAACTGTTTGTCAACTGAAATATAGTTAGAAAGATTTCGATAAAAAATTGAGACTCAAGTTTTCTTTTTTTAAGAGGAGCCTTACTATTTTCATAATGGTAAAGCGGTGTATTTCCGGCGATGAAATGTGGCGTGTAGGTACATATCAAGCTACCAGATACAGCCGAGGGATTTGATGGCTCCCATCACCCGAGGTATGCCGAATGTAGGAAAGGCCTATATTTACACATAACTCCACTGTAGTAACTATGTGTCCCACAGTCAATGACAAGTCACATGATGTGAGCCACATTAAATTTGTCATCTGCAATTGCTTTCAAAATGGACAAGTCCAAAAATATTTATCATCTGATACAGAGTTAGACAGAAATTTAGCCCCCAGTCAGATCTAGAACTATTGTAAATTGAAGCTCTTGGTAAGCCTCGTATAATTTTTTTTGTATTACACCTACCCGTTTTGTGCACATACTAATTGCCAGTGAAGTAATATAGGGCCATTATGACCTTCTAGTTAGGTATGTGAAGGCTGCTTTGGCTTGAATTTCTTCCAAGATCAGGATGCTCTTATTTTTCAGATCTGGTTTTGATTGACAGTGTCCACAAAACCTTAAGTTCTGCTTTAAGCATTCTAGGGCTTAAACAATCAGACTTGTTTCTTTTTAGCAGATTGAAATCAAGCTATGTCTTGTATTATTTATTAACCATAGCTTCAGTAATTATTAATATGTAAATGTATAATTATATATATGATCATTAATCTAGAGCATTTAGAGTTTTTTGTGATGTTTCTTACAATACATATTTTCCAGTATTTTTTTTCTATATCCAGTAGCTATATAACTGAAACATTTTTTGACAGATCTACTGTGACAATTTTCTTTATTGAAATATGCAAATTTTAGTACCCCATGAAAGTGAGAATATTAATGTCAAATGTAACCAATAAAAAACAGTCTGTTTCTTTTCTAATTGTTCATTATTAATAGTGGTGCATTCTCAAAGCAAAAGATTTGTCTTTGGAATGTTCAGTAATTTTAATAATTTCCTTGGCAAAATCTTCAAAAAGCCATGACCTTTGCATTGGGAAGAAGACCAAATCAGAGAGGATGCCTGTATTAAAATCAACATAATATCCATTATCTGCTGCTACTTATTACCGGGAAACAAATCTATCTTGTTCCTAATCTCTTTGGAAATTTAGAGAGTACCAAACTGTCAAAAAATGTTTCATTTCTGTTTTTCTCTCTCCAGCTTTATTCATGTACTTGTAGATCCCATGATAGCTTTCATGTTGTTTAAAAAGACTGCACATAACATGCAGTCTGATCTTGGATCTTCATTATCACTTGTTTCTTTCTAAACTTTGATTAGAAAAAGTCTCTGCATTTTCTTTTTAACCATATTCCAGTTAGTGAAAAAGTTAGATTAATTAGTGAGAGTTGAGTAAACATTTGAGCCGCGCTCTGTGAAAAGGGGGCTTAATGTATCTGCGAAAAGTTTCGACCCAGGTCAGCCTGCGCAGTCCGCGCAGGCTGAACTGGGCTGAAAATTTTCGCTATTGGTCGATTTTCTGCATGTCAAAGGATCAGTCTACCTCATGATTGAGTCGGTTGTTAAAAAAAGTGGCTATTATGGATCCATAAGTATGTGATGGCTTTCTTGGTACGATGGATTACGGAGATGCATTAAGCCCCCTTTTGCCAGAGCATGGTTGATTTCGTTTTACCTCCAGATGTAATTGTTACCCTGGATGACTGATCTTACTGCTTGGTGTGTCTGAAAATGGCACATATGGTGTCATAAAAACATCCATATAAAAAATTCACATCAGGTCGAGGCAAGTTTTTCTTTAAAATACCTACAAATTACAGTTTCAATAAAACTTTATACTTGATGTTATAAAATCTGCCAGTAGCTGAACCTTCAATGATGAACACAGACATTGTCTTTGCATTTCAAATTGGGTATCCTAGGTTCTTAACTTACTGTTATAAATTTATTTTATCCTTCACTAGAAAAAGGAAGAAAAAATGTTGCACTCTAAAAGTTTTCGAGAAAAAGAGACAATGACTGTATCACATAAAAAAAATGTCTCTTTTTTTATACTCAAGTAAATGAGGGATGTTTGTTCAGTAGCAAGTCTTGATTGAACTGGTTGTTGTCTTACTAGCAACCCTATTGCTACCTTACTTTACATGGCTGTGAAACCAACAATCATAGTACATGTAGTTTGGTCAGTTCTCTATGTCCAAGTTGTAACCCTAAAACAAACAGGGCAGGTGTCTTTTACAAAATTAGCAAAGGGACAGATCATAAAATATTTATTTAAGAAGCATCCAGGACATGAGGGTATGTTTACTTTCCTATTATATGAGGAAGGATACTCTTCCAATGTTTATATGTTTAAGATGTATTAGAGGCTGAATAACCAATTTTGTTAACACCAGAGGAAGAATGCATATGCTTCTCCAAAGCATTTATTGCTCCTGTAAAATTCTCTTTCATTCTGTAACTAACTTCTTGTTTCATACTTTTGGCTAATTACAACTGCACACACCACTTTAATCACAGCCTGCATATCACCACATCATTCAGAAAACAGGCATTTTAATTGCTGAAAAAAGTATGTCAAACACAAAAAAAGATGGTAGATAGCAGAATTTAAGTATAGCAGGGAAAGTCTTGATATCCAAAAACACAGCTTGAACCATGGTATGAGTGACAAATACATGAAAGATATAAACTTACGACTTAATGTTGTAGGAATGTATCTCAGAAAAGAGATGATTCCATTCTTAATGAAGATCTAGAGATGAGAAAACTCTCAATCAGTTGGGTATCTCCATAACTTGATCAGGCTCACCAAAATTCTCTCTAGCATGGAAATCAATCTTGATATGGCCAAATAACTGTGTTTAGAAATGGCAGCCCTTTCTGAAAAAATGAAAATGAATCTTCAGGAGAGAAAAAAAACATGAGAGTTTTTTTTTGTGACAGATGATTCAGCTGAGATGTGTGACTGTGGATGAAACATGCATGGTCCAATCACTCCAATAAAGAATCCAAATAATAGTCTGAGCAAGAGAAACACCTATGCTCACATTGCCCCATTTATCCTGGATGATTTACATACTGTTTTGTCTCATAACTAATGCTACCCCAGCTTTTTTCTAACCAAAAATTGGCTTACAAAGTCGTCCAATCCATCAATAAATTTGAAATTCATGTAAATCAGCTGGAATAAACCTATGGCATTGACATAATCCTAATTACTTCACAAACCGATGTTATTAACTCCTGACTTTTCAACTTTTATAAACTTTCGGCCACACAAAGTTTGTAAACCAACTTGGAAAAGGTGTAAGAAAGTGAAAGTATCAAAGACCAATGTCCCATATTAATTGTCAATGCTATTTAATGTCCAAATGGATCATGATCGGTGGTAAAATTGATCTTCTGCATTAATATAGCAGGTTTCTCAAATGATGATCTCTTCTCAATCTGTACTGACTTAAACCCAGACAGTGATGTTATCCATGTTATCCATGGTCGTCCTCGGAAATTCTATATCATTTCACCTCTATTAATTGCGCCCCCCCCTTTTTGGAAAACCTATCACCCCAGGGGTGAAAAAAAGAGACATTACAGTAAACTTAAATTTGCCTGCAAAAGAGTTTGATTATCAATGCAGTAACATATGGTTCACTGAGGTAGCTAAGTGCAGATACATGTATATGTTCAAAGATCCATGAAAAACTTAGTAAAATGTTTGTTGTTTCATAAAGGCAAAACTCCAGTGCAAATGTCTGTGAATGCTGTTGCTGTGGTCAATAATTTTGGCTTTAAACTAGTTCAGTATCCCAACCCTGTCTTTCCTTGTCTTGCCCTCTAATTCAGACTTCCATCGGAATCCAAATTCTAAAACAAAAAATGCCATTCATTTTCTGGAACCCTTTTTAAGTGTAATAATGACATCATCTGGCTGAAGAATGACTTTAACTAAATTGAAGAAATCAGCTATTTTTGCCAAAAGTTGTAAAGAAATGATTTAATCCTAAGAGTGCCAAATAAACCCAGCAGGCATTTTTAGTCTAGAAATGAGACCTAAATGATGACTATTTCAAGGTTACTTTTGTCTATAATGTTTCAGGAAAGTGGACAGCTGTAGATCAGAGCACAGAATGCATGTTTTGTGCAGTCTAATCTTGATCTACATTGGCCACAAAAGCAATTATAGTGAAAGGCACTTTAAAGATGCCTGTCTACAGTCGGTGAGCAAAAACGCTGTTAAATTTCAAACAATTTAGAATGGTACAGAAATCAGTCCTTTGTGTAAACATGGATAAATTACTGACATATATGGTGTAATTGAAAAAAAGAAACATGGAGATTTGTATTAGAAACCGAGCATTGGTAAGAAGAATACTGGCTGACGATCGAAACTGTAAACAATGGCGGTGCGTCACGGAAATTTACCGTTGGTTTCCGCCTAGAGTCGGATGTGGGGTAATTTGCATATAGGCCGCGACTTTCGTCTGAAAATCGAGGCTGCAACAGAGAAGCCTCCATTTTCCTTTGTTTACCTCATGAGACACAGGTCGAAGGTCAAATATAGTCACGTGACATAATGCATGATCTTCATACGAATCTACCCGAGTGTATAACGGATATATCGAAATCTTCGATTCAAAAACTGGAAACGACAAGTCTGTTTACATGGAAGTCCGCAACTCAGCGAAATGCATTTTCTATCGACCGTAATCTAAGCAACCTTGCAACCGTCAGGCTCAATATTTGGCACGAAGATATAAGAATGACTATAGTTTGATAAAATAAAGACAAAATGAGTTAAAACTGGCTGAAAATGAGTATAAGGGCCTCTTTAAGTTTTAATCCATTGGTCTGATCTTTGTGACTTTCTTCTGTGTGGTTCACTACTTATTCAATGTCTCTTGCATATTACTATTTCTTTCAACTCTTTACCACTCAATCCGCAGTTTTAAAGACCCTGGAGAAAGCTTTAGAAAACATTGTGGGAAAAGGAGAAAATGATGGTAACCAGCATTTTCTCCTATTCCCACAATGTTTTCTATCCTACCAGAGACAAAAACCATCATTTTAATCTACATTCATTTTGTCGTCTGCAGATTCTTTCAAATTTGTCTGGTCCAAAATTTTGTCGTCTGTTAAAGAGTTAAGCAGTATATACCAAGGATCACTGATTGAATTAATGTTTACCAAACTTGATAATATTAAATCATGAAGACAAAATAAATGATAATTTATTATTCATTAAAAGCGTTATAAAGAGCAGAGCTCCAGATAAAAAGGGAGTGATGGTATTCTAAATCCACTATTTCTCTTCCAAATCCTATGTTATGGGTACTCATTAGAATCGTCTCATCGAGACGATTCTAATGAGTACCCACAACATAGGGTTTGGTGGAGAATAATTATTATTTTCAGTTTTGAAATCAAAATCACTCCCTCTGTCTGGAGGTCTGAAAGAACATGTTTTTTTTTAAGCACTCTTAATCACTCTGAGAATCTAAAATGTCCAATGTTGTAGACAACAGTCATGACATTCCAGTACAGGTAGTAAGTTTTTCTTTTACTGACTGACTTTCACATTTTCTTTTGTCATTGAATCTCTTGTCAAACATGATAAATGTTAAAGGTGGTGGCCATGGAAACAAAATAAAAGAACTGTTATTTTTGGTGCCCCATATGTCTGACTGTGATAAATAAATTATGTCTATCTTTTCCAATTTGTGTCATAAATTTCCCTTCATTCCATCCAGAATGATAATTCTTTACTACAAAGTTATTTAACTGTTTATCACACAATCCCGACTTTTAACGACCCTGGAGAAGGTGGCTTTTGAAAATATTGTGGGAAAAGGAGAAAATGCTGGTAACCAGTATTTCTTCCCTTTGCCCACAATGTTTTCTACCTATTCAAGAACAAATACTATCTTTGAAAAATATTTGAATTAGTGTCTGAAAATTCCTTCGATATGTATGAGTCTTAAATTTTGCCGCGAGTTAAAGGGTTAAAAATGGAAGTGTTCAAAACATTACAAATTTTTTAAAATGTTTCACAAGTACCTCTATCCATATGCCACTGTTGATTGGTCACAATACGTTACACACAATGTCATTTTGATTGATAGGCTTACAAGACGTATTCAAAAAGGTGACAATTTTCATTAGGTAAAAGATTTTGACACACTTTGTGGACAGTTCATTTGGTGGAATAAAATATTCAAGCTTTTGTCTGTCAATACACGTAATTCATTCTTCATATACATTGGTGACAAAACTAGCCTTTAAGGGAAGCACAAAACCAGATCTAGATAGGACTGCACAGAAGGAGCAGTTTGAATTTGGATTTAAACTATGGGATCCTTGGTTCTTAACCCTTTCAGTGCCAAATGTAGAAACAGAAGCTGTTTAGGACAGTATAGATCAAGATCAGATAGTACAGATCATGCAGTCTGACCATAGATCTATACCATCTGCTTGTTTAGTGATTCTTTTAAGGGGATCATTCTGAGTTTCAGTGGGTTGTATTTTCATGAAGATCTTACAAGTTTCAGTGGGTTGTATTTTCATCTGTCAGTAGAAGTCAAGATTATTTATTTTGAACTCAAATTGTCAATAATTCCTGGCTCTGCCAAAACTTTTTTGGAGGGTTGATGATAGGCAAGTAGATGGAATTATGCGGCTCTGACTGCTTGACGTTGGTTATGCTTTATTTAACTCTAAGAGCATTTGAAGGAAAGCAGCTAGTGGCTGTAAAGGACTATCATTGGGCATCATACTGGTAAAACCCCTGTCACACAAGGGCGGGGCCTCATGGCATCCAAGAAAAAAAGCAGAAAGCTGAGGTATGCACCGTACAATTGCAAGCATCACCACAGCAATGCTGTGGCATCTCAAGTAGACGTGTAAGGATCTTCTAGAAAGCCAAGCAACAGTCCTCTTTGAGCATGAACAGAACAAACCCTGTAGCTTGATGACTTGTTCTGATAAGAGTCCAGTGAGATCATCATAAGGTCACCTTAGCAGTGCAGTAAGATCTCCTACCATGACACAGGAGCTCTGCTGGCATGCACAGAGGTCACTGTGCAAATGCTATGGTTATGGGGGGTGCTTGCACAGAGATTGTACAGTCCGAGATGCCACTGTGTCTCTACTGCGCTTATCGGGCAGATTAACAGTGCTTACACTGAGTTTTATTTATTTTACTGGCTCTCACAAGGACTGTTCAGAACTGCCAAAGCAATCATTGCACTTCCAAGGCACTTCTACCGTGTCCATTGGTCTTTTCATGACAATACATATAAACTAGATGAAGTATGCAAATAAATATTAATTTCACCATGACTGATGTACACCAGTAGCTGAGCTATTGCTTCTTGTTATGAAATGGTTGACTTGCTTCTGTTTGAGGGGGGTTGTTTTTTAGCTCCACTGGCCAAAAGCCAGCAACTTTGTATCATGGTCCAGTGTTCGTTATGCATCTGTCTGTGTGTGTGTATGCTTTAACTTTTATTTCAAACAACTTCTCTAAAACTGTTTATCTACATCTGACAAAACTTCACAGAAGTTATCCTGCCATGGCCCTCTTCAGAATGTCCACAAAGAATTTGATTCCAATAAAAACATGGCAACAAAACTGAAAAATATTGAAAATCTTTAAAAGATTTTCTTGTCCAAAACCATAAGGCCTATGGCTACCAAATTTGGCATGTAGTTCCATCTAATAGACCTCTACTAAGAGTATTCAAATTACAGCCCAGGGGACAAAGTTGGCCCTACCCTGGGGGTCCCAAGTTTTACATGGGCTTATTGAGTGAATACTTTAAAAATCTACTTGTCTTTAACCATAAAGCATAGGGCTATCAAATTAGGCATGTAGCTTCATCTAGTAGACCTCTACTAAAACTATTCATATATCAGCCCTGGGATCAAAATTTGTACCACCCCATTAGTCACAAGTTTTACATGGGCTTATATGGAGAAAACTTCAAATATCTTTTTGATCATAACTGTAAGGCCTAGGGCTACTAAATTTTGCATGCAGTGTCATATCATAGACTTCTACCAAGATTGTTCCATTTATAGCCCTGGGGTCTAAATCAGCCCCACCTCAGGGATCACAATGTGGCAACTACACATATTTTGCTATGAAGTATCAACCATTCTTGAATAAAAGGCATAATTATTGTACAAATACTTTGTATTGATTGAAATATAGTGGAAGCTAAATCAGAGAATAATTCAGTGCCATTTTTTCTAGATATTTTGTCAGAATTTAAATCATATTTGATTTTTGGGACAGTTTGCCAGAAAATTTACTTTATTTTATATTTGGTTCAATAGATTTCCCCTGAGGATTGGCTTAGTGTATCATTTCCTTTTCCATCATTATGTTGGGAAAGTTTTGGTATGGAAGAGAAGATGATTGTCTCAGTGGACAAAAAGATAAGCTTCCCTCTCAGAAATTCTTGATTGATGCAGTAATTTATTCCATCTTAAAAACATATTTCATCAAATGTTCAAATGAAATTTTTTGGAAATATTGCCTTTTTTTTTTTTTAATATTATAAATTTGTCACCTCCAGATAGGAAGCTTCCTTGTAAAATACCACTTATCAGACCTATTCTATATCTTGAAAAGCTATGTTGAAAAAGAAATTTCATGACAGGAGTTTGGTTTTTCTTATCACAATGTTTTCATTGTCTGTAAGGTTCCAGCTTAGTACTCTCTGGTTAGTATCCAAAAATTAGTTTTCAGCTCACCTGAGTATGAAGTGCTCAAAGTGAGATATTGTGATTGTGATGGTCATTACGGCCTTGTGCTTGCTGCCCTGTCACCAACAATGATATAAACAACTTCCACTGAAAAACATTTTGATCAAATGAATGAAAATTTCACACACGTCAGGGAAAAAAGAGTGTTCCTATTATTTTGGTCATGTGACCAATGTGGCTACCAATACTAGTCCTGTGAATTGCAAAAGCCAAAAAAAACATTCTATCATGCCAGAAATCAGAATGGTTTTGAAAATGATTCATATAAGTTGCATGTTACAAAGTCGTTGTTAAACATTTTTGAAATTTTGTCTCTGAAGTCAAAGATGTCCCACCCCTGGTGGTAACATGTTTGTAGTACAGTCAATTATGGGGAATAATTATGTTAACATTTTTCTTGTCTGATTCATCTTTGTCAAAGTCAATTAAATTGTGCCAGTCAGTTTAAAGATAGCCCAACTCCTAATGTCAAACCTTGTACACAGATTTTTATGAGGAATTTTAGTAATTCTACCTGTCATATTCTACTCAAAGTTTGCCAAGCACCAAGATTACCTAGCACCATTGCCTTGTATGACAGGCAAATTCCTGGTGCAAGTCTTGCAAATGCAGATACCCTCAGTTTTCATAGTGTTTTGAGACACTGCATACATGTACCAAACTTGTGTACTTCACTTTCTTTTGAAAGGCTGAATGTTTTTGACATTAATATGGCAAATGCTAATGTCAGAAGACATTTATCAGATGCAGATATGTGGCGAGCAGTTTTAATGTTGGAACAAGGGGCTCTTTATCGAGAGGTTTGTGAGGCACTTGGTGTACACCCTACTGTTATCACCAGTGCCTTGGTGAGGTACCAGCAGTATGGTACACCTTTCAGGCGAAATGGTGGTGGTAGGAGAAGGGCTACATCTACTGCTGATGATCGATATTGGGTCATCCAGTCCTGGAGAAACCGCTTTGCGTCTGCGGCTCAACTGCATTCTGACCTTCTAAATGCATTTCAGCCTGTCAGGTCCAGCCACAAAGCATTCAGCAAGTTGGTGCATTCCTTGTTGAGGAATGGGATTCCATTCCACAAATGGTTATCCAAAACCTAATCTTAGGCATGCAAAGACGATGCCAAGCTGTCATTGATAGCAAAAGGTTACATACTCGTTATTAGGCCCATAAAAGAATAATCGCTAGCTTTTTTCGCTAATTCCCTTTTTTACTGATCTTGGAAAAACAAGCGTTTTAGTGACCATTCAGTTGAAAATAAAACAAAATCAAAAGAGTGAATAACAAGTGTAAAATCTTTTGTATACAATAATAAATAAAGCACAAGGTACATGTTCAACAAGAAAAGATACTAAAAGTTTAACTACAACGTAAGACATGGACAATAATACTCTTGGTGCTTAGCAAACTTTGAATAGTATAAAACAAGACATAGCGAGATTCATTATTTAGACCATGGTTCCATGGGATTGTCTATGTAAAATGGATGCTAAAACTCTTGGGACTGTCTTTGTAAAATGGATGCTTGCAAATGCTTCTTTCTATATCATGTAGACAACCACACTTGTTGTCAATAGTTTACATTGGAACATATCGGTATATATATTTTAATTTCATGGCCAGAAATAAACCTAATGGTCACAAGAAAAGTAAAAATTGAAAAAAATCTGTGAGGTAGATGTGTGATATTGTACATGTTTATACATATATCTTGATATGGAAATCATGCATAAGTTCTTATTGTATACATATAGTAAAGTTATAGGTCAAGGTCACTATTTCTGAAAAAGAAAGATATGACAAAAGCAACCACTTTCACAATCTATCAACTAGGTTTATATAAAACTTCACCTACCATCAATGTACTTCTTAGCTATAGGTCAGGGTCACAGTTACTAAATCTAGGAAAAGTAATATCCAAGTTACAAGCTAGCAGGAGTAGCTTTTTTGCTTAGGTGAGCAATATATGACCTTCATGGCCCTCTTTTCTATGAATTTGCTCCTATTTCAATAACCACATAGTTGCAAATTCATAACTTAGAAATTTTTGCTGTGTATGGGTTTTTTCCACGGACTAAAGCTTCCATTATTAGTTTTGGATATACATGTATAGCTTGAGTGTTAGTACTTTACAGGTTTCTTTTTTTATATTTACAGTTTACTAGACTTAATTGTTGAATTTTCTGCAATACGTAGAATGAAGTTACCCATATCATTATCTTCTTTTGATTTAGAGTATATGGCCTGCAACACGCAAAAAGAGGCATTCGGACATTTGCGTAAAGTGTTGTCCCGGATCAGCCTGCACAGTCCGCGCAGGCTGATCCGAGATGACACTTTCCGATCGTGTGTAATTTTCTGTTTCACTGAAGTCTACTATAGGACAAAATCTAATGTTGACGTAAAGTGCCGTCTCGCAGACTGCGCAGGCTCATCCGAGATGAAACTTTACGCAAATGTCCGAATGCCCATTTTTGTGTGTTGCAAGCCATTCAGTAGTTGCTTTGGAGGGATGAACTTTGTTTTTATGAAATGGCTCTTGCTTTCCTTGGTATACTTATAACATACATGTATTATAGACCATAATTTACCCTTTACCAGACCAAAAAAAATTTAAGATTTGTTGAAATTGAAAGCATTTGCAGATTGCATTGCAAAAGTGGCTCATATACAAGGATCTGTGTTTGATAGGTTAGAAAACATCATGGGAAAGGGAAAAAATGCTGGTTACCAGCATTTTCTCCATTTCCCAAAATATTTTCAAAAGCCTTTTTCCTCAGGCTGATTGAAATATGGGATGTTTTTATTTTAACAGATGGAGAGAGCAATATTTCATTCTTATGTTAAAGTTATGTGCCCTTGACTTAGCTGCAGGAGTATGCTTTACACCAATACTTCATATGAAGTTGGTTATAGTACCATAGCCATTCATGTATTTTCACTTGATATTCTTTTGTGTTGTAAGTTGCGTTTGATCTGGCCATCTTTTAATTATTGCATCAGGTGGTGAGATTTTGTTATTAAGTTAAATTTTTATAAGATGATGTTTTATACAAACTTGGGGTCTTGTCCAAATTGAAGACATTTGTAGAAGACAAATATTGCCTAAATAATGGGATTTCTCTGTGAGAGGGTTGAAAAGGGCAAAAGTGCAGCTTTCAAGCATTTTCTTCTTTTCCCACATTATTTTCAAAAGCTTTCTTCCCTAGACTTCATGTATCTGTCAAAAAACGCTTACAACTGCATTGTAGTTTTTATACTTTTCAGATATCTCATGCTAATATAATATTTCTCTCTGTCTTTGTTTGTTCAGTTCAAGCCAGAGTATAGAGTAATTTTATTGTGGTTTGTGGAGCAGCAAATGATATTTGATGCTGTATCTGTCCAAAAGAGGCTCTTACAACTAAATTCTAGTTTTGATACTTTCCAGACATATTAACAAAATAATTTTTGCTGTCATATGTTTTTCCAGACAACAAACCTGGCACCCCAGGGCCACAATGTCAAGCCAGAGACCAAGGAACCATAAATATTGTCTTCTAGTATAGAGTAACTTTATTGTGGTTTGTGGAGCAGCAAATGACATTTGATGCTGTATCTGTCCAAAAGAGGCTTTTAGAACTAAATTGTAGTTTTGATACTTTCCAGACACATTAACAAAATAATTTTTGCCATCTTAGTTTTTTCCAGACAACAAACCAAACACCCGAGAACCACAATGTGTTGTTATGCATTATAACTTTGACAATGTTTGTGAAGTGTCAAATATGATACCATATGCTAATTCTGCCAAAAATTTAAAGCTTACGAAAGAGCTGTGCCCTGGCAAAAGGGTGCTTAATGCATCTCTGTGATCCATGATACCAGGCAAGTCATCCTATAATTATGGATGCATAAAGTACATTTTATCTAAGAATCAACTAAATCATCAGGTACACCGGGCCTTGACATGCAGAAAACTCGCCAAAGGCAAAAAGTATCCACCCAGGTCAGCCTGCGCGGACTGCGCAGGTTGACCTGGGTCGATACTTTTTGCAGATGCATTAAGCCCCCTTTTCAAAGAGAATGGCTCAAATACTTTCGAAACTGTTTGGACCTATTGTACATACCTTTTTATCTGACAGACACGCCAGTCAGTCCACAACCACAATGTCTGGGTATACAGTGTAACTTTGATGCTGTGTGCAAAGTCTCCAATGGTATACCACAGTGTGTCTGTCCGACCTGTAGGAATATCTATGATCCAGTAAGATTTTTATTAATTTACCATTGTTTGGCATAAGTATAGTCTTTTATTTCATGCTTTCCAGTAGGTTATCGAGAAATATCAGTGAAATATTTTTCGATATTTCATGGTTACGACCAGTGAAAATACTGATTTTCATAATCTATTTCTTCAGTTGAAGGCAGAAACAGTTGTTCCCATGCACTAGTTACCTAGGTAAAATGTGCGTGCCTCACAACCAGATGAAAATATGATGTAATTTACCTTACGTTTCTTGCGCTTGACGTAATATTATAATGCGTTGCTATGCGGAGGGGGTATGCCACGGGGAATAACCGAAAAGAACTGTACTGGATTCTGATTAAGTTCTTCCCAGAAAGGGTTAAAAGCATGATATAAATAGAATATTTGGGGGTTTTTTTGGTGAAAGATCGAAATTTATTTCATCTCATTAACATCATCGGTAATATTTTCACTTGTGTCTGTGCCACTCGTGAAAATACTACTGATGATGTTCACTCGATGAAATAAATTTTGATCTTTCACTGTAAAAAAACAAATATCCTCTATGTCTTTGTTAGATAGATCTGTCACTACCTGAAAAAGAAACCTAAAATTGCATGTAGCATGCTACTTGGTAAATATTGCAGCATTATCATGCTTGATTTTAAAGAATGCAGCTAGCTTCTTCAGTTTTATATCTGTTGACTGTAAATTATCTTGTATGTAAAATACATGTAAACTAGAGTTTTATATTGCTATAGAGGTTTTAACTCTTTATTATACAATCTGGAGTTCTAACGAACCTGAGGAAGAAACCTTTTGAAAACATGGTGGAGAAAGGGGAAAAATTTATGCTGGTGACCAGAATTTTCTCCTTTTCATACAATTTTTTCTACCCTATCAAAGACAAATTCCATCATTTGAGCCACATTTGAATTATCATCTGCAGTTGCTTTCAATTTGGATTAGTCTAAAATTTTGTCTTTTGGTAAACAGTTGAAAGCTTGCTTGCAGTGGGTTCAAAAAATGATGTAGAAAGTCAGTAAAAGTAGTTCAGCAAACTTGATATGGTTTCTGGCATTTTTTTCAAAAGAGCTTCTTGCTAAAGACTAGTGCAAAGATATCTGTATATGGAAAGTCTTATATGCTGTTACCAATCTGTTCTATTAAAGGGGCATAGAAGAAGATTTTGATCCAAATTTTTTGTTTGGGGAAGAAAGCTGATATTTGGTAGGGACAATATCATAATTACGTGATTGTTCACTCTGAGTTGGGGAAAAACAAGAGGAAATAAATTGCCTCAACTGGGATTCTAACCCATGACCTTCAAAACCATAACTTAGGGACTCTACCAATTGAGTTGTCTGGGCAACTATTACTCCTCTGTGTTTAAATTAAACAGGGTAATTCCATGTGTTTTCTAAACACACTATTTCTATCTCTATCTTATTTTTAAAGCCATCTCAGCATGCAAATAAAAGTTACAAGTCTTCATTTAGATTTTTTGAAAACCCGCAAAACCATATCTGGTTTGATGATACTTTAACTTTTCACCTGCAAAATAAGACAAATGAAACTTTCAAGCCGATAGAAAAAAGCCCAAATGTTGCTATTTCAAAGGTATTTTGGGAGGAAAATATCTCCTTATTGGACAGTGTAAATCAATGATCAGACTGCACATTCTGTGCAGTCTGATCTTGATCTACACTGTTTGCTAAAGGTCCTTAAGCCACGCTTAGCAGCCTTAGGGTTAACTCTTAACCTGCAAAATAAGTCAAATGAAACTTTCAAGTTGATAGTAAAAACCCAAATTTTGCTAGTTCAAAGTTTTTTTTAGGACTTTTTTCTGCAGTCTGATCTTGATCTACACTGTCAGCAAATGGTCCTCGAGTCATGCTAAGCAGCCTAAGAGTTAAATCTTGTTTTTCTTTTCCAGTTATGTGGAGATAATGGTATAAGTTACCAGAATGAGTGTGATATGCATAAAGAAAATTGTTTACACCAAAAGAATATCAAAATAGAACACAGAGGCTTATGCAGTAAGTATTGTACGACACAGTATGCTATCAAATTTTAGATATTTTTTCACATAGTTGTATTGTCACACAATGTTGTATCTTGCCACATAAGGGGCATATAAACTACAAAGTCATTGTAACAGGAGTCTAACACCATGCAGTGATACAATTTTTGTACAAAGTTAAAGGTACATCTTTACTCATTTTCATCCAGTTTTGTAAACCAATTTTATCTTTATTCTATGAAATTATAATTATTCTTGTACCTTCATGCCAAATGTTGCCCCTGACGGTTGCAAGGTTGCACAGATTACGACAGATAGAAAATCCATTTCATTCTATTGCGGCTAGCCATAGACATAACAACCACAGTTTCCGGTCTAAATCGGAGACAAATCCCTGGCGTCTCTTTATCCCATATACCTTATATCAATTTTTTTATCTACGTTTACACGGCTATCTAGATTCTACACATTGTAAAGTTTTAACAGCGTTTGTTTATTTTGTTTACTCTCTGGCTGTAAGGGTGCATCTTTAAGGACATAATGTATGTATACTGTTCCTGTGCCATTTGAATTTGTTGCAAATGATATAAAACACTGAATATTGAGATGTATACGTTGTATATCCTACATTGCCACTGCATACCCATTTTATTGACATGGAATGTCTTGCTTACATACAACATTGCTCTTGCATAAACTGTGCTCTTTCTAATTGTATAGAAGGAGCTGTGCTGGCCTCATTGCTTTCATGTATTTAACCCTTTCCCAAACAACAAAATTTTAGACTTGTCCAAATTGAAAACAATAATTTTTGCAGACAACAAAATTACTGTAAATCAAAAAATGAAATTTGTTTTGGAATGGGTAGAAAACATTGTGGAAAAAGGAGAAAATGCTGGTTACCAGCATTTTCTCCTTTTCCCACCGTGTTTTCAAAAGGCTTCTTTCTCAGGGTCGTGAAAACTTGGGATTGTGTGGGAAAGAGTTAAGAAAGGTCAAGAGAAGCTTTATGTGCATCATGCCACCAAAATCAAAGATCCATAAAAACTAGGGGAAGAAGATTGCAGCATTATCTCTCCAGCTTGTCAGACACCGTCTCACCAGCTGTAACATTTTCAAAAAAGATCAACTTTAAGACTTAAAAGTTGTCTACTGGAGGTGATTTGCCTGTGTGAAATGAGAATTTATAGAACTTTTTTTGTTCTCATGGAGGTATGAAAAAAAAAACCTTAATCACACTGTATGAAAGCGCAAAGCACATTTACTACATTTTATTGTTGTACTATGCCAGCAAATGAGGGATGTGACAAAAACAAGACAGTGTGCCAGTTTTACTCCATCTGTGATACATCTGGCAGTCATCCTAGATGTGTCTGTCCATCTGAATGTGACAAGGTAATTTTTGGCTTATTTAACATGAGCTGTGCCCTGGCAAAAGGGGGCTTAATGCATCTCCATGATGCATTGTACTAAGTAGGTCATCATACAATTATGGATCCATAAAATTTATTTTGTCGTACAGTGGGTTGAATCATGAGGTAAGACTGGTCCTTTGACATGGAGAAAATGACTAAAGCAAAAGGTTTTGACCTAGGCCAGCCTGCGCAGCATGGTTCATATCTAATTCAACATTCATATGGTGTTCACTCAACCACAGAACACCCTTGAAGAAGTTTTCTCTTTTAATGTCAGCCACAGATACAGTTTCTGATCTCCTTACCAAACAGAAATGTTTTCCAAACTGAAAGCATTTGCTGACAACTAATTAGATATGTGTCAAATGATAGCATTTATCTTTGAAAGGAGAGAAAACATTATGGGAAAAGTAGAAAATCACGGTTACCAGGGTTTTACAACAGACAGTGTAGATGGCGATTGCACAGAATGTTAAGTCTGTGCTTGGGTATACAAAACATGATATTTTTCTAGAAATTCTGACCAAAAGAACAGTGCAATTATATCCCTTAAAGCGCCTTTCATGACTATAGTTGCCTTTGCGGCCAGTGTATTGTAGTCAGACCTGCCTTTATTAGATCATGTGATTCAGTCAGATTGCCCTGAGAGGCACCCTTTATCACACAACAAAATTTTAGTCTCGTCCAAATTGAAAGCATTTGCAGATGACAAATTACACGTGACTCACTTTCTTTGAAAATTATAAAACATTGTAGGGAAAGGAGAAAATGCTGATTACCAGCATTTTCTCCTTTGCCCACAATGTTTCCAATAGGTCTCTTTCTAAAGGTCCTTTTTTAAAAAAATGAAATGGATATTTGTAGTCAGTACAAAAGTTCACAAGCAATTAGATAGTCTATTTCCAGGGAAGAAACTGAAAGGTGAAAGGCTTATGTGAATATCACACTTTATTATATATCAGTAAATTTTCCGGAGAAAATACATGCATTACAATCGGATGAAATAACACACACGACAGAAAAAAAATCCGTATCTACACAATGTGAAATATGGTCCCAAATATGGTATGATGATGTATCTCGTGCACGAACTAAGCATGCATTGATTTGCGAATTGATTGGTCAAAATTTTACGCTGTAATATTAATCCACCATTCACAAAAACAGACTTACTACCATTCACACTATTAATTTTCTCATTTTGTTTGCCGTTTTTGAATAAAATGTCAATAATTGCAAAAATGCTGTCATTGAAAGTTGCAGGTATATAATAAAAAGAATATTATATTGTAGTAACTTTCCTGGTGCTAGTATTTACTTCTCGCTGTTTAAGAAAATTTTGACATCGCGCTAGACCTTCAGTCTCACACGATATCAAATTTTCTCACGCTGCCCGAATTAAATACAAGCACCAGGAAAGTTACTACAATATAATATTCCGGGTATATAATATAGCACAGAGACTTGATAAATGGATCATCTGAGGTTTGCTAAATCGCCTTGTGACAGTTTTAGTACTTTCTTTGAATAACTTTTCATTAATACTGTACTACTTTTCACAGACAATCGCCAAAGTGTGTGGTACAGATGGAGTGACATATAACAGTGAATGTGAACTGAGGGTAGCATCTTGTAAACAACAAGAAGATATCTTCATTTCCACATTCGGACATTGTGGTAAAGTATTTAACCCTTTATTACAAAATTCTGAGTTTAAACCACCCTGAGAAAAAGATTTTTGAAAACATTTGGAATAGGAGAAAATGATGGTAACCAGCATATTTTCCTTTTCCCACAATGTTTTCTACCCTTCCATGAAAAAGTATCAATTTTTGAGTCACGCTTTATCGGTCATCTGCAAATGCACATAAATTTAACAAGTCTTTGATTTTGTTGTGTGTATAAATATCTAACTCTTACCGACAACAAAAATTTATAATTGTCAAACCTAAAAGCATTTGCAGAGGACAATTAAATGTGACTGAAATCAATGGATGCGTTTTCTATAAAAGTTATAAAACATTTTGGGAAAAAGAAAAACTGCTGCAAAAAGCATTTTCTTCCTTTTTCTACCATGTTTTCTACTATTTCATCGACAAATTCCATTGACTGAGCAACATGTTTTCATTCATATGCATATGCATACAATTTGGACAAATCTAATCACAAATAGCTAGAGATATAAACCTTTGAAAAGATTGTTGGAAAAGGAGTAAATGCCGGCAACCACCATTTTCTCCTTTTCCCAGAGCCAGCATGTACTCCTTTTCCCAGAGTAAAATCCCAACTAATTTAATAACCCTGGGGATGGAAGCTTTTGAAAACATTGTGGAAAAAGGAGAAAATGCTGGTGAACAGCATTTTCTCCTTTTTTCCACAATTTTTTCTTTTCTTATAAAGACAGATCCAATCAAATCAGTCACATTCAAATTGTTGTCTGCAAATGCTCTCAATTTAGATCTGTCCAAAATTTTGTCGTGTGGTAAAAATATATGGGTTGATTTGTCGTCTGCAAATATTTTCTATTTGGATTTAATCATTGAAGGTTTTCTGCACCTCCTCCATAATTTGTTCATTTTAGAGGACTGCAATGGTATAAAATGTCAGCATGGAGCAGAGTGTATCAATGGGCGATGCAGATGTCCAAAGGTCTGTCCCGGCACATACCAACCTGTCTGTGCCTCTGACATAAAGACCTACCAGAATGAGTGTGAGATGATGAAAGAGGCTTGCAAACTGGGCATAGAACTCCATGTTGTTGACAGTGGGGAGTGTGACCCCTTGTACACAGGGTCTGGAGGTAATTAGGGGCCATTGCCTATGAAGAGATAGGATTAAACATATTAGATCTACTTTCTTCAGACAACTTTCTTTTAAGCCAGTGTCAAAATATTGTTACAAAGAGGGTAATTGCTCATCATGAGCAACTTTTTTATTGCCACAATCTTTTCACATGTACTGATGTGTCATGTGTTGATTATCTATATCAGTACAAGGAAAATCCAAACTTTTTCTGCTGGAAAATAGTTTCAGGAGATATGTTTAAGATATAGTTATTATCTGCTGAGAGGGCCATATCAATACATGTAAGTCTTTAATAGATCATTCAGTGATGTAGGTTTTTAATGGTCTTTTTAGAGATGCATGAAGGTTTTTAATGGATTATTCAGAGATATGACTGTGTAGGTATTGATGGGTCTTTGATAGAAACATTTCCAAGTTTTTAATTGTTTTTTCGGGGTTACATGTAGGTTTTAATGGATTATCTAAAAATATATGAGGGTTTTTAAGTGATTATTCAGAGGTACATATAGGTTTTTAATTGATAAAGGTTATCAGTAGATTATTCAGAGATAGATGTGGGTTTTAATGGTTTATTCAGTGATATATGTAGATTTCTAATGGCTTATCCATGAGAGATATAATGTAGATTTTAATGGGTTATCATCCAAATATACGAGGGTTGTCGCAGAAGTAAAAGGACTATTGCTGTAACATGAACAATTATTGGCGTATAAGCAAGAAAACTAACGCAGATTAAGTGCCATATCTCATGATTATTTCTCCCAAAAATCATCAAAATACATATAACAATAACGAAACTACAGTTAAAATACATACAATGCTAAACACCACCCGGCGCACAGAATAACGTTCACTGACGTCCAACATGACGTCGCTTATCATACTTTCTCCACATAGTCCCCACCAGTGCAAATGACGGCCTTCACGAAACTCTTTATGCCATCTGAACACTAATGAACGGCAACATTTATACTCGCCCGCTTCCTGAACAAGTTGGTAGGTCTTTGTAGGTGTTTTACCGAGCGCTTGACAAAACTGGATTACCGCACGCAACTTGACATCTCCTGTGGACGACATAACGTTTTTTCTCCGTAGAATGTGACGAGACGAAAAACGCTGTATCTCAGCTAACGGAAATGCTATGGCTCTCAAATAAACAGGAAATGACGTCATAATGCCACATATTGTGCAACCGAACTTTAGCGTGCAAAAACAAAACGTAAGGATAATTATAGCGACATCTGAACAAACAAATGCTATCTTTGCGTTATTGAAACCGGCGTGCGCCGCGTACCTTTACCGTTACCTTGGAAACTCTACATATTTCAAAGTACGTCAGATAAAATTTCATTTGGAGTACACATTTCGGGAGCAGACATGATGAACTGTATTCAAGCAAAAATATATGTGTATGCGCCCGACAATAAAGCAGCTACAAAAAAAGTCCTTTTACTTCTGCGACAACCCTCATATATGCAGGTTTAAATGAGTCATCTAGAAATAACAGTAGGCTTAAATGGATTATTTTATACTTTACAGCTGTTTACTTTGAATGCTACTCTTGAAAAAAATTCAATTGTGATTTTCAACATTTGAAAATGGCTGTAATTAAAGAATGAACAGGATCAAACTTTACAAAGTATGCAGTCTGACCATAGATCCACAAAGCCCGACACTTTATCAGATTTCTCCTGCCAGAGCAGACATGAATTTGCAGTATTATAGTCATTTCAACCGACTATTGATTATCTATCACTCTTAAGGATTAACTTTATAAAACGTGACAAAATTATAGACTGACCCGAATTGAAAATGACATATTACATATAGCTTAAAAGGCCAGGGTGGAAAACATTGTAGGAAAAGAAGAAAATGTAGCTTGCATGCATTTTCTCCATTACACATAATATTTGCAAGAACCTTTTTCTTTGGGTCATTAGAAAATGGGATTATTTGGTAAAGGTTAAATGAATATTTGTCTTGTGAATGAAGATGACATCATACAGACCTAGATTTGTTTACTTTTATTGTGTTTTGGATGTTGTTTTGTTCAACATTGTTGTTGTAAAACTTGTGTTTGTAGTTGCACATATAGATCTGTTCAGTTTCTTTTTTGCCGATTCAGTTCAATTTCTCAATTTACTGTAATTTCCTTCTTCACAAATAGATCTACATTTGAAGATTTTAATGCAGATTAAAAAAAACACATCTTTGAACTGCACATCCACTTTTATGAGACATTCTAGACAAAATCTATCTGGATAATGCTTTATTTTGGTCTGTCTTATTTGTTTTTCTGTTGGATTTATTCTGCGCTCTAAGGATTAAGTACATGTAGTATCTTACCATGTGGCATAAATATATGCCTATATGCCACCTTGAAGTAGGCATCTTTTCTTAATATTGGGGACAGGATGCTACCTGTTAGTAGCAAAACGCTACTTTCTAACTTGCCTGGACAAAGACTAGCGTAAGGTATTGCAGTACCCCCAGCGTTGGCTTTGACGTTGGCATCCACATTTAAATCAAAATTTTTTAACTCTTTAACAAATGACAACATTTTGGACAAGTCCAAATTCAATGTAAACAATTTACATGTGGTTCAAATGATGGATTTTTATCTCACCTGAGCACAAAGTGCTGTGTCCGGCATCCATCGTCCGTCATCAACTTTTACCTTGTGTATGCTCTAGAGGCCACATTACAGTCCGATACTCTTAAAACTTGGTCAGGATGTTTGTCTTGATAATGTCTCGAACAAGTTCGAAAATGGGTCATGTCAGGTATAAAAACTAGATCACTAGGTCAAATCTTAGAAAAACCTTGTGTACACTCTGGAGGCCACATTTTCAGTCTGATACTCTTGAAACTTGGTCAGAATGTTTGTCTTGATGATATTTTGAACAAGTTTGAAAATGGGTCACATCAAGTCAAGAACAAGGTCACTAGCCAAATCTTAGAAAAACCTTGTGTACACCCTAGAGGCCACATTTTTAGTCCAATACTCTTGAAAGTAGGTCAGATTATTTGTCGAGATGATAGCTGCGATGAGTTTGAAAGTGGGTCACATTGGGTCAAAAACTAGGTCACTACGTCAAATCTTTGAAAAACCTTCACTCTAGGCAGCATTTTGAGTCAGATAATCTTGAAACTTGGTCGCCCGCCCGGGTGGCTCAGTGGTGAGCGTGTCGGACTCATGACCTGGTGGTTGTGAGTTCGATACCCGGTTGAGGCGAACCTTCTTTCCGGCGTATTTTCGCCTCTCACCTCTGCTGAAGCATGTGAGAAAAGTAGTCGGTGGCTTTGGAAAGAAAGTTGTGTTAGTACTGGTGTGAGAAAGCCAGGAAACACATGTGCGTCACCGACCGCCATGATATGACCTTAGCTGTTAAAGTGGCGTTAAACCCCAATACAACCAATGAAACTTGGTCAGAATGTTTGTCTTGATATCTTGGATGAGTTTGAAAATGGGTCACATAGGGTCAAAAACTAGGTCACTTAGATAAACCTTATGTACACTATAGAGGCCATATTTTTGGTCCAATACTAATGAAAGTTTGTCACAATGTTTGTCATTATATCCTGGAAGAGATTAGAAATGGGTCATGCAAGGTCAAAAGGCTCAGGTGAGCGACTTAAGGCCATTATGGCCCTCTTGTTTTCTTTTTTGTTTGATAGGGTAGAAAACAGTGTTTCAAAGGTGTTTCAAATGGTGACTACCAGCATTTTCTCCCACAATGTTTACAGATGCTGTCTTTCTCAAGATTTGTCATTTGGGACAGACTTAAGGAGGACTCTCAGTGTCTTGGTAGTTGAGTTTTTTTTACCAAGAAATCTTGAGAGTCATTCCTCCTGGTGGCACTTGAAATGTTGAAGTGTTCTTGGACAAGGGCCCAAAATCTAGTATTGGAGAAAGTCAAAAAAATTAGGAATAAGAGATCTATTGCTGTGGTTTGACAGAGTTCCTATCAAAATCAGTTTAATGATCCCTTCAAACATACAACAGCACTCTTTTTGTTTGATTTTGATTCAGGTTTTAGTTCATCAGGAAGATTTCATCAGGGATCTGCTTTGTACTTTGCATAGTAGTCTGCATGCTAGATATTAGAATTGTTTTCTTTTTATACCCCCGCAAAACGAATGTTTTCGGGGATATACTGGAATCAGCCTGTCTGTCCGTTTGTCTGTCTGTTTGTCCGTCCATGTGTCCGTCTGTGTACAAATAATTGCCTGTTTCTGTCAAAGCGCTGGCGGGGGAGTTAAGTCACATTCAGTGACAGCTCTAGTTTAATTCTTCAGCACTTTACTTGATGAAAAGGTTTTAGACTTCAGAGCCCAGCCTAGTACTGGTGACAGCCAGGACATATATGAATATTTGAAGTGTCACCATGATGTGATTGAAATAATTTTGAAAGCGGTGTAAAAAACTGTTCAATCAACAAATTTTTAGACCTGTCTATGTTTAACTCTTTACCAATTGACATACTCTTGGATTGGATTAAATTGAAAGCATTTGCAGATGACAAAGTAAATGAGACTGAAATGCTGGGAATTGTCTGTAAATGAGCAGAAAAGATTGTGGGAAAAGGAGAAAATGCTGGTTACCAGCATTTTCTCCTTTTTCCACAATCTTTTCAAAAGGCTTCTTCCTCAGGGTTGTTTAAAAGTCTGGAATGTGTAGTAAGGGATCAAAGCATTTTCAGATAACATTTTTAATTTGGCCTGAAGTATTTGATTTGACCTTCGAAAGGGTAAAAAAACATTGTGGAATTGTTTGTGAATGAGCAGAAAAGATTGTGGGAAAAAGAGAAAATGCTGGTTACCAGCATTTTCTCCTTTTTCCACAATCTTTTCAAAAGGCTTCTTCCTCAGGGTCGTTAAAAGTCCGGAATGTGTAGTAAGGGATTAAAGCCTTTTAAGATAACATTTTTAATTTGATATGAACTATTTGATTTAACCTTTTGAAAGTGTAAAAAAAAAAACTTTGTGGGAAAGAGAGAAATGCTGCTTACAAGCACATTGCAATCATGCTCTCTGAAAAGGGTGTTTAATGCATTTGCAAAAAAAAAATCAACCCATGTCAGCCTCCACAATCCACGCAGGCTGACATTTGTCAAAACTTTTTGCCATTTGTAAATTTTCTGCAAGTCCAAAAGACCGTACCATGATCCAGTCAGTTGTTGGACAAAATTGTTTTTATGGGCCCGTAGTTATTTAACTCTTTACCACACAATCCCGACTTCTACTGACTTTGAGAAAGAAGCATTTTGAAAACAAACTCCCTTTTGCCAGAGCATGGCTCATTTTTCATTTGCCTGTTTCTTTAACCCTTTACCACATAATCCCGACTTTTAACGATCCTGAGGAAAAAGCCCATTGAAAACATTATGGGAAAAGGAGAAAATGCTGGTAACCAGCATTTTCTCCTTGTCCCACAATGTTTTCTACCTCTCCAAAATCAAATTTCAATTTTTCAGTGACATTTATTTTGTCATCTGCAAAATCGCTTTCAATTTGGACCAGTCTTAAATTTTGTTGATTGGTAAAGAGTTAACCCTTTATCAAACAATCCCTGGTTTTAATGACCCTGAGAAAGAAGGCATTTGAAAACATTGTGGGAAAAAGGAGAAAATGCTGGTAACCAGCATTTTCTCCTTTTCCCACAATGTTTTCTACCTCTCCAAAAGCAAATTTCAATTTTTGAATTTTGTTGTTTGGTAAAGAGTTAATGACTTGATAGGTATAATGCCTCAGAGAGATGCATTAAACCCCCTTTTGCCAGAGCATGACTTATTTTCCATTTTCCTTTTTCTTTATGGTCATTTAGACAGATGATCATTTTTTGAATCTAGGTTTATTTGATCATGTGTATGGTGTATGTAGATATTGTCTTGTGTCACTAATTACTATGGTTTTGATGTCTGTGATATAATTATGTACACTATAGAAGAATCTGGAGATTACATGGAATGTGAGGATATCCAGTGTCGTTTTGGTGGAACCTGTCAACTGGACTCCGGTGGTTTCCCAAAATGCATCTGTTCACACAACTGTGATGCTGTCAGGTGACTTTTATTAATATTTTCTAACTTTACCCATACATAAATTATGCACTTTGATACAAATGTACTTGCTGCTACAGGAGACAACATTGTTGAAAAAAGAGTCATTGCTTGCTACCGCAGTTTCTTTTACCACGTTACTTGATGTTTTACTTTGAAGTTAATACTTGAAAGTTTTTCTTAAATATTTGAATAAAATCAATAGCAAACTGTTTAAGGATTATTCTGATTTAACACATGCAAATGCTTTTAGTTTTTTCTCGTAACGCTTAATTGTGAACAAAGAGCATGAAGACAATGAACTGCTGAGTAAATCTGATGCTTTTTTCTTCATTGTTGAAAAAGGAAATATATATTGCAATTTCAAAGTTATTTTGCCATGTATATTTTCATAAAATAAGGTATTAGTAGAAATCCAAATCAAAGTTAAGATTTACTGCAGCTTAATCCTGATCTGACCTATTTGCAACAAAACAACTTATGTTATAGTGGATACTTCAGTGGTTTGGATACTGGGCCTGGTTTCATGAAAAAACTTGAGTCTCTTATTTTACTCAAATCTACAAATGGACTCAATTTGCGACTTAATAAGTTTGTTACTTGAGACGCATTTCACTAACGTTAACAGACTCAAGTAACATTTTCAAATCCTGAATTGACACAATGCTCCTGACTCAACTCAGCAACATAAGTGGACTTAACTCAGTTAATAGACTGAGGTGGCTGTTTTACACAGACTGATGACTAAGAAAATGAAATTATATTTGCTAAATGCAGGTGGCTGATTAACAGAAGTAGCTGATGATTACACAAGTTTGACTGTTTCTGATGGTCATTCTTTCAGACATCTTAAGTGTTTTTCTTGATGCAGGTCGCCTGTGTGTGGTTCAGATGGCAAGACATACGGTAACAAGTGTGAGCTCCAGGCTGAGTCTTGTAACAGACAGATGTATATAGAAGTGCAGAGTCTGGACAGCTGTGATGGTAAACTAAGTATTTCTAAGAGTTTATCCAAACCCTTTCCCAAATGACAAATTTTAGACTTATTCAAATTTAAAAACATCTGCATTTAAAACGTTTAAAAATTGTACAAATAAGCTTGAGTTCTCTGATAGGGTAGAAAACATTGTGGGAAAAGGAGAAAATGCTGCTTAGCAGCATTTTCTCCTGTTCCCACAATGTTTTCAAAAGCCTCTTTCTCCCAGGTCAAGAAAACTTGGGATTGTTTGATATGGGTTTAAATTACCAAGGTCAACCTCAGTTACTTTTATGATCAGTACAAGTCTAGATCATAATGCACAGAATGTAATAGACACAGTTCAGTGTTTTCCTTTTGCCATACAACCCACAATTTTTATGAACTGTTTGATTCTGATTTTGAATTTGAAGACTTGCTATCTGTTTGGCTTAGATTTTTCTTAAGGTTTTGAATTCAGAACTAAAACATTACTTAGAGTGGTGATTGAACACTATCAGCACTTTGTCAGGGCTTTGATTTTGCCACTCCATGAAAGAATGCTTTTGAAAACATAATGATGAAAAAATTGCTACTAGATCTAAAAATTGTAATACCCTTTCAACAACGAATCAAATCATTTGGCCACATTGTATCTGTAGTCTGCAAAGTTGCTGAATTTGGGCAAATGTAACAGTTTTTCACCAAGTTAAGAGCTACAAACTTTTTCTGGGTATACATCAGATCTTAAATTTTTGGTGTAGCTGTTTTTGAATAAAATATCAAGGTATTGTCGTAGCCCTGTTGTTGTCTGTGTCAAAAACTTTGACATAATATCATATCTCTGTCATTTCTGGAGATATTGACTTCACACTCAGAAAAGTTGTTAACTATCAAAAGGGAAACCCATACAACAAGGGCAGGTAGCCATCATAGTACAGTGTATCTTTGACACAGTTATGTCCCTTTTTACTTAGAATTTCCACAAAAAATCAGAACAGAACAGAACACAACTTTATTTACACCCAAGTATACACAAGATACGATAAGGACAATATACAAAATAATGCAAGAGTAAGAATATCATGCACTTCCCTGCAGCCAAGTCTTGGCACCCCTATGTAGTGCTCTCTTTTCTTTCTTCAAATCAGAATTTTCGGAAATACTGTGTGATGGGATGCTCCCAGCAGTCAATCCTGCAACAGGGCAGGAATATCTGTGTTCCCGTGGTAACGACTGTCCAGCAGGGAGTTACTGCCATCTACAATTTGGTAAATGCTGCAATGAAGGTAGGTTGCTGATGATATGTTACTATGTATTTTGCTTCTCAGAGCATTTTGTATGACTTGTTTAAACCATTACCTCATATGCAAGTTTGAACAGGGGCTTGTGTTCTGTTGTAGAGGTTTCTTAACTCTTTACCACACGAGAACATTTTAGACCGGTCCAAATTGAAAGTATTTGCAGACAACAAAATATATGTGACTGAAAAATTGAAATTTTGTATGGGAAGGATAGAAAACATTGTGGGAAAAGGAGAAAATGCTGGTTACCAGCATTTTCTCTTTTTCCCACAATGTTTTCAAAAGGTTTCTTTCTCAGGGTTGTTAAAAGTTGGGATCGTGTGGTAAAGAGTTAACCCTCTAACACTCAACAAAATTTTCAACTCTTCCAATTTGAAAGCATCTATGTCAAATTAAATGTGGGTTAAATTATGTAATTTGCCTTTGAAAGGACAGAACACATTTTTGGAAAAGGAGAGAATATATGTATTTTGCGTTTTCCTGTTGTCCCACAAAAGTTGTTAGACGACAAGAATGTCTGGAGAAGAATTCACCATTTACCTCAAAGATGCAAGGGATGAAATCATTCCATCAACAGCTTTTGAAAAAGAGTATAATAATTATTATGCTTACTTATTTACAATTTTTTCCTGAAATAAATGCCAGTCAACCTTGAAAACATCCTGATCAATTTATGAATTTAAGGTTTAACCCTTTACAACATAAGGCTGCGTTTTAATGACACTGTGGAAAAAGCCTTTTGAAAACAATGTTTTCTATCCTTCCAAACACAGAATTCAGTTCTTGAGTCCCATTTATTTTGTCATCTACAAAATGCTTTCTGTTTGGCAAAGATTTAATACATGAGTACATGTGACAAAATAAGATAGTGCTTGTACCAGCTCATCTAAAAGACCCAATGATATCAGAACTAATATGCTAGCCACAATTTTTTTCCATTCAACTTTTATTAAATAAATGTAAAACTATGAATTCTATAAATTAGAACTCAGCATTGTACTATGAACAGAAATATTTTTTATAAATGAACATTTTTTACCGTCTGTCACAATGGTTTTTAAAGCCGTACTATTTATTTTTCTTTTTTTCATTGTGTTGAAATACATATATATGAGGTAATTGTTTAATTATTTATGGATAGAAATGTTTGTTTAAGTCTTTGTTACTTGTTTTGTCAGTTGTTTGTTTTGTCAATTTGATTTTATTTGTTATAAACACTTTACCACTGCTCTAATGGGAAAGACGGCTTTCCAAAAGATTGTGGGAAAAGAAAGCAAATGCTTTTTACTGTCATTTTCTTCTTTTCCACACAGTGTTTTCTGTCTTTTGAAATTCCATCATTTGAGTCATGTGTTGTTTGCATATTATGGACATGCCTAAAATTTTGTTGTCTGGTAAAGAATTAAGATGGTGAATGATAAACTGTTGTAGCTATGTCCTCTTGGCTTATATTCACAAAGCATCCTAATTTGTATCAATAGTCTTAATTTATGAGATAACCTTTCTGATTGGCTGAGACATATTGGCTTATTGTAAACACTTGTTTATGAAATTAGGTGTACTTGCTACCAACTGAAAGGGCTTTGCAACAGACATCTTTTAACTCATTACCAAGCTACAAAAATTTAGACTAGTTCAAATTGAAAGCATTTGCAGACCACAAAATAAGAGTGGCTCAAAAACTGAAATTTGTTTTGGGAAGGTTTCTTTGAGGAAAGAAAATAAATGTTGATTAGATTGGTTGTTGAATATAGGTCCTGCTTGTAATAATTTTTCTTGTTTTCTGGATTGACTGTTACTTCAGTGGAATTCTTAATTTGATAATATTGTTTTGCAGGATATCTATGCATTAAAGAAAAATATTAATATTTGTTGGTCATGTGATCCTAATTGCTGATGTTTCTAGAATAAGTAAAGAGAAAAAATGAAAATCTGAAGTCTCCTGCAAAACTTGATATCTTTTGGCATTGAAACTTGGCAAGAATGACCAGTATTAGACAAACATGTAGTTTAAAGACTTTTTTAATTTCTTCTGTAAGTTGGCCCTTGACCTACTATTGCATAGGTTTTTGTAGTCTTAAAGGTTTGTATGGAAAACTACAGAGATCTTCTTGTCGGACATCACAATGTTACAGCTTTGATATATCAGTCCCCAAGTTAGTCTCTCCAATTACACTCCATTCTTAGCCGCAAGAAAAACGGCCAAAATCATGTTTTCATCAATATTCATAACATAAAAGAGCAAAGGTTCAGCCAGTTGTATTTTGAAAAATGTTACTCATTTGGAGCATAATAACTTTGTAATAGGAAATAAGCTGGTACCTACATTTTATGACTGTAAAACGCATAAGTATTAGAGCTCTAGATAGATGGTGTCATTGTAATTCTATGTGTAAATACGTAAATTCTATTGAAACCTTTGTTGTGAATAATCATATGAGTTGTCTTAAGTCTTTATGAGACAACAAAATCTTAGATTTATTCGTACTGAAATTATTTTCTACAGACAACATTATAATGTGGCTCTACTGATGGTATTCATCTCTGACAGAGTCAATTTCATTGTATAAAAGGAGAATTTTCTTTTTTCCCAAACTTCTAACAGTCTTCTACCTCACTGTTATAGAAAGTATGATCATTTGCTTGAAAGTTTATTAGAAATTCAGATGAGTATCTTTAATATAGTTTTTAGGTACTATAGAACAAAGATGTATTATTATTTTACATTCATGGATACTCTCCTTTGTTAAAGGCTCTGACTGACCTATATGTATAATTACGTATTCTATGTTTTATGTATTGTATCATGTATGGGCTATCAGTTAATGTCATGAAACTTGTTTTCGCTACTGTGGTACTAAATGTTTTGCATGTCGATATGATTGCTTATTTCATTCATAGAGCATTTATCCGAATGTATGACCACTGAGTTTGGATGCTGCGATGATGGGGTTACAGCTGCTCAAGGGCCCAATAACTTGGGTTGTGAAGGTATTGTCCAGTTTAAATTATATCAAAAACTTTTAATATTATATTTCATGTGTCTATTTTTAGAAATGTTATGGGTAAAGAAATGTCGTAATTTAAGCTGGGGGGAATTATTTCCCCGTCACAGTGAATATTTTCCTCCTGCCAAAAATTTGGAACTACTTTTTTAAGTTTTTTAAGTTTTTAAGTTTTAAAAGTGGCGTTCGTTGACAAAATAATCAGAGGAAATATAATATATAATTTATTTTGTCAGCTTGTGGTTAATATGGGGAAATATTTGCCGAAAAAGGGAAAGGTCCGCGAAAATAACTCGTGCCTTACGGCACTCGTTATTTTCGCATACCTTTCCCTTTTTCGGCAAATATTTCCCCATATTAACCACAAGCTGATGAAATAAACTCTATCTAATATATTATTTTATGCTCATATCATAAATAGAACTGTATAAGTTCTAAACCTTCCTCTTGTTAGTCAGAACTGATTCTTAATGAAAAGTTTGCCAAGCAACCATGTGACCAGAAGGCCATCTCTGGTTTTCTTGGCTGCTTACACAGGCAAGGTACGGCCTGAATTTCTAGGGAGATATGGGTAGTATGCCCTTTAATTTGAATAACAGTATAATTTGTTTTTTTTCTTTTTAGCTCATTTGAGCATGAAGTGCTTGAGGTGGGCTTATGTGATCGTGTTGTGTCAACTGTTGTTGTTTGTTATCTGGCATCATCTCTCTCGGTGTCCCCACTTTGGTCAGAATGTTTGTCTTGATAAGAGCTTGAATATGCTTGAAAGTGGGTCACTGGATCAAATCTATGTTAAAAGGTTACATCTTGGACTATTTGCATTTAAAAGGCCCTCTTTTTAGTCCAGTGTGTATAAAAGTTGGTTAGAATGTTCTTCTTGATAACATCTTGTTTGAGATTGAAGATGAATAATGCTATTCAAAACATTGTGTCACTCTGTCAAATTTAAAAAAAAAAAACCAGTGGGTAGATAGTGAAGGCCAAATTCTAACCACTGATTATGAAATTGAAAAAAAAAAATGGTGTCAAGGAGTCCAAAGTTGGTCAAAGGTTTACATCTTTGAAAAGCCTTAGTTGCAGCCTTGAGGCCACATTTTTCATTCAATGTTCACATGATTTGGTCAGAATGGTTTTCTAGTTAATTTCTTGGACCATCTACTATTTAAAAATCAGCCACAAAGTCAAATCGTAGGAAATGATTATATGTTCTTTATGCAATATGTGTTCATCTATGGAACTTTGTCAGTACTGATTTTATCTAGGACATGTTTGTATATTGGACAACCCTGGTGAAAAATATGTCAGTCCATTCATAGAAAAATTTTGTGCACACCTGAAGGCAACATTTCTGACCAATGCTCATGAAACTTAATCAGATATTTGTCTTGTTGATATGACACTTTGAACTTAATATTTTACCATTGCCTCTAAAGTACAAAGACTCTGGTGAGCAAGTCAGGGCAATCGTTACCCTCTTGGTCTTATAATTTGCCAGTACTGAGAAACTTATTTGTCTGCTTTTTTGTATGAAAACATTAACATTGGCAGACAGCCAGTTTGTCTCACATCTAAATATTAAAGCAAACATTGTGGCAAAAGATTCAACATCTTGTGAAAATTATACTATTGCTCCTTTTACAGCAGAATTTCTGTTGTACAGGTATGCATTAAGCCTCTATTCATGCTGATTGTCCATATTTTACAGCAATAAATTCAAACTTGTTTGCTTTCAATATGGATGAGTCAAAAAAAATTCTGTGGTATAGAGTTGAACTTGTTCTAGGGCAAAATTGTTCCAGGGCATGATTGAAGTGTCTTTGATTTGGAAGGATCCTGATTTTTGGCATAAGCCTAAATGTTTACCACACTATCCTGACTTAATGACCCTGATGAAGTAAGGCTTTTGAAAACATTGTCAGAAAAGAAGGAAATAAAACAATATTTTCTATCCTATCAAAGACAAACCATTTGATTTGACCAACATTATATTTGATGTTTTCAAATCCATTCAGTTTGGAAATGTGTATCATATTGTGATGTCAAAAAGAGTTGAAGAATTGATATGCTTCAGTATTTATTACCTCTGTCCATATTTAGATGACAATGTTGATGATTGGAGGATTCAGAGGGTGGTAACATTGCATGTTTCACTGTTTGTTGTTTATCTGGTATCTCGACTATTTTTCTTAATTTGCAGTATTATTGCACAGATTTATACATTTATTTTGTGTGCATGTTTGATTGATGTTGTTCATATGTTGGCATGTTTATGTGAATATTTTGGTTTTTGATTATGATGTCATGTTCATGATGTCATTTCCAAGGAAAGGGGAGGGCCAGTCTGGCATTGACCCCTATGATACCATTAAACCTTTACCAAACAATACCATTAAAGTTTTAATGACCCTAAAAAAAGGCTTTGGAAAACATTTTGGGAAAAGGAAAAAATGCTGGTTACCAGCATTTTCCCCTTTTCCCACAATATTTTCTATCCTATTAAAGACATATTGCATCTTTTGAGCCATATTTAATTTGTCATTTGCAAACACTTTCAATTTGGAATAGTCCACAATTTTGTTGTGAGGTAAAGATTAAAGTGCCTTTCACAAATGTGTGGTTGCTGTTTGCGGTTACTGTTTATCAAGATCAGCTTGCATAGAACATGAAATCTAATTCTTGATCTCCAATGTCCACATTGTTGAGGCATTCTAGATAAAAAAAAATTCGAAATTGCAATTACTTGGATCTTATTTCTAGACTGAAAATGTCCATCTGGTTTATTCATCACTCTAAGGGTTAAAAATTTAGGTTGTTGGTTTTTACATCACAAACTGCATAAAACAGTTCGATCGTTGCTGAATCAGTATAATGTTTTGTTAGATTTTTCTTGCCAAAATGGTATTTAAATTGCAGGTATTTTTTTTTTTATTAAACTGACTGAATGTACCCATTTTCTTCATTTGATCCTCTGTTGGCCAATCTTTGATACATTAAAAGTCTTAAGCCATTAAAAAGTAGTCTTAAAAACATGGCTTAAACCTTGGCAAGATCATATTAAAACATTTGGATCTGCTAGTCTTTCCTCATTAATTCTTGATTGTTCAAATAATACTTCTAAGGCTGCTGAAGTTCATAGGTTTCAGAGACATTGTGGGGAAAAGGATTGATTGCTTATCACAAGCAATTTCTTTACAGTTGAAAATCTTAGATCTAACTATTTTCATTCAAATACTTTTTCTTTGTGCTACCTGTTATGTATTTTGTAGGTCCTAAATAGCGTGTGTAATTACTGTATAAATCTTTGATCTCCTTGGTTATAGTATTATGTCAATGATGAATATTTTTTACTCTAACAACTATTTCAGATCAGTGCCACTGTAATTCTATGGGTTCTAAGGGATCCAACTGTAACCCTGTCAGCAAACAGTGCATGTGCCGAGATGGTGTAGGTGGGCTGAAATGTGACAGATGTATGCCAGGGTTCTGGGGCTTGCATTTGATAAGGAAACAAAATAGAAATGGGTGTATAAGTATGTACATCATCATTTTTAGCTCATTTTTTTCTAAGAAAACAACAATTATTGCCATAGCCATGGCGTCTTTATCTTTGTCTGTGTCATCCAAAAACTTTGACATTGTGTAACATCTCTGTTGTTACAGATTAATTTACTTTAAACTTGGACAAATTGTTAACTATCAAAAGGGGAGTTCATACAATAGAGGCAGGTAACTGTCAAAATATTTTTTACCCCTTTTTTTGACTTAGAATTTTCACTGAAAATCAAGAACTTGCAGCCAAGCGTTGGCACCTGCATGTGGTGCTCTTGTTTTTCATTTCCTTAAAAAGAGTTACATTTTTTTTCAGTTAAATGCGTTCGATAGGTAAAGCATTTGGGTCAAAATTTGCCCCGCCTTCGAGGTAGCGGGGGGGTTTGACAAGTTTAGTATGTGCTTATAATAGTGAAAGCTTTAAAAATTTTTTGTTCCTAATGGTATGGCCTAGACCTACCAAATTTTGCATGTATATTTATCCAATGGATCTCTACCAAGATTGTTCAAATTATAGCCCTTGGGTAAAAATTGGCTCAGCCTCACAAGTCACATTTTTTACACAGGCTTATATAAAGGCTTATATATGCACCAAATGTGGGACCTCTACTAGGATTCAAGTAATTATACCCCCCATAAGGAAGTGGAGGGGGGTATACTGGAATCACCATGGCTGTCTGTCCGTCTATAATCCGTCCGTCTGTCTGTAGACACAGATTTGTCCGGAGCAGTACTCCAACAGTTTTTCACATACTGAACTCGAATTTACACACAGGGTTCCTATATATAATGAAGTTGTGCATGTGCAATGTTCATGACCCTGCTGCAATATGTTGTGGAATTATCTCCCCTTGAACTTTTTTCAACTCTTACTTTTGTACTAAACCATTCTGATTCTGTGACAAAGACCTGTTTTTGTGACAAGGAGCTGGTGGGGGGTATAATCACGTTTAGTGATAGCTCTAGTTATAGCTCTATGGTCAAAATGGCCGCACCCTGGAGTCACAAGTTTCACACAGGCTTTTTCAAAGAAAACTTGGAAAATCTTCTTGTTTGAAACCATTTGGCCTGGAATTCTAATTTTTGGTTTGTACTTATTAGCCAGTGGAGCGATAGAGGGCCATCATGGCTCTCTTTTTATTAACTCATAATAGCAAATAAGACAATAATGAACCTTTTGTCTATTTCAGAGTGTAATTGCCATGAATATGGATCCAGTAGGTCTGACTGTCATCAGATGACAGGGAGGTGTCAGTGTAACTCTGGTTACGAGGGTCCCAAATGTGACAGATGTGTGGACTCTGGCACTAGGGCAGGGAGATTTGGGTGTCAGAGTAAGTCTGGTAGTCTTCTTGCTCTTAAGCTAGTCACAGACCTGGGCCTGTATTCACCAACTATTCTTAATAACATTCTTCGTCTTATTCTCTAGAATTTTATAACTTTGAAAGTAACACAACTTTTGATTGGCTAAACCAAATGGTTTAGCCAATCAAAAGTTGCTTTGCTTTCAGATTAGATAATCTTGGAGAATAAGACTAAGAATGTTCTTAAAAATGGTTTCTGGATAAAGACCCTTTTTTTTTTTGTACACCAATTTTTGTTATTCAGACATTGAAACTCAACCAGAGAGAGAGTGATAAATGATCTAAAGCATTAGATCATCCATTTTGCAGTAGTCTGCTTATGAAAAGTTTGCATCATTATCTGCTTTTGCAAGGATTTTTCACATGTGCCCTTATGTAAAGCTTAACTCTTTACCGAACAATTAAATTTTGGACTCGTCCAAATCCAAACAAATCCAAAGCATTTCCAGACAACACATTAAATATGGCTCAAATGGTGGAAATTGTCTATGAAAGGACTGAAAACCTTTTGTGAAAAGGAGAAAATGCTGTTTACCAGCATTTTCATCTATTCCCAAAATGTTTTTCAAAGCTTTGTCTGTCGGGGGGGGGGGGGGGGGGGTCATCAAAAGTCAGGGTTGAGTGGCAAAGTGTTGACTCCATATTTGGCAAGGGTGTGCTCAACAATGTATGCTGCAAATCTGGTTTCTGAGGTAATGAGTAAAAGTAGAATGAAGAATCACACCATCACTGCAACCGCTTGACCCTTTACTAAACTATTCTGTGTTTTAACGACTCCAAGTAAGAGGTCTTTTGAAAACATTCTAGGAAAAGAAGAAAATGCTGGTAACCAGCATTTTCTCCTTTTCCTACAATGTTTTCCACTCTGTCAAAGAACTCCAGCTCATCTGTACCACCTTCGAATAGGTTGTCTGCTGATGGTTTTAGTTTTAAAAAGGCTAAAATTTGTTATTCGGGAAAGAGTTAAGAAGGCTGCAAAGGGAAGCATATCAGTAAAAACTTTGTTAACAAAATCTTTTAAAACTGAAAATTTCGACAGTCTTTAAAAAGATTTAGGAACAGTGAATCGTGCTTATTTTTAATTTTATTTCATAAAGTCAAAAACCGTCTCAATCCTTAATCTTAAAGATGCTGTTCATTTGATATATATTGGACTTGTTTCTGTTGAGACCTTTTGGACTAAGTAAGGCCCACTCTCTATCTTTCTTTGCTCAAACTGTCTTTGCCTGTTTGAAGCTTAAAGATTGGACAAGTAACAGCATAGAAGTTAATAAAAGTTACAACATTTCCTTCTTTGTGCAAATCAGGCAAGATACAGTTGTTCAGTAGAAAACATTACAGCCTGATTTTCTGTATAAAAAAAGACAGTGTAAAATGTGATATGTTATAATGTACATTTTTTGCTTTTTCTGCAAAGCATTTCTACTCAGTTCTACTTGCATGGTGTATTATTTTCACTTTGCACAAATTTTGCAGATGGCTTTTTTTTTTTATTGTTTTTGATTGGTCTGTATTTGAAAACATCATAGTGAAAGGAGATATTGCTTGAACCCTTGGCCACAGTGCTCTCACAGGTATCTTGCTGATTATCAGTACCTAATACGGATCATTCAAAGTCACCGTCAGCAAATTTATCTCTAGTGAAAATGGGTTGAATTATAAATTAGAATAGCTTTCACTGAAGAAGCAATAACTCCTTTTCCCAACTTTTTTTCATACCTTTCCAAAATTAATTCTATTAATTTCATTTCTTATTTTCTTATTTTCTGTCCATTTACTCAGATTTTATTTCTTTGTTTCTTTTCCAATGTGTCTGTGTGATGATGGATTTTTGATGGTGTTGTAAACTTGTGTTTTGTGGAAAAATGTGCATAACTAACCCTTTACCAGATGATAATGGTGTTTAGGCTTTTGAAAAAATGACAGGAAAAGGAAAAAATTCTGGTAGCCAGCATATCTGATGTTTCCACAATGCTTTCATAGCTAAAACCCATTATTCAAGTAACATCTTGATTGCTGTCTACAAATGCTTTCAATATGGAGATGCGTAAAATTCCTTCATCTGGTAAAGCGTTTACTCTTTCCCAAACGACAAAATTTTAGACTGGTCCAAGTTGAAAGTATTTGCAGATGACAAATTGAATATTGATAGGATAGAAAACATTGTGGAAAAAGGAGAAAGTGCTGGTCACCAGCACATTCTCCCTTCCGACAATGTTTTCAAAAGGCCTCTTCTGCAGGGTTGTTAAAAATTGGGATTGTGTGGTAAAGGGTTAAATATTTTCCTTTCAGATAAATTGTATTTGGTGGTGTTGTCTTTTTTTAACTCATTTCCTCCTGAAATATATTTGTAGCAGATTACTTTGAAAATATCCTTATATGGATTATCAATATAAATTCAGCTTTATTACATGAATACATGATCTGCTCTGTGACTGTGACTTAAGGAGAAATTTATTGTTAGAAGCAATTGTCTTTGCCACAGTGCTTTTCAAAATGGTGTCCGCTATGTTAATAAAAAACCTGAAGAAGGAAATGAGTTATGTATGGTATATCGAGATTCTACATAGTACACTTTGCTTTTAACCTTTAGCAAGCATTTGGCATTTTTAGATAAATTTGTGGAAAGTGTAGATTGCAAAGAGACTACCTTGATGCATTGATCTCTGTTTCACTATTTCTATAATAATTATATGTACAGTGCAGGCTTTTTAAAAACCACTTTCATTAAAAAGCCACCTGTATTGGGCTACCATAGTTGAAAATTTCAATGTTGTAATTCAGATTTATAAGTTGTCTGTGCTGAGCAACCACATGCCTTCAGAGATAATCGTTGATGGTGTGACTATGTCAGGTTTCACAGCGTTTAATTTCAACAGTATTTGATGGGATGGTGTTTCTCAAAATTCAAAGATTCAAATTAATTAATCAAAATAGTGTCAGCTTTTTAGTAAAAGTTTATTCTAATTCTGCCTCTAGAAATCCAGTGCTTTTTAACTTGCTACTGTAGGATATAATGGGGAAGTACTGGAAGGAAAGGAGCCTTTTTTCACAGTGTGCAACACATACGGGGGAAAAAGAAGCCTGCTACACACTATTTCTCCTTTTCCTTGAATGGTTTGACAATGTATAGTAATGGGCTAATGATCTGTTCTATCACTTGAAGGCTATTGTTGGTGGCATGCTGTACTTCTTGTATTCAAACCCAGTTTATTCCTATCTATATTATGATTCTAGCCAATGAAATAATTTCACCATATTTATTTGTCCATCCATCTGTGGCCAAATGATTTATAATGGAGGTAGCTGGGAGGTAGCTTGAGAGTTGTTATTGACTTGGTGGTTGATTCTTTACAAGACAAAAAAAAGAAAAGTTAAACTTATCAAAATTAATAGATTTTGCAGACAACAAAATTTAAAATGTGGCTCAAGTTATGATACTTGTCTTTGCAAGGGAGGAAAACAGTGTGTGAAAAGGAGAATCTGATGTTTACAGCATTTTCTCTTTTCTGCACAATGTTTTCAAAAGCTCTCTTCATCAGTGTCACTTAAACATACGATTGTTTTTAATAGGGAGTTAAACCTTTACCAGACGACAAAATTTTAGACTCATCCAAATTAAAGACATGTGCAGACGACAATTTCAGTGTGGCTCAAATGATGTGATTTTGTTTGATAGGTTAGAAAACATTCTGGGAAAAGGAGAAAATGCTGGTTACCAGCATTTTCTCTTTTTCCCACAATGTTTTCAAAAGGCTGCTTTCTAATGGTCGTTAAAAGTTGGGATTGTGTGGTAAAGGGTTAAGGTTACTTATCATTGGATTGATTATTCAAAGGTTGCATGTTTTATTCTTACTGATGGTACTAATGTCACGGAGTTTTCCATTAGCAAATTACTGCAGGGTCAGAGATTTATTCTGGTGTAACTTAGAAAACACAATGTCATGTATATGACTTTAGAACTGAAGTTTGGTTGAAAGGTACTGTGAAAAACAACATTCAAATAAAGCAGTAACATATCTATACTGTCAAGTATTAGGTGAGATTTTCTTGGCAAAACTTAACCCTTTACCACTGAATCCCGAGTTATAACAACCGTAAAAAAGAAGCCTTTTGAAAACATGGTGGGAAAAGGAGAAAATGCTAGTAACCAGCATTTTCTCCTTTTCCCACCATGTTTTCTAGCCTATCAAAGAGAAATTCCATCAGTGGAGCCACATTTAAGTCGTCGACTGCACATGCTTACAATTTTGACAAATCTATGTTTCTGGCGTGTGGTAAAGAGTTAACCCATATTGCACTATCTGTTTTCATTTGACTGACTAAAATTGCCATTCTTATTTATTTGGTACCTGAAGAGTTGCCCCTTATCAAATATGCTAATATCAAATCTGTCATAAATCCAGTAAATTCATACAAAGGATAAACACTTGGAGGATATGAAACACAGTGTTTTTGAATGTTAAGACGTCTGATTTATTCTGTGGATGCATGCATGTTTTGATACGTTTAAACTATATTTAGAGTTAATCTATTGTAATAAAGACCTTCAAATTCAATTCCATTATGGCATTGCAAACAGGTGAGCAAGCCGATATCCTACAGCTTTTGTTTATTGTCAAAATCACTCTAAGAGGAACCCATGACTGCGTACTTAATGCTTTATGAAAAAACAAAATTTTGGATTCCTCATATTGGAAGGGTTTGTAAACAATAGAGTAAATGTGGGGTTCGAATGATGGTATTTGTCTATAAAAAGGAATGAAACCGCTTACCAGTATTTTCTCTGTAACCGGCCTTACCAGGTTCGAAAGGATACAACGCAAGCAAAAAGACAGTTGTATCAAGCACTAATTTAAATCTTTAATATATGCGAAAAAATGAATGTGAATAAATGAAATTATAGTTTTGTTGACAGTAGATGAAAGGAAAGAGTGAGAATAGAAGGCTCAGTGCTGTTTTGCAGTTTAGGTAGAGTACCTTTGGAGCTGGTTAGCGACTGGGCAGGACAAAGCTACAAGCCAGCCTTGTATAGCACAAAGCGACATTGTTTTTACAAGCAAAAAGGATGCATTATACAATGCTGTATTGCAAAGTTCAAAAGTATAACCTCTGCTAAAAGTGACTGGAACAAAGTAAAGCCTCCGAGATACAAATGGAAGATTGTAAAGGTATTGTTCAATACTGCCTCATGTGAAATGGTTATCTAAAACATAATTATGGGTAAAATTAACATTAATCATGTAAACTCAAGTCACATCATTCATGTACATAATTATAACAAATAAATTCAAAGGACTGAAAGCACTGTGTTACATCTCTTTTCTACAGTGTTACCTAGGGCCTTCCTTCCCAGATTCATAAAAACAAACATTGTTTGATAAAGGGAGAAGGTGTGGGGACCTTGGTTTGACTACCCCAGGGAGTTGCTGGAAGTAGCTTTCAGAAGGGCAGAAATTAAGAAAACAAAAGTTCACTGATGTTGCAATATGGCTGAAATACCATTGAATTTTAAAATGTTGAAATACTCTTTTCACATAGGAGCAGCAGCAGTAGTGCATGATGCTTGTATGAGCAATCAGGTCATCAGCTGCACTTTTTTCTTCAGCAAATACTTAAATACCAATATATTTTCAGATAATCCAGACTTAACTTTATAACAGTGTGGTCTGATTAAAAAACACCAGAGCTAGATGCATTGATATTATCAGTTTATGACCCCATAGCCAGCCATGCAAACAATTGCTTATATCTTGCAGATTAAGGAAAATATTGGGGTAATAAAAAGAAATGCTAGTGATGAGCAATTTTTCATATCACAACAATGTTTTGATATGTTTTCATGCATTAACAAGCACATGTTTTCACAAATTACTGATTATAGATTCCCTCTCAGAATGTTTGTTTACAATACATTTTATTTGCTTCAATGTAAACAATATACATCACACAAAATATAGCTCTTACTCAATAAATGTTTCATTATCAGTTTATATTATTGTTTTTGTTTGGGATGATAGGTAAATTGAAATCACGTACCATAACAGGATAATTTATAAACCCAACTCGATGATGTTTATATTGTCAAAGTTCATGGTTTTAAAACTGTGTTCCTTAAAACGATGATGGAAACTGTTAATGAAAGGTTTATCAAGTTAGAATTACACAAGAATGGTAATTAGATACAAAATAGTCAAAGTGATGGTTGTGATGAATGGTCTGCTTTAAACAAGACCTAAGAGTAATTTAGTGTAAAATGGAGTGAAGAAACTGTTTTATAAATGGAAAGTTTACACATAGTTACCCTGAGCAAATAACAAGGGTACTTTTGTACACAGTTCAGATGGATATCAGACTTTACCATATAAAATACTCCTGCTGATATTTTGTTTGTTCTGCAGTAGACCAAATCGGAAAACTTTGTTGAAAGGGGAGAATTGGGAAACCTATTGTTTGTTCCATTTTGATTTTCCATATTTGACAAGACTATTTACAAACTGGTCAGGTGAACCATTGAGTCAGGATGGTAATGAGATCAACTTTTTGTATCTGGGTTTTATACATTTTATTTACAGTGGGTTCTGCTTGGCTCAGTGGTAAAGTGTAGGATTCATGAACTGGAGGCCCTGGTTTCAAGCCTCACTGGAACCATTGGGTTTTTTGTGGGAGTGAATGAAATTGTAGACTTGCCTATACTCCTCACAAAAAGTTAAGCAACAATAAATTACCGCTGCACCAGAATTTTATTATTACACATATAGACAATTTCATTGTATAAATATAATGAGTATGGAGTTACAAACCAGTCCAAGCAATTCCGTACTTCTATCAGATAATGTTTCTCACTTACAGGCTTTTGAAGTAAGGCACTGTCTAAATCCACATGCAAAAAAAGTGGTATACTACCCAGATGTTTTAAAATCTCTAAAATTTGTTCAATCTGCAACAGTCAGTACACGGTATGGCCACCATCAGCACGAATACAAGGTTGAACTCTTCTGAGTAATTTGAGTGGCCAGCAAGATCTCTAGATCTCAATCCGATTGAGCATACATGGGACATTCTCAGTAGGCGTGTCAGTGATGGAAATGTGAGGCCTCAGAACCTCCAACACCTTGAGCAGCTTTTGAGTCAGGAATGGCAGGATATTCCACAACAACAGCTGGACGGCTTGATGCCTAGAAGATTTTTAAGCTTGTATTCGTGCTAATGGTGGCCATACCGTGTACTGACTGTGTCCCAGTTGCAGATTGACCGAATTTTAGAGATTTTAAAACATCTTGGTAGTATACCACTTTTTTGCATGTGGGTTTAGACAATGCCTAGTTTCAAAAGCCTGAAAGTGAGAAACATTATCTGATAGAAGTACAGAGTTGCTTGGACTGGTTTTTAACTCAATACTCATTACATTTATACAATGAAATTGTCTATATGTGTAATGATAAAATTTTGGTGCAGCGGTAATTCGTTGTTGCTTAACTTTTTGTGAGGAGTATATATTAAAAGCATTTGCAGACAATGTATTAAAATGTTGGAATTTTTTTTTGAAATGGAAAAAAGAAAAAAACGAGAGAAAAGGAGACAATGCTGGTTACCAGCATCTTCTCCTTTTTCCTTTATATTTTCAAAAAAGCATCTTTCCTCAGAGTCGTTAACACTCAGGACAGTGTGGTAAAGAGTTAACATATGATCCATGCTCTGTGAAAAGGGGGCTTAATGCATCTGCGAAAAGTATCGACCCAGGTCAGCCTGCGCAGTCCGCGCAGGCTGACCTGGGCCGAAACTTTTCACTATTGGTCAATTTTCTGTATGTCCAAGAACCAATCTACCTCATGATTAAGTTGGTTGTTAAAAAAATTGGATATTATGGATCTATAAGTATGTGATGGATTTGTTGGAAGCATGGATCATGGAGATGCATTAAGCCCCCTTTTGTCAGAGCATGGCTCATATACATTTAAGGAATTGTGCTTGCATTTCTCAAAGCAGTGCTTCAAAAGCATATGTGAAAAATTCAGTCTATATTCTGATGTAAAAGTTCTCAAATTGAATGTCTAGTATCTTTTTTTGTAGTCCATCGTTTTTTGTGTGTATGATTGTTTGTGCAGTGTCCTTGACTTTGTTATTTGTCATCATGTATCATGGAATAGACAGCTCTGACAATGGCTTGTAGGCTCTATTTTTTCTGTCTTGCTGTGCATGTTTGTCTTGGGCCTCTTATTGAAATGCATTTTATAGTGCAAAATTTAATGCATTTTGTAGTACTTTCTAATCTTTTGAATAGTTTAGATTGCTGCTCTTGCTCTTTTAAAATAGAACTCTGCTCTGCTATGATGTACTGAGCAGTGCAGTAGTATTAGATATGAAAATCTTAAAGCTTCCTCGTTTCTCATCCAGTCTTATTCTGATAACACAACATCAAAATGACAATGGAAATGCTGTCAGGAGTAATGTTATTCTCATACACTCAATTGTAATTTCTTCAGTGCCTTTTTTGTATAATTGAGCTTCAGCTGCTTGATTTGAAGGCAAAGCATATTCCTAAGTAATTTTTGTACAAATTAACATATGCTTGCCATATCTTCCTTGTAATTTCATCCTTTCAATCCACAACGTTTCATATTCAGGCAATCCCAAGTCTTGCGCTGAACTTAGGTGTTACCATGGAGCCACATGTTCAGAAATCCCCAGACCCCAGTGTGTCTGTGATATCAATTGTCCAGACTGGGATTCTCCAACGGAGAATTATGTTTGCGGTGAAAACGGCATCACTTACTTCAGTGAATGCCGAATGCGAAAAGACGGCTGTCTCAAACAGAAAGATATTAGGATGGCTTATAGAGGTCCCTGTGAAGGTACTTATGTGTCAGTGTACATCATGTAGCGTACAGTCCTGTGCATGCCGTGTATAATGTGTTATTAATCTACCTTGTCCTGTAACAGTAAGTGAATAACCTTGTTTTATGTCAAATGGTACAATTTGTATAACCTCTAATAACCATTAATATTCCGTACCTAATAAGTGGGGATGGTATTCTTTGACAAAAACTGTGAGTTATTTACTAAAACCTGTGTTGTGGGTACTCAGAAACAGTTTCAAAACCCACAATGTAGGGTTTGGTGAAAAAATTAAAAGATTGTTTATCTTTGAATCCCATTCATGTCTGTAGCCCTGATCTCTTATTCACCAATTGGTCCAAATTTCATTCTAAGTCTTATTTTGAATTTAAAAAGTAACACAATCTGATTTGCTTAACCATTTGGTTTAGCCAAGTAGAAATTGCGTTACTTTGAAATTTGGAAAATTCTGGAGAAAAAGAATGCAATTAGGAATGATTGGTGAATATGGTACCTGATGGGTTTTTTTTATATCCATGATCCATATTCTATTAATGTGTTCCCTGTTGATCCAGAGTTTTACCATAGCACTTGACATACGAACCTTGTTTAGCCCTTAAAGTGCTTGAAAAAACCCAACAGAAATGTACTAGAAATATAACCCAAAAGTTGCAATTTCATGGTTGCTTTTGTATATAGTGTTTCAGCAAAGGGGACAGTTTATATGAAAGATCAGGCTGCTCATTTTGTGCAGCCTGATCTTGATCTACACTGGCCGTAAAGGCAAGTAAAGTGGTGAAAAGCAGTTTAAGGGTTAGCATTACAGATGTACCTTGTTTGCCATTTTATGGGTTTCAGAAATCTCAGAACCTGTATGATTAATGTGAATTAACAGTGTGGAGCCTCAGGCTGTTTGTTTAGTGTGGATACATTTTCAACAGTGTTTCACAACAGCCAGTTGGCCTATCAAGGAGCATTATTAGACCCTGGAGTTTCTTAAGCCAGTGTAACACTCTTTCTGAGCCACTGGCTGCTTTCCCATACAAGAAATTGAAATCAGGTTTAGCAGATAGAGAGGAAGTATCCAATAACAATTACCAGTACTATCATTTACAACTGGCTTGGTATAATGCATCATGGAGACACGTTAACCCCTTCCAAACAGTGCTGCATTTAAACAACCCTGAATAAGAAAGCTTTTAAAAATATCATGGGAAAAAAAAAAATGTTGTTAACCAGTATTTTCTCCTTTTCCTACAATGTTTTCTACCATTTCATATACAGGAATCATCTTTTGACCTTCAATGAATTTGTTGTCTGCAAATACTTTTCATGGGGTCATGTCTTTAATTTTGCCATTTGATCTAGAGTTAAACCCCCCTTTGCAGGAGCATGGGTCATATGTATAGAGAGAGAGGAACATTAGTGAAAATTTGGGATAGTTATTTCTCAACACACCCTAAAATAAATATTGTTCATAATGGGTTGAACATACTTTAACCCTTTACCACACAATGCTGACTTTTTACGACCCTGGGAAAGAAGCCTGCTGAAAGCATTGTGGGAAAAGGGGAAAATGCTGGTAACCAGCATTTTCTCCTTTTCCCACAATGCTTTCTACCCTATCAAAGAAAAATTGCACCGTCTGAGCCACATTGAAATCGTCGTCTGCAAATGCTTTCAATTTGTACCAGGCTAAAATTTTGTCGTCTGGTGAAGGGTTAATAATCTGAAAAGTGTATGTAAATATGCACACAAACAGAACTAATGAAAAAGGCAGACTCTTTCTGAGATGCAAATTAGTATAAACATCCATATTTTTTTTTCAATTCAATAATAAATAGTGTTTTTATTACTGAAACAAAAATAATAGGTTGATATATTATAGATAATGGTTTATCTTTCAGTTTAAACTAAATGGTAGACCTTGCTCGCACTTTGATGGGAAATGTCACGTAAAATACTATGAAGTTGTGACAAAAATCAACCATTAAAAATATCATTGTTCTTACTGTTAGTACACATTAATCTTTTGCTGATATTCTGTTGTAAGTATATAGAATTAAGATCAACATGAGAAATTAAAATACAAGACATTTCACAAGAGATTCCGTATTTCATATACACGAAATACAGTAACTGTTGTGGCATAACATCTTGGGGGAGGTGTTGCTTTTGAAACTTTTCAACCAAGAACTTAAATTTTGAACATTGAATGATGTTTTTTAGTTAATTTATACAAAAAGTATGGTGGCATATTTCTGCCGCGGATATGAGATAGCTATAGCGATAATTTAAGAGAACTATCATGATAAAACAAAGTTTCCAGGAAATATTATCTAGATAATAAAATTTTTCACGATAAAATTATCGCAATAATTCTAACTGTTATCATGATTTTTTTTTTTTTCTTTCATGCCCACAACTGACATTCACGATATCTATAATTAGATACGGTTTCGGAACATCTTCGTCTACTACCTTATGAATTTCCTTTTCCCTAAATGGCTTTAAAGTTGTTCGTAGGAGGCATTTTGAGTCGTCTTTGTGATTTTACAGACTTCTGTTCATTTTGAGTCTTGTCAAATTTACCAATTAAGCTACAATTGCTAATAATTTAAATTTCTACTTGCTGCAATCTTGTGAAGTCAAAAACTACCGAGTTCATCCAAATGGTGAATTTTCTATTTATAGATATCGAGAAACGGATAGAACTATCACGATAATTTTATCTCATATGTCAGCTTCGTGCACGATTGAGAAATTTTGCATTAGATAACAAGTTTATCGTGATATTTTTTTCAGGAAACTTTTCACTATCTTGATAAAATTTTCAGGAAACTTTGATTTATCACGATAGTTTTCTAACATTATCTTGATAGCTATCTCGTATCTCGTGGCAGAAATATGCCACCATAAAAAAGCAATCTCAAAAATTTAAAAATAATATAATGCAACCTTCCAAAATGTCAAACAAGTCTGAAATAACCATGTGACATGCCTTTGGTCTATAATTTGAGAATAAGTGTGGTTTGATTCTTTGCTTAGAGAATTTCTTTCTGAGGATTCATGATAGTCATTGCAACAGAATTCATTCCTCTTTTACCACTGACCATTGTTTCGATGATGGTCATGTAGGAAAGCAGCCAGTGACTAGGAAAGAATATTGTGCGGAATACTGGTGAAAAAAATTCCAGGAAAGCATGGATAGGTGCATTGACTGACGCGATTTATAGCTGAAATAATGTTGAAAACAGCATAAAACACCATACTATCAATCAACTACAAAAATTGCTACAACTGTTATGTGTCACTGAACGAAATGGCTACCAGAGCTAAAATTAGAAATACCTTTAAACAACTCCTCTTGTCCACTGTATATTTAAAAGAATTTTACAGTATTATTTCCTTGGGTGACCTTTCAACAGAATCACTCAAACTATTCTGCTCTGCTGCTCGGGATGGCTTCCAGTGCAAGAGATGTAAAGATTTTATACTAAACTGCTCCGTAATTGGCGAAAACATACTTTGAAATAATTTTACAAGAATTTTGCTGTTGAGAATCACCCTCCACAGGCATAGTCAAACAAATATGCTCTTTTGAACAAAGTGGGGACCAGAGAAAGAAATAATAAAAAGAAATGAAGCAATTGTCTTGCTGTATAAGAGGAAAAAATTTTAAATAATTTCACAGGCGTGTTCCTTCAGCGACCCTCAACCAAAACTCTTAAAACTGTTTGACTCTGAAGAAAAGAATGATCATCAGAGCTATAAATAGATGAACTCTACAACAACTTTTCTCCTGGCAATCAGGCCAATTTTGAAATGATTCCACAGATGTGTTCCTTTAAGGATTTGAAATATTTTGCAAAGAGCTAATAATAGGTCAAGAGGGCCTTTGGCCCTAAAGCACTCACCTGAGTAAAGTCTTCAAGGATTGAAATAGCTGGAGACCCCCTGGTTGTTATGATGTAAAGCACATGAGTGGTTTGGCCAATTTTCATGAAAATGTGGTGTCTAGAGTACACAAAGGGTTTTAAGATTTGTCCTAGTGACCTACTTTTTGACCATATCTAATCCAATATGAAACATGATTAAGATGTTATATAGAAAAACATTCTAAACAATTTTCATGGGTATCTCACTGAAAATTCGGCCTCTAAAAAGGTCAGAGCCTTTGGATAATATCTTTGATGAGTTTGAGATTGGGTCATGTCAAGTCAAAAAGTAGGTCAAGGGGCCAAATCTTAGAAAATCTTTGTGTGCACTTTAGATGCCACATTTTGAGCCTTTTACTCATGAAACTTGGGTGTTTGTCTTGCTAATAATATCTCGGACGACTTTGAAATCGGGTGACATCAGGTCAAAAAGGAGGTCACTGGGCCTAATCGTAGAAGAACCTTGTGTGCACTTTAGGGCCCACATTTTTTGTCTAATACGAGACATGCTTTATCAGAATGCTTGTCTTAATGATTTTTTGGACAAGTGAAAAGTTGGGTCATGTCAGGTGAAAAGATAGGTCACTTTGCCTGATCTTAAGAAAACCTTGTGTGTATTCTAGAGACCACATTTTCAGCCTGATATTCATGAGAATTGGTCAGAATGTTTTCTTGATGATATCACAAAAAGGTTGAAATTGGGTCATTTTGGGTCAAAAAGTAGGTCACATGGACAAATCTTTGAAAAACCACGTGTGCAGTCTGGAGACCACATTTTTATCCCAATGGTAATGAAAATTGATCAGAATTTTTGTCCTGATGATATTTCTGATAAACCCTGTGCACACTACAGAGGCCAAATTTTCAGTAAGAATCTCGTGAAAAGCCTTCTTCCTGGAGGGGGGAGGGGGGTTGTAAAAGGTGGGGATTGTGTGGTAAAGGGTTAAAACGTGTGACAATAATGAACTTGTACAGGTATATTGGAATCATTGTTCTTGGTTCATTAGATCTTTGAGAAGAAATTTATGAATGTTTTCATCGCATGGTTGTTATGGTTTCTATATTTGTGATTTACCATTGTTACATAGATGTAAGTGTAGTGAAAAAAATTAATCCTTTAGCACACAATCCCGAGTTTTAATGACCTGGAGGAAAAGGCCTTTTGAAAACATTTTGAGAAAAGGAGAAAATGCTGGTAACCAGCATTTTCTCCTTTTCTCACAATGTTTTCTGTCCTTTTATAGATGACTTCTATCATTTGGGCCACATTTAGTTTGTTGTCTGCAAATGCTTTCAATTTGGACATGTCTGAAATTTTGTGGTCCAGTAAAGAGTTAACGAAAGGAAGACTAGATCACTATACCAGCCATTCAGCAATAATGAAAATGGCTATTCATTCAGTCATGTACAATTAGGGAACCCACCATTCAATCATTCTATAAATCCATCATGCATTTGTGTAACTCTTTACCACACAGTCCCAACTTTTAACGACTCTTGAGAAAAAATGCTTTCGAAAACATTATGGAAAAAGGAGAAAATGCTGGTAACCAGCATTTTCTCCTTTTCCCATAATGTGTTCTACCTTTCCTGAAACCAATTTCAATTTTTGAGAAACATTTATCATGTTACTTGCTAATTGCTTTTGATTTGTACAAGTCTGAAATGTTACTGTATGGTAAAGAGTTGACTCTATCTGACTACAAAATGTTGGACCTCATCCATATTGAATGCATCTGAAGGCAGTACATTAAATGTGGCTCAAATCCATCAATATTTCAGTGAAGCAGTAAAAACACTGTGGAAAAGGGAGAAAATAGTTATGACCAGCATTTTTTTCCTTTTCAGCAGCCATCTTCCTTTTGATCCTTAACAAAGGAGATCAGTTGGTGAACAGATAACAAATGAATTGATTATTGATTTATTAATCTATCAGGAGTAATTGCATGTACAACTATTGTAAAATTGTGTGTTAACAACACTTACTCTTTTTTTACCCCCGCAAAACGAATGTTTTCAGGGGTATACTGGAATCAGCCTGTCTGTCCATGTGTCCGTCCGTCCGTGTGTCCGTCTGTGTACAAAATACTGTCAAAGCGCTGGCGTGGGTATAATGTCACATTCAGTGACAGCTCTAGTTTTTTTATGGATCAATTTACTCTTTAAAGGTCCAGAAAAGGCCAAAATATCAAAGTAGGTGCCATAAGACATCTAAATTTAAATCATACCATTTAAAAGTATGGAAAATATTGTGTTGATGACAGTCTGTTGTCGTGTGGTCGGGCCATATTTTAGTTGCTGGCAGAAAAAAGAAATTCTGAAATCGGGCAAAAAGTAAACAAAATTAAGACACAGCTACCTGGCAGGTTTTAACCTAGTTTTGAAATTAATTTCTCTGTCAGTGACTAACACTTGGACAGATTGTACAATGACAGATTGTCATCTTCACAATAATTGCCATATTTTTAAATGGTATGATATAAATTCAAATACATTTAAAAACTTTGTTTACATTTGGCCTTTATTGTTACTTTAACTCTTAAGCTACCAAAAAAGTAGCATTTGCAGATGACATACTATACATATATGGCTTGCAACGCGCGAAAAGGGGAATTCGGACATTTGCGTAAAGTGTCGTCTCGGATCAGTCTGCGCGGACTGCGCAGGCTAATCCGAGACAACACTTTATGACTACAGTAGATTTTGTGCTACAGTAGACTTGTGCAAAACAGAAAATTACATAGAAACGGAAAGTGTCGTCTCGGATTTGCCTGCGCGGACTGCGCAGGCTGATCCAAGATGATACTTTACGCAAATGTCCGAATGCCCCTTTTCACGTGTTGCAACCCATATGTGACTCAAAAGTTCAATCTTTTTTCAAGACAAGTAGAAAACATTTTGGGAGAAGGTAAAATGCTGGTTACCGGCATGTTCTCCTTTTTTCACAAAGTTTTCAAATGCCTCCCTTTCTCAGGGTCGTTAAAAGTCGGGATTGTGTGGTATAGGGTTAAAGGCCCAATATTGGCTAAAAAATCAATGCAGGTGTTAAAATGCATTTTGATTTAAATCATACCATTTAAAAGTATGGAAATCATTGTGAAATTGCCAATCTGTGATTGTGTGATCGGTCCAAATGTTAGACCCAAGCAGAAAAAATGAGCTTTAAAACCAGGCAAAAAATAAACAAAAGTTAGAGTGACCTGGCACCTTTTAACCTAGTTTTGAAATTAATTTCCCTGCCAGCATCTAACACTTGGACCAGCCATACAATAATAGATTGTCTTCTTCACAATAATTTCCTTACTTTTAAATGGTATGATTTAGATGCATTTTAACATCTGCTTTGTTTACTTTTGGCAGCTATCATTCCTTTAATGACAAGATATATTTTCTTTGTTTAACCAGATGTGTACATCAATCCAACACCGGTTCCCTATACAACTGGGTCGAGGAAGACAACACGCCATATACATGCCAGTAACTACATGACAAACATGACTCCAAAAAAGCCAAAAACTACTGAACGACCACCTTTAACCATAAATGGTATGGTTGTAGTTATATTGACCGACTAATTTTTTAGTAATTGACTACTTACCTTGATTAATGCAGTATTGATAGCATGCTGAAAATATATGAGCCATGCTCTGTGAAAAAGGGGCTTAATGCATCTGCAAAAAGTATTGACCAAGGTCAGCCTGCGCAGTCCGCACAGGCTGACCTGGGCCAAAACTTTTCGCCATTGGCCAATTTCCTGTATGTCCATATAGACCAGTATACCTAATGATACAGCTGGTCGTCAGACAAAATGGATTTTATGGATTCATAATTATGTGATAACTTGCATGGTATCATGGATCACATGCCAGAGCATGGCTCAATTATGTATTTGTAATTTGTCCATTTAACCCTGTACCACATAATCCTATGTTTTAATGACACTGAGGGAGAATGCTTTTGAAAACAATGTCGGAAAAGGAGAAAATGCTGGTTACCAGCATTTTCTCCTTTTTTCCACAATGTTTTCTACCCTTTTAGAAACAAGTCCAACTATTTGAGTCACAATAAATTTTGTCCTTTGAAAATCGTTTAATTTGGACCAGTCTAATTACTTGTTGATTGGTCAAAGTTTAAAACATTTAATTTTCTTTGCAGTGTATATTTCTTACATTTTGTCATTTTTTTAAGTTTGTTGGTCAGATAAGAGTCCATTTTCAGTGCTATTTCAGTTTATCATGCTAGCCAGTATACCTATCAACCCATTCACCCAACAACCCACTCAAGCATCCATCCATCCATCCACCCCTCCCTCCATCCATCCATCCATCCATCAATGCATGCATCCATCCATCCATCCACTGTGGGTTTTTTTTGCCACTAATATGCACAACACTGTACTTGGTGCTTTCTTGCATAAACAAATTTCAGACAATGTGTAGTGGTGAGAGGTAAAACCCTGTTGCTATCAGTTTCATCTATTCTTATGAAGAGTTTTGTCCAAGCAGGGATTTGAACTTGTGACCTCTAGAAAATTAGCCCAGCTCTTCTTGCACTCTGCTGTTTATTTAGTATTTTGATTTTTAGCAAAATACATATAAAATGGAAAATTCTATGCAAGTCAATTCTTAAAATTGAAAAGCTGGGCATATTAGACTAGTCAGTCAGCCTGTGTTAACCCTTTACCACACAATGACGCCTTTTAACACCCCTGAAGAAGAGGCCTTTTGAAAACATTGTGGGAAAAGGAGAAAATGCTGGTAACCAGCATTTTCTCCTTTTCCCACAAAGTTTTCTACCCTATCAAAGAAAGGTTGCGTCATTTGAGCCACTATGAAATTGTCTTCTGCAAATGCTTTCAATTTGGATAGGTCTTAAATTTTGCCGTGTGGTAAAGGGTTAAACAAGCACCTTAGGGATACTCAAAGTGTGCTTGCGTAAGTCTTACCCAGGCAACAAAATTTTGGACTCGTCCAAACTGAAAGCTTTTGCAGACGACAAAATACATCTGACTCAAAATTTGAAATCTATATTTCTAATAGTTAGAAAACATTGTGGGAAAACAAGAAAATGCTTGTTATCGGTATTTCCTCCTTTTTTCCACAATTATTAATTAGCTTGGCTGTTTTTGTCGTCGTCATCTGCGTTATTGTTGTCGCGCGAAAACTTTGACATTTTGTAATATCTCTGTTATTACTGGAGATATTTCCTTCAGTCTTGGGCAAGTTGTCAAATTCATATCAAAAGGGAAACTAAAAACAAAAGGGGCAGGTAACCATCAAGATATTTTTGACACAGTTATTCCCATTTTTCGACATATAACTTTCACTGAAAATCAAGCACTCACAGCCGAGCATTGTGCCTGCATGTGGTGCTCTTGTTTCAAAAGACTTCTTCCTCAGTACCGTTAAAAGTTGGAATTGTGTGGTAAAAGGATATAAGGCCGGTGCTTGCTTAATACAGATACATTTCAATATATTGATCTTGTCTAGGAACTCATACATACTTGCTTAAACCTTTACCAAACAACAAAATTTTAGACTGGTCTAAAGTTGAAACCATTTACAAACACTTGTTAAAAATGATAGCACTGGTAAGTATCCGGGAAAGTGTAGAAAACCTTGTGCAAAAAGGAGAAAATGCTGGTTACCAGCATTTTCTCTGTTTCCCACAAGGTTTTCAAAAGGGTATCTCCTCAGGGATGTTAAAACTTGAGATAGTTTGAACAAGAGTCAATACAGGTTGCTTTCTCAGTAAAGGTTGCCAGTAAGGTTTAATACTATTTTACCAAAATTTATCTTCTGTTTACAGATAGGATTGGAAATGTGTGCTTGGAGGACAGTTATTGTGATGTTCCGAACAGTGAATGTAGGCAGTCACTGTGCCGCTGTAAGGAAGGCTACATACCAACCATGGGAAATACGCAGTGCTCTGGTAAACTTTTTATATATACTGGATTTTCCCTATCAGATGCCCCCCCCCCCCCCCCCCCATATTAGCCGGCCTGATTTTGAAGAAAACAACAAGTTACTGTCATAGCCCTGGTGTTGTCGTCATCTGTGTTGTCTTCGTCATGGTGCAAAAACTATCACATTTTGTAATATCTCTGTTATTACAAAAGATATTTACTTCAAAATAGGACAAGTTAACGATCAAAAGGGGAACTCATATAACAGGGGTAGGTAACTAACAAAGTTTTTGGATACAGTTATGCCCCTTTTTTGACCTATAATTTTCATTTAATCAAGCCGAGCATTGGCATTGGTGCTCTTGTTAAAGCTCCCCAAGCTCTTTTCCAACTGTAAAGTGGACTTAATTTTACCACAAACTTCCAAGTTTTAGCCACCTGAAGGAAGTCAAGAAAGCTTTTCTTAAACATTGTGAGAAAAGGAGAAAATGCTGGTAACCAGCATTTTCTCCTTTTCTCACAATGTTTTCAACCCTTTCGAGGACACAAGTTATCAGTTGTGACACATTTAAGTTATAAGTTACAAATACTTTCCATTTGAGTGTGTCTCAAATTTTGTTGTTTTGTAGAGTTAACATATGAACAAGCCATCTATCAAGTTGGAATAAATCAGCGAAATAAATTAATGACATTGACATCATCCAAACTACTTCACACATCAATATTATTAAAACCTGACTTTGTGAATATACATACAATTTTGATAACATTATACACAAAAATACAGAAGACTAATCAAAATAACCTCAAAGAATGATATTGCATGTAAAGAGATGTGTATAGAAAGATGCGACTATAGGTAGAATCCAATGCATCCCTTTTTACGAATGCAACAAGACCTTGTCCGACTATACAGAAATGCAGACTGTTTTAATGTTCCTTTTGTTATGGATCTTCAATCAAGAGGGTTTACGAAAAAAGCAGTTGACAAATAGTAGACAGTGAATTTAGAAATGTACTAAAATGGGTATTAAAGTCATAGTGGCACATTTTCAGAATTTAACGGAATGAGCCAAAAGTAAAATACATAAAAGTAGTCCGTGAACACGATTATGTTCTACACAGAGTATATGCATGATAAGGAAAACCTACACAGAGTACATGCGTGATATGGAATGTGTATTCTGGTCAATATTTTACCGATAACATTGGAATTTTATTATACTGTAATGAATAATACTGTTTGATGTCCAAAAATTGGCACCTACTGAAACTCAAAGTTTATTATCATTTTTCAGCTGTAAAAGTGGAGCCCACTCAAGTTGTCCATGAAGACATTAACACCTGTACCCTGAACCCATGTCTGTATGGTGGTGTTTGTGTGCTGGATGATAACCTGGGCTACAGATGTCTGTGTGGGCTTGGGCGATCAGGAATCATCTGTAAAACCAGTGGGTTATTTAGCTTAACTCTTCAGCCATAGCAATGGTAGTATTTCTGACTTGTCAAAATTGCAACCATTTTGCAGACAACATATTGAATTTGGCTGATATGATTGTACTTGACTTTGAAAAATTAGAAAACATCATGAAAAAAGAAGAAAATGCTGGTTACCAGCGTTTTCTTCTTTTCCCACCATGCTTTCAAAGGCCTTCTTCCCTCAGGGTTGTTGAAACTTTGGATTGTGAAGTAAGCTGTAAAATGTAAATTATTCACTTTGTATTGAGTATGGAACAACTTCTTCAATATGCATCAGTCATTTTTATTGACTGCTTTTTGGAAACCTAACCAGTACTCTCAGTGTGATGGAGGTAATTTCAAAGGTTTACCCCTTTGATCCTGCTGATCACTCCATTTTAACGCAGAACTTTTGATGCTCTACCTCTATACTTATGTCTCACACTGTAGACTATATAGTGGCTGAACATTTACCCTGACAACAGTATCTTTTAACTCAGAAATTCTGATGCTCTACCTCTATACTTACATCTCACACTGTAGACTATATAGTGGCAGAACATTTACCCTGACAACAGTGTCTTTCAACGCAGAACTTTTGATGTTTACATCTATACTTATGTCTCACACTGAAGACTATATAGTGGCTGAACATTTACCCTGACAACAATATCTTTTAACACAGAACTTCTGATGCTTTACCTCTATACTTACGTCTCACACTGTAGAGTAATAGTGGCTGAACATTTACCCTGACAACAGTGTCTTTCAACGCAGTACTTTTGATGTTTACCTCTATACTTATGTCTCACACTGTAGACTACATAGTGGCTGAACATTTACCCTGACAACAATATCTTTTAACACAGAACTTCTGATGCTTTACCTCTATACTTACGTCTCACACTGTAGAGTAATAGTGGCTGAACATTTACCCTGACAACAGTGTCTTTCAACGCAGAACTTTTGATGTTTACCTCTATACTTATGTCTCACACTGTAGACTACATAGTGGCTGAACATTTACACTGACAACAATATCTTTTAACACAGAACTTCTGATGCTTTACCTCTATACTTACATCTCACACTGTAGACTATATAGTGGCAGAACATTTACCCTGACAACAGTGTCTTTCAACGCAGTACTTTTGATGTTTACCTCTATACTTATGTCTCACACTGAAGACTACATAGTGGCTGAACATTTACCCTGACAACAATATCTTTTAACACAGAACTTCTGATGCTTTACCTCTATACTTACATCTCACACTGTAGAGTAATAGTGGCTGAACATTTACCCTGACAACAGTATCTTTTAACGCAGTACTTTTGATGTTTACCTCTATACTTATGCCTCACACTGAAGACTACATAGTGGCTGAACATTTACCCTGACAACAGTATCTTTTAACACAGAACTTCTGATGCTTTACCTCTATACTTACGTCTCACACTGTAGAGTAATAGTGGCTGAACATTTACCCTGACAACAGTATCTTTCAACGCAGAACTTTTGATGTTTACCTCTATACTTATGTCTCACACTGTAGACTACATAGTGGCTGAACATTTACCCTGACAACAGTATCTTTTAACACAGAACTTCTGATGCTTTACCTCTATACTTACGTCTCACACTGTAGAGTAATAGTGGCTGAACATTTACCCTGACAACAGTGTCTTTCAACGCAGTACTTTTGATGTTTACCTCTATACTTATGTCTCACACTGAAGACTACATAGTGGCTGAACATTTACCCTGACAACAATATCTTTTAACACAGAACTTCTGATGCTTTACCTCTATACTTACGTCTCACACTGTAGAGTAATAGTGGCTGAACATTTACCCTGACAACAGTATCTTTTAACGCAGTACTTTTGATGTTTACCTCTATACTTATGTCTCACACTGAAGACTACATAGTGGCTGAACATTTACCCTGACAACAATATCTTTTAACACAGAACTTCTGATGCTTTACCTCTATACTTACATCTCACACTGTAGAGTAATAGTGGCTGAACATTTACCCTGACAACAGTGTCTTTCAACGCAGAACTTTTGATGTTTACCTCTATACTTATGTCTCACACTGTAGACTACATAGTGGCTGAACATTTACACTGACAACAATATCTTTTAACACAGAACTTCTGATGCTTTACCTCTATACTTACATCTCACACTGTAGACTATATAGTGGCAGAACATTTACCCTGACAACAGTGTCTTTCAACGCAGTACTTTTGATGTTTACCTCTATACTTATGTCTCACACTGAAGACTACATAGTGGCTGAACATTTACCCTGACAACAATATCTTTTAACACAGAACTTCTGATGCTTTACCTCTATACTTACATCTCACACTGTAGAGTAATAGTGGCTGAACATTTACCCTGACAACAGTATCTTTTAACGCAGTACTTTTGATGTTTACCTCTATACTTATGCCTCACACTGAAGACTACATAGTGGCTGAACATTTACCCTGACAACAGTATCTTTTAACACAGAACTTCTGATGCTTTACCTCTATACTTACGTCTCACACTGTAGAGTAATAGTGGCTGAACATTTACCCTGACAACAGTATCTTTCAACGCAGAACTTTTGATGTTTACCTCTATACTTATGTCTCACACTGTAGACTACATAGTGGCTGAACATTTACCCTGACAACAGTATCTTTTAACACAGAACTTCTGATGCTTTACCTCTATACTTACGTCTCACACTGTAGAGTAATAGTGGCTGAACATTTACCCTGACAACAGTGTCTTTCAACGCAGTACTTTTGATGTTTACCTCTATACTTATGTCTCACACTGAAGACTACATAGTGGCTGAACATTTACCCTGACAACAATATCTTTTAACACAGAACTTCTGATGCTTTACCTCTATACTTACGTCTCACACTGTAGAGTAATAGTGGCTGAACATTTACCCTGACAACAGTATCTTTTAACGCAGTACTTTTGATGTTTACCTCTATACTTATGTCTCACACTGAAGACTACATAGTGGCTGAACATTTACCCTGACAACAATATCTTTTAACACAGAACTTCTGATGCTTTACCTCTATACTTACATCTCACACTGTAGAGTAATAGTGGCTGAACATTTACCCTGACAACAGTGTCTTTCAACGCAGAACTTTTGATGTTTACCTCTATACTTATGTCTCACACTGTAGACTACATAGTGGCTGAACATTTACCCTGACAACAATATCTTTTAACACAGAACTTCTGATGCTTTACCTCTATACTTACGTCTCACACTGTAGAGTAATAGTGGCTGAACATTTACCCTGACAACAGTGTCTTTCAACGCAGTACTTTTGATGTTTACCTCTATACTTATGTCTCACACTGTAGAGTAATAGTGGCTGAACATTTACCCTGACAACAATATCTTTTAACACAGAACTTCTGATGCTTTACCTCTATACTTACATCTCACACTGTAGACTATATAGTGGCAGAACATTTACCCTGACAACAATATCTTTTAACACAGAACTTCTGATGCTTTACCTCTATACTTACATCTCACACTGTAGAGTAATAGTGGCTGAACATTTACCCTGACAACAGTGTCTTTCAACGCAGAACTTTTGATGTTTACCTCTATACTTATGTCTCACACTGTAGACTACATAGTGGCTGAACATTTACCCTGACAACAATATCTTTTAACACAGAACTTCTGATGCTTTACCTCTATACTTACGTCTCACACTGTAGAGTAATAGTGGCTGAACATTTACCCTGACAACAGTGTCTTTCAACGCAGTACTTTTGATGTTTACCTCTATACTTATGTCTCACACTGTAGAGTAATAGTGGCTGAACATTTACCCTGACAACAGTGTCTTTCAACGCAGTACTTTTGATGTTTACCTCTATACTTATGTCTCACACTGTAGACTATATAGTGGCTGAACATTTACCCTGACAACAGTATCTTTTAATGCAGAAATTCTGATGCTCTACCTCTATACTTACGTCTCACACTGTAGAGTAATAGTGGCTGAACATTTACCCTGACAACAGTGTCTTTTAACACAGAACTTCTGATGCTCTAGCCGAGCCCCGGTAGCTCAGTCGGTAGCGTGCAGGACTTGAGAACAGGGGGTCATGGGTTCAATCCCGGGCTCAGCCAATTTCCTTCCGAGGATTGATGATAGTCATTGCGACAGGATTCATTCCTCTCCCACCGCTGATCATTGTTTCGACAATTGGTTATGTGGGAAAGCAGCCAGTGGCTTGGAAGGAAAAATTGTGCGAAGGACTGGTAAAAGAGACTCCAGGAAAGCATGGATAGGTGCACTGACCGCCGCGATATAACTGAAATAATGTTGAAAACGGCGTTAAACACCAAACAATCAATCAATCTGATGGTCTACCACTATACTTATGTCTCACACTGTAGACTCTATAGTGGCTGAACATTTACCCTTACCACATTATCTTGTGTTTCATCCTCTATCAAACAAAAAAATTTCAGACTCAACCAAATTGAAAGCAAAGACAAAATAAATATTGCTCCAATGATGAATTCTGTTTTTGATAGGTTAGAAAACATTCTTGGAAAGGAAAGAAATGCTTGTTACCAGCATTTTCTCCTTTTCCCACAATGTTTTCAATAGCCTTTTTTTTTCAGGGTTGTTGAAACTCAGGATTATTTGGCAAAGACTTAAGCAACCTCGAGATAGAATTCTTTTAAGAACACTGCTGGGAAAAGGAGAAATTGCTTGAACGCAGAAAAATACTATTAGTTGAACTACTTTCAGTTTTTCTTCAGCAAAGCTTACAATATTGATCTGTTTGACACTTTCTACACAGACCTGTGTTTTAACAACCCAAGCAGTGTTTGAAAACTGTGGAAAAAAGAATGTTCTCCTTTTCCCACAATGTTTCTTACCCCATCAAAGACAGAAATCATCCTTAAATTTTGAGCGATATTTATTTTTTCTTTGCTTTCAATTTTGTTGAGTCGTAAATTTTGTTGTGTGGTAAAGAGTTAAAACTTTTATCACCTGGTAAAGGGTAAATAATTAAACATTGGGAGATATGTGATTGTTGGTGCAGTGATGTTATTACACTGCGAAGAAATTTCTTGCAATCTAATTGAATAATATGCTCCAAATATACATGTGTATTGCTACCCACTGGCAGTTCCAGGGAATAGTACAGTTTCCCTGTCATGCGCCCCATAGACACTTGACTTATAGGCTTACACTTCAATGCAAAAATTCAAGGAGTAGTCAACAAGACAAATACACCTCATTATCATCGAATTGAAGCATGTCTTCAGTTCAGGGTGACATGATTTGCCACACTGTGAACAAGTTTCCAAGTGCCCTGCCACCTGACCATACAACTAATAATGTTCTTTGCTTTTGTTACAGGTACATCTTTTGTGACGCCATCATTTTCTGGTTCCTCCTACTTAATGCTCAAACCTCTTGGAAACATCAGTGGGGATTTCTACCTGGACATCACCTTTCATGCTATGAACAAGGACGGCATTATTTTGTATACCTCCCAGTCAGATGATGGTACTGGCCAGTTTGTTTCCATAGCAATAAGTGATGGGCATGTTGAATTCAGGTATTGTTCAATTGACATCATGAAGGACCGAACCTGATAGCTCAGTCAGTGAAACACATAGGGCATGAAGCAAGGGGGTTGCTTGTTTGAAGGCGTAGTTCAACCAACAAGGATGGATGATTGTCATTGTGACAGGATTCATTCCTATCTCATTGCGTGTCACTATTTTCATCAATGGTTATGCAGGAAAGCGTCCAGTGGCTTGGGAAGAATATTGTGCAAAATACTGGTAAAAGAAACTCCAGGAAAGCACAGATAGGTGCACTGGTTGCCACAATATAACTCAAATAATGTTGACAACAAACGAACTGAGCCTCATGTTCTGTATACATACACTCCTATAAAATGGATGTTTTCTGGGGTAAACTGGAATAGGCCCATCAGTTTGTCTGTTGATATACACACTTGTAGGAAATTCTTACTTCAATTTTATAGCGACTTTTAGCCTGAAACTTAGTGTGCTTTATGAATTGAATAAATTGCTTTTGAAATTTAATCGCCCCTTTTTCTTCCATGTATTTTTAAGATTTTTTATTCTTGCTACGTGAGAACTGAAGTCATTTGCATGATAGTGGATTCTCACAATCAAGACTGTACTTTCACCGTGTTGTTTGATATGAACAAAATTTTGAAAAACAAAAAACAATTCTCCAGAGAGAATGTGTCTGACTGATTGTACGGGTTATTTTTACACATACTGAAAACTAATACAGCAGAGGTAAAATGAAGGAAAAAAAGATGTTCTTCTTTAATGCTTTAACCCTTTACCACACAATCCCAAGTTTTAACAACCCTGAGGAAAAGGCCTTTGCAAAAAATTGTAGGAAAAAGAGAAAATGCTGATAACCAGCATTTTCTCCTTTTTCCAAATGTTTTCTACCCTATCAAAGACAGAAATGATCACTTGGGCTACAATTATTTTGTTGTCTGCAAATGCTTTCAATTTGGACTAGTTCAAAATTTTGTCGTTTGGTAAAGAGTTAAAAAAACATAGTAGAATAAGCAGTAATTGCTTGTCCTAGCACAGGGGCCCTTTGCTACGATGTTTCAAAAAATCATTTATGGTTGTGAAGGGAAAAGTTAAACTGATATTGTAATGATTGAATACTTTGAAACCCACGAAATACATGAATATATGAGCTGTTGCTGTGATATGACTGAAATAATGTTGAAAGCATCGTAAAACACCATTTAAACAATCATTCAATACTTTGATTGCAGATTTGATATGGGAAATGGACCTGTGCAGATACGACATCCTCATCCAATTTTACGTAGAAGCTACCATCAAGTGATCGCCAAAAAGCTTGGCATGAACGCCATGTTGGTTGTAGATGGTCTCGAACCAGTCGCTGCAATCAGCATTGGAGAGGAGAAAACTCTTAGCCTTCTAGGAAAACTTTATTTAGGATATGTACCTCAAAACCTTAGCTTGTAAGTACATGCATTCAATGATGAGTTATTTGTAACTTTTTACCCCACGACAAAATTTTAGACTTTTTTACAAATTGAAAGCATTTGCAGTTGATGAATTTTATATGGCTCAAATGATGGGTTATGTCTTTGAAAATGTTGAAAACATTGTAGGAAAAGGAGAAAATGTTGGTTACAAGCATTTTCTCCTTTTTTCACAATGTTTTTAAAAGTCTTCTATCTCATGGTCATTAAAGAACCTGATTGTTTGGTCTTCCTAAAAGTGATGAAATGGACTAAAAGTGATGAAGGAGCCTGACACATATTATTTTTTTCCTGATTTGATTCAAAGAAATATTATTATGAGCCACAAAATCTTAAATTGTGAGCATTTAATGATGAATGATGAGTTAACCTTAGCCTGGGTTCCAGTCCGTTAATTTTTTTCCTTGTCTATCATTCAAACATTACTTTGACAATAATAAAAATTGACGGCCTGGGGACATTCTGGTTTCATACTTCAATTCCTCTGTTGCATTCATCACATTGCTGATGCTACTGATAAGTTTCTTACCAATTTTTCGCTTTCTTCCCTGGCCTATATCATTCTCTACAGATGTTCTTCCTTCTGAAAATGTCAATGCCGCTTGTAGACGAAGGCTCGGCACACCTTTAGCTTAAGCTCTGCTTTTTCCAGCATCTCTCTCATCTCAGCCGGTGTTTTTCGGAGTGCAACCAAGAACTTTATCATCAGTCGTTGCTCCGTGGCTTTGGACAACGTCATGTTTTTTCTCTGAAAGAAATCTGGTTGCTTTGGTCAATAAACAGTTTTCAAATAACCCTTGCAAATTTGACGTTGAAATTCAATACAAACAATGATGTAAGATCATGTTAAATACATGTGCAGTATTACAACTTTTTTCCCACTGTATACTAGTAGATGTGAGCTCAGTTATGCGATGTAAAAATTCGAATGTCAAAATTCTGGGGGTTGCGCCTTGTGTCTAAACTTCCGTTGCTATAACAGCCGTAATTTTGAATAAACTGTAAAGATACCATAAGCATGTTGATTAATGAACTGGAATTAAGTTGCACCTTATCTATACCAGTTTTTATAAATTTCCATTGAGCCTAAGTGTAAATATCTGTAGTGTCTACGTATTTTTTTAATGGCCCTCGTATAATTAGATTATGGGCACAATTCATACTCATGGGGAGACCCTCAAATGTCCCTAGGCGTTAATAATAAAGGATAGCTACCAAAGATTGACAGTACACCGAGATTATGACAATGTGATAGGAAGTAACTAATAAATCATTGCCGCCTGGACCCAGGCTAAGTTAACCTTTACACCTTTAGCTTTTCAAATGGGTTGTACTAAATTGAACTCTTCACCCAAGAACAAAATTTCGCATTTGACATAATGAAATGTACCTCAAATGATAGAATTTGTCTTTGATAAAGTTGAAAACATTTTGGGAAAAAGGAGGAACAGTTACTGCTTGTTACCAGCATTTTCTTGTTTTCACAGTGTTTTAAAAAGCTTTCTTTTTTACTCCGGGTCAATAAAAGTGGGACTTATCATTTGATCCATATGTATGGTAAAAGGTTAAATTCAAATACCTGATAAAACAAAGCAGAAAACATTGGATTAAAGTAACAATAAAGGCCAAATGTAAACAAAGTGGTTGTTTAAATGCATTTGAATTTATATCATACTATTTAAAAGTATGGAAATTACATGTATTGTGAAGATGACAATCTGTCATTGAAAGGTCAGCCGAAGTGTTAGTCACTGACAGAGAAATTAATTTCAAAACTAGGTTAAAACCTGCCAGGTACCTGTGTCTTTTGTTTACTCTTTGCCTGATTTTTAAAATTCTTTTTTCTGCCAGCGACTAACATATGGCCGGACCACACGATAACAGACTGTCATCTCCACAACATTTTCCATACTTTTAAATTGTATGATTTAAATTTAAATGTATTATGACACCTGCTTTGATATTTTGGCCTTTACTGGGCCTTTAAGATAACTATGAGTTTGTTTCAGGAGGTCATGTTGGTAACTATTTTTTTCCCTTTTTCCCCACATTGTTTTCAATCCTTTCAGAGACATTTATCAGCATTTAAGGTACACTGAATCTACCATCTGCAAAGGCTTTCAATTTTGACCAGTTTAGAATTTGGTTACCTGGTTAAGAATTAAACCTTTTTCCACATGACAAAATTTTTGACTGGTCAAAATTGGATGCCTTTGCAGGCCACAAACAAAATGTGGATCGAATGATAACATTTGTCTTTGAAAGGATGTAAAACATAGTGGGGAAAAGGAGAAAATGCTGGTAACCAGCATTTTCTCCTTTTCCTGCTTTGTTTTCAAAAGCCTTATTCTTCAGAGTCATTAAAAGTAGGGATTGTGTGGTAAAGGGTTAATCATGTTTGTCCAGGTTATTTTTTAGGCATACTGAAAACTGAAATAAAAGGTTTAAAATGATAAACATTTGAAGGAAAGAAAGATGTTCTTTTTGAATGCTTTGAAAAACATAGTAGTATGAGCAGTGATTCTTTGTAACAGTGTTGTAAAAGACTGAAGATTGCTTTCATTTACATTATTTTAGCATACAGGAGAAGATAGGTGTGAATCTAGGTTTTGTTGGCTGTATACAGAGTCTGAGTGCTGGACAAATAGACAAGTACAAGTCATACAGGTTAGATTATCCCAACCCCAACAGGGAAATACTAGATGGACTAGACGTAGGTAAGGAATGAGTTTTCTCAATTTTAACAGTCCCCATTCTCTTATCTCTCTTCACACATTGCTCATGCCGAGTCCCAGTAGCTCAGTCGGTAGCGTGCAGGACTTGAGAACACGGGGTCCAGGGTTCGATCCCTGGCTACGACCCCTGGCTCGGCCAATTTCTTTCCGAGGATTGATGATAGTCACTGCGACAGGATTCATTCCTCTCCCACCGCTGACCATTGTCTCGACGATGATTATGTGGGAAAACAGCCAGTGGCTTGGAAAGAAAAATTGTGCGGAGCACTGGTAAAAGAGACTCCAGGAAAGCATGGATAGGTGCACTGGCCGCTGCGATATAACTGAAATAATGTTGAAAACGGCGTTAAACACCATACAATCAATCAATCAATCAATCACACATTGCTCATAGTATGCTTCTTAGGGTAGGCTTTTTTTTTGGACATTGCATGAATGTGCTGGCTTTAGTACCTCCTATTTGGTATTAATCTATTGAAATGAATAGACAGAAGTTTGTGATTGGTTAAAAGTGTGGACATCTTTATTCCAAAGGCCCCTGCAGGCCTGGCTGCCAAATTTACGCCCTCTACCTTTTTTTAAAAGGTATTTGAGTTGTTTTTTATTTGTTTGGTGTTTAACTCTTACCAAACGACAAAATTTTGGCCTTGTCCAACTTCAAAGCATTTGCAGTTGACAAAAAAAGTCTAACTCAAAACATGAAATTCATCTTTCTTAGAGTAGAAAACATTGTGGGAATAGGAGAAAATGCTGGTTACCATCATTTTCTCCTTTACCCATTATGTTTTTTTTTAAAGGCTTATTTATCAGGGTTGTTGAAACTGAAGGTTGTATTGGAAAGGGTTAACCATGTTTTAAGAAATTGTTTTACTAATACAATCAAAGCAGTTGCACATATTTATGTGTTCCTTGATTTTCCTATACAAGTATTTCGCACAAAACACATTCCAAGTGGCTGGCCTGCTTGTCTCGATAAACATTACCAAAAAGAAAGTTTAGTATTGAGAGAGAGAGAAAAAAAATTGATCTTTGAAAAGAGCTTGCCTAAGTTGGAAGTTGAGCTTACAAATGCTGGATTACAAGCCATATACATGGATTACATCTTAATGACTTTTTGAAAAGGCTTTTGAAAACATTGTTGGAAAAGAAGAAAATGCTGGTAACCAGCATTTTCTACTTTTCCCACAATGTTTTCTTCTCTATCTAAGAGAAATCTCACTACTTGAGCAACCTTTGATCTACAAATGCTTTCAATGTGGACATGTCTGAAATTTTGTTTTTTGATAGGGAGTTAACCCTTTACCACACAATGACGCCTTTTAACGCCCCTGAAAAAGAGGCCTTTTGAAAACATTGTGGGAAAAGGAGAAAATGCTGGTAACCAGCATTTTCTCCTTTTCCCACAAAGTTTTCTACCCTATCAAAGAAAAGTTATGTCATTTGAGCCACTATGAAATTGTCGTCTGCAAATGCTTTCGATTTGGATAGGTCTTAAATTTTGCCGTGTGGTAAAGGGTTAAAAGGGCAGTTTAAAGGTTAGCAACTTCTTCTAAAGCTGTTCATGTTCTCTTTGGCTTTAGCTTTTTTGCAAAAAAAAGCCTCAGTATTAATTCTATTGCATTTTTAGCTTGACAGCTTTCAAAGAGCTTTCAAAGAAAATTTGTTGTACATTGTTTAGGTCCTTGTGAAAGAAATCCATGCCAGAGTTTACCATGTCTGAATGGGGGTTCCTGCATTATACTGAATGAAGATATATATCAGTGCCTTTGTCCTAAAGGTCATTCAGGTAAGTTCAAGGTCACCAGATAGTATGTGTACTACATGTACAGACATTGACTTTAAAATTCAATAAGTTGTTGTGAGAGAAATCCATGCCAGAGTTTACCATGTCTGAATGGGTTTCCTGCATCATACTGAATGAAGATGTATATGAGTGCCTTTGCCCTAAAGGTCATTCAGTTAAGTTCAAGGTCACCAGATAGTATGTGTACTACATGTACAGACATTGACTTTAACTCCTTCCATACCATAGACTACACCAGAAGCTATTGTGGACAGCGTAGATCAAGATCAGACTGCACAGAATGTGCAGTCTGATTTGTATCTACACTGTCCACTGCTAGATTGTAAACGAATGATGTCTTGATTTTGTAGCTAAACTGCATGTGTAGCTACTGAGTAAGTGCTAATTATTTATCTAGTAGTAAAAGAGTTAACATGCGATAAATTGTGAGTTACCCAGTCTGTGAGAATGTCAGACAGATGCAATGGATTGCAACAATCCATAGTATGGTGTTGATTTATGATTATTAAACACCTATTATCTCATCTTTTTCACCTACACAAAATCATCGTTTCAGCATTACCATCATCGTATCATCCTTATTGCATGTTTCACTTCACATTACATTGGAAGACAACTTTGTAAAAATGACTTATTTCAGGTTTTTTTTTTTCCTTGAAAGATTTTTTTGAATGTTTCAACCCTCTGAAAATAAAGCTCATTATTACTATTATTATTTAGGCTGTCTTTGTCAAAAAACGGTGTAGATCTCAGATTAGGCTAATTATTATGTGTTGTCTGACCCTGATTTTAAAGTCTCTGAAAGAACAACATCACACTATTTATTTTAGATCTGCATGAATTGCAGTTTAACTCTGTGTCACACAATCTTGACTTTTAATAACCCTTAGAAGAAGAAGACTTTTGAAAACATTTTGGGAAAGGAGAAAATGCTGGTTTCCAGCATTTTCTCCTTTTTCCCACAATGTTTTCTAACCTTCTAAACATAAAGTTCAGATTTTGAGTCACGTTTATTTTGTCCTTTGCAAATTAATGGTTTCAATTTTAATAAGTGTAAAATTTTGTTATTTGGTAAAAAATGAAATGACAGTCAAGTGAGAACATGTGGCAAAAAGAGTTATTTGTTATATGCTCATTAATCGTATTTTCTACAAAGATCATTTTGTTCAGAGTTTTTGTGAATGTTTTGTTTCATTCAAGTTTTGAAATTTTCATTTTTGCAGGTGCAAATTGTGAAGGACCAGTCAATTTATGTACTCACAGTCCATGTCACCAAAGCGCTACCTGCTCTATTTCTGATCTAGGGGACATAATTTGTCATTGTCCAGAAGGCAGAGAAGGTCTTTATTGTGAATATGGTGAGACATCTGTGTGTGACATTCCAATGACAAAATTATTAAAATGCTTTTCCTTATTTTTGTTGAGCCCGATTGCGGTGAGTGAGACGTACCATTGATGACACTAGCTTGGCTGTTTTCAAAGAAAACGATGAGGTATTGTCGTAGCCCTGGCGTCATCGTCTGCATCTCTGTTATAACTGAAGATATATACTTCAAACTTGGACAAGTTGTTTACTATCAAAAGGGAAACCTATACAACAAGGGCTATCAAAGTATTTTTGACACAGTTATGCCCCTTTTCCGACATAGAATTTTCACTGAAAATCAAGCACTTGCAGCCAAGCATTGGCACCCCTATGCTGTGCTCTTGTTTCACAATGTTTTCTGAAAGACACCTCATTTGAGCAGCATTAAATCTGTTACCTGCAAATGCTTTCAACTCCATCAAAGTGAAAATGTTGTAGTCTGTTAAAAGACTTATGGAGGGGTTGATTCATTCCATAACATTTCTAAATAAAAAATCTTGTCACTACAATTGTTATTTCAAGGGAAATAAATTTTAATAGGCAAGTATTATGAAACATGTATCAGTAGTTATCCTTCTTTGAAGAACATCTTATGAACTCTTCCACACACAACAAAATCTTAGACTTGTTCAGATAGAAAGCCTTTGCAGATAATTTAAATGTGGCTCAAATTATGGGGTTAGTCTTTGAACAGGAAAAAAATATTGTGGAAAAAGGAGAAAATGCTGGTAACCAGCATTTTTTCCTTTTCCACAGTGTTTTTTCAAAAGTTCTCTTCCTCAGGGTTGTTAAAAATCGGGATTGTGTTGTAAAGAATTAAATAGACCCATGGAAAATAGTCTTTCTTTAACTTTTACTAGACAACAAAAATACAGACTTGACTGGGGTCCTGCTTGGGTCAGTGGTAAACTGTAGGACTCGTAATTTGGAGGCCCATGACAAAGCCTCTCTGGAAGCATTGGGTTTTTTACTCCATTGGCCAGTAGCCAGCCAGCTTACGTCATAGCTCTGTGTCCTTCATGCATCCACGTGTGCACTTATGCACATGTCCATGCATTTCATTTTATTTTAGACTTTCTCTCCATCAGTTCGAGGAAATTTATATATGGGATGCTAAAAAAATGAAACTTAGGTTGTTATTCAGCCAGAAAGACCCAAATATGGTAGTTTTAATGCCTTTTAGACCAGATTATCAAAATTAAATTTATATGGGACAATGTAAATCCAAGATCGTACTTCTCATTTGGTGCAGACTGATCTGATTCTGCATTTTCCTCATTAGCATGTTAGGCTGTGCTTTGCTTCTTAAGAGTTAAAAACACATTAAGTGTAAATGTTCTGTTTCAGAAAAGTTGCCGGAAATTCCTGTTCCACTTTTTACCGGGAATTCATACATGATTTTACATGTACATGATATTCTAGCTGTCTCAATGTCGGTTGAGATGTGGTTTTTAACCACGGACAGAAATGGTATGTATTTGTATCCTAACACTTTACCTCTTTTCAACATGATTCAGAGTTTTATCAGTCCTGAGAAAGAAATCTTTTGAAAACATTTCTATTTTTCCTTCAGTGTTTTCTTTATTATCAAAAGCAAATTCCATCATTTGTTCCACATTTACTTTATTATCTTCAAATGCTTTGGACTTGGACAAATCTTAAATTCTGTCATTTTGTAGAGAATAAACTGTTCACCACACAATCCTGAATTTAAAGACCCTGTGCAGGAAGGCTTGTGAAAACGTGGGAAAAGGAGAAAATGCTGGTAACCAGCATTTTCTTCTTTTCCCACAATGTTTTCTACCCTATCATAGAACTTAAGCTCATTTATACCAATTTTGATTTTGTTGTGTGGATACATTTTGAATTTGGAAAGGGTCTAAAATGTGATGTTTGGAAAAGGATTAGGGAAGAGGATTTTGAAAATATTTTTAGGAAAAGAAGATGATGCTGGTTACCAGCATTTTCTCCTTTTCCACAATGTTTTCTACCTCTTTAGCATCTGATCTCATTGTTTAGATTACATTTGATGAGAATGAAACTTACCATGGATAATTAGTATCAAGGATGCTGCTAAGACTCTTCAAATGTTTATGGCAAGTTGAGATATGACCTATTTTTGTAGAGTCAGACATCAGGGATACTATATTACCTGCAACTCACGAAAAGGGACATTCCGACATTTGGGTAAAGTGTCATCTTGGATCAGCTTGCGCAGTCTGCTCAGGCTGATCCGAGACAACACTTTCCAACTACATTTGATTTTGCCCTACAGTAGATTTGCGCGAAGGAAAATCATGTAAAGTGAAGTCTCGGATAAGCCTGGGTGGACTGGGCAGGCTGATCCGAGTCAGCACTTCACCCTAATGTCCAAACCCCCCCTTTTTGCATGTTGCATGCCATATACTGTATGTTGCATAATGAAAAAAAAAAAAAATGAAGATTTTGTCTGAAACCAGAGGTCCTGCAAGGCTCAGTGGTAAAGTGTGGGACTTGTAATCTGAAGGCCTGGGGTTCAAGCCTCACTCAAGGCACAAGGTTTTTTATGGGAATGTCAGTTGGCATTACACTGCAGAGCCCTAGCTTAGTACTGGTGAAACCTTGGACTTGCATAAATTTATGAGCTGTCATTATGATATGTCTAAAGAAATGTTGAAAGCAGCTCAAAACACCATTCAGTCAATTGTCTTAACTCTTTACCACACAATCCTGACTTTAAACATACCTGAGAAAGAAAGTCTTTGAAAGCATTGTGGAGTAAAAGGAGAAAATGCTGGTCACCAACAATTTCTCCTTTTCCCCATAATGTACCTCCCAATAATGAATATTGATTTTTTAGTCACATTTATATTTTGGTCTGCAGATGCTCCCTGGGATCAAAGATATCCCCAACCCTCTGGATTACATGTTTTATGCAGTTCTTTAAGAAAACATTAAGAAAATCTTTGTGTCTGAAACAATAAGATGCTCAGTGAAAAGGGGGTAAGTTGTCACATAATTTTAAGTCTATTTTGACTAAATAATAGCAGAATCATGAGGCAGAATGCTCCTTTGACAGGCATGAAATTTACCAACAACAGAAAGTGTGGACCCAGGTCAGCCCACGCTGACTGCACAGGCAGATAAGAGTAAATACTTCATGGAGTTGCATCAAACCCCCATGCTCTGTGAAAAGGGGGCTTAACGCATCTGCGAAAAGTATCGACCCAGGTCAGCCTGCGCAGTCCGCGCAGGCTGACCTAGGCCGAAACTTTTCGCTATCGGTTAATTTTCTGTATACCTGAGGACCAGTCTATCTCATTATTAAGTTGGCTGTTAATAAAAGTGGATATTATGGATCCATAAGTATGTGATGGCTTGCTCGGTATTATGGATCACGGAGATGCATTAAGCCCGCTTTTGTCAAAGCATGGCTCATTTATAAATATTTTTCCCATACTAGGAATGTTGCTGGTTTCCAGTCAGTTCTTAAATGGTTTAGGAGACTTCATATCCTTAAACATTGATGACCTTTTCTTAGAGTTTAGATACGACCTTGGTGATGGTGTAGTGGTAATAAGGTGAGTGACCTTGACCTTCGGCATTTTATTTGTAATGAATGATTGTCTTGCAGGGGTTCTTTATTGTGGTACATCTTTTTAAGATATATATTTTTTATTTAGCTCATTGAAGCACTAACTACATAAGATATGCTTTTGTGATCATGCTGTGTCTGTCTTGCATTGTCAGCTTGTAACTTCTGTATACTTTATGGCCACATTACGTCAAAAGATGGGTCACTTTAAAGGCTACATATATTCACGGAAACTCTTGAAACTTGGTGAGGATGTTTGTCTTGATGATATCTCAGGCAGTTTGAAAATTTGACTCTTACAGTCAAAAAGGTCTCTAAGTCAAAACTTAGAAAAACTTTGTGTGCACTCTAGAGGCAACATTTTCAGTCCAATGTCCATTTATGATTGCTCCCATAGAAAAACCTTGTGTGCAAACTATAAGATTTTCAGCACATCGCTCACGAAAGCTTGGCCAGAATATTTGCCTTAGTAATATATTGAACAAATTTGAAAATGACTCAGCTCAGGTAAAAAACTAGATGAGTAGGTCATATAAGATAAAAACATTGACAATACTTCATATAATTCTCTCAAAGGTACCAAGGCTTAGGTGAGCAATTTGGGACAATCATGGCCCTCTTGTTTAGTTGTTCATTTTAATTTGCTTTACATCAAATAAATTTCAAGTTCAAAATCTTAAAATTTCATCTACTGTTATATCTGTTAATGTTTTTCATTCATGTACCAGTCTCAGATCAACTGAAAAATCAGCAAAGAAAAGGAAAAAAGGACTATTTTTAGTTCATTCTGTGGTTGAGTAGAAAAATATCAACTAGACAATCAGCAAAAATAGCAGAAGAAAAGAAGGTCTTCAAGGTTTTTCTGTGGTTAATTCATTACCACATGACAAAAAGTACACTTTTCCAAACTGAAATCATTCATAGATAACAATTTAAATGTGACCTAAATGATGAAATTTGTCTTTGATAGAGTGGAAAACATAGTGGGAAAAGGAGAAAATGCTGGTTACCAGCATTTTCTCCCTTTCTCACAATGTTTTCAAAAGGCTTCTTCCTCAGGGTCGTTAAAAGCCGGGATTGTGTGGTTAAGGGTTGATTGAAAAATTCTGAGTATCCTACTCTAAAAACCCAAAGTCTCAACCAATAAACATTAAATCTAATTTCCGGGAAAAAGTTTAGAATAATATGACCAAATACTTGAGTAATCTTCCTTCTAGCCATATTTGACGCAATTTTTTCTGCCTCTTCACCCTTTAAGTCCTTTGCCACATCGCAACATTTTAGACTCAACCATATTGAAGGGATTTGCAGATGACAACTCAAAGATTTTTTAAATGATTGTAGTTGTCCCCTTGAATATCTAAAAACACATTGTTGGAAAAGGTGAAAATGCTGGTTACCAGCATTTTCTCCTTGTCCCACTATGTTTTCAAATGCCATCTTCCTCAGGGTCATGAAAATTTAGGATTTTGTGGTAATGGGTTAACCAAACTTTGCTTAGTTTACAACTCGGAGAAAGGCTTCTTTTTAAAAACATCATTGGAAAAGGTGAAAATGCTGGTAACCAGCATTTTCACCTTTTCCCACAATGTGTTCTATCATGTCAAAGACAGATTAATTTGTTGTCTACAATTGCTCTCAATATACACAAGTCCAACATGATGCAGTCTAGTGAAGAGTTAATTATGAGTGTATAGGAAAGTGCAGTGAAAGATCCTGCAGGATGCAATCATTGTATTTCCTCAATATTTACATTTATCTTATATTTAAATCAGTAAGCATTTTTATCTTCTCCTACAGAGCCTTTCACAGCTATTCATGTCTTCGCCCCCCCCCCCCCCCCCCCCGCCCCCCCCCCCGTCAGGGTCGGGAGACATGTTGTTTTTCTCCGTGCGTCTGTCTGTCTGTCCGTCACAAATCATGTCCGCTCTATGACTCAAAAACCTTTTAAGATATTTTGATAAAACGTCACACATTTGTGAAGCACCATGAGACGAAGTGTCATGCACAAGAACCATAACTCTGGCTTGTATATTTTTCCAGTTATTTCCCTTTGATTATTTTCCTTCACAAATCGTGTCCGCTCTATAACTCGAAAACCTTTTAAGATGTTTTAATAAAACTTCACACATTTGCAAAGCACCATGAGACAAAGTGTCATGCACAAGAACCATAACTTTGGCTTGTATATTTTTCCAGTTATTTCCCTTTGATTATTTTCCTTCACAAATTGTGTTCGCTCTATAACTCGAAAACCTTTTAAGATGTTTTAATAAAACTTCACACATTTGCAAAGCACCATGAGACAAAGTGTCATGCACAAGAACCATAACTCTGGCTTGTATATTTTTCAAGTTATTTCCCTTTGATTATTTTCCTTACTCATTTTACGTACAATTTCATGTCCGCTCTATTACTCGAAAACCTTTAGAGAAAAATGACCATTATTTTAGTTATGAATTGCCTTGGTGACATATCAATCCTTCTGACACCAAAAAGGGGGGAGACATCTGTTTTTTTGTAGAAAAACAAGTTCTAGTTTTTCACTGAGAACACCATAGATCAAGATCAGGCTGCACAAAACATTCAGTGTAATCTTTTATCTTTATGATCCGCTTACCTGTGACATTCTGTACAACAGTAAAATTGAAAATGATATCATGTGGGTCATATTGCTAGATTTTGGAAATGTCTCTATGGTTTATCAGGCGCTCTAGTATGGGTTTATTAATTCTCTGTGGCCCCTAACTCTCATATTAGCAGACAGAACCTGCTGAGATTGGCCTAATAGCTGTTACAAAAATGTCAGTGTTACACGATATTTACCAATGAGTTAGTGAGTCTACAGCCCCCAACTCTCATATTAAAAGACGGAAGCTGCCGAGATGGGCCAAATAGCCTTTACTAAAACGTTGATGTTTACCGATGAGTTAGGGGTCTTAATCCTTAATTCTCTACCAGACAACAACATCTTCTATTCATCTGTATTGAAAGTATTTGTTGGAACATCAAAGTATCATTGTATTTGAGCTATGCTCTGTGAAAAGGGGGCTTATTGCATTTGCGAAAAGTATTGACCCAGGTCAGCCTGCGCAGTCCACGCAGGCTGACCTGCGTCGAAACTTTTCGCTATTGGTCAGATTTCTGTATGTCACAGGACCAGTGTATGGCATGATTAAGATGGTTGTTTCAAAAAGTGGCTAATATGGATCCATAATTATTATGACGACTTGCCTGGCATCATGTATCACGGAGATGCATTAAGCCCCCTTTTTCCAGAGCATGGCTTATTTGTTTGTAGGACAACAGAATGAGTTCATAAAGTTTGACATTTGTACCATCCAGAGCGAACATAAAACAAATAATGTTGGGCCTATCAATATGTAACGAGGATTGATGATAGTCATAGCAACAGGATTCATTCCTCTCTCACCGCTGATCAATGTTTGGACAATGGTTATATGGGAAAGCAGCCAGTGGCTTGGAAAGAACATTGTGCGGAGTGCTGGTAAAAGAAACTCCAGGAAAGCATGGATAGGTGCACTGGCCGCTGCGATATAACTGAAATAATGTTGAAAACGGCATTAAACACCATACAATCAATTAATCAATCAACTTTTTTTGTGTAACACTTTACCAGACAACTAAATCATAGACTTGTCCAAATTAAAAGCATTTGCAGACGACAAATTAAACTTGGCTCAAATGACAACATTTGTCCTTGATAGGATAGAAAACACTGTAGAAAAAGGAGAGAATGCTGATTACCAGCCTTTTCTCCTTTTTTCCTCAATGTTTTCAAAAGTTTTTTTCTTAGGGTAATTAAAACTCAGGATTGTGTGGTAAAGGATTTACTCTTTACCACACAATCCCGACTTTTAACAACCCTGAGAAAGAAGCCTTTAGAAAACATTGTGGGAAAAGGAGAAAATGCTGGTAACCAGCATTTTCTCCTTTTCCCACTATATTTTCTACCCTATCAAAGTCAGAAATCATCGTATTACCAAGATTAAATTTGTTGTCTGTAGATGTTTTGAATTTGATCCAGTCCAAAAATTTGTCGTTTGGTAAAGAGTTAAAGCATGTGCAGTCAACAAATTGAATGCGGAAAAAGTCTTTGAAAGGTTGGAAATCATTTAGGGAAAAGGAGAAAATGCTGTTTACCAGCACTTTCTTCTTTTCCTGCCACGTTTTAAAAACCCTATTGTTACGGAAGACCACTCCTTCATGCATGGCTTCATCCCGATTTAAATACAATACCTAACAACTGTGTTAGGGAGATATCTCTTTAGCTCAGTGGTTAAGGTAATGGTCTTTTAAACATCGAAAGACGAGGATATTTGCCCGTCATGGGTTTGAATCCCGCCAGATGCGGTTTGTACTGCCATGCATTTGTTCATTTGTTTCTTCGTTACGGACTTCGTTCGTAAGACTATCTCCTAAGAGAAATAAAAACACAGGATTTTTTGATAAAGGATTAATGATTTTAGACTTTTTGCAGAAAGGATTTGTTTTGTTTCCGTGTTCGGCAATGGCTGTTGACCCTTTCCCAAACAACTGGTAACCAGCATTTTCTCCTTTACCCACAATGTTTTCTACCCTCCCAGAACTAATTTCAATTTTTGAGTCACGTTAATTTTGTCATCTGCAAATGCTTTCAATTTGGACCAGTCTAAAATTTTGTTGTTTGGTAAAGAGTTAATGTTGTACTTTGCCATTGCATTCAGACATCTTAAAAGCTCAGACATATAAAACTAGTTAAAAGTGCAGACATGTAATTAGTAGAAAAGATAAATATTTCTTGTCAAAACTATCCACAAAATCAGTTTTTGGCTCAACCGGAGCATGAATTCCTAAAAGTGAGCTTTTGTGATCATACTGTGTCCATCTTGGGTCGCCTGTTACCAGTTGTCAGCAATTACCTTGTGTGCACTCTAGAGGCCACATTTTTGGTCAGATACTCATGAAAATCTGTCAGAATGTTTGTCTTGATAAATATCTCGGAGTTTGAAATTGGGTCATGTCAGGTAAAAAAGTTTGTCACTTGAACATACACTGTATATTGGAAAATTTTGTTGTGCTATGTACTAGGGACCACATTTTCAGCCTGATGGATACTCATGAAAAGTTGGTCAGAATGTTTATCTTGATGACACATGTATCTCGTACAAGATTGAATTTGGTTAGGTCAGGTCAAAATTTAGGTCACTGGGACCAATCTTATGAAAACCTTGTGTACACTCTAGAGGCCACTTTTTCAGTTTGATATACTCATGAAGATTTGTCAGGAAGTTTGTCATGGTGATATCTCACATGTTTTAAAATTTGGTTACATTAAGTGAAAAAGTAAGTCAATGGGTCAAATGTTAGAGAAACCTTAAGGCCATGTTTCAGTCAGATACTGATGAAAGTTAATTAGGATGTTTATCTTAGTTATGTTGGATCAAAATGTAGATCAGTGAGACAAATCTTAGGAAAAACTTGTGTTTGCTCAAGAGACCATATTGTCTGTGTAATTGTAAACAAAATTTGTCAGAATATATCTTGATAGTATCTCAGACAGGTTATAAAATGTCAAGATAAATTCTGACAAATTTTCTTCAAAATTACAAAGACAATTAATGAAAATGATTTTCCTGATTATATCTGAGACAAATTTAAATTTGGATCATGTTTGGTCAAAAAGAAGGTTACAGGGACCAGTTTAAGAAAAAGTTGTGTGCTTTCTAGAGGCCATATTTTCTGTCTTATTCCCATGAAAGTTTGTCAAATTGTTTGTCTTGGTGATATCTAAGCTGAGTGTGAAAATTAGTCACATTGGGTTAGAAAGTAAGTCCCTTGGACCTATCTCTGAAAAAGCCTGGTGTACACGCTGGAGGCCACATTTCAGTCCAGTGCTCATGAAAGCTCATCAATATATTGTTGATATCTCAGATGACATTAAACTGGGTCGTATAGGGTCATGCTGTGTCGAAAGTAGGTAAAAATAGGTCACTGGGACAAATCTTAAAAAACATTGTCGGCACACTAGAGACCACATTTTCAGTCCAAAGCTCATGAAAATTGGTCACAATAGTGGTATGGATAATATTTTGGCCAGGTTTGAAATAGGCTGCCACATCAGGCAAAAAAGTAGGTCATGGGAACAAACTCTAGAAAAACCTCATTTGCACTCTAGTGGCCTATTTTTGCGTACAATACTCATGAAAGTTGGTCAGAATGTGTGTCTGTACTGTTTTGACCATCACAAATTTGAGTTGCGTCAGATGAAAATGTAGGTCACTGTAACAAATCTTAGAATTGAAATTTTGTGTCCTCTTAAGACGACATTTGCAGTCCAATACCCATGAAAGGTGGTCAGAGTGTCTGTCTTTATAATTTCTCGGATGACTATGAAACTGTTTCACATAGTGTAAAAAAGAAGGTCACTAATACATTGTACAAATCTTAAATGTACCTTGCATGCACTCTAGAGGCCACATTTTCATTCCAATTTTCAGGAAAATTGGTTAGAATGTTTGTCTTGACAATATTTGGGACAAGTTTTGAAATATTGTCATGTTAGGGTGATATTGTAGGTTATGGGAAAAATCTTTAAAAAAACTTCAGTGCACAAGAGCTTAGATGCCACATTTTCAGTCAAATACTCATGAAAATAAGTCAGAATTTGAAATAGACTCACTTCAGCTCAAAAATTAGGTCATGGGGACAAATCTTAAAACAACCTTGCCAATACTGTATAGGTGACATTTTCAATCCATCACTCATGAAATATGGTAAGAATATTTGTCTTGATAAAATCTTAGATAAGAGTATGAATGGGTCACATCAGGATTCAAAGTCAGTCACTGGGACTTATCTTAGAAAAACCTTGTGTTCACTCTAGAGGCCACATTTTCAATCCACAACTTGATGAATCCCAGAATGCTGTACTCAGGTGAGCACTTTAGGGCCAATGGCATCTTGCTTAAAATGGTAATTTCCAGAATATTTTGAAAACAAAAAAGAAATTTTTTTTTCAAATATATTGGCAAATTACAGAAGCATTATTCTTCAGGGTCATCAAAACAAAGGCCTGTTTCGCAAAGAGTTAACTCTTTCGGCGCCAAATAAATAAACTCGACCTCTTCCAACGGCTATAGATACAATCCATTGAAACTTACAAAAATTTTGATTGTATAGGGTTGACTAAACAAGCGGACGGTATTGATCTGAGATCAGACTGCACGTTCTGTGCAGTCTGATCCTGATCTATGCCGTCCGCAAAAGTCACTGTTTTGGCCTATGGCGCCAAAAGGGTTAAAGAAATTATGAGAAGTACATGGAAAGATGCACAGGCTCTCATAAAATCACCGAAATATTGTTGAAAGTGATGTAAAACACCAAACCAACAATTATTTCATTGTCTAATGTTAACTTACACTGTCCCCCAACTGAGGCTGTAAAGTACAAAAGCCTACAAGGGTCAAAATGAAGGTAAAATGTTTTTTCTAAAAACTTAATAACGTGAATTTAAAGCATGTTATTATGCAAAATAAGTCACACTAACGCAATAAATCTTGTAATAATTTGTTTTAAAACTCATAATAACATGTTTAAAAGTTGTAGTAACGTGAAAAATCTCATTATAACGCTTTCATAGTAAAGTGCATTTTCAGGGTTAAATCACTACAAGATTGCAAAATTTTGAACTTTTCCATATTGAAAGCATTTGCTGAGAACAAAGTAAATGATGGAATTTTTCTCTGGTGTTAGTGAACACTGTGGGAAAGGAAGAAAATGCTGGTCACCAGCATTTTTCTCCTTTTCCCACAATGTTTTCAAAAGCCTTTTTCCTTGGGGTTGTTAAAATACAGGATTGTGTGAGTAAACGATTAAATCTTTCAGCACCAAATAATATTATATAAACTGGAACTCTTTCGACTGCTGATACGAGGGTTGTTCGACATGTAATGTGTATTGTACGATATCTCAAAAGCATTCGACTCAAATAGTGAAATGAACATTACATCCCTTCAAAGTATTCTCCGCGGTTTGAAGTACATAATTTCAATCTCTGAATCCATTTCTGAAATGCGTCACGGTACGCTGATTTAGGTAGACCTCTGAGGCACTGACTGATGGCTGAGCCAAGGGCTTGTCGGGACTTGTAACGACGACCAGATAAGAACTTTTTAAGTTTTGGAAAAAGTCGCATGGGGCTGGACCTGGAGAGTATGGTGGGTGTGGCAAGACAGTAACCTTCTCCGACTTCAAAAATTGCTTCACTTTCTCAGATGTATGTGATGGAGCATTATCATGAAGTAGACGAACATGCCTAAATCCTGACACAGGGCGTCGTTTAAGATAATATTTCTTGAGCTTTTTTAGTATAACATCTCGGTAATACCGACCTGTAACAATTTTGCCCTTCGGCACCGGAATTTGTACGGCTATACCATCACATGAGAAGAATATGCAATAAAGAACCTTCTTTGTGCTTATGCTTCTTTTGGCAACTACAGGCCTTCTACCGTGTTTAGTTAGCCATATTTTGTTTCCAATTTTTCTTACTGGTTGGAAATAGTGAACCCATGTTTCGTCACCAGTAACAATGTTTGCAAATTGTCTTTGATTGAATTTGGGAAACATTTTGAGCAATTGCTTAGCAGTTTGTACTCGTACCTGTTTTTGGTCATCTGTCAATATATGCGGTATCCATCTGGCAGAAATCTTTTGCACTTTCAAAATACGCTTCAAAATGAAATGCACCCGCAATAGTGATATGCCAACAGCGTTGGCAATATCACGAATTGTGTATCTGCCATCACTTTCAATTATTTCCCTGACTTTTGAGACATTTGCCTTGCCTGTTACAGTCACAGGTCGGCCAGATTTTGCTGCATCTTCGACGGACTCTGTGCCAGTCAGAAATTTCTTTCTCCACCTACGAACTGTCTCATAAGATACCTTATCAGACCCATAAACTTCCCCCAATTCAGTAAAAATCTGCATTACCGAATGACTGAGTTTTGTGCGAACTTTTATATAAGCTCTAATTACTTCAATATTCTTAATCCGTTTCCCAACCATTTTTACAACAGTGGTCAACGACTAGCTCTATTGAAATGACTATAAGTTTAAAACTATGTGGAGCTAAAGGCTTGTGTTTATACCGTTGGAAAGGTATTGAATAGAGCTATTCAAGCGTATCATCATCCACGAAATCGTGTAAAGCGTTATCATGCTGTGGTACAATACACATTACATATCGAACAGCCCTCGTAATACAATCCACTGAAACTCAGGAAAGAAAAGTTTGACATGCAGCACTAAAGAAGAGGATGGTATAAATCCAAGATCAGACTGCACATTCTGGTAGTCTGATCTTAATCTATACTGTCCACGAAAGTCCCTGTATTTGCCTATGGCAGCAAAAGGGTTAATGCGGTTGCAAAACAAAACATAATTGAGATGTGTAAGTGCTCTTAAGTTCTTCCTGGTCACCCAAATGAAAACAATGATGTTAGTGTGCCATAACTATGTACATGTATCTCATTGCCAAATAAGTTTTTGTTTTTAATGATTCTCTGAAAGGAAAAAAAAAAAACAATCTTTTGAAAACATTGTGCAAAGAGGAGAAAATTCTGGTAACCATGCAAGGTTTTGTTCTTTTCCCACTATGGCTTCTATCCCATCAAGGATAATTCCCGTCAAGGATAAATCCCTTGATTTGTGGTGTCTGTGGTTGTGACGTAGAGCGTGGGTCCATATCCATAAGGGCCCAAGTTGGATACTCGGGGGCGGATGTCAACTTTGGGATTTTTGATTGGCCCACACATTTGGTGCGAGTACTGGTGAAGTTCCAAGGAAGCAGAATGGAATAAGATTAGCATAAGTTGTAAAAACTTGTTTCTCAATCAATGTGAAATGACTATGTTTAAACTAAACTAAATCCATCGATTTGGCCAAATGTTTGTATGAATGATAAAGAGCTAACCTTTGCATTGCTGAAGAGTCAATTTTTCGTTAATCAACATTGTCCACTCAGTGTTTATGACGTGTTTTGAGAAGTGGATTATTCACACTTAACCATTTTGCAAAAAAACCCTGTATTTCTTTATCCCAGAAGAAGAAGGCTTAGCAAACATGGTGGGAAAAGGAGATAATGTTGGTTACCAGTGTTCCTTCAGTTTTCCATGATGTCTTCTACCTTTTTAAAGACAAAAGTTATCAAATGTTGAGCTTCATTTGATTTTTTGTCTAGAAATGCTTTTGATTTGGACAAGTCTAAAATTTTGTTATTTGATAAACATTTACCCTTAAAGTACCTTTCACAACAATAGTTGCCTTTGCAGTCAGTGTAGATCAAGATCAGACCGCACAAAACATGCAGTCTGATCTTTGATCTACAATGTCCACTTAGCTGAAAAACTCTGAATGAGGGGAACCTTAAAATTACAATTATTACAGTCTAATTTCTATACTAAAATTGTCTGTTGGGTTATTCGACACTCTAAGGGTTAAAAATGTGGGTTGTGTTGATTTACACTTGTTACAATGAAAAGATGACTGATTTAGGTGAGTCACAAAGATTCAAGGGGGTCAGGGTTCGAGAGAATCTGAAGGGTCCTTTTTGTGTTTTTCCTACCTTTTTCTCACAATTAATGGGCTTGCAGTACCAGGCTTTCAATCACACTTAGACTTGATTTAAAAAATGGCTCAAAATGGAACCTTTTCTTGTATGTTACACATTGTTACGATATTCACATGTATACTTTTAACCCTCGTCAAAACAGAGTATTGTTTAATACAAGGTTATGTTTGTTTGTTTCTTGCCGAGCCCCGGTAGCTCAGTCGGTAGCGCACAGGACTTGAGAACAGGGGGTCGTGGGTTCGATCCCTGGCTCGGCCAATTTCTTTCCGAGGATTGATGATAGTCATTGCGACAGCATTCATTCCTCTCCCACCACTGACCATTGTCTCGACAATGGTTATGTGGGAAAGCAGCCAGTGGCTTGGAAAGAATATTGTGCGGAGTACTGGTAAGAGACTCCAGGAAAGCATGGATAGGTGCACTGGCCGCCGCGATATAAGTAAAATAATGTTGAAAAAGGCGTTAAACACCATACAATCAATCAATCAATCACTCAACATTGTTTCTTTGTTTGTTTGTTTGTTTGTTTGTTTGTTTTTCAGCTGAAATTGTATCAAATTTTGATGCATTCATTTTGTCACGTTCACATCTTACTTCATGATATTTAGAAGTCACCTCTTTTCCAAACAATCCCTGGTTTTTACAACCCAGAGGAAGAAGCCTTCTGAAAACATGGTGGGAAAAGGACAAAATGCTGGTAACCAGTATTTTCTTCTTTTCCCCACAATGTTTTCTACGAGATTTAACAAAAAAATCATCATTTGAGCTACGTTTATTTTGTCGTCTGCAAATGCTATATTAATTTGGTCTAGTCCAATTTTTTGTCGCCGAGCCCCAGTAGCATTCAGGACTTGAGAACGGGGTTGTGGGTTCGATCCCTGGCTAGGCCAATTTCTTTCCGAGGATTGATGATAGTCATTGCGACAGGATTCATTCCTCTCCCACCACTGACCATTGTCTCGACAATGGTTATGTGGGAAAGCAGCCAGTGGCTTGGAAAGAATATTGTGCGGAGTACTGGTAAGAGACTCCAGGAAAGCATGGATAGGTGCACTGGCCGCCGCGATATAAGTGAAGTAATGTTGAAAACGGCGTTAAACACAATACAATCAATCAATCAGTCACTCAACATTGTTTGAGTGCTTTTCAGCTGAAATTGTATCAAATTTTGATGCATTCATTTTGTCATTTTCATATCTTACTTCTTGATATTTAGAAGTCACCTCTTTTCCAAACAATCCCTGGTTTTTACAACCCAGAGGAAGAAGCCTTCTGAAAACATTGTGGGAAAAGGAGAAAATGCTGGTAACCAGCATTTTCTCCTTTTCCCACAATGTTTTCTACCAGATTTAAGGAAGAAATCATCATTTGAGCTACATTTATTTTGTCGTCTGCAAACGCTATCAATTTGGTCTAGTCCACTTTTTTGTCGTTTGGTAAAGAGTTAACTCTTTACCACACAATAAAAATGTTCACACATCAGAATTGAAAGCCTTTGAGGACGATAATTTATATGTGGTTCAAATGACGGAATTTGTCTTTGACAACGTATAAAATTTTGCGGGAAAAGATGAAAATGCATGCAGGTTACCGTATTTTTTCCTTTCCCCACAATGTTTTCAAAAGAAAGGCTAGGTCATTAAAACAGGACGATAACCCACATGTGGCTCAAATGATGGCATTTGTCTTTGACAGGGTATAAAATTTTGCGGAATAGAAGAAAATGCAGGTTACCAGTATTTTCTCCTATCCCAACAATGTTTTCAAAAGAAAGGCTAGGTCATTTAAACACAATGATAACTTACAAATTGCTGCTGATATGATTGAATTTTGCCTTTGGCGGGGTAATAAAATATTGTGGGAAAGGAAGAAAATGCAGGTTAGCAGTATTTTCTCTTTTCCCCACAATGTTTTCAAAAGAAAGGCTAGGCCATTAAAACAGGCAAATGTATGGTAAAGAGTGAACAGAAACCCCCATGTTTCAACAGCTAACTCTACTTAGCCTTTTTATGCCTCTGCAGTGAAGTCCATCAGAAAACTCTTTGACAGATAATAAAACTGTTCAAAAAGAGCAATGTTTTGCTATTTGTCACAATAATTTGCTGAGTTTGTCTAGCAATCAAAGTTTTACCCGTGGTAAAAGCAATCTTCCTTTCCTCCGCAACAACCCACGATGTACTTTTGTACAAAAATTGTTGGTTGCAAAAGTATCTCTCAAAAATGCCTCTTGTGAGTAATCAATCCTTTACAAAATGGCAAAATTTCATTATCATATCATTATGTCTATTATATAGACTTGTCAATATTAACTCTTTTCCAAACAACAAAATTTTACACAAGTGAAAATTAAAAACTGTTCCAGAAGACAAATTAAATGTGGCTAAATTAATGAAACCTGACTTGAAAAGGGTAGAAAACATTGTGGGAAAAGGAGAAAATGCTGGTTACCAGTATTTTCTCTTTTTCCCACAATGTTTTCAAAAGGCTTCTCCCCCAGGGTCATTAAAACTAGGGACTGTGTAGTAAAGAGTCCAAGGAATTTACAGATCTATGTCAATTTTCATATTTTGTCAAATGATAGTATTTGTCCTTGAATAGGTAGAAAACATCATGAGAAAAAAAGAAAATGCTATTTATCAGTATTTTCTCCTTGTCCTACAATGTTTTCCAAAGCCTTCCTTTTCAGGGTCATTAAAACTTGAAATTGTGTGGTAGAGAATCAACTCTTTCCCAGACAAAGAAATTTTAGACTTGACCATATTGAAAGCATTTGCAGACAACATATAGTATGGTCTGCAACACGCAAAAAGGGTAATTCAGAGATTTGCGTAAAGTGTCGTCTCGGATTAGCCTGCACAGTCCGCGCAGGCTAATCCAAGACGGCACTTTACGTCAACATCACATTTTGTCCTACAGTAGACTTGCGTGAAACAGAAAATCACCTACGATTGGAAAGTGTCATCCCGGATCAGCCTGCGCGGACTGCGCAGGCTGATCGGGGACGACACTTTACACAAATATCTGAATGCCTTTTTTCGCATGTTGTGGGCCATATATGGGTCAAATGATGGGGGCTTGTCAACACTGTTGGAGAAGGAGAAAATTCAGGTTCCCATAATGTTTTCAGAAGCCTATGTGCTCAGGGACATTAAACACAGGATTGTTCGGTAAAGGTTTAAAAGCAAAATATCTGTCTGTTTAGGAGTGCTGAAAGAATACAGCTGAACCACTGGCACAGAGTTGTTATACAGAGGACGAACAGAGAGGGAGAACTTATCATAGATGGTGGTGACCCCTACAAGGGAACTTCTCCAGTATGTGAACCATTTAATCATATGGCACAGTTGATGGAATTTGTCTTTAAAAGAAAAGAAAACATTTTGGGAAAAGAAGAAAATCTGGCTGCCATCGTTTTCTTCTTCTCCCACAATGTTTTCAAAAGCTTCCTCTGAGGGTCGTTAAAACTCAGGATTGTGTGGTAAAGGGTAAAGACTTGCCCAAATTGAAAGCAGAATACAAAAAAATTGTGTCTCAAAAATAGAAATTCACTTTTGGAAGGGTAAAAAACATTGTGGGAAAAGGAGAAAATGCTGGTTACCAGCATTTTCTCCTTTTCCCATAATGTTTTCAAAAGGTCATCTCAGTAGGGTTGTTTAAACTCAGGGTTATGTGGTAAAGGAACGACCCCTTACCAAACAATATATTCTGGACTAGACCATATTAAAAACATTTGTAGAGAACAAATTATATGTGGCTCAAAGGATGATTTCTGTCTTTGATAGGGTAGAAAGCATTGTGGGAAAAGGATAAAATGCTATTTACCAGCATTTTCTCCTTTTCCACGAATGTTTTTAAAAATTGTTCTTTTTTGGGTTTGTTAAAATTTGGTATTGTGTGATAAGAATTTATCTATTTCTATATAAGTACATAAAATTATTTTCATGTCTCTGTGGCACAGAGCTTTTGAAAAAACTGAAAACAGACCAATTGCTTACTACAAGTAATTGGTTCATTTCCCATGTTGCTTTTCTTATGATTCCAAGAAGAAAATTTCCTGTACTCTTCTCTTGCTCATATGTTAAGATAATGCATTGGAAGTTCCATCTTTACAAGCTTGGCTAGTTTCTTCTGTCCTTGGGCAAGGCCTTGCAGAGCCCAAGTCTTGCACTCATGAACACAAGGAAACATGAAAAAGTGGGGTGTTGCTCTGAAATGACATAGATATTGTTGAAAGTGGTAGTAAACATCGGTCCATCCCTGTAAATTTTCCGTCTGAGCAATTGCATATGTATTTTGCCATTTCAAAAAATATTTTGTGGAAAAGAGAAAATTAACAAGAACTATCACAAAAATATATGTGAAAACAACATGACAAAAGGAGAAATAGTTTCTTTCTAGCACTATTTCCTTCTGAAGTATATAGTTTCCATAAACGGTCCTCTGTAAGACAGGAAAAGTACATTGTAGGGGAACAAAAAATTACTAATCATTCTCTTTTCCATTGCAGGGAGAACTCACAGAGCTTCAGCTAACAGGATCTTTGTATATCGGAGGTTTTAAGGACAAATTTGATGTACCAATAGATTCCAATATTTCAAAGAACTTCTCTGGAGCCATTCAGAGGGTATCTGTTTACTATAGATTTGATAATACATGAAAAAAATAATTTCGACTCAAAACAAACTATTCCGATGATATAGAAATATGTTACGTGTTGGCTCATATATCCCATGTCAAGATATAGCTATGGACACAAAGGTGAAATTTATCATCCTGTCTTAGTGATATTTTGTTGTAGCTTTGATTTAACCCATTACCACACAATCCCGTCTTTTAAGGACCCCCAAGATGGAAGCCTGTAGAAAACATTATGGGAAAAGGAGAAAGTGCTCTTAACCAGCATTTTCTCCTATTCCCGTAATGTTTTCTACCCTATCAAAGATAAGTTCTATCATTTGAGTCACATTTGTAATGTCTGCAAATGCTTTCAATTTGGACAAGTCTAAAATTTTGTCATCTGGTAAAGCATTAAGCTTAGATGGGGGTCACATGACTTTGTTATAATAATCGAGTCAAATATTGAAAAGGAAAAGCCTTACACCCACACTCAAGCCATTATGTATTATTTAATTTAAAAGAAAAAAGAAATAAGTACGTTTGGAAAACTCATAGGTTTCGTCTGGCTTGAAACAACTGCACATGAACAGAGCAACTCTGAGGAAGAGGGAGAACACAGTTTTATCATAACAAATTATTATTTTGTTTCATTGAATTGTTATTTTATTTTATTTAACACTTATTGAAGTGTTAATTTATTATATCAAATAGGGTTTTTTATAAGACATTGATATTTTACTTTGTCCGATTGTGTTATGTAATAATAAAATAAAAAAGTATGTGGCACATGACACTACGGAGCTCTGTGCATTCGTATTCTTAATAACTTTCTAAATGTCTATGAAGCTCAACATGTGACTTGCTTTACCAAATGGTTTAGCCAATCAGATACTATGTTGCTTTCTAAATTTAGAACTATAGTGCAGCTCAGGGTTATTGGTGAATATGGAACCAGAATCTTTGTTTTTTAAGAAAGTACCTAAAGTCTGTACATGTTAACCCTATACAAAACAGTCCTATCTTTTCTTTGTACGGCTCTGATGACGAAGCCTCATGAAAACATCATGTGAAAAGAAGAAAATGCTGGTAAACAGCATTTTCTCCTTTCCCCATTATGTTTTCTACTTGCTAAAGATCTTTAATTCATTTGTACCACTTTCAGTTTTGTCTGATGCATATGCTTTTGATTTAGAATAGTTTGGCTGAGCCCGAGTATCTCAGTCGGTAGGGTACATGACTTGAGAACAGGGGGTTGCTGGTTCGATCCCCAGCTCGGCCAATTTCTTTCCAAGGATTGATGATAGTCATTGAAACAGGATTCATTCCTCTCTCATCACTGACAGCTGTTCCAAAGATTGTTGTGTGTGAAAGGAGCCAGTGGCTTGGAAAAAATATTGTAGGGAGTACTGGTAAAAAGAAACTCCAGGAAAGCATGAATAGGTGCACTAGCCGCCGCAATATAACTGAAATAATGTTGAAAACGGCATTAAACACCATACAACAACAACTAAAAGCTTTCGTTTGGGCAAGGGTTAGAAACGAATTCCACAGTCATCTAACTTGAAACGGCAAATATTTATATATTACTTTCAGATCTATTTGAATGGCCGGTTAATAGATAATCCAGCAGAAAATGCTTTAGAAAAGCAGAATATAGGCCAGTATATGGGACAGCCATGCAATATGAACCCATGTTTGAATGGAGGGGTGTGTGTCCCAAAACTGGAACAGTCAGGATGTAAATGTCCTAAACGATACATTGGCCTGCTTTGTGAAAAATGTAAGTATTTAATACGAAGGTGCTTCTATTCTAGGAAAGTAAAGTAAAACTTGTACATTTTATCAATATTATTTTTAGTTCTTGACATATAATATAGCAATATCTTATGAAACTTTTTTTTAAACAGTCCCAAGTTTTAGCAACTCTTAACAATGAGGATCTTGAAAACATTTTACCCACTACGTTTTTGCTTCCTCTAAGACAAACCCATCATTTGAGCTAGTTTCAGTTTATTGTCTGCACAACCTCTTTATACTGAAGAGTCAACAATTTTGTTGTTTGGTGAAGAGTTATTGAAAAGAAAAATTTTACCCCTGCAAAGCAATGTTTATCATGTTAAAGTTGAACTAGCCTGTCCCACTTTCTAAATGTTTGTCCAGTCTTGAACATTATGACAAAAATTCAGTTTTTACAGCTATCTTCTCTATAAGAGCTGCAGAGCCCCAGTAGTGCAGACGGTAGCATACAGGACTTGAGAAAAGGGGATCGCTGTTTCAATCCCAAACTCGTCAAATTTCTGTCCGAGGAATGATGATAGTCATTGCAACAGGATTCATTCCTCTCTCACCGCTGATCATTGTTTCAATGATGGTTATGTGGGAAAGCAGCCAGTGGCTTGGAAAGAATATTGTGGGGAGTACTGGTAAAAGGATCTCAAGGAAAGCATGGATAGGTGCATAAGCTGCTGTGATATAATTGAAATAATGCTGAAAACGGTGTTAAACACCATACAATCGATCAATCTATAAGAGCTCTACATAACATGTATTTTAATTTCATTGAGGACAAGATAGTCATTAGACAGGATTATTTCTTTTCTCACTGATGATCACTGTTTGAACATTGATCATGTGGTAAAACCGCCAGTGATTATTGAAGAAGATTGTGCAAAATACTGGCAACAGAAACTCTAGGAAAGCGTAGATAGATGCACTGGCCTTCGCTTTATAACTAAAATAATGTTTTAAATGCCATTAAACACCATTCAGGCAAAATCAAGTGTTTCACTTTCTACTTTCCTTCTATGTTACAGTGGCAGAGAACCTAGAGACAGATTCTCCAATCAGATTTTCAGGGACCACATATCTGCAGTATTTTAATGATATTACATTGGGGTATGTTCTTCTTTGTTTGCTTACTTGTCTTTTTGTGTTGTTTTCAATGGTATTTTGGTTATGTTTTGGTGGCCAGTACATCTTTTCTGTTCAAGTCCCAGAGTTTCTTCAGGAAGTACTTGCCACAATACTCTTTTCAAGTCAGTAGCTACTCTCCCTCAGAGAAGATTGTGAAACTAGAAACTATGTTTAGTACAGGTAGTATGTTCTAGGTTAACTCTTGTTCTGCTAAATAAATTAAATGAATCTCTCAGTCAGATTATAAAAACAGTTAATAGTGCTATTTCAAAATCAGTTATTCTGGAGTAAAATATCTCCAATTCGTACAGTGTAGATCCAAGATTTTCCCATAATGTTTTCATAAGGCTTCTTTCTCAGGGTGTTAAGGATAGGGCACCCTAATGAGATTCATGTAACATCGCCTTTCATTGCTGAAAAAAATGTACGAATTTGGCTAAGACTCGGGTAATCCGTAATTGATTGGCTGATAGACTCTGCATCCCCGCATTGGTTACGGCTTACCGGAGTCTCAGCCAAATTTTTACGATTTTGGTGATGAAAGACAATGTTACACGAATCCCATTAGGGTGTCTTATCCTTAAAAGTCAAGGTTGTGTGGTAAAGGGTTAATATTGTCATATTTCAGGATCAAAGCACAGAAAAGTAACAAGTTTCAGTTTCGATTCCGCACACATCAAAAACATGGGATGATCATCTTCCAGAACCAGGGCCCGGGTGTATCGGGCGACTATTTTACCATCGTCATCAGCAACAGTTACATAGAAATGAGTTATAACTTGGGCAAACAGACCCAGGAAAATTTATTTCGTGTTCGCTCAACAGTATATGTTAGTGATGGCCAGTGGCATTCTGTCTTTGCTGAAAGGTAAAAGCCATTTTTTGTTTACTACAATAAAAAAAATGTTTTCAGATGTTCATCCTCTTCGTCTGTCTGTCCTATTGTCTGTCTGTCCATCTGTACACATATACACACTATTGTTACATGTATATTTGTCCAACTTTTTGCTTTTTCATTGACTGAAAATTTATCTTTCATGTATCTAGCGCTTTAACTCATATCATGTCTTTTTAAATCCCCTCCAACTGACAACTTATGATCACAATTTTGGAAAGGGAGCAGAGCAATTACTTTAACTCTTTACCAAACATCACACTTTTAGACTTGTCCAAATTCAAAGCATATGCAGACAACATCTGAAATGTGACTGTAATGATGGACTTTATTTCTGATAGGGTAGAAAACATTGTGGTTAAAGGAGAAAATGCTTGTTACCAGCTTTTCTCCTTTTCCCACAATGTTTCAAAAGACTTCTTCCTCAGAGTCGTGAAAACTCTGGATTGTGCAGTAAAGAGTTAACTCATTACCAAATGACAAAATTTTAGGTTTGTCCAAATCGAAAGCATTTGCAGACGACAAAGTAAAAGTGACTGAAAATTTGAAACTTGTTTTGTGAAGGGTAGAAAACATTGTGGGAAAAGGAGAAAATGCTGGTTACCAGCATTTTCTCCTTTTCCCACAATGTTTTCTCAAGGCTTCTTTCTCAGGGTCGTCAAAAGTAGGGATTGTGCGGTAAAGAGTTAAAAAAGAAAGTGCTTCTTTTTCTTACCTTTGTTCAGCAATATTCTCCCTTCCAATATACTTTGTCATGTTGTGTAATTTTTGATACCATAGTTTTTGTTTGGCCTTAACATACATGTACCTCATACAGTGGTCTTAACATACGTGTACCTCATACAGTGGTCTTGACATACATGTACCTCATACAGTGGTCTTGACATACATGTACCTCATACAGTGGTCTTAACATACATGTACCTCATACAGTAAGGGTTATTCCTTTACCAAACAACTCCATGTTTTATTGACCCTGAGACAGAAGACCTTTAAAAACATTGTGAAAAAAAAAAAGAAAATGCTTGTAACCAGCATTTTCTCCTTTTCCCACAATGTTTTCTACCTTTTCAAGGGAAAATCTCACCTTTTGAGCCCCAATGAATTTCTCATCACATCTGAAAATGCTTTCAATCCAGACTAGTGTAAAATGAAGGTCCTTTGATTTTTACAGGGACAGAAGAACAGCTATGTTACAAGTGGACAATGAACCAATGATCAGTGCTGAATCAGCACCAGGAGCCACACAGTTAGATACAGATGGTATGCTATGGATAGGTAAGAGAAATGTATGAGCTGTCCTCTGAGAAAAGGAAATTTAATGCTTGTTTCATGCTTTTTGGTGGTTTATCTGGAAATAATGGTGGATTATAAGGTTTGATAATTCATGGTTACTACCAGTGAAATTTACCAAATCTGTTTCTGTAGCTGAAGACGGAAACAGTAGTTCCTGCGCACATCTTAACTATTTCTCGTGCTATATGTAAAATTGAAATGCATTCTTAGATGAGGGGGATACACCACGGGGAATTACTGAAAACAACTGTACTGGATTTTAATGAAAGTCCCAACAAAAAGGGGTTAGAAGCATGAAATGATTAGAATAGTTTTTTTTTTTCAGTGAGAGAGAGATTTTTATCTCATCGCATGAACATCAATGGTAATATTTTCACGAGTGTTTAAACTCGCATTAAAAGCCAGCCAAACAATCTCAGTGTTTCAGCTCCCTTTTTACACCAAAATGATCCATATTATACAACAAATTGCCTTACAAAGATATAAAAGATTTTTTTGTACGGTGAAAGATCGAAATTTATTTCATTGAGTGAACATCATTAGTAATATTTTCACAAATGTGCTAATGTGGATCATTTTTGTGTAAAATGGCAGCTGAAACATTGAGTTTGTTTGGCTGGCTTTTAATGCGATTTTCAACAATATTTCTGCCTGTTATATCATTGCAGCCAATGCATCTGACCATGCTTTCATGGAGTTTCTTTTACCATTACCTAGCAAAACATGAAGTAGACTGATCCTTTGAATTGCTATAATTTACTAAAAGCAGTAAGTAATGACTGAGGTCAATCTGTGCAGGCTGACATGGGCTGATACTTTTTACAGATGTATCATCTGGGTCACTTTTTTTTTCATTGTAGGTGGAAAGTCAGATATCCCACATGGCCTTCCAGTAGAATATAGACATGGATTCAAAGGTTGCCTTGGAAACTTGTATTTGGAAAACAAAGAATTGAACTTATATGAGCATAGAAATGGTCCAAGCAGTATAGATTTCTGTCACTGATAGAGTCTGTAATATGTATATAGTGTGAATAAACATTTAAGTTGACTGTTAGACAATATTTTACGCTGGTCCAATCTGAAAGCATTAATTTTGCAGATGACAACTTTATTGTAGTGTAGATGATAAGATTCCTCTTCAAAAGAATGGAAAAAAACATTGTCAGAGATAGAGAAAATGCTGGTTTCTAGCATTTTCTACTTTTCCTTCAGTGTTTTTAAAAGCTGTCTTTCTTAGGATATAACTGAAAATTGTTTGGTAAATGGTCAATTAATCCACTTGCATAAGTGCAAATGTTTCTTAGCCCCTGCTTCGGATAAACTTTAAAAACACTGTGGAAAAAAGAGCAGTTTTTCTATACAAGCAAGTATTCCTAAATGTAAATACACATTTTTCTGTACAAGTAATAACTGGTTACTGCTAAGGCTGATTTAGACCTATCCAAAAACAAGGACAAATTACAGTCCTATTTGTATTTAGCAAGCACCTAATATAAGGGATACCGTGCTTGCTTAAGACAAATGCTGTCTGAATTCAGGTACATTTTTGTGGCATTTGTCGAAGACAATACCACTATGAGTTCAATGTTGAATTTTGAAGACCATGTATCGTATTTTGTGCAAAGCCGAAGGAAATAAACCCAATTAAACTCAATTTTTCTCAGACAAATGAGTTTTTCGGTAGCACTCAGATATGTAATTGGAAATGGCATGTTAAAATACACTAGGTGAGGCCATCGATCGTGGAATTACTATTTTTTGATTGAAAATAGCTTCACTCGCTCATAGCCTTCTACTGGCGCAATGATACAAAATTTGTCTACCGATCACTTGGTCCTGGGCTTTTTCGTTCCAAAACCAGTTCGTCCCATGGCTTGTTCATCCAATGATTGCACGCTGCTCCATTTGATTGGGCATGAATATTTATAGATCGAAATAATTGATTGTAATGTTGGGAATTAAATATTAACGGCCAAAGATACTTCAAAATCATAGTTTTCAGGTACAAACTTAATTTTATTCGATATATTCACATGGTTTCTCTCTCTATCCATCATGCATCCTACTGTCGAGGGACGTTACTCCTGACTCCTAATGATCAAAGGGAGACCACCAATACACAAATAATCCTAACTTTGTCATGAGTACTCTCCCTTCAACCAAAAAAGGTATTCATTTGCTTAGTAGGTTGACTTTCAATCCAATATTTGAATAATATTTTTCTTTTTCTTCCAAATTATTAATTCCACACAATCGCTTCCTTTACAAATACCACTTCAGGGTTCTCAACGCTTTGATTACATACATGTAATTCCACCTGCTGTGAATCCAGAATATGATTGCCTATCCCTTTACCACACAATCCTGACTTAACGACCCTGAAGAAGAATGCTTTTGAACACATTGTGGGAAAAGGAGAAAATGCTGGTAACCAGCATTTTCTTCTTTTCCCACAATGTTTTCAACACCTTTAAATCGAAATTTCAATTTTTCAGTCTGTGTTTACTTTGTTATCTGAAAATGGTTTTAATTTTGACAAGTCTAAAATTTTGTCATTTGGTAAAAGGTTAAAATTGGTGCTTGCTTAATTCAGGTGCATTTTTACATAATACACCCTGCTGTGAATCCAGAATATACTTGCTTAATGAAGGTTGATTGCCTAAAAGAGGTGGCCACTTAGGCAGGGTTTTCTGTGCACAAACATTTGTAGGAAAAAAGAATTTCTTTGTAATGGTATAGATAATATTATGTTCAATCCAGAAAATTCTTGTTGGGAGTAATTGCTCCTTTTCCAACAACATTTTCAAGAGATGTTTATAGACAGGGGTTGTGTCATGATCATATTTGTATGTTGAATGTTTGTGCCCTTTCCTGTTAATTTCCATCAACTTTATCACCTGCTTCCTTACGTCAAGTCCTTGACTGTTCATTCTATCTAGAGAGTGCCCCTTTAGAGTGCCTACTTGTTAAACACTTATAACTACTACTACCCGGTAGATGTAATTTTCCTTGAAAGAGCAAGGAAAGTGTATGGCTGCACACACTAAAATTAAGAAATAATATTCTTTCTATCATGATTTATTGTTCTGGTTGTAAGACACAATAAATAAACCACAAAGGTGATAGCCTGAGTGTTTTATTTCTTGCACCTCATAACTCACAACCATGATTTATTGAGCTATAAACCATGATAGAAGAAGATTATTTCGATTCTAACATGACCAGCTCTTGATCAATTTAGGCAGATCTGGATTGATTCCCGTAAAAAAAAAAACATAGCTGTCCCAGTTGCTAACCAAAACAAAACCCCACTGCCAAGTTGGTAAATATAAGGAAGAAAATCAAAATTTCATTAAAACACTATTCTACTATTTTATTTTCTACCTTTCAAAGAAAAATGAATGTATCATCAGGCAATACAGTCACAGTCGCTTCATATGCTCTGACCGTTACCACACCCACTCCCAATCCCATGTCTAATGAAACATTTGCCAAAAACAGTAAATATTGGTAAGTCCTTGAGGTTTTCCTTCTTCCTTGGTCAAGCAGCTGAAAATGACGATTTATTTACGTCAAGTGACTTTCATTGATAAAATATCCGAGGATGTAGACATGGAATACCCAGAGGGGACTTACTTCACACAGAATTACTCCACTTTATATAGAACGGCATTGATTTTACACTTCCATTGTACTGTATTTATAGAGCCGAAATCATACATCATGTTACGTGGGGTGATCAGAAAGAACGCGAACCACCCGATTATTTCAAAAACTACTTTACTTAAGATAACAAAAATTTGCACAGATGAACATTAATTACCTGGTTACTTACCCAAGCGTTTAAATGACGTCATAGGCAAATAAGAAAAGAGTGACGTCATTTCAATGACATCACATACTGCGTTAGCGGTTCACAATGTCGGATGACGTTTTATTTGAGCAGAGAGTAATTATAAAGTTTTACGTTAAACTCGGAAAGTCTTCATCGGAAATTAAGGCCGATTTAGATAAAGTTTATTGGGACTCAGCACTTAAGAAAACCAGTATTTGTAAATGGATTGGACGATTTAGAGAAGGACGCGAAACCGTTGAAAATGACCCTAAATCTGGCCGTCCATCAACATCAGTAACGGACAAAACTATCGCGGATGTGCAGCAGCATGTAAAGCAAGATCGTCGAGTTACTGTCAGGGAAATAGCTGACACATTTAGCATTTCCTATGGAAGTGCACAGGAGATTTTAACTGACAAACTTGGAATGTCGCGTGTTTGTGCAAGGTGGGTGCCTCGGCTCCTGACGCCCGAGCAAATGGGGGTTAGGGTCGAAATTTGTTCTGAAATTTTAGAACGCATTAGGAAAGAAGGATCAAACTTTACTGATCGCATTGTGACATGCGATGAAACATGGGTCCACTTTTACGAGCCCGAATCTAAACAACAAAGCAGTGTTTGGAAACATCCAACATCGCCGTCCCCTATTAAAGCCAAACTTTCTAAGTCTGTTGGTAAAGTTATGTGCATCATGTTTTTCTCTTCTCAACGTTTTCTTCTAAATCATGTTGTACCTATACATACTACAGTCAATGCTGAGTATTATGCCAGCATTATTCGAATGAATTTAATACAGGCCATCCGAAAAAAACAGCCGGAACTTCTATGGAGAGGCGTCATTTTACATCAAGATAATGCTCCCGCTCACAAAGCCAAACTTGTACAGGAAGTTTTGAAAAAACTAAACATAGAAACATTAGACCATCCTGCCTATAGTCCAGACCTGGCCCCATGTGACTTTTGGCTATTTCCTGTTTTGAAAGATTCTCTACGTGGCACGCGCTACGAGAGCAGAGAGGAGCTAACCCATGCCATGACCGGGTCGTTGAGAGTGATGTCACGTGACGGGCTCGCGCACGTGTTTCGCGCATGGGAATCAAGAATGAATAAGTGCATAGAACACAAAGGAGGTTACTTTGAAAAACAGTAAACATTCCAAGTTGATTTTTATAACAATATTCCGATAAAGGCACTGGTCCGCGTTCTTTCTGATCACCCCTCGTAGAGTGCATTTATTACCTTTTAAAAACCAAGATGGTATATTGCATTGGTGATAACCTCGATTTTTATGAGATAGATATAACATATTATTTCATGCTTTCTGATAGTTTGTCAAAAAATAGTGGTGAAATATTTTTCGATATTTCATGGTTACGACCAATGTAAAATACCAATTTTTTGTTCATTCCTTCGTTTGAAGGCGGAAACAGTAGTTCCTGCACACTATTTACCTAGGTAAAATGCCTGTGCCTCTCAACCAGATGGAATTATGGCATAATTTACCCTACATTTCTCACGCTGTACGTAATATTGTAATGCATTGCTATGCAGAGGGGTAACACCATGGGAACTGTACTGGATTTTTATGCAAGTTCTCAACCCCCCCCCCACCCCCCCCCCCAAAAAAAAAAGGGTTAAAAGTATGAAATAAAATTAAAATATTTGTTTTTTTTTTCAGTGAAAGATTGAAATTTATTTCATCAAGTGAACATCATCAGTAATATTTTCACAAGTGGCTGTGCCACTCATGTAAATATTACCAAATATGTTCACTCGATGAAATATATTTCGATCTTTCACTGTAAAAAAACAAATATCCTCTATATCATACTTTTTTGATAGAAATCCATATATTTGACACATGTTATTGATCATGTGACCTTCCAAAAAGCCCTCGTGAAACTCTTGCATGAAATATAAAAGTATCTGAAGAAGTTATGTATCTCATGAAAGAAATGCCATTAAAAATGGTCAGTGCTTTGGCAAAAGGGAGTTAATTGCAGCTCTGTAATGAATCATACTAAGCAAGTCATAGTTATGGATCAATACAATCAAGTTTGTATAACAACCGAACTGAATCATGAAGTAGATTTGTCCTTTGACATGCAGAAAATTGACCCATAGCGAAAAGTTTTGAACCAAGTCAGCCTGTGTTGACTGACAGAATGACCTGGGTTAATTTTTTTTACAGATGCATTAAGGATAGGGCACCCAAATGGGATTCGTGTAACATCGCCTTTAATCGCCAAAATCGTTGGGATTCGGCTAATATTCGGGTAATCCATAATCGATGCGGGGAACCAGCGTCTATTGCCCGATTGATTACAGATTACCCAAGTTTTAGTCAAATCTGTACTTTTTTCGGCGATGTTACACGAATCCCACTAGGGTGCCCTATCCTTAAACCACCTTTTTCACAGAGCATAACTAAAATATTTATTCTGTACATTGCCCATTGATTCTGAAAGAATTCAGGGCTGAATCATGCAGTTCTTGAAGTTTGTTGATATTATCAAAAGTCAACTAGCTCTCTTTAACCCTTAGGCTACTAAGCACGACTCAATGACCTGTTGCAGACAGTGTAGATCAAGATCAGACTGCACAAAATATGCAGTCTGATCTTGGATCTACACTGTCTGATCAGGAGATATTTTTCATATAAAAAGAAACTGAAATAGCAACATCTTGGTTTCTACTATGGGCTTGAAAGTTTCCTTTCATTTATTTAGCAGGTTAAGAGTTAATCAGCACTAAGCTCTTGTGGGTCAGCACTAGGCTTTTGGTGGGTTGTTTTTAGCAAAGTCAACTAAACAACAATAAACTTGACTTTTACCTTTCCATCAATACACATAAACCTTTTAAGCTTAAAACCCTACACAAAACTTCAGTTGCTTTCGCACATAGGGTAGAGCTGATTTGATTGCACATATTGTGCCACGTGATCTTGAATCTACACAGTGAGTGTTCGCTGCGTGGTAACATACTCTGCCTCAACACAACTTCAACCTGCTTGTATAAAATATAGATCTGGGCTCTTCTTTTTTCTGATTAAAAAATGATGGATGTCGTTCATGCAGCACTCTATTGGTTACATCTTAACCCTTCACCACATAATTCCGAGTTTTAATGACCCTGGGAAAGAAAGTTTTGAAAACATTGTGGGAGAAGGGAAAAAATGCTGGTAACCAGCATTTTCTCCTTTTCCCCCCACAATGTTTTCTTTTCTTTTAGACGAATCCCATTACTTGTGCCACATTTACTATGTCCTTTGGAAATGGGTCCAATTTGGATGTGTCTAAAATTTTGTTGTGTGGTGAAGGGTTAACCAAACAAGAAAATGGTACGCTTGTCCTAATTGAAAGCATTTCCAAGCAACACATTTATCGTTTTATTAAGGCTCAAGAAATTATCTTTTTCTTTGAATGGGTTGAAAACATTGTGGTAAAAGGAGAAAATGCTGGTTACCAGCATTTTCTCCTTTTCCCACAATGTTTTCAAAGGATTCCTTCCTCAGGATGGTTGTGAAACTTGTGATTGTTTGGTAAAAGATTAATTGGTATATTTGACCTCATAAGTACTTGTGGCTTTTTAAGTGTCCATTGTTTCTCTTTAAGTGTTGTGTATTTCCTTTTCAGCTAAGATCTTGTCTTTAGTTGTAAATATACTTTATAAAGAGTTGTTGAACATTTTCTTTCCTCTTATCACGATTCCAAGTTTTGAGGGGTTCTATGTGGCTCAGTGGTAAAATGTAGGACTTTCACCCTGGAGGCCTGGGGTTTGATCCCTGCTGGGCACACTAGGTTTTTTTTGAGGGGAGTGTCCTTGGGCAAGATACTTCAGAGCCCAAGCTTTATACCTGTGAAACCTAAGACATACTGGTAAATGAGTAAGCCAGTTATAATATGACTGAAATCATGTTGAAAGTGGCATGAATCACCATTCAATTATTCAGTCGGATCAGTTAAGCAGTTTGTTAATCGACATGAGGGTGATGTTAAAAAATAAATATAATCTAAATGATTTAAATACAGCTCTAAGAAATTATTTTCAATACTTGTAGCACTGAGTTGGAATTAATTGCTTATCCAGACAGTAAATATCAAGATCAGATTGCACAGAATATGCATTCTGATTTTATTTTTACATAGTTTGCTTGTTTTTAACGGAATGTGCAATTTTTGCTTACATAGCCAGGAAATGCTCTGTGTGAGCCTATGTGGTCATGCTGTGTCCATTGTGCGTCATCAACTTTGTGTACACTCTAGAGACAAATATTAAATATTTCATTACTGAATACAAAAAATTGCATTTTCTCAAAGGCTACAAACACAGTTCGGCTGCTAGATCAAGAGACATTTCGGTCATAGTCTGTAATAAAGCTGTGGACAGTGTAGATCAAGATCAGACTGCACAGAACATGCAGTCTGATCTTGATCTACACTGTCCACAAAAGCTTCTGGTGTCGTCAATGATGGAAAGAGTTAAATATTTTTCAGGATTTAACATAGTTCTAAAACACTTATATGTGCTACATCTTGACGAATTATTAATAGCCTCTTCCAAATTTTGTTTCCTGCAATCTGTGACTCTCTGTTTAAAAGTAGATAAAAATATTTGGGTGTTTCCCACTTCTTCTGATAATCATATATATCGAAATCCCTGTAAATACAATAAATGTTTGACGGATGACGTTTGTATCGATAATATTTCAGATGAGTTTGATGATGGCTCTTGTTAGGTCAAAAAGTGGGCGATTTGGTAAAATCATAGAAAAACCTTGTGTAACGTCTAGAGGTCACTTTTCCAGTCCAATACTTATGAGAGTTGGTCAGAATGTTTGTCTTGATGACATCTCTCACAATTTGAAAAAAAAAAGGATCAAAAAGTGGGTCACTGGGACAAATCCAGAAAAACCTTGTGTACACTCCAGAGGCCATATTTTCAGTGGTACTTATGAAAGTTGGTTCACGGGAATTCCTCAGAGCTTAACTTTGATGTGCATCGTATTTTCATTCAGGTTGAATAAGGAATACCAGAGTAGTATGTCCTTGAATTTAAAGGTTGATAATTTCTGACAAGCCCAACTCAGATATTGTTGCCATAAAACCCCCCCCCCCCCACAAAAAAAAATATTCTTGATTGGCAGACACAGGTATTTCAACTGGAAGAATAGATTTTACAAGAATTTCTCTGCATATACACAATATTTCACAATCCCATCACGGTATAGACTCAAGATCAGGCCTGATTTTATCTGTTAAAAACTCCTTTGAAAGTGATTTATCCCCTTACCAAACAGTCCCATGTTTTGACAACTCAAAGGAGGAAGAGATTTGAAAACATTGTGGGAAAAATATAAAATGCTGGTAAAAGCATTTTCTACTTTCCTACATTTTTTTCTATCCTTCCTGAGACTATTTCAGGCATTTTTGACACACTTTCTGTGTTTTCTACATAAGCTTTCAGTTTGGACTAGTCCTAATTTCTGTTGTTTGTTGAAGAGTTAAACGTTGCAGGGGTTGACAATTAGAGAGGCAAAGAAAACTTTAAAGATACAGTATATATAACATATAAATCTGTATTGATGTAAAGTCCATAGGTCATACTAAAGGTCAGTCTTTTACTTATCCAACCATATATAGAAACTTGCCAAGAATTACAAGCAGGGTCAAGAAACAGGTGTCAAAGACATTTAGAAAACAACACTGTTAAAACTGTAGAGAATTTTTTACTGCTGTCTTAAACTTTTTCAAAGAGGTTTTGATGATATTGTAAACAGTTCACCCTTGAACACACACAGCTGTCCCATTTTATTTAATTCTATTAAAATACTTTCTTTAAAGATACCTCATAAAAGTATTAATATGGGTCATCAATGTCCAAAAACTAGGTTACTAGGTCAATTAAAAGCCATATCATATGTCATCATGTATGGAATATCTGTCCCAAATTTACTTTTTTTCATGTCTTGATGATATTTTAAATATAAATTCTTATAAATCATAAATCATAAATTCAATACACTAGATTACTTGATCAAATCTTTAGAGATACCTTTTTATCACTCTCACCCATTTTGGACTGATCTTGGTGAAACCTGACCAAACTGTTTGATATTATTGGTGCAATTATGATATTTGTGATGCAAAATCAAAATCATTTGAACAAATCTCTGCAAATCTTTGATATCACCATAGAGGCCTCTTTTTTGTGCCAATCTAAATTTAAGTTTACTAGGATTTTGTCTTAGTAACATTTATCAATAGTTTATAAAATTTGAATATGGGTCACCCTAAAATAAAATAATTCGAGCACAAGGTCAGATCATTGAAACACCTGGATTTCATTCTAGAGGCCACATTTTAATGCCAGTCTTACTTGAACTGTCTGAACTTTACCAGTATCTAGATATCTTGGATGTGATTTAATATGGATTAACATGGTTAAAAACCAGGTCATTCAGTCAAATCATGGTGAACCATTGTTAGTGTTCTAGAGGCAATATTTTGGCCTCAAAAATGGTGAAACCTGGCTTGAATAGAATGTCTGTCTTATATCCTACACAAGTTCAAATATGGGTCACCCTGGGTCAGTCTTAGTGAAATTTGGTTTGAATAGAATGTTTGTTGAATATCTGGAACAAGTTGATTAATTTTTTCAAACTCAGGTGAGCAATACAAGAGCCAAAGGGTCCTCCTTCATATAAGATATATATCAATTGCTATCAGCTTATGACATTTACTAGGTTAACCACTTTCCTCGAGCCTCTTGGCTTTGTTGTCAGTTTTAAGTATTGTAGTTAAAAATTTTCCTCGTGACGATTTTAACTCTTGGCCAGATGTCTACAATTTCAGACTGGCCAAAATTGACAGCATTTTCAGACAATAAATAAGTAGTGCCTTAAATGGTAGACTGGCCAAATTTGAAAGCATTTGCAGACGACAAGTAAGTAGTGCCTTAAATGATAGAAGCTGGGGAAAAGAGGAAAATACTTTGTACCAGTATTATTTTCTCTTTTTTTTCTCAAAGGTTTTAAAAGCCTGTAACGTTACCCTCGGAGGTTGTGAAAACAAGAGATCGCAGAGTAAAGTTCAATAACATTGTACTGCACAATAAGGGCAAGAAAAGGGGGGGGGGGGGGCTACACACACAATTAACTCTTTACTGAACAATCCTGAGTTTTTAACCATACTGTGGAAGAATGCATTTGAAAACATTGTGGAAAATGAAGAAAATGCTGGTAACCAGTATTTTCTCCATTTCCCACAATGTTTTCTTCTTTTTCAGAAATAAATTTCACCTTTTAAGCCATGTTAACTTTGTTGTCTGCAATTTCATTCAATATGAGCAAATCTATGATTTTTGTCATCGGCTGAGGAGTTCAATGATACTAATTTAGTGTGAAACTGCAATTCAGCAGGATTAGCTCAAGAGGTTGAGCGAGTGATCTGTAATCTCCGGATACTTGAAGATGTGGGTATGATTCCCACCTTTGGCCAATTGACATATCTTAAGAACCATGAGTAACTTACGATGGATTTCATCCTGTATCTTGCATTATCGCCCAACAAAATGATTAACAGCGTGCTGTTGACGTAATTGGATAAGTGCTTGGCGCTTTGTCGTATTTCATGATTTAGATTGTATTACCATTGTGCATGATTGTATGTCCCTACTTAATCTTTTTACCAAAACGACAGAATTTTGGACTTGTCCAAACTGAAAACATTTGCAGGGGACAAATTAAATGTAGCTCAAAAGGGAAAAGTTGCCTGTGAAACTGAGAAAATGCTGGTTACCAGCACTGTCTCCTTTTCCCACAATGTTTTCCTCAGGGTAGTTAAAACTTGGGATTGTGTGGCAAAGAGTTAAGATATCGGTAGTTTTGAAAATGTTATGTAAGAGTGATTGATTGTATGGTTGATTGTATGGTGTTTTACGCAGCTTTCAATATTATTCCCGTCATACCAAGGCGGCAGCTTACATAATTCATGTATTTTCTGGGTTTTATCAGTACTAGGCTGGGGCTCTGAAGTGTCTTAAAGAGGCCCTGATACTCATTTTCAGCCAGTTTTAACTCATTTTGTCTTTATTTTATCAAACTATAGTCATTCTCATATCTTCATGCCAAATATTGCGCCTGACGGTTGCAAGGTTGCTTAGATTTCGGTCGATAGAAAATGCATTTCGCTGAGTTGCGGCCTTCCATGTAAACAGACTCGTCGTTTCCGGTTCTTGAATCGAAGATTTCGATATGTCCATTATACACTCGGGTAGATTCGTATGATGATCATGCATTTTGTCACGTGACTATATTTGACCTTCGTCCAGTGTCTAATGAGGTAAACGAAGGAAAATGGAGGCGGAGGTCGCGGCCTATATATGCAAGTTACACCGTATCCGACTCTAGGCGGAAACCAACGATAAATTTCCGTGACGCACCGCCATTGTTTACAGCTCCGATCGTCAGCCAGTTTTCTTCTGACCAGTGTTCGGTTTCTAATACAAATCTCTGTGTTTCTTTTTTTCAAGTACACCATATATGTCAGTAATTTATCCATGTTTACACAAAGGACTGATTTCTGTACCAGTGTAAATTGTTTGAAATTTAACAGCGTTTTTGCTCACCGGCTGTAGACGGGCATCTTTAAAGGATACTCCCACAAAAAAAAAACAGGATCTGTCGAGGCTTGAACCCGGGGACCTGCAGGTCACGAGTCATACACTTTACCACTGAGCCACGCGGGACCCCACCTCGGACATAAAGCAAAAGTAGGTTACCATGTCAAATCCTAGAAAATGATTGTGTACACTTTAGATGCCATTATTAATCCAATACTCAAAAAAAGATGATTAGACTATTTCTGTTCACAATAGTAGGAGTTTCAAATTCAGTCACCTCTGTTCACAATTTACGTCAATTTGTCAAACCATAGAAAACCCAGTGTAGACTTTGGAGGTCACGCTTTTACTTCAATGTTCATGATATTTATCTTGATAATATCTTGGAAAGTTGGAAATCTAAACTTCAGATGGAAAAGGATGTAAATAGGTAAAATTTGGGGAAACCCGTGTGTACTCTCTGGGGACCAAATTTGGAGTCCAATGCTCACGAAATTTGGTCAGAATGTTTGTCTCGATAATATATTTGACGAGTTTGAAAATTTGCCACTCTGCCCAAATGGTAGATCACTAGGTCAAATAGAAAAAAAAAGTCCATCTTGGTTATATCTCAAATAAATTTGAAAATAGGTCATCTTGGGCCAAAACGTAAATCACTTGGTCAACTATTAAATGGCGTAAGTACTGTAGTGGCTGCATTTTCTGTCCATTGACTGGTCCGAATATTTTCTTCATAATATCTCGGAGTAGGTGCCAAATAAATGTCTAATTTGCAAGTGAAACTTAATTGAGACTTTTGGTCGCGAAAATACCTTACTGTATTTCCAACTTGTCATTATTCACTGAAAGTTGTGAACAAATCCTTAGCTTACCAATTCAGGACCGTCACGACCATCTTATTTTAGTAACCTGAATACTATTTTGACAATAACAACCTCTACTACTACTGACGATAATTATCAGAATACTATGGTGGCATTTTCTGCCGCGAGATACGAGATAGCTATCATGATAAATTTAGAGAACTATCGTGATAAAACAAAGTTTCCTGGAAATATTATCTAGATCATAACAATTTTCACGATAAAAATATCGCGATAATTCTAACTGTTATCATGTTTTTTTTTTTGCTTCCGTGCCCATAACCAGGGATCGTATACAGGGATCGTATAAACACATGTATATATAGGACCCCTGCCATAACTGAAATTCACGGTATCTATAATTAGATACGGTTTCGGAACATCTTCGTCTACAACCTTATGAATTCTCCTTTTCCCTGAATGGTTTTAAAGTTGTTCGTAGGAGGCATTTCGAGTCGTCTTTGATTTTACAGGCTTCTGTTCATTTCGAGTCTTGTGAAATTTTACCAATTAAGCTACAATTGTTAATAACTCGAATTTTTACTTACTGCAATCTTGTAAAGTCAAAAACTACCGAGCTTGTCCAAATGGTAAATTTTCTATTTATAGATATCGAGACACGGATAGAACTATCACGATAATTTCATCTCGATGGCAGCTTCGTGCACTATTGAGAAATTTTGCGTTAAAATATTAAGTTTATCGTGATATTTTTTTCAGGAAACTATCTTACGGAACCCCTAAAGTGACATACTCGACTTTTTTTTAATATGCAAATTTCTCAAGTTATTTCGTTTTTACGAAATGTTATTTCGTAAAAACGAAATATTATTTCGTATATACGAAATAATATTTCGTATATACGAAATATTATTTCGTATATACGAAATAATATTTCGTTTTTACGAAATATTATTTCGTAAAAACGAAATAATTATTTCGTAAAAACGAAATAATTATTTCGTAAATACGAAATAATTATTTCGTAAATACGAAATAATATTTCGTAAAAACGAAATAATTATTTCGTAAATACGAAATAATTATTTCGTAATTACGAAATAATTTTACCAGCCTGTATATCAATGAGGCCACATAGCCTTGAATCACATTTTTGACTGGTTTTTACGCCGCTGTCATTATTATTCTAAATCTATGCAAATACATAATAAATTGTGCTCACTGAAAAGGATGCTTTTTGCACTTGAGGAAAAAATCGACACATACCAGCCGGCACAGTCTGTGCAGGCTGACATGGGCCGATACTTTTTCAATATGGTCTTCCAATTTTCTGCACGTCAAAGGGATATTCGAACTCATTATTCGCTTGCTCATATTAGACAAAATGGAATTTATGGATCCATAACATGGAATCACTCATTTGCATAACATGGAATCACTCATTTGCGAAAAGTATCGACCAGGAAAGCCTGCACGGATTGCTCAGGCTGATCTGGGCCAAACTTTTCGCTATCAATAAATTCTCAGTATGTCAAAGGACTAGAACTACTATATGATTCCGTCGAGCGTTCTAGATAAAGTGAACAGATTTTCTATGTATCCATCAGTATGTGAAGGCTTCCTTGGTGTCATAGATCACGGGGATTCAATTAACCTCATTTTGTCAGAGCATGGCTCAATTTCAAATTTGCTAACGTTACTGCGTACAACTTTAAACATTATTCCTTGACGCAATTCAGCTAGTTAGAAGAAGTCCTTTGTCGATTTGACTTATGTCTTTGCATAGATCTAGAGAATTTGGGGGACCGGATGCCTCCTCCCTCAACCCCCCACTCCCCACCCCCACGCTGATCCGCCTATGCATAATCAGGTGATGTCTTGCTTGATACCATGGATCATGCAGATGCATTAAGCCCCCTTTTCATGAAGCACGGCCCAATCATGTCTGATTGATTTGCGTTTTACGTCGCATCAATCTTTTAAATTTAAGTGAGGCAATCATTGTGCTGTCCTAGAGGCCCTGAGTACGAAGGAAGGAATTCCATTACTACCATATTAGAATTTGTTTGTATCAGCACGAAACCACTAACGTTACCCCTCGCTGTACTCCACCCCCGAGGCGGTCTCTTAAGAATCTGATCTCCGTCTCTCCGTCTCTTAGTTTAAAAAGAATGTTCTGTCACTACTGGTGTGAGAAAGCCAGGAAACACATGGCTGCATCGCTTATCACCGTGATATTACTACCTGTCTGTCTGTCTGTCTGTCTGTCTTAATTATCACTCTACAAATCTCTTTACCCTGATTCTTAAGCGACAGTCGTAATGTTATCCCATCTTTCCAAGAGCAAAGAAGGTAAGAAATAAGGAACGCGCTTTTAATACCATATTATAAGTCTTAAAAATGGATTTGCAGAGTATCGACCCCACAGTAGGCAATTCAGGACAGCTCAACTCGGAATTCAAATCTATAGCCTATAGTGTGAGAGGCTGTCAATCAACCCTACAATGTAGCCCTATCGCAAGGCAGTCAAAGTGCCTCGAACCCGAGTCGAACCAAGGATGTCGGTATTTCAACTTATCAGATTATTTCGTTTTTACGAAATAATTATTTCGTTTTAACGAAATAATTATTTCGTTTTTACGAAATATTATTTCGTTTTTACGAAATACTATTTCGTAAAAACGAAATATTATTTCGTAAAAACGAAATAATATTTCGTATATACGAAATAATATTTCGTATATACGAAATAATATTTCGTTTTTACGAAATAATATTTCGTAAAAACGAAATAACTTGAGAAATTTGCATATTAAAAAAAAGTCGAGTATGTCACTTTAGGGGTTCCGTACTATCTCGATAAAATTTTCAGGAAACTTTAATTTATCGCGATAGTTTTCTAAAATTATCATGATAGCTATCTCGCATCTCGTGGCAGAAATATGCCACCATAGAATACAAATCTAAGGACAGGGGAGGACGCAATTCAAGTGCTCTATATCTGCATTCGCTTTTCCAGTATGACGAAAGCCAAGACAGGTGTCGTATCGTTCCTATCCATAGTCCTCGCAACTAAGACATTAGTTCATGAGTGAGTGGAGTATTTAGAATTTCCATGTATTTAATCTAACCTCAAACGGACCTAAAACTACATATGGATCAAATAATGAAATCGTTTTAGAAAGGGTTGCTATAGACTAGAAAGGATTGCGGGATAAGGAAAAAATACTGATTACCGGTATTTTCTCCTTTTCAAGCATGTTTTCAAAATCCCCTTCGTCAGGGTCCTTAAAACTTTGGAAAGTTTAGTAAAGGGTTACACAAAAGAGGGAGACACATATATCGAGAGGGAGCAGGGGGAAATAGAAAAGAGTGGACGATGGAGTGGGAGGGAGAGAGGGAAGCTGGGATGCAGAGACAGAAGCGGAAGTTGCAAAAGTCAGTTTGTGTTGTTGTCCTACTTCCTCGTTAACCCTTTACCACAAAATGCCGACTTTTAACGACCTTTTGAAAACATTGTGGGAAAAGGAGAAAATGCTGGTCACCAGCATTTTCTCCTTTTCCCAAAATGTTTTCTACCCTATCAAAGAAATGCACTGTTTTAGCCACATTGAAATTGCCGTCTGCAAATGCTTTCAATTTGGACAAGGCTAAAATTTTCATGGTCGTCTGGTAAACGGTTAAAACACTTTACCTACTAGGACCCGTGTCCTACAACCCTGGCGAAGAAGTCTTTGCAAGAAATTGTGTGGAAAAGGGAGAAATGTTGGTAAGCAACATTTTCCCCTTTTCACATAATGGTTTCTATTCGTCAAAAACATATTTTGTCCTTCGAGCAACGTAAAGATTTTCGTCTGCAAATGAGCACTTTCAACATGGATGGGTATAAAGGTTTACCGACTGTTTAACAATTATGATCGTCATTTATCATGTGATCATTTTATGTGCGCATTTAGACGACGCGCAAGACAGTAATCAGTTCCTTGTCAGAGTAACGGCAGTAATTTGTGAAAAAAAATGTGAGAGATTCGTGGTAAAACATTGCGGAACGTTATATATATTGCACTTACTGTTTGAAAAATGAAACCATTATAAAATAAAAGTGGTGATAGACCTTTGCAATTCAAATATCCGTACTAAACTTGCGTGTTTATATATTCTGTTTTTGTGCGGACACATTCGTTTTTATGATATATTTTGATGATGGTTTGAGCTTTATTTAGCGCTTTCCGTTAATAGGTAATCTTACACAAATTGTATGAAAGAAAAAAAAAAAACTAGACAATATTTAGAGAATAAAATAATAATTATAGAATTTGAAGAAATAATATTGGATAAATGCAATTACTGAAATAACTTCATTCCGAAGTCTTTCGCATACTTCTAAGACATTGCCATCAAACTTTTGCAAAAATGGACGAAATGACGACCCTTGCTTATACTGAGAACGATTTCCACGGCACCACAGAGGACAGTCTGTTAGATACAAGTTACAATGGGACGGTAAACACTACAGACACGATGTATGACGACCTGTATCCCGAGGATTACGGGGCTGCAGCCAACGATAGCCATCCACACGACCCTTTGAACTACGAGTATGACTACACAAAGTTCGTTTATGAGGCCTTTGGGTTTGAACGCCCAATTTATTTATATGTATGGGTTGCCCTAGTGATTCTTACTGTCCTGGTTAATGTTCTGGTGATATGGGTTCTCCTTCAGAAGAAGATGCGCAGTGTAACAAATATTCTTCTCGTTGCGATAGCTATATCCGATTCCATGACGGGACTCGTCACGCTGCCAACCTATATCATGGTTTATCGAAAACTTGAAGCCGGAAGTAGTGCAGAACCAGTCAATGGTACAGATTATGATCACGAGTATTATGATTATTATGAACATACTACATTTAATTATGATGAATATGGAAATAGTAGTATGCCAGAGGCAATAGAATCTAAGGATGCCTATATACTGTCCAAATCGTTGTGCGATGCATTCATGATTTCCACATTTTTCCTTTCCAAATCCTTCCACACCATTTCAATTTGGCTCACGTTGTTTCTCGGAATACAGAGGTACATTTCTGTCGCTTACCCGTTCAAGACGCAGGTTTGGTTCACAACCACAAAAACTGCTATCGTTGTTGTCCTCATTTGCGTATTTGCGCCTGTGCTCCATGTGTATCATCTTGTGCATGAGAAAACTATCGATGGATTTTGTACATGGCAGCTAAAAGATGAGACCGGAGCAGCTTATGCCCAAATATGGATAACTTTATTTCTTCGACATTTGATCCCTTGTTTTGTTTTGACCATCACAACCGTGCTGTTTATTCAAAACCTCAACAAGAACTCGTTTCAGCCTACAAACTCGACGCGCAGCACCAACAACGAAGGGAGAAGTGGAGAGAATCGCCGAGTCTCTAAGATAGTGGTGGCTATCGTGGTTCTGTTTCTCATTCCGGAAGTTCCATACGGACTATTTCTTCTGTATACATCGATCATTGGCCATTTGAACAACTCATCTTTAAATGACTTGAAACGAAATAGAGCAATTCATGCCGGGTACGAGATTGCTCTTGTACTATCGTTCCACTTGAATTTCTATATTTATACTTTTTTCAACAAAAGATTCCGTTTTCACCTTCTGAAAACATTCGGCATCTTCTCATCTCGCATGAGCAAGCTACGTTTGTCAACTAAAGTGTCATCTTCGGGCAGTGGAAGAACACTGGGTGGAACCACCAAAAACGAGAGTCTGTCCAACACGCAAGATAGTAAAGCAACGGAAATGAAGACATTGAATCAGTCGTCTGATAGCCAAGACAACACAAATACATTGTCTTAAACCTGTCAGCGCCGTATGTGAAAACAATGTCTTAAATTGCGGACGGCATAGATCAAGATCAGACTGCACAGAACGTGCTGTCTGATCTTAGATCTATTCTGTCCGCTTGATTCGTCAAACCTAATAGACAATTTTTTTTAGTTTCAGTGGATTTTATTTTCAGTCAATGAGAGAAGATTGAGTCATTGAGATATATTTGGTGCTGACAGAGGTACATTAAGGTATGAAGCCATTGTTGCAGTAAAGATGAAGCTCAAGTTCATTTTTAATATTTTTTCGTTTTACCCCTAGCAATGTTAAATATCAATATTTACAGGGCCAAGCATAACTTTGTACTTTTTGTAGACTATAAAAATCAAGATCGGACTGAATTTTGTGGACAAAATAGATCAAAATCACAAAGTTTTCCACAATCTACAAGACAAATCCTGTCTTTTTAACTACTATTGATTTTTCGTATGCAAATGATTTGGGTAGTGATAAGTTAAAAATATATGCTGGTATGGGTTTTTAAATGGTGTTTTATGCCGCTTTCAACATTGTTTCAGTTATACCTTGGCGACAGCTCATATTCATGCATATTCTGCTTTTGATTTTAAGCTGTAGTAAGCTAGGGCTATGGAGTGCCAGAGAACACACCCATGATAAACCCAGTGCTTCCAGTGAGGGTCGAATCAGAAGCCCCGGGGTTATGAATCCTACATGTGGCCAGAGCAACGTACATGTAGGACCCCTGTATGTGGGCATCAAGAAATACAATAAAACTTTAGGTAAACGTCTAGTTTTATTAATCTTTTAACCTTTGCCAAACAACTGAGAGATTTAACGATTTCAGTCTTCTGAAAACATTGTTATAATATGCTGTTAACCAGAAAATTCTTCTTTTACCACAATGTTTTTAATTCTTTAAAAGACAAATTCCATAATCTGAGCCTCATTTGATTCGTTTACAAATACTTTCGGTTTGGCAAATGTAACAACTTGTTGTATAGTAAAGGGTAAACTTAAAGCCATGATAAAGAGCTATATCTAATTGCACATTTAACCCTTTCCTGAAAAATCCGGAGTTTTAACGATCTTGAGGAAGTTATGACCTTTGAAAACACTGTGGGAAAAGGAGAAAATGCTGGTAACCAGCATTTTCTCCTTTTCCCACAATGCTTTCTACACTTTCAACAAAAAGGGCAGAGCCCCGGTAGCTCAGGACTTGAGAACACGTGGTCCAGGGTTCGATCCCTGGCTACGACCTCTGGCTCGGCCAATTTCTTTCCGAGGATTGATGATAGTCACTGCGACAGGAATCATTCCTCTCCAACCGCTGACCATTGTCTCGACGATGATTATGTGGGAAAGCAGCCAGTGGCTTGGAAAGAAAACTGTGCGGAGTACTGGTAAAAGAGTTTCCAGGAAAGCATGGATAGGTGCACTGGCCGCCGCGATATAACTGAAATAATGTTGAAAACGGCGTTAAACACCATACAATCAATCAACAAAAAGGCATTCCCATCATTTAAGATGTATTTGTCTTGTGCAAATCCTTTCAAAAGGGTTGAATCTGAATATTTTTATAGTCTACCCAAATGTATATTTTACACATGAATGAAAATGCTGAATGTTGTAAAGCATGTAAAAGGCATAGATATATTTTACAATGGTAGCTAAAATTACAACAAGAATATAAAAAATAGGAGGTTACAATGAATTTTTAAGTGTTAAAGGAGACTAATAAGATTTTTATAATCTCTTCCAACTTAAAAAAGTGATTTATCACTATATCAAGTATGGCGACGGTAGGCATCGGTAAAGAAGACAGACAAAAGTAAGAGAAAATGTTTTTCAATGACATTTCCTTATAAGCTAAACGGCATCTTTAGGCATTTATTAGTTTAAGCGACAGAGTTGCGAAAAGACTTTCGGGAATGTCACATGTTTAATACACGCGTCGAAAACGTGGATTAGTGTTGAAATCAGTACAATGATTACCTCTGATCTCATAAAAATAGATGGAGGTGCCCGGATTGCAAAAACTACCACCTCGTTATTTAAAGTAACAATTTAGATGCCATAAGTAAACAAAGCGGGTGTTGAAACACATTTATTTCAAATCATGCCAATTAAAAGTGTGGAAATTATTGTGAAAATGGCAATCTGTTTTAATGCAGTCAGTTCAAGTGTTAGTCGCTGGCAGAGAAGTTAATTTCGAAAACTAGGTTTGAACTTGCCAGGTCACTTTTTCTTTTGTTACTTTTTGCCTGATTTTGAAATTCATTTTTTTCTGCCAGCGGCTGACACTTAGACCAACCACACAATAACAGATTGTCATCTTCACAATATGTTCCATACTTTTAGATGATATTTTTGAATTCAAATGCATTTTGACACCTACAATGTGTTCTTGGTCGCTACTGGGCCTTTAAAAGCCCAAAATCAATTCTTTTAGTCAGTGTACAACCGAGTAGTTTCTTACGGTTGCAAACAGGTGTATATGTAGTTGTATTCATTGGTGTTCTACAAAAACTTTTGATTTACTACAAAAACCTAAACGGGTCCCGTTAAAGGAATGCTCATTTCAAAACTTATATATAGTTATATTGATTGATGTTCTACAAAAACTTCTGATTTACTACAAAAACCTAAATGGGTCCCTTTAAAGTGATGCTCATGTCAAAAACTTATATGAGGTGTCGTATCAAAGCTCGAAACAAATGACATAATATAGATTAATAGAACTAAAGTGAGTCACACTGTGAAATAAGGGGGTGGGGGGTGGGGCTTAATGCATTCCCGTGATGCAATATACCAAGCAAGTCATTGTATAATTATCTATAAAATTCATTTTGTATAACAAACGACGGAATCATCAGGTATACTGGTCCTTTGAAATGCAGAAAATTGACCGAAAGAAAAAAGTTTCGACCCAGGTCAGCCTGCGCGGAATGCGCAGGCTGACCTGGATCGATACTTTTATGCAGATGCATTAAGCCCCCGTTCCACAGAGCATGGCTCACCTTTACATGTATATCTGATCGTAAATTTTTCACTAGATGACAAAATTAAGACTTGTCAAAATGAAAGCATTCGCGTACAATAAAATGAAAGAAGCTGAAATCATGCGATTCGCCTCTAGAAGGGCATAAACATGGGGGGAAAAAAAGAAAACGCTGGTTACCAGAATTTTCTCCTTTTTTCACGGTCTTTTCAAAAGCCGTTATCCTTAGGATCGTTAAAACATCAGCCTGTTTGATAAAATGTTAATAATATGTCTGTAAATAAATGATATGTTGTTATACGGAGCATTGTAGATGTTTCAATTGTCTTTTAAGATAATAGTAAAAACGCTGAATAAATAAAATAGGCATTTTCAGTATAAAATCAAGTCAATGCAGTATTCACTATTTACCGAACGATAAGATTTTTGGACTAGTCCAAATTGAAAGCTGTTGCAGACGGCAAATTAAATGTGCTTAAAACGATGAAGTTTGTCTCTGAGAGGACCGAAAACATTGTAGGAAGAGGAGAAAATGCTGGTTACCAGCATTTTCTCCTCTTCCCACAATGTTTTCAAAAGCCTTCTTTCCTCGGGTTGTTAAAACAAGGGATTGTTTGGTAGTGAGTTAGGCAAAAGAGGGCCTATCTTAATATGGCAGAAAGTGTGGATTTCAAGATCACACTGTACGTTCTATGCATTTTGATCTTTCTTAGATCTAGACCCTCTGCAAAAGCAAGATCTACATCTAAAGCTCAACAGTGTAAATCTTTTTTATCACATAACCTCCCCTGTTTTCAGTGTAATATACCCATTACGAATTGTCTTATCTTATACACGTTTCATATCACAATTGTGTGACGTTATTTTTGACGTCATTTTGTACATATTTCATTGAAGTGATTAGTTTTATGGACATTACCGTGGGTGCATCTATAGATAGTTTTGCATCTTCTGATCAATAATTTGTAAAATATTGTTATGTGATAAAAAGAATCTGACATTCGTTGGCGTTTGTGTTAAAAAGTTCATTAAACTTGACAACAAAAAATGTCATTAAGCTCGCCAAAGGCTCGCTTTATAACATTTTTTCTAGACTCGTTTCATAAAATTTTATCTCAAACACCAATTCATGTCAGATCCAATATATCTTACATGTACATTATTTTGTAACTTTTTTTGTTGTAAACTTTGTAAAAAAATCACCAAATTATGCAAATAAACATAATAAATCTTACGTAGCGAATAGATATTGTTATGGTTATAGCTTATCTTGAACATATTTTCAGTGGAAAACCACGTGTTCAAGCACGTGCTAATCTACTTCAAATGGGTCCTCCGATTTTCAGTTGTCAAGGCGTAGGATGTGTAATCAGGCTTGATCCTCTGTGGCGCCGTTGGTTGTGCCGTGGTGTCAATCGGAGCAGGGCATTGCAGGACCCTAAATCAGAAACTCTATATCATAATTGGCCTGCAACACGCGAAAAGGGGCATTCGGACATTTGCGTAAAGTGCCGTCTCGGATCAGCCTGCGCACTCCGCGCAGGCTTATCCGAAACGACACTTTCCGTTTTTATGTAATTTTCTGTTTTGCGCAAGTTTACTGTAGCACAAAATCTAATGTAGTCGTAAAGTGCCGTCTATATAGATATCTTTGATCAACGGATCACCAGAGATTTGCCGAATGACAGCTCGTAACCAGCAGTACTCATTATTAACCGTTTCCAGGTAGCCCGAAATTTGGAACTCTATATAGAGTCATTGCTGAGACAAAGCTTCACACGTCACAATTGGGCCGATTCCGCAACTATACACATGTCTTTAATCAACTCATCACCAGAGATTTGCCGAATGACACAGCTCGGAACCAGCATTACTCGTAATTAAACGTTTTCAAGTAGCCCTGAATCAGCAACTCTATATACAGTCATTGCTGATACAAAGCTCCACTCGTCACAATTCGGCCAATTCCGCAACTAGATCTATATAGATCTACATCTTCAATCAACGGATCGCCAGAGATATGCCGAAATCACACAGCTGGGAACCAGCAATGCTCGTTATTAACCGTTTCCAAGAAGCCCGAAATCAGGAACTCTATATACAGTCTTTGCTGACAGAAAGCTCCACTCGTCACAATTCGGCCGATCTCGCAACTATATAGATCTTTATCTTCAATCTACGGATCACCTGGAATTTGTTGAAATCACACAGCTCGGAACAAGCAGTTCTCGTTATTAACCGTTTACAAGTGGCATGAACCTCATCAGCTACTTGTCGTTTCTCATCCAGATCTATACGTATTTTGGCGTCTGTATAGCAGACGAATTTTAGAAGCCATTGTTAATAAAGGAGCAACCACTCGTTATTAATTATCACTTGCTCTTTTTCCGACAATGATTTTTTTTACGTCTATAAAAATGACATTTTCCTTTCCACTCAGCTTTTTTCCAAAGGCACTATATGTCCATTGGCAACCAATTGGATAGGTCTAAAACTTGCTAGCTGGCTTACGGGTTTGCCCCGTACCATACAACCTAATGTTTAAACGACCTTCACTGAAGGAAAAAAGATTTTGAAAAAATTGCTTGTAACCAGCATTTTTTCCTTTTCCTTCAATCTTATCTATTCTTTAAAAGACTAATTTAATCATTTCATCCACATTTAATAAATTATCTGTAAATGCCTTCAAGTGGGACTATTCTAAAATATTATTATCATTTTTTTTTTGAAGGGGGTTAATCTTTTATCTGTGACACAATCTCAAATTTTGATGATTCTGACTAAGCAGGCTTTTGAAAACATTGAGAGAAAAAGAGAAAATGCTGGTAACCAGCATTTTCTCTTTTTCCCACAATGTTTTCTAACTTTTCAAATACAAATTCAGTCAATTTATCGACGAATTTGTCGCCTGCAAATGCCTAATTTTTTATTGTCTGGTAACAGGTTAAATGTACGGTCGTTTAAACGAAAGTGAAATACAGTTGAAATTGGCTAAAATACAGTCCCAATATCTTTACAACCAAGTGCTTCCGAAACAGCCTAAATTATATCCATGAGGTCGTTGATCCTAATTCAAACGTTTTATGTTTGATCTACTTTTGAAAGTCAATCATTTTGAAATAACAGGTGACGTGAATGCCTGTTGGACCTTCAGAAAAGACCTTTTCTAACATCTACTGTTTGTATGTCTAAGATATCTAGAGAGGAATTGATAAAGAGGTTGTTTAGAGAAGACAAGCAGAGTGATAAATCTACTATTCGTTTTATTATTATTATTTGCACGGATTTACCCGCTCTCAACATTTTTTCGTTAATTTAAGAGGCAGCTTTTAAGTCAGGTTTAAGAAAGATAACTCAAACAGGTATATGCTCGTAGTATTAGAGGAGTTACTTCCCTTAGACCATTCGACAGAATCTAACCAAACAAACAAACAAACAAATGTTTAAAACGAAAACCTTGGCAACCAAAATTATTCTTCGGCTTCAAAGTCACTTCCGACTTAAACATTGATGGGCCCTGTTCCTGACTGAGACAGAAGCATAAAAAGCACCCCTAAATATTGAGGTTTATTGAAGTCTTAATACAAATGTACAACACAGCCTGTCAGACCTCATATTTCCGTTGTACCCTATTTCCGCGGTATTCCGAATATCATTTGTAAATATTTCGTAACGCTACCTATTCCTATGTGTTTACACTTGACAGAATCCTTACTGTGGCAAATCGAGTCAGTAGTCACAATATGAGTTTTTAGCGTATCCGACACGTGACCTAAAATTTGAGGTTTCGATACCCTGTTCAGGCAAACTTTCGATTTTTGGCCTATCACCTCTGATGCGTGTGGGAAAAGTAGTAAGTGGCTTGGAAAGAAAGATGTGTCTGTGACAAAGCTAAGAAAGCTAGTGTAGGTGCACTAACGGTCGGGATATGACCTAAGCTTTTAAAGAGGCGTCAACCTCAAACACGATACAAACAAACAATATTATGTGTTTTTCTATGCTATCCATGTGCCAAGATATTTTGTTTTAAATGGCCCACTTCGAATTTCAATTTGGCCTGCTTTTTGGAAATTGGTAGCGGATTTGGCCCAGCGTTTTTCAATCCTAGATTGAACTTTGTTATGACAGAAAGAATTTGCTTGTAATGAATTCGGTTTCTTTTTGTGACAGAGGAACGGAAGTTGCGATAACTCGGTTTGAGTTAAACTGGTTCCCATTGTACATGTACAGATGTATACAACTGGTACAGGCTACTGTGACGATTTTCATTAGATAAGCAAGATTTGCTGTATTAGCCAAATTAAATGTCTTTTATACATCAAATCTAGCCGTGAAAGGTTGCTCACCGCTATTGATGTAGCTATATAAGATTTGACATGAGTTGGTGTTTGAGAGAAAGTTTTATTAAACGAGTCTAGAAAAGTGTTGTTAAGTGAGCCTTTGGCGAGCTTAAAATATTTTTTTCTTAATGAGTTTAATAAAATTTTATCTCAAACGCCAACGAATGTCAGATTCTTTTTATCACACAACGAGATTTCACACATTATAGATCAGAAGATGCAAAACTATCTACAGATGCACGGTCCGCGGTAATATCCATATGGCCTGCAACACGCGAAAAGGGGCATTCGGACATTTGCGTAAAGTATCGTCTCGGATCAGCCTGCGCAGTTCGCGCAGACTAATCCGAAACGACACTTTCCGTTTTTTTATGTAATTTTCTGTTTTGCTCAAGTCTACTGTAGCACAAAATCTAATGTAGTCGTAAAGTGCCGTCTCGAATTAGCCTGCGCGGACTGCGCAGGCTGATCCGAAACGACACTTTACGCAAATGTCCGAATGCCCCTTTTCACGTGTTGCAGGCCATATAATCCCATTCACTTCCATGAAATACGTACAAAATGACGTCAAAAATGCCGTCACATAACTGTGATATCAAACGTTTATAAGATAAGAAAATTCATCATGGTTATATTACACTGAAAACAGTTGACGTTATGTGATAAAATCGATAATAATGAGTATATGCAACGGGGGCTCAACCCTTATCTTGTTAAATAACTGACATGAACCTTTCCAAGTCGATAGTAAAAACCATAATGTTGCTATTTCAAAGGTATTTTTTGGGGGAAAAATATGTCTATCGGACAGCGTAGATCCAAGATCAGACTGCACGTTCTGTGCAGTCTGATCTTGATCTACACTGTTTGCAAAATGTCAGTGAGTTGCGCTTAACGGTATAAGAGTTAAGACTCGTTCAAACTCTGCCTTGCTGTTGGGGACAGCTTTTACAGAATTATGGTTTGGGGTATTTCTCTGCGCGCAAATTAAGCAGCATTGTGGTTAGTGCCTGGACGGGTGACCAAATCGTTACACGTTATAGTAGTAAATGAACACAATGTAGATCTACTTTACAAATTATGCAAATGAGTAAACATGCAAAAATCACGTCAGTTTGCCTCTTGATCTGAGACCATAAGAATAGAGAGTGACCTCCCCTGATTGTAAAGTAACCAATAGTGACCTGCCATTATTGGAAAAAAATAAGACGGATAAAGTTCTGTCCGTTTTCAGTAGCCCTTTGGTAGCAGAACACGGTTTCCGGCTAAACTGGTCTCTGTCCACAGTACTCCAATCAGAACTTCCTCAAACAAAAGTCTATGTAATAAGTATGGAATTATAAAGAGCACTTAAATGCAACAGCACAATCCTAATTTTTTAGATTTTATCAATAAATCATGTTCAACTTGTGAAATAGTGAAACCTCTGATCAATACAGGCAAGTGGTATGGTCGGGAAAAAAACTGACAAAATATGTCATTTAAGCCTATATTCCAAAATTCACAAAATGCAAACCCAGGAAGCTAGCCTGAAAATGCCAAGCCAAATTGAAACTGAAAACCATACATAATCTGGGGATAAAATCCAAAATAGCACGTTACCAATGCCGTTTTTTCACAATCTTGAAATCGTGCCCTGACCCTACCCTTATTTTCGCGGCTAAAAACAGCCACTAGCTCCATGACCCTTCACTTTCGCATTTGGGGTCAAAACTATAGAAGAAAGAAAGAAATGTCATGACCTCCTGTTTCATAGACAAACCAAATGCTTCTTTTCCTTAATCTAACACAATTCGTGGGTGTAATAACTACTCTTCTTATCAAAATTGCATTGAAAACCTACCTTTCGCAATTATGTCTAATTTTCAGCATGGCCAATTCGAAGCAAACTATTTACAGGTGCCTTTACACTTGTATAGTATCAGGGGAAGTAACCAATCTAGGTTTGAGTGTTATACTTCCGCGTTAAATCCCTTTAACCCTTATCCAGCTAAATAAATTAAATGAAACTTTCAAGCCGATTGATGATATTTCAAATTTATTTTTTTGGAGAAAAACATCTCCTTATCGGACAGTGTAGATCCCAGATCAGACTGCACCTTCTGAACAGTCTGATCTTGATCTACACTGTCCGCAAAAGGTCAGTGAGTAGCGCTTAGCAGCCTTAGGGTTGTTAAAGGAAAGATCTCGTGTTTTTCGACCCTGACAAATAAGTTGTTGAAACACATATTGTGTGAAAAGGAGTAATCCTTGGTAGTGAGCATTTTTCTCCTTTCAAGGTATCATTTTTTACCCTATTCAAAACCAAATTCAATCCTTTGGGCAACACATAAAATGTTGTCTGCAAATGGTTTCAAAATGGATGAGTGTAAAACTTTTACCGACGGAAAAAGTGGTACGATCGTCATTTGTCATGTGATTGTTTGATGTGCGCAGAGGACGACTCACAAGACAGTAATCAGTTCCGTGTCGGAGTAACGACAGTATTCTGTGACTAAGTTGAGAGATTTGTGGTAAAACATTTATAAATTTTGTACATAGACTACTGTTCGAAAATGAAACCATTATGAAATAATCGGGTGGATATGCCTATGCAATTCAAATAATCTGGTTAGTACTTACTCACGGGTAGGAAAGTTCATATTTGGAGCAAATGGCTCTGTCGAGAAAATGTTGTGTTGGTCTTTCGTTTCTGAAGATGTCGGCTGAAAAACGACCAAAAAACAGGCAGCCTTGCCATTATTTGTAATCATGTGTTCTTGTGTCTTTGAAATTCCAAAAAAGGAGAATGTTATGCAATGCTGTGGTCTTTCAACGTGTTTTCTGCACTACGGAAAGTATTTTCAAAATTTAGATAGGCTAATGTTCGACAGCATTTTTCAATCGTGACAATACCAGTCCTTTGTATTTTCATAAATTCGGTCATGTTCCACCCAACAAATGTACTACATTTTGGACTGGAAGGTATTAACGGAAAAACAAAGCCTACTTCCAAAGTAACTTTTTGCAGAAAACTAAATTTTTGAAATGAAGCCCTCATCAATCGGTGCCGACTTACATCTTCAGAGCCGGTCAACATAATCGGAGCCCTTCTTTATATTTATCAGTTTTTGTGCTATTTCTTTTCCATTCTTTACCAGCAGTGAATGTAACATTCCAAGGCATTAATTCACGCCTTTGGGACTGCAAGACTCTCTCTTATTTGCCAATTAAATGGTAATAATAGACTGAATTTAGGTCCATGGCGTATTATTTCGGCTACAGTCAACCCACGCCACAAATGATTCAGACAACATCGTACACTTGTTACAACTTTCCGTAGTGCAGAAAACGCGTTGGAAGACCACGGCATTGCATGACATTCTCCTTTTTTTGCAATTTCAAAGACTCAAGAACACATGATTACAAATAATGACAAGCCTGCCTGTTTTTTTGGTTGTTTTTCAGCCGACATCTTCAGAAACGGAAGACCAACACAACATTTTCTCGTCAGAGCCATTGGCTCCGAATATGAAGTTTCCTACTCGTGTTACTTAGAATAAAAAGGATTATTAGCTAGAAGTCACACCGATTTTGATGTCAAACTGGTTGAAAAGAAAAAGCTGGACATATTTCGAGAAAAAATATCAGAACATTTTAACAGAGAACCTTGGAGAAATACAATCATTGGAATAATATCATTTCGAAGTCTTTCGCGTAACTCTAAACATTGGAATGAAATTGTCATAAAGATGGAAGAAACGACAACCATTTCTTTTAATGAGAACGATTTCCATGGCAACACCGAGGACAGTCTATTAGGTAAACACTGCAATAAAACTGTAAACGATACAGACGCGATGTTTGACCAATGTGTAGAAGACAACGGGGCTAAAATCTTCGATAGCCTTCCAGACTTAGCAGACTTCGATTTTATGTTCGATTTGAACTTCGATTATAAAACAGAGGTCATAACCCTGGCGTTTGGGTTTGAGCGCCGTATGTATTTATATGTATGGGTTGCCTTCGTGATTCTGACTGTCTTAGTTAATATTCCGGTGATATGTATTCTTCTCCAGAAGAAGATGCGTAGTGTAACTAATATTCTCCTTGTAGCGATAGCAATATCCGATTCCATGACTGGACTCGTCAAGTTGCCAATCTATATCATGGTTTATCGAAAAGCTGAGGTCGGAATGGCACTAGAATCTTTGGATTCCTACATACTGTCCAAATCGTTGTGCCATGCTTTCATGATTTCCATATTTTTCTTTTCCCAATCGTTCCACACCATTTCAATTTGGCTCACATTGTTACTCGGAATACAGAGGTACATTTCTATCGCTTACCCGTTCAAGACGCAGGTTTGGTTCACGGCCACAAAAACCGCTATCGTTTTTGTCCTCATTTGCGTATTTGCGCCAGTGCTCCATGTGTATCATCTTGTACATGTACATGACAAGACCATCGATGGAATTTGTGGATGGACGCTAGAAGATGAGACCGGAGCAGCTGATGCCCAAATATGGGTAACTTTATTTCTTCGACATTTGATCCCTTGTTTTGTTTTGACCATCACAACCGTGCTATTTATTCGAAACCTCAACAAGAACTCGTTTCAGCCTACAAACTCGATGCGCAATATTGGCAACCAAGAGAGGAGTGGAGAAAATCGCCGAGTCTCTAAGATTGTGATGGCTATCGTGGTTCTGTTTCTCATTCCGGAAGTCCCATATGGACTATTTCTTCTGTATAGCGTTTGCCTATGGAACAAACGGTCTTCAAATGATGCAAAACGAAACGCGGCAATTCATGTCGGGTACGAGATTATTCTCATACTTTCGTACCACCTTAATTTTTATATTTATACATGTTTTAGCAAAAGATTCCGTTTTCAACTTCTGAAAACATTCGGCACCTTCTCATCTCGCCTGAACAAGTTATGTCTGTCGGCTAGAGTGCCATCTTCGAACAATGGAAGAAATATTGGAGGAACTACCAAAAATGAGAGTCTGCCCAACGTGCAAGGCGGTACAGGGCACGGAAATGAAATAAATGAATCAGTCGTTTGATAGCCAGGGCAACAGTCACAAAAAGTCATATATCTTTCTGCGCCATAAGTGAAAACAATGTTGCGGACGTTATAGATCAAGATCAGACTGATCTTAGGTCTACTTCGTCCGCTTGATTCGTGGAGACTGTCAGATAAAAGATAAACTTTTCTTGGTTTTAGTAGATTGTATTTTCAGTACTTGAAAGAGGTCGGGTTTATATATACAGTACGTAGACTCAAAAATAAAGGAACCCTTGTATTTCATCTTGAGGCAACTCCGTTTCGGATTAGCCTGTGCGGACTGCGCAGGCTGATCCGAGACGACACTTTACGCGTGTTGCAGGTCATATAGAACCTTAGTCAACATCAGACGTGGTCTACCTGTACGACGCTTGGTGGGCATATTAGAGATGATATGGCTTGCAACACGCGAAAAAGGGGCATTCGGACATTTGCGTAAAGTGTCGTCTCGGATCAGCCTGCGCGGACTGCGCAGGCTTATCCGAGACGGCACTTTACGGCTACATTCGATTTTGTGCTACAGTAGACTTGCGCAAAACAGAAAATTACACAAAAACGGAAAGTGTCGTTTCGGATTAGCCTGCGCGGACTGCGCAGGCTGATCCGAGACGACACTTTACGCAAATGTCCGAATGTACCTTTTAGCGTGTTGCAGGCCAATTATAGCGTATCGTTGCTCTTTGAATCTGCTGGAATATAGAAAGGTAAAGTCACCCTGCCATACCTTGTCAGAAGAAACAAGTAACAGGGTTCCCTTACTTTTGAGGTTACGTTTGTATATTTTGCGCTACAAAATAAAACTCATCACGGTACAAGCCAGGATTGGAGCTAGCAATTTAGCAAGCTAAGCTTATTTTGACAGTTTACCTTTTTACTCCGAGCAAAACTAATGTTAATATTTAACTCCTTACCAACCGACAAAAGTTTGGACTGTACCAAATTGAAAGCATTTGCAGACGACAAATTAAAATGTTCCTGAAACGATGACTTCAGTCTTTGGCCAGGTAGGAAGCAGTGTGTGAGATGGAGAAAGTGCTGCTTACCAGCATTTTCTCTTTCTTCCGCAAGGATTTCAAAAGGATTCATGCAAAGGTTCTTTTTGTGTGGTTCAAGCTTTATGAAAACACAATATTGTCTAGTACAGGGTTTGTATATTTTACTATACTAATAAAGGATTGTAACAAACAGAGCACTACGTTTTGGTTTTACTTAAAGGGGGTTATTTAGATTCTAAGAACCGATTAATATAACTAGATATATTTTCCTTCGCACTAATATAGAAACTGCACGGTAACACTCAGTAAAAGTGTGCAATGTTAGGCGTTTAAATAACGGGATGGTAGTTTTAAGTCCGTAACTCCGTCTATTGCTATTACATCAGGGCTCGTATTCAGCAATCATCCTTTGGAACGTTCTTATCTTATTTTCTATAATTTCCTAAGTACAACTTTTAATTGGCTGAATCATTTGGTTTAGTCAATCAGAAGTTGTATTACATCCGAACATAGAAAATCTTGAAGAATAACGGTTCTTAAAAATGGTTGGTGAATGTGGACACTCATGTGACGCCATTGTACCGATTAGAATACAAATCCTCGTGGTCGACGTGTGCTGTTGGTCATGTGACATTCAAATAAGTCTTAGCGCACTATCATCCGCTAGGTGTCGTTTTTCAAATACAGACCCATCTGATTTGGGCATTTTGGGAACAGAATCGGACTAGTTTTCAAAACGGCAACCGTCATAATTAAATAAACGTTTACTCAATAAAACACTACCTAGTACAATTCATCTGGCAATGGCTAGCTAACATGTAATCTAGGCACCGGCCATTTATAAATACAGCGTCTATAAGCTTGAGAAACAGTCCCGGTATAAGCCCAGCAAGTACGAGATGTTATTTTTGTTGTCTAAATCTGTTGCACAAATCCGGTTTTTCCACTGCCTATATTGAGAAACCGTATGCAAAGATTTGCAGTAAACAATGGTATCCTTTAAAAATATATTTTCCCTTGTAAATTATTTTATTTCTAGGAAGTTTGGAGCGATAAATAGGCTTGGTTAATATACTTATTATCAATAGCCATTTTTTGCTTGCTACTTTTTACGCGGCAGAGATTTTTTGTTTACGCACCGCGTATTAATATTTATCCTGTACAGGATAGCGATGAGTCGTAGCAGACATGTCTTCGAAGAATGTGACCTGCGCAGACCACAAGTCTTACCCAAATCTAAATATGCTTTACGTGGCTACGCGGCCCATAATGGAAATTCACTGCTCAAAAGAATTAAAGGAACACACAAATACCAAAATTCAAATCTCTCGTTTTGCTAAACACTCAGTCTTTGTGCTCTGAAAACCATCAACATATAATCTTATCAGACAAAATGGCTCAATACTTTTCTTGTTTGTTTGATTTTAAATGCTGATAAGTGATGTTAAGAAGAAAACCAAGAAATTTGTTTTCCTTGTTCTTTTGTTAAACAACTCATAATTTTTCTAATCGTTTGTTGATACTTTTGTCAAATTATATGAAAGAAGAAATCGAGAATAAAAAATGACACATCCTGCGCACTCCGCGCAAGCTAATCCGAAACGACACTTTCCGTTTTAATGTAATTTTCTGTTTTGCGCAAGTCTGCTGTTGGACAAAATCTAATGTAGCCGTAAAGTGCCGTCTCGGATTAGCCTGCGCGGACTGCGCATGCTGATCCGAGACGGCACTTTACGCAAATATCCGAATACCCCTTCTCACGTTTTGCAAGCCATATATGGACTATGCCGAGAGCAATCAGCAAGCCTCGGATGATGCGTTGAACAAACCACTCGATTGTTTTACAATTGGTGATTTGTACTGGTATACACTTACATTTCTTTGCCGAAAACAGATCGCTTTACTGCTCTAAGATTCATAAGACACCTCCCCTGAAAAAAAAAAAAATGAATTAACGACGTTCGCGACAGTTTCCATTATCACGCTTTGTGTAACTATCACGCTCACCTTTTAACTCGAAACGGTGAGCACCTAACACAGATGATCCTGCCACACTTGTCAATGTCTGCAGAATGGATAAACCAAAGAACTAAAACGGGTCATTTCATGTCAGCGGAACGAAGAAAAAAGTATTTGAATCAAGCCAAATAATTATATGCGAGGCAAGAATCCGAAATTACGCTTTCAAAAGATCGGACTGTAAGTCAAAGTGAATAACCTAATTACGTCACCTAACCGTGAACGGAAATACGGAAACAGATGCTACTAGCGCTCTGTCTGGCAGACGTATCGTCGAGCTAAAACATCTTTTCAGATGCAGATGCTTTCAATTTGGTCTAGTCCAAAGTTATGTTACATGGTAAAGACTTGCAGAAAACAAGAAGCTGTAACTCTTTCTCCTTTACCAGGTTATCCCTTAGCATGATGAGTCTGCAGCAGACAACATTTGAATATATTGATTTCAAAAGGAGAAATTGCTCCTAATGAATGATTTCTCCTTTTCGCACAATGATATCTTACCCATCAAAGAACTGTGATACATGAATACCAGGTTTTGGTTTAGCGTCTGCAAACGCTTCAAATTTAGAAGAGTCTAAAATTGGTCGTTTGGTAATGGGTTAAATGTTAACATCAGTATTACATTTATATGCTATGGACTGGTTTATTATGACCAACAAGCTTGATTCTTATAAACATTGTTGAATTGTTGAAAAAATTGAGATAATTTACTTCATATAATGTCTTTGTCTTTGACAAACCCTACATTTAGCCATAAGTTAATGCCCCACCCACAAACTTAAAATGTATTTTCTTAAGAAATAAGGCTGGTGACCTATTTCAAGCCTGATTCTTTTAGTTTAGTACCTAAATATTAATTATAGAAAAAATAAGAAAAATCTGAATTTTAGAACATTAGAAAAAATAACTTTAAAAGATACTCTTTGATTTTTCAGTTTTTTTTCCAAAATAAAGGTGTTTTAGTCATAAGTTAAGGGTTTTTTTTTTAGATTGATACTCAGTATACTCTATATTATTTTTTTCGTTAAATTTGATGTTTCACCAATACAATAACATAAAATTTGCTTATAATTGTTGTATTTTAAAAAAATATACATAGACTTAGTTTTCATAGGTGAAATTTTATCCTGAAATGCCGCAATGCAGGGTGTACTAAAAGAAATATTCATAGAATTTTCCCAAAGCTGCTGACCCCCTTTTTTTAATCACCTATTTTTGTAGATCAGATAATATACTATCACCAAAGAAAGTTTCATGAAATTCTGAATGTTTTCAAAAAATGGTGAAACTGTAGCGATCGTCTTTAAATGAAATAAGAAATACACGAGTCAGCGTTTTCAATTGAAATCATTTCTAGATGCATTTCCCACGACCAAAAATATGAGCCATGCTCTGTGAAAAGGGAGCTTAATGCATCTGCGAAAGTTATGGACCCAGATCAGCCTGTGCAGTCCGTGCAGGCTGACCTGGGTCGAAACTTTTAGCTTTTTGGTCAATATTCTGTATGTCCAAGGACCAGCCTACATCATGATTCAGTCAGTTGTTTGACAAAGTGGATTTTATGGATCCATGTTTATGTGATGTCTTGCTTAGTACAATACATTACAGTGATGCATCTGGATTCGTATAAGAACGTTCTTAGTCTTATTCTTCAACATTTTCTGACTGTGAAAGTAACAGAACTTCTGATTGGCTAAACCAAATGGTTTAGCCAATCAGAAGTTCTGTTACTTTCACATTGATGAAGTTTTGAAGAATAAGACTAAGAACGTTTTAAGAATGGTTGGTGAATACCAACCCAGGCCTCATTTTCCGCTATTTTGATTAATTTCTGATAGCATTAAATAACGGCACGGCTGACGGAAGTTCAGAGGGGTCAGGCCATTGCGATGATAATGCAAGGTCAAAGGCAAATACAGGTTGACAGACATTTCGATGTCCATGTTTGTATAGAATGTCTTGTTAGACGTCTAAGGGAAACTGGGCGGGTTGCTGACAGACGTAGGTCTGGGCGTCCGCGCGTGACGTCACAACGTCAGAAAAGGTTTATTTGTCTCGTGCATTTGTGCAATAGCGGCACCTTACTGCCACTGAATCTGCCCTTTATACCATAGGTATTCACAGCCGTCCTTTTCATGCAAAAACTGTAAAGAAACGATTGCGGGAAGTTGGTCTGTGGGTACATCACCCATACTTAGGTCTGCCCCTTACCGCTGCTTGTCGCCAGAGACGTATGGCTTGGATGGTGGCACATGCCCCCAGAATATTCCCATTGAGGCAGTAGAGGCGGGTCTTACTAACTGATGAGTCCCGGTTCACCCTGTTTCGAGCAGACGGTCGACGTCATGTATACCGCCGTCGTGGAGAACATTTTGCCGACTGCTGCGTAGTAGAGAGGGATAGGTTTGGAGGTTGATCGATTATGGTGTGGGGAGGAATCTCACATGGAGTTAAATCACCACTTGTTGTGGTAGCGGGTATTTTAACTGCCCCTAGGTTTAGAGGTAAGATCCTTCGACCCCATGTTGTCCCATTATTGCAGCAAAACAACCTTACATTCCAACAAGATAATGCTCCACCCGATGTAGCGAAGATCTGTCGCGACTTTCTTACTAACAACAATATCCACCCACTGGATTGGCCGCCATACAGTCCCGACCTATCCCCTACTGAGCACTTGTGGTAACAGCCGGACCCCATCGACAGGTTCGATGACACCAGCCTCCCCCTGTTACTCTGGCCCAACTGAGAGCAGCCCTCTCGAAAGAATGGCCAACGTCCCAATAAGGAGGAGAAATTCACTCATGAACTCCATGCCTAGGGAAATCAAGGCTGTGGAGAGAGCGAATGGGGGACATACCCGGTATTGACTAGCCAGTTCCCACAATCAGTCCATTTCGATTTCAGATTACAGAGTTCTCTTTCAATTCCCTTCAATTACTCCTAAATTACTTACCAAATACAAATCGTTGATTTTGCAGTTTGTTCTGTGTGGATTAATCTTCATTCTTACTTAAAAATATTGAACATTGTACTCGACGTCTTATCTAGAATCATCTTCAAAGTTTACCCTGCGTTTCTTTATCCCTTGAGTATACAATTGATACTACTACAAGTACTACTATCTCTATGCCGAATTCTACCACAGCTGCGTACTTCTATTACTACTTCTTAATTATTATAATGATTACTAAATTTCTTCTTCGCAAATTTCAAAATTTAGCGTCTTTAGTGTCTATTAAATATTAAACTCTTTCGTGTTGAAAGAGGATAGTCAGAGGCAACCGGAAGCTGACGAAAGTACTTCACTGCAGGTCGGATATCACCTTCGTACCAAAAACGGAAACGGCCGAGCCTAACCATGTTCAATCCGGATATGTCATTGTGTAATACATAGATTACAGCCCTTTACGGAGTAAGAATTTTCAGATGATAGTTCAGATAAATTCTCCTAAGGAGGCAGCATAAATTTAACTGATTACCACACAAAAACTGGTTTTTCAGTATGTCCCTTTATAGCACAAACTTTGAGAATAGATAGGGGAGAATGCATGTTATTTCTTACACCATTTTCAACTTTATTTCACGCAGATCGTGGCAATAACTCGCTCAAACATTCATATACGCACTGGATTTCACCAGTGCTAGGCTGGAACTCTGGGGTTTCTTGCCCAAAGAAACTCGTAGTGCTTGGTTCGGGATTGAACTCTGTACCGCTGTATTTCCAATCTTACCTACTTCTACCACCGAGTCATGCTTTAATGTAAAACAAAGGCATGTTAAAAAAAAAAACATCGACCCAGTTTTTAGCTCTTCTGGTTGAAAGCCAGCAAGCTTAATATGTCATGGCCCTGTGTCCGTCGCGCGTCCGTCCATGCGCTACCTTTTATTTCAAACATTTTCTTCCCTGCTACTACCCATCAAATTTTGACCAAACTTCACAGAAATGATCCTGCTATGGTCCTCTTCAGAATTTCTTGAAAATATTTATTTACTGTAAAAATTCTGGTTGCCATGGCGACAAGACTGAAAAATATTGGTAATCTTTGACAATTTTCTTGTCCGAAACAATATGGCCTATGGCTACCAAATTTTGCATGTAGCTTCATCTAACAGACCTCTACTGAACTTTTTCAAATTATAGTCCTGGTATCAATATTAGCCCTGCCTAGGTGGGTCATAAGTTTTACATGAGCTTATATAGTGAAAACTTTAAAAATCTTCTAAATCTAGGGCTACCAAAATTAAATAGAAATAATCACGGCCTCTCATGTTTTATTGAGGAAACTTTGAAAATCTTCTTGTTTATAATCATACAGCATAGACCTGTATTATTTGGTATGTGGCTGTATCTCGTTGATCTCTACCAGGATTCAAGTAATTAATCGCTCCTAATAATGGGTCAAAATCGCAATTATAGATTAAAAAAAAAAAAATGGACTCGCCCCGGGATCCCAAGTTTCACATGGGCTTTTATAGAGAAAACTTTATAAGCCTTATCGTTCGAACCTATTTGGCCTAGAATTGTAATGTTTGCTGTGTATGGTTTGTACTTATTAGCCAGTGGATAATTCTGTTTGTTTGAATGAAAGTGGTGAAAGATTTCAAGCCAATCCAATATATATATATTTTAAGAAAAATGTTAAATTCTGACAAAGTATAAAGTAAAAAAAAAATTCTAATGATGAAAAGATTATTAATTAACCGGTAAAATAGTACGGATTCGGCTAAGACTCGGGTAATCCGTAATCGATGCGGGGAACCAGCATATATCGGCCGATAGATTACGGATTACCAGAGTCTTAGCCGAATCCGTACGATTTTTCGGCGATGAAAGGCAATGGTACAAGAATCCCATCAGGCTGCCATATCCTTAAACGACCCTGGGAAGAACATCTTTTGAAAACGTTGCTGGAAAAACAGAAAATGCTGGTAACAAAACATTTTCCCCTTTTTCTTCAATGTTTTCTATTCTTTCAAATTCAATCAATTGAACCATGTTCAATTCGCCGTCACTGGACAAGCCTAAAATATAGTCGTCTGATATAGAGTGAGTTAATCAACCCTTATCCTGCTAAGTAACTTCAAATGAAACTTCCAAGCCGACAGTAACAACTCAAATTTTGCTATGTAATAGATATTTTTTTTGGGGGGGGGGAAAGATATCACCTTATCGGACAGTATAAATCCAAGATCAGACTGCACGTTCAGGTTCTGTGCAGTCTGATCTTAGATCTCCGTTGTCCGCAACAGGTCAATGAGTCGCGCTTAGAAGCCTATGGGTTAACCGTTTCACATCAATGGAAGCAGGGATTGTCTATACGCCTACGTATGTCTTTATACAATCCCTGATAAAATTAATACTTTCCTTTTCACTCAAGTGTTTTCTGTGAACATGTCAATTGCTTCCTGAATGTTTACCCGGCCGGGTAGCTCATTTGTTAGCGTACCGGAGATTGCGGGTTCGATACCCAGTTGCGGCCAACCATCTTTCCGGCGATTTTTCGTCTGTCACCTCTGATGCATGTGAGAAAATTAGTCAGTGCCTTTGGAAAGAAAGTTGTGTCAGTATTGGTGTGAGAAAGCCAGGAAACACATGGGTGCGTCACTGGCCGCCATGGTATGACCTAAGCTGTTAAAGATAGCGTTAAACTCCATTACAAACCAAACCAAAGCTACCTGTTAGGTTAGTCTGAAATGGCGCGATTTGCACTGGGTTTGCCTTTTACAAGGCAATCTGAAGTTTAAATCTTTACAAAAGGATTAAATTGTCATCTTGTCTAAATTCAAAGCGCATGCAGACGATAAATTAATTTTTATTCGAACAATGAAATTTCTGTTTCTAATAATAGAAAACATTTCTGTGGGAAAAAGAAGGAAAATGCTGGTTACTAGCATTTCTCCTTTTCCCACGGTGTAATCAAAAGCCCTTCTGTCAGGGTCGTTGAAAGTCTGGATTGTGTGATGAAGAGAGAAATAACCCTTAGGTAGAAAAGGATTTTAAGGACAGGGCACCCTAATTGGATTCGGGTAACATCGCCTTTCATCGCCGAAAAAACGTACGGATTTGGCTAAGGCTCGGCTAATCCGTAATCGATCGGCCGATAGACGCAGGTTCCCCGCATCGATCACGGATTGCCCGAGTCTTAGCCGAATCCATACAATTCTGGCGATGAAAGGCGATGTTAAACGAATTCCATTAGGGTGCCCTATCCTTAAAAACACTGCTTGCAAATAGCATTTCTCCTCCTCCTCCTTTTGCAACATTCTTTTCGACCTTTTCAAAGACAACAAACGATAATAAAATACTGTTGAAAGCGGCTATTTAAAACATTATTCCTATACAAGTATCCTGATTGCCATGTGCTATGGCCTATGGCGTACACTGGTGTAGTGGTACAGCAGAAGTCTCTCAAATCAATGCTGGGTTCGAATCTCGTGACGAGCCGTGTCAACCTTTGGGACTACCCACAACACTGGCCGAGTATTGGTTAACTCTTTCACCACACAATCCCGTGTTTTAACGACCCTGACGGAGACGGCTTTTGAAAACATTGTGGGAAAAAAAGAAAATGCTGGTAACCAGCATGTTCTCCTTTTCCCTCAAGGTTTTTTACCCTATCACAGACAAATCTCATAATTTCAGCCACATTCGATTCGTCATCTGCAAGTGCTTTCAATGCAGAAGGCTCACGAATATCTTCGTGTAGTAAAGAGTTAAGGGCATCCACGAAGCAATCATTGAGAGTGATTAATATAATATGTAAGAACTTATTTGGCATAGATATATGTATTTCAGTAATAGACTGTTTTAAACTTTGAACAGTCATGTGCTTCCAAACAAACCGAATTAACCGTTATCTTGCCGAATAAAATTTGTTGATTATAACACAAAAAAGAATTGCTAAATGTATGAGCTTTAGGTTGGGCTTATATGACCCAGACTACCGATAAAGCAGCGGAGGGTGTAGAGCAAGGTCAGACTGCACGTATGTGCAAGCTGATCTTACTGTACACTCTCCGCAAAAGTCATCAATGGTCGCGAACGGCGGGATAAGAGTTAATTTGATTGATAGGTTGATTGATTGATTAAATGATTGTTTGGTGCTTAACGCCGTTTTCAACATTATTCAGTTATATCGCGGCGGCCAGTGCACCTGTCCATGCTTTCCTGGAGACTCTTTTACCAGTATTCCGCCCGATTCTCTTTCCAAGCCACTGGCTGATTTCCCACATAACCATCGTCGAGAAAATGGTCAGCGGTCAGAGAGGAATAAATCCTGTCGCAATTACTGCCATCAATCCTCGGAAAGAAATTGGCCGAGCCAGGGATCGAACCAGGATAAGGGTTAAATCCCGAAGACTGTTGATCCTATTTCAAATGCTTTTGCTTGTAAAAGCAGGTCGCTCTGCAAAAGTGTCCTCTTGGGCTCCATGAATACTTATTAAAAGTAATTCATTATGAAACGAGCAGATGACGTGAACGCAAGACGGACAGAATATGCATGCATACGATTTCAGTTTGTATTCCTCACATTTATAGAGAAAAAAAGAAAATCTTGTTGTGCTGTTATAGGCCTATTAAGTTTCAGTCAGACTATGTGAAATTTCATAATAACAATAATAATACTTATTATTACTTGTACGGATTTACTCGCGGTCAACAGACTTTCTTTTACAAATAAGAAAGCGACGACTGTTAAAATTGCCCAAGATAACTCATACAGATCTATACATGCACTTCTATCAGAGTTGCCTCCCTTTGAACTTGCGACGTAATCTCAACGCGAGCAGACCCTTTCAAGAAAAAAAGTTTGCCCGCGGTAAATTTTAACATCAACATTCGTCGGCTTCTGTCTCTTTAAAATACTTAAATTCGAATTTACTGATCGTTCAGCTGGCTGAGAGAGAAGCTAAGAAAGGACCTCAAGTGGCCAAATATATTTCATCAAATTCCAAATTCCTGTTGACTTTTCTGTATTTTTCAGCGAGCGAGAAAATTAATGACGTGACCATGTAAGCATAATCACAAAAAAAAAAAAATCATACTGCTAGAAAGTAATTTACTTGAGCAATTTACATTAATATGCTGTTTGTTTTCCTGGTCTGACATCCAGGTTGTAGCTCTAAAATACGTTTTTCGTAAGTGCTGACCACTTTTTTAGACATCTACACATATAGTGTTAAACTCCTATTCAATCAATCAATCATTTACGCAAATGTCCGAATTTTTTAGTGCAGTAAAGTGCCCCTTTTTGCGTGTTTCATGCCATATCGGAGAGCGCCTATCTCCTGCAACGGGTACGTAAAGCCTGGGTACGAATGTTCAATAGACAGTTGTTTTAGAGAAATGACAGAAAACAACAAAGAACGTGAGATGATTTTGAGTAATTGATTTTTAAAATTGCTATGATTTGATTCTAAGATAAAAGACTGTCTTATTGTGGCCCTTATTGTTAACGTGTAAGAGAGTTCTGTCCGGTTTTCAAATGAATGTAAAGAATGACAGATAATTGCATATTAATCGGATGGCATGTAATTCGGACACTACAGTTTGATTTGAATATAAGAAATAATAGTTATTGTTGGTGAAGAAGAAAGTCATACAGTATTATTTCCTTCTTTTCAGTGACATTTTCAACTGTTTCAAAGACAATTTTTCCCATCATGAGGGCCACATTTAGTAAACTTGTCCATATGGACTTGCTAAAGCTTTTTTGGCCAAACTTTTTACCAAACGACAAAACTTAAGACTTGTCAAAATTGAAAGCATTTGCAGATCACAATTCAATTGTCGCTTAACTCTTTACCAAACGACAAAATTTTAGACTGGTCCAAATTGAAAGCACTTGCAGACGACAAAATAAGCGTAACTCAAAAACTGAAATTTGTTTCCATCAGGGTTTAAAACATTGTTGGAAAAGGAGAAAATGCTGGTTACCAGCATTTTCTCCTTTTCCCACAATGTTTTCAAAAGGCTTCTATCTCAGGATCATAAAAACCAGGGATTGTTTGGTAAAGGCAGGGATCGTACATAGAATCCCTGGTAAAGGGTTAAAAGATTAGATCCGTCACTGACAGGGTAGAAAACAATTGAAGACAATTTCCAAGATTTTCAAGATCCTACTCTGTAAGGGTAATTAAAACGTGAGATTCTGAGGTAAAGGGTTAATGAGAGTGACATGGATCAAGACTGTTGGTAAATTATCTGCATGTCCAAGGACAATTTGTCCTTATGATTCAATCATTTGTTAGGGAATGTTAACCCTTTACCACACCATTACAAGTTTTAACAACCCTGAGATGGAAGCCTTTTGAAAACATTTTAGGAAAGGAGAAAATGCTGGTAGCCAGCATTTTCTCCTTTTCCCTAAATGTTTTCTCCATTTTTAAAAGCAAATCCTACCGTATAAGCAACATTTAATTTGTCATCTGCTATCTCTTTCAATTTTGAACAGTCTAAAATTTTACAAGTGTGGTAAACAGTTCATAATATTACATTGGTTTTGAGGATACAATCATAACTAATGATGATTGATGCAATCAGGTCTTCAGATAGAGGGGGTGATTTAGATTTCAAAATTGAAAATTTTAATTATTTTTCCAATAAACCGTATGTTATGGGTGCTCATTAGAATCGTCTCATCGAGACGATTCTAATGAGTACCCATAACATAGGGTTTGGAGTAGAAACGATGGATTTAGAATACCATTACTCCCTCTTATCTGGAGCTCTGTGCAATGCAATGCATTATCAAAATGAAGCCCTTTTCCCCAGAGCTTCACTCATATATATATGTTGTAAAGCTTTTATTATTGTGGACTTTGGTCTCTCTCCTTCCTAGAATTTTCTGCACATGGCAAAAAATACCTATGTTTATGGCTGTTTGTTGGAAATAATTTTCTTTATGTTTATGTCTGTTTGTTTGAAACTTTACTTTCATTGTAAGGTTCAAAACTCTCTTGGTCAATAAGATTACTAGGCTTAGAATTTAGTATCAGAACAAAGTTTGGTGAAAACAGGGACCATATATATATGATCCCTGTTGAAAAAAACCCTGTTGAGTACCGGTATTTTCAAAGCAGGATTTGGTAGGCTAACATACAAGTATATGTATCTTTTATAGGAAATGTGTTCATTTCAACCAAATCTAATGAAGTCTACAGATAGACAGTGGACGTGAAACAGTTGTAAAGAATGTCGGGAACCATATTTCCAACTGCGCTGGAAACAGCTGAGGAGCTGGAATCCACAAAATGGAATCCATTACAGTGCAATATTTGTACAGAGCAGTATAAAGACCCTTGTTTATTGAGGTTTGTTTAACCCTTTACCACACAATAACGACTTTTAACACCCCTGATAGAGAAGGCTTTTGAAAACACTGTGGGAAAAGGAGAAAATGCTGGTTACCAGCATTTTCTCCTTTTCCCACAATGTTTTCTACCCTATCAAAGAAAAATCATTTCATATGAGCCATGTTAAAACTGTCATCTACAAATGCATTTAATTTGGACAGGTCTAAAATTTTGTCGTGTGGTAAAGGGTTAACACTTTCACACAAAGTCCTGAAATTTAAAGACCTTGAAGAATAAATCTTTTGAAAACAGCATTTTCTCCTTTTCCCACAATGTTTTCTGCCCATCAAAAGGCATATCCGACAATTTGAACTACAGTACATTTGTATTCTGCAAATGCTTTGGACTTGTAGAAAGTCAAATTTTTGTGGTTTGGTATTGCCTGCTTCATTCAACCTGATCCTGACCATTATGCTGAGTATATATGAGCCATGCTCTGGTAAAAGGGGGCTTAATGCATCCCCGCGATGCATGATACCAGCCCAAGTCATCACATAATTATGGATCCAAAATAGAAACTCTTTTAAACAACCGACTTTATCATGAGGTAGTCTGGTCCTTTGACGTCCGGAAAATGGATTAATAGCGAAAAGTTTCGGCCCAGGTCTGCCTGCGCAGACTGCGCAGGCTGACTTGGGTCGATACTTTTCGCAGATGCATTAAGCCCCCTTTTCACAGAGCATGATTCATATGTAAATGGAACTGTGACTATTATTTGGGAAGTTATATATACCAAGGAAGGTAGATCTGCAGGTATAAAAGCAATTCCATTGGCGCATACTGTGCGAAATATTTCCGTGAACATTCAGGACACATGCCGAAGGCATTCCTGTGCGATGCCGAGGGTAAAAATAGAATTTTAATTTATGTAAATGATGTTGACCTGGATCAGGTTAAATGAAAAAAGGCAAAAAAGAGTTTAAGCTTTGTGCAGTGTTATGTGTTAAACTGTTTACCAGGTGATAAAATTTTAGACTGTTCCAAAATCGAAAGTATGTTCAAACTATTTGAGTAAGGCTCAACCTTTGAAAGGGTTGAAAAATTATGGCAGAAAGTGGAGAAAATGTTGTTTGTAGCACTTTCTACCATTCTTATATTGTTCTCTTCCCCTTCAAAGGCATGTCTTATCATTTGAGCCACATTTTATCCGTCTGTCATCTGCAAAGCTTTGTCTATACATGTATATAATACTGGGTATAGCAAACTGTGGTACCTGCTGTAGTACAAAGAAACAACCGCACAAGATGCTACAATTTTTGACAAGAATAATCCATTATGATAGCTAGTGCAGACAACAAAACAAATAAGGCTTAACTCAGTGTGGGAAACAGTGATAAAGTGGTAGAGTTTCAGACCCTTACAGCAAAGGTTCTAGATTCAAATCCCATGATCAGTGGGGTCAATCTTTGGAACCACCTACATTACGGCGCCAGTAGTTCCCAGTAAGATATCAACGAGAGTGATTAATGATAAGTTGTGAGAACTTGTTACACAATTGAGATATATCGTTTAACAATAAAAGCTAAATGTAAACAAAGCGGGTGTTTAAATAGTTTTGAATTTATATCATACCATTTAAAAGTATGGCAATTATTGTGAAGATTACAATCTGTCATTGTACAGTTGGTCCAAGTGTTAGTTGCTGAGAGAGAAATTAATTTTAAAACTAAGTTAAAACCTGCCAGGTAGCTGTGTCTTTTGTTTACTTTTTGACTGATTTTAAAATTCTTCTTTCTGTCAGCAACTAACATATGGCCTGACCACACGATAACAGACTGTCATCTTCACAATATTTTCCATACTTTTAAATGGCATGATTTAAATTTAATTGTATTATGACACCTGCTTTGATATTCTTGCCTTTACTGGGCCTTTAAGCCAAATTTAATCTGTCTTTCGTCTGCAAAGCTTTCTCTAAACATGATTATAATATTGGATATTGCAATTTGTGTTACCTGATGTAGCACAAAGAAACAGTTGCACCAGATGCCAGAATTTTAGACAAGAATAGTCTATTATGATAGCAAGTGCAGACAACAAAACATATAAGACTTAACCCTGTACCTTTTGAAAACATTGTGTGAAAAGGAGAAACTGCTGGTAACCAACATTTTCTCCTTTTCCCATAATGTTTTCTAACCTTTAAGAAACAAATCCAATCATTTGAGCAGCATTTAATTTGTCATCTACCAATGCTTTCAGTTTGGACCTGTCTAAAATACTGTCTCTTGGGAAAGAGCTAACTCAGTGTGGGAAACAACGATAAAGTGGTAGAGTTTCATGATAGGTGGGGTCAGCCCTTGGAACCACCTACATCACGGAGCCAGTAGCGTTTAACTCTTTCTCAAACATAAAATTTTAGACTTATTCAAATTCAAAATAACTGTGGAGAACAAATTCAAAATTGGTAAAAATGAGCTTGAGGTCTCTGATAGAGCAGAAAACATTTTGGGAAAAGGAGAAAATGCTGGTTACCAGCATTTTCTCCTTCTACCACAGTGTTTTCTAAAGCCTTTTGTCCCAAAGTCGGGTAAACCAGGGATTGTGTGGTAAAGGGTTAACCCTTTACCACACTACAAAAGTCAAGACTTGTCCAAATTGAAAGCATTTGCAGAAGACAATTTCAATGTGACTCAAATGATGGAAGTTGCCTTTGATGGGTTAGAAAACATTGTGGGAAAAGGAGAAAATGCTGGTTATCAGCATTTTCTCATTTTCCCACAATGTTTTCAAAAGGCTTTTTCCTTAAGGTCGTTAAAAATCTGCAGTGTGTGGTAAAGGGTTAAGGTTCCCTGAAAGCTGTCATCAAGAGTGATTCATTATAAGTTGAGAGAACTTATTTTACAACTGATGAGAAAATAAATCATTTTACGCCAAAATGGTAGAAAATATAGTGGTAAAGGAGGAAATTGTGATTGCCAGCATTTCTCCTTTTTCTATTATTTTTTAGAAGTGTTCCGCCATAGAGTTGTTTAGAAAAGAGAAAATGCCTGTTTTTCGTATTTTCAGATGTTACCATAGTTTTTGTGCCAAATGTGTGGAGCCACAAGTTGAAGATGGGAAGTTGTGTTGCCCAGCGTGCAGGTAAAAAAAAACATAACCTGTTGCCACACAACCACAGGTTTTAACCCTTTGGCTGCGAATCATGACTCAAGGACCTTTTGCAGACAGTGTAGATCAAGATTAGACTGCACAGAATGTGCAGTCTGATCTTTGATCTACTCTGTCTGATAAGGAGATATTTCTCCCCTAAAAATAATTTTGAAATAGCATTTTCTAGGTTTTTACTGTTGACTTAAAGGTATCATTCAACTTAGATAGCAGGATAAGAGTTAACGACCCTGAAGAAGAATGAGGTAGAAAATATGGTGAGAAAAGAAGAAAATACTAGCAACCAGCATTTTCTGCTTTTCCCATAATGTTTTCTGAATTTCTTTTGAGCACATATCCCACCATAAAAGCCCTATCTTATTTTTTGTCCTCAAATCTTTTCGATTCAGACAAGAGTGAAATTTTTTAGTTTGATAAAAGTTTTTTTATTTTCTCGGGCATATATGAGGGGGAGTCAGAAAGTTCGTAGAACGAGGTATATATTTCAGCAGAGACTATATATTGTATTATTGTTTTTCAGTATAGTCCCCATTTACTTCGATGCACTTAGCCCACTTTTCTTTCAGACTGTCTATACCCTTGAAATAGAAGTCTTCGGTTTGGTCCTCAAACCATGCCTCTGTGGCAGCCTTGAGTTCATCATCATCACAAAATCTGGTTCCCCGCAAATGGGGTTTCAAATTTCTAAATAGGTAATAATCACTGGGATCTAGATCTGGACTGTAGGGTGGGTGATTTAGTTGCTCAAACTTACATTTGCAAATAGCAGCTTGTGCAATCCTTGACTTGTGCCCTAAACTCAACATTTTGATTTTCCATCATTGCTTGATGGTCTTGCAATACCTCCGAGAATCACACAAATATGTTGTGACAAGTGAACTTGATATGTTCAAAGTGGTGATATGTTGTGTTTTCAAAATATGGAAAGAAATGTTGTGTTACGCTTGACCCAATACGCTGTTCTATGAACTTTCTGACCCTCCCTCGTAGAAAAGATAAATTTCTTCTAGGAAATGAAAATGTTTCTATAATCCTTACTCATATAATCCGGAGTTCTGACGACCTTTGGCAAGAAGGTTTTTGATAACAATATGTGTAAAAGAGAAGATTTAAATGCTGGTAACAAGCATTTTCTCCTTTTCCCATAATGTATTTGGTAACTTTTGAGACAAATCTCATCATTTTTGCCATGTTTAATTTGTCGTCTGCAACTGCTTTAAATTTGAACTAATTTAAAAGTTGGTAGTTAGGTATAGGGTTAAGCCTTTTCTGTAAACTGATTTTTAACGACCTTGGGGAAGAATGCTTTTGAAAACAATGTTGACTGCTGGTATCTATCATTTTCTCCTTTTTCCACTGTGTTTTTTATCCTTTCAAGGACAATTTGAGCAATTCTCTTAGAAAGGGGGCTTAATACATCTGCAAAAAGTTTTGACCCATATCAGCCTGCACTGTCCGTGCAGGCTGACATGGACTAAAACTTTTTGCTATCTTCAAATTCTCTGCATGTCAAAGGACATTTTTACCTCATGATCCAGTCTGTTGTTGAGCAAATTGGATTTTAAGGATCTATAATTTTGTGATATCTTGTTTGGTATGATGCATTATGGAAATGCATTAAGCCCTCCTTTTGCCAGAGCACAGCTCAAGTGATATGTTATGGGTTTCAAAGGGAAGAAAATATTGTAGGAAGAGGAGAAAATATTGTTTTCCAGCAAGGTCTTCTTTTTCCACAATCTTTCAAAAAACCTTTCTACTCCTTGAAAATTTCCAGTACAGTAGATTTATGATTCAGTGGCTTAGTTGGTAGTGCCAGGCTCAAAGTTTTCAGGCTGTGGATTCAAGTGCCGTTAATGGATATTTTTTTTATTATTATTTTTGCATGTCTAAAGAAAAGTCAACACCTTTAAAATTTCAGTGCTGTTGCCTGTTTTTCTAATTGAGAAAGGCCCCTAAATTTACCTAGCTCTTTACCAAACAATCCCAAGTTTTAAAGAAGTTGAAAAAGAAGGCTTTTGAAAACTTTGTGGGAAAAAGATAGAATGCTGATAACCAGCATCGTCACCTTTTCTAGCAGTGTTTTCTACCCGTTCAAAGACGCATCCCCTGATTTGAGCCACATTTAATTTGTTGTTTGCAAATGCTTGCATGTTTAACCAGTCTGAAATCTTTTTGTCTGATAATGAGTTCTATGTATAAATTTTTACATGTACCTCTAAACAGTATTTCTCCTTTTCCCTCAATGTTCTCTGCCTTATGAGAGACAACTTCCATCATTTGAGCCAAATTTAAAATGTCACCTGTATTTGCATATGACAATTTAAACATAGCTAAAATGATTCGCAGACTGACATGGATTGATACATTGTGCAGGTGCATTTTAAGCCCCTTTTCACAGAGCATGGTCCAATTATTGTGTTTTTCAGTACAATAACCATGATCAAGGAAGGTTTCACAGTTCCACCTGCTGATCTGCTGCTGAAATTTCTTGTTGAGTCATCAACTGGAGACAAGCTTCTATGTGCCAACTGTGATAAGGTGATGTTTCATTTGAGCTATGCTGTGGCAAAAGGGGGCTTAATGCATTTCCGTGATGCATCATACCAAGCAAGACATCACATAATTAGGGATCTATAAAATTCATTATGTCCAACAACCAAGTGTATCATTAGGTAAACTGGTCCTTTGACATACAGAAAATTGACCGATAGCGAAAAGTTTCGGCCCAGGTCAGCCTGCGCAAATTGCGCAGGCTGACCTGGGTCGGTGTTTTTCGCAGATGCATTTAGCCCCCTTTTCACAGAGCATGGGTCATTTCTTCTATGCTTTCAGGAGATTACAGAAATCTAACAGTGAATTATATCTTTATAATTCACCGATGAATTTTATAAATCACCTGTGAATTTTATAACTTTTATTTTTGGCATACCACAGATATTTACAGAACATGAATTAATTTTTAGTAGGTGAAAGTCACATCACTCATGACATCATTATTACATGTAGTCCATATCCGACTAGATTTAATAGGTTTATTTTGCTTGAAAAACGCACATACTTTTCACAATTAGCAAAATTTTATGTAAAAGGAAAAGTTTAAGTGAAGAGCATAAAAAACATAGGATAATTGTTTTTTTCAGTGTATGATCAAAATTTCTTTCACCTTGTGAAAAGCAAAGACCATAATTTCATTAGTGGCTTTGCCACTTGTGAAACTAGAGCACTCACTTTTCACTTGAAGAAAGAAATTTCAGTCATGCATAGAAATAGACAGTTATCCACTATATATCACATCAGTTCTGTACCAGATGCCAAAATTTTAAACTTGTCCATATTGAAGCATTGCAGGCAGCATGTGGTTTAACTCTTTACCAGGCCCAGCCGGGCAGCTCAGTGGTTAGCGTATCTGACTCATGACCTGTAGGTTGTTGGTTCGATACCCGGTTGCGGCGAACTTTCCTTCCGGCAATTTTTCACCTCTCACTTCTGATGCATGTGAGAAAAGTAGTCAGTGGCTTTGGAAAGAAAGTTGTGTCAGTACTGGTATGAGAAAGCCAGGAAAAACATGGGTGCGTCACTGACCGCCATGATATGACCTAAGCTGTTAAAATGGAGTTAAACTCCAATACAAACAAACTCTTGACCAGAAGACATAATTTTAAATGTGTAGCTATAATGTGTAGCTATGCTGAGATATTCTAACTTGCAATCATTTACATCTCTATTCAAGCCTTAAAATATCTGCTTTGTATATTTGACATGGTATTGGTTCGCAGTATCAAAAACATTCACAAAGCCATGCGAACTAGAATTTACATGTATTCTGTACCCGTTTATTTCCACTTCAGTCCGAATCTCAAATGTATTTCTGTAACACATGTTCTCAACCGTTATGTTCATCTTGCCGAGAAGACACCCACCGTGCCAGAATGTTTCAAACCCACGAGATTGTACCACAGACAAAACATACTCGAGATATACAGAAACAGTGTAGTGAGTAGCAAATACCGACAAACTTATATTTAGATACCATCTATGGAAATTAAAGTAACAATAAAGGCCAAAAGTAAACAAAGCAGTTGTTTAAATTTATATCATATCATTTAAAAGTTTAGAAATTATTTTAAAGATGACAATCTGTCATTGTATGGTCGGTCCAAGTGTTAGTTGCTGACAGAGAAATTAATTTCAAAACTAGGTTAAAACCTGCCAGGTAGCTGTGTCTTTTGTTTACTTTTTGCCTGATTTTAAAATTTTTTCTGCAAGTGACTAACACATGGCCCGATCACACAATAACAGACTGCCATCTTCACAATATTGTCCATGCTTATAAACAGTATGATTTTAATTTAAATGTATTGTGACACATGCTTTGATATTTTGGCCTCTACTGGGCCTTTAAGAAAGAGGTCGCTTACAACAGATGGGCTTTTAACTCTTTACTATATGTCAAAATTATTGACTTGTTGAAATAAAAAGCATTTGCAAGTCACAAAATAAACAAGGTTCAAATGATGGGATTAGTCTTTAGAAGGATAGAAAACATTGCAGAAAAGGAAGAAAATGCTGGTAACCAGCATTTTCTTCCTTTTCTACAATGTTTTCTGTCCTTCCTAAAACAAATTTCAACTTTAGAGTCACATTCATTGTGTTGTCTGCAAATGCTTTCACTTGGGACTAGTCTAAAATTTTTCCGTTTGGTAAATTAATTCATTGTCTGCAAAATTTTTAATGCTTTCAGTTTTGAAACAACTAAAGTTTGTAGATGCATAAATTACCAGGTTGGTTAGTAAGTCACCTTTTTAACAAATTTTGTACTTTTTGTTTTCCTCTTTCAGAGATTCATGGAGAACCTTACATCTTATTTTCTACAGAAAAGAAACTGATGCTGTGTATTAACTGCTTCAGAGACATGAAAGTGTAAGTACATGTTTTACAAGACATGAAAGTGTAAGCACATGTTTTAGCAAGACATGGAATTGTAGGTACATCCTGTAACTAGACAGGAAATTGTAAGTACATGTTACAGCTAGATCTGTATGAACATGTAAGTACATGTTTTAGCCAGACATGAAAGTGTAAGTACATATTTTAGCAAGACATGAAGTGTAAGTACATGCTTTAGCTAGACAGGAAAGTGTAAGATATGAAACTCTAAGTACATGTTTTAGCAAGACATGATAGTGTAAGCACATGTTTTAGCAAGACATGAAAGTGTAAGCACATGTTTTAGCAAAACATGAAAGTGTAAGTACATGTACATGCTTTAACTAGAAAGGAAAGTGTAAGTACATGTTACAGCTAGATATTAACATGTAAGAACATGTTTTGGCTGAACATGAAAGTGTAAGTACGTATTTTAGCAAAACATGAAAGTGTAAGATATGTAAGTATGTGTTTTAGCAAGGCATAAAAGTGTAAGCACATGTTTTGTCAAGACATGAAAGTGTAACAACATGCTTTGACTAGACAGGAAAGTGCAAGTATGTGTTACAGCTAGATATGAAATTGTATTAACTGCTTCAGAGACACAAAAGTGTAAGTACATGTTTATCTAGACATGAAAGTGTAAGTACATGTTTTAGCAAGACATGAAAGTGTAAGTACATGTTTTAGCAAGACATGAAAGTGTAAGATATGAAACTGTAAGTATGTGATTTAGCAAGACATGAAAGTTTAAGCACGTTGTAGCAAGTCTTGAAAGTGTAAGTACATGTTTTAATTAGGAAAGTGTAAGTATGTGTTACAGCTAGATATGAAATTGTAAGTACTTGTTTTAGCATGAATATGAAAGTGTAAGTATGTCTTTTAGCTAGATGAATTGAACAGACTTTTGGACATTTTCTGCTCACATTTCTGAATACAGTGAGTAAATATTTACAGCCCAAACATGAATTGGATAGAGTAAAATATTGAAAACTCTGGGTTGTTGAAACCCCGGATTGTTTAGTAAAAGGTAAAACATCTATTTTTATCTTTCAAAGAGCAGATCCCACTATGTAATGCTGTTTACCAGCATTTTTCCTTTTATTGTAATGTTTTCAGATGGCTTCTTTCTAAGGGTCATTAAAACCCAGGTTTGTGTGATAAAGAGTTAAATATTTACATATTTTTTCAGAGAGAGCAGATCCCACTGTGTAGATTTAGAGACGGCCTACAAGCAGGGATGTCAAAAACTGGATGACATGATGCAGGTCAGTTTGAATTTTTTTTAACCCTTAACACTTTACCAAACAATCCAGGGTTGTAATGGCCTTGAGGAAAAAAGCTTTTGAAAACATTGTGGGAAAAAGAGAAAATGCTGGTAACCAACATTTTCTCTTTTTCCCACAATGCTTTCTACCCTATCACAGACTAATTCCATCATTTGAGTTGCATTTAATTTGTTAACTGCAAATGCCATCGATTTGGTCAAGCCTAAAATTTTGTTGTTTGGTAATTGAGTGATTGATTGTATGGTTTTTAATGTCGTTTTCAACATTATTTCAGATATATTGCAGCAAGCAGTGCACCTATCCATGCATTCCTGGATTTTTTTTAACCAGTACTCCACACAATATTGTTTCCAAGCCACTGGCTGGTTTCCCCACATAACTATTGCCAAAAAAGTGGTCAGCAGTGAGGGAGGAATGATCCTGTCACAGTGACTATCATCAGTCCTTGGAAAGAAATTGGCCTAGCTGTGGGTCAAACCAGCGACCTCCTAATCTACCAACTGAGCTACCAGGGCTCGGCTGTTGTTTGGTAAAGAGTTAAAGTGCAGAACTCAGCTGAATTGCTTTTTGCAGAAATTTTGTATGAAGATTAATCTGATCTTGGATCTATGCTGCCTTATACTTTACGGTAACCAGCATTTTCTCCTTTTCCCACAGTGTTTTTTAACCCTTTCTAAAACAAATTTCAATTTTCCAGTCATATTTAATGTGTTGTCTGCAAATGCTTTCAATTTGGACCCATCTATAACTTTGTCATTTGGTAAGTATAGTTAAATGTTGATTGTTATTTTAACAGTCTATAAGGGACCTTCAGAGTACAGTACGGGACAGTATATTACTTTTGAGAGCACTATTGGAAGATATTGCTTTGAATGCTGAAAAGGAGAAAAAAGATATTAATGAACTTTACAGTACAGTACAGGAAAAGATCTCGGAGACAAAAGCTGCCTTACTTAAAGAAATAGAAAGGTTTGATACAACTTATAACGTCATGGATGTGACTTATCCCTATACATGTATATAGCAGTCCAGTGTTTTAAGGAACCTGTGGAAAAAAAAAAATTAAAAACATTTCAGAAAAAGAAGAAAATGCTGGTAACCACCATTTTCTCCTTTTTGCACAAATTTGTCTACTTTTCCATTGGAAAACCATGATTTGAGCCTGTTAGCAGATGACAAAATTTTCAGACCTCAAAAATTTGAAATACCCACAGGACCTGGTGGTGTACTAGATGTGACTTAAATGATGAAGCTTGTCTTTGAAAGGAACATTGTAGAAAAAGTGAAATAGTCAAAGGCATTTTGTTCTCTGCCAAAACTGTTTTCAGAAGCAGTCTTTATCAGGGTCATAATGAGATACAGGATTGTTTGGTAAAAGCTCAAGGCCTAGTAATTTTTAGTTAAAAGCTGCAAACGCTGTTTTGAATTTTAGATTGATCCCATTCTATACTGCTTTTAAGATTTCTAAAAAATTTCACATAAATTTCATTAAAAGGGCAAAATTTGTGAGTTTAACACACAAATGTTGTAACTTCTTTTTTTTTATATCCCTGCAAAACGAATGTTTTCGGGGGTATACTGGAATCAGCCTGTCTGTCCGTTCGTCCATGTGTCCATCCCTGTGTCCGTCTGTGTACTTGGTCAATTACAGCTCTTGCGGGGGTATTAAGTCACATCCTGTGACAAGTTCTAGTTTTTTAGCTCACCTGAGCACGAAGTGCTCTGGGTGAGCTATTGTGATCGGTCATCGTCCGTCCGCCCGTCCATCTGTCCGTCCGTCCATTAACAATTTCTTTAAAAATCATCTCCTCCAAAACCAGATGGCCAATCTTAATAAAACTTGGCAGGAATGTTCCTTGGATGTAGCTCTACAAAAATTGTTAAAAGAATTTAATTCCATCAAAAACTCTGGTTGCCATGGCAACAAAATGGCTGAAAATGGAAAAAATCTTTAAAAATCTTCTTGTGACAAACCATTAGGCCGAGAGCTTTCATATTTTGTATGAAGCATCATTGGGTGACCCTTTACCAAAGTTGTTAAAATTATTCCCCTAGGGTCATATTTGGGCTTTGCCCGGGCGCACCCTATTTTACATAATAACAAAGAAGGAAATCTTTAAAAAATCTTCTTCTGACAAACCATAATGGCTAGAGCATTCATATTTGGTTTGTAGCATTATCTGATGATCCTCTACCAAAATTGTGAAAATTATATTTCTCTGGTCATATTTGGGCTCTGCCAGGGCGCACCCTATTTTACATGGAAACAAAGAAGGAAATCTTTTAAAATCTTCTTGTGACAAACCATAAGGGCTAGAGCATTCATATTTTGCATGTAGCATCATCTAGTGACCCTTTATAAAAACTGTTAAAATTATCCCCTTGGGGTCATATTTGGGCTCTGCCCGGGCACACACTATTTTACGTAGAATTAAAGAAGGAAATCTTTTAAAATCTTCTTGTGACAAACCATAAGGGCTAAAGCATTCATATTTTGCATGTAGCATCATCTGGTGACTCTTTATAAAAATTGTTAAAATTATCTCTTCGGGGTCATATTTGGGCTCTGCTCGGGTGCACCCAATTTTACATAGAAACAAAAAAGGAAATCTTTTAAAACTCTCGTTCTGACAAATCATAAGGGCTAGAGCATTCTTAATTTGTATGTAACATCATCTTGAGACTTTCTACCAAAACTTTAAAAATTGACCCCTTGGGTGGAGTTTGGGCTCTGCCCAGGTGCACCCTATTTAACATTGAAAAGGAAGAAAATTACATGTGACAAGTGAGAGACTAAAACTTTCATGTTTTGTTTGTAGCAAAGTTCTGGTGACCCTTTGCCAAAAGTTGTTAGAGTAATTTTTATTGGGGTCACATTATGGCTTTCCTCCCCTCCCCTGGGTATGCCTTATCAAAAAAGAATGGCCTCTGGCTTTGATATACTATTATTTGTATGTGGTATTCCATATAAGTTACAAATATACTCAGGTGAGCGATATAGGACCATCATGGTCCTCTTGTTCCTTCTCCTGTATGCTACCGGTATTGAAAAAGTGAGTTACAACCCTTTTGCATTCAACTCGCAAAAAGCCGCCTGAAATAAATTTGAAGTAGACAGCTTTCAGTATAGGGCTGATCATGATGACTTGAGTTGAATACATGTAAAAACAAGGTGGAAAAAGGAGGAATTACCTGTTAGTTGTATGTGCAATTTTCTTTTTTCCACAATGTAATTAAAATAGTTGGGCTTCAGCATGAACATAGTTGTCTGCAATAGATAATAAGATAATTATGTAGACTTGTGTATATGTAAATTACAGTCCAACCTGTATGTATTAGCCCCAGTAGCTCAGTGGGTAGTGCGCAGGACTTGAGAGCAGGGGGTTGTGGGTTCGATCCCTGACTCGGACAATTTCTTTCCGAGGATTGATGATAGTCACTGCGACAGGATTCATTCCTTTCCCACTGCTGACCATTGTTTCGACGATGGTTATGTGGGAAAGCAGCCATTGGCTTGGAAAGTATATTGTGTGGAGTACTGGTTAAAGAGACTCCAGGAAAGCATGGATATGTGCACTGGCCACCACAGTATAACTGAAATAATGTTGAAAACAGCGTTAACACCAAACAATCAATCAATCAACCAACCTGTATAAAGCAAGCACCCAGGGATGCTCAAAGTGTGCTTGCCTGATACAGGTCCTTGCTTAGTATAGGCTCATTTCAACATATTTGCCTTCTCTGGGAATGGAATTTATGCTTGCTAAACCCTTTCCCTTTTGGACTCTTCCAAATTGAAAGCATCTGCAGACAACAAACTAGATGTGGCTCAAATGATTTTTTTTTATTTTTCATCTGAAAGGGAAGAAAACATTGTGAAAATAATCCAGTGTATTTTTTTTTTTTTTACCAACATACACCCTTTCCAATGATGCTATAGGATAAACCCTTTCCAAAAGGACTCTTCCAAATTGAAAGTATCTGTAGATGACAAATCTGAGAGTGGTTTAAATAAAATGAGGTTTTTAGATAGGGTGGAAAACATTGTGGGAAAAATAGAAAATGCTGGTTACCAGCATTTTCTACTTTTCCCACTATGTTTTCAAATGGCCTCTATTTCAGGATTGTTAAAACCCAGAATTGTATGGTAATGGGTTAACATGGATTGCTTGTTTAATAGAGGTGGCCATAAGACAGGGTTTACTTTATTTACAGGCAATATGCAGAAAAAGAGGAGTTATTCAAAAATCAACTTGTTAGTTTGGTGACTTTTTTACCCACTCTGCATGTTCATCTTGTGACGTGTGGTGCATTCTCAAGTTCGGCAGACAAGTTTGAATTCCTAGATTTTACTCATGTAAGTTTCTAAATGAAGTTTGTTCCATTATTCATATTTGACTTTTTACAATTAAATAGTACACAGCTCTGAAGTTCAAAGTGGGTAAAGGAAATTGGCTTTTTAGAAGCAATGGCTTCTTTTCCTACAATTTTTTCTGTATCATTTTTGAAAAATGATGGTTTCCTTTTCTTTTTAATTTTTCCTTTGGTTTCCTTGCAAAAGCATGAGGTGTATGGAAAGATAACTGTTAAAAGTGGTTGGTTAACTCTTCCACACAACAAAATTTGTCCAAATTGAAAGGATTTGCAGGTGTGTATTAGAAATAACTCAAATTATGGGATATGTTTTGGAAAGGGTAGAAAACGCTGTTCGGAAAAGGAGAAAATGTTTGGTACCAGCTTTTACTTCTTCCTCCAAAATGTTTTCAAAAGTCTTCCTCCTCCATCTGGTTAAAAGACAGGATTGTTGGTTAAGTATAAATGAATATTTTAACACATTACAACATGCAGATGTATTTCTGTCTGTTTTTCCACAGAAGGAGATGGTGCCTGTAATAGATAATTTCTCCTTTCTATATAATGTTTGCACACATATTGGTAAATTATGTCTTTTCCAGATCACAAAGTTATAGACTTGTCCAACTTGAAATCAGTTGCAGAAGACATTATCAATCTGACTCAAATATCTAAAACCTGTCTTTGAACAGGTAGAAAATATTGTGGGGAAAGGAGGAAATGTTGTTTACCAGCATTTTTTCCTTTTCCCACAATGTTTTCAAGAGGTTTTTTTTCAGGTCTGTTTGGTAAAAGGGTTAATTTCTCTGTATCAAATTTTTGTGTATTTCTCATTTACATGTAGCTGGAAGGGATTAGAGGATCATGGGGTCATCATTGTCCCCTTGTCCTAGACCCAACATTTCCATTTTATTTACTTAGCACTCTATGCGTCCATTGCTGTGGGAAACAGTGGTGTAGCTGTAGAATGCTGGGCCTCTCATACCAAAGGTTCTGTGTTTGAATCCCTTGATGAGCAGTGTCAACCTTTGGAATTAACCACAACAGGCAGCCAGTACTGATTAAGATTTCCAGGTAGCAATCATTTAGAATGATTAATATAAGCTGTAAGAACTTATTTCACAATCAGTGTAAAATAAATACTATTAAGTTTAAACTGAATCTTTTTGTCAATTTTTTTTTCAGTCACTGACAAAGCGCCTGACTGCCATCATACAAATTCAACAGCCTCTACATCCTACAGAGACCAGTGACATCATCACAGAATACAAGGCAAAGTTTGCAAAGTAATAGCTTTTATCTTCAGGCAGCTGATTGCAGCTGAGTGTGCTATACATGTAGATCAAGATCAGACTGCCCAGAGAGTACAATGTACTTAAAAACTCATGAATTGGTCCTCATCTTAATCTTTACACATGTATAACCTTTAACTGCCATGAAAAAACTCCTTTTTTACTCTATAGAGTTTTTTGATTTTGTTAACAAACTTGCCTGCAAGGATGTTTTATCTCGTCACAATAATGATGTCAAAAAGTAAGCTATTTAATCCTTTTGCCAAATAATTCCATGTTTAAATGACCCTCAGAAAGAAGGTTTTGGAAAACATAGTGGGAAAAGAAGAAAATGCTGATAACCAGCATTTTCTCCTTTTCCCACAATATTTTCTATCCCTACAAAGACAGAAATCATCCTCCAAGCTAGATTTAATTTGTTGTCTGCAAATGCTTTCAATTTGCTCAAATTAAAAAAGATTAGTTTTGTAAAGATTTAAATTTTAAACCCATGTTATTCCGCAGGAAAACCATTGTGTCAAAAAATTACAAAAACCTCATTTTAGGCTGTTTTACATTGTAAGAAAAAAGGAAAGGGGGGAGGGTTGGTGCTATTATTATATGTATATATTGTAAGCTTGGTTGTTTTCGAAGAAAATGTTGAGTTCTTGTTCATAGCCCTGTTGTCATCGTTGTCACTTTGCAAAAAGTTTGACATTTTATTATATCTGTATTATTACTGAAGATATTTACTTGGAACTGGGATAAATTGTTAACTTTGACAAGGAAAACCCATACAATAAGGGCAGGTAACCATTAAAGTATATTTGACACAGTTATGCCCTGTTTTTAACTTCTAATGATCTCTGAAAATCATGCAACCCTTCTGCACCTCTTGATATGGTAAAAATGGTAGGATTTTCTGCCAGAAGCAGCCTTTGCTTTGTAACAACTGGACTTTTCAATGGATTTATTTGTCTTATAATCTTAGTAACTCTTTACTAGATGACAGAGTTTTAGACTCATTCATATTGAAATCACCTACAGATGACAAATTAAACATTTAACAAAAGTTGTAGAGGATTTTCCCGATCTGGCTCATTTGACCATATTCGACCATGAACCTAAAATTCTACAGGAAATGGTGTTGTTTTAACCATTTATATTCTGAACCATTTTATCCTCAAACCGCTTACTAAGCACTACTCAACCATCTTTCTTTCACTCTTAAACTTGTAATGAAACCATGCTAGGGTGTCTATTGAATTCTCTAGTATATGCCTCTTATCATCATCAGAGCCTAAGGCTTTCTTGTTTATCTCTTCCGTATATATTTCATGACCGCGACTTCTCAGTACGCACATATTCCTATACTGATCCTTTCCTGTAAGCAAACATTCCTTGTAGTTGTCGAAGTTTATCTCGTTTTTAATGACTGACTTCTTAATCCCCTTACATCTTTTATCTTCCTTCCTATCTATCTAAGGTCTTATACGCATACATCTTTGCTCTTAGACCTACGAACTCTGTCATAATCTTACCACCTAACTCATCTTTAAACATACCTACTACTTTTTTGTTGCAACCAGTTGGTATACCTGAAGGATGGTTAGAAGGGTAGTTACTTGTATCAAACATTGTTGGAACATCTAACGTAATGTCTTTGTAAATGTCTTCTGTTTCTATCTCGAGTATGAAGCTATCTGTATCCGTGTAACACAATCTAACCTTTTCACCATACATTGCCTTAAAGTATTTATAATAAGTGTTGTACATATGCGTCTTACTAATATCTAATATACTCATTCCCGAGTAAACGGGTTTGTCGTACGTTATACGCTTCTTCTTCATATGTACGGCTACTAAATGCTCATTGAATGTTGTTGTATGGTTATAGTTTGGCTTTGCTACTAGCTTTTTGTAGTACCTTTCATTAGACACTAGATGTATGTCTACTCTGTTTCTCAAGTTTTCCTTGGTCTTACCGAAAACGGAGTTGTTCATCAGCTTAAAGAACTCTTTCTCGAAATCGTTTTTGGCGTCTGTCCTTAGTTTAATGTTTAGATCAATATAAGGCTTAAACCAAGCACTTTCCTCAAACTTAATACCGTGATGTATCTTTGTAAGCTTTAAATCTAAATCGAGATACGTCTTCAAAGCTTGATGGTGTAAAACGTAACTCTTCTTTGGACCTAAGTTTGGAATAAGCTTTTCTACCTTCTCTACCTTTAAATGTTCTGGTGCTAAAGGGAAGTCGTTGTGTAAATCGTACAACTCTTGAGGATAGTCTAAATCTACATCTAATATGGAAGGAATATCTTTCCAATTAGGTTAGGTTCTTCCATTGAACATAATCTTACTCCATCTCCAGTGAAACGTGTTGAAAACAGCGTTATAAACAGCGATAAAACAGTATGCTAGTACTAAAGTCATAGGGGTCCGTAGTTTGACTCCTGGCACCCATAACCTATATAGTATAAACAAGGGATTTAACTGTATGCAGCCCGTTACTCGCCCCCGGTTACAAGAAAACAACGTATCTTTTCTACCCCATCAGTTATTCTCCTAATTTTTTCTACAGCTGAGAGCTAAAACATTTTTCTACCAGAAAAACATAACTGTTTGTCAGTGGCTAATGCAGTCTGGCTGATACATTCGCTCGAACTTGTAAAGTCGCTCAAAAATCTTCGCCATTTACACGGGTTCGTACATTTGATACTGACGTTCGCGCATATAAACCAATGAAATTTCTCGTTCCAAACAGTGTCACCGTACTGTCACGTGACAAAAAGGTGTGAGCAGCTGTACAAAATTTCATTAGTTGAATTCACGACTGTTAGTATATATCAACCGATGAAATTTCTCGTTCCAAACAATGTCACATGACAGAAGATGGCTGCAGCTGTTCGAAATAAGAACGTGGATCACAAATTCAACGAATTCTGAGGCGTTTCGTCGTTATTGAAGATAAAGACTATAGGTCAGTAGTATTTTTAAACATGTTTAAAGGGTGGGTGCCGCTAATGCTGCGTTTCATTGGATCTAAAGTGCATTTTATATCTTGAAAACGGATGTACGAACCCGTGTCAATAGCGCTGATTTTTGAGCGAGTTTACAAGTTCGAGCGAATGTATTAGCCAGACTGCATTAGCCACTGACAAACAGTTGTGTTTTTCTGGTAGAAAAATGTTTTAGCTCTCAGCTGTAGAAAAAAATAGGAGAATAACTGATGGTGTAGAAAAGATACGTTGTTTTTTGTAACCGGGGGCGAGTAACGGACTGCATACAGTTAAATCCCTTGTTTATACTATATTGTCTATGGGTGCCAGGAGTCAAACTACGGACCCCTATGACTAAAGTAAGAGATCACTGCCATTTCACGGGTAAATATAGAGGTGCAGCACATAATGAATGTAACCTAAGGGCCAAAAACCCTAGCTTTACACCCGTGTACTTTCATAACCTTAGCGGATATGACGCGCATCTTTTTATCAAGTGCCTCGGTAAGTCTACCGGGAAGATAGACTGCATTCCAAATAATGATGAGAAGTATATTAGCTTTAGTAAGACCTTTTGGGTTGGAGAAAACACATGTCATAGAGTTAGGTTTATTGACAGCTTTAAGTTTATGAGCTCGAGCTTAGATAGGCTTTCAAGTAACTTGAATGAAGCTCAGTTAGAAGTTCTATCAGGGTTTTACGCAAAAGAGCAGTTACCGCTAGTTAGGAGAAAAGGAATTTTTCCTTATGAGTACTTAGATTCCCTAGAAAAGCTTAGGGAAACTCAGTTACTACCTAAAGAAGCATTTTACTCTAGTTTAAGCAAAGAACACATTAGCGACGAAGACTATGCTCACGCGCAAAAGGTCTGGAAGAGCTTTGTTGCAAAAACATTGAAGGACTACTTAGAGCTCTACAACAAAATAGATGTGCTGCTTTTAGCTGATGTCTTTGAGAACTTCAGAGAAGTCTGTTGTAAGAACTATGACTTAGATCCTAGCTGGTATTATACTGCTCCAGGTCTAGCTTGGGTGCATCATTAAAGATAACGAAAGTAAACCTAGAACTATTATCAGACCCCGATATGCTTTTAATGGTAGAACAGGGTATAAGAGGTGGTGTTAGCATGTGCACAAAAAGACACGCAGAAGCTACCATAAATATATGGAAGAATCGTATGACTCGAGTAAACCTTCAAAGTATTTATTATATATAGATGCAAACAGCCATTACTCTTGGGCAATGAGCCAACCTCTTCCTACTCATGACTTTAAATGGATGAATGAAGAAGAACTAAGAAATTGGAAAGATATTCCTTCCATGTTAGAGGTAGATTTAGACTATCCTCAAGAGTTGCATGATTTACACAACATTAAAGGTAGAGAAGGTAGAAAAGCTTATTCTGAACTTAGGTCCAAAGAAGAGTTACGTTTTACACCATCAAGCTTTGAAGACGTATCTCGATTTAGATTTAAAGCTTACAAAGATACATCACGGTATTAAGTTTGAGGAAAGTGCTTGGTTTAAGCCTTATATTAATCTAAACATTAAACTAAGGACAGACGCCAAAAACGATTTCGAGAAAGAGTTCTTTAAGCTGATGAACAACTCCGTTTTTGGTAAGACCATGGAAAACTTGAGAAACAGAGTAGACATACATCTAGTGTCTAACGAAAGGTACTACAAAAAGCTAGTAGCAAAGCCAAACTATAACCATACAACAACATTCAATGAGCATTTAGTAGCCGTACATATGAAGAAGAAGCGTATAACATACGACAAACCCGTTTACTCGGGAATGAGTATATTAGATATTAGTAAGGCGCATATGTACAACACTTACTATAAATACTTTAAGGCAATGTATGGTGAAAAGGTTAGATTGTGTTACACGGATACTAATAGCTTCATACTCAGATAGAAACAGAAGACATTTACAAAAACATTACTTTAGATGTTCCAACAATGTTTGATACAAGTAACTACCCTTCTAACCATCCTTCAGGTATACCAACTGGTTGCAACAAAAAAGTAGTAGGTATGTTTAAAGATGAGTTAGGTGGTAAGATTATGACAGAGTTCGTAGGTCTAAGAGCAAAGATGTATGCGTATAAGACCTTAGATGGGAATGAAGATAAAAGATGTAAGGGTATTAAGAAGTCAGTCATTAAGAACGAGATAAACTTCGACAACTACAAGGAATGTTTGCTTACAGGAAAGGATCAGTATAGGACTATGTGCGTATTGAGAAGTGGCGGTCATGAAATATATACGGAAGAGATAAACAAGAAAGCCTTAGGCTCTGATGATGATAAGAGGCATATACTAGAGAATTCAATAGACACCCTAGCATGGTTTCATTACAAGTTTAAGAGAGAAAGAAAGATGGTTGAGTAGTGCTTAGTAAGCGGTTTGAGGATAAAATGGTTCAGAATATAAATGGTTAAAACAACACCATTTACCGTAGAATTTTAGGTTCATGGTCGAATATGGTCAAATGAGCCAGATCGGAAAAATCCTCTACTACTAACATTTACCGTAGAATTTTAGGTTCATGGTCGAATATGGTCAAATGAGCCAGATCGGGAAAATCCTCGACTACTACCATTTACCGTAGAATTTTAGGTTCATGGTCGAATATGGTCAAATGAGCCAGATCGGGAAAATCCTCTACTACTAACAAACCATCCCGATTTTTTATCAAACCTGAGGAGAAAGCCTTTTGAAAACATACGGGGGAAAAGGAGAAAATGCTGGCATTTTCTCCTTTCCCACAATGTTTTCTACCCATTGCAAGACAAATTTTTGAGTCACATTTATTTTGAAAGAGCTGGGATTGTGGGATTTGTCTTGAAAGAGTAGAAATGTGGTGTTAGAAAATGAGAAAATACTGGTTACCTGTATTTTCTCTTTAACCCACAATGTTTACAAAAGCAATCTTCTATAGGGTAAGAAATACCTTGGTAAAAGGTCAAATGAAAGACGAAGAGTTTGGAATAATAACATGTCCTTCACTTTTCCAAGGTGTCTACAGCCTCTGCTGTTTCCACCCAGAAATGGTCTCACAACAGCTACGCCTGTTTCTATGGCAACAAGTGCTGCTAACATGAGGTGATTATTTCTTCCTATATATGTATAGTTCCTTGCAAGTAGATGTTTCTAATTATTTGCTCATGATACAGATGAAAACATAGATAAGGGTCACTGGTTGCTTACAACAGTCTGGTACAAAAAATAGGGAAAAGAAGTTTTAAAGGGATTCAGAACTTACAAAATGACCAATATGGAAGATGAGGAAAAAATTAGAATATAGTCTTGACTTCCTCTCTTTCTCTCACTCTAAATTTTGCTTTTTTGCCTATATTAAATATTCATTACTCTTCTCTTCTCATCTATTGATGGGTGTTTGCTTTATGACTTCATGAACTCTATACCACACAGTCCGGACTTTGAATGGCCCTGAGAAAGAAAGCTTATGAAAACATTGTGGGAAAAGGAGAAAATGCTGGTAACCAGCATTTTCTCCTTTTCCCACAATGTTTTCTATGCTTCCAAAATCGAATTTCAATTTTTGATTCACATTTATTTTGTTGTCTGCAAATGCTTTGAATTTGAACTTGTTCAAAATTTTGTCATTTGGTACAGAGTTAAAGGTAAATGAATTGAACAAAAAGACAATATCAAACGTCAAATTAGGTCCAAATTAAGTTATTCATCCTGATTTTTTTTATAGATATGAGCCGTCACCCACCATAAACTCAACAGCCCAGAGCAAGCCTGAAATGTCAGTCTCACCTCATGCTCAATTGGTCAGAAACAGATATAGTCACACCAAAACTAAACAGTTTAAAATGAAACTGATGGAGACCAAGGGATTTTTCTCTGACCACTGCAAGGAATTTGATGATGCGCATAGGGTAAGAGTGAAAACTTTACCATTTAACTAAAGATCATCTGTTGTAGCAACCCTGTGGCTTTTAAAAACATTATGGAAATAGATGAAAATGCTGGTAACCAGCATTTTTTCCTTTTCCACCTAGTTTTCTATTTTTCAAAGACAGCTTTCATCATTTGAAAACCAGAATTTTCTCATCCCACTTCCCCCCTAGTTTTCTGCTTACCCCAAGGCAAATTTCATTGTTTGAACCATGTTTCATTTTTTTTTTTGTCTGTAAATTTTCTCATTTTCTCCTTTTTCCACAAGGTTTTATACTTTTTCATAGACAATAACCTTCATTTCAGCTACATTCAATTTGTAAAATGCAAAGTCTTTCAATTTGGAGAAGTTGAATATTTTATCGTTGGTGAAAACCTCTTTACCACACAACAAGGTTTTGGACTAGTCCAAAATGAAAATATTTGCAGGTGACATATAACATGTGGCCAAAATGATGGATTTGTCTTTGGAAGGGCTAAAAACATTTGTCGGAAAAGGAGAAAGTGCTTATTAAAAGCTTTTTTTCCTATACCCACAACGTTTTAAAAGCCTTCTTACTTGCGGTCATAAAACTCGTGATTTTTTTGCAAAGGGTTAAAGTGCTTGATACACGCTTTTTGTATTTATATAGGGACTGATGCAGAAAGTGGAGGGGCTAAAGTTATCTGTTCAAGAGCTACAAAGGGACATAACTCTACGAAGAAGTCTGACAAAAGATGGATTTATAACTGACCTGAGGAAACAGATAGGCGAGGCTGAGGAGCAACTTGAGCAGCATAAGACTTATGTTGAAAGTAAACAAAATGGGTTAGAACAGGTTTGTACACATCATAGAGCTGTTAGGGCTTTACCCCAAGAGACAAATACACAGACTGGTTACCTGCATTTTCTCTTTTTCCCGAAATGTTTTCAAAAGCTTTCTTTCTCCATTATTTTAACTCTGGATTGTTTGGCAAAGAGTTAAAATTCTTCAACTCGCAATACCTGATATAGCATAATCTGCCCCAAAGGTCTCTTCATGTAAAATAACTAGCACAGGTTTAACCTTTTAACTCTTTACCACACAGTCTCAACTTTAACGAGTCTGAGAAAGAAGACTTTTGAAAACATTGGTGGAAAAGGAGAAAATGCTGGAAATCAGCATTTTGTCCTTTTCCCACAATGTTATCTGCTCTATCAAGGAAAAAGTGAGTCATTTTTACCACCTTTAATATGTCATTTGCAATTGCTTTCATTTTCGACAAGTCCAAAATTTTGCCGTTTGGTAACGATGTAATACACAATCCAGTGTTTTATCAACCCCAAAGAAATAACATTTTGTAAACAATGTGGGAAAAGGAGAGAATGCTGGTTTAATACAGCATTTTTCCTTTTCCCACAAATTTTTCTAACCCTTAAAAGATAAATACCAACATTAAATTTGTCATTTGCAAATGGTCTCAATTTGGACAAGTCTAAAATGTTGTTTTATAAAGGATTGACTGTGCACATGTTTCATTTCAGCATTGGGAAGAATCCCTTGAGAGGATTGCAGGGGAACAGGAAGTTTACCAAGGTACTATTAGCATAGAAATTTATTTAACATGTCCTTTTATGTAGATGTTCATGTATTTTCATTCTCTTCATGTATCCAAAAGAATGATTGATTGTTTGATTGTATGGATTGTATAACACTGTTTTCAACATTATTTTAGATATATTGCGGCAGCCAGTACACCTATCCATGCTTTCCCAGAGTTTCTTTCACCAGTACTCCACACAATATTCTTTCCAAGCCAGTGGCTGCTTTCCCATATAACCATTGTCGGAAAATGGTCAGTGGTGAGAGAGGAATTAACCCTGTTGCAACGACTATCATCAGTCTTGGGAAAGAAATTGGTGGATTTGGGAATCAAACCACAACCCCCCTGTTCTCAAGTCCTGTATGCTACGGACTGAGCTACCGGGGCTCAGCATATCCAAAAGAAGCAAATCTGACCATGGTCTAAAATTTTTATATCTTGGTCGGTATTAACCAACCACTCTAAGAATATTCTTTGTGTAATTCTCATGAATTGTCGAGATTTGAAAGTAACCCATCTTCTGATTGGCTAAACCATTTGGTTTAGGCAATCAAAAGTTGGGTTACTTTCAAATTTAGAACAATTTTCAGCATAAGACTTAAAATATTTTTATGAATGGTCGGTGAATTCAGACCCTGGGCTGAGTTTCATGAAAAAACCTAGGTCTGTTATTTGCTCAAATCTAATAATGGACTTAGTTTAGGACTGTGAGAACTTCTGTATCTGCAATTTTCATTATGATTAGCCAACTATTATAGGTGTTCTTTTCAATGTGTTTTTTTTTTACTGATCCTTTGACAAGGTAACCAGTGGTCAATATTGGTAAGCCTGCATTTATTCAACTTTCTTCTTGTTTTTATGCCTGTGCATTAAAAATGGGAGGGGGGCGGCACATGTTGCTCCTGTCCAAGTGTTTTTGTGTGTGTATGTGTTTATGTACATGTATGTGTGTTTGGTAAATGGTGCTGTCCATGTCCGGCCAATAATTTGACACAATGATAACCACTGATAGACAACATGCTGCATGCAAGAACGGTGTCACCAGCTCAGAGGTCAAGGTCGCAGTGTGGGGGCATCTGTGTCAGTGACACATTTCTAGTCTTGACATGGGATATTGAAATAAAGTCTTTTCATCATTATGTATGAGACCCCCTAGGCGTTTCTTAATATTTTCTTTTTCACCCAGTTCAACCTTATTTTATGAAACTATAATTATTCTGGTATCTTCATGCCAAATGTTCTTGCTGACGGCCACAAGATTGCACAGATAGAAATTGCATTTCATGTTTTGAGGCCTTCCAAGCGATTGCTGTTGTTATGTCTGATTTTAAATGAGGACAAATCCCTTGAGTTTTTCTATCCCTTATACCATATATATTGGTAATTTATGTTTACACAGCTGAGCCATTCTACACACTTTCAAGTTTTAACAGAGTTTTATCTATCTACTCTAGCTGTAAGGATGTATCTTTAAGGTTGGTTGGTGAGTATCCACAATAGCCTGAATTTTCTATATGCTGTGTTTCAGCCCAGTTACAAGATGTTGGTCGGCTAAAAATGGAGGTAGTATCAGTAAACACAATCCTGCAGAAACTCTCCTCATTTGTGTCCTCTATAGCCAGTGTTACACAGAGATTGGCCCCTAAGTAAGTGTTTTATATAGAACCTCTATATCAGCCATGCTCTGGCAAAATGGGGTTTAATGCATTTCCGTGATGCATTATACCAAACAAGTCATCACATAATTATGGATCCGTAAAATCCATTTAGTTGACCAATGAAATGGATCTAGAGGTAAAATAATCCTTTGACATGCAGAAAATTTACTAATAGCAAACAGTTTTGACCCAGGTCAGCCTGGGCTGACCGCCCAGGCTGACCTGGGTCAATACTTCGTGCAGATGTATTAACTCATTACCACACAATCCGGAGTTTTAACAACCCTAAAGGGAAGGGGTTTTGAAAACGTTGTGGGAAAAGGGAAAAATGCTGGTTACCAGCATTTACTCTTTTTCCGACAATGTTTTCTGCCCTTCCAGATACATCTACAAAAAGTTAATCCACATGTAATTTGCTGTCTGAAAATGCTTTCAATTTGGACAAGTCTTAAATTATTTTGTGTCGAAAAGGGTTAAGCCCACTTTTCATAGAGTGTGGCTGATATACACATGTAGCTGCAGCTCCTTTGTCTAACCAGCATTTTCTCCTTTGTCCTTAATGTTTTCAAAAGCCTTCTTTCCTTGGGTGGTTAAAACTAAAGATTGTTTGGTAAAGAATTAAAACACCATTCAAACATATGAAAGCATTTGTCATATTTTAGGCATATAGAATATATGGTGAAGGAAAATAAATATTTGAGTTAACAGCTTCTGCTTTTGTAAGGAGTGTAGATCAAGATCAGATTGAATAGAACATGTTGTCTGATCTTGGAACTGCACTGATATTTTGTGAGATATTAAGTGCATAGCCAGGAATGTAATAAACATGAAGCCTAATTTATTCCATAGTTTCCTCTCTTTTTGTTCTTTCTTTTGTCGCTTTTTCCTCTAGCAAAATAGATGATAGCATGTTAAAAAGCCAAGCTCAACTTAGTCAGTTCTTTAGACAATTTAAATCAAAATCAGACTGCATTTTCAGGACAATGTAGATCAAGATCATACAGAACTAGCAGTCTGATCTTTGATCTACAATTTCCACTTTTTAGATCTTATTTTTTTGGGCAACAGCAATTCTGAAATTGGGATGGTGTAGTCTCTTTTCCCGATTGAGAGAACTTTCTTCGCTTATTTGATACTTTGATGGTCAATGTTGAAGCCTTGGCTTCCGAGCTTCTGCCTGGATATATTCCTGGATATCTTTGGCAAAACAACCCTGAAATTTTGCAATTTGGGTTTTATGACTAGATAAAACATGTATTTAGTGTCAGCTGTATAATGGTCAATCAAACAAGAAATTTTCAGACTGCATTGTCACAATTTTTATTTATGAATTTCTCAGACTTGGACAAGCATCTACATTACTGGAACAAGACAGTCAGCATGCTGCTCTGTTCAAGGAGATTACCACCATGCAACCAGATTCCCAACAAAGGTGAGGGACTTTTATTGATCAGGGCACCGTTTTACTAATATTTTATTTATCAGGATGGTGTTGGACCATTTTAGTGGCTTTTGCAGGTACATGTACTTTAGATCAAGATCAGGCTCCACAGAATGGGCAATCTGAACTGATAGTTTGTGAGACAAATAGTCTTAACCGTTAAGGCATCTTTCATGTCTATAATTGCCTTAGCAGCCAGTGTGGATCAAGATCAGACTGCACAAAAGGGCGCTCTTATCGTTTGATCTACACTGTCTCCTTGCTGATAATCTATAGACTTGCACAATCATGAATATTGCAATTATTTGGACCTTTTTCTCAAGACAGAAATCCTTTCTTTTTTTTTTTTCATTTTTTCCCACAAGGGGTAAACCCTTTGCCACATGACAAAATTTTAGACTCATTCATATTGAAAGCATCTATAGAAAAGAAACTTTACAAGGCTCAGATACTGAGATTTGGAAAGGGTAAAAAATACTGTAAGAAAAGAAGAAAAAGCTTGATCCCATCAATTTCTCATTTTCCCACAATTTTTTCAAACACCTCCTTTTCCAAGATCGTTCTTAGTCAGGATTGTATGGTTAGGGGTTAACATAGACAACAAGTAAAAGTTTTGAGTTCATATCCCTGATTGCCATTGCAACTGGATTCACTCCTCTATCAAGGCTGAAAATTGCTTGGATGATGTTTATGTTGGAAGTAAGGTGTACAGACTACTATAAGAAAATAAGAAAATGAGCCATGCTCTGTGAAAGGGGGGCTTAATGCATCTGCAAAAAGTATCGACCCAGCTCAGCCTGTGCAGTTCGCGCAGGCTGACCTGGGCCGAAACTTTTTGCTATTGGTCAACTCTCTGCAGCTCAAAGGACCAATGTACCAGATAATTCAGCCGGTTGTTATACAAAATTGATTTAACGATCCATGATACTTCAATAACTTACTTGGTATCATTCAATGTGGAGATGCATTAAGCCCCCTTTTGCCAGAGCATGGCTCAAATGTTATATAAACATTATTTAAGATCCTGCATTTTTTACTCTGATTTTTTTTAAAAGGGTTAAGAACTTTGCACCATAAAGAAGTATTGCATTTTATGTTGGCAAATTGAAGAATGAAGACTTGTTACACGATTATAAGATAAGTTTGCTCCACTTTAGAATAGCCCATGGTCACATGCACATGTGTGTTTCTATACTCTAGTGAAGATCTACAAAGTCTTACACAAACTTTAGACATGAACAAATACATTTTTTAAGATCCTGCATTTTTTACTCTGATTTTTTTTAAAAGGGTTAAGAACTTTGCACCATAAAGAAGTATTGCATTTTATGTTGGCAAATTGAAGAATGAAGACTTGTTACACGATTATAAGATAAGTTTGCTCCACTTCAGAATAGCCCATGGTCACATGCACATGTGTGTTTCTATACTCTAGTGAAGATCTACAAAGTCTTACACAAACTTTAGACATGAACAAATACATTTTTTTCACAGGGTTGAAGCAATACGATCAGCTCAAGAAGAAAGAGACATTAAATCAGCCAACAGGGTAAATCCACTAGATGAGGAACTAATAAAGACTAAAGGGCTCCTTAGAACACCTTCAGCTCGTAAAGACAGCTCTAACAGAGCATCTGTAGAAATACAGGAAGCTATTGCTGCTGAAGCAGAAAGAGAAAGAGGGAAAAAGAAAGCAGAGAATAAAGAACAATTAGAGTCAAAAGAAACAGAGAATGTTATTAGTGTAGATAAGACTGTGGATTCAGCATCTAGCATCATTGCAGTTGGTGATGATAACGATAATGTTAAACGTGTTGATAGAAGTGAACAAGTGGATGACCCTGCAACAACAGTCAAAGAAAGTGAAAGTTCTGAGATTGCAAATGAACTTAATGATACTTTGTCAGATCAGACAAAAGAGAACAAAATTCCTAATATCACTATTGACAAATCAATGCTGCCTGATCTAACAAAAGAATTGAATGGATATGGATCTGAAAAGTCTTATTCCAGTGATGAGGAAAATATAGAAAAACCATCCAAAGACAAAGCTGCAGTAAATGAAGTTATTGAAAGTGAGATTAGTTGTAATAATGACTCTGATCTTGATACTAGTGCTGACTCAACTGTCTCTACTGATGAAAGCTTCAAACAAGGTCATGTGAGAGATATTATTGCCAAAGTTGATAGTTGGACAAAGTCAGGAAATGTTCCTGAGTCTCCTGACAAGTCACCGCAACTAGATGTCAAAGAAAACGTTCTATGTGCCAAAAATACTATAGATAAAGCTGAACCTGTAGAAAATGGACATTTTAATGGGATTGACAAAGTACAGAAACATGACTGTTCTGCTGGAAAGATGAAAATGGATGAAATAAATGAGGGTACTGATGATATAAGTGCTGATAAGGATCTGAATGGTAATGATGGTGCTATTAAGACTGATGTATCAGAAGAAGATGTATATGTTGCGAAAAGTTTGCCAGAGTTGGCACAAGTATTTGAGCCTGGTGAACTTAAGCAGAAGAAACGAAGATCAAAAAGTGACAAAAATAAGAGTAAATGAAAGAATGATATTTTGGAGAAGTTTTTCATGGTAAAAGAGAGTTGATGTACATTTTTGTTCTATTCGTGTGTTTCCTTTGAATCAATTTTGAAATTTGACATAATTGGTTGTACGATGTGTTTAACACTTTACCAGACAAGTCCGAGTTTTAACATCTTTGAGGGAGAACGCTTTGAAAACATGATGAGAAAAGGAGAAAATGCTGGTAACCAGTATTTTCTCCTTTTCTCACCATGTTTTTTACCCTTTCAGTTACATGTACTTTTCATCATGTAAAATAACTTGACTAATCTCTGGTCCTCCTTTGTTGATGTTAATACCTGATCTTTTTTGCCAAGAGGTTTTATATCAATATATCCATGTTTTCAATTTAAACAAGTTTGAAATTCTTCAAAAAGCCTTACCATGGTATGTACTGGAATGAATCCTTTCTTTTTCTAAATCAAAATAAACATGATCTTCAAATTACAACCATTTATCATACTTTAAGCCTTTGCAGCCCCATACGGGAAATAAGGGGCTCAATAGCCCCACCTACAAAGTACAGGGGGCATAATGGTTTCACCATGTCTGTCTGTCCGTCCATTGGTCTGTCTGTAGACTTTTTCATTTCCGTGCTCTAACTCAAAAGTCATTTGACCTAGGACCCTGAAACTTTATACAAGTGTTGCTCATAGCCCTAGGAGGTGCCCTATTGTTTTGGGATCACATGGGTAAAAGGTCAAGGTCACTGGTGAACTTCGTTTGATAATCCTTTCAGTGCTTTATCTCAGTGGCTGTTTGACCTAGGACCATGAAACTTTATGCAAGTTTTGTCCATGGTCCAAGGAATGAGTCTGTCATCCATTCGTCCATCCATCAATGTGTGCATTAACTTTTATTTCAAACATCTGTGAAACTACCCATCCAATTATGATGAAACTTCACAGAAGTGATCCTTCCATGTCCCTTTTCAGAATTCCTTCAAATAATATGATTCCAAGTAAAACTCTGGTTGCCATTGCAACAACACTGAAAAATACTGAAAATCTTCAATAATCTTCTTGTCTGAGATCATAAAGTCTAGGGTTACCAAATTTGGCGCATAGATTTACCTGATAGACCTCTTCCAAAATTCTGGAAATTATGGCTCTGGGGTCAAAATTGGCTTTGCCCCAGGGGTCAGAATTATGATGTAGACTTACTGGGTATATTGTGAAATCTTTTTAACAACCTCCTTTGTTTCAAACCATAAAGCATGGGGCTACAAAATTTTACATGTAGCTTCATCTAGTGGACTCCTACTAATACCAGTCAAATTATAGCCCTATAGTCAAAAATGGCCCCACCCCAGGGGTCACAAGTTTTACATGGGCTTATATACATGTAGTGAACACTTCAAAAATCTTTTTGATTCTAACTGTAAGGCCTAGGGCTTCTAAAATTGGCCTGATATTTCATATAGTAAACCTCTACCAAGATTGTCTCATTTAGAGCCCTTGGGTCAGAACTGGTCCCACCTAGGGGGTCTCAAGTTTTATACAGGCTTATAAACTGAAAACTGAAAGATTTGTCTGGTTTCAAACCATATGATCTAGGCTTACCAAATTTTGCATGTAGCTTTATACAGTGTACCTGTAGCACGATTCTTAAAACTTGGGGTTACACATTTTACATAGGCTTAAATAGTAAAAAAGTTTGAAAATCTTCGTGAAGTCACTATGACTTATACTTTTGTTGTAATGATAAAGGGAAATAACTTCTGTTATAACAGATATATAGTTTGTTACAATTTATCTCCTTTGCTTATCGAACATCACTATTACATGAATGGTGCTGGGTGTTTAAGTTTTTTGCAAAGAAAATGTTCAGTTTGCAGTGAGAGTGATTTATACTGATGTTTATAGCTATTCTCAGATGAGTGAAATATTTCGTATAAAGTAAGGTTTCTATCATTCATTTTTTATCCAATTCTGGAAATCTTCTTATCAAAGCACTCTTTTCTAGAGTTCATTGATATTTGGTATGGATGATACTTGATAAAACCTGCTTTTATTTCATGCTTTCCAGTAGGTTATCGAGAAATATCGGTGAAATATTTTTCGATATTTGATGGTTACGACCAGTGAAAATACCGATTTTTATATTCTAACTCTTCAGTTGAAGGTGGAAACAGTTGTTCCCGCGCACTAGTTACCTACATGTAGGTAAAATGCGCGTGCCTAACAACCAGGTCGAAATATGACGTAATTTAACTTACATTTCTCGCGCTTGACATAATATTGTAATGTGTTGCTATGAGGAGGGGGTACGCCACGGGGAATAACCGAAAAGAACTGTACTGGATTTCGATTAAGTTCCCCCCAGAAAGGGTTAAAAGCATGAAATAAATAGAATATTTGTTTTTTCGGTGAAAGATCAAAATTTATTTCATCTCGTGAACATCATCGGTAATATTTTCACGAGTGGCTGTGATGTTCACTCGATGAAATAAATTTCGATCTTTCACCGTAAAAAACAAATATCCTCTATGTATTCTTTGGCACAGTCTTTGCATTTGAAAAAGATGTGGCTTTTTTTGGAAGGGGGGGGGGGAGCTTGGCGATTTTTCTATGAAAGTTTTTTACCATACAGACTTCCTATGATTTATATCTATGTTAATGCCTAGCCCCATCATATCTTTTTTTAGCCCCATTGTCTTGCCAATTAGCCCCATTGTGCATCGCCCACATGATACAGCTTTTAAAGACAGTGTAAGAAGAGCAACAACTGGTGTTGACAAACAAATGTTCATTTTCCCAGAATGCATATAGATCTGTCAATGAGAAAAAGGTATTTGTGCTTTCCACTGAATTTCTTCCTTTTGTCACTTGAACTGGTAAATAGTATCATCTAAAATTAGCATCTATTGTGCTTAGCCATAACCTTCTGTGTACAGTATTTGGCTCTTTTAAACTTAAAGCTATCTAGGGTTTCCTGAAGATTCTTTCAGTAATGCTTTACACAAATTCTTTCCAAGCCACTTGATGCTTTCCCACTTAAACATTGTTAAAACAATAGGAAAAGTTGAGAGAGGAATAAATCCTGTCACAATAACTATTATCAGTTCTTGGACAGAATTTGACTTGGTAGGGAATTGAACTAGCTACATCTACCTCTTGGTTTTAAACCCTGCACATTAGTGAATGAGCCACCTTGCTCAACAAAAAGATTAACCCTTTATCAGGCAACAGATTTTTAGACTTGTCCATATAAAAAATCTTTGTAGAAACATATTTGATGTGGCTCAAATGATGGGGTTTGTTTGTTAAAGTGTTGAAAGCATAGTGGGAAAAGGAGAAAATGCTGGAAACCAGCATTTTCTCCTTTTCCCACTATGTTTTCAAAAGCTTTTCATGTTGCAGTTGTGAAGTATAGGCTTAGATCTAATACTTTTTACTGGGGTTTGTTCAACTCACATCCGTCTGTGGACAGCAGGTTTGGTCTAATAGCTGTTTCTCCTTTTCAAACATGATGACAAAGGAGAAAATTATAATAAGGGTAATTTCTCTCTAGTCACCATGTTTTAATATTCATTTGTCACTTGTTCTAAATTCAGGTTAAGATATCCCAGTTTCACTGGAATGTTTTCAACCAGTCTGTGTCCAAAAATTCATGGACAGATGAGATGCTTTTATATTGATTGTATGGTGTTTGACGCCGTTTTCAATATTACTTCAGTTATATCGTGGCAACCACTGCACCTATCCATGCTTTCCTGGTGTTTCTTTTACCAGTACTCCACATAATATTTTTTAAGCCACTGGCTGCTTTCCCACATAACCATAGTCGATGCAATGGTCAGCTGTGAGAGAGGAATGAATCCTGTCTCAATGGCTGTCATCAATTCTAGACTTGGAAAGAAATCCAAGGATCCAGGGATCAAACCAGCGACCCCTTGTTCTCAAGATTGTTTTATCTTGGATTTTGATGCAACAAGTTGCATTTAATTCAGTTTGTTGTAAGAAAATGTTCCCTATTCAGAGATGGACAATTTGCACCAAAGATCAGACTGCATATTTTCATTTAAGGCTGGTTTTGGTACATTGTTATACTGGTGCATTCCCTCCTGTATTGAGTGTTGAAAGTTTAACCCTTTCCCAAACCTTACTTTTAATGACCCTGGGAAAAAGGCTTTTGAAGCATTGTGGGAAAAGATCAAAATACTGGTAACCAGCATTTTCTCCTTTTCCCACAACCGTTTTCTATCCTATCACAGACAAAACTAACCATTTGAGCAATATCTAATATGTCATCTATGAATGCTTTCAATTTGGAACAGTCCAAAATACTGTCGTTTTGGAATGAGTTAAGATAAAACAATTGCTGTAGTAAAGAATGCACAAGTAAGTTCTTGAAACAGCATTGACCTGCATTGTTTAAGTTTAGCAAGATAAGACAATCTAACATTCATTATGAACTTAGTCCTACATTGCATTTAGTAGATCTGTATAGATCTTGCATAGCCTTGGTCCAGGCGGAAATAATTCTTCATCCCTCCTTATCGCGGTCCCATTTCACGATCTGTACTTATCTATGGCAATGAATTGATAATCTGTGAGTTCTTAAATTATTACCTTGTACATCATTTTTGACAAAGTAACGTCTGAATTACTAAAGCTGTCCGAAGGCAGACAGATACCGCCCCCCAGCACCTTGTCACTGAAGCAGCACAATCAGAGATTTGAAATGATTTGCAAAACAAAGTTCACTATAACCTTGACCTTTGGCCTATGTGACCCAAGAACAATTGGGTAATCAGAAACACTTGTAAAAAGTTTCGAAGTCCTAGGTCAAAGAGCTATTGAGTCACAGCAAGGAAACGATTTTCAAACAAATTTTCCCATTACCTTGGCCCATGTGACCCAAAACGATAGGGCACCTCCTTGGGTTTTGGGCTTCTTAGAGGTCCATTACATGCCGATTTTGGTAGCCCTGGGCCTTATGGTTTCAGATAAGATTTTCAAAGATTTTCAATATTTTTCGCTTTTGTTGCCATGGCAACCAGAATTTTTGAAGGAATCAAATTCTCTCAAGGAATTCTGAAGAGGACCATGGCAGGATCATTTCTGTGAAGTTTCATCAAATTTGGATTCATAGTTTTAGAGAAGATGTTTGAAATAAAAGTTAACGCACGGACGGACGCACGACGGACACCGGGCCATTACATAAGCCCGCTGGCCTTCGGCCAGTGGAGCTAAAAATGATTGGACTGGAATCCAGGCTATGTTTTGCATAAATGTAAGCCTTAAACTTGTATGCAAAATCTAAGCAAATCAATATGTGAAATAATGAAATACTCGTCCTAATACATGCCTGTAAGTGTGCTTTACATGGAGTTTTATTATAATACGCACTTTTCATTCATAAAAGCAGAGCTCATAACTTCCAGACACAGTTTATAACTTGACCAAAAAAAGAAAGTTCTTGTCAAATATGGATTATCAACATAAATTATCTCTTTTACCACACAATGCCGACTTTTAAGGACTGTGAGAAAGAAAGCTTTTGAAAACATTGTGGGAAACGGAGAAAATGCTGGTAACCAAGTTACCAGCATTTTCTCCTTTTCCCACCATGTTTTCCACCTTTTGCGAATCAAATTTCAATTCTTGAGTTACATTTAATTTGTCGTCCGCAAGTACTTTCTATCTGAACTAGTCTATTATTTTGTCGTTGGGCAACGGCAGGGATCTTATATCCGAAAAAAATTGATGTTACATATATTCTAAGCATGTAAATATTCGGAAACTTACCTGTTGAGAAGGACGTATGGGATAACCAAGCAAAACGTTGATTAAAACAGTGACCGTCGTATGCCGAAATTTAAGATGACCGCCGTTTTTCCTTTGCGGTCAATTCGAAAGAAGACAGTGAATAACCGGAAGTTATACCGCGTTTCCTATCCCTGTATATACGATCCCTGGCAACGGGTTGAGACTAAAATTAATACAGTTAAAAACGCAACACTAGATGAAGGTTAAAAATCAGCCTGAAGATAAAAAGTTTTATATAATATCACTTTGATATTATTCATCATTATTCCATGAAATGATGAACAAATTTTCCTTAAAATGACATGAGAATTCCAAATTGAAAATGATACAAAAAGTTCCTTACTGTAAATACTAAAGTCACATGATTATATTTAATATAGAGTATGACCATCCATAACATTTATCAAAACTTGCTAGCGTTATTCCATTGACAACAATTGTGAGGTTATTCTAAACTGTGGAATGTTGTCCTGTACTTCCAGAAGGGTTCTGCAAAGTTGTAGAAGTTTTGTCAGGGTTTAACTTTGGTATGTACACATCTAGTCAAGGCATCCGAGATAAGCTCAATTATGGCCATGCCATTCAAACAATTTCACTTTGAGCTGACCAAGAAAATTTCCAGTCAAAATGGACGCATGTGCATGAGCCATCATGCTGTGATCTAATGTTAAATTGTCTAAAATTTTGGCGGAAAAAAGGCGGAACAAGAAGCAAGATGTCTGTGATGTTGGCATTTGAATTAACTTTCATATTAAAAAAAAAATCCGTGCCATGTTTTGAACAATTGGGATATGCTTGCCCAATTATAAACTGATCAACCATCCTATCCGTCCCATACTGGATAACTGTTGCGCCTGTAGGGGCAGTTACTACCGTACAGTACTTAAGATCAGAAAGTCGCAGGTTCAAATCCCAAGCACGGCCAATTTCTCTCCCAGGGTAGCCATTGCAACACGATTCATTCCTCTCTCACCGCCGATCATTGTTTCGACGATCTTAATGAGGGAAAGCAGCCGTGGCTTGGGAAGATTATTGTATACTGAGTACTGATAAAAGAAACTCCGGGAAAATATGCCCTTCCCCCCCCCCCCCCCACTTCCCGCGATAGGATAGAAGGAACTAATGTTTTAAAGGACGTTGAACACAATACAAACAAACATGCTCGATATTGCAAACATTACACATCACTAAAATGGGCCTTATGCCAACGCCACACTGTACTACCACCCCCAAGTTTCGATAATTGAATCCTAGATTCATTCAGAAACAGAATACGAGTAAATTTCAACTGAAGTCCTTCGAAACACTGGTGCCCTCTGGTCAATGGTAATCCTTTATGTGAGTCACACTGCTTTGTATTGGCGTCTCGCAGATTTGTGTGCAGGAATGAACCTCGGAAAACAACCCGCTCATCAATGTGTTTGACTGGGCAGCATTATCACCTGATCTTGCACTGATGGCACTGTCTTTTTTGTGATGCTTTGAAATAGTTTGGCGAATCCCCGACAACATCTCCGCATCTCTTTAGAAGCGAGAAACACACCTATGGCCTTTAAATACTTGGCATGACCTTAAGTAGTGTTTTTGTGAAAAGTATACCTGAAAACCAGACAATACAGAAAACGCAGCCTGATCTTGAATTTACACTGGCGGCAATGCTTAAACATTGTGGCAGCTAGCAACCTTCAAATGGCGGCTTTTGTGGTGCTTTTACCAGACTGAAAATTTAGATTTTATTTATTTGGCACCCTTAGGGTTAACCTTTATCAAACAATCCGGAGATTTATTGACTCTGTAAAAGAAAACATTGCGGGAAAAGAAGAAACTGATGGTAACCAACAATTTCCCCCCACAATGTTTTGCCGAGCCCCGGCAGCTCAGTTGGTAGCGCACAGGAATTGAGAACAGGGGGTCGCTGGTTCGATCCCCGACTCTTGCAATTTCTTTCCGAGGATTGACGATAGTCATTGCGACAGGATTCATTCCTCTCTCACCGCTGACCATTGTTTCGGCGATGGTTATGTGGGAAAGCAGCTAGTGACTTGGAATGAATATCATGCGGAGTACTGGTAAAATGAAATCCAGTAAAGCATGGATAGGTGTAATGGCCCCCGCTATATAACTGAAATTATGTGGAAAACATACAGACCATACAGTCAACCATACAGCTGCAATGTTTTTTTACCCTATAAAGACAAATACAACAATTTGTGCCACCTTTAATCTGTTGTCTGCAAAAGCTTTCAATTTGGACAAGTCTAACATTTTGTCGTCTGGTGAAGGGTTAGAATGTCAAAGATAAGGAGTCACGTGTTCTGACCAGTGATTGATTCTATTAGGCTACATTTACAAAGAAATGAACTCAAAGTTCCTATTCTTATTTTAGAAACAGACTGTATCAGACAAAAAAATGCTAAAATCCTTAAAGCGCCTTTCACGACTGTAATTGCCTTTGCGGTCAGTGTTGATCAAGATCAGGCTGCACAAAACATGCAGCCTGATCTTTGATCTACACTGTCCGCTTTGCTGAAACACGGTAGACAAAATCAACCATGAAATTGCAATTATTTGGGTCATACTTCTAGGATGAAAATGTCTTGTAGGTTCATTTGGCGCTCTATGGGTTAATATTTCAGACAGCAATACGAGGAAACAGATTAAAATTTTCCTAGCTATTTGTCTGTATTTGGGTCCTAATGTGCCTATATAACAAGAGGATAAAGTGTTACTTCGCCCTACTCCTATCTTGACCCTTAGACCACCGTCTGTAGTGTTTAAGCTAATCGGACAGTGTGGAGCAAAGATCAGACTGCACGTTTTGTGCAGTCTGATCTTGATTTACACTGGCCGCAAAGGCAACTAATAGTTGTGAAACCCTTGTACAAGTAGTACTCACTAAATGAAATAAAACTTCTCAGTCAGTAATGATGATACAGGTCCCACAGATTCAAGACTGTCAATTTATCTTGAAAATTCGAAAACGGTGTAGATCAATGATCAGACTGCTCATTCTGTATAATCTGATCTTGGCCTTCACTGTTAGCATAAGGAAATAACCCCAGCTTATGCACTGCAAGGGTTATCAAGTAAGTGATTTCGGTGATACATATCCAAATAAGGTAAGTAGGGCAGTTATGTAGAATTGTATTGCTTATCTGTAAACATTCATAATTGTTTCCTTTTAGTTGTTTGTCTGTATTGGCCTGGAGTGGAATACCATTATTTCTCATGTACACTGGTGTGTTATAGAGTACACTGGAATAATTACTAATTATATAATATGGCAGCAATGGCAGGGAGAATGGAAACAAACATTATGTTGATTGTTTTACTTGGAGTAACTTTAGTTTTATCAGTGCCACTTTACAGAGGTATATCATTGTAAAAACAGTGTTTTATTCTAACCAAGGGCATTATATACCCCACCACCACCCCCAAAAAAACTGCACAAACACAATAGGCAAGTGTGTAATTGTGCATGAAAATGCCATGGGATGGACGATGCAACATGTTTTATACTTTAATGTCAAGAGCTCTTTAAACCCTAGCGCAATAAGGATGACTTGAGGTTTTCTAATGTAGATCAAGATTAGACTTTTTAGAAGTGTAGACTCAGATCAAACTGCACAGAATGTGCAATCTGGTCTGAATCTACACTGTCAATCTACCGCTTTTGTTAAATATCCTAGTGAAAACATTTATGAAATTGTATTTTTTTCTGTTTTAGATTCGGAGTGTATAAGGATGTAAAACCACGTTTATGTCCTTGCCAACAATAAGTTCTAACATTAGTACCAAAGAAGGAAAGTGACATTTTCTAGCTGTTATGTACCAGAACATAAAGCACAGAATATATGAAAGTGTAGTTTCAAGATCAAAATGTATGTTCTGTTCAATACTCTCTTCATGAGCAACTTAGTCTGGGTTGCAACGAGGTTATTCAGGTTCTTGGACACCGATGTAGTGGTTGGTAGCTAGTGAGAGAGAGGGAGAGAGAGAAAGAGAGAGATGTACTAGCTAGAGAGAGAGAGAGAGATAGAGATAGAAAGAGAGAGAGAGAGATGAACTAGCTAGGGAGAGAGGGGGGAACTAGCAAGAGAGAGAGAGAGAGAGAGATTTAGTTTAGAATTTTTCTGCATTTTTGGATAATGTTTTCAAAAGCCTCTTCCTAAGTCTTGTGACAACTTGGGTTGAACCATGAAAAGGTTTTATCACATAACTCCCCATGTTTTCAATGTAATACAGCCATTACGAATTTTCTTGTCTCACACACGTGTGAGATAAGAAAATAGTGCTGTGTTTGGTCAACACTGTGTAATTATACGCTTCATTTCTAAAACATTGCTGACCTAGGTTCCTGAAGGAATTAATGGTCAAATTTCTTAATCATGATAAAGTTGTTAATTTAGTAACTTTTAGATTCAAAACAAAATCAATATGTGAAAGTTTCTTTGGAACTATTTTTCGTTCGTAATATACCTGTCAAAGAAGCGCATAAACTTCATGTAAATTTCACTACACATTGTACATGTATGCCTCTGTTTTAACACATTATGGACTATAATTCTTGTTATACAGTTATGTGATAAAAAGAATCTGACACTCGTTGGCTTTTGAGGTAAAAATTTATTAAACTCGTCCACAAAAAATGTTATTAAGCTCGTCAAAGGCTCGGTTAATAACATTTTTTGTAGATTCGTTTAATAAAATTTTATCTCAAAAACCAACTCCTGTCAGATCCTATATATCATGGTCAAACAACGCCCTTTGCCAAAAGTTTTAATAAAGAGCAACTTGCATTATCTTGGTCTGTACCTTTTCATGACAGTTATCTTCTCATTACGTTACACAGTCGATAGATTGGTTATGTTGATTATTCAATTCAGCAGGAGCAGGAAAAAACTAGGATAAAAAGGGAAACATGAGTAGGGTTATCTGTCGTCTGCAAATGCATTCAATTTGGACCGGTCTAAAATTTTGTCGTTTGGTAACCGATTAGCTGATATTTCTAAGATTTATTGAGAAACAATTTATTAGTGAATATGTTTGACATACCCAGAACATTTTCATGTTTTTACTATTTATCTGAGATTCTTCCTTTAGACTTTCCCTATTAGAAGAAATATGGATGGTACTCAAAGAACTGAAAGTTCTGAAAGAAAAGTTTTTCTGAAAGTATAAATAGCACAGGACATAGTAATGATTTGGAGGAATGAGTGATAATAAAAATTCCTGAATTTTCATTTAGCAGGTCGGCATGAAACATGTACAGATAAACACTTAAAAAGTTTCTTTACACAATATTTCATCCCAGATACTGCAGATTCTTTGCTGTTCATGATTAATATTCGCAAGATTTAGGTGTTCTAGTCATAAACTAAACATAGAGTTAGGTAGATATTTTAACATAGAAAGAGATGATAGGGTGAGCAACCATTGTTTATCAAATCATGACATTTTATTTCATGCTTTCCGGTAGATTATCGAGAAATATCGGTGAAATATTTTTCGACCTTTCATGGTTACGACCAGTAAAAATACCGATTTTTTATATTCTAACTCTTCAATTGAAGGCGAAAACAGTTGCTCCCGCGCACTAGTTACCTAGGTAAAATACGCGTGCCTCTCAACCAGATGGAAATATGTTGTAATTTACCTTACATTTCACGCGCTTGACGTAATATTGTAATGCGTTGCTATGCGGAGGGAGTACACCACGTGGAATAACCGAAAAGAACTGTACTGGATTTTGATTAAGTTTTCCCCAGAAAGGGTTAAAAGCATGAAATAAATATAATATTTGGGTTTTTTGCGGGGGGTGAAAGATCGAAATTTATTTCATCTCGTGAACATCATCGGTAATATTTTCACTCGTGGCTGCGCCACTCTTGAATATATTACCCATAATATTCACTCCATGAAATAAATAGAGGGTTTTTTTTATGGTGAAAGATCGAAATTTATTTCATCGAGAGAACATCATCGGTAATATTTTCACGAGTGGCTGCTCATCGAGTGAACATCATCGGTAATATTTTCACTCGTGGCGCAGCCACTCGTGAAAATATTATCGATGACGTTCACTTGATGAAATAAATTTCGATCTTTCACCGAAAAAAAAAAAATATTCTATTTATTTCACGCTTTTAACCCTTGTAGGGGGAATTTACATCAAAATCCAATACAGTTCTTTTCGGTTATCCCACGTGGCGTACTCCCTCCGCATAGCAACGCATTACAATATTACGTCAAGCGCGAGAAATGTAGGGTAAATTACGACATATTGCCATCTAGTTGAGAGGCACGCGCATTTTACCTAGGTAACTAGTGCGCGGGAACAACTGTTTCCGCCTTCAACTGAAGAGTTAGAGTATAAAAATCGGTATTTTTCACTGGTCGTAACCATGAAATATCGAAAAATATTTCACCGTTATTTCTCGATAACCTACTGGAAAGCATGAAATAAATTTCGAACTTTCACCGTAAAAAAAAATATCCTCTATTTAGTTGTAGAAACTGAATATCACTGTTTTTTCCATTGTTCCTTACTTAATGCAGAAAGACAAACATTATTGTTCTCTTGGTATAAGGGTAGAAAAGATATAATGTCCTTTTATAATTTAATGAATAGCAAAAATTCAGTAACCATTAAAAAGGTAGCAAAATATATTTCAACAATTTTAACATTAAAGGATGCTAATCAAAGTACTTAAAGTGATTCTATTTTGCATGTAAGTGTAATTTGCAACTCTTCATTGTTGTTTGTTATGATTGTATATGAAATTTTGTATTATGGGCCGGTGGCCTTCATTTACAAATAAAAATCTTTGTATTGTATTGTATTGTATTGTGCAATTTTCTTTTTTCAGCTATTCACCAGTAATAGACTTACGCTTGTTTTATGTTTCTCTTTTGTATTGTATGGGATTTGAAGCCTTTTTGTATGACTATTTCTTTGTTAGATTACAGAAAATTCTGACTTTAGATTTATCAGGTGATCATTTCTAAAAGTGTTTATCTCGTACATTAAATGTTCCATGGGAAATGAAGTTGATAAAAATGGAAGAAATGTTATAATACTGTGTTTGATTTTTACACATAGATGATGTTCTCAACCCATCACAAGACAAGACCATAATAAGATATTTTTACTTTGGGAATCAAAATATAGCATGACAAAATATTCAATCTCACAGAAACTGATGCCTTATTATCATACCACCATATCTTGTACCTAAAGTTGATTTGATTTTGATGTGGTTTGTCAAGAATATCTAGAAGTGTATCAAACCATGTAAATACTTAATCAGATAACCAGTGCTTTATCATTCAATATTAGTTTTTTTTCAAGAACATTGGCGAGTTCTGATTGGCTGAAAAAAATTTTTCATAGCTCCGTGAAAAAAAAAAAAATCAGCAGTGCCGGAACTACTTTTGCAGTCAAACTAATGTAAAAAAAAACATGTATACGAGATTTCATAATGTTTTTCGTTCTGATTTTATATCGAGTCCGAAGTTCAGATTGCTAGCTGAATTTATTTTTTCTGAATACTGAAAAAAAAATCCAACAGTAAATTCAAAGAGAGAGCTGAAAAACTCATTGTTACTCTGCTGGGTTTAAACAATCTTATTTTCAACTTAATTCTAGCGTATTGAACTTTAAATGATAAATCCACTCAATCTGCAAATGTTCAATACTATAATGACGTCATGAATTTTGTCATTTTTACGTCATGAAGGAGCAGTTTTACCGCGCTATGAAATACCAATGAAAAGGACAGTAAATAAATACGCAATGTCGGATTTACAAAAAAAGAGCAGTTAGTATTATTTAAGTGCATATTTGTTGTCTGTCACAGTCTGTGATATTGAATTATAAGGAATGAAGAGAATTTTTTTTGTTTTCATGGAGGTATGGAAAAAAAAAAAAACTATTCACACTTTTGTATGAAACCGCGAAGCGGTTTCATACAGTGTGATTAGGTTTTTTTTCATACCTCCATGAAAACAAAAAAAAAAAATTCTCTTCATTCCTTAAGTGAAAAAGGGGGTTTGATGTATCTAAAAGAGTACCAATCCAGGTCAGCCTGCGCAGTCTGCGCAGGCTGACCTGGATGAAAACCTTTTGCTTTAGGTAAGATTTCCACTTGCCAAAGTACCATTCTACCTCATGTTTCAATTGTTTTTCAGGTGTTTTGGATCATTAAATATGTGACTAGTTGATTAGTATAATGCATTACCAAGATGCATTTAAACCCCTTTTCCTTATGCATGAGTCAGATTATTTATACGAATCCTCTCTTTGATTTACTTTAGGTGTTTTACACCAGGGGTGTAGCTCTCGTTTTTATGTGGACTCAGAATTGTGCCGAAGGTTTGGTCGGGGTCATTCTTCCCTCCCACGAAACATTTTGAAAACAAACTTGCATTTGAGGGTGGTCTGGGGCTTCAGAGGACGATCTGAAATGTATTTGTTGACAAAGAAATATGGTGATTCAGCTGCATACAAATATAGACAGCAAGGTGCCTGACTTAAAAATGGTCTTTACCATTGTAGGGTTATATGATTGAAGTGACATTATTGTTTGTTATTTCAGATGTGACCCCTCCACCTGCCAATAGTCCAGCATGTAGAGATATATACCATGGTCAGTGTATAGATACTTATAAATTCCAGTGTATGGGTATAGCAATTCCAGGAGTCTGCGGTAACCTCTCACACTTCAGGTAAATTTATAAAGACATTTTATCTTTCTAGTTGCTTGTTTTATTCATCTTCGCCTGAAGAGCAACAAGCACAGCAGATTATGCTCTGTATTTTCCGCAAAAGTACTTTTGCAGAATATCTGTAGAGAAAGATCTGCTGTGCAGTCTTATCTTGGATCTACACTGTCCGCTACTGTTCGACATACTATGGATGGCACAACCTAGAAATCTCCAATGTTTCAGCTGATTTTCCAAATTGAAAAGGTCCATTTTAGTTCATTCAGCACTCTATTTCAACACCATACAGCAAGAGAAAGTAACCTCAAACTAATGTTAGGTCTTCAGTCTAACATTTTATTGACCTATATTGTGTAGATTTTTGAGTCAAAACGAGACAGGTAATTAGAATTGTTTGCAAATGCCTTTATTATACTGCAAAGAAATTTCTCGTGATCTGATTGGATAATATGCCCCGAACATATATATCATGTACACTGGCAAACCAACGTAAAAGCAGTTTCCCTTTCGGGAGCCCCGTAGACATGACTACACTTTCAACACAACACCCAAAATGGCGGCGTCGATCAAGATTAACATCAAGATTATGCGCCAAACTGGACGTTTTAGCACGTTTTACCAAGGTTTCAGTGACGTCAGTTCCCAGTGACGTCAGTTTTTATTGAATTGGGGCACTCAGAAGGGAAATCCTACTTCGTCAGCGAACTCAATTTTTGAAACCAAAAAACAGGTAAAATTCGCTTAACACACGTTGGAATGGTAAAACTTTGCAGTATAATAAATTCGTTGTACGGTCAGGTGGCAGGGGACTTGAAAAACTTGTTCACGGCTGTGGTGAATCATGTCGCCACCTCGCCTTCGGCTCGGGACGACATGATTCACCACAGCCGTGAACAAGTTTCCAAGTCCCCTGCAACCTGACCGTACAACTAATAATGTCTGTAATACCTCTCTTTGACTTTCAACATTTTGTCTCACTAAGAGTTGAACTTCTACTTCATGGTTTTGAGTTTCAAGGACCTTGAGAAAAAAGCTTATGAAAACATGGTTGGAAAAGAAAATGGTACCCGGCATTTTTCCTTTTCCCACCATGTTATCTACCCATTCAAAGACGATTTCCACTGTTTGAGGCTGGTTTAATTTGTTGTCTGCAATTCTGTTTGATTTGAGCAAGTCCATTTTTTTAATGGTAAAGAGTAAAACAATGGCAGAGAATAACAGAAGCTTTGTAACACATGATGCAGGCCTACAGTTACATTTATGAGTCCTGCATCGGAGTGTACGTGTATTACATGTACCATGTACCCAGAATTTCAACTTTTACACTGATGGGTAGAAATATTTTAAATGTCTCACTTCATCTCAACTTTAATTCTTTAACATGTGACCAACACAGAAATATTCTAAATACCTCTTTTCATTTCAAATTTAATTCTTTACCACTACCCCCCATGGTTTTAAAGATGCATCTGTACTCGTTTTCATCCAGTTTTGTAACCAATTTTATCTTTATTTTATGAAATTATTATCATTCTTGTACCTTCGTGCCAAATGTTTTCTCCTGACGGTCATTATCTCCCGCTAGATGGCATTTTACAAATACACATCTATCTAATTTGGGCATTCTGGGTACAGAACCGGACTACTTTTCAAAATGACAACCATTACTTTGAATTTCAAAATAAAATAAACGTTTACTCAATAAAAAGCTACCTGGTGCGATTCATTCAGCTATGATCAGCTAGCATGTAACCTATGCACCGACCATTTATCAAAACATCCCATACAGGCTTGGGTAATAGCTTCGGTATAAGCCCTACTTTACCCTAGTATATGGGATCGGTGATGCGTCATAGCAAACAGGTCGAATCTTCGAAGAATATGACATGCGCAGACAACGCCTGACGGTTGCAAGGTTGCACAGGTTACGACAGATAGAAAATGCATTTCATTCTACTGCGGCTAGTCATAGACATAACAACCTCAGTTTACGGTTTAAATCGAAGACAAATCCCTGGCGTCTCTTTATCCCATACACCTTATATCGATTTTTTATCTACGTTTACACGGCTATCTAGATTCTACACATTGTAAAGTTTCAACAGCGTTTGTTTACTCTCTGGCTGTAAGGGTGCATCTTTAAAAAGATTTGATAAAGAAATACATGTGGTGGCGCAATTGGCACGCATTAATATAAATACGCCATGCTCTGGCAAAAGGGGGCTTAATACATGTCCTTGGTGCAGAATACCAAGCAGCTTATCACATGTGTGGTGTCCGTACTTGTGAGATAGAGCGTCGGCCTTGTAACCATAAGGTCCTGAGTTCGATACCCGGGAGTGGGTGTCAACTTTTGGATTTTTCATGGGCCCACACGGTCGGCGCGAGTACTGGTGTAGTTTCCAGGAAGCAGAATCGAGAGAGATTAGTATAAGTTGTAAGAACTTGTTTCTCAATCGATGTAAAATAAATATGGTTAAAGTAACTTATCACATCAACATGGGTCCATAAAAATCATTTAAACTAACAACCAACAGGATCTGGAGGTAGAATGGTCCTTTGGCATGCAGAAAATATACAAATTGCAAAAAGTTTCGACCGGTGTCAGCCTGCGCGGACTGCGCAGGCTGACATGGATCGATACTTTTTGCAGATGCATTAAGCCCCCTTTTCACAGAGCATGACTCCAATCTTTTAAACTTCATACATTCTAGTGCCATCGATTTTGGCTCCTTGACCGCTATGCAATGCTGCAATGGTTGGATGATACAATCTGTTGGAAGTGGCAACACTCAGACAATCTTGGGCAAGTAAAATAATTAACAACGCGGATAAAAATTGACCACCGACAAGGATTTTGGATGCGTTGACATTGCTGAACAGCGATCCCGGTTCGTTTTGTCTACCTCTGTATGCGATTGATTAAAATATTTAAGTTTTGTCAACAACCTTTTGTTTTTCGTATAGAAAATGTATGGTGGCATATTTCTGCCGCGAGATACGATATAGCTATTGCGATAATTTAAGAGAACGATCGTGATAAAACAAAGTTTCCTGGAAATATTATCTAGATAATAAAAATTTTCACGATAAAAATATCGCGATAATTCTAACTGTTATCGTGATTTTTTTTTTTTGCTTTCGTGCCCATAACTGACATTCAAGGTATCTATAATTATATACAGTTTCGGAACATCTTCGTTTACAACCTTATGAATTCTCCTTTTCCTTGAATGGTTTTTAAGTTGTTCGTAGGAGGCATTTCGCGTCGTCTTTGTGATTTTACAGGCTTCTGTTCCTTTGGAGTCTTGTCAAAATTTACCAATTATGCTACAGTTGTTAATAACTCGAATTTTTACTTACTACAATCTTGTAAAGTCAAAAACTACCGAGTTTATTCAAATGGTAAATTTACTATTTATAGATATCAAGACACAGATAGAACTATCACGATAATTTTATCTCGAATGTCAGCTTCGTGCACGATTGAGAAATTTTGAGTTAAAATATTAAGTTTATCGTGATATTTTTTTCAAGAAACTTTTCACTATCTCGATAAAATTTCCAGGAAACTTTAATTTATCGCGATAGTTTTTTAAAATTATCATGATAGCTATCTCGTATCTCGTGACAGAAATATGCCCCCATAAAAAAGTTTGATGCATCTTCATGATACATTATACTAAGCAAGTCATCACATAATAATGGATCCAACAAAGACTGCATCATGAAGTAGAAAATGCAGAAAATTGATCAAAAGCAAAAAGTTACGACCCTGGTCAGCCAGCGGGGACTGCGCATGCTGACCTGTACATCCTTCAAGAGTTTGAAAACGCAAGCGCATTATGGAAAATCTCTATGTTATCGCACAATATAACAATTTTTGAGGTCTCGGGCAGAGCTCTGATCTACTACACCTGAAAGCAAATCATTTATGAAAGCGGCCCTCGTCTAATCCTTGCACTTTGGCTAGAATGAAACGACATTACACACAAACGAAGGAGCAGCGAACAATGCTTTGTGCTAAAATACGTATTTGGTCACGGGTCTGTGCAGTATCAAAAATACAGCAGCATCGGCAACAATAACAAATGAGCCTTGCTCTGTGAAAAGGGGGCATAATGTATCCGCAAACAGTATCAACCCAGGTCAGCCTGCGCATTCCGCGCAGGCTGACCTGGGTTGCAACTTTTTGCTATTGGTTAATTTTCTGCATGTTAAAAAACCACAGTACCTTATGACCTAGTCGACTGTTAGACAAGGTTGATTCTATGGATGCACGATTATGTGATGACTGGTATCATGCATCACGGAGATGCATTAAGCCCCCTTTTGCCAGAGCATGACCCATTTCTTTTCTTTTATCTTTGTGTGTGCTTGGTTTTAGTTTGGTGTCTATGAAATTCTAGAATAATGGTTTCTCGTTCAGTGGACTCAGTAGTTAAATATTTCCACCGCGCGTTTGAACTAGCCATCTGGCAGAAGTTTGTAAATGTGAAGCATATAAACACAACACCCAACTGTTTTACAACCGACTGTGAATGTTTTGCATTACACATGTAATACGATAAGCGAAAATGCAAACAAATTTATAAAAACAAACAACATGCAATCTATTTTGAGAATTCTAGTTCAAGTTATATATACTTTTCGCATTACACGATCTGCCTCGGAATGCAATAAACTTTTAAAAAGCTTTTGGCGAGTGTTTGTGAGTTGCCGACGGTTTAGATTGAGATATACTTCACAGGACATGTTCGATCCTGGATCATGTCAGTCAGTAATTGATTCTGATTTAAAGGCCCGTTTTGTTAATAAAGTTATAAGCAGATAACAGTTAAATTATGTCTTACATATACGTAGTATATCTTTACTTAGACCAGGATCAGTACTCAGCAATAATTTTAAATAACATTCTGATTCCAAAGTTTAAGACTAGTCATCTCATTTGCTCAAACAGAAAATATAAAAAATATGAGAAAAATATACAGTCGACAGTTCGTGCGTGAATGCAGTTGATAGTATTGCACTGTTGTAATGTTTACAAGCATCGACTGTTACCAACGATACTTGATTGATTGAATTTGCGGTTATTTATCGTCGCCACCGGTTGCCAATGTGGTCGACGCCCACTGAAGGCTGTTAGAAATTTTACGGGGGATAGTGCAGATACAGGACGAAACCCATCCTAAGTCACGCCTGTTTCTTTAATGTGCTCAGTGTAAAGCAACGTCACACGGGACCTCGTTTTAACGTCTCACAGACTATTGGTAATTTTAGATGGCCAGCCTTGGGAATCGAACCCACACCCTCAAGTGACCCGAAACATTACGTTCACGAGTCCTACACTCTACCAATTGAGCTATGCGGCCTGGTCAACCAACGAAACTTTGAAGATGTTACACTTTATGTTTACACTTTATGTTTTCCACGTGGAATAACCTCTTTCTCATGAATAATTTATGAAGCAATCCATTGGTACCGCAGTCGCATGCTGCGAAACTTTTGACCAATAAGTTGACACGTTACAAACTCGATAGTACGAATGAATTTTTCATGGTCGATTGATTGATTGGTTATATGGTGTTTAACACTGTTTTCAACATTATTTCAGTTACATCACGGCGGCCAGTGCACATATCCATGCTTTCCTGGAGTTTCTTTTACCAGTACTCCGCACAAGATTCTTTCCAAGCCACTGGCTGCTTTCCCCTAAAACCATCGTCGAAAAAATGGTCGGCGGTGAGAGAGGAATGAATCCTGTCGCAAGGACTATCATCAATCGTCGATTGAAATTCAAAATAGTGAAGTAACGAAAGATGAAGGTTGGGGCGACGATGACTGTCAGGCGGCTCTGAGGAGATTAAAAACATATGGTTGACACTCCCGTAAACGGACAGAGCAAACTCGATGGCATAATTTTGAGTGAATGTGTGTTCTTGGTAGGAGGGGTCACACAAGGGTTTTAAGGTTATGAATATCGATTAGATTCCGGAAAACAAAACAATACATAGAGGATATTTAGTTTTGGTGTTTTTTTTTTTTTCGGTGAAAGATCAAAATTTAATGCAACGAGTGAACATCATGGGTAATCTTTTCACGAGTGGCGCAGACACTTTTGAAAAATATTACCGATTAATGTTCACGAGACTAACCCGCTTTTTTGGGACACTTACATCAAAATGAGCGCACAGCCACTCCTGAAAATACTACCGATGATGTTCAATCGATGAAATAAATTTGGATTTTTCACCGAAATAAAAACAATAAATATTCTAAATATTTCATGCTTCTAACCCCTTTTTGGGGGACTTACATCAAAATCCGGTACAGTTGTTTCCGGTAATTTCCTGTGGCGTACCCCCTTTGCATTATGTGACAACGCATAACAATATTACGTCAAGCGCGAGAAATGAAGGGTAAATTACGTCACAAATCGATGTAGTTGAATGGCACGCGCTGATTACTTAGGTAACTAGTGCGCGGGAACTACTGTTTCCGCCTTCAATTGAAGAGTTAGAAAATAAAATCGGTATTTTTCAATGGTCGTAACCATGAAATATCAAAAAATTTTACACCTTTATTTCTCGATAAACTAACGTTACCGAAAAGCATGAAATAAGTTAGTCATATTCAGTGATTTACCTCAGAAATACAAAGGTACACTCATTCCTCGACAAACATAAAACTTGTTCAGCCAGGCCAGCATGTTACCTGTACAGTTTTTACAGCAGAAACATCATGATCATGCCAGGAAGAAGATCTGTATTTATTTTATCAGCCACCTACCTTTGCTGCACTTCTGGAAGATACACACATCATTACTCAATACAGCGCCCCCGCTGTGCCACCTTCTATTTCATCGAAAATACACGAGTCATGTTCTCGAAAAAGGGGGCTTACTGCATCCCCACGATACATTATACCAAGCAAGTCACCACATAATCAGAGATCCATTTTGTCTGACAGCCGAGTGAATCATGAGGCACAATTGTCCTTTGACACACAGAAAATTGACTCATAGCAAAAAGTATCGGCCTAGGTCAGCCTGCGCGGACTGCGCAGGCTGACCTGGGTCGATACTTTTTGCAGATGTATTAAGCCCCCTTTTCACAGAACATCTACGGGGCAAGGATAGTTGGCCTGATAGTCAGGGTTGACCAATGAAAGAGCTGTCTCCCCAAGCCATAGTATTATTTGGCTATAACTTGTAATATGGCTAATCAAGACCTACCTATATGACAGACCAGGAAAATGAACGTAGAAACCAGTTTGTATTCTTGATATTAAAGCCTTTGTATAAATCCGGATCACAGAAACTAGAAAAAGGGATCTACCAACCTGAATTGACAATGTTTGAACAATGTTATCTAGCGGTTTATTTGTTTTGTTTGTATTAGGGTTTAACGCCGTTTTAACAGCATATATCATATCACGGCAAACAGTGCACCTAGGCACGTGTTTCCTGGCTTTCTAACACCAGTACTGACACAATTTTCTTTCCAAGCCGCCGACTGCTTTTCTCACATGCATCAGAGGTGAAAGGCAAAAACCGTGGGAAAGAAAGTTTGGCTCAACCGGGTATTGAACTCGCAACCACCAGATCATGAGTCAGATACGTCAACCACTGAGCTACCCAGTCGGGCTATCGAGTGATTTAGAAAAACTGAATGATTACTACCAATGTTCGGGAAAAGGGAGAGAAATTTCTGGCATTTTCTCAGCAGTAATGGCAACAACAACACTGGTTGTAACTGTAGGGTAATAATGGTGGTTATCACCATTCGTCAATAATACCAGCAATATGAATTAGTACATGGCTGCCACAAACGTATTATTAATTAAACACAATTCACAACCTAGTGAGATGTTATCATTAAGGTGCTCTTTAAATGAATTTATACTACGGTTTGAATAATATTCGTTAGTGTTTATGCGTTAATAAAGAATATTTAGTGTTATAAACCGACACGAACGGGTATAATATCCTGCGAATTACACTTGTAAAATATTTCGGTGAACAAAATCGCCTGCAAAATTATCTGCACAGCGCATTTTCGTTGTTTAGAACGTGCATTTTGGCACGTCTATCATTCGTTGTTTATTTACCATGTGCTAATGTGATCAGTGATAACATGCAAGATATATTGACTGACAACATGAATAATGACATTCGAAATAAAACGTTTGAATAGAGTGATATCCATCGCGAAATGTTTCTACAGTCTTATCGACGTGAAGAAAACATTCTTTCTCCACACTGTCGAAGCCAGCGTGTGTTTCGGCTTTCCTGAATCATATTCCATATTTTCCTGGCACATACGCTAAACAGGCAGTTATTGACAGGTATACAACAACCGATGACTAATGTACAATCTACCTTTGTTTTATTAGCAGGCATTCTAGCAATAGATGGTTTTCTTTGAAAATACCGGGACAACTGAGGAAATTGCTCGATTCGAGCAATTTTTCCGTTTGTCACGATATTTTCAACTCTGGATAGAAAACTGCATCATATATCTGTCGATATTCAGCGTACTATCTTTTATTTGAAAAGAGAGCTGTAAAGCATGTCTATGAAGTACTAGGTTTAACATCTGCTTGTTAATCATGGATACTTTTTTTTCCTATCGTGTTTTATTCATTTGTGTTTCCGATTTCTTTTTTCTCTCACTGAGAAACTATCGAAAATCGATGACACGTTTGAACTTTTTTGCTCGCCGTGTTTTGTAATGTTCTATTGGAATTACATTGATTTGATACTCGCCTGTGAGTATTAAGGTAACATGCATGGCGACAGTTTGTGTATACGAGGAAACGCGTGTATCGAAATTGTTACAGAGGGAAATATTCACAGCAGTATACACGTGAAAGGTAGGAAAATGTATTATTGTAGCTTGTATTGTATATTGTATTATCATCTGAAAGCCAGGCTCTGTGAAAAAGGGGGGTTTCATACATCTGCAAAAAGTATCGACACGGGTCAGCCTGCGCCTGGGTCGAAACTTTTTGCTTTAGATAATTTTTTCTTCGTGTCCAAGAATCATTCTATGTCAGGATTCAGCCGGTTGTTGGACAGAATGGATTTTTATGGATCCATAATTCTCTAATGACTTGCTTGGTATAATGGATCACGGAGAGCCATTATACCTCCGTTTGCCAGAGCATAGCTCATCTGTATTGTTTCTAATGTTTAGTTTCATGTATAGTATTATAGATTAATATTTGTATAAATGTTGTATTTCAATGACTTTCGTGTTAATTACATAGAGGATATTTGTTTTTTACGGTGAAAGATCGTTATTTATTTCATCACGTGAACATCTTCGGTAATATTTTCACGCGTGGCTGCGCCACGCGTGAAAATATTGCCAATGATGTTCACTCGATGAAATAAATTTCGATATTTCACCGAAAAAAAAAAACCAAATATTCTATTTATTTCATGCTTTTAACCCTTCCTGGGGGGAACTTAATCAAAATCCAGTACAGTTCTTTTCGGTTATTCCACGTGGCGTATCCCCTCCGCATAGCAACGCATTACAATATTACGTCAAGCGCGAGAAATGTAAGGTAAATTACGTCATATTTCCATCTGGTTGAGGCACGCGCATGTTTCCTAGGTAACTAGTGTGCGGGAATAGCTGTTTCCGCCTTCAAATGAAGAGTTAAAATATAAAAATCGGTATTTTCACTGGTCGTAACTATGAAATATCGAAAAATATTCACCGATATTTCTCGATAACCTACCGAAAAGCATGAAATAAATTTTAATCTAGCTTGGATTGAAAATAGTATAATATTATAGTGTTTGGATCAAAGGATGATTATGTGTACGATAGTATGCTAAGTGAGATACCATTAAAAAGTGCATTTTCCATGCTGTAAGCGGCGATTTAACTTTGACCCATATGATTATTTATCTATTTTTTTATTGATTGTCAACAAAAGCCCACCAATTCAGTCTGTTGGAATAAGCTGGTTTATAATTAAAAAGAAAATACAGATTTGTTTTTCCTGGAAAATTAGGAAAATATCGAACAGGGCAGATCCAACATTACATGCATAGCCGCTGAATCTGACTTGAACTTCCATGTCCGCAAGCATGCATGTGTGACTATCCGTAGTTGTTTTTGCCAGTTACAAACTAGCCCTTAGGCTGCTTAGCGCGACTCACTGACCTATTGCGGCCAGTGTAGATCAAGATCAGACTGCAGAGAACGTGCAGTCTGATCTTGGATCTACACTGTCCGATAAGGAAATATTATCCCCAAAAACATAACTTTGAAATAGCAATATTTGGGTTTTTTACTATCAGACTGAAAATTTTATTTGAGTTATTTAGCAGGATAAGAGTAAACCAACGACAAATCTATACAGTAAACGATCGGATGAAAGTGTCAGTCGGAATTCTTTTTCATATTAGGCGCCATAAGTTAGCATTTGTATTGTATAAATCCGACATTAACAGTAACAAAATCAATCACTACTGTCTGAAACAAATAAGGTCTCAAGATACATGAGCGGTTGCCCTAAGAAAAGGGGGTTACATGTATCTCCGTGATCCATTTTACCAAGCGCGTCATAACATAATTACAAATCCGTAAAATTAGTTATTTTTTTTTTTGTAATAAGCAACTGTATCATAAGGTAGAGATGTCCTTTTTACAGTCAGAAAATTGACCAATAGCAAAAATTTCGATCCAGATTTTGTAGTTAGCAACTGAGTCATAAGGTAGAGATATCCTTTTTACAATTAGAAAATTGACCAATAGCAAAAATTTCGACCCAGATCAGCCTGCGCGGACTGCGCAGGCTGACCTGGGTCGATACTTTTTGAAGATACATTTAACCCGCTTTTTTCAGAGCATGATTCCTATCGTATTTGACAGTACTACAGCCTGGCCGGGTAGCTCAGTGGTTAGCGTATATGGCTCGTGACCTGGAAGTTGCGGGTTCGATACCCGGTTGCGGCGAACTTTCTTTCCGGCGATTTTTCGCCTCTCACCTCTGATGCATGTGAGAAAAGTACTCAGTGACTTTGGAAAGAAAGTTTTGTCAGTACTGGTGTGAGAAAGCCAGGAAACACATGGGTGCGTCACTGACTGCCATGATATGACCTAAGCTGTTAAAATGGCGTTAAACTCCAATACAAACCAATTGACAGCACTAATGTTATCGACTTCTCTTACTGAGTTGATTATACAAACCTACGACAAGAGTGCAGCTCTACGTGTATTTTTGTTCTTTACAGGTATGGAAATCATACTCGACAGACTTCATTCAACTCAGGATTGGACTTATTAGAGAAAACCTTCAAGAGGAAAGATTGAGACACCAAGAAAAACGTGCTTCATCTTTACTTAAACAATATTAACCTTTAGGCTGTTAAGCGCGACTCACTGACCCTTTGCGGACAGTGTAGATCAAGATCAGACTGCACAGAACGTGCAGTCTGATCTCTGATCAACACTGTCCGATAAGGACATATTTCCCAATCAAAAATGCCTTTGAAATAGCCAAATTTGAGTTTTTAATATCGACTTCAAATTTTTTATTTCATTTATTTGGCAGGATATGTGTTAATGCTGGCGGAATGGTACTAATTTACAAGTGACACCATGGATCTAATAACAATTCAATAGCGTAATTTCAACACGAGTATCAAGTCAGATAAAAAACTCGGTGAGTTCACAGCGGAAAAAATCTAAGGATATTAAATTTTGTCATGAGATAGATTAGATGATAAGACGACATCATCGATAGATCTAAAGAGCACGTGATATTGCACCGTTTTGTCAACACGGAAGTATTTTTTATATCTACGAAAGCAAAGTATTGCTCTTGGTTCACACAGGTGTTATTACAGTTTTAAAATGCAAGATTGTGGATGAATCTGTTAAAGTGAGGACGATGTGAGGTGAACATGGGACAGCTCTGGACGAAATTTTTCAGACACAGGGATGTCAGGATACTATTGCTTGGTAAGTATGATTTTATATATACGCATGTTTCATGAAGGCTAGATAATTCAAATAGGCCTAAGAGAAAGACTGAGACATAAATTTGAGTTATCTGCATTTTTGAATAAGTAAAAGCTGCTAAGAAATTTCGATATGCCATATTTTCAACTCACGAATGTGTTTTAACCACTACGGCACTAGGTCTTTCAAGTGTCTTAAAGGTACAATATCGTCTTTATAAAAGGAAAGAACCCTTTGTAGGTATGTTTGGAGAAAAATTTTTTCCTATCTAAATTTGCCAGTGAAAAGTATTTTTCTCTGTATCATGAAGTTGGGTACGGTGTTGCCTGATGATAAATGGTTGGACTAGTAACCTGAGTCGTTGATGGAGCCTGCCATGGTAGAAGAGTCAAGCGGCAAGGTACAAGTACCTTGCCGTGCTACTATATATAGTGTGACTATTTGGTATTTTTTCCTGATATTTACATACTGAAGGACACACCGTAGTGTATTCTGCTTAAAGCCCCTGTAAAGCCAAAAATAGGTAATTTTCACCGTTTATAACTCGAAAATATATTGGATAACCCATCACAACACACATACATGTATATAAGATCGGAGAAAACTCGAACGTGTCAGTTACTGCATTGGTTGCCATAATATACGTGAGCGAAAATGCATGGAGAAGCCCGTCGATTTCACGGACGCCATTGATCGAGACAACCTTCGTTATCGTTCGGGTATATTCGAACTAGGTCTTTCGAGAACGTCACGTGATAACATTGCATCTCATTAGTGTTATGACGTTGTAGACAGGACTGTTGTTTACAATTCCAACATTATGTCATCGGAGAGTAAGATTGCTCATTCTGAACCTGTTTTCTTATTTAGATGTAGTAAACTCTTCCTGTATTGATGATAAATGAATAAGCGATTATCAGCCTGTGTCGTTGTTTCTGTTTACGATGTCGATAAACTTCGTTTTTCAAGCCTAGAATGGGGACAAAACGATCAAGTGAATGATGGGTTTGTTTCGACGCTTTGAATGATCACGTGGTGTTTACGTCACTAACACGTCACTGTGGACATTTACGACGAAAAGTCGGCTAATCGTCGGCGATCATCGATGTAAACAAACAGATAATGCGGCATGGTAGGATCTGTTCTACTTTCAAAATTCTTTTATCTGCCACTGACTGGAACTTTTGCGAACTGCACCTTTACATATCGTGAGTCATAATAATCGCCATATTTTTACATGGTAAAAATGAAATTTACTTTTATTTTATAAACAGGTTGTTTATTCAGTTGGACGCTACTGAGACTTTAACTTCGGATTTGTTACGATATTGGTTATGATTGTAAAAGTCATCGGTTGCCCTGAAATGCTTGCCCAAAAATGTTTTGCAACAGACGTTGACGTTACCATTCCTGTTCGATTCCAAAACCTTCTTTTTTTTTTTGTCAATCATTTATTAAAATGATTTTGTCATCAAAGCAATGATCATGACATATTCGAAGTTAAATAAAGCACTGTGCACTATCACATGAATGGACCAGTGCAGCTTTATTGTAATTATTAGTATAGGGGAAACCTTAGAAATAGCTCTGACACCACCCATTCGGCATACCTCGGGTGATGGGAGCCATGAAGTCCCTCGGCTGTATCTGGTAGCTTGATATGCACCTACAGGGTACATTTCATCGCCGGAAATACGCCGGTTTACCGTTTTGAAAATTGTAAGGCTCCTCGTAAAACAGAAAACTTGAGTCTCAGTTTTCTGTCGAAATCTTTCTAACTATATTTCAGTTGACAAACAGTTCGTGCATTCATTTTTTTACGTTGTTTATCAATTCCGATTGAAGTTTTCACCGACAGATAGATAGATGTGAATAGCTTTATGTCGTTGCTAAACGACTTACAGAGGCACCGCCATGTATAAGATTGGCAGTTCAAATGGAAACGACCGTTATACAGACGAGGTTAGATGTTGGTACGGAATTGGCCGAGTTGTGACGAGTGTGACACCACTTTAAACTGTGCATCAGATAGTCACGTGGGTTCGCCACACTGTAGTAGATGACTATGGGGTTATTGATGGGGTAGTGATAGGTGTACTGTAGCCAAGATATGGCTGCATTTACAGAATACAACCAAATGGACTCGTAAATTGTTTGTCACGGAAGGTTTTCGAAACTATACATTTCAGTGCAGTGCAGTGCTTTCGATTTTTAAAGTAAATTCCGATCGAGTGATCGGGGAAAAACGAGCCTCTTTATATAGTCATAGATTTTGTAGAAGGTTTTTGTTACACGTGGTTAGCACCTGCGTTTTCTCCCAACTAATTACTTCACGAGCTATTCTCTGTTTATATTGATCGTAAACGTGTTGTTTTCTGAGTTAAAAGCTTATAATATCATCTACTTGAAACTAGTATTTTCCTTCAAATTTAGCCAGAATCACGCGACTTCAGCTTCTTCTGTCCCATGCGAAAAGTTCGTGCAGTCTGATTGTGTTCCTCTTTCTTTTGGTGCCCATTCACTTTTGTCAATCGAGCTTTTGCGGTCAACTCAATCTCATTTCGGTAGACCATATACCATGGCTGGTTTTGTTAACTCTGTTCATTCGGTAGGGTTTACATTAGTTGTTTAATGCTTTTACTGCTGAACAAATGAAACGAAAATTTCCACTTAATAGTAAAACCAAAATGTTGTGATTTCAAAGATATATCCCGGAAAGAAAAACACTTGTTTCGGACAGTGTAGATCAATGACCAGACTGCACGTTTTGTGCAGTCAGATCCTTATCTGAACTGTCCGCAAAAGGTCGTTGAATCACGCTTAGCATTTTGTTAATAATCTGAAAATCCAGATTCACTCCATCGATGGTAACGCTTGTCGCTTGGGAGTGCCCTTTGGCCAGGCTCTGCAGAGCCCTTGTCTAGTCTTTATGTGACCAGAGGAACATATAACTGACCTACATGTTGCTGTTATATAACCCAATTACTGTCTAAAACGAGCCGAAGGCGAGGTGGCGACATGATTCACCACAGCCGTGAACAAGTTTCCAAGTCCCCTGCCACCTGACCGTACAACGAATTTATTATACTGCAAAGTTTTACCATTCCAACGTGTGTTAAGCGAAATTGAGTACGCTAACGAAGTAGAATTTACCTTCTGAGTGCCCCAATTCAGTGAAAACTGACGTCACTGGGAACTGACATCACTGAAACCTTGGTAAAACGTGCAGTTTGGTGCATAATCTTGATGTTAATCTTGATCGACGCCGCTATTTTGGATGTTCTGTTAAAAGTGTAATCATGTATACGGGGGCTCCCGAAAGGGAAACTGCTTTTACGTTGGTTTTGCCAGTGTACATGATATATATGTTCGGGGCATATGATCCTATCAGATCACGAGAAAATTTTTTGCAGTATAATAAAAAACATTATTCAAAGCAAATGGGCCATGATCTGGCAAAAGGGAGTTTAATGCATCTCCGTGATGACCTGAATCGATACTTTTGCAGATGCATTAACCATCTTTTCTCAGAGCATAGCCCAGAGTTGTTCTATCAATTGATTTTTATTTATCAAAATCTTATCGCACTTTACGTAATATTGTAACGCGTTCTTATGTAGAAGGGGTATGCCACGGGGAATTACCGAAAACAACTGCACTGGATTTTGATGAAAGTCCCAACAAAAAAAGGGGGGTTAGACATATGAAATAAATAAAACTTTTTTTTTTGTGAAAGATCGAAATTTATTTCATCGAGTGAACATCATCGGTAATATGGTCACAAGTGGCTGTTGAACATCATCGGTAATATTTACCGGTAATGTTCACTCGATGATATTAATTTCGCTCTGTCACCGAAAAAATCAAATATCCTCGATGTGTACATTTGTAAACTATTTAGGATAGAGTAGAATCGTAAGTGGCTATTAAAAGATGGAGCACATCTGACAGTTTTCATAAATACAAATCTTTCACTTTTTACGCTAAATTTGCAATCATTATTGTCATGCGTTTAAGCAATCTAGCAACTTCAATTGATTTGGGTATGTTAAAGACACAGTAGTGGTCAAAAGTAAACGGTACATGCGTTTAAATGCATTTGAATTAAAATTTTTCTGTTTATAGGTGTGGAGATTATTGTGAGATGAGCAAACTGTTATTGTGCGGTCGGTTCGAGTGATAGTCGCTGGCAGAAAAATGAATTTTAAAACGTCTTAAAAAGTACACAGAAGATAGAACGACTTGGCAAATTTTTAACCAAGCTTTAGAATTCATCTATCTGGCAGAGACTAACACATGAAGCGACCGTACCATATCACTTTCTCAAATTCACAATTATTTACATACCTTGAAATTGTATGATTTAAATTTAAATGTGTTTTAATACCCACTTTGATTACTTTGGTCGCTAATGGACCCTCGTTCATGATCTGCTTCGCCTTTGAACATGAAATCGTGTCTCGTAGAAGGTGGTACGTAAACCTGTGTCCGTCCTAATCCAAGAGTGTATTGTGCTGTGTAGCGATTTAGATTTTCTTTAAACTTGCCAGGTCCATTTGGAGAGAATTTATTATTAGAATCTTGCACTCGGCGTATTTCTTTGCTTTTCCAGGCATTCTTTTTTTTTAATGCCCAAGTGACTACTTTTCTCTTGTTTGCGTAAACCTATGTAAATGAAGTAGATACACTTTTGTGTGTATACAACGATTATTATGACCCGGAAGTCTCGCGCAGCCGAAAAAAAAATGTTTTATCGAAATTACGGTCATTATTTATTCGAAGATCATGGCCGGATTTAGATAGCGCGGCGACTACATAATAATTATGCTCATAAAACCGAATTTCTGTTCCTTCTCCGCTCAATTTATTGGGTATTTAAAGCCAGATGATGTCATGGTGTTGTCTATAGTAGTCTTTATTACATTGGTAATCTCTTTACCAAAACAATAGGCGATTTATGATCCTTAGGAAGAAGTCTTTTGAAAACATGGCAAGAAAAGGAGAAAATGATGGTAACCAGCATTTTCTCCTTTTCCCACAATGTTTTCTACCTATTCAATGACAAATTGATCGTTTGAACTTCTTTCAATTTTTCGTCTGCATCTGCTTTCAGTATAGGTTAGTCTAAAATTTTGTCGTCGGGTAAAACGTCAAGAGCATCTGGAACTTTGGCAATAGAGAAATAATCGAAACGGATTCCTTTCCGTTTTGTATGAACAATTTGAACGCTTTTTGACAAGTTAGACTGTTTGAAAACATAGTGAGTAGTTGATGAATTGTTGAAAAAAAATCCATTTACTCTGTGAAGACGTTTTCCGTCTGTGTCTAAATTCCGCTTATTCTAAAAGAGATTTTTTTTTTTAAATTTCTGAAGCCGAACAATATAGTGCGTTTAGGCTACAGGTAAAAGCTTTACACATTACCACATGCGGGCAAGTTTTTGCAGCAGACTGCATTTGAAAACAATTTGACCAATGGAGAAATTGCTTGTAACGTGTACTTTCCCCCTTTTTCGGCTTAGCTGAATGTGCTGGCTTTTGACCTACTTTTTTGGTACTGATAACAAATGAATACATAGAAATTTGTTATTGGTCAAAAATGTACACATGTTTATTCTAAGGGCTCCGGTGGTAAAAATGTAGACATGTTTATTCTAAGAGCCCCTGCCTATTTGCTAACAATATTACGCCGTCTATCTTTTTTTAATGATATTTCTTGTTTCTGTTGTTTTCACTTTGTATTCATACATCGAAACCGGCTCATGATCTCTATTTCAAAAGGCTGTTTAAAAAAAGATTCTGCTCATAATTTGTTTGGATATGTTAAGAGTTACAACTTTGAAAACAGAGGCTGTAATGCCATATACTACAAAGTTCCAGCCCTGCATGCTGTGCGAATAAAATCCCATGTAACGGTTGTCTGTCGGCAATTTCAACCTTTATCTTGCTACATAAGTGAAATGAAACTTTCAAGCCGATAGTAAAAGCCAAAATGTTGCTATTTCAAAATCATTTTCTTGGGGGAAAACATCTCCTCATCGGACTGTGTAGATCCAAGATCAGACTGCACGTTCTGTGCAGTCTGATCTTGATCTACACAGTCCGCAAAAGGTCTGTGAGTCGCGCTCAGCAGCCTAAGAGTTAATGGCACATTGTACGATTAACAGGAATAAAAGTAAGTTTATTCTTGTGGTATACGATCAAACGAACTGTTTCTATCTAGCACCTCCGAATTTAAGATTTTATGAGTTTCTAGATACTACTTTTGTTATAATCATTATCATTTTTATGTATAAAACCTATACATATTTCATCCCATAACCTCCCTTGTTTTCAGGTATATATATCTATTACGAATTTTCTTATCTCATACACGTTTAATATCACTATTGTGTGACGTCATTTTTGACGTCATTCTGTACACGTATTTCGTAGAAATGAATGGGTTTTATGGATATTACCGCGTGTGCATCTATAGATAGTTTCGCATCTTCTTATCTATGATTTGTGAAATATTGTTATGTGATAAAAAGAATCTGACATTCGTTGGCGTCTGAGATAAAAATTTTATTAAACTCGTCAAGAAAAAATGTTATTAAGCTCGCCAAAGGCTCGCTTAATAACATTTTCCCTAGACTCGTTTAATAAAATTTTATCTCAACGCAAACTCATGTCAGATCCTATATATCATACACAAAATTATTATCGTTTTTTATATGTAAAGCCTATGTAAACGGGGGCTACTTCCGGTAATTTGGGAATTTCCTAAATATGAAAGTAACACAACTTCTGATTAGCTAAACCATTTGGTTTAGCCAATCAGAAGTTGTGTGTGTGTGTGTGTGTGTGTGTGTGTGTGTGTGTGTGTGTGTTTTCTTTTCTGTTTTTTTTTTTCAAATTTAGAATATCTTGAAAAATAAGACTAATAACGTTCTAAGGAATGGTTGGAGGGACCCGGGCGTCGTTAGATCGCATCTCAGCCTGGCCAGACTCCTTCCAATAATTGATGATTGTCCTTGCAAAAGGATTAATTGCTCTCTCATCGTTGAACAAAATTTTTGACAATGTTGATATGGAAAAGCAGGGAGTGGCATTGAAAAAAGTGCTGTTCAAAGGACTGGTAAAAGAAATTTTCAAAGAATTGCCTGGGTAGTTGCACTGACCTTCTTGATAAATTCAAGAGTTAGAAAATGTGAAATCGGTTTTTTTTCACCGGTCGTAATATTTGTTTCATTTCATGCTTCTAAATCATTTTTGTTGTGACGTTCGTCAAAATCCAGAACAGTTGTTTTCGGTTATTCCCCGTGGCGTACCCCCTCCACATAAGAACGCATTGCAATGTTACTTAAGGCGCGAAAAATGTAGGATAAATGCACTTAAATTACGCCATACTTTCCTCTGGTTGAATGGCACGCGCTCTTTACCTTGGTAACTAGTTTCCAGCTTCAATTGAAGAGTAAGAAAATATAAAATCGGTATTTTTCACTGGTCGTGTCAAACCATAATCCAGCATTAGTTCTCGATAAACTACCGAAAAGCATGAAATAAAAAGATATAATTCTCTATATAGATTTCAATAAACTTCTCAAAAGCACAACAGAAAGTCTGATTTTGGGTTTAAATGCCGGCTAAAACACCGTTAGATACCCTGAGCAAGTAAATCCCTTAACTCTAAAATACTTGAAAATTACACGAAACTCTTCAGCCGATAGTAAATACCCCTTTATTGCAATTTCAAAGGTTGGTTCAGACGAAAATCTTTACTGTGTTACACAGTGTAGAATAATGATCAGGTTGCACGTTTGTGTAGTCTGATTTTGATCTAAATTGTCCGCTAAAGCGCATAGAGTCGCGCCAAGCAGCCCAAGGATTAACCCTTAACCTGCCAAATAAATGAAATGAGAGTTTCATGTCGATACTAAAGACCCAAATTACGTTATTTCAAAGGTAGTTTTGAGAGAAAAAATATCTCCTTATCGGACAGTGTAGATCCAAGATCAGACTGCACGTTCTGTGCAGTCTGATCTTGACCTGCACTGTCCGTAAGAGGTCAGTGAGTCGCGCTTAGCACTCCAAGGATTAGGATCAAATATACAATTCCTATCTTTTCCAGCAGCTTTACTGATATATTCTAATTGTTTAAAGCTTTTTTTTTTTATTGATCCACTTTGGGGCTTACCTCCGATACATATAATTTTTTTCCTGGAAGTACATCCCAGGTCGTCAATGTCAATTTGTAGTTGGCACATTGATAGAGAAATAAAACGCAGAAATATTTGGCAACGTGTTTGGATCTTACATGAAAAATGACTGGTAGGCCTATAGACGTGTATTTATGCCGAATGTCTTTGGCATGTTGTACGCCAAGGCATGTGAGAACGTTCCTGTAGTATCGGTCTTGCTCACTCATCACAACTCGGCCGATTCCGTACCTACATCAAACCTCGTCCGTATGAAGAGGTTTTCCATTTTGAAATACTGCCAGTCACATGTTCTTAAACATGGCGGGCCCTTTGAATCGATTAGCAACGGCAACAACAGCTATTGTGATAAGTAATCTATCGCTGAAAAATACCAACGTAATTGATAGACCGAGTTAGAAAATAAATGTACAAACTGTTTGTCATCGCAAATTTATTTAGAAAGATTCACACGGAAAATTGTGACTAGTATTTGCTTTCTAAGTGGAGTGGCACAATTTTAATAACGGTGAAAGGGCGTACTTCCGGCGAAGAAATGTACCGTGCCGGTACATATTAACCTACTTGATACAGCCGAGGGACTTGATCACCTGATCACCCGAGGTATGCCAAATGGGTCTTTGCTTTGTCTGCTTGAATGGGATATTAACTCTCTCGCTACAAACTAAATGGATTCGACCTTTGTCGAGGTTTATATGTATATTTTCGTTGCAATTGACGCTAATTTTCTATTTTCTACGGTCGCCATGTAATTACGTACATATGCTATAGTAATACCGTAGACTAGTTCCATTGGCGCACACGAAACACTTTTAGCGTTTTCATGCTGCTCATATGTATAAAGTAGGCTGTAGACATTAGACTGTACCATAATATACTCTTAGATAGCACTGAGTGCTTCAAACTTTGGAAGCTTTGTGAATATAGTATAATTATTTTAAACGTAGGTGTGTAGCGAACACAGGTTTCCCGTATGGCTGTTGGGTGCAGTGTGGTTTCCATGTGGCTTCCGGTATTTTTAAAGAATTAATGACCACCACAATGTGTCATCACTTCAAAAGCCGTACGTTGGCCGCAGGGTCTCTATCTAAAAACAGTCGAAAAAAGCTGTATGGCAACCGTTGGAAATGTAAAAAGCTACAGTTTGTGGCCGTGGCGACGACCGCCTGTGCTTTTGGCCTTAAATATTTATGACTTGCACGACGGTAGAGGAAAATGTGATAAAGGCTAAAGTAGCTCTTCACGATCGAAAAACAGATGGCTGACTGAATTGCTCTCTCTGCACATACTGAATCTGTAGATGTTATCCAATATTATCCAATATTGTCGAAAGTAATGGCCCAGAAGCCGGGTTGTTAAGCTTATCTTGATGACAGGTAGTTAACGTTACTGATAGGTGTAGAACTGTTACTATTTGAGCCTTGCTCTGTGACAAGGTGCCTTAATGCGAAAAGTATCGACTCGGGTCAGCCTTCCCCATCCGCGCAGGCTGACCCGGGCCGAAACTTCTCGCTATTGTTCAATTTTTTGTATGTACAAGGACCAATCTACCCAATGATTAAGTCGTTTGTTAAAAAAAGTGGCTTTCATGGAACGCTAATCATGTGATGACTTGCTTGGTATAATGTATCACGGAGATGCATTAAGCCCCCTTTTGCCAGAGCGTGGCGCATTTTAATTTGTACTGCTGAGTTAAAGATAATCCTGATAAATAAGTGAAAGGAAACTTTTAAGCCGATATTAAAAACCCAAATTTGGCTATTTCAAAGGTAATTTGAAGGGGGGAAGGGATTATCTTCTCATCGGACAGTGTAGATCAAAGCTCAGACTGCACGTTCTGTGCAGTCTGATCTTGATCTACATTGTCCGCAAAAGGCCAGGGAGTTGCGCATAGCAGCCTGGGGATAATGATAAATGTAAGCACATTACTTTCTGAAAGAAATTTGTAACTTGCGACATTGAGAACACCCTTGTCAGTTATGTACAACAAACAAGAGTGAAGGAATGATTCATGAAAAGTCATCTCTCACACCTCTGTTTCTCCCACACTTTCTCTCCCACATCTTTTTCTGACACGCATACCTACGTGTATGTTTGTCTTTCTTATTTCTCTTTTTTTCCCAAACTTTTCTTGGACAACTTCTATACCTTTGGTCTCACACCTCCAATACCTCTCTATTTCTAACATACATGTATCTCTCTTACCTTCGCTTCTTTTACACCTCTTACCGGCCGCTCATTATTTCTAACCTTTCCAGGAGTCGTGCGTGGGTTAGTGATATAGTGTAGGGCTAGTGACCTGGAGGCCCCGGGTTCGAGCCGCACTGGTTCCACTGGGTTTTTCTAAGGAGTGACCTGGGTCAAGACACTTCATAGCCCTAGCCTACTACTGATGAGACCCAGGAAATACATGAATTACTGAGCTGTCGCCGTGGTATGACTAAAACAATGTTGACAGCGGCGTAAAACACCATTCAATCAATCAATCTAACCTCTCCATTACCTCTCTATCTGGCTTTATACATCTTTTTTGCTCAAACCTCTCACAAAACTCTGTTTCTCCCACACCGCACTCAAACCACTAATTATTTCACATCTACCCCGTATCTCTCTTTCCTTTTTCTTTTACCCCTTTCCTTTTTTCATACCTCTCGATCTGTTACACCTCTCTAATACGACTCATTATTTCTTACGCCTCTCATACCTCAGTTTCCCTTTATCTCGTATTTCTCCCATACATCTCTTCTCCCCTCTCATACATCTCTCTCATATCCTTGTGTCTCTCTCTGACAACTCTTTCACGCAACGCTTTGCCACACAACACCTGTACCTCTCAGTTTTTTAACCAAACACCATTCATACCTTTCGTTTTACATATCCAATACCTGTCTTTCTCCCATACTACACTCATGGCTTCTTTCTGTCACAGCTCTCTCATTTTTTTTCTCACACCTCCCTTATATTTTAATCATTTACACCTGTCCCATATCTCTCCGTGCCAGTTTTTGTATCTCTTTCTCCTCATACCTGTCTTTCTATATGGCGTCTCTCATTTTAGGCATTATTTTGTTTCTTGACCCCCTCTCTCTCTCTCTCTCTCTCTCTCTCTCTCTCTCTCTCTCTCTCTCTCTCTCTCTCTCTCTCTACACTGCATTCATACCATTTCACACATCTCTCGTACCAGTCATTATTTCACACGTCTCCAATACAATTTAAAGTCGATCCAGATCCGACTTAATAACCGCATCGGAGTTGATCATCAAATTGGACCGGATTGAACGGGAAAGGACTTAATCGGATTCTGTCATTTTTCTTCATTCTCGTAAGGACCAACCAAGTTTACTCTTTATCAAAGCCGCTCAGTCCACATTCAGTAGTCTGTCAGTACTTTCAGTACTTTGATTTGTATTAGCAGGAGAAAGAAAGGAAGAAAAAAAATCTTGTGAAATCGAACTGCACGATTTCTTTCATTTCTTATCAGCACTGGAGTTATGAATATTGCAGATAAGCGTTGTTGTAAACGATTTCCCATACTTTCGTGCGAACATGCTCTCGGTATGTAGTAGTGTTACGTAACACAGAGCTGTGATCGGATTTCTGCAACTCAGCGTTTCTAACTCAATCCATTATCAGAACAAACGATTTTTGTGGCACTTCAGAAAACAACATAAATTATGAATGTGTTGCGGGGAAAGAGTTTCGCCTTTACAGGCAATTTCCTATTTTCACATAACAATGTTTGAATCACTGTAACCCTTATCCTGGTAAAAAAGTGAAATGAAACTTTCTAGCCGATACTAAAAACCTGAATTATGCTAATTTTAATGTATTTTTTTCGGGGAATAGCATCTCCTGATCGGACGGTGTAGATCCAAGATCAGACTGCACGTTCTGTGCAGTCTGATCTTGATCTACACTGTCCGCAAAAGGTCTTTGAGTCAAGATTAGCAGCCTAGCGCCCAGTTTAGAAAAGAAGTTTGATTTTTCTGTAGACCATTCTCCATTTTGTTCGCTCTATTCATTAGCTGTATGTCTAAACGAACAAATTTTGCCATAGACTCTTTCAAATGTTTAACCCTTTGCCAAAAAATCCCGAGTTTTAAAGACACTGAGGATAAAGCCTTTTGAAAACATTGTGGGAAAAAGAGGAAATGCTGGTAGCCACCATTTTCTCCTTCGACCAAAATTTTTTCTACCAAATCAAAGACAGGAGCCATCATTTTAGCAACATTTATTTTTTTTTGTCGGCAAAGGCTTTCAATCTGGTCCAGTCCAAATTTTGTTAAGTAAAAAAAGAGGAAAGGATTAGTGTTAGGAAAAATAAGCTTGAGTTGGGGTTAAGATCTTTACTATATGTAATAATATCAAGACTTATTTCGAGCAATTCTTCCACTTTGTTATTTCTTGCTGCCCGATAAAAATTGTTGATAGTGTTTGCCTACTTGCCACAATATTTGTTAAATAGTTTTCTGCATGAGGTTAAGAATCGTTTACAGGAGACATTTATTAAGCCATGCTCTGTGAAAAAGAGGCTTAATGCATCTGCAAAAAGTATCGACCCAGGTCAGCCTGCGCAGTCCGCGCAGGCTGACCTGGGCCGAAACTTTTTGCCATCCGTCAATTTTATGCATGTCAAAAGACCAGTCTACCTCATAATTCCATTGGTTGTTAGACAAAATAGATTTCATTGATACATAATGTGATGGCTTGCTTGGTACAATGCATCACGGAGATTTGTTAAGCCCCCTTTTGCCGGAGTATGGCTCTATTTCAAAATAGCCGACAGGATGAGAGATAAATCCGTTACCAAACAATTCCGTATTTTAACAGTTAAAACTTTAAATGTGTATAATTGTTCAGATATTCGTCAGCTGAGTAAACATGGGCAAATAATAGATAGATATGGTGTATACGGGATAGAAAGACTCTAGGGATTTGTCCTCGTTTAAAACCGGAAACGACAACAGCGATAGCTTGGTCCATGGCCTCCAAAGCATGAAATGCATTTTCTACCCGTCGTAATCTTTGCAATCTTGCAGCCATCAGGGACAATATTTGGCATGAAGATACAAGAATGCTTATAGTTTCATAAATCTAGGATGAAATGGGTTAAAAACTGGCTGAAAACTGGCTGAGAACTAGTTTAGGTGTATCTTTAAGGACAGAGCACCCTAATGGCATTCGTGTAACATCGCCTTTCATTGCCGAAAAACGTACGGATTCGAGTAAGACTCGGGTAATCCGTAATCGATCGGCCGATAGACGCTGGTTTCCCGCATCGATTACGGATTATCCGAGTCTTAGCCGAATCCGTACGATTTCTGGCGATGAAAGGTGATGTTACACGAATCCCATTAGGGTGCCCATTAGGATGCCCTAAACTTAAGGAAAAATGGATAAAATGCTCCTAACCAGCCTTTTTTCCCCATTTTTAAACAATGTTTTCCTCCTTTATATTGACAAATTCAAGCATCTAAGCTACTTTGTATTTTGTCTTCCGCACTTATTTTTAATATGGACTGGTCTAAAATTTTGTATGGTAAAGGATAAATATTTCTGTAGGATTCTGTAGGATTCGTGCTAAGGGTTACACACTCGGAGATTTGCCAGGCTTACAGCTGTTTTAGACGTATGTTCTACAACATGCTGCAGTTAATTTGTTTTACGTGTTTTAACCCTTAGGCCGCTAAACGTAACTCACTGCCCTCTTGCGGACAGTGTAGATCAAGATCAGACTGCACAGAATGTGCAGTCTGATCTTGATCTACACTGTCCGATGAGGAGACATTTTTCTAAAAAAAAAAAGAATTTGAAAATAACATCATTCGGATTTTTACGCTCGGCTTGAAAGTTTCATTTTATTTATTCAGGGGGGTAAGGGTTAATGAGGAAACAGACGAAAATCATGTTTACGAAAATAGAAACCGTTTACGTGATGTTCAAGTCCTTTTATTTGTTTGCATTTTTTGTTTTTATATCTGCAGCAAAAGTCTTTGCAGTAATGGAAAATATAGATGAGCGCAATTAATTTAAGTTTTATTTATAAACACATGTGAAAATGTTATCCGAAGGAGAATTTTTTTTTTCTTCGAGAAATGTTCGTCCTTTTTCCACATTGTTTAAATGATTTGATCGGCTGCAAGGTTTAAAGGCCCAGTAAGGACCAAAATATCAAAGCAGGTGTCATAATACATTTAAATTTAATTCGTACCATGTAAAAGTATGAAAGATATTATGGAGATGGCAGTGTGTTATCATGTGGTCGGGCCATTAAAATCAGGCAAAAAAGTAAACAAAAGACACAGCTACCTGGCAGGTTTTAACCTAGTTTCGAAATTAATTTCTCTGTCAGCAACTAACACTTAGACCGACCGTACAATGACAGATTGTCATCTTCACAATAATTTCCATACTTTTAAACGATATGATAAAAATTAAAATGCATTTAAACACCAGCTTTGTTTACTTTTGGGCTTTTTTGTTACTTTAAAAAGTACTTTGCACGCGGCACTGTTTTGGTAAGAAATAATTAAAACCAACAAGTTAACAAACCTTGACAATGTTTCCGCTATATACTCAAGTCGTGTTAAATTGTCTGCGCCATTGCCCTCTACGCCGGATTTAATATGGTTTGTTGTTATGAAAGATATCGTTTTTATGAATTGGGACTGGGTAACAAGCTTTTCCTTCTTTTGCCACATTGTTTTCAAAAGTGGTTTCATCCAGAATCTTGAATTGGTTCGCGTCTATCTGTGAGAAAACAAAACATTCCTCTCTCCTCAACACTTTGAAAAGTAATTGATTAATTATAATTCAGCCATACTCTGACAAAAGGGGGCTTAATGCATCTCCGTGATGCATGATACCAAGCAAGTCATCACATGATCGTGGACCGAAAAATCCATTTTGTCTAACAATCAACAGATTCACGAGGTAGACTGGTCCTTCGACATACAGAAAATTGACCAATAGCGAAAAGTTTCGCAGATGCATTAAGCCCCCTTTTCACAGAGCATGGCTCAATTAAAACGGAAATGTTTCAATCAAATTACATTTACAAGTACTTGCTTTTTACAACGGTAATTAATAAAATACAATCATTTTAAGGAAAATAATTAATTATTTTGGCATTAAATCTATAAATAGATTATGAAGAGTTAACCCTTTATCAAATGATAAAACTTCAGACCTGCCCAAATTGAAATTGCTTTAGACATCAAAATAATGACGTCTAATGACGATACAGTTTTTGCGTTGTCTGTCCGTCCGTATTTTATGAAAATTCATATTTGTATTGTTTATCATAAGCTGCAGAAAATCATTATTTGTTTTTGTTTTTGTTTAATGAAATGCCATGTCATGGGAAAAGCAGACTTAATGTCTAATGTCATTATGGACCAATAAGAAAAAGGCCACGTGTACATGCAAAACGCAATACCTCTCATAGGTTTCTATAAAAAAAGGTCTTTTTCGGCAGGGGGATATCATTTCAACGAAATAACTTGTTAATCTTACATTTGATGTTAAAGATACATCTATTCTCGTTTTCAGGCAGTTTTCAGTTTTTAGGCAATTTTTAACCCATTTCATCCTTATTTTATGAGACTATAATTATTCTTGTATCTTCATGCCCCAGATGGCTGCAAGATTGCACAGATTACGATAGATAGAACATGCCTTTCATGCTTTGGAGGCCTAAAAAGCAATCGCTGTCGTCGTTTCCGGTTTTAAATGAGGACAAATCCCTTGTGTTTTTCTATCCCTTACACAATATAAATATTTGTTATTTATCTATGTTTACACAGCTGAGACATTCTTCACACTTTCAAGTTGTAACACCGTTTTGTCTCTTTATCTGTAAGGATGTATCTTTAAAGGCCGTCTGCATGACAAATGTATTCAGACGTCAATTTCGTGCATAAGCCTATTTTATCCTCTCAAGAGTCAGCCTGACATAATTGATCTGATAGCCCTTGTCATATCTGGACCATATTTTCTAGGAATTGAGTACAGGAGCATCACAGATACTTTCAGTTCGATATTTGTTCATTTTTTTTTGTGCTTGTCATATGCTTACTGTATTATAGTTTATTCATTTCCACAGGGGTCCTGCGTGGCTCAATGGTAAAGTATAGGACTCGTGACCTGGAGGTCCAGGGCTCGAACATCACTGGATCCACCGGGTTTTTCGTGTGAGTGTCCTCGGGCAAGTCTCTTCAGAGTCCCAGCCTAGTTTTCGTGAAACCCAGGAAATATATTATTATGTGAGCTGCCGCAGTGATATGATTAAAATGATGTTGAAAGCGACATAAAACACCAATTAAGCAATGAATTCATTTCCACAAAACCATGAGTTTTTACTAACCTGAAGCTGATAGATTTTTAAAACTTTGTTGTAACAGGTGTAAATTGTTTGTTACAAACAACTGCACCTTTTTCTCAGAATTGGATTTCGTATCAATTAGAAATGGGTTATGCTCTGAGAAAAGAGGGCTTAATGCATTTGCGAAAAGTGTCGACCCATGCCAGCCTGCGCAGTCCGCGCAGGCTGACATGGGCCGAAGCTTTTCGCTATCTTCGAATTTTCTGCATGTCAAAGGATCATTCTATCTCGTGACTCAGTCGGTTGTTAAACAAAATGGATTTTTGGGGGTCCATAATCAAGTAACGTCTTGCATGGTATAATGCAATACGGAGATGCATTAAGCCCTTTTTTGTCTGAGCGTGTCACAACATTTGTTTTTTCTCCAAAAGATCTTTCCTTTGTTTCACTTTTTCAACTTAGTATTACGTTAAAAGTAACTAACAGCAAGCTTTTAAGGTTGTATTTCCAATGACCAGCACTTATATCTAAACGTTCTGTGCAGCCTGGGCCCGTATTCAACAAAAATTCTTAATAAGATTCTAATTCTCAAGAATTTTCTAAAATTGACAGTAACACATTTCTGATTGGCTAAACCAACTGAGTTAAACCAATCAGAAATTACTTTCTGAATCTAGAATAAGACTTTGACTGCAATTGAGAATGCTAGTGATTCTGATATAGGTCTTTGTATTGTCTGTAACTTTTTAGTCCTCGGGATCTTAAGTTGCGGGTAAATTAGCACTCAACCATTGTATGTGACAATAGGTGTCCTGTGGTATTGACATTCTATTGAAATCGAAAGTCAGAGGGAAAAGTAATCACGGCTCATGACGCTCTTTTAGATCAGACTTACTAATATCTTTTGCAGCGACTTCCGTCCGTCAACCAACGTCTGCTTGTCTGCCTATGCAGCGAGATCTCTCTCCGCTCACTTCGTTGCCTTGTTTGTATACAGATTTGCAACTTGAAAGTTTGTTTAAACAATAATAGGTCGCGTTAATTATTTCAAAGAAGCAGAAAAAGAGGTGTGTGTTAATGTATAATTCAAATGAATCATGCTCTGGCAAAAGGGGGCTTAATACGTCTCCGTAATACATTGTACCAAGCAAGTTATCACGTAATTATGGATCCATACAATCCATTTTTGTCTAACAACCGATTGAATCATGAGGTATAACGGGTCCTTTAACATGCAGAAAATTGACTTATAGCAAAAAGTTTCGACCCATGTCAGGCTGCGCGGAATGCGCAGGCTGATATAGGTCGATACTTTTTGCAGATGCATTAAGCACCCTTTCCACAGAGCATGGCTTAAAAGATTCTGCCAAATGTCGGTTATTTTCACGGGAGATCCGCAAAGTAATCGTATAAATTAGCACTTATAACTTTTTTCTGAAGGAGCGGTTTGACGGAGACAAGAAGGCTTATGCAAGATTTACATTCTTGTATCGATAACTAAGATAGGGCATAGTGACTTCGACATCTTATAGAGGACATACGATAGACCGTGACATTGGAGTATTAAGGGGTTGTTGGTAGAAAGTTAAAGGGACCTTCACTGTGGAATTGGAACTTCCCTTGCTGTCACCAGAACCTAACTATTTACCACTGGTTTCTGACTTCAACACTTTACACTCCGTTGTGGTCCTTTTTTTCGGCGTATCTGAATGTGCTGGCTTTTGACCTCTTTTTTTTTTGTACTGATGAAAATGAATAAACAGAAATTTGTGATTGGTCAAAAATGAAGACATGTTTATTCTAAGGGTCCCTGCCTATTTGCTGGCAAATTTACGCCGTCTATCTCTTATAAAGATATTTCTTGTTCCAAATAGTTTGTACATCATTTAAAGGACAATTTTCTTCCCTTTGTGTCTTGTATAGTTTAAGGTAGGAGACCCCTAATGGAAAACAGCTATTTCCACTATAATATTATGCTACAAAATTTGCTATGATTAAAAATGAGTATTATTGTACTACTTTAACCAAGCCACGTTTTCCTTTTTTACCTTCTTAGAATTATCATTTATAAATCTAAAACCACTATATTCTCATTACAAAGGGAGATAATAATTACCTCCCTTTTCAGGAAACACTAACAAAAGTATCAACAAGTAATTTAAAAATAGACGTCAAAGGAATTTCTGGTCGGTTAAAAATGTGCAAAAGTATTATATCAGTATAAATCCTTATTTATCAACTAACAAGAAATTTTATTCCATGTTGCACTAGAAGCGTTAGGGGTCCACTACCTTAAGGGATTAAGTTACTTGAAGGTTACTTGAGACCTGTACCTACTTCTTCCAGAAAACACATTTACCCTTATCATGCCTAACAAAAAAAAAATGAGCCATGCTCTGGCAAAAGGGGGCTTAATGCATCTCCGTGATGCATGATACCAACCAAGTCATTACATAGTTATGGATCCGTAAAATTCATTTTTTCGAACAACCGACTGAATCATCAGGTAGAATGATCCTTTGACATGCAGAAAATTTAAAGAAAGCGAAAAGTTTCGGCCCATGTCAGCCTGCGCGGACTGCGCAGGCTGACATGGGTCGATACTTTTCGCAGATGCATTAAGCCCCCTTTTCACAGAGCAAGGCTCAGATATTTGTGTTTAGGGTTTCCGTCCAAGATGCTGTAGGTAGGGTAGGTAGGGAGTGCTTTTTTTTTTCCCAGAAACTTTTTCCATGGATCATGTACTGAAATCACATCCGACGGGTTTTTTTTTTTTTCAATTGTAGCGTAAAAAATTTAGGGTAGGCAGCATTTTCTAGGTAGGGTCAGGAAACCCTTAACACAGATATTTTTTGATAGGCCTAATTGAAACTTTCAATCCGATGGTCCTAGAATAATTATGCTTTCAATCCCAGAATAATGCTATTTCAAAATTATTTTTTTGGAGAAAAATATCTCCGTATTGGACAGTGTAGATCCAAGATCTGACTGCACCTTAGGCTGCTAAGCGCGACTCACTGGCCTTTTGCGGACAATGTAGATCAAGATCAGACTGCACAGAACGTGCAGTCAGATCTTAGATCTACACTGTCTGATCAGGAGATCCAAAAATAAGTTTGAAACAGCAAATAGTTGGGTTTTTACTATCGGCTTGAAAGTTTCATTTAACTAATTTAGCAGGTTAAGGATTAAAGGCCCAGTAAAGGCCAAAATATCAAAGCAGGTGTCATAATACATATAAATTTAAATCATACCATTTAAAAGTATGAAAAATGTTGTGAAGATGACAGTCTGTTATCGTGTGGTCGGGCCATATGTCAGTCGATGGCAGAAAAAAGAATTTTAAAATCAGGCAAAAAGTAAACAAAAGACACATCTACCTGGCAGGTTTTAACCTAGTTTTGGAATTAATTTCTCTGTCAGCAACTAACACTTGGACCGACGGTACAAAGACAGGTTGTCATCTTTACAATAATTTCCATACTTTTAAATGGTATGATATGATATAAATTCAAATGCATTTAAACACCCGCTTTGTTTACTTTTGGGCTTTATTGTTACTTTAACAGAAAATTTATCGATATCTTTCTTCAAGTTTGAAAGTGCACGATTTATTGAAAAGGGTTGTAATGTAATTTGTACAAAATCTCACGCTCATTTTGACAGGGTGGTAGAAATTTACTACGGCATTAACGATAAAATGCAGCAAAACTGATAAGCGCTGCAGTTTTAACAGATACTGGAATAATTTCATGGTTGCCCATGATAAGCTGTTGAAGCTAGGCAGTTTTAACAGATACTGCAATGATTTCATGGTTGTTATTGATACGTTGTTGCTACAAAGATATGCGCCATGCATTTGCAAAAAGTATCGACCCATGTCAGCCTGCGCAGTCCGCGCAGGCTGACATGGGTCGAAAGTTTTTGCTATTGGTTAATTTGCTACATGTTAAAGGACCAGTCTACCTTACGAAACAGTCAGGTGTTAGACAGACTGGATTTTATAGATACATGATTATGTGATGTCTTACTTAGTACAATGCATTACGCAGATGCATTAAGCCCCCTTTTGCCAGAGCATGGATCATACATTTTATGTAGGATTAACGCAGTTTAACCCTTTGCCACATAATGCCGACTTTTAACGATCCCTTTGAAAACATTGTGGGAAAAGGAGAAAATGCTGGTAACCAGCATTTTCTCCTTTTCCCACAATGTTTTCTTCTCTACCAAAGAAAAATTGCACCGTTTTAGGCACACTGAAATTGTCTTCTGCAAGTGCTTTCAATTTGGACAAGGCTAAAATTTTGTTATCTGGTAACGCTTAAGCTTATAATTAGTGAATCAGTGTACATTTAAAAAAAAAGAGACATTTGTTCTAACCAAATGTTAATCAAGCATACATTTTAAATCTTTGGCGTATTAATACGAAATCCGGCATGCTTTTCAAAACAGATTTACGAAATCGTTGATGGGAAGAGAGAGGTTCCATGCAGGCAGAGAAACCCCCACTGCTTATTATACCCCCGCAAAACGAATGTTTTCGGGGGTATACTGGAATCAGCCTGTCTGCCCGTCCGTTCGTGTGTCCGTCCGTGTGTCCGTCTGTGTACAAAATACCAGTAATTTTGTGTCGCGAACTCCTCCTAAAGTTTTGCTGCTATTGTATTGAAAGTTTGTTGATACATTGATCGTATACTGAAGTTGTGCAAGACGCAGTTTTCAATCATCTACTCCCTATGATTCAAGGATAATCTCCCCTTGAACTTAGAAAATTTTTTTGTAAAATTGCCTGTTTCTGTCAAAGCGCTGGCGGGGGTATTAAGTCACATTCAGTGACAGCTCTGGTTTTGTTTGCAAATAATTAAAGAAAGGATTTTTGTTTTCTTATAAATATATGTTTCCCAATTTTGGAACCTATGTCAACGTTTAGTAGTTCAAAATGGTATCCGTCGAAGTTTTTTTTCTTTAATGATGATGATGACATCACAATCACGCATATCTTACATAAGCTTTCTTGACCGTTGGGGAAGAAATGTCAAGGACATTGCTTAACTACTTTTTAGTAAACTTATCACCGTTGCCATGACATAAACAGGGCTTTTTGTTATTTGTTGTCTGTCTTTGAATACCAGAAGTATTTTTCAGCGCTTGTGGTAGGAAGAAAGCCTAGGACACATGCAATAATTTCATCATTAATGCGTCAATTTCGCTCAGTTTTCTTCTGTTATATTGACGTAAAATGCAGTCCGGCTTGAATGACGTCATTTCCGTTCTGTATTTTGCAGGTCTGGATGGTGCCGGGAAGACGACGTTATTATATAAACTGAAGTTAGGGGAAGTTGTAACGCACATTCCAACGATCGGTAAACACTTGCTTTTTACGTTTTTAAATTTTTTAGCCACAGTTTTAGACTGAATATATGTGAGTCGTACTCTGCAAAAATTATCGACACAGGTCAGCCTGCGCAGTCTGTGCAGGCTGGCCTAGGTCATTTTTGTGCATGTCGAAGGACCATTAGATCTCTTACCGTGTGGTTCAGCTGGTTTTTCAGGTAGAATGGGTCTTTCTTCTGTAACAACTTACTTAGTATAATGCATGACAAGGATGCCTTAAAGCTCCCTTTTTAACAGAGCATTTATCCAAATAGAATACTTTTGCAGAAGTAGAAATAAACGCAACTGTGTAAAAAAAGGGGGTATGTGAGAAAAGGAAAACATTCTGGTAACAAACACTTTCTCCTTTTCACAATTGTTTTTTGAAAGTCGTTTTCCTCTGAGACATTAAAACACGTTTAAATCGTCGCAAAAGCTGTACAAGTTAGAAGTAAGAAAAATCAGCTTGACATTTGCCGCCAAGAAGTTTCAAACTTCTTTTCGCAGACTAGCTAAACATTCTACCACAAATGGAGATAATTTCTATTTATATTTTGAGGGAAGACATATAGAGCGCGCAGTCTAGACCCAAGATCCTGACTGAACGTTTTATTATCCTGCAAAGAAATTTCTCGTGGTCTGATTGGATAATATGCCACGAACATATATATATCATGTTTACACTGGCAAAACCCAAGTAAAAGCAGTTTCCCTTTCGGGAGCCCCGTATACATGACTACACTTTCAACACAAATTTGCGGCGTCGATCGGTCGATATGTAAGCAAACTGTGAAGTGTCGAAACTCATACATTGTGCATAACGTTAAAAGGATAACCAAGTGGTCGTTTGAGGCAACTAATGGTCGTTTACTTTTGCCAACAAGTCATTAAAATGCATAGTTACTTACCTTGAAGCTGTTTAAATCCATGTTTAAATAGAAATACGACGAATGTATATCGCAGTGAAATCGTCAAGATTATGCACCAAACTGCACGTTTTACGAAGGTTGCATTGACGCCAGTTCCCAGTGACGTCAGTTTTCATTGAACTGGGGCACTCAGAAGGGAAATTCTATTTCGTCAGCGTTCTCAATTTGTAAGACCATAAAACAGGGAAATTTCGCTTAACACACGTTGGAATGGTAAAACTTTGCAGTATAATTAATTCGTTGTACATTCAGGTGGCAGGGGACTTGGAAATTTGTTCACGGCTGTGGCGAATAATGTCGCCACTTCGCCTTCGGCTCGGGGCGACATTATTCACCACAGCCGTGAACAAGTTTCTAAGTCCCCTGCCACTTGACCGTACAACTTATACTGTACAAGCATAATCTTGCGTCTGCGCCGTCCACAAAAGTTATCTGGGGTTGTTCATAGCAGTGAAATGATTGAGTGAATAACCTGTAAACTTTGTTATAAAGTATTTCATGTACTGCTATCAATTTGAGTCATACTCTGGCAAAAGGATGTTTCATGCAGCTCCATGATGTCTAGTACTAAGTGAGTCATCATATAATTATGGATCCTTGAAAACCATTTTGTTTAACAACCGACTGAATCATGAGGTAGTAAGGTCTTTTGACCCAGTTCGCGCAGGCTGACCTGGGTCGGTACTTTTTGCAGTCGCATTAAACCCCCTTTTCACAGAGCACGGCTCTTTTTCATTGTGATTGTATTTGTAGTTTAGCCTAAAACTTTTTCAGGCTTAAATCGCTATATGGTCTGCAAAACGCGAAAAGGGGCATTCGGACATTTGCGTAAAGTGTCGTCTCGGATCAGCCTGCGCAGTCCGCGCAGGCTAATCCGAAACGACACTTTCCGTTTTTATGTAATTTTCTGTTTTGCGCAAGTCTGCTGTAGCACAAAAGCTAATGTAATCGTAAAGTGCCGTCTCGGATTAGCCTGCGCGGACTGCGCAGGCTGATCCGAGACGACAATTTACGCGAATGTCCGAATGCCCTTTTCGCGTGTTGCAAGCCAATTTATTAAGGTAAACGGCATTCAGAGCTGTAACTTTAAAACAGATGCTTTATAAGTGCGAGCCTCTCGCTAGGAAGCAATACTGGCTCTGAAACTCTCTATACCAGATCATTTGTATCCTACGTGGTTACTTCGAACGTTCTACGACACGTATCTAGGGCTTTTGAGGAGAAGGGAGATAATCAGAAGAAAATATAATCAGAAGAAAATATCGTGTCTATATCGAGTTACCTACCATTTCTTGACTTCACAAGCTCTTATTATCCCCTGCCGAAAGCGGAGGGATATAGTTTTAGCATTGTCCGTCCGTCCGTCCATCTGTGTGTCCGTCCGGGACAATATCTCCAATACCATTGGACGGAATTTCGTGAAACTTTATACATGTGTACAATAACCTATTCCGCCGATATATGTTTTTGCTTTTTTTGATTCGATGCAAAATGGCCGACTGGGAGCGATTTTCAGTTACGCGGTCGTGTAAATTTTTGAAAAGGTCTTTTTCGGCGGGCGATATCATTTCAACGAAATTGCTTGTTTGCTTCACATCGGCTTTTGAATTGTTAACCTTTTCGGTTACAATCTGATCTTTGATCTACAATATCTGATACAATGTGGGATGCTTTGATTATGAAAAAAAGCTAGCAGTTACGTTTACTGACTGAATGTATCAATTCCATATTTTTGCTCTTATAGAATTACAACATCATGCTTAGACAATTTCGCTTTTCCCAACTTGTAAAACATCATTCAGAATAACATAACCCACTTTGTGACAAAGTGTATTCTGTTATTCTGAATGATGTTTTACTAAGTGGGAAAAGCGAAATTCACTGACCGATACAATATTTTACAGGTTTCAACGTCGAACAGTTACAGTATAAAAACCTTAGTTTTACAGCTTGGGATATTGGAGCCAGAGATAAAATGGTTGGCATTAAATAGAGGATCATCAAGTAGTTGTGTGTGCTATGAAAAATCTGTCACTAGAATGGGGTGTGATGTGGTTGAAAAAACGAGTCCGAAGGACGAGTTTTTTAACCGCATCAAACCCCCATTTGAGTGACAGATTTTTGATATCACACACAACCAGTTCATTATCCTATTTATTATATTCCTAATTCACCTTTTTTTATGCCCCCGCCATGAAATGGGGGGGGGGCATATAGAGTTACCTGTGTCCGTCTGTGTCTGTGTGTGTTAGTGTGTGTGTGTGTGAGCGTGCGTGTGTGCGTTAGTGTGTGTGTCCCATTCTTGTCCGGAGCGTAACTTTTACATTTATTAATGGATTTCTAAATAATTTTGCACAACTGTTCTCCTTAACAAGTACTAGTGTCATGCGAAAAGTTTGTTTCGATACGCCCAAGGTCAAGGTCACAGTTAAAGTCAAATGTTTAAATTGACCTTGTCCGGAGCGTAACTTTTACATTTATCAATGGATTTCTAAATAATTTTGCACAACTGTTCTCCTTAACAAGTACTAGTGTCATGCGAAAAGTTTGTTTCGATACGCCGAAGGTCAAGGTCACAGTTGAAGTCAAATGTTTAAATTGACCTTGTACGGAGCATAACTTCTACATTTATCAATGGATTTCTAAATAATTTTGCACAACTGTTCTCCTTAACAAGTACTAGTGTCATGCGAAAAGTTTGTTTCAATACGCCGAAGGTCAAGGTCACAGTTGAAGGTCAAATGTTTAAATTGACCTTGTCCGGAGCATAACTTCTACATTTATCAATGGATTTCAAAAAAACTTCGCACACTAGTTCTCCTAAACAAGTACTAGTGTCATGCGAAAAGCTTGTTTCGATACGCCCAAGGTCAAGGTCACAGTTGAAGGTCAAATGTTTAAATTGACCTTGTCCGGAGCATAACTTCTACATTTATCAATGGATTTAAAAAAAACTTCGCGCACTCGTTCTCCTTAACAAGTACTAGTGTCATACGAAAAGTTTGTTTCAATACGCCGAAGGTCAAGGTCACAGTTGAAGGTCAAATGTTTAAATTGACCTTGTCCGGAGCATAACTTCTACATTTATCAATGGATTTCAAAAAAACTTCGCACACTAGTTCTCCTAAACAAGTACTAGTGTCATGCGAAAAGCTTGTTTCGATACGCCCAAGGTCAAGGTCACAGTTGAAGGTCAAATGTTTAAATTGACCTTGTCCGGAGCATAACTTCTACATTTATCAATGGATTTCAAAAAAACTTCGCACACTAGTTCTCCTAAACAAGTACTAGTGTCATGCGAAAAGTTTGTTTCGATACGCCCAAGGTCAAGGTCACAGTTGAAGTCAAATGTTTAAATTGACCTTGTACGGAGTATAACTTCTACATTTATCAATGGATTTCAAAAAAAACTTTGCACACTTGTTCTCCTAAACAAGTACTAGTGTCATGCGAAAAGTTTGTTTCGATACGCCCAAGGTCAAGGTCACAGTTGAAGGTCAAATGTTCAAATTGACCTTGTCCGGAGCATAACTTCTACATTTATCAATGGATTTCAAAAAAAACTTCGCACACTTGTTCTCCTAAACAAGTACTAGTGTCATGCGAAAAGTTTGTTTCGATACGCCCAAGGTCAAGGCCACAGTTGAAGGTCAAATGTTTAAATTGACCTTGTACGGAGCATAACTTCTACATTTATCAATGGATTTCAAAAAAACTTTGCACACTTGTTCTCCTAAACAAGTACTAGTGCCATGCGAAAAGTTTGTTTCGATACGCCCAAGGTCAAGGTCACAGTTGAAAGTCAAATGTTTAAATTGACCTTGTCCGGAGTATAACTTCTACATTTATCAATGGATTTCAAAAAAACTTCGCACACTTGTTCTCCTTAACAAGTACTAGTGTCATGTGAAAAGCTTGTTTCGATACGCCCAAGGTCAAGGTCACAGTTGAAGGTCAAATGTTTAAATTGACCTTGTACGGAGCATAACTTCTACATTTATCAATGGATTTCAAAAAAAACTTCACACACTTGCTCTCCTTAACAAGTACTAGTGTCATGCGAAAAGTTTGTTTCGATACGCCCAAGGTCAAGGTCACAGTTGAAGGTCAAATGTTCAAATTGACTGTTCAACCGAGTTTTACATCCTGCTCAGCAGAATTGTGATATGAAGATACAGTGTTGGTTTTTAAAAAGACTCATCCAAAGAACTATGGCAGAGAATATTGAGGCTGCAACCTACCCTTCAACTATAGTCCAGTGTGATAATATTCGATCCAATTTGTTCCTGTCTCATAGAGGAAGTCCAACAAAGTAATTATTATTGCTATATTTCTCACTCTCATTCCTCAAGTTAAGATCTTCATAATCCTGAGTATAAGTAACCCTCAGTTGAAAGATTAAGGAAAACGCTGAATAAAAAGAAGTTAATGCTCAAAACCAGTATTTTCTTCTTTTTCTCACAAAGTTTTCTACCATATGCAATACAAACCATATAATTTATTGTCTGCATATTGCTTTCAACTTGGACCAGTCCTCAATTTTGTTATCAGGTATAAATAATCTTTTATCTGCTTGGCTATATATATAACAAACCTTCTTAACCCTGTCTAAGCTGTTATCCAAAACAACAATTTTCTGTAATACCTATTGATTCACTCATATGACATATCTGTGACCAGTACCATTTAGCGGGGGCATCCGTGTCTCTGACACACCTATTTCTAGTTTAATTCTAACAATTAACAAGAGTGGTACAATATGAACAATGTAGGAAAAAAGTAGTTCCGGCAAACATGCAACAACTATATCGTCACTAGTGATGATACCATAATTACCATCCCTAGTGGTGTTATTCACTGTGAAATCCCAGTAATTCACTGATAAGAATATAATTGAAAAAATACACAAAGTTAATAAATATGTTATATTGTTGTTATAAATGACTCTTTGGATATTAAACTGAATGAGTTTTAAACTTTTCGAGATTTAGCTCGGCTGTTTTCGAGGTACTGTTGTAGCCCAGGCGTCGTCGTCGTCTGTGTTGTCGTCGTGGTGCAAAAACTTTAACATTTTCAAAAACATTGACATTTTATAATATCTCTGTCGTTACTTTAGACATTTACTTCACTCTTGGACGAGTTTTTAACTATCAAAAGGGGAACCCATACAACAGGGGCAGGTAACAATATATTTTTGACACAGTTATGCCCCGTATTCGACGTAGAATCAAGCAACTGCAGTTGAGTGTTGGCATCCGCATGCGGCGCTCTTGTTTTTCTTCTCTTATTTATTTTTGATAAATTTTGTTTTATCTGTATTCATGTCTATCATCTTAATTCACCATTTTTATACCTTTTATTTTTACAGCGACCTCTGTTCCGGCACTACTATAAAGGTACAGACGCGGTTGTCATAGTGATCGATACGTCAGACAGGGAAAGAGTTGAGGAACTTTATTGTGATGTTTTAAAACCCGCACTTAGTGCTGAAGAACTGTCAAACAGCGTGTTTTTGTTTTTAGCCAATAAAAGGGATTTGCCGGACCGGATGGACCCGGAGGAAATAGCCAACAAATTGAATTTGAAACATGTAAAACATGTTTGGAGTAAGTATTCATTGTTTTTTGAAACATGTAAAACATGTTTGGAGTAAATATTCTTTGTTTCTGAAACATGTAAAACATGTTTGGAGTAAGTATTCATTTTTTTTTTTAAACATGTAAAACATGTTTGGAGTAAGTAGCTGTACTGAATGTATTTTGAAACGTGTAGAACATGTTTGGAGTAAGTATTCATTGTTTTGTGAAACATGTAAAACATGTTTTGAGTAAGTAGCTTTATTGATAGTTTTTTGAATCATGTTGAAAATGTTTGGAGTAAGTATTCATTGTTTTTTGAAACATGTAAAACATGTTTGGAGTAAAAATTCATTGTTTTTTGAAACATGTAAAACATGTTTGGAGTAAAAATTCATTGTTTTTTGAAACATGTAAAACATGTTTGGAGTAAGTATTCATTGTTTTTTGAAACATGTAAAACATATTTGAAGTAAGCATTCATTGTTTTTTGAAACATGTAAAACATATTTGAAGTAAGTATTCATTATTTTTTGAAACATCTAAAATATGTTTGGAGTAAGTATTCTTTGTTTTTTGAAACATGGAAAACATAATTGAAGTAAGTATTCTTTGTTTTTTGAAACATTTTAAACATGTTTGGAGTAAGTATTCATTGTGAAACATGTAAAACATATTTGAAGTAAGTATTCATTATTTTTTGAAACATGAAAAACATGTTTGAAGTAAGTATTTTTTGTTTTTTGAAACATTTTAAACATGTTTGGAGTAAGTATTCATTGTGAAACGTGTAAAACATATTTGAAGTAAGTATTCATTATTTTTTGAAACATGTAAAACATGTTTGGAGTAAGTATTCATTATTTTGAAACATGTAAAACGTGTTTGAAGTAAGTATTCATTATTTTATAAACATGTAAAACATTGTTGAAGTGAGTATTCATTATTTTTTGAAACATGTAAAACATGTTTGGAGTAAGTATTCATTATTTTGAAACATGTAAAACATGTTTGAAGTAAGTAGGAGAAAACGACGAATCATTGTCATAGCCCTGGCATCGTCGTCATAGTCTGCATCGTCGCCGCCATACAAAAACTTTGACATTTTGCAATATGGCCTGCAACACGCGAAAAGGGACATTCGGACATTTGCGTAAAGTGTCGTCTCAGATCAGCCTGTGCAGTCCGCACAGACTGATCTGAGACGACACTTTACGTCTACAGTTGATTGTGGCCTACAATAGACTTGCACAAAATAGAAAATTATATAAGAACGGAAAGTGTTGTCTGATCAGGGATGACACTTTACGCAAATGTCCGAATGCCCTTTTTCGCATATTGCAGGCCAATTATCTATGTCATTACTGAAGATATGTACTTCAAACTTCGACAAGTTTTTTTTTTTACTGTCTAAAGGGGAACCTATACATATAACATAACATAACATAAACATAAATAACATGTTATTCTCAAAACCTTCACAAGTTGTATGAGAATTATAGCATAATTAATTATACATTTCTTGAAATAATCAGATCCGTTGTCACGTGACATAGAAAAAAAAGGTGAAGAAGAAAAAGAAGAAGAAGAAAAAAATGATCGAATTTAAATTAGGCTCTAAACGAATGGGGGAAATTTAGACATAGAGATGATACAAAAGATTAGATGATTAGGGAAAAGTAGAGCAAGCATAAGAAAAAAAAATCATGTGAATGGATGGGTATTTTTAATGGAATGTCGAAAATTATACACCGTCATTAAAATGTACATGTATATTTTGTTGTTTCACGTGCCAAATGTGCTTCTTGAATTGTGTTGTTTTTAATAGGGGTACGTCAAAATTGTGTGCCTTTTATGATTGAGTCTTAGCTGATTTACAATTGTGGATGTTAATTTAGTGAATGGATAAAGAGTTTTATTGATAAATTCTAGTGATAGTATTTGTGTATTCTGGGAATATTCATTCTTAAATTGGCTTCGAAACAGAAGTTTGGTGAGTCATCTCTTACTATGAGTTATTATTATAATTATTATCCATGTTTTTTTTTTTTTTTAATATAATGTTAATAGTTAATTATTATTTTCTGTTTGTTATAAAATAAGTTGTGCAGTTCTTTTTAGGCTTAGACAGAGAGAGAGAGAGAGAGAGAGAGAGAGAGAGAGAGGGGGGGAATGGAAAATGGAGATGAGGTTGGTAGTGAAAGAAAGGAGAAGACAAGCTCACCCATGGTATGGACTTTATAGAAACGAAATACGAAGTCATTAACAAGGTGAACTGATGGGGGTAAGTGGGGGTGGGGGAGGGAGAGAGAGAACAGAGAAAACACAGTGCAAGTTCTAGGACGTGGTTTTCACACACACACACTCACAAAATACAGTTAGCAAATAGTAAATCCATCTTTGTCAATGTGACGACTGCAAAGAATGAGGGTTATGCATGAATATTGTAGGTTTTTTTTTATCAGTGCAGACCATGATCAGACCGCACAGAGCATGCAGTCTAATCCAGGACCTACACTGTCCAATATGGTGTCAGGGGATTTGACCGTAAGAGAGTGGACCGTAACAGTGAGACACTGAGTGCAGAGGTGAAACTGCTCATTTATGAGCAGCATCTCCTCCTCACACAATTCTCTCTTAATACGTAATGTCTAGATATCTGTTTGATGATAAGTTGAAATTATTATACAATATTGCTTTACATTAACTCCCTACCAAACGACAAAAATTCAGACCAGTTCAAATTGAAAGCATTTGCAGATGCCAAATTAAATGTGACTAAAAATTTAAAATTCGTTTTGGGAAGAGTGGAAAACATTGTGTGAGAAGGAGAAAATGCTGTTACCAGCATTTTCTCCTTTTCCCACAATGTTTTCTAAAGCTTTCTTTCTCAGGGTCGTTAAAAGTCGGTATTGTGTGGTATAGAGTGAATTTACATAACTGGCCTGCAACGTGTGAAAAGGGGCATTCGAATATTTGCGTAAAGTGTAGTCTCGGATCAGTCCGCGCAGGCTAATCCGAGACGGCACTTTACGACTACATTAGGTTTTGTCCTTCAGTAGACATCCGCAAAACAGCAAATTACATAAAAACGGAAAGTGTCGTTTCGGATTAGCTGCGCGGATAGGCTGATCCGAGACGACACTTTACGCAATTGTCCGAATGCCCCTTTTCGCGTATTGCAGGCCATATTATTATAGTAAAAACTTGGATTTTTCATTAACATTTAGTACCGCAATAGTAGAGGAACAGACACTGGTTTAAGTAACCAATGTCTGTTCTCTCACTATGCTTTTGCATAATGGATCATTTTAGACTTTTGTCCTTTAACCGTTTGAGTGCAGTACGCAGATGGAAGCACTTTTGCAACCATTGCAGATCAAGATCAGGCTGTAAAGTACGTGCATTCTGATCTACAACAAAAGCAGGTAACCGTTGAAGTATTTTTGACACAGTTATGCTCTCTTTACGACTTGGAATTTCCCCTGAAAATCAAGCACTTGCAGCCGAGCGTTGACACTCGCATGCGGCGCCGTTGTTCTGAAAATTGGTTTAGGGGCCTGTAGATCTGTTGGGTAGGTATAGTGCTAGTAATCCAGCAGTCCTTTGATCGTGGTCCAGCTCGGCGAAACTGTTTTCGAGGATTGATGATGGTGATTGTGACACACTCATTTCTCTGTTAACACAAAACATTGTTACTACCATGTTAACCCTTAGGCTGTTGAGCGCGACTCGCTGGCCTTTTGCGGGCAGTGTAAATCAAGATCAGACTGCACAAAAGTGCAGTCTGATCTTGGATCTACACTGTCCGATAAAGAGATATCTTTCCACAAAAATACCTTTGAAGTCGTAAAATTTGGGTTTTTACTATCGGCTTCCCTTATGTAGCAGGATGAAGCTTAATGTAGGAAAGCAGTCAGATAGTGTGTTTTGAGGAGCACTGGTAAAAATAAATTCCAGGAGCACATGGGTGGGTGCACTGGGCGCGTAAATACGACTGAATGAAAGACGAAAACGATGTTTAACACCAGTCAAACAAGCACACAAATATCCAGTATTTGGTTAGAAGGTTTATGAAAAACTAGTCATTTTCCAGTAACGAGACAGCATGGTTGAATCAAGCCTGTCATTTTGATGTCTCTGAAGTACCTTGACCAAGTGATGTAGATCCGGGATCAAAATGCGTGTTCTTAGCCTTAGGCCAGGACTTATTTGCACGTACAATTTTAATATTCTCGATTTAATTCTCAAACATTTTACATTTTTGAAAAGGGACGGAATTTCTGGTTGGAAGACCAAATCGTTTAGCTAGCCAAAAAATTCGTTACTGACTGAATATAGATCAAGGCTAAGAATATATTATTATACTGCAAAGAAATTTCTCGCGATCTGATTGGATAATATGTCCCGAACAAATAGTCATGTACACTGGCAAAATCCACGTAAAACAAGTTTCCCTTTTGGGAGCCCCGTATACATGATTATTCTTTCAACACAACATCCATAATGGCGACGTCTATCAATACGAGCCGCTCGCAAGACAAACATATTAAACTCGAACATTGAAGCGTTAAATGGATAACCTAATGGTTGATTGAGGCAACTAATAGTCGTTTACTTTTGCCAACAAATCATTAAAATGCATAGTTGCTTACCTTGAAGTTGTTTGAATCCACGTTAACAGAAAAATGCGTCAAATGCCTATCGCAGTGACATTATCCAGTTCATTCACCAAGGTTTCAGTGACGTCAGTTCCCAGTGACGTCACTTTTCATTGAATTTGGGCACTCAGAGGGGAAATACTATTGCGTCAGCGTACTCATTTCATGCATACATAAAACAGGTCAATTTCGCCGAATACACGTTGGAATGGTAAAACTTTGCAGTAAAATAAATTCGTTGTACGGTCAGATGGCAGGGGACTTTAAAACTTGTTCACGGCTGTGGCAAATCATGTCGCCCCAAGCCGAAGTGGCAAATCGGCTCGGGGCGACATGATTTGCCACTTCGGTTCGGGGCGACATGATTTGCCACACCCGTGAACAAGTTTCCAAGTCCCTTGCCACTTGACCATACAACTAATAATGTAGAATGGTTGTTGTGTCCAGATCCAGACTTTTAACCCGTCTCCTGCTAAATAACTAAAATGAAATTTTCAATTCGATTGTAAATACCAAAATATTGTTATTTCAAAGTTATGTTTTGTGGAATAGTATCTCCTTATCGGACAGTCTACATCCAAGATCAGACTGCACGTTCTGTGCAATCTGATCCTGATCTACACTGCGCGCAAAAGGTCAGTGAGTCGCGCTTAGCAGCCTAAGGGTTAATTGTTCATTTAATAAGATTATAACATTTCATCACATGGTAGAGGCATATGTATATGTGTTATGATTGATCATGCCCAGCCGGATTGCTCAGTGGTAAGTGTATCTGACTCTAGACCTAGTGGTTGCGGGTTCAATACCCGGTTGAGACAAACTTTTTTTCCGGCGATTTTTCGCCTCTCACCTCTGATACATATGAGAAAAGCAGATAGTAGCTTGGAAAGAAATTTGTGCCAGTACCGGTGTGGTAAAGCCAGGAAACATATGTACAGGTGCACACACACCCGAACCGCTGTGATATGACCCAAGCTGTTCAAACGGTGTTAAACTCCAATACAAACAAACAATCATACTCAAAAACATCACATTAAACAATAGTTGAACTATACTTGTAGATATTATAGAAACTAGCGCCATCAGAGGAGATGGACTCACAGAATGTATGGAGTGGTTGGCAACACAGCTTGGTAACAACCAATCAAAAAAGACTTCTGCTCAGCCAATCACTGTGCACACTGAAAGAGTAAGGACTGTTGGTGATAGACAAGGTGACAAATTACAGCAGAGAGACTATTGCGGTCGAGCATATAGTGCCTTTAAATGTTTCTTTATTCGTCCCAACGTTCCGCCTGATGTTCAGGATTAGATGTTTATCGCTATAGTTGATTTAAGAAATAATCTTTCTATCGTGGTTTATCGTTCAATAAACCACAGTTGTGAGTTATGAGGCACAATAAATAATCCACGAGGGCGATAGCCCGAGTGGTTTATTCATTACGCCTCATAACTCACAACGTGGTTTATTGAACGATAAACCGCGATAGAAAGAAAATTATTTCGATTCTAACATGACCAACTCTTAATGAAAGGAAAACAAGTTTATACTTAGGGTAAAAACGCGGATGCAGATTATATTCCATTGAATAACTTACTTACTTACTTACTTTATACAGAATGACGTCACTCTATATAGAATGACGTCACTCTATATAGAATGACATAGATTTTACAACGATTTCGTTGCACTGTGTTTATAGAGCCGAATTCACGTGTCATGTTAGCATTGTCTTTTAACTCTTTACCACACAATCACGAGTTTTAATGACCCTGAAGAAAAAGCATTTTGAAAACATTGTGAGAGTTGGCTGTTGACCCTTATCCTGCTAAATAAGTGAAATGAAACTTTTAACTCTTTACCACACAGCAAAATCTTAGACTGGTCCAAACTGTAAGCATATGAAGACTACAAACCCAATGTTAATGAAATGGATTTTTTTTTTTTTTTTTTTTTGTGAAAGGGCAGAAAACATGGTGTTAAAAGGAGAAACTGCTGGTTACCCTACTTTTTTTCCTTATCCCACAATGTTTTTAAAAGGCTTATTTTCAGGGTCGTTAAATGTAGGGATTGTATGGTAAAGGGTAAAGTCGATAGTAAAAACTCCGATTTTGCTGTTTCAAAGGGAATTTTTTTAGGACAATATATCCTTATCGGACAGTGTAGATCAAAGATCAGACTGCACGTTCTGTGCAGTCTGATCTTGATCTATACTGTCCGCATAAGGTCAGTGAGTCGCGCATAGCAGCCTAAGGGTTAACTCTTTACCACACAATCGGGAGTTTTAACGACCCTGAAGAATAAAGCCTTACAAAAACATTGTGAGAAAAAGGAGAAAACGCTCGTAACCCAGCATTTCTCCTTTTTCCCACAATGTTTTCTACCTTTCCCACATGAAATTGCCACTTCTGGGTCACATTTATTTTTTCGACTGCAAATGCTTTGAATTTAGACGAGTCTTAATAATTTGTTTTTTGGTAAAGAGTTTAAGTTGATGCCACAGGCTTTTGAAGCTCTATTAGTCCATCACGGACCACTAAAATTTTCCTTGGTCGACTATCGAACACTTATGAAAGCACATTGGTAATATATAACGGAATACTGAAATTTTCTTTAACACCGTTACTATAAATAGCAAATTGACGACAACCTCTACTGTCGTTCCTAAATACACACTAAATCATGCTAGTCATTTGACATTTGATTGACTAGCATTGTATGGTGTGTATACACGCATGGTGTGTAACTGGACAAAACCCTGCCCCTAAATTGTATATAATAAGTCTTACTATATACGATATAGAGGCTATGTATAGAAACGGTGTCCGGTAATGAAAATTTCAGTATTCCGTGATAAACTAATGGAATTTCAGTGGCCTATGGGTCATGCTATATTGTACTCAATAGTCTTCTTGTTATCATTTAAATGATTAAAGTTGTCACTCAACGTTGCTCTAGAGGTTTACTTGTTCTATCAAAATGTTCTGTAGTTATCAGGATGGGTCTTCTTTGGGGTTCTATAAAATAGTTCAATAAATTATTTCATTGATAAGAGATACATGTATTTATCTCAATATCTAAGCAATTCTTCCGTTGTCTTCGATTGTCGAATTTAATGTTGATAATGAGGGCCATTCTTCAGTTATTTCCCTTGTTTCCTCTCCAGTACTACATTGGTCCTGATAAGAGAATTACTTGGTTTTTATCCTTGATTTTCTTGCACGACACAGATATGCGTTTGAGACAATATCTCAGTTAAATCTGATCAAATTGTTGTACAAATCGATTATGAATTTTTCTCTGAAGAGTGAAAACAAAGTTTGCCTCAAAATTTTATGGAGTCCTAACATATATATAATGAATTAAATTATATTTCTCGCACCATCCCCAAGGGAATCAAGGATAAAAATAAAGGAATACAGATAAAAGGACCAATATGTTATTTGACTACCTTTAGTCTTTATCTGGCAAGGGAGATATTTTGACTTTCAAGAATGCCCCCCTATTAAATTTGCAAGACGTACGTGATTGAATTGAGAAAAAATGTGAACGTGGGAATAAGACAAGTACAACTTCTCTCCCTTTGATCAAACCCAGTGCCATTGAAGCTTGAGTCCATGCTCAGCTAAGTTTGTGCTCAAACTTCAAAGTCTCATTTATGCTTAAAGTCACACTAGTGGCCAAAAGTAAACAATGAAGGGGGGGTTAACATGCATCTAAATTTAAATCATACCGTTTAAAAATATGTAACGTTTTGTGAAGATGACAATCTGTTATTGTACGGTCGGTTCAAGAGTTAGTCGCTAGCAGAAAGTAAAGTTTAAAACCAGGTAAAAAGTAAAAAAATGATAGAGCGATCTGGCACCTTTTGACCTAGTTTTAAAATTCATTTTCTTGCCAGTGACTAACCCTTAAACCCTTAAATCGACCGTATTATAAGAGATTGCCACATTCATTTCCATACTTTTGAATGGTATGCTTTCAATTCAGTTGCATTTTACGACCCCGTTGTTTACTTTTGGCCGCTACTGGGCCTTTGAGGCAGTATGAAAACTTGAAATGAAGGCTTTGATTGATAGACAGACAAAAAAAAAAAAACTTTAGCTCAGAAGTTTGTCCATAAGGTTTATCAAATAACATTTGAGCCATGCTCTGTGTAAAGGGGGCTTAATGTATCTGCGAAAAGTATGGACCCAGGTCAGCCTGCGCAGTCCGCCCAGGCTGACCTGGGCCGAAACTTTTCGCTATCGGTTAATTTTCTGTGTGTCCAAGGACCCATTGCCCCTTCCAAGCTTTTAGCTTCTTTCACATATTAACAAGCAATACTGTATACGTGGATATGTGCACGTGTCGAAAAATTTGCGAATTGCCGATTACGTACATTTTGCGTACTGAAATGTTTGCGAATTCAAGACACTCGTTTTTTGTTGGTATTTTTGTAGTAAAATTCGCGAACAGAAAAGGACAGTAGATCAAGCTAAGACTATAGAGAACTTGCAGTCTGATCTTGTATGTCAAAGGACGGATGTACCTAATGATTCATTCAGTTGTGAGACAAGCCGGATTTTCAGGATCAATAATTATAAGATGATTTGCTTGTTAAAATCACGGCGATGCAATAAAAGGCCCAATAGCCGCAAAAAATAAACAACTTGTGTGTTGAGATGCATTTGGATTTCAAACAGTGCGATTAGGGTTTTTTTTTTTCATACTTCCGTGAAAAGAAGAAAAAAAAAAGTCTCCTTATTCCTTAAATATGGAAGAAAAAAATTTAAAAAAAACAGGGAGGAATGTCGGCCACTGAATATATTAACTCCGATAAATCAGTTAAGCATACAAATACGGCGACATGTCCCATGCTCTGTAGAAAGAGGAGGTTAACGCATCTGCGCATGCTGACATAGATCAAAACGTTATGGTGTTTGTCAATTATCTGCATGTCAAAGGCTCTTTCTACCTCATAACCCAGTCGGTTGTTAGACAAACTGGACTTTCATGGATCCATAATCATGTGATGACTTGCTTGGTATAATGCATCACGGTGATGCATTAAACCCTCTTTTGTCAGAGCAGTCAGCTCATATGGCTTGCAACACGCGAGAAGGGGCATTCGGACATGTGCGTAAAGTGTCGTCTTGGATCAGCCTGCGCGGTCCGCGCAGGCTAATTCGAGACGGCACTTTAGGACTACATTATTAGTTGTACGGTCAGGTGGCAGGGGACTTGGAAACTTGTTCACGGCTGTGGAGAATAATGTCGCCCCGAGCCGAAGGCGAGGTAGCGACATAATTCTCTACAGCCGTGAACAAGTTTCCAAGTCCCCTGCCACCTGACCGTACAACGAATTTATTATACTGCAAAGTTTTACCATTCCAACGTGTGTTAAGCGAAATTTACCTGGTTTTTTTTTTTTTGTTTCAAAAATTGAGTACGCTGACGGAGTAGAATTTCCCTTCTGAGTGTCTCAATTCAATGAAAAATGACGTCACTGGGAACTGACGTCACTGAAACCTTGGAAAAACGTGCAGTTTGGTGCACAATCTTGATGTTAATCTTGATCGACGCCGCCATTTTGGATGTTGTGTTGAATGTGTAGTCATGTATACGGGGCTCCCGAAAGGGAAACTGCTTTTGCTTTGGTTTTGCCAGTGGACATGATATATATGTTCGAGACATATTATCCAATCAGATCACGAGAAATTTCTTTGCAGTATAATAATAGATTTTGTGCTGTAGTAGACTTGTGCAAAACAGAAAATTACATAAAAACGGAAAGTGTCGTTTCGGATTAGCCTGTGCAGGCTGATCCGAGACGACACTTTACGCAAATGTCCGAATGCCCCTTTTCGCGTGTTGCAAGCCATATTCAGGTGAAAGTGTCGGTCAAAACAAGAAATTTGTAGAAATTTTGTAAAGGTAGAAAACATTGTTGAAAGTAGAAATACTGGTTATCGGCATTTTATCCTTTTTGCACAATGTGTTCAAAAGCCATTTTCCTCAAGGTCATTAATAGGCGGGATTGTTTGGTGTACGGTAAGTCCAAAATATTTTAGGGTAAATAATAGTTAACTAGTATGCCAAAAGCAATGAAATGTGATTGTGAAGTCATCGTAGGTCAAGATCAGTATGCGCAGGGCGTGCAGTCTGATCATTGTCCAATATTGTGAAAAATATGCCCACCAAAAGCAATCTTGTTACAAATAACTTCTGTCTATTGACGGGAAGTATGTTCCACCATTTTTTTCAGGATAAGTTGTCTCCCTTCTTCCAGGTTTGGGTTTTCTCCCTTACTCCAGGCACCGATCCTTGTGTTTTGCAGCAGGTATCAGTTAGGCATCCCATTCCTAACAGTACTGTGAGCTCATTTATTACACAGTGACTGATAAAAATGGCACGATTTTCTGAGAATATCAAACACAGCTGTAATCTGTAGTCTACTCAACAGTTCGTGATGTCCGTAGATAAGGTGGCCATGCTGAAGAACAAATATAACCCCCAAAACCGCTGTATAAATGAAATGAACATATAAAACCGAAAGTAAGAACTCAAATATTATGATTACAAATATCCTTTCGCCAGGAACATCTTGCCATATCGGACAGTGTAGATTCAAGATCAGACTGCACATTCTGTGCAGTCTGATCTTGAATCTACACAGTCCGCAAAAAGCACCATAAGTAGCGTTTAGCAGCCAAATGGGTAATCAGGAGTCTGTTACTTATATCCAAGTGCTGTGTTATAATGCCTCAGTTCCTATGAGTAACATTGTAAATCTATCCATTTCTGTTGTCGTCTCCATGTGTTGTCTCTATGTGTCATGTAGTGTTATTGTCGTGATACGCCTTTCCGGTGCCCAAAAAAGGAACAAAATCGTAAAGCAATACCGTTCAAAATGAATATTTTATCAACTTAAATGCAGTTCCATTGCCAGTATAAACAGTCGGTAGATGCATTATTGATTGTGTGCATTATCTAAACATTTCTTAACGCATGCGCAAGTATTGTATAATGTTTTTTGCTACATGTATGTGTCTAGCTACCATTATCTCCCGCTAGATGGCATTCTACAAATACACATCTATCTAATATGGGCATTCTGGGTACAGAACCGGACTACTTTTCAAAACAACAACCGTTACTTTGAATTTCAAAATGAAATAAACGTTTACTCAATAAAACGCTACCTGGTGCGATTCATTAATCTATGATCGGCTAGCATGTAACCTATGCACCGGCCATCTATTAAAACAGCCCCTACAAGCTTGGGTAATAGGCTAATAGCTTCGGTATAAGCCCTACTTTTCCCAGGTATACGGGGATGGGTGATGCGTCATAGCAGACAGGTCGAATCTTCGAAGAATATGACATGCGCAGACAACGGTCTAGCTACCATTTCATGCGGGTGCAATATCTTCCGCTAGGTGGCATTTTTCAAACACATACCTATCTGATTTGGGCATTCTGGGTACAGAACCGGACTACTTTTCAACACGGCAACCGTTACTTTGAATTTCAAAATAAACGTTTCCGCTATAAAATGCTACCTGGTACGATTCATCCAGCCATGGTTGGCTAGCATGTAACTTTCACTCGAGTCATTTATAAACACAGCCCCAACAGTCTTGGGAAATAGCTTCGGTATCTAGTCCAGACATTTCCTTTCGATAAGTCTGTAGAAAAACCCTGCACAAATCCTGGTCTCCCTAAAATCTATATACAGAAACTGTGTTCAAATATGTGCAGTAGAACAATAATATTTGTAAAAACTATTGGTCTCGTTTAAAAAAAAAAAATTAATTTTTAAGATATTTGAATAAAAAAAAAAAACGGGCTAGACATTTCCACAGAAGTATTGTTTACAGCCATTTTCTCCACTGCTACTTTATTAGCGGCAGAATTTAGTTCACACACCGCGTATTAAAATTTATCCTGTACAGGATAGTGATGTATCATAGCAGATAGGTCTAATCTACGAAGAATATGACATGCGCAGACAACGCATGCGGCAGGGAGGGGAGGGAGAACCTTTATTTTTTTTGCTTTAATAAGAAAAGAATGTGTTCTGTAGGGATCCCGTTTATTTCATACAGGTCTCCGTATTTTGCTCAAAACCGGAACTGTGGAGGGACTTTTTTTTTTCAAATCTTTATTTCTCTTTAACAAGATTTACTAAATAATGCACTACAAATTCTATTCCTCTCTACTCTGTTTTTCTATGAAATAAAATACGAATAGATTTCCCAAAAACTCACTGAATACCATAAAGTGTTTAGTTTAAATTCACCAGAAGCAACAAAGACCTCCCAAAGAATGTTAAACGAAGCCATTTAAATAATACTTTAGCCTGATCGTGCTGAATCAATTAAATGAAACTTTCAAGCCGATAGTAAAAACCTGAATAATGCTATTTCAAACTTATATTCTGGAAAAAAAAATCTCCATATCGGACAGTGTAGATCCAAGATCAGACTGCACGTTCTGTGCAGTCTGATCTTGTATCTACACTGTCCGCAAAAGGTCAGTAAGTCGCACTTAGCAGCCTAAGGGTCAAACTCGGTATATAGAATATACAGATAAACTGGCGCATAGTACCGTGCCTAACCGCAAAAACCGCAGAGCAAATTAAAGCCCCTTGCTTTGGTATGAAAGGTACACCCAAGATGCATTCCATAGCTCCTGTTGTGTCACTAGATATATAATTATACTGAAACGTTCTTGAAGCCATTCATGACATCTTTTGAAGGTATATAAAGCCCTTTGTAGTGGGGAACCAATTTTTATAAAATTCACATTTTTTTTTCAGTTTTAATCAATTTATAAATGGTAATGACAAGCATCTTGATGCTTACAAAGAAAAAACCCTTAACCTGCTAAATAAGTCAAACGAAACTTTGCAGACATTAGCAAAAAACCCAAACATTGCAATTTCAAAGTTATTTTTTGGTAAAAATATCTTCTTATCGGACAGTGTAGATCCATGATCAGACTGCACGTTCTGTGCTGTCAGATCTTGATCTACACTGACCGCAAAAAGCGCATTGAGTCACGCTTAACAGCCTACGGGTTAAGAATAACACGGAGAGGAAGGGTTATGGATTATCTATCTTGAGGGGAGTTCCCCGGTTTGTCCCATGCTTTCCCATAAGAGACCATATATCTATTTAGCGGACAGTGTCGACAAAGATCATCCTACACATAACTTTAGTCTGATCTTTAGTTTACAACCCCACTTCTCTGCAAATGCTTTCAGTAGAATAACACTAATAACAAAAGCTAATTGATTGAATGAAGTATATTTTTGTGGTAGACCTTGTTAAAAAAAAAAGAAATCGACAGGATACAGGGAAAATCTGACAGTGATATAAATAAAACAACCACAAACTTGCTCTGGGCCCATCCCATATCCACGGCAATTGACAACCGCAAATGCTTTCACATGGTTTTTGTCAAATTGAGTTAATGGATGGCAACCGCAAGCTTCTTTGTGTAAAGCCATCTGAAATGATAGAAAAGATATGAAGGTTGTTGGTTACAGGAGCACGCTATGAACCCATACCTTTGTTAAAGTATATACATGAAAATATTGATGCATAACATCAATGGCTCCGCAAATCAGTTGTTTTTGAAATAGGACACATTACAGCGGGTTAATTTTTTACGCAAAGGGCATCACTTGAACATTTTAGAGGTCCACGTGGTGATACAACATGACAAATATTTAAACCCTGGGCCATCTGGGATATGAGTCTGGTTTTTATCGATCTGGCAATGAAAGTACAGTATTTTACATGTTAAAAAACAAAAAATCAGTCCAAATAGAAAAACAAAGTTGGTACGGGCTCGATCTGGTAATGAAAGTACCGTATTTTTACATGTATGTTAAAAAAAAACACTGAACCAAACCATATTGTAAACGATATGGTTACCTCCACAGGCACTTTTCAAAAGCGAATAAAAATATAGTGCCGCCGCTCATGGGGCGCCACAATGAGCCTTGCTTTGGCAAAAGGGTTCTTATCTCTTTCATTACTGAATGAATAAGTTACATTTTCTCAAAGGCTAAACATACAATTCCCCTGCAAGATCAAAAGAAACTTCAGTCATAATCCAGAATAAAGCAGTGGACAGTGTTGATCAGAGATCAGACTGCACGTTCAGTGCAGTCTGATCTTTATCTACACTGTCCACAAAAGCTTCTGGTGTCGTCAATGGTACGGAAAGAGTTAAAGCACCTCCGTGATAATATACCAAGCAAGTCATCACATAATTATGGATCCATTGAGCCCACATTGACTAACAACCGACTTTATCATGAGTTAGACTGGTCCTTGGACATACAGAAAATTGACCAATAGCGAAAAGTTACGACCCAGGTCAGCCTGCGCGGACTGCGCAGGCTGATATGGGTCGACAGTTTTCGCCAATGCCTTAATCCCCCTTTTCACAGAGCACGGCGCTCTGGTTTAATTTATCTCCGTGATCCATTCTACAAAGCAAGTAATGACAAAATTGATATGTGGAGACATGAGACACATTTTTTTTTTCTAACAATCAACTGAATTATGAAGTAGACCGGTATTTCACATGCAGACAATTGCCCATTACAAAAAAGTGTCGACTCAGGTCGATTGAAAACATTTGCGTTCGACAAATAAAATGCTGCTCAAATGTCAGAATGGTTTTGAAAAGTTAGAAAACATCGTTGGCAAAGGAGAAAATGCTGGTTACTAGATCTACTTTTTTTCCTTTTTCCCACAGTTTTCAAAAGTTCTTTTGTTCAAGGTCGGGACCTATGGTAAGGTGCTGTACCAAAACTGTAGATATGCATAATGTTGTTTTCAGATGTCTGCTTCCAAGCGTTGCAGAATAACCTCCTATCACATAACTCCCCTTGTTTTCAATGTAAGACAGCCATTACGAATTTTCTTGTCTTACACACGTGTAAGATCAGAGAAGAATGCCGTATTTGGTCAACGCGCTGTAAATATACGCCTCATTTCTAAAATATTGCTGACCAAGATTCCTGTGTGAAATTGACTGTCGAAACTGATGATCGTGACAAAGCTGCCAATTTTAGTATCTTAAATAGATGTAAAACAAAACCGTTATATGCAAGTTTATTTGGAACTATTTTTTGTCTGTAATGTACAAACCTGTCAAAGAAACAAACAGACTTTATGTAAATTTCAATACACATGAAGGCTTATGTTTTAAGACGTCATGAACTATAATTCTTGATAAACAGTTATGTGATAAAAAGAATCTGACATTCGTTGGCTTTTGAGGTAAACTTTTATTAAAGTCGTCCAAAAAAAAAAAATGTTATTAAGCTCGCCAAAGGTTCGCTAAGTAACACTTTTGTAGACTCGTTTAATAAGAAATTTATCTCAAACGCCAACTCGTGTCAGATACATGTACTATATATCTTGGACCTAGGACATTTTTCTATGATAACGACTGACGGGTTTCTGCCTTCCATATCAAAACAATGGGCGGAGTATTAAGTCACTTTTAGTACAGTTCTATTTTGCTTCACCTTGTCAAATATGAAAATTCACGTAAACTCCATAGCGTTTAAAAAGTAAGTGTGTGGTATTCTGAATCCATTATTTCTCTTCCAAACCCTATGTTGCGGGTACTCATTAGAATCGTCTCGATGAGACGATTCTAATGAGTACCCATAACATAGGGTTTACTGGAGAATAATTAATATTTTAATTTTTGAAATTAAATCACTCCCTCTGTCTGGGGCTCTGTATACTCTGTTTAGCAAGCCATGGGATGTTTATCGTCGTTGTGTCTTGTTTGGGGTAGATAGCAGTCAGGTGCTAAAAGTCTTAGATTGTTCCCTTGGAAAAAAAAATTATTTGTGAAATTCATGACGTAAAGAAGGCAAAACATTCTCAAAATGACAATATCTGCCGGTATACAATAATTATACGGCCCATATTCACCAACCATTCTTATTATTGCTTAATTCTAGAGTCAAAAGACTGGGGCCGTATTCAAAAAAACAATCTTACTCTTACTAAGCTAAACCTATATTAAGAAAGTAACACAAACTTTGATTGGCTATGCAGTATGGTTTATGCAATCAGAAGCTGCGTCACTGTCTAATTTTGAAAAATCTTGAGAATAAAAGAAAGATTTTTCTTAAGAATAGTTGGTGAATACGGACTGGGCTGATCTCCTGAGACAGAACGCCTAGGTGCTTGTCTTAAAATTTAGAATTAGGATTGAACGTAGAACCTTGTTTTGGTTCTACCGTAACGTCCAGTACACTTATCCATACCGCCCTGTATCTTTTTTAAAAAGACGCAGCCCCCTAGACGGTTTACTAGCACAATATTTATGATGCTTTTGACAGCATAACAAACTGAGTAAATATATCGTATTTCTTCTCATTTAAGGAAGACGTCGTGGATAAAGTGAATGGTGATATATTATTACAAACAGCTATATCATAACATCAGAGTAAATTGGAAGAAAAACCAATCTCAAGCTTCTTATTTTTTCTTACAGCAAGACTAAATTTTATACTGGTCCAAATCCAAAGCACTTGCAGATGACATATTAATTGTGGCAAAGATGGTAGGATTTTGGTTTTTGAGAAAATAGAAAACAGTGTGGGAAAAGGAGAAAATGCTGGTCACCAGCATTTTCTCCTTTTCCCACGATGTTTTCAGAAGGCCTCATCTTCAGGGTCGTTAAACCTCGGGATTGTGTGGTTAAGGTATGCATCTGAAAAATGAGGAAGAAGACGTGAAGTTATGTATACAGACAGGGTATATAACTTTGAATTGTTAGCCAGTTGAAGTAGAATATATTTTTTTCGTATTAATTTTTTTTCCAAAAATCATGAACGGTGACAGTGATTTGGTTTTAAAATCATTCTAAACCTTCCATGCTATGCTTTGTCTGCTCGTCCTGTTAAAAAAATGTATAGAAATGGTGTATAATTTGTATAAATTTCGAGAAAAAGAGGAATAAAATTTATATAACTCTTTCGGAGACAAAAACGGCTTCTCTGCCCTAGAGGACATTTTATTTTTAAGATTGGACCTTACAGAACGCGCAGTCCGATCTTGAGTCAACACTGTCGAATTTTTTGGGTGACAAACTTTAGTCTGACTGGAAAATAAGCTTTTTTCTTCTAATTGGAAAATATGACTGTCTTCAATATGAAATCACTCATTATCATCTGCAAACGGCATTTGGTCTGGCAGTAGACAACCCGTGGAAATAGTGTGATAATAGAAAATCTCATAAATCTCAATTGCCTAAAAAGGACTTCACATATACTCATGTAAATATTAATATTCATTCTTTATATCTTACAAGGATGGATTTCGAAATTTGTCCCATTCAAATTCATAGAAAGTCACGACTTTCACAGCCACTTCACATACATTTATGTATTTTTTTGTCAAAAGTCATTTCCTCTTAATGAAAGCGATAGTGAAGCTAGCTTTATAAAACTTTCCCACCGCTATTTCTACATAGAAATCCTTTAATCACTTGCCTCGGTGTTTCAGTTTCCCTAAAATACATTGGCTTTCCAAGAAACCAAGGAGCATCCATATAAATAACTTCCAAGAATGACTAAATTTAATGTTCATTCACATTTCATCAGTTGATCAGTTTTTTTCTTTAATTTTTGCAAAAGACACATCCCAACAAATCACTAAAACTTTTAATCTTTCGTAACAGTAACTCGACACTGTCTATCTCTTGAAACTATGAAACAATAAAATGCCGTCAAACTTGGCTAAGGCAATCCATGCAAATGACGACTTCAAAATCTGGGGACCCCAGCGCGCAGACCTTCAATATTGCATCAACAAAAATATTTTTGTAACATTTAATAATGTCATGTAAGGGTCAAATCTGCTCGAAAACAAAAACAAACATTTGTGCGACATTTCAAAAACGAAAGTAATGTCAATGTAGTGCCAACTTAGTTCGATTGAAATAAAAATTTATTACCCACTGAATTTTTAGCACGACTGTTTTCTACGAAAACCTCTACATGACAGCCCTACCGTCGTCGGCGTTTTCGTCGTGCGAAAACTTGGACATATTCTCATGTTCTGTCTGTTATTTCTTCAAATAGTTACTTCGAATTTTGGATAGTTGTTTAATATTAAAAGAAGGCGCCCATCCAACAAGGGCAGGTAACCATGAATTTTCAGCTCGGCTGTTTTCGAAGAAAACGTCGAGGTATTGTCGTAGCCCTGGCGTCGTCGTCATCTGCGACTTCGTCGTCTAGCAAAAAACTTTGACATTTTCAAAAAACCTTGAGGTTTTATAACATCTATGTTATTACTGAAGATGTTTACTTCAAATTTGGACGACAAGTTGTCCACGTTCATTATCAAAGGGGAACCTGTACAACAAGGGCAGATAACTATCAAAGTATTTTTACACAGTTATGCCCCTTTTTGGACTTAGAAGTGTCACTGAAAATCAAGCAACTGTAGCCTAGCGTTGACATCCCAAATGCGGAGCTCTTGTTTGATTAGGTTTTGTCCCTTTTAGATCTTTAATTTTTTCCCCCAAAAAAAATGCAGGCGAGCGGTTAAATCCCTATGCGATGCTCTTGATCGTTTTTTTTTATACAATGTTTTATATAATTTCTAGGCTTTGACTCTTTAGTAAATAGTCTTGTGCTTTAACTATATGAAGAAGTCATTTAAAAACAATAAGGAAAAAATTGTGAAAAAAGGAGAAAATGGTGTTCACCAAGATTTTCTCCTATCTCAACAATGTTTTCTAAAATTTTAAGACATATACATGTACAAACCTTCTAACCAATATTGACTTTGTCATCTGCAGATACTTTCAATATGGGTAATTTCAAAATGTTGTCCTCTGGTGCAAAGGTTAAAAAAAAATGAGCTGTTCTCTGGCAAAAGGGGGCTTAATGCATCTCCTTGATGCATCGTGCCAAGCAAGTCATCACAGTATTTCCCATCCCTAAAATCCGTTTTGTATAACAGCCGACTGAATCATGCGGCACACTGGTACTTTGACATACAGAAAATTGACCAAAGCCTGCGCGGACTGCGCAGGCTGACCTGGGTCGATACTTTTTGCAAATACACTAATCCCCTAATTCACAGAGCATGGCACAAATACGAAGTAACATGTCTTATTTAAATTAATGACAAGATACAGCAAAAGAAGAGAGAAAAACGAGCATGGTTAAAAAATTGTTTGCTTGCAAGGGCAAAGGCAAAGGAATATATGACTCAGGTATTATGCCTTACTATGATTTAAATGTTACAGGAATTTTTGTAGTAAAATGTCATACAAGTAAAAGTTCCTTTTCCCGTACTGCTTTCGAAGCAGAATATAAAAAAAGTTATATTCAATCCATTTGAGCCATGCTTTAGTAAAAGAGGGCTTAATGCATCTCTGTGATGCATGATACCAAGGAAGTCATCACTTAATTAGGGATCCATAAAATTAATTTTGTCTAAAAACAGACTGATTCATAAACTGGTTCCTTGACACGCAGAAAAGTGACCAACAGCAAAATGTATTGACCCAGGTCAGCCTGCGCGGACTGCGCAGGCTGACCTGGGCCGATACTTTTTGCAGATGCAATAAGCCCCCTTTTTCACAGAGCATGGCTTATTTGTTTTTTACGCAGCTCATTTTCTCACACGTGATTGAAATAAAAAATTTCAGCAACAATTTTCAACAAAAACATTGACAAACGCGATGGTATTTGGATTGTTTGTGTTTGTGGCATTTGAAACATATCAATACGCTAGCAAGGAGGAACAAGTGCATAACAGCATAGGCCTCTGAAACTCCATTGGTCTATCAAGGGGTAACGAAATTTTTATTATCGGACACTGTTACTATAAATAGCACATTGGGGATTCCCTCTGTATCGTATATAGTAAGGGTTTATTTTTTTAGGTTTATTTTTCCGTTTTCTGTTAAATATTATCTCTGAAAGGGGACTAGGGTCAAATTTTCTTTGATTTCGTTGCACACCTTGTTTTACTATATACGATATAGAGGGAGTCACCAATGTGCTATTTATAGAAACAGAGTTGATGAAAATTTGAATATATATTCCGTGATATACAGGCGATGCACTAATGTGCCATAAGTGTTCGATGGTCGACCAAGGACAATTTTAATGTTCCGTGATAGACCAATAGAGCTTCAAAGGCCTGTGATTATAGTCACTGTCGGAACTTATTCTGTGGAGGATTAAGCCATATCCTACTAAATAACTAAAATGAAATTTTCAATTCGATTGTAAAAAACCCAAATATTGCTATTTCAAAGTCATGTTTTGGGGAAAAGTATCTCCTTATCGGGCAGTGTAGATCCAAGATCAGACTGCACGTTTTGCGCAATTTGGTCTTGATCTACACTGACCGCAAAAGGTAAGTGAATCGCGCCCAGCAGCCAAAGCCTTTACCACATGACAAAAATTTTGGACGTGACCAAAATGAAAGCATTTGCAGGCGACAGATTATTGGTTGTTGATTGTATGGTGTTTAACACCATTTTCAACGTTATTTCAGTTACATTCCGGTTGCCAGTGCACCTATCCATGCTCTCCTGGAGTTTCTTTTACAAGCACTCCGCATAATATTCTTTCAAAGCCACTGGCTGCTTTCTTACATAACCATCGTCCAAACAATGGTTAGCGGTGAGAGATGAATGAAGCCTGTCGCAATGACTATCATCAATACTCGGAAAGAAATTGGCCAAGCCGGGGAACGAACCAGCGACCCCTGTTCTCAAGTCCTGTAAGCTACCGACTGAGCTAGCGGGGTTCGTCAGACGAAAAAGTAAATGTAGCTCAAATGATGATCTCTCTCTGATTGGGCAGAAAACTTTTTGTGAAGAAAAAATGCTGGTTACCAGTATTTTCTCCCCTTTTTTCCATTTTTTCAAGCTTTTCTTATGGGTGGTCAAAACTCGGAATTGTGTGGTAAAGTGTTAACTTTTAACCAAACAATCCTGTTCTTAAGTTTCTGAAGAAGAAATGTGTTTGACAACATTGTGAGAACATTTTCTACTTTCCCAACAAATTTGTCTATCCTTTTAAAATAGCCGCTCTAATCCATTGACCACCCGTTATCTACAGTATATCATAAGATAAAACAATCAACCATCTACCGACAATGATATTAATAAGTTTGTTAATTGACAACACTCTTAACGCATATCATAGCCAGCAAACAACTACTTACCCCTCAACCTAAAAAAGAAACTGTTTTAGACTTAGGGCTCCCTGTTGAATCAGACAGTGTGTAAGAATTTCGAAATGCTTGTAATTTAGGGTAAACTATCATCGAATATGATGTTCAGACGACCATACTAGCCTAACTAAAACAAACAAGTTATTTATGAGGTATTTCGTTCAATCTCAATCAAGTCTAAATCTTTATTAAAACAAGTATTTCATTGTCCGTAGCCCCCAAAATTTGTATTTTGTGCGCATATCCTTGTGTAAATTAGATCAGTCATCTCTCTAAATGTTATACCGAGAATTCATCATCGACAGACAAATATGATTGAAATATTTTTTCCTTGAATTTATCGAGAGAAACAGTTATGACAGCAAAATCTCAGTCGTCTATCTGCTGTACTGTATATGTGTATACCGTGTTTGTTTGGGAGCCTATAGCAACAGTAACCAAGGAAGTTGGTTTATCTTATCGCTACGGATCCATGTACATGTATATAGCTTAGCGGATTAAGGTTACCGTGTGGGAAGAAAATAAACCAACTCAAGCAAAGCATGTAACTTCCTTAAAGTATTTAAATTCCTTTGCAAAATTCAGGGTCCGAATTAACCAACCGTTCTCAAGAACATTCTCAGTCTCATTCCCTACTGTTTTCTTAATTCGAAAGTAACAAAGCTCCTGATTGGCTGAACAAAATGGTTTGGCCAATCAGGAGTTGTGATACTTCCAAATTTAGAAAATTCCGGAGAATGAGACTGTGAGCAGTCTTAAGAATGACTGGTGGGTACGAAACCCAGATGGATTTACTTAAGTCTTTACTTAGACGACGGAAGTTCACACTATATTCAGTCTAAATTAAAGGCATTCGCCGACGACAAATTCGTTGTGGCTTCAATGATAGGACCAAGCGTGAAAAAGGAAGAAAATATTGTAGTAAAAGGAGAAAATGCTGGTAACCAGCATTTTCTCCTTTTTCCACAATGTTTTCTAAAACTACCTGCTCCAGTGTCGTTAAAATAATTGAGGGTATGGTTAAGGAATAAACGAAACATTAAATTTCCTTCTCGTATTTAATTCTTCTACAAACTAAAACTAGGACGACTTAACTCTCTGTCAAACGACAATTTTTTTTAGATTTTAGATAAAATTGACTCAAAAGTTAAAATTCATTTTTGAAAGGGTAGAAATCATTGCGGAAAAGGAGAAAATGCTGGTGTTGCATTTCTCACAATTGCTTGCAAAACCCTTCTTCCTCAGGGTCGTTAAAACTCAGGATTATGTGGTATAGGGTTAACTAAAAATAAACATTTATGAAAACAATTTTTTAAACTACAACAAAAATTACAGAAGGCTTTATCAGTAAAATCTAGCGCTTTGTCTCGATGTCAAGTGAAATACCTGTTGTAACTTTATACGATATTGCTGGGTAACGTTTGTGTTGTGATAATAAAAATAGATCGACGTGCAGTTAAGATTCGATATCAAATGATGAAAAAAATTTAAACTGTAAAACTTTAAAGTAATCTTTGTTTTCATTTAGATAACATGGCTAAATGTCGTCCGACGACGCAGTTCTATGCCTGAATATATTATACAGAGTCTATTTGTTGTTTTTCCGGTGAAAGATCAAAATATATTTCATCGGGTGAACATCATTGGTAATGCGCAGCCACTCGTGAAAATATTACCAATGATGTTCACCCGATGAAATAAAGTTCGATCTTTCATCGAAAAAAAAAAATTCTATTAATGTTGTGCTTCTAACCCCTTTTTTCTTGTGGGGACTTTCGTCAAAATCCAAAAGTTATTTTCGGTAATTCCCCGTGGCTTAGCCCCTCAACATAAGAACAATTTACAATATTACGTAAAGCGCGAGAAATGTAGAGTAAACGCGCGTAAATTACGTCATATTTCCGTCTTGTTGAATGGCAAGCGCTATTTACCTAGGTAACTAGTGCGCGGAAATTACTGTTACCGCCTTCAATGGAAGAGTTAGAAAATATGGATCCATATTTTTTTTCCGGTCGTAACCATGAAATATCAAACCATGATCCACCATTATTTCTCGATAAACTATGGAAAAGCATGAAATAATGACGTTTGAGAAATCGATATAATTGACTGAGTAAATTTTAGTAGAATGGTTCTTCCCGGGGAAGCGTACACGAATCTTTTTTATTTTCCTTTTTTCAAAAACACAACTGTTTGACTTTTTTAAGGTCAAAATTAAGTTTTGGTCATTAGATTGAATATATTTTCCAGGGCTAACGCCATATTTAATACGTAAGAAATTCGATACCATCGTTACCAAAGCATGTATCGGACATTTTCATGACGTCAGTGGTGTAACGAATCAAGTACCTAGAACATCACAAGTTTTCTGTTTTTTAATGTCGCACAAGCAGAGATATTAAAAAAAAAACTTACAAGTGGTTAATTTGAGCTCCGAGTTCTTCTTATCGTACGTCTTGGACTGGCTTCCGGTCGACATTGAGGAACAGGTTTTACTTGGGTCAGGAATAATTAACGTACAGGTACAAAACGTCAGCACGCATTGTATTACCGAACTGAGGTCCTTTCAAAAATTAAAAGTATATTACTCAAACTTTGATAGGGATCAATTAGATATTTTAATATGGGTATATGTTACAGCAATGCAGTTTTGCATTTAAAACATTCATTTCCACAGGTGGTTTATTTCATAAGAGTGGCAATGTAACATATTGAAAAACCATACCTGATACATGCCACACATAATAACAATTACATATTGGCTAAATCTAACATGGTGATCCCTAGCAAATTTTGAGTAGTATAATTCAATAAACGAGATAAGAGAGCAAAGCTCAGAGACAAATTACATTCTGCCGGCAAGAAAGAAACAAAAAGGGATTTTTGAACGGCACGTAATTAGACCCTTTATCACACAAACCATGAGAAAGAAAGCTTTTGAAAACAATGTAGGAAAAGGAGAAAATGCTGCTAACCAGCATTTTCTCCTTTTCCCACATGGTTTTCTTTCCTTTCGATGAAGAATTCAAAATTCATTTGACAAACTTTTAATTTGTCGTCTGCAATTTCTTTCAAATTGGAAAAGCCTAAATTTTTCTCGTTTCGTAAAGAGTTGAAAGTAAGAATGCAAACAAATAGGTTGATCAGGCGAATCCATTAAAAGGGTATGAAAAAGAAAGGGTCAAGAATTTAAAACAAAATAACTTACTTTTAACTTCGTATGAGACCAACATCAAATTCAAAAAATATTTCAGTAATGATTCAATGTCATAAACTGCCTTATATGTAGTGTCAGCTTTGGAATATTTTTTCCTTATTACCGAAACAGGTAGTTAAATACCAAACAACAATCTGCGTGCACCCTTCATTCTTATACGAGTGAACGTGGTGACAGGGCTACAAATGTATAGTGCCCGACCGGGTGGCTCAGTGGTGAGCGTGTCGGACTCATGACCTGGTGGTTGTGACTTCGATACCCGGTTGAGGCGAACTTTCTTTCCGGTGTATTTTCGCCTCTCACCTCTGCTGAAGCATGTGAGAAAAGTAGTCGGTGGCTTTGGAAAGAAAGTTGTGTTAGTACTGGTGTGAGAAAGCCAGGAAACACATGTGCGTCACCGACCGCCATGATATGACCTTAGCTGTTAAAGTGGCGTTAAACCCCAATACAACCAACCAACCAACAAATGTATAGTGCTATGGCATTTCACCCCTAAATCAAACAGTCCCGTGGTTTAATAAACCTGAGAAAGAAGCTTTTTTGAAAATATTGAGGGAAAATATTCAGCCTATCGTAGGCTACTACCGTGGCATTTAACGCCTATATCAAACAGTCCCGTGGTTTAGTTACCCTAAGAAAGAAGCCTCCAGAAAACATCGAGGGAAATGGAGAAAATGCTGATAATCAGCATTTTCTCTTTTTCCCTCAATGTTTTCTACCCTTCTAGAGAATTCCGTTGTATTTGTACTATTTCCGAATTTGTCATCTGCAGATGCTAAATTTCAATTCTGAAGAATGTAGTATATGTTCTTTGGAAAAGGGCTTACTACGACCCTGATTACATCATAAAAACTTGAACACTAAATAAGAACCTTTTTCAGAAATCATCACAAGTTTCTTTTTTTTTCGGGGGATGGCGGGGGTTGGGGAAAGGAGTGGAAAGGGGGATGAATGGGTGACAATATTTTTTTCTTAAAGTTTTTTTTTAAGCCTGTACCAAAAAATCATATTTTTAAACGCTTCTGAAGACTAAAATGTATCTGTATAGTTTTTAATATATTGCATTTCAGCCGGCGAAAGACGCCGAGTATTGATATTTAGCGCTGAAAAATTAAGCCATAATTCATTGGGATAGTGCCTATCTTACAAAGATGTTTTCAAGTCATGTGCTTAAAAAAATATTTAAGGCGGTAAATATTTCTGGACAAAATATCAAAGATCGTTCATATGCACGAACAGGTAACATGTCATATTAGCAGGACGAAACTCACTCGGAGATTAGCAGGGGTCAAAGGTTATGTCGGTCTTCTTCCGTGTGAAATAACATTATCTCTGACATGTCACAAAGTTATGGATATTCTTGTTTTAATTAAGTTATGTTTCTGATTTAATTAAGTATGGTTACTATAGGAATAGAATGTTATTTTGGAATACCTGGGTGACAAAAAGTTGTACATCCACCGAAATATTTTTCCTTTATAGATATCATTTTAACTCTAAGGCTGCAAAGCGTGACTCACTGTCCTTTTGCGGACAGTGTAGATCAAGATCAGACTGCACAGAAGGTGTAGTCTGATCTTGGATCTACACCGTCCGATGAGGAGATATCTTTCACCCCAAAAATACTTTTGGAATAGCAAAATTTCGTTTATTTCTATCGGTTTGAAAGTTTCATGTTAGTTATTTTGCAGGGTAAGAATTAATCAAAGTATAGAGAGAGGAAAACGTCAGTTTAACTCTTTACCAAACGACAAAATTCTAGACTTGTCCAAACTGAAAGCATTTGCAGACTATGAATTAAATGTAGCTGAATTGATATAAATTGTCTGTGAAATTGTAGAAAACCTTGTGGGGACAAAGGAGAAAATGCTGGTTACCAGCATTTTCTCCTTTTCCCAAAAGGTTTTCAAAATGCTATTTTCTCAGCTCGTTAAAACTTGGAAAGAGTAAAGAGTTAAGAATTCAATAAGGAAGTAGTGAAAAAAAAAACGAAAGATGGAAAGAAAGAAAGAAAGAAAGAAAGAAAGAAAGAAAGAAAGAAGGAAAGAAAGAAAGGAAGAAAGAAGCATCACATCATCATCTGCGAGAGGCTTTGTGATTGACATTTTCAAAATAAAACTTCAAGAGTAAAAGAATAAAAAGGACATAATCATACAGAAAACCCAGATTTTCCATTCTTACTCTTATCCTCAGCTAAATAATTAAAATGAAATGCTCAGTTCGGTAGTAAAAACCCTAATATTTCTCTCTCAAAAATATGTTTTAGGGGAATAATGTCTCCTTCTCGGACAGTGTAGATCCAAGATCAGACTGCACATTCTGCGCAGTCTGATCTTGATATACACTGTCTGCAAAAGGTCAGTGAGTCGCGCTTAACAGCTTAAGAGTTCAGGAAGTTTCAATCCAAATATCGCGGAAACTTTTGGACAGTGTTGATCCAAGACCAGACTGCACGTGTTCTTCCATCTGATCTTGATCTTCACTGTCCACAAAAGCAACTAAATTCTTGTGAGGCATTAAGAGTGGAATATTTATCGAGCACACTTCTTACTCAAATTAGGTGCAAAATTGACATTGGTCTCGTAACCAGGAATTTATGTTTCGATGACGACGGAAGTTAAGTGCGAAATTATGACTGTCTTTAATTTCCTACAAATAAGATTATTTGATTTCACGTAGCCTACACGTTGTTGAGTATGCTATCTTTGAGACAGTGTGAAAAGGACAGAAAATGCATCTATGTTCCGTCATCACCAACTATTCCTTATTGCTTAACCCTTCACAACGCAATCCAAAGTTTTAACGACCCTGAGAAAGAAGACTTTTGAAAACATTGTGGGAAAAGGAGAAAATGCTGGTAACCAGCATTTTCTCCTTTTCCCACAATTTTTACTACCCTATTAAAGTCTATTTCTATCATTTGAGCATCGTCTAAATTGCTATCTGCAAGTGCTCTCAATTTGCACAAGTCTATATTCTACAAACTACTTGTGTTATGAAGGTTTAACTCAAAATTCTAAGGCTAGTCTACTGATTAACTGAGACGGAACTGTTTGGTTAAGACGTTTAGAGTTGACTTGAAAATAACAGGAGTAACAGCAGTCCCAGACATAGATAAAGGGGGCATTCCCAGTTTTACAGAGCCATTAGACTACCCCGCATAGCTTAAGTGGTTGAGCGTACGACTTGTAAAGATCAGGTCTTGGGTCGAGGGTGTGGGTTCGAGCCCCACGGCTGGCCATCTAATATAACTGATAGTTTTTCGGATGAGACGTTTAAACGAGGTCCCGTGTGACGGTGCTGTACACCGAGCACATTAAAGAACCAGGCGTAACTTAGGATGGGTTTCGTCCTGTATCTTGCACTATCTCCCGTGACAAAACTAAGTCTTCAGGGGGGGCGTCGTCCGTATGGACAACTGGTGGCGACGATAAATAAACGCAAATTCAATCAATACTATAGAGCCATTTGTGGTCAGTAATTAACTATGATCAATTATTATGTTTTGTCTGATTGAGGCAGTTCTGATAAATACGTTTATTATACTGCAAAGAAATTTCTCGTGATCTGATTCGATAATATGCCCCAAACATATATATCATGTACACTGGCAAAACCAACGTAAAAGCAGTTTTCCTTTCCGGAGCCCCGTATACATTACTACACTTTCAACACAACATCCAAAATGGAGGCGTCGATCAAGATTAACATCAAAATTATGCGCCAAAACTGCACGTTTTGCCAAGGTTTCAGTGACGTCAGTTCCCAGTGACGTCAGTTTTCATTGAATTGGGGCACTCAGAAGGGAAATTCTATTTCGTCAGCGTCCTTAATTTTTATAACCAAACAGGTAAAATTCGCTTAACCCACGTTGGAATAGTAAAACTTTGCAGTATAATAAATTCGTTGTACGGTCAGGTGCAAGTCCCCTGCCACCTGACCGTACAACTAATAATGTAAACAACATAACGAGGAGGTACAGGAAAGAGTGAATTACGATCTTATCTTGATCTCTACTCATCAACTTAAAAACTTACTGGAGAGGTCACCAGACCTCTCCAATAGTAGTGAGTTTAAAAGGCAGACTGCCACAGAATTTGCTGTCTAAATCCATTTTTCTTGCGAAATTGTTCTGATACACAGTCTGTTTCGTCATGGTTTTGTAAATAAAGCGAAATCAAAAAACCGAAACAGGAAATAGAAGTGGTTTAATTTTATATGACGAATATCAGAAAAGATTTGTTATATTAATTTGCCATGGCTGCAAATGACCTCTCAAATAATTGTAATTTTTCATTAAGTAATGAATCTAAGCAGAAGAAAAAATAAGAATTTCGTTAAAGAAGAGAAAGAAGACCGCTGGACAAGATCATGCCACTTGAAAACGCGGCAAGAAGGTCAAATGACCGTCATGTAAAGCATATGGGGTTTCTACGCGGCAGCTTTTTTACTTGTTTGTTTACATGTACCAAAATGTATTGAAATTAAAAGCCAATAAATTATTTGAAGACATTGATGCTGACCCCTCCTGGCTTCTTTTGTAAAGAAGCCAACTTGTCTTGATCTTAATTCGCCAACTTTCTTCTCTAAGTTTACATTTACTACAATTAATGTCCATGACAATGTACTTTTGCAATTTATATTTTGTGTTTATCTGTCATTTACTTGTAACGTTATAGGGCGCTAAAGAGTTACGCGCCCTTCAATTCAAAAAGAAACAGTTCATAACTCGTCACAACTCGGCCGATTCCGTACCTACATCCAACTTGATCACCGGATCACCAAAGGTTTGCCAAATGCAGCTTGATGTGATAGGTCCCTTTAGGTGTATGCACCTTGCTTTTCTCATATCATCGTGTTCTCAATTTGTCCTGGTCTCTTTTAATGCTTTAACACACTATCCCGAGTTCGAACGACCCGGGGAGAGAAGCGTTTTGAAAGCATTGTTTGAAATAGATAAAATGCTTGTTGCCAACATTTTCTCCTTTTCCTACAATGTTTTTTACCGTATCAAAGATAGAGTCCATCATTTGAGCCACTTTTGAACTGTCATCTGCAAATGCTTTCAATCTGGACACGTCTACACTTTTGTCTCGTGGTAAAATGTAAACCCATATGAGAATTTGTCATATATAATCATTTAATTAGCATTTTGGCAGCCATATCAATGAATTGGACTTCTCTAGCTGGTAAAAAACACATAAATACATTCACCCCTATCCTGGTAAATAAGTGAACAGAAACTTTCAAACTGACAGTAAAAACCAAAATTTTGCTGTTTCAAAGGAATTTGAGAGGAAAAGATATCTACTAATCGGACAGTGTAGATCCATGATCAGACTGCACGTTCTGTGCAGTCTGATCTTGGATCTACACTGTCCGCAAAAGGTCAGTGAGTCGCGCCTAGAAACCTAAGGGTTAAAAAACACATTGTGACTGTCACATCTGGAATATTTTTGATGACCTGTGCATATCAAATCGCGACAATTTTTGCTCTAAATGTATTTTCGGGTACTAACACGCAAACACAGAGTAATGCATCCATTCCTTTTGTAGTTTATCATTTAGCAGACGGCAAAATTGTAGACTTGTGCAAATTAAAAGCATCTGCAGACGACAAATATAGTTTACTAAATAATTGTATTTGTTTCAAATTCAGTAGAAAACATTGTAGGAAAAGGAGAAAAGGCTGGTAACCAGCATTTTCTCCATTTCCTACGATGTTTTAAAAAGTTTCTTTTACCCTCAGGTTCATTGAAATTTGGGAGTGTTTAGTAAAATGGTTAGAAATGCGTTGACACGGAATGGAATGTAGACTTGTCCAAATTGTAAGCAACTACACATGACAAATATGATTTAAATGATGGAATTTGTTTCAGAATTTGTAGAAAACATTGTAGAAAAAGGAGAAAATGCCGTTTACCAGCATTTTCTCCTTTTCCTACAACGTTTTCAAAGGCTTCTTTTTCCATCAGGTTCGTTGAAATGTTGAATTCTTTTGGTGAATGGTTAAAAATGCGCTGACACGGAATGGAATGCAAACGTGCAAAATGTGTTCTTTAATCGTGCAGCACAGCTTTTGGTGTCTAGGTGGCTATTATTTAATTTTTTCTCCAAAAAAATTGCCTACGTTTCAAAATTTTCAAAATTACTTCATCGTGCATGGATAACTCTTTTTAAATTGTGACCTGCTGACACAAATGTGCATCATGCACACGACTGTGTGAGAGTATTTTTGTCAAATATGCACGAGTGGGAAACAGTGAAATGACCCTTGATGAAAAACATTTTAGCGGCGCTCTAGGTAAAAGGGATTTAATATATTTTCGTAATTAAATTTGCTGAATCATGTGGTAGAATAGTCCTTTGACTTGCAGGAACTTTTTTCAATAAGAAAACGTTTCACGGACTGCGCAGCCTGATATGGTCGATACTTGTTTGCAGGTGCATTAATTACCCTTTTCCATGATTGATTGAATTTGCGTTTATTTATCGTCGCCACCGGTTGCCCATATGGGCGACGCCCCCTGAAGGCTGTTAGTATTGTTACGGGGGATAGTGCAGATACAGGACGAAACCCATCTTAAGTTACGCTTGGTTCTTTAACGTGCTCGGTGTATAGCACCGTCACACGGGACCTCGGTTTAACGTCTCATCCGAAAGACTATTAGTAATTTTAGATGGCCAGCCGTGGGGATCGAACCCACACCCTCAAGTGACTCGAAACATCACGTTCACGAGTCCTACGCTCTACCTATTGAGCAATGCGGGCTGGTCACCCTTTTCCAAGACACTACATCATAAATGATTCTCTGGCAGCACCAACAACAAGATTTTGAAATGACAGCCATGACGAATAAACCATTTTTTTTTTTTAAAGAATATATGAATTTAAAATTCGATTTGGCAGCAACCTTGACCCTAAAGAAAAGTAGGTCATGGTTGTAACTAATACATTGACCAGTCTTACAGTTCAATAAAGAATGATTGGTAAATCCTGTTTCTTCATTCTTATATGCTTTCATGATGTTTCATTCTGGAACAAACATGAAACAGAAAACTTTGTGAGTATCCGTGTAAAACATGAAATATCAATTATTTCTAAGCTTTACTAAACCAAAATATAAAAACATTGTGAAAAAAATGCTTGATTTTTTAAGTCGTTGCGAGGAGGTAATGAGTTAACTGTGTCTTTCTTCAAAATGGATGAAAACACCATAGTAAACGGAGTAAATACTGGTAACCAGCATAGTTTTTCTATACCCACAGTGATTTTAAAGGTTTTCTTTCATAGGATCATTCAACGGAGAAAATACTTTTAACCATCATTTTCTTGTTACGATGATTTGAAAGGTTTTCTTACTTAGGGTCATTATATGGAGAAAATGCTTGTAACCAGCATTTTCTTCTATTATCCCAATGATTTTAAATGTTTCCTTCCTTAAGATCGACGTCATTAAAGGACCAGCAAAGGCCAAAATATCAAAGCTAGTGTCATAATACATTTAAATTTAAATCATAGCATTTAAAAGAATGAAAAATATTGTGGAGATGACAGTCTGTTATCTGGCAGAAAAAAATAATTTTAAAATCAAGCAAAAAAGTAAACAAAAGACAAAGCTACCTGGCAGGTTTTAACCTAGTTTTGAAATTAATTTCTCTGTCAGCAACTAACACTTTGACCGACCGTACAATGACAGATTCATAATCATCCTCATAATCATTTCCATACTTTTAAATGGTATGATATGAATTTAAATGCATTTAAACACCCGCTTTGTTTACTTCTGGGCTTTATTGTTACTTTAATAAACGAGGTTGTTTGTGGAAGAATTAAAGGTAGATACATGTATTAGTTTGTATAGAGGAACGCCTAATTGGCTAAAACCTGCAAACGTGCAACGAATTGCATGGTACATCCACAGACAAAATGCCTCTTTGTATGGAAAACATGCAATATGCAATTACGGAATACATGATGAAAGTGATGAGCATTTTTTGCACATTCAGTAAAAGTTATAAATAGTAACAGAGGCCACCTAGGTCGAGTGCACGCGATTACCCCCGGAATGACCTGGGTCGTCTGCCGAGTATTGGGTTTCGTCTGGGCTCTAATCAAGCGATATGAACCACCATGCGACTGTTTTCCCTCTTTTCTTTGCTACCTTTTTTTTCGGGTGAATCTTTTCAACGTCGTTTTTTATCATTTAAAGGGGCCATGCTCTGTGAAAAGGGGGTTTAATGAATCTGCGAAAAGTATCGACCCAGGTAAGCCTGCGCAGTTCGCGCAGGCTTACCTGAGCCGAAACTTTTCGCTATCAGTCAATTTTCTGTACATCCAAGGACCAGACTACCTCATGACTATGTCGTTTGTTGAACGAAGTGGCTATTATGGATCCATAATTATTTGATGGCTTAATTGGTACCATGGATCCTGTAGGTGCATTAAGCCCCCTTTTTGCCAGAGCATGGCTGTTTTACTTCCTTACTAGAATACAAAATGTTGGACTCTTTAAAAATTGAAAGCATTTGCATATGGCAAATAGAATGTATAGTAATGGAGTTTGTCCTTGAAAGGCTACAAAATATTACGGCAATAGGGGGAAATGCAGATTACAAGCATCTTTAGCTCGGCTGTTTTTCTCAGAATACGAGTTATTGACATAACCCTGGCGTCGTCGTTGTCACCTGCGTCGTCATACAAAAACTTTGAAATTTTGTAATATCTCTGTTATTACTCGAAGATATATACTTCAAACTTGGACAAGTTGTTAACTATCAAAAGGGAAAAGTCATGCAATAGGGGCAGGTAACCATCAAAATATTTTGACACATTTATTCCCCTTTTTGGACTTGGAATTTTCACTGTAAATCAAGCACTTGGTACCGAGCGCTGGCACCCGCATGCTTTGCTCTTGTTTTCATTTCCCATCGTGTTTTTATGGCCATAGTTTGTTAGAATACGCTAAGTGTTAAACATTAGAATGCTTCAAAAATTAATACCGTAAGAATAGACCTCACTCTTGTAAGCCGATGTTGCTTTCGCCGGTCTGTTAAAACATTACGCAGTTATACAGAACTAAGGTCAAATAATAGACTATACTGTTCGATACTGATCTACACAATCTTCCACTGGTAAAGCTTCCAAAGTTATCCAAAGTACTATATATAGAGGATATTTGTTTTTTACGGTGAAAGATCGAAATTTATTTCATCGAGTGAACATCATCGGTAATATTTTCACGAGTGGCTGCTGCGCCACTCGTGAAAATATTACCGATGATGTTCACTCGATGAAATAAATTTCGATCTTTCAGCGTAAAAAAAAAATATTCTATTTATTTTATGCTTTTCACCCTTTCTTGGGGGAACTTAATCAAAATCCAGTACAGTTATATTCGGTTATTCCCCGTGGCGTACCCCTTCCGCATAGCAACGTATTACAATATTACGTCAAGCGCGAGAAATGTAAGGTAAATTACGTCATATTTCCATCTGGTTGTGAGGCACGCGCATTTTACCTAGGTAACTAGTGCGCGGGAACAACTGTTTCGGCGTTCAATTGAAGAGTTAGAATATAAAAATCGGTATTTTCACTGGTCGTAACCATGAAATATCGAAAAATATTTCACCGATATTTCTCGATAACCTACCGGAAAGCATAAAATAAAACCTTTTACCTAAAAACCTCGTGTAGTACAATCGTGAATAAGAGGAATTTTAAAAACATTATGGGAAAAGGATTAAATGGGAAAAGGATAAAATTTTAAAATCATTTTTCTCTTTTTTTACCATGTTTTCTACTTTTTTAAGACAAATCCCATGTGTTGGGTCCCATTTTATCCTTCACCTGCTAAATAAGTGAAATGAAACTCACAAGCCAAAAGTTAAAAAAAAACGAAGTTTTGCTATTTTAAATGTATTTTAAGGAAAAAAAAAATCTCCTTATCGGACAGCGTAGATCCAATATCAGACTGCACGTTCTGTGCGGTCTGATCTTGATCTACACTGTCCGCAAAAGGTCCTTGTGTCTCGCTTAGCAGACTAAGTGTTAAGACTCTATTCATCATTGCACACCTCATTTACTGTGCAGTCAAAAATTATGACATGTTTTGTGAATGAGGCATTTTTTAACGAATTGTCCATTAGTTGTTTTAATGAATAATGGCGAGTTCTGCTTGGCTGATTTTTTTTTTCATAGCTCCATGAAAGAAAAAAATCCTGCAGTGCCGGAACTACTTTTGCGTTCAAATTAAGAATAGGGCACCCTAATAGGATTCGTGTAACAACGCCTTTCATCGCAGAAAAAACGTACGGATTCGGCTAAGACTCGGGTAATCCGTAATCGATCGGCCGATAGACGCTGGTTCCCCGAATCGATTACGGATTACCCGAGTCTTAGCCGAATCCGTACGATTTTGGCGATGAAAGACAATGTTACACGAATCCCATTGGGTGCCCTATCCTTAATGTAAACAAATATGTAGATCTATACCAGATTTCATTTTTTTTTTTTGTTTCATAGATCTATCGAGGCAGAAGTTCAATTGCTAGATCTAGCTAAGTTTATTTTCTATGAATATCATAGATCTAAACTGAAATAAAATATCCAACAAATTCATAAAGTCTAGAAGAACACTTAAAACTCACTGTTAGTTTACTGGGTACGAATTATCTAATTTTCAACTTACTTCCAGCGTATTAAATTTCTAACAATTTCTAACAATAGATCTGCAATTTTCCATGCTATGATGACGTCATGAATTACACATTTTGACTTCATGAACAAGTTATTGTACCAAGCTATGACATACCAAAGAAAAGCAGAACTTTAATATTGGATTTACAAGGAAAAAATGCAGTTAGTAACGTTATCATTTATGTCCGTATTTGTTGTCTGTGATATCGCGGTTTCATACAAAAGTTTGATTAGGTTATTATTTTTTTTTCATACCTCCATGAAAACAAAAAAATATATATATTTCTCTTTATTCCTTAAATGAATTGAACAGCGGTGCTAATACCTTAAAGTCACAGTAAAGTCCAAATGTAAAAAGGCCTATTTATGAAATAAAAGTAAATTTCATTTTTACCATGTAAAAATATGGCGATTATTATGACTTTCACGATATGTAAAGGTGCAGTTCGTAAAAGTTCCAGTCAATGGCAGAAAATAGAATTTTGAAACTAGAACAGATCTACCATATCGCATTATCTGTTTGTTTACATCGATGATCGCCGACGATTAGCCGACTTTTCGTCGTAAATCTCCGCAGTGACGTAATAGTGACGTAAACACCACGTGATAATTCAATGCGTCGAAAAAAAACTTTCATTCACTTGATCGTTTTGTCCCCATTCTAGGCTTGAAAAACTAAGTTTATCGACATTGTGAACAGAAAAGACGACACAGGCTGATCGTCGCTTATTCATTTATCATCAATACAGGAAGAGTTTACTTCATCGAAATAAGAAAGCAGGTTCAGAATGAGCAATCTTACTCTCCGATAACATAATATTGGAAGTGTACACAATAGTCCTGTGTACTACGTCATAGCACTAATGAGATGCAATGTTATCACGTGACGTTCTCGAAAGACCTAGTTCGAATATACACGAACGATAACGAAGGTTGTCTCGATCAATGGCGTCCGTGAAATCGACGGGCTTCTCCATGCATTTTCGCTCACGTATATTATAGCAACCAATGCAGTAACTGACACGTTCGAGTTTTCTCCGATCTTATATACATGTATGTGTGTTGTGATGGGTTATCCGTTATATTTTCGCGTTATAAACGGTGAAAATTACCTATTTTTTGGACTTTACTAGGGCTTTAAGCAACCTTCGAAACATTTGACTACAACTACTTTCTGTTCAATAAATGGCCTTTGAATTATTGTCAAGCAACAAGATTTAAGCTCAAATTACAAAACTACCGGTTTAAAAGAGGTGGATAAAACAAGTAAAATCTATCTGAAAAGATTTGCAGCGTATGTCGAAGAAAAAAAAAAGCACTACGGTCCGTATTTACCGACCATTCTTAAGAATTTTCTTAGTCTAATTCTAGGTTTAGAAAGAATCACAACTTCTGATTGGCTAAACCATTTGGTTTAGCCAATCAGAAGTTGTGTTACTTTTAAATTTAGAAAACTCTTGAGAATAAGACCAAGAGTGCTCTCAAGAATGGTTGGGGAATACGGGCCCTGCTGATTGCCAACCAGTTGAAACAACCAGGATGTTACGATAAAGTACAAGTAACAAATTCATAATTACCTGATATTTTCCGGTCATCGGGTCTTTTTGTAGCCTCATTATCACTTACTGCCTGCATATCTGGTCGCATGTAGCTGGTCCTGGTCTCTTCGTGTTTCAGGCCACACTGGGCTTGTCTGTGGGATGCTTGTGCTGTAAAATAATGTAATGATAATAGTTTAGGTAAAAAGGGCCCCTTTGCCTTTAGGCTGATCACATAGCTTATCGGTAACTAAGTTTGATGACCATTTCTTGATGTCTTTTTAAACAGTAAACATGCATTTGTTTTTTCTGAATACTGAATTTCCATCATAACAGTAACATTATTACAGTACCTTAGGAGGGTTTGGCGCCATGTTACAATCACCATGAGCGATGTAAGAAATATTTGCGAACGGCATAGATCAAGATCAAACTGCAGAGAACTTTTAGGATGATCTTGCATATATGCCTTCCACTTCTTTATTTATATATTGTCCATAAAGTAATTTTCATTTGCAGTAGAAATGCATAGCTTGCAGTCTTTTAAAAGTACACTTATTAATTTCACGACGCCTCCGCAGTAAAAAAAAAAAAATGTTGTGAAAATATGATAGTTTTCTTTTCATATAATTTCTATGACAGTCTTTTTTATTTTCTTCTGAAGTCTGTAATTTAGTTGATTGATCAATATGAGGAAATTGGTTATTAGAGGCCACGTCGTTTTTGTTTGAACATCGCAAAACGATTAGTGATATCGGGTGTGGGCAATCTTAACACCCAGGGTAGTTTAGGGTGGTTGTCCTATAGATAGCCACAGAAACCGCTGATAATAATAGATATTAGCTAGGCTCTGTGAAAAGGGGGTTTAATGAATCTGCAAAATGTTTCGACCCAGGTCAGCCTGCGCAGTCCGCGCAGGCTGACCTGGTTCGAAACATTTTGCTATTCGTCAATCTTCTGCAAGTCAAAGGACCATTCTACCTCAAACATCAGTTGGTTCTTAGACAAAATGGGTTTATGGATACATAATTATGTGATGACTCATTTGATTCGATGCTTCACGGAGATGCATTAAGCCCCCTTTGACCAGAGCGCGGTTCATGTGAGTCGAAAACCTCAAGATAATGTTTATATCCTGATTTGTTTGTTTTGTTTGTTTGTCTCTTTTTTTTTTGTTTATTTTTGATTTATTTGTGTGGCTATGTTTTAAACCGCATTCAATAGAACTTAAGCCATATAATAGGGATATCCAGAGAGTTAGCTGAAGGTTGTTTTTTCCTTAATTTGAACTCTATCTTTTTTTTCCCTTGCAATGGTCATTTATGCGTGTGTTTTATGTGTACGTGTGTCTCTTTGCATGTGTGAGCGAGGTCTTTTTTCCCCCTTTTTCCACCCTTTTCTCTAACTCAACTCATATTTGACTTGTGTTTTGTTTCTTGTTTTGCTTATTCCATGTTATATGTTTTTCTGATACCTGGAAGAAACAAAAGTTTATGTCTGTCTGTCTTATGTCTGATAGCTCGCCTATTCATATCTTTCATTGGTCTCAACAAAACTAAGCAATGGCAGTACAGTGCCCAAGGACATTTGAACGTGACTAGCATAGCCAGTGAGGGGCGGGGGGGGAAAGGGTCGAAACAGGATCTTGATTATAAATCAGAACAGAACAGGTTATAATTCACACGCCTTAATTCTTTCCATACCATTGACGACGCCAGAAACTTTTGTGGACAGTGTAGATCAAGATCAGACTGCACAGAATGTGCAGTCTGATTTCTGATCTACACCGTCCACTGCTTTATTCTGGATAATGACTCAACTGTCTCTTGATCTTGCACCAAAACTGTATTTGTAGACTGAGAAAATTAAATTTATTTATTCAGTAATGAAAGAATTAATGATTGGACCACGCAAGGTTCCTACAAAAACCGCTGGTTTGCAAATGGTCTGCAACATGCGAAAAGTGTCGTCTCGGATCAGCCTGCGCAGTCCGCGTAGGCTAATCCGAGACGGTACTTTACGTCAACATTACATTTTGTCCTATAGTAGACTTGCGTGAAATAGAAAATCACACTCGATCGGAAAGTGTCGTCTCGGATCAGCCTGCGCAGACTGTGCAGGCTGATCCAGGACGACACTTTACGCAAATGTCCGAGTGCCTCTTTTCGTGTGTTGCATGCCATTAATATGGGTGGAAGGTAGGATATCCGTGTCTGACAGGATATAATTAACTTATTACCGGGTATTTTTTGTCCGATTAAATTTTTTATCTTGTTTTAAATGTCCTCAACATGACTTTACATGGATTTCTGCCTAACATTGATAGCAGAGATAATGAAGGAAAGCACTGACGAACATCAAAAAAAACTAGATGATCAGTCTAAAATGGGGCGACTCTCTGGAAAAGCATGGTTCAATGCGTCTTCGTTTTGCATTGGACCAAGCAAATAGTTGCATAAAATTGATTAATTTTGTCTAAAAACCGGCTGAATCATGAATTTGATTGGTCCTTTGACAAGCAGAAAATTAATCAATTGCAAAAACTTTCGACGCAGGTCTGCCATTAGTCGATACATTTTGCAGATCAGCATTAAACAACTTTTTTTTTTACATAGCAAGACTTACATGAATTCGGGGAGGTGAAAAAAATGCAAAGTAATGTTTCAAGGGTGTAAGCCGAACTATCTACATGTATTTGTGTTTGACATTACTGATAAATTATGTTGCGGATGTTGTTGTAGACGAATCGTTGTAATTGTTAAAGTTGCAACTTTTAGTTTAACAACAATGAGTACAAAGGATGCAATGAAGTTAAAGCCTGGTTTTATTGGACAATACGAACAAAAACAAAGCCATAATATAATGGCCTGCAACATGCGAAAAGGGGCATTCAGACATTTGCGTAAAGCGTCGTCCCGGATCAGTCCGCGCAGGCTGATCCGAAACGACACTTTCCGTTTTTAGATTATTTTCTGTTTTACACAAGTCTACTGTAGGACGAAATCCAATGAAGTCGTAAAGTGCCGTCTCGGATAAGCCTGCGCGGAGTGCGCAGGCTGATCCGAGACGACAGTTTACGCACATGTCCGAATGTCCCTTTTCGCGTGTTACAGGCCAATTATATCAACAATATAACCAAGGTACATGTGTGAGCAAAGTACAGTGCGTGTCTGGACATCACAACTTTACATTCGAAGACAAGATTTAAAAAAAAAAAAACCGAGTTGCAACTTATAACCTATGTATTAACTATTCAAAGCAAGCACAAGGGGAAGATTTAACCTTAAAAAGAAAATGTGTTTCACGACGCGAAAAAAAGGGACTGTAATTATGATTTTTTAATTTTTAATTCTATCTTTAATTTGATTTTTAATTGAAGTCACGAGTAAATTGATTACATTTTTTTTTTTTCTTAATTTTCAACATTATTTTCTGTATCTTTTTTTAAAGACAGTCATAAGGTAAACGTCTTTATATGATTGATTTTAGAACATGTTTTGACGTCAGTGACAAAGTCCAGAGACAAAAGGTTGTTTTAACATTTCGGCTGTACAGTCTGTATTTGAAGCAAAGTATTTGAAGCAAAGAAGCAAAGTACATAGGGACTATTTGAAGTTGTAAAAGAATTGATTTAAGAAAATGTACGAACGAATGTCTTGACTTAAAATCGTTTTATTTGTATTTCCCACTCAATCAAGATAATATGGGGTTGTTTCATAGTCCAGCCTCTTTTTTTATTTGGTAATACGACCAAGGGATAGAGTATGGTTTTGACGCTGTCACTTATTTTTTTCTTCCCAATTTAGAAACAAACAGTGCGAATAAATCAGGATGTCATGAAATAATAACTTAATTTTTTATAAGTCATGCTCTTTGAAAAGGAAGGCTTGATGCATGTGAAAAAGTTTGTTATTGGTGGTGTTTTCTCTTTTTAAAAGTAAATGTTTTTATACTTTATTTATTTTGTTTCTTAAGTTAAGACTTCCTTATGGTTTCCTGGTATTCAAACCTGCTCTGTACGTGGAAATTTTATATCTGCCATAATCCTTCCAAAAGGGGTCCGTTGCAAAACGAGAAAAACTGTAAATATTGTGGTCAAAATTATAAAAAAAATTTAAGACGCATCTGTAAATAAAAATTCAATATTTCAAGACTCTAGAATTATAACAAGGAATTTCCGCTACTGTGCATTAGTAAATGACCAGTGAAATGACAAAATCACCATCACATGGGACAAACCTCATACAACATTCCATTGGCTAACAAAGTTGCCCGATTTTGATGTCTAAATATGGTCAATGACAGGGAGTGTATTATCTATGTGGCAAGATTGCTCACCCAATTTGAATTGCTTCCGTATTTCATTCTGAAACCACATCACCATAGCAGTCGACATGTGTTGACCAGAAAGGGGTTAGAATTAATTCTTTACCAAACAACAAAATTTTAGCCCCGTCCAAATTTAAAACCTTATGCAGAAGACAAATTACATGCGGATCAAAAATGTGATTTGTCTTTAAATAGACAGATGGAAAGGGATAAAAAGCCGGTTACTAGCATTGTCCCATTTTCCAAATTGTTTTCAAAATCATTTTTAAGGTCGTAAAAACATGTAATTGTTTGGTAAAGTAGATCTGCACGGAGGGATAGGTTAAGGATGGGGTCTACATTATGTTATGTGGCTCTCTTTGACTACATCAATATTGAATATAGTATTGAATATCATATTTTATTTCATGCTTTCCGGTGGGTTATCGAGAAATAACGGTGAAATATTTTTCGATATTTCATGGTTACGGCCAGTGAAAATACCGATTTCTATATTTTAACTCTTCAATTGAAGGCGGAAAACAGTTGTTCCCGCGCACTAGTTACCTAGGTAAAATGCGCGTGCCTCACAACCAGATGAAAATATGACGTTATTTACCGTATATTTCTCGCGCTTGACGTAATATTGTAACGCGTTGCTATGCGGAGGGGGTACCCCACAGGGAATAACCGAAAAGAACTGTACTGGATTTTGATTAAGTTCCCCCCAGAAATGGTTAAAAGCATGAAATAAATAGAATATTTGTTTTTTTCGGTGAAAGATCGAAATTTATTTCATCGAATGAACATCATCGGTAATATTTTCACTCGTGGCTGCACCTCTCGTGAAAACATTACCGATGATATTTCTCGCGCTTGACGTAATATTGTAACGCGTTGCTATGCGGAGGGGGTACCCCACGAGGAATAACCGAAAAGAACTGTACTGGATTTTGATTAAGTTCCCCCCAGAAAGGGTTAAAAGCATGAAATAAATAGAATATTTGTTTTTTTCGGTGAAAGATCGAAATTTATTTCATCGAATGAACATCATCGGTAATATTTTCACTCGTGGCTGCACCTCTCGTGAAAACATTACCGATGATGTTCACTCGATGAAATAAATTTCGATCTTTCACCGTAAAAAAACCAAATATCGTCTTTAAATTCAATGTTGATGTAACTAATCTTTAGTGAAAAGGCCACCTATTAAGTAAGGAAAATATATCCGAAGATTCTACAAATGATATTTTTTTCCCACTGATTACAACTTAGTAGACAATGAAGATCTTTTTATTAAAAAAAAACATATCCACTATAATTTGTTTATTTATACTATATTCAACCATCTTGACGTAGGAACTCACGTGATTCCACGTATCAGCAAATCTGCATTCGGCAGACCTCCGAAGATACGTTGACCGAATCCCTCAGCTGTATTAAGATGGATGATATGCATCTACACGGTACACTTCTTCGCCGGAAATACCGTTCTTTAGCCCTTTACCAGACGACAAAATTTTATCCTTGAAATTGAAAGCATTTGCAGACGACAATTTGAATGAGGCTCAAATGGATCAATTTTTCTTTGATAGGGAAGAAAACATTGTGGGAAAAGGAGAAAATGCTGGTATCCAGCATTTTCTCTTTTTCCCACAATGTTTTCAAAAGGCTTCTCTCCCAGGGTCGTTAAATGTCGGCAATGTGTGGTAAAGGCTTAAATTGTAACACTCCAAATAGAAAAGGAAAAAAAAAATTGTCACAATTTTCTATCGGAATCTTTCTAAATACATTTCCGTTGACGAACAGTTTATACATTCATATTTTAATTGGGTCTATCAATTCCGTTGGCATTTTTCAGCGACAGGTTGATAGATGTGAATAACTTCACCTTGGCCATTGTTGCCGTTGCGTATCAATCTACATGGGTGCCACCAATTTCAAGACCACGTGACTGGCAGTATTTCAAAACCTCTTTGATACGGACGAGATTAATTGTTATTACGAAATCGGCCAAACTGTGACAAGTGTGCAAAACTGTATAGCAATGTTATTGCAAATTAATTGGGATCAGATGAAAAAAGTGGTGGTTAAACCTGGCAATCCCAGTGAAAAAAGATCGACCATACAACAGAACAAAATATGCAAACAATGAGGAAGAAATAAATTTATACCCGTGACTTTTTTCATTTATAAAAAAAAGGATGAAAAAAAGCGAGCTTAAGTTCCAGATTTTGTAATCTGATTCGTGCTACCGACCTATCCTTTTCCATTTATAAATTAGCCATGCTCTGTGAAAAGAGGCTTTAATGCATCTGCAAAAAGTTTGGCCCAGGTCAGTCAACACAGGTTGACCTGAGCCGAAACCTTTTGCTTTTTGCTTTTTAGTAATTTTTCTGCATGTAAAAGGACCATTCTACCTCGGGTTTCAGTCGGTTGTTATGGATCCATGATTATGACTGTGTATTTGTATAGAGCATCACGAAGACGCAGTAAACCCCGTTTTGCTAGAGTGTTACTCAAATACTATTGTTTTGTGCAAACAAATTTTGCGTCCGTATTGACCAATCATTCTCAAGAACGTTCCTTGTCTTATTCTCCAAAATTTTCTATATTTGAAAGTAAAACAACTTCTGATTGGCTAAAACCAAATGGTTTAGCCAATCAGAAGTTTGTTACTTTCAAATATAGAAAATCCTGAAGAATAAGATAAAGAACACTCTTATATAAGAATCGTTGGTGAGTATGGAAACCTGGACTCCAATAGGACTGTCTACTTTGTACCATCTGCTGGATCTCCTGTGATGGAGCCAGAATTTTAGTCAAGATGAAGACCGTTCAGAAGGATAAGTGTACTTCGGCGTGTTTTTTTTTCCCGGAAAGAGCCTTGACGTTATTTATAGGCCATGCCTAGCCAGACATGGATGCCTGATCTGTGTCTTTGGTTATGCATAATGAAATTGAAATTTTAGATCAGTAAAATAAGTCCTTTTCATTGCAATTTCAAGCATGTTTTGTGCCAGAGAATTCTGACACAATATCCATATCGGTCATTTTAAATCTATGACCACACTGCACTTTGTTTGCTATCTGTGCCCGTGTTCACCAATCATTCTGAATAGTCCTATACTAAAAATATATAGGAGTACTAATTCAGATTGGCTTCACATTTCGTGTAGCGAAATCGGTTGTGTTCTAGGGAAATTTAGCCAATCGATAATTAGGATTTTACATTTTTATTCTTAGCTGGGGAATACGGCTTTTGGCTTTAAGTTAATAGTATCCTCAAAACACCAAATCGATACATATCGTCTATGGCTTGAAAGTGCTATCTGTAACAGTCGTAGGGAAAGGTGTAAGTGTTTTTCTAGAATGCCAAGTTTAATTTGACATTTTATTTCCCCGATATAAGTCTTGGGTTAAACCTAACAGATAACTAAGAACGAACACCAACGTCTCAGAAAAGTATCGTGATTTCGATTTTTCAAAGATAAATGGTAACAAAAGCATAATTCAAAGCCTCAACCTAAAGGTAAAACGCTGCGTGTAGGTACATGTGCGGGTATGTTCTGGGGCTTTCCAAATAATTTGTTCCTAACAACAATATTTGAGATTCATCCGTACGCAAAGCATTTGCAGTCGAGTAAATGAATGTGGATGAAAGATGGGATTTTCATATGGAACTTTCAAAGGGCGAAATAGATGGTTGGGAAAAGAGAAAAATGCTAAGTACTGTCATTTTTCCATTTTCTGAAATGTTTTCGAAAGCCTTTTCCCTCAGGGTAGTAAAATCAGTAACTGCTTCATAAAGGACAATGTAGATGGGTGTAAATAGTCTCTTTTTGCTTGCTAGAGTAGGTTTCTAGTTTCCTAAAGCCAAGTATTCTCCTAGTCACATTATCTTCCGCTATGTGGCATTTTTCAAATACAGACCCATCTGATTTGGGCATTCTGGGTACAAAACCGGACTACTTTTCAAAACGACAACCGTTACTTAGAATTTCAAAAAAATATAAACGTTTATTTAATAAAACGCTACCAGGTACGATTCATTCAGCTATGGTTAGAGCTAGAATGTAACCTATGCACCATTCAGCCCCAAACAGCCCCTACAGGCTTGGGTAATAGCTTCGGTATAAGCCCAGACACTTCTTGTTGATAAGTCTGGAAAAAAAAAAAAAACCCTGCACGAATCCTGGTTTCCCTAAAGTCTATTTTTAGGAACTGTATTCAAAGATGTGCAGGAAAACATTGGTATTTGTAAAAACTATTTTTCCGGTTTGAAATAATTAGATTTTTAGGAAATTTTGAGCGGAAAACAGGCTAGATTTTTCAACAGAGGTATTGTTTATGGCCATTTTCTCCATTGCTGAGTTTTAGTTAACACACCGCGTATTAATATCTATCCTGTACATGATAGTGATGCGTCATAGCAGACAGGTCGAATCTTCGAAGAATCTGACAGGCGCGGACAACGCTCCTAGCCAACCTGGTACGACATGTGACAAGTTTGTTTCGTGTTGGATGCTAGATTGGCTTTGCTTTTAGCAGCATTTTCCCTTTAAAAGGCAATGCCTTCTTTCGAGTATCCGTTTGAAATGTTTTCCTCAAATCAGGTTAATCGTTCCTCTCACCTTCCACTGTTGTAGAAATGCCATACGAGAAAAATACCACATTGACTGTTGTTGTAGCTATTGCCCGCTTGTCAGTAAATATGAACCACTAAAAAGGACCGCAAAATTTGACATCAGCCGAAAATTAACGCATTTTGCGGGCGAAAAGTAATATGTGTTCAAACGATGAGAATTGTATTTGAAAGGGTATAAAACTTTTTTGCGGATAAGGATAAATTACTGGTAAAATTGCAGTATTCTCCTGATCGAGGGGAGGGGGGGGAGGGGGGGGAGGGGGAGGGCGTCGTGTCAGATTTTTTTTTTATATAATTTCGCCTATTTTCTTAAATGACCCTTCTCTGAACTAAATAAAGCCGCAGCTGGCAAACCATCAGTAAAGAAGAGAGGCAAAAGCATGGGGAAAAAAGATTTACAATGGCATTTCCTTCACGGGCAACCTTGCCTCTCAAGTTGAAATCAGATTTCGTAACAAAGTTTCGCAAAGAATCGTTGGAATGTCAAATGATCGATAACAAAGGTTGATTATGACTTTGAAATATGTCTTAATGTTTTAACCTTCACTAAATAAAGATATTATTATTATTATTATTATCTGGATTCGTCTTCAAAACAGTTCGATGACGTCACATCTGATTCATGGGAGAAAAGCATCATCTCCCGCTATATGGCATTCTATAAATACACATCTATCAAATTTGGGCATTATGGGTACAGAACCGGACTACTTTTCAAAACAACCGTTACTTTGAATTTCAAAATGAAATAAACGTTTACTCAATAAAACGCTACCTGGTGCGATTCATTCAGCTATGATCGGCTAGCATAAAACCTATGCATCGGCCATTTATTAAAACAGCCCCCACGTGCTTGGGTAATAGGCTAATAGCTTCGGTATAAGCCCTACTTTTCCCAGGTATACGGGGATGGGTGATGCTTCATAGTATACAGGTCGAATCTTCGAAGAATATGACATGCGCAGACAACGGGAAAAAAGGGCGGAGTTAGCGATTGCAAAACAACCATCCCATAATTTGAATATGTAAAAATCCACTTTTAACCGAATAAGCAATTCAGTTTCTTTGCGCTTGCTAAGAAGTATAATTGAGCCATGCTTTGTGAAAAGGGGGGTTAATGCGTCTGCGATAAGTATCGACCCAGGTCAGCCTGCGCAGTTCGCGCAGGCTGACCTGGGCCGAAACTTTTCGCTATTGGTCAATTTTCTGTATGTCCAGGGACCAGTCTACCTCATGATTAAGTGGTTTCTTGCAAAAAATGGATATTATGGATCCATAATTATGTGATGGCTTGCTTTGTACCATAGATCACGGAGATGCATTAAGCCTCCTTCTACCGGAGCGTGGCTCAAATTTTTTCAGTAGTACTTATCAGTGTTTTTACTAGAAAATTTTTATACAAGGAAACAAATCTAAACAGGCCCCTTTAAATCTCAGGGTTGTTGAGACAAAATGTAGAACATAAATATTTTATTACTGCTAGACATTTTACTTGCAGTATGCACCTGTTTATTTGTCATCAAAAGCAGTTCCACCAACCAGTAATAATCAATGCACGGAACTGCAAGTCATAGAGAGTGTCAGTAATGGATGACCAGAGAGTATTGCTGTACCATACTTCCTTTGTTGAAGATTGCTGTACAAGTGATTGGTGTAACAAATCATAAGTTTAAATTATTTTAAACGCTTAACCCCTTACCATACTACCCCGTATTTTGACGACCCCAACCGAGAGTACATTTGAAAACATTGTTGGAAAAGGAGAAAATGCTGGTAACCAGTATTTTCATCATTTCACACAATGTCTTTGAACCACATTCAAATCGTCGTCTGAATTTTGACGGGCCTAAAAAATTGTCGTCTCGTAAAGAACTCACAAGTAAGTTTAGTGTCTTGAGGCTGGTTATCAAATTTACCAAATAATTGTTATAAGATTTTCCAAATATGCTAAAAAAAATAACCCTAACAATTCAATTGGAAGGAATTCTGTTTTCACCAAAATTTTGTTGTCAGCCTGCGAAAAAATGCGTTGCATGATATATAGAGGATAATCAACTGGTTGTGTTTGATATTAAAAATCTGTCACTGAAATGGGGTGTGATGCGGTTGAAAAAACGAGTCCGAAGGACGAGTTTTTTCAACCGCATCACACCCCATTCAAGTGACATATTTTTAATATCACACACAACCAGTTGATTATTCTATTTATCATATTTCTAATCCACCCTTTTTTATCCTAATAATTATCAAGAATGGTACACTATGAGCAATATAGGAAAGAAGTAGTTCCGGCAAACATTCTAAAACTATATCGTCACTAGTAAAGATACCATATTCATCATCACTAGTGATGTTACTCACTGCGAAATCCCAGTAAGTCACTGATAAGAATATAATAGATAGGGGTTTTTTTTTGCTTCTATGTTGCTCACAGGGGAGGCAGAGAGTGCTAGGGCATTTTTTGTTCCGAAACAAAATCCCCGATATTAAATGCCACTCACTGTAACACCTGGCTTTTGGTGATATTTGACAGCTGCTGGTTCAACCGAGTATTTCTGGGATGTTTGTAGGGGAAAAAATCATATTTCCAAATATCCATCAGCTTGTGATATTAAACCCTTAGCCTTCTAAATAACTAAAATGAAACTTTCAAGTCGATTGTAAAAACCGAAGAATTGCTATGTCTCAGATTTATTCTATGGGGAAAATACATGTCCTTATCGGACAGTGTAGATGCAAGATCAGACTGCACGTTCTGTGCAGTCTGATCTTGGATCCACACTGTCTGCAAAAAGTCAATGAGTCACGCTTAACAGCCTAAAGGTTAAGAGTGACTCAGAGTTGATTTTAAACAAGGATATTAAAAAATTCATGTCGTATGGAACGTTTCCGTTATAGAATTACCACACAATCCCGAATATTAACGACCATGAGGAAGAGGGCTTTTGAAAACATTGTGGGAACAGGAGAAAATACTGGTAACCAGCATTTTTCTCTTTTCCCTCTATGTTTTGTAACCATTTAAGGATAGGGCACACTAGTGGGATTCGTGTAACATCGCCTTTCATCGCCGAAAAAACGTACGGATTCGGCTAAGACTCGGGTAATCCGTAATCGATCGGCTGATAGACGCTGCTTCCCCGCATCGATTACGGATTACCCGAGTCTTAGCCGAATCCGTACGATTTTGGCGATGAAAGGCGATGTTACACGAATCCCATCAGGGTGCACTATCCTTAAAGACAATTTCACCATTTGATCAACATTTTATTTGTCGTCTGCAAATGCCTTGGATTTTGACAAGTCTAGAACTTTGTCGTTTGGAAAAAAGTTAACAGCAGACAACTTTGAAATTATCCATGTAAACATATGCAAATCAGATCAAGTCACAGTGCGGTATATGAATATAAATAATGAACCATGTTCTATGAAAAGGATGTTTAATGCATCTGCAAAAAGTATCGACCCATGTCAGCCTGCGCAGGCTGACATGAATCGAAACTTTTTGCTATTTGTAAATGCAATATATGTCTAAAGATCATTCTACTAGGTTCAGTTAGATATTAGACTTTTAAATTTTTATGGATTCCTAATTACGTGATGACTTGCTGGGTAAATTGCATCACAGAGATGCATTTAATCCCCCTTTTTTTTCAGAGCGTCGCTCATATGTAGAGTGTTACAAGAATTGTCGCAAGTATGAGTAAATGTTGGCTCGGCTGTTTTCGGACAAAACGTCGAGGTGTATGTATTCAGCGCCTGGGTATTCAGACAAGAGGTAGAGATGGTATTCTAAATCCATTATTTCTCTTCGAAACCCTATGTTGTGGGTACTCATTAGAATTGTCTCGATGAGACGATTCTAATGAGTACCCACAACATAGATTTTAGAGGAGAATAATAAATATTTTCAATTTTGAAATTAAAATCACCCCCTCTTTCTGGGGCTCTGGGTATTGTCATAGCCCTGTCGTCGTCGTATTCGAAAATGTTTGATATATCTGGTATTTTTATTATTGCTGAAGGTATTAACTCCAGCTGGTTGTTAACTATCAAAAAAAGGGTACCCTTACTAGAAGAAAAGGTGACCTTACAACTATTTTAGCGTTAGTTTCGCCCCTTTTTGACGTAGAATGTTGTATTAAAAAGCACCCGCAGCCAAGCGGTACTCTTTCACCATTTGACACAGTGTTTTAAAAAACAGGTCAGCTGCAAGATAAAAATATAATGAGCTACGTTCTGGCAAAAGGGGGCTTAATGTATCTGCGAAAATGATGGAAAATCGGACTGAGATGAAAAACTTCTTTAAAAAGGAGAAATTGCTGGAAGCCATCATTTACTTATATTCTAATAACGTTTTACGAAAAAGGTTTCTTAACACTGCGTTGATGATAACCGTTTTAGTGACTAAGATTAGCCAATGTTGCTTTCATAACCAATGGGCTGCTAGAGGCGATTCAAGGACCTTTTGCGGACAGTGTAGATCAAGATCAAACTGCACGGAACGTGCAGTCTGATCTTGGATCTACACTGTCCGCTATGCAGAATTTTTTTCCAATAAAAAAATATAACTTTGAAATGGCAAAACCTGGATTTTTTACCATTTGCTTATGTAGTAAGTTAAGAGTCAAGAAGGATTTCTAGGATTTTTGGTCTACCGCTTTCTTATTTAATATACAAGCGTATCTAAATATCGAGTATTTAAGTACTTTTTCCCAGAAATTAACAGCGGATTTGTGCTCCCTCCCTTTGAAAAAAAAAAATGATTATGACTAATTTAACTCTCTATCTGAGAACAAAATTTTAGAATATCTGATGTTCAAAGCGTTGACAGCGACAATTCAGATGTGGGTAAAGTGATTGAATTTGTTTATCATAAGTTAGAGCACGTTGCGGACAAAGGAGAAAATGCTGGTTCCAAAGCTTTCTTCGTCAGAGTGGCTAAAACTCGGGGTTATGAGGTAAAGGGTTAAAGAATTTTTCTTCAGAAACGTACGAAGATTTGAGCCATGCTCTGTGAAAAGCGGGCTTAATGCAACTGCGAAAAGTATCGACCCAGGTCAGCCTGCGCAGTTAGCGCAGGCTGACCTGGGCCGAAACTTTTCGCTATTGATCAACTTTCTGTATGTCAAAGGACCAGTCTACCTCATGTTTCAGTCGATTGTTAGACAAAATTGATTTTTATGGATCCAAAATTATGTGATGTCTTCCATGGTATAACACATCACGGCGATGCATTAAGTCCCCCTTTGTCAGAGCACGGCTAATTTTCATCTGTGTATTTTCAGTTACAAAGAAAATACAAAGTCCGTTACAAGAAACAAAGTGTTGGAGTTAAAGTTGCTAATTAGGGGAAAAACTTAGACAAATAACATTTGCAATTACAATAAGAGCCAGTTGACGACCAGAATAGTTTTGACAAAATCAGTTGCACTACAGTGTTAATTATTTAGATAATGTTGTATAACAACGAGTGGTATACAACTTTTGAAGCCATCTGCTGCATATTAGTTTTCAAGATGCATTTGTCATATATTAATTACCAATTTATGATGACTATATCATAAAATGATAATTTCGAAGCCGTCTCCTGCATATTTGTTTCACAATCAAAGGAAAGTAATTTCATACAATCTTCAAATATATATGTGCAAGAACTTTCATTGAATAGAATGACCGAACATGCATAAATATAAGTGAAAATTGAATTATATAACCTCCGATTTATTTTTTAAGTTACTACCGCAAATCAAATTAAAGTAAATTAAATTAAATCCGAAAATTTCAGATAAAACAAACCATATTAGAAATCATTAGTGTTTTTCTGGTTTATTATGTCATTGTTGCATGTATGCTATGTTGTCTTTTGTATACAACGATGAACTGCTATGTAGTTCAAGTTGAAGTAATAAATGTTCTGTTCTAATCTGTTCTGTACCACAGCCATTGAAATATGAAGATGGGACAAAAACACTACAACACGAGATTTATATGGAACGACTATAATGACCAGGGCCGTATTCACCGACCATTCTTAGTTTCATTCTAAGTGTTATTCTAGATTTAGAACGTAACACAACTTCTAATTGGCTAAACCATTTGGTTTAGTATAACAGTAAGTGTTACGCTCTCCATACAGGTCGAGGTTATACTGGCGCTGAAACTGTCAATGAGTTGTACTACACCGCTATCCAAGAATCATTTAGTGTAACTCCCTCCATAGAGGTCCTTTATTCCCCAACATCCAGCGGGATTAAGATGGAATGCACCATTCAGCTATCCAAGAACCAGTAAGTGTAACACTCTCCATACAATCCCTTTATCATCCAACATCCAGCGGGATTTAGATAGACTGCACTACATCGCTATCCAAGAACCAGAAAGTGTAACACTCTCCACAGTAAGTGTGACGTTCTCCATAGAGGTCCTTTTTTTCTCCAAAATACAGCAGGAATTAGATGGATTGCACTACACCGCCATACGTCCAATCTGAAAGTCACTGCATTGTTTTAAATATGCAGCGACTGACGGATAGGGCACATTGCGGATATATGCAAAATTCTATCCTCATCCATGGGTCGCTCTCACTCAGACTGTGATCCTCTTTTTGCAATAGCTGATCCTATTTTTTCCTTTCTTTGTCCTCCAATCCTAGTCAACCCTTGGCTCTCCGCGCTGCATCCTTAATCACCAGTTACTCTTGGTCGACACTAATTATTCCCTAGAGGATCTATCTTCTATCAATACTTAGCCAACCATTCTACATCCTAAGTCCATACCTACTAATTGGTCCTTAATAATCTGCAGCTGGTCCGGGGTCCCTTATATATATTGTATATCATATATCATAATTGTATCCTTGTCCTCCTTTTTCAATCCTTGGTCCTCTTTCATGTATGTCGGTCTTCCATTATCCATTCTTGGCCCTCAGTTACCCATAGTTGATTCCCCCAGTCTCCATCCCTCAGAGCTCTAGATAAGAGTGAGTGATGGTATTCTAAATCCATTATTTCTCTTCGAAGCCCTATGGTGTGGGTACTCATTAGAATCGTCTCGATAAGACGATTCTAATGAGTACCCCACAACATAGGGTTTAGTGGAGAATAATTAATATTTTCAACTTTGAAATCAAGATCATTCCCTCTGTCTGGAGCTCTGATATTCCTTGTTCCTACATAATCAAAAGAAGGTCTTACATTGCCAATCATTGATCCTACATTCTTCATTCTTTGTCCTCAACTACTCGTACTAACAGTTCACCATTTACTCTGCATCCATGGTCCTACGTTATAAAAAGGTGGTCCGACATTCTTCATCCTAAACTCTTTTGCTACTAAATAAATAAACTGCATTTTCTCAAAGGCTAAAAATACATTTCCTCTGTAAGATCAAGAGACAGTTCGGTCATAATCTAGAATATAGCAGTGGACAGTGTAGATCAGAGATCAGACTGCACGTTCTGTGCAGTCTGATGTTGATCTACACTGTCCACAAAAGCTTCTGGTGTCGTCTATGGCATGGAAACAGTTTATACTCCATTACACACAAACTTGATCTTCCATTTCCTGTCCTTGGTCCTTCATTCCCAACATTATCCTTAGTTGGTCCTTCATTTCCATTTTTCTTCCTCCACACTCAGTTCCCTATGACCAATCCTTTGTGTCCAGTTATGCCCTGTTGGACAAACATACTCGCTTCCTCCGTATCAGTGACTCCTTATTATCCAAATATGCTTCTCAGGTCGTCAGTGCGATCTACGATTCTGCCGGAAGCTGATGCCATTACCAAGCCAGTTCCACAGTTACCAATCTAAAGTGAGTCATAATTTTAAGATAGCAGATCTAATTCAGCTCAAATTAACAATCAGTTTACTGTGTGCATCTCACAAAATATCTTTTTATTAATTTATAAAAAAGAATAAAAAAAATATACTTTCTTTTTCATTTTTATCAACTTTTCATATCAGACAAAATAATTATCATCAGTTGACTAGATCTACATGCTTTCAGGGCTGCATTTGCTGTTTTCAAATCGCGGGCTCTCCTTCAGTTTAACAAGAAAAAAAAGAGACAATCCACGTCAATTCTTTTTCAAAGAACTGCTATCAAGTACAACTTAATACTAGTTAATTCGGACTTCACTTCTTTTTTTCTGGGAAACTACTGGGAATTTCCAGAGCCTACTTTCGGTTTCACCTTAAACATTGGAGTCTTGCAACAGGTCTAGGAAACCCAGTCAACTCTTTCGATGGCAAACTCAGTATGTCTCGATGTTTTGTAAATATTTACACTGCAATTTTAGATGAATTTGATCATTTTAAAATATCAGATAGTGGACGGTGAAGATCAATGATCAGACTTCACGTTCTGTGCAGTCTGATCTTGATATACGCCGTCCGCAAAAGACATATACGTCGCAATTGTTACTAAAAGAGTTAAATAACAGTAATCTCTTGCACTTGTAAATCCGGTTATCTCACGGAATCTTTTCTCCTTTGCTTTCAGCAGGTATTAATCTAGTTCATTCACTGGCGCAAGTTTTATAAACCAAAAATATACGTTCCGTGCCGTCTGATACCAAACACAAAAAGCCCCTGCTATTGCCTATATATACCACATCTAAAGGAAATTACACGTGCTTTTATTATTAGTAGTAATAATAGTATGATCACAATTATCATCAACATTATCAATTGTTGTTGTTTTCTTAGGTTGCTGTAATTTGTTTGTTTGCTTCTGTTGTTGGTGATAGTAGTGGTGGTGGTGCAGGTGGTTGTACTTTACATTGTTGTTGTTTGTTTGTTGTTGTTGTTGTTGTTGATGCTGCTGCTGCAGATGGTTGCACTTTATATTGCCATCGGTGTTGCCATTTTAATCATCACCACGATCGCTTTAATTAACTTTACATTTTTTTATCAGTATTCTCACGATACATTCTAATGTTATTTACTGTGTAGTAACAGACTTTTGGCATAAACGCTGTAAACAACAGCTGCACATGCAGATCTACAAATATATTTATAATCATTCCAAATGCTAACTTTCTTGAATCCTTCACGAAATAATCCCTAGTTTTCACGACCCTAATGATAAAAAACTTTTTAAATACATAGTGCGAAAAGAAGAAAATTCTGGTAACCAGAATTTTCTTCTTTACCCACGATGTTTTCTCTATTAAAAAAAACTATAAAAAAAAAACTCCAATATTGCAGCAATACTGTATACGTGGATATATGCGCGTGTCGAAAAATTCGCGAATTACCGATTAAGGGCATTTTGCGTACAGAAATGTTTGCGAATTCAAGACACTCTTTATTTGTTGGTATACTTGTAGTAAAATATGCGAACAAAAAAGTATGCGAATTTTTCAAATTTGCGAAATTGCAAAAATTTCCACGTCGTAAAAATTTCCACTTATACACTATTTAATTTAATTCTGGCAAACGCTTTCAATTAGGCCGACAGTAAAATTCTTTCATCTTGTACAGATTTACGAATACATATCCCCCAGACTGGTTCACGCTTGGTTATTTTTAGCCAATGAACAATCATGGCCGACCGAAAATAATCATCCGGGGCAGAGAATCCCCGAATTCATAAGAAAAAAGTGCGTCATGTTTAAGAAGAAATATCTTTAGAAAAGAAAGACGGCGTAAATTCGCCTTGTAATAGGCCTCCAAGGGCCCGCAAAATAAACATGTCTTTATTTTTGACCAATCACAAATTTTTATTTATTCATTCGAATTTATCAATATCAAAAGGTGTGTCAAAAGTCAGTTTATTAAGCTATACCAAAATACCGGATCACAAAGTATAAAGAAGACGTATTCCTACGTAAATAAAACCGTGCCATTATCAACAACTTATGAAAATACACAAAATTTAATGAATGTTTTACTAATGGCATGGAGCGCTCTACTATAAATAGATAAAAAGAATCTAAGGAGAAATATGCACTAAAAGAAAAGACATAATGTCGTTGTGATTCATAGGTACATTTTCTTTGCATAGACAAGGCATAATTATGAAAAAAAAAATAAATTAAAACAGAAATTTGCACGAGGAAAAAGCCCGTGCTGACAAGCGGTTTAACGCATATTCAAAAAGTATCTAGTCGTGTCAGCCTGCGCAGTCCGCACAGAGTGACCTGAATCGAAACTTTTTGCTATTTGTAAATTTTCTACATGTCAGAGTACAAATCGACCTCACGATTCAATTGTTTGTTTTTTCAAAATTAAAAGAGTTGCAAACGACAAATTAATTGTGGCTAAAACGATGAACAAAGTTCTTTCAACAAGAATAAGTTAGAAAATATAGACGTGGGAAGTGGGAATACTGCTGGCTAGCAACAGTGTCTCTTTTTCTGTCAACATTTTCAAACCCTTTCTCTTCAGGGTGGTAAGAATGAGGGCTTGTCTGTAAAGAGTTAAGAAAGTGAACACTAAAAAAAAAAAATTCCATATGACAAGGGAAGTAATCCCGCTACTCTTATGAATAAAGTATAAAATGTACCGAGAGTTGTATTTCTTGACGAAACAAACACTTACCGTTCTATTCTTGCACTTAATCCATAGTAACCATCATCAAATACGGTTTTCTTCACCTATTTCTAAACGCACAAGCGATGAGAAATCAACATGCGTATAAATAAAACTAACAACGCAAAAAAACAGAACCTCATTCAATTATGAGATCATACCTAAATTTAGACCGTGATAACAAATACGTATGCCAAATCGATTTTACGGTTCAATTTCACCTGCCGAGGGCAACACAAGGTAGGCTATTGTAACGGACACTGCATATGAAGATCAGACTAACTACACATTATAATGCTCTGCTGGTGCATAACGATCATTGCTGTGCAGTGCGTGTTGTTTTTTTGTGCGTTATTATGACCAAACAGGCCTTATAGCAATATTTGGATCGTTTTGTCTTTTACCCTTTTTCCTGCTAGATAACTGAAATAAGACTTTCAATTCAAGTGTAAAAAACCCAAATTTTGCCTGATCGGACAGTGTAGATCCAAGATCAGACTGCACGTTTTGTGCAGTCTGATCTTGATCTACGCTGTCTGCAAAAGGTCCTTGAGTCGCGCTTAGCAGTCAGTCTAGGGGTGAAGTTCTTTTCAGCAGGTTAGCTCGATAGCAGACGACAAAATTTTTACCTTGTCAAAATTAAAAACAATTGCAGACGACAAAATAATTGTGTCCCGAATACTGTGATTTTGCTCAAAAGGAAGGGAAAAAAATTGTGGGAAAGGAGAAAATGCTGGTTACCAGCATTTTCTCCTTTTCTCACATTTTTTCCCCAAAAGCCATCTTTCTCTGGGTCGTAAAAAACGATGTCGTCTGTTTAAAGGGTACGAAAGGTTAAGGTCGCCTCGCTATCAATAAATGGTCTTTCATCAGAATTGTGAAAGTTGCTTTCACTTCCAGTTAGAATCAAAATGTTGAATTCGGTAACTCTTTTGGCACAAAATAAGAAACCCAGACTCTTTCCGTGGATGATTGATTGATTGATTGTATGGTGTTTATCGCCGTTTTCAACATTATTTCAGATATATCGCGGCGGCCAGTTCACTATCAATGCTTTCCGGGAGGTTTTTTTTTACCAGTACTCCGCACAACATTCTTTCCGAGCCACTAGCTACTTTCCAAAATCACTGTCATCGAAACAATGGTGAGCGATGTGGGAGGAATGAATCCTGTCGCAATGACTATCATCAGTCCACGGAAAGAAATTTGCCGAGCCGGCTTCGTTGGATGAACCTACCATCTACTGAAACTGAGAAAGATTTATTCTATCTTATAAGCTTGACTAATCAAGCGGACGCTATAAATCAAAGATCAGACTGCACGTTCTGTGCAGTCTGATCTTGATTTATTCCGTTCGCAAAAGCCCTTGGTTTTACCTTGGGTGCTAAAATGGTTAACTTGTGTTTGACTCAACCTTTTTTTTTTAATCCTCAATCTTGTATCACAAAACCCCAAGTTTCAATGACCTTGATAAAGAAATCTGAAAATATGGGGGGGGGGGGGGGTAGTGTTAAGAGAAAATGCTGGTAACCAGGATTTTATTTCCATCTACCACAATGTTTTCTACCCTTTCAAAGGCAAATCCCATCATTTTATCCGCAGTTTTTTTTTTTGGGGGGGGGGGAATCAAGTTGGAAGAATCTAAAATTGTATCGTTTTGGTAAAGAGTAATATTGCTAAATAAATAGATCTAAGATGTAAATTTCTAGCTTAAAGTAAAAACCCAACTATTGCAATTTCAAAAAGTCTTTCTTACCGTATTGGCTCGTGTGGATCCAAAAATAATAGAGCTGTCTGATATATGATTCTGATTTACCGTCTTGCAGCCGTCACTTTGTAAAAACATTGTGGCAACAGGAGAAATTGCCGACGCATATATACGAAGTTAAACACTGATTAAGTTATTCTAGCACCTATCTCTGTCAAACAATCCCGAGTTTTTATGAAACACTGAGGAACGATGTTATTGAAAACATCACACAATGTCGTCTGTCCTGTCAATAGACAAATTCCAGCATTTGAGCCGCATTTAATTTGTCGTCTGCTAATGCTTTCGCTTTGAACAGTGTTACAATTTTGTCACCTGGTGCAGAGAGATAAAAAATCTTATCTTTATTAAGTATCGAAATATATCAATAATAATAAATCAATAATAATATAAATACAATAATATAAATCAATAAAAATATTATCATAATTGACCCCCGTACCAAATAAGCCTGTGTTTAACGGCCCTGTTGGTGGGAGCTTTTGAAAACAATTGTGGGAAAAGGAGAAAATGCTGGTAACCAGCATTTTCTCCTTTTTCCACAATGTTTTCAACTCTTTCAAAGATAAATCCCATAATTGGAGCCACATCTAATAATTTATGTCGTCTGAAATGCTTTCAATTTGGACAAGTCTAGAATTAAGTTGTCTGGTAATTTTACAAACCGTAATTTTGTTAGAGCTCTCTAACCTCCTAGTTAGAAGGTCGTGTAGATGCTCCTCGACTGATGTGCCTGGGTAGCGTTTTGTTATATATAATATATAAACAGGGAAGTCAGAGACACATAGGGGATTTTTGTAACGGCAGGCCTTGTGATCTATTCACGTGATCCATTCAAAATGTATAAAACAAATACCAGCGATGCTTCCTGGCTGTGATTCAGTACACTATTGGACGGGTTTCGGAGCCAGAAAACCATAAACTCTTTCATTACTATATAGGCGAGAAAAGAAGCCTTTTGTGGATAGTGTGGATCAAGATCAGACTGCACAGAACGTGCATTCTGATGTCTGATCCACACTGTCCACTACTGTATTCTTGAACAGTTGGAAAAAAGTGGAAATTATTTATTTGGTAATGGGAGAGTTAAGGGCTTCGCAGTAAAGTGTAACAGTTCGTTCAAAGATTTCCCGTGTCATTTTAATTTTTTGTAAAACATAGATTTTTATCATTAAAGTAATGAAAAGGATGAGAAAAATGACAAATAAATTAGGTAAAAATATGAGAATATAAATCAATCACTGGCCAGGTAGATAATGAACAAAAAATAGTTGCTAAAAAAGATTTTTTCAGCTGTTTTGGACAAAATACCCTGCAAGATGTTGAAATGAGTAAACCTCTCATCAGATACTGGGACTTTTCTGATGATGACTTTATAGGATTAAGGTCCCTCCGTGCTCTAGGCATATATGGTATGGACCAATAGAAAGAAAGGATAGGATACAATGAGATCCGGGTACAAGCCCCTAGGTCTTCTTCGAATAGACCTCCTTGGTTCTTTAACGTGCCCGGTGTAATGCACCGACACACGCAAGGCTACCTCTGGGTTTCATACCAGTTCGCCTGTAGCTGGTTGGGAAACAAGAGGTGTCTCAGAAGGGTCCTGGTCAGGCCGGGTATCGAGCTTCGGACCACAGGATTGATAGTCCAACGTTTTACCACTGCACCACCGCTCCACCTCAAAAAATAATGCGACCACGACGAGACTATTCTGTCCGATACGTTCAGCTTTATAAAGCACTTAGTTAATGAAATGGACTTTTTTAATCTTTTCCCTGACGACAAATCTTAGACACTTCTAAATTGAGAGGACCTGCACACGACAAGTTTGAAAGCGATACAAGTGAACTTAGGTTCTTTGACAGGGTAGAAAACATTGTGGGAAAAGGAGAAAATGCTGGTTACCAGCATTTTCTCCTTTTCCTACAATGTTTTCAAAAAGCTTGCTCTTAACACCGGATTGTTTGGTACAGGGTAAATAGGGAGAAAGCAGTCATTGTAGTGGGGCCGGAATATGCATTCAAGTAGTGGACAGTGTCGATCCAAGATCAGACTGCACGGTATGTGCAGTCTGATCTTGATCCACACTGTTCGAAAAAGTACATTCAGTCGAAGAGTTAACAAAAAAAAAACAACATTTGACCAATAGGTGTTAGAGCGTTATCTCTATAGGGAACATTATTGTCATTTAAAAAAAAAAAAATCATGATTCACGCAAATCCGTGATCATTATGAAAATCGACAGACCATAGGACGAAGACGGTAATTCGACGACAGATTTTTAGACATAGAAAAAAATCATTTTTAAAACTTATAATTATAATTGTCTGCTAAGGTCCAAATTGAAAGCACTTGCAGACAACAAATTAAGCATGACCAATATTACTGACTAGGCCTTTGAAAAGGTATAGTATATTGTAGGCTGAAAAAAATAGAAAAAAAAAATGCTGGTTACCCGCATTTTCGCCTTTTCCGACAATATTTTCAAGAGCTTTCTTTCTGAGGATCGTGAAAAAAATATAAATCACAAAAAATTAACCAGTTTAACCAATAGATATCGGGGCATGATCTGTTTATGGAAAATTTTCCTACCAAAGTTGTCATGCTCCAAGCTAAATCCGTAACCGGATGAAAAATGATTAACAGTTGTAGTTCGACGAAAAGTTAGTTCACTCCTACAATCGCTTTGTTTCGAAGAAAGGGCGTGTTTTACCTAGAACAGAAACCGAGAAGTGTGATTCTTCGTATTCCGGATTTTTTAACCCTTGACCAAACAATTCTGTGTTATAACGACCTTGGGGGAAAAAAGGCATTTGAAAACATTGTGGGCAAAGGAGAAAATGCTGGTAACCAGCATTTTCTCCTTTTCCCACCATGTTTTTTTACCCTTTCATAGATAATATTCCACCAAATGAGCAACATTTAAAAATGTTGTCTGCAAACGATTTGAATCTAGACGAGTCCAGCGATTCGAAACTATATGTAAATCGGTACTCAAATGAACTATGGCGCCCTCTAACAGGATCTATGTTGGCATCCACAACATTGGTTTTGATGTTTTAGGAAAAGAGAATCCTCGCGTATGTAGGGCTGTTTATAAGCTGATGTTCCTTTTATCAAATGTTCACGAGACAATAAAAATTTTAGACTAATCCAACTGATTGAAAGCATTTCAAGACGACAAATAAGAGATGGCTAAAATGACCGTGTCTGTCTTTGAACGATAAGAAAAGAATGTCTGAAAAAGAGAAAAAATGCTGGTCACCAGATTTTTTTTCTCTTTTTCAACATTGTTTCCAAACCCTCCCCCCCCCCCACCCCCCCCAAGGTTCGTCAAAACTCGAGATTGTTTGTTTTGAGTGTCAAATAAATGAAATCAGTCAACAGAAAATAAATAAATAATGGATTTTCACAGCCATAATTATTTGTCTGAATATTTAACAAAAGACTCCAACAGTGTAGATCGAAGACCAGTGTGCACGTTTTGTGCGGTCTGATCTTGATTTACACATTCCTAGATAACACGTAAAGCCGTGCTTGGCGTCCTTGTCAGGAACAATGCTAAAACTCTAAAAGCCTAAAGAAGAAGAAGAGGGGGGGGGGAATTCGATTGAATTTGCCTTTATTTATCGTCGCCACCGGTTGCCCATATGGGCGACGCCCCCTGAAGATTGTTAGTATTGTTACGGGGGATAGTGCAGATACAGGACTAAACCCATCTTAAGTTAAGCCTGGTTCTTTTACGTGCTCGGTGTATAGCACCGTCACACGGGACCTCGATTTAACGTCTCATCCGAAATACTATTAGTAACTTTAGATGGCCAGCCGTGGGGATCGGACCCACACCCTCAAGTGACTCGAAACATCACGTTCACGAGTCCTATGCTCTACCTATTGAGCTATGCGGGCTGGTCATGAGGGAGGGGGGGGGGTGTACCGCTACTAACGTTTTAACCCTGGTCCTGCTAAATAAGTTAAATGAAACTTTCAAGCCGATAGTTTATAAAATCCAGAATAATGCTATTTCAAATTTACCTTTTGGAAAAAAAAAGGTTCTTCTAATCGGACAGTGTAGATCCAAGATCAGACTGCACGTTCTGTGCAGTCTGATCTTGATCTACACTGTCCGGAAAAAAGGTAATTGAGTCGCGCTTAGTAGCCTAAGGGTTAAATCTGGTCAGTAGATTTCTGCTGTGTCATGGTTGCAAGTAAACAAAGGATATATTCAAGAAAATCAATGAAACACATGTAATTGATATGGATATCCATTAAGGCGTCATGAGTGAATTTAAGTTGTTTTTTTGCTAACTATTTCGATTAAGAATAGAGCTCAAGGAAGCAATTAATCTAGAATGATCTTTGATATTAATAGTCATTCTGACCAAAAATGGCCCTGCACAATATTTTTACTGACGGAATGTATCATAATTATTTACTTATTTAAGGGCACCTATAACCCCCACCCCTCACCGCCAGTGTTTTCTACAGCACTTTGCTGCAAGCATCAGAATTTCGTCTCCGAGAACAATATAACGAAAACATCAAAGAACTTCCGTATATTCACCGATTTCTTTTTAACACTTCCGTTGTATTTTTAAAGTGACAGCATTACATACTCGGTATTGTTTTCGGTGAGAAACTTTTGTGTATATAACAGAGTTATAAATGAGTTTCTAGCCCCTACCCCCGGCCCCGCAGTATTATAGCATTTACAATCATCGTCCGAAAAGAAGTAACAGATTCTGTTGAATGCCTAGTCATTTTTATGCCAAGCAACTCGATAGAAACTAGCCATATTATCTCAGCGAAAAAAAGAAAACATAAACTCGATCGTTGCTGACGGCATAATCCCCTGAAACGAAGAGAGATTCATATTTCAGAGGCTTGACAAGCTGACAATAGAGATTCAAGATCAGACTGCACTTTTTTTGAAACCTCATCGCCATCTAGGTCGTCAGCAGAAACCATTGATTTTCGCCTATGGCGTTGTACGAAATATATGATCAAAGCTGTATTCAGACACCAGTAAAGTCAGATTGTCTCTTACAGCAGGTGGTCTCTTAATGCAAGTTCAATTGAGTTGATATAAAATTAATGTAGAATCAAAACAGTGGTCGCAAAAAGCAATTGGTTGCTTAATGCAGATAGTCTCTCAGCAGGGTTCCAATGTACACGGAATAAGTAAACGAGATTTGAAGGGCGTTAATCACTCGTTACAATTCGGTCGATTTCGTTAATACGAACTTGATGAACGTATCACCCGAGGTTTGCCGAATTTGTCGGTCAAGTCACGGTTATCACATGTTAACCTGTACCCGCTAATAGCAACTACTGATGTCATTTGAAAAGAACGTAGATCAAGACCAGACTGCACGGACGTGCATTGTGTTCTTAATCTACACCCTTTCTTACCAAAATTGAATATTTAAGCTTTACTAAACCACTTCATTATCAACAAAGCCGACCCTAAAGGACGGTAAGTTCTGTGTATTATTTCGGTTCGGAAAGATAAAGATTAAGAACGTGACTACAATGACGCAAATGGGGATACTTTTCTGAAATACCATCACTGTCGTACTGGTTTTATATAGATTCGCTTCAGGGGAGCTGGAGGGTCCGAAAACAGGACAAAAATATTCGACAAAATACACAGTTAAAAGGTAGAACGTTCACGAAACGATTTAAGCCACGCTCTGGCAAAAGGGGGCTTAATGCATCTCCGTGATGCATGATACCAATCAACCTATCACATTATCACAGATCCATGATACTAGCCACTTTTTTGAACAACTGACTTAATCATGAGGTAGACAGGTCCTTGTACAGACAGAAAACTGACCATTAGCGAAAAGTTTCGGCCCAGGTCAGCCTGCGCGGACTGCACAGGCTAACCTGGGTCGATACTTTTCGCAGATGCATTAAGCACAGAGCCTGGGTCATTTATTTTTTAAATCGATTCCTGCTCTAAAACCATCAACCCTTATCCTGATAAACAAGTTCAATGAAACTTTACAGGCGATAGCAGAAACCCAAATAATGCCAGTCCAATTTTTTTTGGAAATAAAAAACATCTCATCGGACAGTGCAGATCAAAGATCAGACTGTACAGAACGTGCAGTCCTGATCTTTGATCTACACTGTCCGCAAAAAGTCATTGAGTCGCGCTTAACAGCCTGAGGGTAAACGGACAAAGAAAACTACAAATGTAACAGGTGGAGAACACAAAGTAAGACACTGAGAGAATTTGGAGGACAAACAAACACACTATACTTGTAAAATTTCGTAAAATAGATAAATGTAATTACATAAAAATTGTCATATACCTCAAAAAGTATGTTATACAAGTTTTACACGACAGCTGCATGGGGCAGCAGCGACTAGGGTTTTATAAAATATAGACAAATCTGTATATGAAAGCAGTTATTCTAAAGAGATCACCGTTTGGAATTTATTGCAATTGGATATTTTCTAATCCGTACATATGAGGACTCTTATACGCCCCTGCTAAAGTTACATCATTTTCGTAATACGCACATTTAAGGACCACCTGTTGCAAGGGACCGCTTTACTTACTTCGCGTAGTTGGTCGCTGAATACAGGTATAACTGTAGATACGTACCCAGAACACTGACAGTAAGTGCAAAGTAAGACAGAGAAAGACAGGAAAAAACGAAGTGTCCAGAACAAAATAAAGCGCATATACCCCATAGAAATACGGGAAAACATATACATGTAGATAAATATAATTACATAAAGAAAATATCATGAACCTATCCTATGTAAATCAGAAAATAAGTAACGCAAATTGGCATGATGGAGCCCTACATGGAAATTGGGAAGGGGGACGGGGGGGGGGGGGCAACAGTTACATTGATTTATGTAAACGTAGTACATAAAAAACTTCTATTTTACGCAATATAATAACCGGTTTCTTGTGTAACATCGTGTACCAAATACAGATCAGCATTGCCAATTGTTGCCTCTGACCGAATAATAGTTATTGCGCAATAAAAAGGTTATTCTGCTGCATTAATTGACCTTTAACGCACCTACAATTGACGGTTTATAAAAACAACTTGATAAAAGGATTGATTGCTCGTAGTAAGCAATGTCCTGTTCCAACAATATTTTCCATTCTGTTGATAAACAATATTTTCTTTTCCCCTCAGATGTTTATTGTAGGCCGATACAGTCATGTGTTTACTTATAACGAAACGATAAAATTTCAAACTTGTCATAATCAACTTCATCATTTACAGTCAAGAAATTATTAAATCTAGCACCAATAAACGGGCTTTGTCATTTGAAAGTTTAAAAAGCATTGTTGGAAAAGGAGAAAATGCTGGTTACCAGCATTTTCTCCTTTTCCCACAATGTTTTAAAACACATTCCTCTTCAAGATCGTTCACACACAGATCTGTTGTGTAAAGAGTTAAAAATACTTTACATTCCGTATTAGTCAGTGTCAGTCGCCGAACATCAAACGATTTTAGAACTCCAAGGGGATGGGTGGGGTAAGATAAAGATAAAATCGGTGTGAAAAAAGCTCTAGACATCGTTTTTAAAAAAAAAAAAGAACTCCATTCGACCTTACATATGCTAAATGGCTGAAAATCCAGACATGTGAAAGCTGAGTGACCAATACATTATATTGTTTTTCTTCATGCGCGAAACTTCCTGTCTTGAAAGTAGGTTATCTTTCAAAGAAAGAAATAACCCTTGCCCATAATTATGAAAAAAAAAATATATGTAGTAGTCTTTGAAAGGCTAAGTAAGTATTCGCAGATAACTTATAAGATATGGTCCTATGATGTAATTGGTTTATAATTGGGTAGAAAAATTTGTGGGGGAAAGGAGAAAATGCTTGTTACCAGTATTTTCTCCTTTTTTTTCAACAATGTTTTCAAAGGTTCTTTACTTTAGGGTCGTTCGACCTCGGGAGTAAAAGAGGATTGTTTTTGTATGTGCTAACCCTTAGGCTGCTAAGCGCGACTCAATGACCTTTTACGGACAGTGTAGATCAAGATCAGACTGCACAGAACGTGCAGTCTGATCTTTGATCTACACTGTCCGTATAGGAGATATTTTCTCTCCAAGAAATAAGATTGAAATGGCAACATTCGGGTTTTAATATACTATCGGCCTAAAAGTTTCATTGCACTTGTTTAGAAGGATAAGTGTTTATGTTGTATGTGACAGACAGACTGTACGCCCAGCCTGTAACTAACTGATCGAAGGTTTAACTATTACTTCAACATCTACGTGCAGCCATTTTGAGCAGCCTGCGTGCTTATTTACATTCATCACCGTCTAACGAATAGGACTGTACAATCACCATGTAAATGTTTTTCCCACCATTTTTCCAGTTACCGCACAAGTAAAAAAAAAAAACCAATAATGGCAGATAAAGGGCTGAGTTTGACCCCCTACCAAACAAACACGTGTGATTTTGACCCTAGGGAAGAAGAATTTTGAAAACTATGCGGGAAAAGAAGAAACTTTCCGCATTTCCTTGATTCATTTCTACGCTTTCGAATATAAATCCCATCCTTAGTGCCACATTTAACCCTTATCTTGCTATATGACTTACATGAAACTTTCAAGTCGATAATACAAACCCAAATGTTGCTCATGATTTCAAAATTATTTGGGCGGGGGGGGGGGGGATATATCCTTATCGGACTGTGTAGATCCAAGATCAGACTGCACGTTCTGTGCAGTCTGATCTTGATCTACACTGTCCTCAAAAGGTCGGTGAGTCGCGCTCATCAGCCTAAGGGTTAACCCTGCAGGAAAAAAAAAAGTTATAGAGAGATAGGCTGTCCCGTCTAGGGCTGGGCCGCTCCCATCGAGATATATTGTGACCCCTGATTGTGCACTTTTTGCGTCGCGAAAATGTCTGGATGGTGGGTCGCACTGTACTTTATTTCTGCGTGAGGTTGCGACTGTGCAAAAACTGTGTCCAAATTCCAAATCCTTCGAAATAGAGAGGCATTGCTCGAAAAGACTGGCAGAGTTGATTTCATATTAACAGATCTTGATAAGTAGGTTTATTTTGATGATAGACTGCTTGTTCTTCATCCAAAACATTATGCGAAGAGAAGCTATTGTTTTTTTTTTTACAAAAAATTAGTCTGTGTAGTAATGGGTGAATGAGAAATATGTGATGGCAATTTAATGTTGGAAAACATCTGTTGCGTTTGATACCTTCGTCTGCCGAACTGCCATGGACTTTTTTTTAACCTTTTACCATACAATCCCGACTTCCATCGACCCTGAGAAAGAAAGTCTTTTGAAAACATTGTAGGGAAAGGAGAAAATGCTGGTAACCAGCATTTTCTCCTTTTCCCGCAATGTTTTCTAACCTTCCAAAAAACAAGATTCCATTTTCAAGTCACCTTTATTTCGTCGTCTGCAAATGCTTTCAGTTTAAACAAGTCTAAGATTTTTTCTTTTGGTGAAGAGTTTAGGACAGCCAACGATACCCAAGGCGGCTACAGTTAGAAAACCTCGCGTTAAAGCGAACAATACAGGGAAAAAAATCAGACTGTGCATTCTGTGAAGTCTGATCTTGGTCTACACTATGTTCAACAAAAATTACGGTCGTCTCGTGCATTTTGAGACTGAACATATTTACAAAAAAAAAAAAGTCCCTTTATTTCGGCAGACTTTACAATACACAATGTTTTGGGGATATCTGTGTACCTAGTGACCCCGTGCATAACAAAGCAGTCTGTCTGTGAATCTCCACTTTAGCTGAATCTCTTCTTCTTTTTCCAATAATATAGAGATACAGAATTACACTGTTGAAATGAACAGATTTTATGGGAAATAACAAAAATGTAGCGGACTCTGAAGAACCGTGATCATACGGCATGTTTTTTTTTTGTGCAATCTGTTCTTGATCTACGCTGTTTGCTTAAGGTGCTTCTAATGATCGGTCTTAGCTGTGAGAGATTCGAACTTAAATTTCATCAGCTATTAAAGGTTCTTCATTTTTATCTATTTTTTAACAAAATTCTAGAGTGCATTGAGAAATTAAATACATGTACATAGGTATATAATGAACTGTTATAATTCTGATAGGTGAAAGGAAAATGTATTTATTTATCCACTTATACTTAAATTTATCTGCCTGCATATCTATTAATCAATTGATAAATTAAATTATATGAACTAAATCCATTTCATTGGTTTTAGCGAAAATAAAAAAAAAAGTCTAAAAATTACATTCAAAAATGTCATAACCTTATTACAAATAAGAGACAAAAAAAAAAGACTTTTTAATCGGTTACATTTCTGTTAATATTCTTAAATTAAAAACTCTTGTATTCTTACCTTCAGATCTACTTTATTTAAAACCAATTTTAATTCAACCAACTTTTTTTCACATCCTTCGCACAATAAATCCTGTGTCAGGCACTAACACTAACACATAACGACCCGAGGTAGTATTTACCTTGACACCGGTTGAACTTGATCAATGAACATCTAGCGAGAGAGTGACTTCATTCATGAAGAGAAAGAACTACTTTATAGTCGGCCCGTATTTACGCCCACGTCAACGCGCTTAGTATAGCGTAGTACTTTTTTTTGTGCACACTTTTCAATGTTTGTTTGAATATTACGCACTTTCCTTTTTTTTTTACTGTCGCCTAGCGCTAAATTTTTCGCATACCGTTTGTAGAATTCATAGGATTAAAAAATAAACATTACGAAATAGAAAGTAACAGAAATAGTCGAACATAAACCTTTAACGTGCCGAATAAATAAAATGGAAAAAAAAATTCAATAAGGAAAAATAACTCTAATATTGCTATTTCAAGGTTCTTTCCGCCAGCATACCTAATAAAGTGGCGGACAGTGTAGATCAAAGATCAGACTGCACGTTCTGTGCAGTCTGATCTTGATCTACAATGTCCGTAAAAGCAACTTAAATCGATTCCGGTGTTTTTAGGGTAAACAAATGATGGATGATTTGCCTCAAGAGCCATTTTTTTTACGATTTCGCGGAATAATACAACTTTAACGTGTACAAAAAATTTCCATTCACTCTGCTTAAAGCGTGGGAATACTACTGCTTGTACTTTGTTGTAAAAAAAAAATTACGCGTCGCTTTGTTTTATAGGGAAATATAGCTTGGCGGTACGATGAGTAAGCTGCAGAAACTGTTTATTGCGTTTTATGCGTTTAGAAACGGCAGAGTCATACAGCTGTACAGTAATAGGTGACATCCGTTTTTTAACTGCGAAATAGAATCTCCGGTTCATAATTACGAAATCTCTCTCTCTCTCTCTCTCATCTTTCTTTCATACTCCCTCTCTCTTTCTCTATCTCCATCTCTCTCCCTCTCTCTCTCCCTTTCCCCTCTCTCTCTCCTCCCTTTCTCTCCCCTCTCTCTCTCTCTCCCATTCCTCTCTCCGTCTATCCCTCCCTAGCTCATATATTCATATATGTCTTGAGTTGCACCACTTCTAAGCTATGCCTCTGAATTGTCTTGCCCAAGGAAATTCCCAAGAAAAACTAACTCCAGTGCACGAGAGAAATCAGTGCTTCGAGTCAGGATCGACCTGGAGCCTCCAGATTACGAGACCTTCACTTTACCACAAAGCCGCCCAGGATATATTTTATAATTTTAAATAATCATATCATATTAAATTCATACAAGGTAATTTGGGTAAACAACATTACCAATACTATAATTATATTCATGTTCGAAGAAAATCTCCAAACAGGGCAAACGAAGGACTAATGAATTTCATCCTCACAAAGCAGTGCGTTCCTTGTAACAATCTTTCAACAAAGAATTACACCACAACAGTAGCTTTATCACACTATGAGTTCCCTGCGAAAAGATCAAAGGAAGTCCTTATTAGAGACGGAAAACCTGCAATGAGTAATTCAGAGCATGTACTTTTGCTCCTTTACCAGACGACAAAATTTTAGCATTGTCCAAATTGAAAGCATTTGCAGACGACAATTTAAATGTGGCTAAAATGGCAAATTTTTCTTTAATAGGGTAGAAAACATTGTGGGAAAAGGAGAAAATGCTGGTTACCAGCATTTTCTCCTTTTCCCACAATGTTTTCAAAAGGCTTCTTTCCCAGTGTCGTTAAAAGTCGGGATTGTGTGGCAAAGGGTTTTAACAGGAGTAATATCGATATTACATGATTGATTTATATTTTTTATGCACTCGCTGACCTTTTTTAACTCTTCACCAAACGACAAATATTTAGACTTGTTCAAATTCAAAGCATTTGCAGACGACCAAATAAAATTCGGTCCAAAGTTTTGGAATATGTCTCTGAAAAAATTGAAAACATAGTGGGAAAAAGGAGAAAATGCTGGTTACCAGCATTTTCTCTTTTTCCCACAATGCTTTCAAAAGTTTTCTCTCCAGGAGTTGTTAAAACTCGGAATTGTGTGTGGTAAACGGTAAACCCTAAGGCTGGTAAGCGAGACTCAAGGACCTCTTGCGGACAATGTAGATCAAGATCAGACTGTACAAAACGTGCAGTCTTGATCTTGAATCTACACTGTCCGATACGAAGATACTTTTCCCGAAAATACTAGTATATATTTGAACTAGCAAAAATCGGGGTTTTTTAGTAAAGGACTCAAGGACCTTTGGCGGACAATGTAGATCAAGATCGGACTGCACAGAACGAGCAGTCTTGATCTTGAATCTACACTGTCCGATACGGAGATACTTTTCTCCATAATATACCTTTGAAATAGCAACATTTTGGGTTTTTACTGTTGGCCTGAAAGTTCCATTTTCTTTTTTTTTTTTGAGAAGGATAAGGGTTGATGAACGATTGCAAAAGTACATTAACCCCCTACCGCGCAGAACATTCTATGCAAGTGACACACCGGAGAAAAAAATGGGGGAAAAAAAAGGAATAAAATTAGCTATGTTCTTAGTAAACGGGTGTTTCATGCATCTCCGTGTTGCATTATAATTAGCCTGAAGTCACCACATAACTATGGATCCATAAAATTTATTTTTTCTAACAAACAACTGAATCATGAGTTAGGTCCTTGGACACACAGAAAAATGACTTATAGCAAAAAGTGTCGATCCAGATCAGCCTGCGCAGTCCGCGCAGGCTGACCTGGGTCGATACTTTTTGCAGATGCATTAAACCCTCTTTTCACAGAGTATGACCCATAACTTTTAATTTTCCGTCTGCAATTTGATTGATTGCATGGTGTTTAACACCGTTTTCAACATTATTTTAGTTATATCGTGGCGGCCAGTGCACCTATCCATGCTTTCCTGGAGTCTCTTTTACAAGTACTCCGCACGATTTTCTTCTCCAAGCCACTGGCTGCTTTCCCACATAACCACCGTCGAGACAATGGTCAGCGGTGGGAGAGGAATGAATCCTATCGCAATGACTATCATCAATCCTCGGAAAGAAATTGGCCGAGCCAGGGATAGAACCCACGACCCCCTGTTCTCAATTACTGCTTTCTCTCTCTCTCTCTCTCTCTCTCTCTCTCTCTCTCTCTCTCTCTGTTAGACTGTAGACTGTTTAGGTATTTGTGTGTGTGGGTGTGTGTGTGTGTGTGTGTGTGTGTGTGTACGTTTTATTGTATTTATGGACTTATTGTATGAGCCATTTGTACTTCGGTGAGGGACTTTATAAGCTTTCGTTAGCTTTCGTCCCAATCCTTTAATTGTTACAAATAAATATGTTTAAACTAATTACTGCTTGCTACCGACTGAGCTACCGGGGCTCGGCTTACCGTCTGCAAATTCTTTTATTTTGGTCAGGTCTGAAATTTCATGGTTGAATAAAGGATGGACTTGCATAATTATCCGAACCCTCTGAAGAGGGTAACGTTGAGATTTTATCGATCGGTGGTGAACCATCCCAGCCTAGCCTCGAAAGCAGGTTTTGCAAGCAACTGTCGTGTACTTCACATGTGCACTGATATGCGATGCATGTCCACAACAAAGGTTTAGGGTGCAGATATGACACTTCAAGGATGTGAATTTCCTCTCCAGCACTTATCTGAGGCCTCAAAACGGATTAACTTTTAGGTTTTATCAATGATTTGACTATCATTTAGTCAAGCCTATAAAGCAGGTGCGCTCAGACTGTCGTCTGCCGCGAACCTGTTGAACTCTTAACCAGACGGCAAAGAGCACTGGGTGGCTCAATGGTGAAGGTGTGGGATTTTAAACCTAGGTGTTTCAGGTTCGATCGTCCCTCGAGGCGCTGTTCTTTTTAGGCAAGGCACTTATAAGCCATAGCCTGGTACTGCTTAAAGCCTTTCTAAATTTGAAAGTAATACAACTTCTGATTGGCTAAGCCAAATGGTTTAGCAAATCAGAAGTTTTGTTACTGTCAAATTTAGAAAATTCTGGAGCATAAGGCTATGAACATTCTTAAGAATGGTTGGTGAATATGCAGCCAGGTTCAACAAGTACCTCGTGTTAATGTAGGCGGTATTTTCGCGTAGGATATTTTGAGACAGACGAAAGAATGTATTTTGATGAATTGTTACGTAATAGCTGCACGGTGTTTACAACAAAGCTGGGGTAAATTTGCAGCTGATTACGCACGAGACACGTATATGTAATTTGTTATTGGGTGACAATAGGAGTGTAACTACAGAATACCATTAGGGCCATCGCCTATGAATTTGTTGATTTCAAACGCGATGCTCGATAGTACGATGGTGATAACGCAACTGTACGATGACCATAACGCGATAGAATGATGATGATAGTGAGATATGATATCGTGTTTTCATCATCGTACTATCGCTTTATCGTCATCGTACTGTCGCAGTATCGCGTTATCATCATCGTACTATCGCGTTATCGCCATCGCACTATCGCGTTCTCATCATCGTACTATCGCGTTATCATCATCGCACTATCGCGTTATCGTCATCGAGATTTCACGTTATCACCATCGTACTATCGAGTATCGCGTTTAGAATCAACAGTATCATAGGCGATGGCCCTAATGGTATTCCGTAGTGTAACTGAAGGCCAGCTTCCTCTCAACGATTTTCTAGACTCATTACAAAATAAACACCAGCTTTAGCTGTAAACAGATTTAAAGAAAAAATCGAAAGCAGCAATCACTTGTTACACGAAGCTTCTACTTTGTTCAACGCGATGTCTTACGTACCATTTCACTCATTATCAGAATGACATAGCCCGGCCGGGTAGCTCAGTGGTTAGCGTATCTGACTCGTGACCTGGTGGTTGTGAGTTCGATACCCGGTTGAGGCAAACGTTCTTTCCGGCGACTTTTCGCCTCTCACCTCTGATGAATGAAAGTTGTGTCAGTATACTGGTGTGAGAAAGCCTGGAAACACATGCGTAGGTGCGCTGACTGCCGTGATATGACCTAAGCTGTTAAAACAGCGTTAAACTCCAATACAATCAGTCAACCAGACTACACTCTGACAAATTTTGAGATTCGTCAGTATTGGGAGCATTTGAAGACGATAAAATGAAATAAGGGCTGAAACGATGGGCTTTGTCTTTGACCAGATAAATAACGATATTGGAAAATGAGACGATGCTGACTGCAAGCAGAAATTGTGTTACATTGATTGATTGATGTATGGTGTTATACCCCGTTTTCAACATCAGTTCAGTTATATCGCGGCGGCCAATGCACCTACCCATGCTTTCCTTGAATTTCTTTTACCCTGAAGTATTCCGCACAAAGCCACTGGCTGTTTTTCCACATAAGCGTCGTCGAAACAATGGTTAGCGGTGAGACAGGAATGGATCCTGTCGCAATGACTATCATCAATCCTCGGAAAGAAATTGGCCGAGCCAGAGATCGAACCAGCGACTCCCTGTTCTCAAGTCCTGATCGCTACCGACTGAGTTACCGGGGCTCGGCAGAAAATTCTTGAAAATATAGTTAAAAGGAAATTTATAATAGTTGGTGAATACAGCCCTTGGTCGCAAGTCAACAGTTGCATACACAAACAGCTCTAGATTACATCACTTTGCTAAAACTGCAAGACTTACGTTTTGATTAGCTTGGACATTTTAGTCTTAGCCAATCACATAGCTTACTATGAAGTTTGTATGTTAGATGCTTTCGTGATCTAAATTCATCTTTGCAAACGATTTCGTTGCTTTTGGCATAACAGTAATTCAAAATTATGATTGCATTATTGGTCTAAGTCTAAATTTTGAAAAATAACAATTTCTGATTGGCTAAACCAAATCTGATTGCCTAAACTGTTTGGTTGGTTTAGCCAATCAGAAATTGTATTGCTTGGAAATACAGAAAATTCTTGAGAATAATTCTAAGAATGCTGTTCAGAATGGTTGGTCTCGACGATGGTTATATAAGAAAGCAGCCAGTGGCTTGGAAAGAAAATTGTGCGGAGTACTGGTAAAAGAGACTCCAGGAAAACATGGATAGGTACACTGGCCGCCGCGATATAACTGAAATAATGTTGAAAACGGCGTTAAACACCATACAATCAATCAATCAGAATGGTTGGTAAATTCGGTCCCCCTGTCTCTCGAATAAACGGAACCAAACCATTTCCGGTTCACCGTTTTTTTGTGACTGGTTTAGAAGTTAAACGATGTTCACATTTTTTTTCAACCCTTTCATCATAAAAACATAAACAGGGACGTTGGTGGACGGTATAGATCAAGATCAGACTGCACAGAATGTGCAGTCTGATCTTGGATCTATACCGTCCGCTTGTTTAATCAAGTCTGTAAGATAAAAATTCTTTCTGAGATGCAGTGGATTGTATTTTCACCTGTTTAAAAGAGGTTGAGAATATTTTAGCCATCCTTTGTGAAAAGGGGGTTTAATGCATAGATCTGCAAAAAGTATCGACTCAGGTCAGCCTGCGCAATCCGCGCAGGCTGACCTGGGCCGATACTTTTTGCTATTTGTCAATTTTCTGCAGCTCAAAGGACCAATGTACCTCACCATTTTCTCGGCTATTCTGTCGGTTGTTAGACTAAATGAATTTTGTGGATCCATAATTACACGATGACTTGCTTGGTATCATGCATCACGGATTTGCATTAAGCCCCCTTGTGCCTGAGCATACCTGTTATATTTCGCGCTATAATAGTTAAGAATATCATATATTTCACTTGGTAATTTTTGCGAAATCATTCATTTCATCAAATCAGTATTTCAACCATTATGGTCCAAAGTCCCACCCACTACTTTTGTGAATGAACTATAACCACGTGACAAACCTCACCCCACGTGACTAACGCTCACACGGTGATGTGTCTTAAGGCGTACCTGTCATTCAAGGTCACAAGTTAAATAGTTTAAATATTAATTTAACATCATATATCCGCCTATGTTTATGTATTGAAAACCCACACATATACAGGTATAATGTGATTTTTTAGGACGACTATGTACCTTTCGAAATTCTTGCAACCCTTGGGGTGCCTAAGCTCGACTCAAGGACCTTTTGTGGACAATGTAGATCAAGATCAGACTGCACAGAACGTGCAGTCTGATCTTGTCTCTACACTATCCGATAAAGCGATATTTCGCTCCCTACATTTTTTTTTAAAATAGCAATATTTGGGGGTTTGTTATCAGCTTGAAAGTTTCATTTTATTTATTTTTTTTAGCAGGTTAAGGGTTCACCCTTTACGGTATCGACTGCTCTTTATTATTTTTTTTTCAGTGCTAAATATATGAGCCATGCTCTGGCAAAAGGGGGCTTAATGCAACTCCGTGATGCATGATACCAATCGAGACATCACATAATTTTGGATCCATAATAGCCAATTTTTAACAACCGTCTTAAACCTGAGCCTGACTGGTCTTTGGACAAACAGAAAATTGACCAATAGCGAAAAGTTTTGGCTCAGGTCAGCCTGCGCGGACTGCGCAGGATGACCTGGGTCGATACTTTTCGTAGATGCATTAAGCTTCCCTTTCACAGAGCACGGCTAATATAGATTCGACCTCTTTCGGCGGCGTAAAATTCGGTCTCCTGAAACTCGGAAAGATTTTTGTTGTATATGCTTCACGTTACAAGCGGACACAATAGATCAAAGATCAGACTGCACAGAACGTGCTGTCTGATCTTGCTCTATATCGTCCGCAAAGGTCCATCTTTTCGCCCATGGCACTGAAGAGGTCAAACCTATCGCTCTCTCAGCTGAATAAAAATGACTTGTTCTTTCGAAGTCTAACAAAAAAGATTTTCTATGCAGTTAAAAATGATTTTATTTAAGCAGTTCTCCGGCAATAAAGGGTTAAATGCATTTCAGAGATGCATGATACCATGCAATTCATGACGTAACTATGGATTCATAAAATCCGTTTAGTCTAACAACCAACCAAGTCATGAGATAGAATGGTCCCTGAACATGTAGAAAACTGACTAATAGCACAAAGCATCAACCCAGGTCAGCCTTTTCCCACTATGCTTCCAAAAGCCCATCTCAGGGTCATGAAAACACGTTTGGTAAAAAGTTTACCCTTTCCACACAATCCCGAATTTTAACAACTCTGAGAAAGAAGGCTTTTGAAAACATTGTAGGAAAAGGAGAAAATGCTGGTAACCAGCATTTTCTCCTTTTCCCACAATGTGTTCTACCGTATCAGGGACAAGTTTCGTCATTTGGGCCACATACAATCTGTCGTCTGCAAATTCTTTCAATTTTAGACCAGTCTAAAATTTTACCGTTCGGGAAAGAGTTGAGGCGTTTCTTTTGTAATTCAAAGTCCTGGTTCAATCCCGGCGGGCGGTGTCAGAAGAACGTCAGAGAAATACCGCTGGAATTACGGTATAGACCTAGGCAAGGGTCCTGATTATACAGGAATTAATCGGTAACTTAAAAAAGAATTATAAAAACAAAAATTCAATTTAGAAAAAATTAAGAAACTACTGTGACAATAAGAGAACTGTTTTACCTTCAGGTTGCAAATCGCGACTTACTGATCTTTTGTGGACAGTGTAGATCAAGATCAGACTGCACAGAACATGCAGTCTGATCTTGGATCTAAACTGTCCGATAAGGAGATATTTTTCTCCCAATAGTAAGCTTGAAATAGCAACTTTTAGGTTTGTACTATCGGCTAGAAAGTTTCATTTAAATAATTTAGCAGGTTAAGGGTTAGTTTCGAAATGCTTAACCCTTAGGCTCTTTAGCTCTACTCACTGACCTTTTGCGGACAGTGTAGATCAAGATCAGACTGCACAGAAAGTGCAATCTGATCTTGGATCTACGCAGGAGATATTTTTCTCCCAAAATAAGTTTGAAATAGCAACATTTGGGTTTTTACCATCGGCTAGAAAGTTTCATTTAACTAATTTAGCAGGTTCGGAGTAAATTTTAAGCATTTTCTGTACATGTAACTTTTTTTTCCCCCAAAGGCTTCTATCCCACAGAGGTCACAATACGTGATCAGGTGGGGAGGATTTGACGGTGTTATCTATACGGGAAAACAGCTAAATTGGGACACTGAACTTTTAGTGTTCATCAATGTTAACCACTCGAAATACCGTTCTAATTTTATAGTTTAATCCTCAGGCTGCTAAGCGCGACTCACTGACCTTTTGCGGACACTGTAGATCAAGATCAGACTGCACAGAACGTGCAGTCTGATCTTTGATCTACACTGTCCGATAAGGAGATATTGTTTCTCCAACAATTAAATTTTAAATATCATCAATCGGGGTTTTACTATCGGCTTGAAAGTTTCATTTAATTTTATTTAGAACGATAAGAGTTAAAATGGGCTTACCGATTGTTTAAAATAGCTATCTTACGATGAGACACCTATTTTAATCTAACTCGGTTATTCTCATTTTTTTGTCATTTTTTTTTGGGGGGGGGGGCGGAAAGGGGGGGGTCTGTGTCATTTCATTGGGGTAACTCCTCAGTGGTTCTGAGTTAGTGGTAAGGAAAATCCTGGTTCAGTCCCTGCTTACTATGATGATCACGTCGAGGTTTCCTTGGGCAATGCATTGCAAAGCCCGTGTCTAGTACTTGTGAGACAGGGTAAGAACATATTTCTGCTATAACTGTCAATGTTATATTACTAATTTGTCGGATATTTTATCAAAATATATTTTGATAAATGAATGAAAATCCTGGTTCAGTCCCAGCTTACTGTGATGGTCATGTTGGTTGTCCTTAGGCAATGCCTTGCAAAGCTCGTGCCTAGTACTTGTGAAACAGAGTAAGAACATATTCCTGCTATAACTGTCAATTTTATATTACTTAATAGTCGTATATTTTATCAAAACATATTTTGATGAATGAATGCATAGTAGCAAATATAGAAACTTCTCGTGTTGGGCGACTTCTCGTTTTGTCACAATGTTTTACGCCGGTTTTTTGTCTTCAGAATGATTTTTCTTTAAATTACCAAATAGGACCTTTTTAACATATTCGACATAATCCTGCCCAGAACGTATTGACTGATTGATTGTATGGTGTTTAACGCCGTTTTCAACATTATTTTAGTTGTATTGCGGCGGCCAGTGTACCTATCCATGCTTTCCTGGATTTTCTTTTACCAGTACTCCGCACAATATTCTTTCCTAGCCACTGGCTGCTTTCCCACATAACAATCGTCGAAAGAATGGTCAGCGGTGAGAGAGGAATGAATCCTGGCGCAATGACTATCATCAGTCCTCGGAAAGAAATTGGCCGACCCGGGGATCGAACCAGCGACCCCCTGTTCTCAAGTCTTGTACGCTGCCGACTGATCTACCGCGGCTTGGTTCCAGAACGTATAATAAAGAAGATAAACTGTATGAACGTTTTGTAAAAGAATCACTTGTAAGGTGATACCAGAATACTTAACTTTCTGTCATAGAGAATAGACGAAGATCAAACTGCTTAAACATGCAGCCCGATCTTGATCAAATCTTCTAACAAAGTATATGTACATCACAAACAGGTTGTAAGTTGAGTTTATGTCCCCTATCTCTAAAAATCTAATCCCACTTTATTAGAATTGGCTTATGTTATATGACAGATATGAAACAAATACGCCTACACTGTCTGTTATCAACAAGCTATATCTACAAGGTACCAACACTTTCTCTGCCAACGGTGAATTTATGATAGCTCTTGCAGACGGCGTAGATCAAGATCAGACTGCACAGAACGTGCAGTCTGATCTTTGATCTACACCGTCCGCTATTTAATGTTAAAATTTTACCAAATGTATCTTCATTTGCGACAGAACTGTACTCTTATAGGCAGTGAAAAAGAAAAATGTCAGAAATCATGTAGTTGGGGCGGTGAAAAGGTTAATATCTGAAATCCAATGCAGAGCTGTTTAGTAAGGACAACTTTTTGTGGGCGAAAACGATATTAGCCATGCTTCGGCAAAAGGGGCCTTAATGCATCTCTGTGATCCATGGTACCATGCTAGTCATCACATAATTATGGATCCATAATAGCCACCTTTTTAACAACCGACTTAATCATGAGGTGAACTGGTCCTTGTATATATAGAAAATTGACCAATAGCGAAAAGGTTCGGTCCAGGTCAGTCTGCGCAGACTGCGCAGACTGACCTGGTTCGATATCTTTCGCAGATGCATTAAGCCCCCTTTTCACAGAGCATGTCTCCTATATATTGATGACAAAAAAAGGATGAATGTGAACGAAACTACAGAGTAGGAAATGCTCTGACAATTCAAGAAACTATGCGTTTTAATTGTTTCTTTCTGTGGTGTTTGACGCAGTTTTCAACATTATTTCAATAATATCGCGGCGACCAGCCTATGCTTTCCTGGAGTTTCTTGAACCATAATAACGCGCAGGCAGACCCGGGTCTATACTTTTTTGAAAATGCATTCAACCCCCTTTTCACAAACGAGGCTTATGTACTTTTGCAGATAGGTTGGATCAAGATCAGAATTCACAGAAAAGGCAACCTTATCTTGGATCTACAACTATGATCTCGATCTACACCGACCACCGTAAAAGCATATAACGTTACGCCTAGTGTTAATGAAAGAATATACGTAGGTTTATTTTTGTCAAATCATGATTTAACGCTTTCTTTGCAAACTGAATAAAAACCGACATTTTTCGAGATCTAAAAGTATATTTTCACTACATTTTAAGATGATTTCAGATATAATTTAGTATCAGGTAGCGGATGGTGTAGATCAAAGATCAGACTGCACGTTCTGTGCAGTCTGATCTTGATCTGCGCCGTACGCAAAAGCTATTGACTTCGCCATTGGCTTTAAAAGAGTTAATCTCCAATGGATTAGCTTAAACTACGCGTAAGTTGAATGAAGTGACATCATATCTAATCCTGGTAAATATTTTAAATATTTGAAGTTTTAGATAAAATGAAATAGGATAACATTATTTTTGTACCTTGCTCGCATGAAAAGCAAGACTGAATTGCATTCTTTTCCATTAAGAAATTTACTTAATCTGAAAAATAGAATGCGGAAATGTTCATGCACTTACTTAACAATCCCATATTTGAATGACAGTGAGAAAAATGATTTTTTAATGTGGAAAGGAGAAGAAGCTGGTCACTATAATTATCTACTTTTCTTACAATGTTTTCTGTTCTTTTAAAGACAAATTCCATCATTTCAGCTTTATATGACTTGTCATTTACAAATGATACCAGTTTAAGCAACTTGAAAATGTTATATGGAAAAATGTTAAACTGAAAATAAAATATGGTTCAGCCATACCTTGTGGCATAATTTCAGGGTTTCAAAAATTCACCTTATTTCTTCTCGAACACCTATGGTGTTGATACTCGTTAGAATTAAATAATATGAATATAATAATTTGTCATCTGCGATTGCATTCAATATATATATAGAGAGAAAATATCTAAAACTTTTGTTGTCTGGTAGAGATTTCAAGGCAAAAATGTCAGTATTGTTTACTCATTGAAAATGTCCATTAACTTTCATTTATCTGTCCCGCCAAGCGTTCAGTCTAGCGAGATCGAATACAATAATTTGAGCCATGCTCTGACAAAAGGGGGCTTAATGCGTCTCTTTGATGCATTATACTATATTATGCAAGTCATCTAACGATCATGGATCCATAGTGTCTATTTTGCCTAACAATCGACTGAATCATAAGGTAAACTGGTCCTTGGACATGCAGAAAATTGACCTTTAGCAAAAAGTTTCGACCCAGGTATGCCTGCGCTGACTGCGCAGGCTGACCTGGCCCGATACTTTTTGCAGATGTATTAAGCCCCCTTTTCACAGAGCATGGCTGAATTATAAAAAAGCAGTCGATCATGTGAACGTTGTTTTGGATGTAACTCTGTATCTGACGACACAAAAATAGAATTGTCCCAAATTGAAAGCATTTGCAGACGACAAATTAAATGCGGCTTAAATTTAATGTATTCGTCTTTGATGGGGTTTAAAACATTGTGGGAAAAGGAGAAAAATGCTGGTAACCAGCATTTTTCTCCTTTTCCCACATTGTTTTAAAAATCTTTTTCTACGGGTCGTTTTGGTGAAGAGTGAAACATGATGGTTTATTATGACGTCTAAAGGGACTTCAGGCGTAAATTGTTATTATTGCAATAATAGGGGAAAATATACTTCTTACGTATGTAACATATTTGTCACATTCCAATGATTTTTCCTTTTGGTCCTGTAGCAGACGACTTTTATTAACATTGTGACAAAAGTATCATGAAATTGACCAGCCCGCATAGCTCAAGTGGTAGAGAGTAGGGCCTGTAAATGTCAATTTTTGGGTCACTTGTGGATGTTGGTTCGAGCACCCACGGCTGGCCATCTAAATTTACTAACAGTCTTTTGGATGTCCCGTGTGACGGTGCTATACAGCGAGCACGTTAAAAAAAACAGGGGTAACTTAGGATGGGTTTCGTCCTGTATCTTGCACTATCTCCCGCAACAAAACTAACAGTCTTCAGGGGGGGGGCGCCCATATGGGTAACCGGTGGCGACGATAAATAAACGCAAATTCATTCATTCATGTCATAAAATTGCTCGTAGTTTTTCGTACATGTGTCATCTTGAAACATGTTTGAAAACAGTAGAACTGTGCCCATTTGCTGACTGGCAGACAGACAGCGGCTGAATATTGTCACGACGATGTGAATGTGGGAAAGCAGCCAGTGGCATGGAAAGGAATTTACGAAAAATGCTTGCAGAAAAAAACCCTTAGAAAGCTTGATTCACTGGCCGCCTTGATATAACTGTAATAAATTTGAAAAAGCTTTATACACCAGTCAATCAATCAAAGAAAGAAACAAACAAACAACCAAACGAAAAAACAAAACAAACAAACAAACAAAAACAAATAAGTAAACAAAAGTCCGATGTAATAAGATAGTTTGGATTCATGTGCGCGACCATATACATCTACTCGTAAATAACGTGATGCATTTCATATCAAAACTGCTATATCACTCTTGTAGTGTCAAATTCATTCATTCATTCATTCATTCATTCATTCATTCTATTAGTCATTAAACAATCAGCTTTTTACTCAGTTATCCTATCACGACAAAAAAAATCGAATGACAAAATTATATCGTTTGCTTCTAAAAATTAGCTTTTCTCGGCGTCATCGTCGTGAGAGAGAGAGAGACAGACAGACAGACAGACAGACAGAAAGACAGAGAAAGAGAAAGAGGGAGGGAGGGAGAGAGAGAGAAAAAAGAAGAAGAAGACAGACAGACAGAAAGAGAGAGCGAGTGAGAGAGAGAGAGACAGAGACAGAGACAGAGAGAGAAAGGGAGAGACAGAGAGAGAAAGGGGGAGAGACAGACAGACAGACAGACAGACAGAGATCAACAGACAGTGCATTAGTCTGTAGTGAAGGACGGTTTAGTATACAGGAGAAAATGGTGCACAGAGTGAACTGTGTAGCAAATGTGCATTGAACAAAAGGTGTTGCGCTTGTGTTTAATATCAGATATTTTTTTCACTCCAACTGGGGATCTGCTGTTTGCATACAAGTGGTCATAAAAGACCAGACATATTGAACTACTGCATGATATGTAGGCATAAAGGGCAGATCGCCAAGAAATGCATTAGCTGGGAATTACCCTTTCGCTACCAATTAAAGAGTAATGCTCCGTAAAAAGGGGGCTTAATGCATCTGCAAAAAGTATCGACCCAGGTCAGCCTGCGCAGTACGCGCAGGCTGACCTGCGTCGAAACTTTTTGCTTTTGGTAAAATTTCTTGCATGTCAAAGGATCCCATTTTATCTCATGATCAACTCGGTTGTTAGACAAAATGGTGTTATGGATCAATGATCAAGTTGTGACTTGTGTAATATAATGCAATACAGAAATGCCTCACACCACCTTTTGCCGGAGCATGGCTGACATATGTTCCTATGTACATGTATTTTCGTAAAATTCCAATCCGAATGAAGAGCGTCTGGTAACGATTCATAACCAACGAGCAGACAGGGTGAATCAGAGATCTGACGGCACGTTCTTTGCAGTCGGATCTTGATCTTCGTCGTCCATAAATTCGGTCTATCCTGCCAATGGCTGGAAGATTTAATCCTTTTGCCGTATTATTTTCATACGAGTAAAAAATTGTCTTAGCATATTCAGACTAGGAGTACCCGTAACTTGAGGCAAAAAAGATAGACAACTAATTTGTGTCCTTAATTCTTATCCTGTTAAAATAAGTTAAATTAAACTTTTATGCCTATAGTAAAAACGTAATGCTACTACAAACTTATTTATTTATTTATTTATTTATTATTTTAAGAAAACTATCTCCTTTTCAGACAGTGTAGATCCAAGATCAGACAAACTTATTAATTTATTCACTATTAAACTTTTATGCCGATAGTAAAAACACGAATGATGCTACTATAAATTTATTATTTACTTATTTATTTATTTATTTATTTATTTATTTAAGAAAACTATCTCCTTTTCAGACAGTGTAGATCCAAGATCAGACTGCACATTCTGTGCAGTCTGATCTTGGTCTACACTGTTTGCACAAGGTCAGTGAGTCGCGCTTAGCTGCCTGGGTGTTAATATCATACATGGCTTTGTACCTTCTCAGATCAAGGTTTGAAAAAAGGTGGCGGTATGTACGAGCGTAACTATACTCAGACTGTAGTTAAACAACTGTAGACAATGACAATGCATAAGATAACGTACAGATATACGATTACAAAGGTGAAATCAGGATTCTGCAGGTATATGACTCACTAACACGGTGCCAAGGTTACTGGAGCTCAGTTTGTAATTACAGACAACTCATTGCGCACTCTCTTTACCTACATACGCATGCGCGACTGTCACGCATGCGCCGTGTTAGGTATAAATTTTTAACCGAGTAATTTGCATAATATACGTATTTGGTCCGAGCGCTTTTACAAATCAATTGCTTTTGTATTGAGCAGTGATCAAAGTACAAAATGTGCATGTATCTTGAAATCATGGTTCAACAGATAGAAGTAATATGAGTCATTCCCTGTGAAAACGGGGTTTAATGCATCTGCAAAAAGTATCGACACATGTCAGCCTGCGCAGTCCGCGCAGGCTGACCTGTGTCGAAACTTTTTGATATTTGTCAATTTATTACATGCCCAAGGACCTGTCTTCCTCATGATTCAGTCGTTTGTTAAACAAAATGGATTGTTTGGATCCATAATTATGTGATGATCTTGCTTGGTATAATGCATCACGGAGGTGCATTAAGCCCCCAGAGCATGGCTTATTTTATTTCAGTTTAGATTTGCTCTAGGTTATAACAAGAAAAGTTACGTCAATATTTAATATATTATCTATGTTTTTAATCTTTCGAAAATGGTATAAACCACTCTCCTGTATCCATGTTTACAGCAGAAATGGCTTAGTCAATCCTGCGAAGTAAAATCTATTAAAAAAAAAAACATAACCTAAAGCTTGAAAAATATAAATTTCTACTCTCCTAATGCGAAATATTATCATCTGTGTCGCTATTGACCAACTATTTTATATCCTATTCCTGTATTTAATTCTAGCCTCCTGATTGGTCACGATAGAAGGTCTTGACCAATCAAATGGCTAGCATTGTAATCTAGATTGACAAGAATGTTTAGAATTGTCGGCTAATTAACGCCCCCCCTCCCCTCCCCCAACCCTGTGAAGTGTCCTTGCGTTCGTGTTTTACAACGAGTATATACAAAACTTATTTTGTGTCGGCTAGATCAAAATGATAAATTCCAAACCAAATTATTTGAAGTTGTGGGATGACAGTTTTCATATCGCTTTTATGCTTAAATCCTATCCTACGAAATAATTAAAGGAAACTTCAAAACCGATAATAACAACCCGAATTTTGCTATTTCATTAATTTTTTTTTTTTTTGGAGGGGGGAGGGAACAAGTCCTGATCGGACAGTATAGATCAACGATCAGACTGCACGTTCTGTGCAGTCTGATCTTGATCTACACTGTCCGCAAAAGGTCAGTGAGTCGCGCATAGCAGGCAAAGAGTTAATACGTACAAAGAAAGAACTGGATGTTATTTCTAACGCCTTAACTATTCACTGAATCCTTCAAGGTGTTAAACGATTTTCACAATGAAATACCGGCAGAAATATTTGACCATAAAGATACAATTAATTTTATCCTTATTGCGCTATATAAATGAAATAGAACTTCTCAGTTAGAAGGAACGAGGCATATATTGTAATTTCGAGGCTGTTTTTGACAGAATACTTGTTAAACAAGCGGGCAATGTGGATAGAGATCAGACAGCACGTTCTGTGCAGTCTGATCTCGATCTACAATGTCCGTATGATGAACTGAATTCGAGTTCAGATCTTCTAGGGTTAGATTTAATTTACCTTGACTCATCACCCCCGTCTTAGTTCTACCTTTCTTCTTTCGAACCATCATGATTCTTGCCTAAACTTAGCATTGCATAGAAAAATAAATGTCATCGTATATCAATGAGCTATGCTCTGTGAAAAGGGGACTTAATGCATCTGCGAAAAGTATCGACCCAGGTCAGCCTGCGCAGTCCGTGCAGGCTGACTTGGGCCGAAACTTTTCGTTATTGGTCAATTTTCTGTATGTCCAGCGCCATGTCTACCTCATGATACAAGTCTGTTGTTAAAAAAATGTGGCTATTATTGATCCATATGTATGTGGTAGCTTGCTCGGTATCATGCACTTCGGAGATGTATTAAGCCCCGTTTTTGCCAGAGCACGGCTCAAATTTTTGTAGCCTTTTTCGTCTGTTCATAAAAAGATGTCGTAAGTAAAAATAAACAGCTTTATATAGAATGTCTTTCCTTTTTTGAATATTCTTTCTTTGAATTCATTCCAGTGTCTAGTTACTCAGGATTTGTTTACGTTCCATTAAGCTATCAAGGAGATCAAAATTGACCACAGGAATTTTGACAATGTTAGAATACTGATAAATATAATTGACCCCTGCTCTGTGAAAAGGGAGCGTAATGCATTTGCAAAAAAAAGTATCGACCCAGGTCAGCCTGCGCAGTTCGCGCAGGCTGACCTGGGCCGAAACTTTTTGCTATTGATCTTTTTTTTTGCATGTTAAAGGACCAGTGCGTCTCACGACTCAGTCGGTTGTTAGACAAAATAGATTTTATAGATCTATAATTATGTGATGACTTGTTTGGTATCAAGCATCACGGAGATGCATTAAGCCCCCTTTTGCCAGAGCGCGGCTTATATATAGAACGGCATTAACTGAATTAGACAGATACAGAAAAAGGAAATATCGGCAACCTTCCCTTTTGCAATGGCAATTTTTTGCTCAGCAATGAATCTTGCTGCCTACAAGCTCCGTTGTGTACTTGTACTTGTTTTAGTATCTCCCCTTAAAGGCCCAATAGCGAAACCACGGTCTGGTGTTTTGTCTTTCTGTGTTTTCAGAAATAGCACGGTATTCCAGTAACAAAAAGCACATTGTCATCCAAATGCATTTTCCCACATTTATGGTAAACCCCCAAACCCGACCCACCGACCCGTTGTCAGTAAATAATATGGCCGCATTACAATGGGGCTAATTTTCAAGTTGACCTCTGGTAAAATTACAGGTAAAGTAGCCCCATTCATAATTTTTTCCAAGTCCCATCGTATCTTTTTTTCAGCCCCATTGTCTTTCAAATTAGCCTCATTGCGTATCGCCCAATAATATACATGTAGTGATGTTCAGTTTAGCGAAAAAAGGCAGGGCAGTTAAAATTTCAAACCTGCTCTAGACTGATTATTTCACCATATCAAACAGTGTAGATCCAAGATCAGACTGCACATTCTGTGCAGTTTCATCTTGAATCTACGACGTTCGTAAAGAACACCTAAAACTGTACTTTTCATTATTACGTCGTAACTCTTTCATTACTGAATGAATAAATTGCATTTTCCTCAAAGGCAACAAATTACAGTTTCGGTGCAAGATCAAGAGAGAGTTCAGTCAAAATCCAGAAGAAAGCAGTGGACAGTATAGATCAGAGATCAGACTGCACGTTCTGCGCAGTCTGATCTTGATCTACACTGTCCACAAAAGCTTCTGGTGTCGACTATGGTATAAAAAGAATTAAGGTGTACAAAAAGTTGACTCAACGAGCAATCCAAAAGCCGGCCTCTTGGTAATAAACATACCTATCTTTATTTACATAATCAATACTAAACCGCGGTGCGGAAATAGTTTGTGGTTAGGCCTGTTTAAACCGAATACCTACGTATATTACTCATCAAAAGAAGTAGATCTGTCTGATATACTAATAAAAGGTGTATATACTTTTGAAACCCCTAGTATTTGACGGCCATTTTGTTGCATTGGGATCTCTTTTGTCTTATTCGTCGGTCTGTTATAACTTGAATAAACTGTAGCGCAATGTAAACTTACAAAATGTTGCCCATGGGCCATCCTCGCAAACCCTGCATACTCATTTCTATTTCTACTTTTCAAGACTAGCTATCGAAGTATATCAAGGGTCTGTATTCGCAAACTACTCGTATTCTTAAGAACATTCTCGGTCATATTCTCCATAATTTTCCAACTTTGAAAGGAACACAATTTCTGATTGTCTAAACCGAATGGTTTAGCCAATCAGATTTTGTGTTACTTTCAAACTTGGAAAATTATGGAGAATATGAGAATGGTTGGTGAATACGGGCCCCATGTTTCAGTCTAAAAAAAAAAACATTCCTTATTTATCAATACAAGATACTGTGATCACGACAAATTTATCCGTTTTGATATTTGAATGAGTCAGATGACATTTAACAGTTCCTAAAGGAAGTTACAGAAATGGGTGACTCAGGACGTGGAAGAACTGGGTAATTATGTGGTCATAACTTTTTGTCAGTATTTAGTTTAAACATATTTATTTTACATCGATTGAGAAACAAGTTCTTTCAACTTATGCTAATTTCTGTCGATTCTGCTTCCTGGGAATTACGCCAGTACTCGCGCCGGATCTGTGGGCCAATGAAAAATCCGAAAGATGACACCCGCTCCCGGATATCGAACTCGGGAACCTTTGGTTACGAGGCCGACCCTCTAACTCACGATCATGGACACCACATGTGGTGTCAGTATTTGCCATCCATACATCCGAAAGTTCTTCAGAACGTGCAGTTTGATCTTGGATCTACACTTTCTGACACAGAGATACCTTTCCCTTAAATATACCTTTGAAATAACAACATGTGGGTCGGCTTGAACGTTTCATTTATTTTAGCAGGTTAGGGGTTAAAACTCGGTATTGTGTGGTAAAGGGTTTATTAATCTGTCTCAATTCTCAGAGTTCGACCTCACTACTCGTGTCAGTCACCTCGGCATTCTCGCATTTATTACATATTATAAGTAGATGTATATATAAAAATAAATCGTACACTATAAGTACTATGCACTAAAAAAGACCATTACGATGCATGACTGTGGTATTCAGTGAGAAAACCCATAGTGCATTCTCTTTGCTCTTTCGGCGCAAAATATATTAGCCATGCTCTGGCAAAAGGGGGCTTAATGCCTCTCCGTAATGCATTATACATGTACCAAGCGAGTTATCACATAATTATGAATCCATAAAATCCATTTTGTCTAACAATCAATTGAATCATGCGGTAGAGTGATCCTTTGAAATGCAGGAAATTGACCAATAACAAAAAGCTTCGATTCATGTCAGCCTGCGCAGACTGAGCAGGCTGACATGGGTCGATACTTTTTGCAGATGCATTAAGCCCTCTTTTCACGCAGCACGGCTCAATTAAAAATTCATCCTATTTAAAGCTAAAAATGCAATCCACTGAAACACAAAATGTTATCTTATCTGTAAGCTTGACTAACAAGCTGACGGTAAAGACACAAGATCAAACTTCACATTCTGTACAGTCTGATCTTGATCTATGCCGTTCGGAAAAAGCCCTATTCTCGCAAATGGGGCAGAAAAGGTTCAGAAGTCATTAAAGATACAGCTATACCCGTTTTCAGCTAGTTTTTAACCCTTTTCATCTTTATTTCACCACACTATAATCAATCTTTTTATCTTCATGCCAACTGTTGCCCCTGATGGTTGCAAGGTTGCCTAGACTACAACCGATAGAAAATGCATTTCATTTTATGGAGGCCATCAAATAAATAAATGTCGTGATGTTTACGGTTTTAAATCGAAGATTTCCGATATATGTATTTATCCCCTACACAATATATGTCGGTAACCTATCTATGAACTAGCTGACGAAATTCTGAACAATTCTACAGTCTATCAAATTTTTACGCTGACTTTTTTTTTTCCTGGCTGTAAGAATGTATCTTTAACCCTTTCACAATCTCGAGATTTAAAGACCATAAGGAGGAAAGCTTTTGAAAACATTATGGGAAAAGGAGAAAATGTTGGTAACCAGCATTTTCTCCTTTTCTTACAATGTTTTCTTCCCTTTCTTAAGCGAGTTCAATCATTTCGGTCAAATCTAATTTGTTGTCTACAATTGCTTTCGATTTGGAAAAGTTCAAAATTTTGTTGTTTGGTAAAGAGTTGAATAACCTAAGATACTGCAAAAAAACATCTTAAAAGTGTGATGTAAGTGTCAAGTATTGTGCACTTATTTCTTGGTACCAAGTCGGAAGTGTTGAGATAACAACTGATTAAAGCTATAAATAAGTGACCAATAGTTTTATTTATTTGAAATGGAAGAATATAAGAAGAAACTTTAGGATGTGGGAGCGTGTTCTTCACCCATTCTAAATTGGTTGGTTGATTGATTGATTGATTGATTGATTGATTGATTGATTGGTTGGTTGGTTGGTTTGGTTTGGTTTGGGTTGGTTGGTTGGTTGGTTGGTTGGTTGTTCGGTTGGTTGGCCGTTTGATAGGCCGGTTGATTGATTGATTGAATGATGTTTAACTCCGTTTTCAGCATTATTTCAGTTATATCGCGGCGGACAATTCACCTATCCATGCTTTCCTGGAGTTTCTTTTACCAGTACTCCGCACAACATTCTTTTCAAGCCACTGACCTCCTTCCCACATAACTATCGTCGAAACAATGGATCCTGTTGCAATGACTATCATTCTATCCTCGGAAGGAATTGGCCAAGCCGGGGATCGAACCAGCGACCCCCTGTTCTCAACTCCTGTACGCTACCGACTGAGCTGCCGGGGCTCGGCACCGTTCTCAGTACAATTCTAGATATAAATTTCAAGATTGGCTTGCTGACTGGCTGAGGTAGAGCATCTCCACCAACCAGATAGCTCCTCTTTGAATTCAGAATTAAATGATTATTTCAGAATTAAATGATTAGATTATGATTGGTGAATCTTAAACTCTAGGCCGAATATCCGCCCTTATAAGTCATCAGAATAATATTAAGCCATAAAGCGCCTTTCATAACCATAGTTACCTTTGCGGCCAGTGTAGATCAAGATTAGACTGCACAAAACGTGCAGTCTGATCTTTGATCTACTCTGTCCGCTTTACTGAAACATTCTAGAAGAAGAGTGAACTTAACTCTGCAATTAAAGAGTTTTTTTTTTTTTCTAGATTGAAAAAAATCTTCGGGGTTTATATGGCGCTTTTACCCTTTACCACACAAATGCGAGTTTTACAGACCCTGGGAAAGAAGCCTTTTGAAAGCATTGTGGAAAAAGGAGAAAATGCTGGTAACCAGCATTTTCTCCTTTTCCCACAATGCTTTCTGTCTTTTCAGAATCGGGTTTCATCAGTTGAGCCTTACTTGATTTGTCGTCTACAACATCTTTTGAGTTTGGACAAGTGCTAAATTTTGTCGTTTAACAAATAGATAATTATGAACAAAATTTGACAGAAGTACTTCTTGGAAATTGAATCTAAAACACGAATATTGCAATACACAAGGGTATCTTACAAATTGCAAGATTGTGTAGATCAAAGATCAGACTGCAAGACCTGTGAAGTTTGATCCTGATCTACAATGTCCGCAAATGTCGCTTGAGTTATGTTTATCACTCAAAGAGTTAGTTATGCTTTTAAACCAATTACCTGACTGGTTGAAACATAAAGTCTCCCTTAACACTTATACTGCAAAATAAGTTAAATGAAACTTTCGAGTCGATAGTAATGACCCAAAATGTTGCTGTTTCAAAGGTATTTTTTGAGAGAAAAATATCGGACAGTGAAGATACAAGATCAGACTGCACTTACAGTGCAGTCTGGTCTTGATCTATAATGTCCGCAAAGGGTCCTTGAGTCGCGCTTAGCAGCCTTACGGTTAACTTTTTACCAAACAACAAAATTTGGACAGCAGCAAATTTATTATTAGACGACAAATTAAATGTCGCGATAAAAAAAAAGATAATTACTGTCTTTAGAATAGGGTTGAAAACATTGTGGGAAAAGGAGAAAATGCTGGTTACCAGCATTTTCTCCTTTTCCCACAATGTTTTCAGAAGCCTTTTCTTTGTTGGTCGTTAAAAGTCGGAATTGTTTGGTAAAGGGTTAATAATCCAGATTAAGCGTTGTGCCTTTGTCCGAGTAATAAATTTTGAGCCAATAAAAGGTAGTCTCTAAAACTAGATCTAGTCATATATTAGAAACAAATACGACTTTTCTTTCAAAGTTTTTCTTGCTGTCGAAAATTACACTTTTCTTTCATTTAAATATTTGTCCTTTTTGTCATTTTGTACTGGTTTCTGTCATTTCTGCCATTTCTGGAAATAGCCGCTATAACAATAAGTTACATTTGTCACCACTCGGCTGTTTCCGTACCTACATCTAACCTCGTCCGTATCAAGGGGGCTTCCATTTTAAAATACTGACAGTCACACGATCTTAAACATGGCGGCGCCCATATAAAACGATTAGCAACGGCAAAAACCGCCACGGTGAGAAGCAACCCATCGCTGTAAAATACTAATCTAATTAGTAGACCGAGTTAGGAAATAAATGTACAAACTGCTTGTTACCGGAAATGTATTCAGAAAGATTCCCGATGAAAATTGTGACTAGTGTTTTCTATCTAAGTGGAGTGTTACAATTTTTTAAAACGGTAAAGCGGTATACTTCCGGCGAAGAAATGTGCCGTGTAGGTGCATATCAAGCTACATATTACAGCCTAGGGACTTGAACAACGGATTTCCCGAGGTTTGCCGAATGCAATAGGTTAGTGAATAATATGTTATTTCCTATTGCGTCAATGAAGCAAAGTACAGATTAATCAACCTAATTTTCTGTCACGAGAAGTACCATACCATTTAGTTTTCGTCACCGACTTTTCCAACTTCATGTTAGATTGGAGAGGGCGGCGACAACAATTATGCAACAAGCACATTATGACACGGGTTACAAATCTAGACCTAATCTTAAGTAAATACAGGTCAAGCAATGTAGTAACACTGTTTTATATTCTTGCTATTGTATAATCGAGAATCCGGTTGCTGCATACCAAAACCTTTTGCTCCCAGTATTAGTTGGAGATGTCTCGGGACATGGCACAACAACAAGCTCGATTCAGTGTTTTTCACGATCCTTTTACCAAAAGTTCCTTTTTTTTCTTCGATCAAATAGAGAAACTTTTTGGTGATATTCCCACAATTTTTCGACCCAATCAAAGACGAGTTCCATCATTTGAGTGACATTTGAATTGTCGTCTGCAAATGCTTTCAATTTGGGCAAGTGTACGTTTTTGTCGTTTGGTAAAGAATTCAATGTGAAAGTAAGCAGCCTAATCACTAATTTGTTAACGATTCCTGCTTTGTTCTGTAACTCCTAAAACCGCAAAGTAAACGAGTCTTGTACACTGTAATGTTAGTTTCGAAGACAAAACTTTCTATATAAAAATTTGAAGGCTTGAAGACAGTTATTCACCAGAATAAAATATCGGACAGTATAGATCAAGATCAGACTGCACGTTCTGTGCAGTCTGATCTTGATCTATACTGTCCGCAAAAGTAACTTCTGTTCCTTATAAGTATGTAAAAATCTTTACTCTGTCAAGGGCTTTGGGTAGATCATTAAGATCTCGATAATGCTATCGTTAAGCAATGCACTTGACATAAATATGACGTTATATAAAAGTGTTATCTAAGACTAAAAAAAAAATCACATGACGCGATACTCATGCCATTTTACCATGTCATATTTTAATCTGCATTTAATCTTGTAAAAAAAATCAGAATGTATTCATACTGTTTTGTAATCGCTTGTAGTTAGTTTTCATGTCCTCGTAGGTTTTAGACTACTACATGAATGACTTGTACATGTACACTTTCCTTGATGCAAAACTAACCAAGAATTTTTTGGTACTTTTTTTTATGATAAGAACATTTCAACCTATCAAACAGTGAAGATTTAAGATGCGACTGCAGTTTCTTTGCCGTCTGTGTTGAACTAAATTTCCTTTCAAAGCAAAAGATTCTTTCTTTCATTCCATGCTTTGCGGTAGTTTATCGAGAAATAATGGTGGATTATGGTTTGATATTTCATGGTAACGACCAGTGAAAAATACCGATTTCATATTTTCTAACTCTTCAATTGAAGGCGAGAACAGTAGTTCCCGCGCACTGGTTATCTACGTAAACAGTGCGTACCATTCAACCAGAGGAAATATGACGTAATTTACGCGCATTTACCCTACATTTCTCGCGCTTTACGTACTATTGTAATGCGTAGTTATGTGGAGGGGGTACGCCACGGGGAATTACCGAAAACAAGTGTACTGGATTTTGAAGAAAGTCATAAGCAAAAAGGTGTTAGAAGTTTTTGTTTTTTTTTTTTCAGTGAAAGATCGAAATGTATTTCATCTCGTGAACATAATCGGTTATATGCGCCACTCGTAAAAATATGGCCGATGATGTTCACTCGATGAAACTAATTTCAATCTTTCACCGGAAAAAAAAAAACAAATATCCTCTCTATCATTCTAAATGAGAATCGATGTGTAAAAAATGTTGACGATTGACATTCAACTTGGTCGGAGTGCTCAAGGAGATTTGAGCAGCCCTGGATCTAGAACGTTTGCAACCGATTTTTCGAAGGTGGACGCCGCGGGTTAAACAACACTTCTCTAGATGCTTAACTTAGAAACAAGGTTTTCATTCATGAACAGTTCTATATATTGTTCCATTTCAGAATTCCAATACTATCCATTCGACTGGCTAGGTCTTTCCCTCTCGCTGGTACTTTCTATTTATTATTAAATTGAACTGAATTGAGATTGTTTGTTAAATTTCGATTTTATATTCGGCGCTTATAGAGATAACAGTGGCAAAAATATTGCTCAAGGAAAGGGCTCCCTAATGGGATTCTTGTAACATCGCCTTTTATTGCCGAAAAAACGTACGGATTCGGGTAAGACTCAGGTAATCCGTAATCGATCGGCCGATAGATGCTGCTTCCCCGCATCGATTACGGATTACCCGAGTCTTAGCCGAATCCGTACGATTTTGTCGATGAAAGGCGATGTTACACGAATCCCATTAGGGTGCCCTATCCGTAATCCCACACCATACAATCTCGAGTTTGAACAACCTCATGGAAGAAATTTTTGAACCCTTATCCTGCTTTAAAAAAAAACATTCAAGCCGATAGTAAAAGCCCAAATTTTGCTATTTCAAAGGTATTTTGGGGAGAAAGACATCGTCTTATCGGACAGTGTAGATCCAAGATCAGACTGCACGTTCTGTGCAGTCTGATCTTGGATCTACACTGTCCGCAAAAGGTCAGTGAGTCGCACTTAGCAGCCTAAGAGTTAACCCTTTACCAAACAATCCCTAGTTTTCACTACTACACTACACTAAGATAGTGTTTTGAAAACATTATGGGAAAAGGAGAAAATGCTGGTGACCAGCATTTTCTCCTTGTCCCACAATGTTTTCTACTCTATCAAAGACAGAAATCATCATTTGAGCTACATTTAAATTGTTGACTTCAAATGTTTTCAGTTTGGTCCGGTCCAAAATTTCGTTGTGTGGTAAAGGGTTAAAGCAATTGTGGAAATACTGGGTACAGATTTTTCCTCTTTTCCCACATTTTTTTAAAACATTTCTTCTAAGACAATTTGAAATAAATTCAGTTTGTCGCCTGCATCTTTTTTTTTTTTTGTTTAATAAAGACCTGAAATAATTACAAGTTATTAATATCAGTACTTTGATCAGTTGCAGAGTTCTCGGACTTGCTACAGGGACCCATGGCGCCATGCGCAAGTGAATAATTATCTTACTCTATGACTTCCTAATTATATTTAATACGAACATATAGTTACAAAACTCAGGTTATACAGTAACAGTACAGAATGAATGTACGTTTGTACTGTTGTTTTGAATTATTCATTGTCTTCCATCGTCAAATGCAAAAATCGGTTGTTGGTTGAAAGGTCACTCAAAGTAAATCAAATTGATCTTTTAAGTGTTAAGTGAATGAGGTCAGAAATTAAGTCGATGTTAGGCAACAACGGTCTTTATCTAACAACCATCCTTAAGAATATTCTTTGTCTTATTCTCAAGAATTTTCTAAATATGAAAGGAACACAATTTCTGATTGGCTAAACCAAATGGTTTAGCCAATCAGAAGCTGCGTAACTTACTAAAGCTAAAATAGACCTAGAATGAAATTAAGAATGGTTGGCGAATATAAACAAGGTAGTGCACTCTTTTAGTCTGAGAAGATCTCACTGTGTAGGGCATCATAGGATAAATTTTTGTGCAGTCTGATCTTGATCTATATTGTCCCCAATAACGCGCCTTGAGTCTCACTTAGCAACTTATGGGTTAACTTACACTCATAATTATGTATGACTTTTTCCGGGGGCAGTGGGGGGGTGGGGTTTAAAAAGCTTACACATGATTCTTGTCATCGTCCCCAAGATTTGTTTGCTTATTTGATGTTTTACACACTACTTCAGTTATTTCGCAGCGGCGAGCCCATCTTCCCATGCTGTAGTGGAGTTTCTTTAACCACTTCTTCGCACAACTTTCTTTTCAAGCCACTGGCAACTTCGCTTGTCGAAACCATGGTCAGCAGGTGAAAGAGGAATAAATGCTGTCTTATGATTATCATCATTCCGGGCTCGGCAATGCCCTGAAGACAGCAGACCGAAGAAAGTCTACATGCCCATGCAGTCTGATATTAGTCTACGCCAGAAAATTAACAGGTTCAATTGAATATTTTGATTCAGTAGGATGAACCCTCTATTTATTCGCAGCCATAACGCAACAAGACGGTGGCAATTACCGTTTCTAACTAAAGTCGAGGGTATATGCGTTTAGCTTAGAATTGTTCCACGTGCAATGGCCTCATTTCTGTGATACGGTAACTTTAATTTCTCAAAATGCAGATGAAAAATTCTTAGAAGATTTCACAAGGAATAATTAACATTTTTAAATTACAATTATGTAGGTCGTTAACTCGCTGTGCATAATGACTCGGTCTGGAGATCACAGAACAATTACGTCATTTAAGTCAAGAAAATTATTTTTTTATTTAGCTACTATAAAATTTAGTTTACTTTGTGACTTTTCGCTTATTCATGTATATGAACGTGTTAAGTCGGAAAGACCTAAACATTGCAATTTAACTCTTTACCAGACGAAACTTGTCATAATGGAAAGCATTTGCAGACAAGTTGAATTTGGCTGAAATAATGGAGAGTCGTTTTTTGAAAAGGTAGAAAACATTGTTGGGAAATGGAGAAAATGCTGGTTAACAGCATTTTCTCCTTTTCCCCACAATGTTTTCTAAAACCTTCTTCTTCAGGGTCTTTCAAACCCGGACTTTAGTGATGAAAGGATGAAAGGCTATTGGGCGAGAATATCTAACAAATAGGAGGGCAGCGGACTGCGCAGGTTGATCTGGTTGATACTTTTTGCAGATGCATTAAGCCCCCTTTTTCATAGAGCATGGCTTAAACATATTTGACCCATGTCTAATTCCCTGTAGCACTTTGCAGTTTGATTTCGGCCTCCACTTATCTATACCTGATTAATCATAGAACTTAACTATTTTAATTATAACTAAAATGACTGTATCCTCAACAGCGATTAGTTCCTTTAAGGTGTCGCACCATTGGGAGACTGCTTCCTGGTCGTAGCATCAAAAGTAGTCCCATGTGAAATTTTGCAGGAGCACTTTTGTTGCACTGTTTCATGGAGCTAAGAGGGCTTAGTGGTATATAATTTAGATTTGCTTCAAATTTAGGCAGTGGGGGACCACTTAGATGTGTTTTTATTGTATATTGAGTGGACTATCTTGTGTCACTGGAGGAACAAAAAATTGGGGTCATGGCGGTGAACAGGTGTTTTTGAGAGGGAAAATTCTAGGGTGCCCGTGTTTGTTGGGATTGTGCGAAAAACGCAATCCGTTGACATATTGTTTTTTACGCATTTTTTTTTTTTTACTAAGGGCGTCCTGTAGACAGCAAGAGAGGGAAAAGCAAAAGGTTTGCCATTAAGCGATCTGTGAAACTTCAAAGATGGTTGATTTCAATCTATTTTCAATATGGCCAAAAAAAACCGGTGGTGTGACACTTTAATTACTTCGGTTCACTTGGGTAACAGTACAAAATTCTTTGTTCTTTCCCAGAAGGCACTTGTGCTAACTACGTATTGATAGAATTGGCGAATTTTTGTAACTTTATCCAACCGGAGTTCGAAACTAAGACTACATGCACACAGGTGCCAAGCATTACCATCAAATATGGCAAATCAACAATTTTCAGATATGGTTAATTTTCAAATCTACATTAATCAGTTGGTAACCTGGTGATGTTGTAATTAAAAAAAAAAATCAGTAAAATACTTTTTTTTTTCAATTTTTATTTCTGCTCATTAATTTTTACGGCATCGCTTATTTTCCTTACTTATTGGTTGCGTCCCTTGACTTGTGACGTCATAGGAGCGGTTGTTTGAATATGGACGTTTGTCATGTCTTAGAGTATATACATGTGTCTGTTGATATGTATCGAAACATGGAAATTTAAAGTATGTATCTCTTGATATGTATGTAAAATAAGAAATTTAAACTATGTATCTGTTGGATATGTAGGGAAACTTGGAAATTTGAAGTTATTTGAAGTTTCTTTCAAATGGTTGATGTTTACGCTGGGTTTAAAACATGTAAGTAACTTCCAGTTGAATCAGAATGTACTTTAGAACTGAGACTCAAGAAAAAACATTTACGAAAACAACCTCTGAAGACCTTAACCGATATGAGTGATTTTATCCATATATGGGAAAATTACTCTGGTGACAAATACTGATGATCAAGACAATCGATACTGAACTACTCATTCAGACGATGAGTAGACTGCATGACAACTTACGAGCATTCTTGGTTAATTTATTCAATCAATATGCTATAGTAGAGAACTCATAGAATGACGCCGTAATTTATATTGTCTGCACCGTGTTTATTTGAGGCGTAATTCCGAAACGGTGTATATGTAAAAAACTCCCTATTAGGAAAGATATATCAGTATTTGGATTAACCCAATAGGCTGCTGAGCGCGACTCACTGACCTTTTGCGGACAGTGTAGATCAAGATCAGACTGCACAGAACGTGCAGTCTGATCTTGGATCTACACTGTCCGATACTAAGATATTTTTGTCTCTAAAATGCAGCTTTGAAATAGCAACATTTTGGTTTTACCATCGGCTTGATAGTTCCATTTTATCTTTTAAACAGAATAAGGATTAATATTTTAAATTCATAATCACTGCTTTATTGAACACAGTCAACCCTTCCACTGCCTTAAGCTGAATAAATGGCATTTGTGGATTGTGTAGGTAAAGATCAGAGCTCTGAGAGTATTCATTCTGGTCGTAGATTTAGCTTATATCGTCTACTACTTTATTCTTACGACAAAAGGTCTTTTATTTTTCTTAGGGTGTTTTTCTCAACATATCCAAATTGCTAGGTTTGGAATTCAGAATGATTATAACTGAACATGTATTTATAATTTATGGCGAGTACAACCCTGATACTTTTTTGGGGGTGGTGGGGATAAAATATATCAGACAATTTTTCTTAGAATTTTTACATCAAATGCTAGGTTTGGAATTCAGAATATTTATAACTTAAAATGTTTTTATAATTTATGGCGAGTATGACCCTGGTCCCCATTTGCGTGTGTGGGTGGTGGGGAGGTAGACATATAACTCACATTTTGAACAGTACATGGTTCCTCACAGGTTTGTAGATAAAAGTATCGGAACCGGATAAATATTGTGAATGAATGCTGATATTTTTTATAATTCAAACAGACAGTATATCGAAAACTTTGTATGATTTGAAGACTTTCTTTGCAATATTTGTAACCAAGAATAATTTCTAAAATATCTATGGAGAAAGAATAATGTATCAAGAAGTCATTTTGTAATTATCTTTTCATTGGGAAATGCATAGGTCTGAACATTTAGAAAAATACAAACAATTATTGGTACAAGGCCTCTGCATACTTTGTATCAATCTGGTCCCACAAATTCTGAAGTTAGACTTTTTTAAAAGAACAGGGCTCGTGTTCACCAGCCATTGTTAAGAACATTCTCAGTTCTAATTCTCCAGAATTTTCTAAATTTGAAAGTAAAACAACTCCTGATTGGCTAAACTATTTGGTTTAGCCAATAAGAAGTTCTTTTACTTTCAAATTTAGGAAATCTTGGAGAATAAAACTAAAAATGTTTCTAAGAATGGCTGGTGAATATGGGTCCTAGACACACAGGGAAAACAATTTGAAGGATTTTTTCCAGTAACCTACTAAATAAGTTAATTAAAACTTTCAAGACAACAGTAAAAACCCAAATATTGCTATATCAAAGTTATTCTTGGAGGGGAATATCTCCTTATCAGACAGTGTAGATTCAAGATCAGACTGCACATTCTGTGCAGTCTGATCTTGATCTATACTGTCCGGTAAAGGTCCTCGAGTCGCGCTTAACAGCCTAAAAGTTAACTGTCTTTTTTTCCCATTTTGTAGAAACAATTGTAGATAGGGAACAAGTGCTTGTTACAGCAATTATTCGGATTCCAAAACTGTTTTCCAAAACAAGACTACTGCTTTGATGTAAATATGTGGTAATGTGTTAATTTGAAAGGTTAGCAAAATTCCTTGATAAGTTAGGGTGGGGGGGATGAGTCAAGGTGCAAAACTCCCGATGAGCGGTTTGCGGTTTCTAGAAAAATTCCCGGTATGTAACAAAGCGTGTAAAACGTCATTACACATATGTAGTACCGGCTCACTTTTACCATACTCTTCCATTTTAAAAAAAATATGTGTTGGTATTTTCTTGTTTTTTTTTTCATTTTCAGTTAACCTATCTTGGCTTTGGAAGATAATTTAGTTGTGTGTGCATTTTTATAATTCTTGTGCATATCACGAAGACTGAAAGAAATATGAGTCTGTGTTGGACGTTGCATTTAATTGAATTTAAATGGAAGCATTCATATCAGAAAAATTATCAAAAGTTCCAAAAAAAAAAATACCTACCTAAGTAAATAATACTAAAATTATTTCAAACACAAAACAGTTACAATTCCTCAATGAATAATTTTAACGTCAGTTTAGTCTGTCTCTCGATTTTTTTTTTTTTTTTTGTTGTTGTTGTTGATCTTATTGGTAAATCTGAATTTAAGCTGTACAATTTCAGAAAAATACACAATAAGAAATAAGACATTCAAGATTTGTTTCAATGATGTTCATGTGGCCTATGAAGTAATTCTTATACATTCAAATAATAATGAAACCAATCATAATCTACAATGAAAATAGTATAATGAAATAAAGGCGGGATTAATTTGATACGACTGAATTTAATTAATATTTTCTCAAAAAAAATGATAAAAGTAATAGCAATTATAAGATTCAAAATTACTTTCATTAAAAAATGGGGTAAAAAAATAATGCTGAAAGGAGGATTGCCGTTGTTAGATTTATAAAATGACGATTTTTGTCACCAAATTTAGCAAAATTAATTAGTTTAATTTAAACATAATTTAATGCCATCTTTATTCAAACCATACAACATACGTACATTACACGAAAAGAGATGCGAGTCAGGCAAAAGGGTCTGGGACACAATTCCTATCAACAAAATGGATATGAAAATAACACTTCAAGGAATGCGATGTATAATTTTGATGAAAAAATCAAAATGGGAAGTATCAATGTAGTTTGAAATCGATCATAAAATAATTATAGTAATAAAGTGGCTTTCGAGAAAGCAAAGTAATGTACTAGAAAGAAACCTACAAACATTATTTAACTCACCGATTTTGTCTGTTAATATTTAGATTGGTGACAAATTCCATTAGTTTTCGGAAAATAAGGACAATCTGAAAATATAAAGAAACATAATTCAAAAAAAAAATAATAATAATAAAGTGATGAAGTAAAAATTAAGAAAAAATGTTTGGTTTTTTTTTAATTAGAAATATAATGTAGAATAGAAAGTATATTGATACATGTACATAGATACTTTTTAAATTATACAAATATATGTATCTTGTCAAATAAATAGCTAACAATGATAAACATACACAGGAATACATGTGCATATGATAGAAAACATTGTCAGTGCCTAGTAGCAAACAGTGGCTCCGTCACTCCATTTCCGTGTTTTAAAACGATGATTCTCTGTAGGGGCATTATGCAAGTTAAACTTGTGCACTCATTTTTTTAATGTCACTTATAACCAAAATCTATTCATTATAACATAACTGAGAAATGAGATGGAGATGAATTTCTACACTCTATTTCTATAACTTATGAAACGGGTACTCATTAAAATCGTCTCGACGAGGGAGTTCGAATGAGGACCTATAACACATATGTTTTTTTTTTAATTGAAAAACCCATCATTTATTTATTTTTTTTTATTAAGAGAATGGTGACTGCAAGCTGGATTTTTACACTACCCAGTACAGCTCATAAATGTTTTCAAGAATTCTACATTATTTTTATCATCTTTGTTATTTTTGAATTATTATTTCAATTCAAAAATTACCATTAATAGCATTACTTAAGTAAATACCAACCCAGTTATTAGTTTTTTCCTGGTCGATTTGTTTTCTAAAAAAATTCATCTGTGTATTTTTAAAATCAGATTTGATATTTTCCTATTTTGACCACGACGAAGCAAAGAAGCAAGTGAATCCTCATTGTCCTCATGTATTTTTTTTTCCCATAATTTTCTTTGCATTTGGCTTATATGTGCATAGACATTTTAAATGATACAGATTTGTTGTATGGCTTTCAACTTTTCACAAAAATATTTTCAAGATATCAAATTATCCTTCTTTACTTTATGATAAAGGAAATCACAGTTTCAGTTGAAGTCAATATTGGCGCTTCTAAAAAAGAAGATTTTTAGGATATGATTTAATTTCAACTAAAATAAATAGCAGATCACCTACTTCAGAAGACATTATTTTCTTTCTCGACGTAGACTACTTTCGAAAACAAATTCGAAGAAGAAGAGAACAAAATGCTTTCATGTGTATTGATCAATACATCAACAAATTCGAAGAAAAAAAAAAAACCTTTTGTTAAGAAATTGCTTTCATATATATTGATCTTGAACTGACATTTTTTATCCATATGCAAAATGGATTTTTTGTTGAAATAGTCTGCTGCAATTTTTTCTCAAGAGAAAATGAAGTAATCAAACGTCAAAATTTCAGTCTTGCCTATTGAAAGCATTTGGAAGCGACAAATTAAATGTAGCCAAAAAAATTTTGTTGAGGGTGCTGGTGACGCTCAACATGGCAATTTTTTTTTTCATACCTTCCCCTGCTCTCTTCTGGAAAACTGCTCACTTGTTTGGAATCTGTATTTAATATTTGACCTATTGCCTCCCGAAACAAATTTCCATTTGAATATTTTGATTGCATTTTCGTAAAATAACAATGAATCATCAACATGAATTTAATTTTGATGCATGAATACACTTAAAAGTGTTCATAATATGTTCTTTAAAAGCAGTTCCCCTTTCATAAAATTTTCACAAAAGCTAAAAGAATAAAATTGGCATCTGCAGGTGAAATTTCTTCAAATATTCTAAAAGTTACAGATCAGGGTTTTAGATGGCATTCAAGGTTTTTACTATTTAAAATCCATCGTTATTACTTGTAAATGCTGTAGCTACAAGCCATAATTATACCAACCTGGTATGATTCCAATTAATGTTCACAATAAAGGTTTTCCGGATAAATTCATGATTCTTTTTTTGATGTGAGCTCTGCCACTTTTTTGTGGTATTTGATCATGATTTTTTTAAGGAAAAAGTTGCACCCGGATCCCTATATTTGTAGAAAAAGGCGTTATATTTTATCGATCTGCTTTGAATTTTTCCTTAAAAACATTCACAAGTAACGAAAATTCACATTTTTTTGGATGCAGTTTTAGCTTATTTATTGTTGCATACGGCTCAAGGGCCCGTATTCAACAACAATTCTTCTAAATGTTCTTAGTCTAGTTCTCAAATTTTTTGTAAATTCGAAGGTACCGCAATTTCCGATTGGCGAAACAAAATGGTTTAGCCAATCAGAGATAGCGTTACTTTCTAGATCTAGAATAGGACTTGAAATACAATTCACAATGGTTGATAGTTACGGATTCAGCTGGGTCCGTACTCACCAACCATTCCTAGTTTCATTCTTAGTCTTATTTTATATTTGGCTTGCAATACGCGAAAAGGGGCATTCGGACATTTGCGTAAAGTGTCGTCTCGGATCAGCCTGTGCAGTCCGCGCAAGCTAATCCGAGAGAGCACTTTACGACTACTTTAGATTTTGTGCTATAGTAGACTTGCGCAATACAGAAAATTACATAAAAACGGAAAGTGTCGTTTCGGATTAGCCTGCGCGGACTGCGCAGGTTGATCCGAGACGATACTTTACGCAAATGTCCGAATGTCCTTTTTAGCGTGTTGCAGGCTAATATTTTAGAAAGTAACACTAATTCTGATTGGCTAGACCATTTGATTTAGCCGATCAGAAGTTGTGTTGTTTTCGAATTTAGAAAATGTTTGAGAATAAGGCTGAGAATGTTCTTAAAAATTGTTGGTGTATACGGACGCTCACGTATGAATCCAAAGATTGTTTTGCAAAAACACTATTTTGAAAAACTAAAAATCTCGTCGACTTACCCAAATTCCGTTTTCTTAACTGAAAAACATATTTTATGAAAATGTATTATCTTCTCGCCCTGTCTGCAAGCCATATTTACAGCGGCAACTGCGTAGTAAATCACTGCGCATGTCGTTTTGCAGACCTGCGCACAGAGTTTCGGAGTCTAAATTCGATTTTTGTCCTTGTGTGACTCGCCAATTTTTCATTGATAGCTGTAAAGTTTATTCATATTTTTTGTTAAAAAAATCATTCACAAAAGAAAATTTGCCATTCATTCCTCAACCACGTGTCCTTTGAACAATATTTACACATTCCACAAACAAAACAACATATGCCTGCTTCAGACCTTTGCAGATTTCGGTGCGAACAAAGAGCACAAAGCAAAAAATACGCTGTAATAATCAAAATTACATTTTGCGGTTAATTTTCATCCTTTAGCTCATAACCTCTGGCAGATGACTTTTTTTTTTTATTCGCTTCATGTAGCAGACAACTTTAAAAACATTGTGGCCAAAGGAATAATTGCTCGTAATGAGCAATTTCTCCTATGGCCACAATGTTTTCATAAATGTTGAAGTATGTAACGTCATTAGGTGGTGATTTATACCCATTTTACACGCATGTTTTTAAAACCGTTGCTTCACATTTGTTTTAAGAAGGAAATGGGTTAATTTTATGTACACTTCACTTTCTACTTTCAAACCTCTTCCAGGAAAATCCTATTTTCGTCATGGACAAAATGTACATGTAATCTTGTTAGTACGTAACTGAATACTTTTTAAAATTACAAAAGAGATGTCACCTGTTGCGTCCATGAATGAAATATCTTCCATTGAGTCGTCGTCATTAGATCATCTTATTCTTTAACTCTTTCCTTACTGTTGACGACACCAGAAGCTTTTGTGGACAGTGCAGATCAAGATCAGACTGCACAGAACGTGCAGTCTGATCTCTGATCGACACTGTCCACTACTTTATTTTAGGTTAAGGCCAAACTGTCTCTTCATCTTGCAGTGGAACTATATTTATAGCCAATTAAAAAGTGTAAATTATCTACTCGGTAGAGAAAGAGTTAAGCCTTCAAAATAATGGTATTTAACTTAATTCCCAGACAATGAAGTCTGATTGGTTGAAAAACTGATCCTCTCAGCCAATTACAATGTTAGTCCTTGACCTTGAAAGTAGAATGTTATATAAAATGTTCGATGAATAAGGTCAAAGGAAGGTCTAAACTATAATAAGTGGGATAGAATAAAATCAATTTTGAAAGAATGGTCCATTTTTCGAAAATAACAATGCAGCCATTTTGGTAAAGGGAGCCCTAAAATTGGGCGGGATTTAAATGTCGCCATATATATTTTTGCCGAAAACTGTTCGTTTGAAATTAAATCTTCTACTGTCAAAGTCTACAAGCATAGCTTTCGCAGACATCGTAGATACAAATCGGACTGCACATAGCGTCCCGGACATATCCCGTAATGTAAGCCACATTTAATTTTTGTCGTCTGCAAATGCTTTCAATTTGGACGAGTCTAGAATATTGTCGTTTGGCAAAGAGTTAAGATACAATCGCTTAACGTTGATTGGTCGATCAAAATTGTTTTATTCCTTCATAATTGTGTTGTGCAAATTTATGTTTTAACGTCACGGACTAAATGGCTGTACCGCTGTTCTTGTATTCATCCGCGAAAAATTTCTGAATGAATAGATCATAATAAGTGCCAGGCTCGGTGAAACGGGGGCTTAGCACATCTGCAAAAAATATCGATTCAGGTCAGCCTGCGCAGTACGCGCAGGCTGACCTGGACCGATTTTTTTTGCAAATGGTCAATTTTCTGCACCTCAAATGACCAGTGTACCTTATAATTCAATCGGTTTTTATCATACCAATGGATTTTGTGGATTCATAATTCCAGGATGGCTAGCTTAGTATCATGGATCACAGAGATACATTAAGCCCCCTTTTACCAGAGTATGCGTCATATACATGTATATAGCAGCACTCTGGAAAAGGGGGGCTTAATGCATCTTTGTGATGCTCTGTACCAGACAAGTCATTACATAATTATGGATTAAAAAAAATGTTTTTTGTCCATCAATAAGACTGAATCATGAGGTAGAACGGTCCTTGGACATTAAGGAAATTTACCAACAGCAAAAAGTTTCGACTGATGTCAGCCTGCACGGACTGCAGATGCATTCGATCCCCTTGTCACAGAGCAGGGCTCAAGGACCACAAACGTGTGTATATGTCTAAGCTCTTCATTACCATGGGTAATTAAGAAACATTGGTTACTTTAGATAAACAGCACTTTCTCCATTTTCCAGAATGTTTTATTTTCCAATTTACATGACCTTAAGCTCATTTGTATCAATTTCTTTATCAAGTTCTTTGAATGAATAGAAATCAACTTTCCTGACACAACTTTCTTTCCAAGTCGCTGACCACTTTTCCCACATGCATCAGAGGTGAGAGGCGAAAAATCGCCAGAAAGAAAGTTTGCCTCAACCGGGTATCGAACATGCAACCAACCATCAGGTCACGAGTCGGATACGCTAACCGATGAGCTGCCCGGGTAGGCTGGCCCATCTGTATTTAGGTACCAACAAAAATGGCGGGAAAACGAACAAGCACGACTTGACTGGTAAACAAGTATGGCTGTCACCTGGACTTTTGGTTTTTCTTTGTGACTTGACGAGATTTTAAGCAGCGCTGCCTGTGAGGATCGACCCTAGGACCTTCGGAGCACTATACGACGACTTTAACCATTCAGCTTTCCACGGCCCATCTGTATTCAGGTACAGACAAAAATGGCGGGAAAACGAACGAGCACGACTTGGCTGGTAAACAAGTATGGCTGTCACCTGGTCTTGCGGTTTTCTTTGTGACTTGACGAGATTTCAAAATAACAATCCCAAAGAAAGAGGACTTTTTATTTTTACGTGGGTGGGGGATTAGGCGTTCTTGATAAAGTACATAGATATACACTTCAGAGGGCTTTTTAATTTTTCAAAACAGTCCGTCTTAACCTTTATAACTTTATTTACTCTATTACTGTACAAATACGCCTTTTAACGCCCACAGCAATTCATAACTTCGGAAAATAATGTGGGTAAAAGAGCAGTAACTGTTGCTCGTTAAAAACCGTTTCTTCATCTCTCCATACTGATATCATATTTATGAAAAAAGAAAACGACATCTTCTTTTCTTTTTAAATCTTTACCAAACGACAAAATTTTTTACTTGTCAAAAGTGAAAGCCTTTGCAGAGGACAAATTTTATGTGGAATTTGTCTCTGAAAGGGTAGAAAACATTGTGGGAAAAGGAGAAAATGCTGGTTACCAGCATTTTCTCCTTTCCCCACAATGTTTTTAAAAAAGCTGGTTCCCCTAGGTCGTTTAAACCATAGGTCGTTAAAAACCAGTATTTTCTCCTTTCCCCACACTGTTTTCAAGAGGCTTGTTCCTTTATGTCGTTAAAAAGGGGTTAAAGCTTGACCTTAATCCGGGTAAAAAGATATGTCTTTAAAAAAAAAAAGAGTAAAAAAACAGTAACGTAATTGGTCATTAAATATGCTGCACTGTTTGAAAGAACACACACATACACAATCAAACACTGCAAAAGAAGAGTCAAGGATGTTTTGACCTAGATCAGGATCGGCGCTCTGCGCGATCTGATCTCAATATGCACTATCAACAAAAGAGACCATGGTTCAAGATTCGTGGTTTAATTTTGTATTTTATACGGATAAGAGTTGTACTTATCGAGTAAACAAAGCAAAGTTGACCCTCCAATCGCAAGAGTTGTACTTATCGAGTAAACAGAGCAAAGTTGACCCTCCAACTGCGATATTAAACAACATGAAAGTGTCCAGCATAAAGTAAAACGGAAAATCCTTGTATTCCGATTTCACAGTTCATTTTCGGTGAAGAAAAAACTCACTGTGTCGAACAGAGTAGATCCATGTTCTGTGCAGTCTAATCTTGATCTAAACTGTCCGCAAGAGTGCATCGAGTCGCGGTTAGCAGCCGCTATGGGTTAAATATGGCTGGTCATAAACATTTTGACCTTCGAAAAGTCTCAGAGTATTTTGATATTCCACTACAAAAATCTTCTGCATGCTCAGCGAGGATCTTAAGCTAATGACACTTATCTCGTACAAACATGCATGAAGGAAATAAAAATGTCGAACTTTTATTTATTTATTTCTTCATTTATTTATTTATTTATTTGTCCATTTTACTTTATTTGACTTCATTTTTGATTGATTGATTGATTGATTGATTGATTGATTGATTGATCGATCGATCGATCGATTGATCGCTTCCTGCAAACTACTGTTTACGTCTAAATAAAGAATTCATTAAAACAAGATGAAAAATTGATCGTAGCGAACTTTTTCTTTCGGCCACAATCTTTCTTTCATTATATCAAACCTTAATTTGCCATGGTTGTCCCAAGTTTACAGAAATCTTTTCAAAGACTTCATCAAGTCTTCTGATATAAGTTGGTCGCAGGAGGAATTGAGCTAAAGACGAACGCACACTGTGTGGGTCTTTTATTAATCTTAACTGTCGTGGATGCATAGTGTCGTAAATGTTTTACAAACATTTATTGTAGGTATTGACAAAGATATACTCCCCGTTTACGTAAACAGAAATTCAAACGTTTTATTTCAATGGTTTGATCGCATTTGAAAATTCTCCAAATTCTTTATATTGAACAAATTATTTATGGGAAGGTGGACGGCCATTGAGATACATTCTGGCGATATCTTGACGGTTCATTCATTAATCCGTGTACTTCTAAATAAATTAAATGAAAGTTTCAGGTCGATAGTAAAAAACCCTAATAATGCTATTTCAAACTTATTTTGCGGAGAAAAGTATCTCTTTATCGGACAGTGTAGATCTAGATCAGACTGCACGTTCTGTGCAGTCTGATCTAGATCTACCCTGCCCGCAAAAGGTCAATTAGTCGCACTTAGCAGCATAAAGCTTAATCAAGTTTTGGAAATGTCCCAAATTTAAAAATAGCGGATCTAAACAGAAACAAATATTTGATATGCTTACAGAGTGTATGATAATATTGCGGCGAACGGGGGCGCACGAGTACTCATATCGAGACGTATCTAAATGTGGCCTACCTGCTTTTGAAAGATACCTATATTGTAATTGGCTGCTGGTTCATTCATACCAAGAGAGAACCAAACAATTTAGGCCATTGCAATAATCCTTTCGAAATACCTTTCATCACCCCAACGTGACAGATTCCATAAGCAAGTCTCACACAGATATCACCTTAACCCATAAAGTGCCTTTCACGACTATAAATTCCTTCGCAAACAGTGTAGATCAAGATTAGGTGGCACAAAACTTGCATCCTGATCTTTGATCTACAAATGTCCGCTTTGCTGAAGCACGGTAGAGAAAAGCAACCATGAAATTTACAATTATTTTAGTCGCATTTCTAGGACGAAAATGTCCGATAGGTTTATTTGGCGCTTTGAGGGGTATCATATTATAAATTCATTACTTAAAGACGTTCTGTCTAGTAGAGATATATTGCTGACATCATCGGTTTACGTCAACTTTGCTTATGTGAAAACTTTATGCGAACGAAATGATTAAACTCCCTCCTCCCCAACTGGCAGCTAATAAACAATTCTGGGGTTAAATTGCAGACGAACTTAAAACCATTTATAACTATTAGTGCTCTGATTTTAATGTTTGTATTGACGCATGTACATAGGCTACCATAGCAAGTATATATGATCCATGCTCTGTGAAAAGGGGGCTCTATGCATTTGCGAAAAGTATCGACCCATTTCAGCCTGCGCAGTCCGCGCAGGCTGACATGGGCCGAAACTTTTCGCTATCTTTGAATTTTCTGCATGTCAAATGATAACTCTAACTCATGATTCAGTCAGTTGCTAGACAAAGTGGATTTTATAGATCTCTAATAATATATGAGATTTCTTGCTTGGTACAATGCATTCCGGAGATGTATTTGTGTTTGTTTTTTTTTAAATGTCTTATTCAATGGAAAAAAAAAAACATCGGTCCAAATATGTCTAGTTTCAAAAGGCGATTTTAGGGGTTAATTAGTTCGTTTCCATTTTAACCCTTTACCAAACGATCCCGAAGTATAACAACCCTGAGAAATACAGCTTTTGAAAACGTTTTGGGGAATTTGAGAAAATGCTAATGACCAGCGTTTTCTCCTTTTTTCCCGCAATGTTTTCTAGCCTGTAAAAGACAAATTTTACAATTCCATCATTTAACATGTCTTCTGAAAATTATTCAAATTTGAACAAATCTAAAGTTAATGTCGTCTGAGTTAGTGTAAACGGAAGTGCGACCCGTTCATACAGATGTGTGTAATGGCATCTACACTTCGAATGACATCTACACTTTGAATCAAAATATGCAGATACTTAGGGAATTTTCGGTATATTCTTATGCTAAGTTAGTTCATTTCGCTGACAAGTCAGTTTACTGTTCGTTATGTTTATGGAAAGAAATTTTATAGAATAGAACTGCTTTATATCCCAAGAATGTTAACGTAATGAGTTTGGTTCTCTCTGTTTTCATTCCAAAAAAAAAAATGATAAAATCGGTTGGGATTGGTAATAAACAGAGTAATAAAGATGATACGCAGAGATAGACCTTTTGGATCTGTGTGTCAAAAATCACCTTTAACAACCCTTTACCTCATTAGGGTTCTGTTTTAGATCTCTCAAAATGTAAGATTTCCGTGTGATACGGAGTTCTTATATATTGTAGAAAATATAGAAATAAAGACCTTTGATCAGGCTTTGGCAAAATGGGTGCTTAATGCATCTCCGTGATGCAATATTACAGAAAATTGACCAATAGCTTCTGGTCAGCCTGCGCGGCAACTCCGTGATACATCAGACCTATACAGTCATGACTGAATCATGAGGTACACTGGTCCTTTGACCTGCACAAAATTGACTAATAGCGAAAAGTATCGGCCCAGGTCAGCCTGCGCAGTCCGCGCAGACTGACCTGGGTCGATGCTTTTCGCAGATGCATTAAGCCCCCTTTTCACAGATCGTGGCTCATACATGTATATGCACTAGAAGAATGGGCAGTCTAGGTGTATTAGAACTAAAAAGTCGTTCTAACATAGGTATCTCCTATTACTATACATGTATATTGCATCTTCGTTTGTATACGTCAATAAATAATAAGATATTTTGACGAATCTGTGACAATACTATTAAATTGCAATACTTACGTAAACGTTTGTATCGAATTCTGTAACTGAAGTTCAAGGACAAAGAGCATTCGATTACATCGTGTAATGAATACACGTTAAAATGAGCCATGCGCTGTGAAAAAGGAACTTAATGCATCTGCGAAAAGTATCGACCCAGGTCAGCCTGCGCAGCCCGCGCAGGCTGACCTGGACCGAAACTTTTCGATATTGGTCAATTTTATGTATATCCAAGGACCATACTACCTCACGATCCAGTTGGTCGTTTGACAAAATGGATTTTATAGATACACAATTATATAATGGCTTGCTTTGCATAATGCATCACGGAGACGCACGAAGCCCCCTTTTGGCCAGAGCATGTGTCAAATAAATTGTATACATCGATGACGTAAGTATGCATTAACTAAAATGCGGTATGCATGTCTTGCCAGAAGGCAATCCGGACCCGCACAACAACAGTACAGATAACGATAAATTTGCGACTAACGGTGCTAAGGGTAGTCTTTGGTGCCATTTCACACAGCGAAAGTTTACTCATAGAGCGTCGAATAAACCCAACGGACATTTTCAGTTTAGAAATAAAACCAAAAATATCTCCTTATCGGACAGTGTTGATCCAAGATCAGACTGCACGTTTTGATCTACACTGTCCGCTTAAAGGTTAGTGAGTCGCGCTTTGTAGCTTATGGGTAAAAATGATATCTACACGAAAAGTTCGTATCCTCTAAGTGATACAACTATCCAAATAATGTTGTAATTGCTTATTTAAGGTCTACGACCCCTAACTCATCGGTAAACATCGACGTTTTCGTAAAGTCTATTTAGCCAATCTCGGCAGCTTCCGTCTTTTAATATAAGCGAAGATTCACTAACTCATCGGTAAATATCGTGTAACATTGACGTTTTCGTACAGGCTATTCGGCCGATCACGGCAGCTTCCGTCTTTTAATATAAGCGAAGATTCACTAACTCATCGGTAAATATCGTGTAACATTGACGTTTTCGTACAGGCTATTCGGCCGATCACGGCAGCTTCCGTCTTTTAATATAAGAATTAGGGGCCGTGGACCTTAACAGAATGTGTTTTAATGATTGAATTAGAGTTTAACGCCGATTTAAGAGCTTAGGTCATATCACGGCGGTCAATAAGCCTATGCATGTATTTCCTGGCTTTCTCACACCAGTAGTGACACAACTTTCTTTCCAAATCACTGACTGCTTTCTCAAATGCATCAGAGGTGAAAGGCGAAAAATCGCCGAAAAGAAAGTTTGCCTCAACCGGGTATCGAACTCACAACCACCAGGTCACGAGTCCGATACGCTAACCACTAAGCTACTCGGGCAGGCCAAAAGAGCGTGTAGATTCTAGATAGAGCTTCACATTTTGTGTCTGATCTTGATCTACTCAGTATGCAGAATTACTTTTAGCATTTATAGCTTTCGTTTGCGTTGGAGTAGACATATATGCGGTTTAACATATTAAGCTAGCTCTCATCCTGCTAAATAAATGAAATGGAAATTTTGAAACCGATACTAAAAACCCTAAATAATGCTATTTCAAACTTATTTTTATGGAGAAAAATATTTCCTTATCGGACAGTGTAGATCCAAGATCAGACTGCACGTTCTGTGCAGTCTGATCTTGATCTACACTGTCCCCAAAATGTCAGTGAGTCGCGCTTAGCAGCCTAAAGGTCAGATTAAAAACGAACATTTTCCAACCTTTGCCATACCATCCCGTATTTTCACATGTCTGAGGATGACGGCTTTTGAAAACAATGTTTTAAAAGAGGAAAACCAGTATTTTCTCCTTTTCCAACATTTTTTTTTTTTTTTATTATTTTACAAATGAATTTCATTATTTTGAAACAAATATAACTTGTCGTCTGCATATGCTTTAAACATGGACGTGGCTTAACGACGTATATCACAAATGTTCGCGCGCATCCATACTGCGCATGTGTTTTTGTCACGGATAGTGAATCAAAAGTGCACAGTTCTATGTATTTTTTGCACATATGACTATTTGTGCACTGAAACAAGTAGCACCTTCTTCGGTAAAGAGAATAAATGGATCTGTGAACTGTCACCGTGAAATAATTAAAATACTGTTGACACTGCGTTGCACACCAAACAAGCAAACAAAAGCAGGGAATTTAAAGCTGTGGAAGTAAAGCTGTCTCCACTTTCAAAATTATTGTTGGAAAAGGAGAAATCGCTCCTAATGAGCAATCTATCCTTTTCCCACTGTGTCTGCTGAGCTTTTATCCTATTTTTTCCTTGAAAAAATTAACTTCCTACTGTGACCTGTATCACTGTTTTCTGACGAAATAAGCACGGAAAGGTGTCATTTTTTTTTCTTATTGTTTAGCATTATGAATACTATAAGTGTGAAAATTTTAAGAAAAAATCTGTCCGTTAGAAAGTATGTATTTAACACTTTATTCCAATTTGCTCCCTGGGAGCAAGTAAACAAGGATTAAGTGAGGACTTCAAGGATGTGCAAAACGCCCTTAAGCTCTGATTACGTCATTCGCCATACACTATCCGCTACATGTCCTTCAATTGGTTTCCGATTACCGTGAGTGCGTCTTTTTCCTCCATGCTATGCTTCGCTCCGCTTATTTCTACGGGATTGCCAATAATCATTGGTGCGTAATCTAGAGGATATGTTTCAATATGCATGCGCATTAGCCCTATTGTATCACGTTTACAGGTAATTGTTGGATTAGTTTATTCTTCTAGACTGGAAAAGATTCCAGAGCTACTTGAATAAAGGTCTTAATTCTTGATGATGTGTTTATCGTTTTATTAAACTTCAATACAGCGGCAAAAAATGAAATTTATCATTTCGTCAGGAAAATTAACTGAAATGGTACACTGCTAATAGTACTTCGGTCAAAAAAGCCAGATTCATGACGAGCACTGAAGACCCAAACTCACAATGCCTTTGTTTGATATCAATCTGCATTGTTCACGAAGTTCCTGCTCTTGCCCTTGGCATGACAAAGGTTAAGTAAGTGGGTAATACGTCATCACTAGTACTGGCCAATCAGATCGGTCCCGGCTTGTACCTACGTCAGAGTTCATTCCGCCACCATGTACGAATCCAGGAAAAAACAATTGTTGATATTTTCCGTATTGTGCAGCAAATAGTTTTGTTGCTTAGCATATTCATGGTAGCAATTGAATATAAGCATATTATATTATATATACAAGAATTTTTTTCAATTTTTTATCATTTATAATCATGTTATCTTTTAAATTGTGCATGTCCTTAATTGCATGTATAAATGCATATTTCTGGGATATATTGTAAGGAATTTAACAATATCGACTATGCAGGCCAGCAAATATTTTAGCCGTGCTCTGTGAAAAGGGGACTTAATGTATCTGCAAAAAGTATTGACCCATGTCAGCCTGCGCAGTCAGCGCAGGCTGACATGAGTCGATACTTTATGCTGTTTGTTAATTTTCTGCATGTCGAGGAATCATTCTACCTCCAGATCCAGTCGCGTATTAAACCAAATGGATTTTATGGATAAATAATCATGTAATGACTTGCTTAGTATAATGCACCAGGAAAATGCATTAAGCTCCCTTTTGCTAGAGCATGGCTCATTTAAAGATAAACAGTTTCATTGGCGGATCAAGCGGAGGGGGAGGTCCGAATCCCCTCCCCCACACACACACACTAGAATTTTCAACGTAACCGCTGTCTGCCTGTTATTTTGACCAAGTATGAATGTAGCAGTAGATTCTAGATCACTTCTTTACATAGTTTTTTTCCCCCTAGTAATAGTGTTAAACCGGTATACACACTGACAGGAAATGCAAACATCTTATGCAGTAGCAAATCTTAACATGTAATAATCTATACGATTTTCCGGAAACCATCCCCCCCCCCCCCCGTAAAAAAATCCTGGATCCACCCCTGAGTTTATATCGGATATGTGCTCTTTTATTTGCCTATGCTGCTCCAGAGTACGGAATACAGAAAACTATTGTTTTATATTCATTCATTTCTTGCATAACTTGTCTGTCTAAAATATTTAATCAAATGTATGTTATAGTGAATCATTTATCTTTTCCTGAGGCATCTTTTATCATACCTATAGATGCAATCAGATGTACTTTACCAACAACAAACACATCGCTGTATTGTTTCATTCAGAAAATAAACAAAAATGCGATTGAGGTATGCTTGAATTGATGACTCGTGTAGTGTCATTTTTAATTAGCTGCCTGCCATGTCATGGATTCGACTTTCTTTGCGACTCCCAAACTATTAAACCAGAGACATAGAGGATAATCAACTGGTTGTGTGGGATATTAAAAATCTGTCACTAGAATGGGGTGTGATGCGGTTGAAAAACGAGTCCGAAGGTCATGTTTTGATGGCATCAAACCCAATTCCAGTATCCGATTTTTAATATCATGCACAACCAATTGATTGTTTTGTTCCTAATATATTCCTAATTCACCCTTTTCATTCTAATAATTATCGAAAATGGTACAATATGAGCAATATAGGAATACAGTAGTTCCGGCAAACATTTTAAAACCATATCGTCACCAGTGATGATGCCATATATATCATCACTAGTGTTGTTATTCACTGTGAAATCCCAGTTATTTGCTAATAAGAATTTAATACGAAATTAATTATATATCATGTGTGTCCGAGAACAAACAAAAGGCGAGGAATTACTTGCCATATTTCCGCTTTTGATAGGACAAATGAATATAGCTTTAGGCAGATGTTACAACATATATAACACTGGTATCATTCCGTAATTTCGGTTCTCATTACAACATGTGTTTTAGGATTGTCCGTCAGTGGTATATCATGTCACATTGTGTAGATCTACGATATATCAACGATGACCTTTATTCCACAACCGACGGCTGTGAACCGATATTGCAAAGTGAGCCTATGTGAACTTCCTACAGCAAATTTGTCGAATAGTTCTCGCAACTTCGCCATGAATGTCAGTGACTTACACACAAAATCCTTAAAATGAAAAAAAGTCCCGTAACTGTTGCCCATCTACCTCATATTTTTGACAAAAAGCACTCGATATTTGAGAGAGAAAATAATAGTGCTAAAAGGTTTCGGTTATATAGAGTACGTTTTTTCATTAACGTATCGAACAAACGAAGTTCCATATTTAACCGCCCTGAAACAGATTGCTAATGTAGGACTGGCATAGTCAATTAAAAGTCCAGCTTTAATGCTTGAAAGTTTCAGCTTTGAACTTAAGTAAAACAGTGGGACATCCAATTTAAAAGTTCGGTATAAAAGATGTAAAAAATGTTTCGTAAGTAAAGATTGATAGTATTTGAACTGGAAAGGGAAGCTTCTAGGGAACTTCGTAAAGTACATATACTTGGCTTTCCCAATAACCAATGACATGTAACACGGGGAATTTGCGGCTATCCCTTTATTTGTATTGCTGTCCGCCATCACGGAACACTTGGCCGATACAGGATATAAGGAAGTATCGATAAGCGCACAAAGTGTACAAAGGAATGGCGGAGGTATTATTTCCACTTGGCACAACATATAGGATTGACAACCATCCGTCTGTTTATTGATCACTTTGCGCGTTACGGTTGCATGATTCAGTCACACGCTGACTTTTTATATTTTGCCAATTTCTGGACTTTCAGCATATAAGGGATACTTTTTCCCTTGAACATTTGAAAAGAAAAAAACGGGCCATGGAGCCCTGTACAAAACGATCCCGTGATTTAATGACCCCGAGGAAGACCGCTTTTGAAGATACCGTGGTAACCATAATGGACCAACCTAAATTTTGATCGTTTGGTGAAGAGGTGATTTACGTGTATCTAGAAATGACCCCACAATAAAAGCTATAGCCATAAGATCAATCGACTCATATAGGTAGTAGTATCCCATATCGGTTTTGTGCAAAAAGGAGGAAGAATACTTCACGATCCCTAAACTCGACACAGCTGTCAAGTGCTCCAGCATTTGCCATCTGTAGAAAAGTGTTTCGTTCTTAGCTTGGCTGGTTCGAATAAAACATCGAGGTATTGCCGCAGCCCTGATGTCTTCTGCGTCATCGTTGTCGAGGAAAAACTTCGGCATTTTGTCATATCTCTTTTATTATTAAAGATATTTACTTCAAACTTGGACAAGTTGTTAACTATCAAAAGGGTAACCAAAACAGCAAGGGCAGGTAACCATCAAAATATGCCTCTAGAATTTCCACTGAAAATTAAGCAACTGCTGCCAACCGTTGGCACTCACATGCTGCGCTCTTGCCAGTTTGGCTGTTTTCGAAGAAAACGTGTAGGTATTGTCATAGTATTATCAGCTTAGTAGTCGCTCACATCTCTGTCATAATGGAAGATTTCTTTAATCAAACTTGGACTAGTTATTAACTATCAAAAGGGCAACCCATGCCAGAAAGGCACGTAACCACAAAAGTTTTTTGACACAGTTATGCCCCTTTTAGACTAAGAATTTTCAGTAACAATACAAATGAAGCGGCGCGTTAGCAGCCCCATCCGGCATTCTTGTTTAAGTGTAGAATACTTGCAGCGCCTGCTTGATTCCGGAGTCCATTTCCTAACTTGTTTAATACCAATGACAGCCACAACAAAACACGCAAACAGATTTTCAGTGTCTTACTAGTATTTGGTTCACGATACCTTCATAATGCCAAAAGGTCTTGGTAACCGCCCTTTTGCCTTAATTGTTCACATTACATCAAATTTAAATTTACTTTGACTTGTTTCTACCAGTTTTATAGTCCTGTATTTTTGATGTCATCATTTTTTAAGTATTCTTTTAAGTGACTGGACTAGAACTGGAACTGATGGATGGTTTGATGGATAGACTGGTATTTAAATAGACAGACATACAGATAGACAGATGAATGGGTGGATTTGGGGAAAGATTTCCGTTGAAGCATGTTTTCACCTCTGAAACAAGTGCAATACTATTACAAGAGTCGAGCAGTACAAATTTTACGCTATTGGTTGTAGCACAATGTTACTACCACATCAATGATTTCGTATCCTTTACTGAATCAACATCCTGGGAATTGCGTTGCTTCACCAGCTTAACGTTCAAGTACAGATTGTTCACGTCCATATGGTAGACAGACTTTGAAAACACTTACGGAAAAGGAACAATTGATTTTAAAGAGCAAAGGCTCTTTTTCCAATGGTGTTCTTCATATCACTCGTAAACGATTTTCCCCTTTGATTCAAACGTGTATCTTTTGTTGTTCTACTTGAAATTGTTAGTACTTTCTTTTAGAGCACCCACTTTTGTGTTGGATTAAATGTTTGGCTGCCGAATAAATTGATTCGATATTTCTCGAGATTTCCAAGTATATTGTTTGCTGTATTTGAACATGAGTTTGGTCAAAGATCAGTATAAGCTAGCGGATGGTGTAGGTCCAAGATCAGACTGTCTTTCACAGTCTGATCTTGATCTCCGCCATCCGCAAAAGCTGTCAAAAGCGTCATCGGTAGTTAAAGAGTTAGGTTTAGTTTAAACGGTGAGCCTATATTCGATAGATTTGATTTTCTTTTTAACTTTTACGCTCTTAAGCGCCACTCTGACCTTTTGCAGACAGTGTAGATCAAGATCAGACTGCACAGAACGTGCAGTCTGATCTTGTATCTACACTGTCCGATAAGGAGATACCTTTTCCCAAAAAAACAGTTTGAAATAGCATTGTTCGGATTTTTGGTATGGCTTAAAAGTTTCATTTCATTTATTTAGAAGCAGAAGGGTTAAGTTTTGAAATTGAATTAACAGTGAAGTAAGGTCTTATATTTTGATATAGTAGGACACCAGTCACTTATATATTTTCGCTAGCATAACAGGACTAATGATATCATGTACATAGTTGGAAAAAATGGTGACAAAATATTAGTCTTGTCCATAATGCAAAGCACTGGCAGATGACAAATGCGGCTGAAATGATAAAAGTTGCCTCTAATAGTACAGAAAACCTTGCAGGAATAAGAGAAAATGCTTTTAACATCATTTTCACTTTTTTTCGACAATTTTTTCAAAACCTTTCTTCAGGATCGTGAAAACAGGATATTCTTTGGAAAAGGGTTAGATATCGGAAAACCAAGGATGCAAAGAATTTCAATCTGTTGCACTCTCGTAAATCTGACGTGATTGAACATGGACTCGTTCTCTGTTGTGTTCAGACAACAACGTTGTTTTCTCATTAACCGATTTCCAGTGCCAGCTTTTATGAGGAACAAATAAAATCAGATCAAAGGTTGAGGTAGATGTTTTTGTAATGCAAATGGTACACACTAAAAATTTATCTCCTGTTCGGAAGCTTTCCAATTTTTTTACCTCCCTTTACCCATTGTATTTTTAATATGCAAATGAGTTCACCTGGTGCAGAGTGATATTGTATATGGACGTAGTCAAAAGATGCCAATGATTAACTTAGGATTTTTTTAATGGATGGTATGGTGGCATATTTCTGCCACGAGATACGAGATAGCTATCATGATGATTTTATAAAACTATCGCGATAAATTAAAGTTTCCTTGAAACTTTATCGAGATAGTGAAAAGTTTCCTGAAAAAATTATCACGATAAACTTAATATTTTAACGCAAAATTTCTCAATCGTGCACGAAGCTGACATTCGAGATAAAATTATCGTGATAGTTCTATCTGTTTCTCGATACCTATAAATAGAAAAATTTTCATTCGGATGAACTCGCTAGTTTTTTACTTCACAAGGTTGCAGTAAACAAAAATTCGAATCATTAACAATTGTAGCTTAACTGGTAAATTTTGACAAGACTCGAAATGAACAGAAGCCTGTAAAATCACAAAGACGACTCGAAATGTTTCATACTAACAACCTTAAAACCATTCAGGGAAAAGGAAAAATCATAAGGTTGTAGACGTAGATGTTCCGGGACAGTATCTAATTATAGATACCGTGAATGTCAGTTATGCGCACGAAAAAAAAAAATCATGATAACAGTTAGAATTATCGCGATATTGTTATCGTGAAAATTTTTATTATGTAGATAATATTTCCAGGAAACTTTGTTTTATCACTATAGTTCTCTTAAATCATCGCAATAGCTATCTCGTATCTCGCGACAGAAATATGCCACCACAGGATGGAGCTATGGTGTTGCGCTAAGACACAGGACTACTAATCCAAAGGCCGAAAGTTCGATTCCCGGCCGATGCAAGGAACTTTTGAGTCACGTTGTGTTTCCTACCCAACAATAAAGGTACTGGTAAGAAACCTAGAGGAAGCCTTGCATGTATCAGCGCTTTACACTGGGCACGTAAGATAGCCAGAGAGTTGTATTCGAAGTAGAGCTAGGGTCTTGTACCCAAACTTCACTTGTATCTTGTCATTTCACTCTAGGTTCTTTCCCTATAACTTACTGTCCCCAATTGATATGCCTAGAGCACGATGGGACCCAAATCTTACAAATGCATAATCACAAAGCATATATTTTGAAATGTTGGCTGCTTCAGTGTGTAGCTGGCATTCACTGCTTGAGTTTTGCCATTTATACAGACCAAAGAAGTCTTGAAGTTGCAACAGCTAAGTCTGTATTCTTAACTGAAAATAGCTACATTGTAACGGATGATAATGGACCAGAAGCTGATGGACTGGAGTTAACGGGCTTTACTTCATACATTTTTCGACCAGTTCTCGGTCCGCGGTGACAAATAATCATGGCATGCGGCCTAAAACTTTTATGAAAAAAAAAAGGTTGTCGTTGAAAAAATGTTCAGCTACGGTCTGCGAGCTTTGATATAGCCCGCAAGACCATTACTACACCTGTAGCTCACAGGCACATGTGGGGTGTTTTTTTTTTTGTACGTTTGGTTATAGAGGTCGAAATTTGCCACAAAAAAAGCACGTGCCTGTGTTGTAGCTTCCTTTTTGTTTATCAGCGACATTATGAAAAACAGATAAGAGATTTGTTTATTTATACAGTAACCCTTGAACATTTTTTTAAAAAATCAAGTCAACAATAAAAATGAAAATAATACTATTTCAAAAATCTTTTTACACGAAAACATGTCACCATATCGGACGCTGTAGATCTAAGATCAGATTACATGGTCTGTGCAGTCTGATCTTGATCTACACTGTCCGCCAAACGTCGATTCGGTCCCCCTTGGATGTTAATCCTAAAACTACTGAATGATTCAAACGGAAATTTCCACTCAATAGTAAAATTCCAACTATTACGATTTCCAATTTGATTTCACCGGAAACGAGAATACCATATCGGACATTGTAGATCCTAGATCAGACTGCACGTTTTGTGCAGTCTGATCTTAATCTACACTGTCCGCAAAAGGCGCACCGAGTTGCGTTTAGCAGCCTTAGGATTAGTGTCACAAAAGGACAGGATCTTCAGAGATTATAATCTCTCTCGATAAACTCAATTACTTCCTGAATCACCTTTACTGATCTTATACGGACAGTGCAGATCAAGATCAGACTGCACAGAACGTGCAGTCTGATCTTTGATCTACACTGTCCGATAAGGACATAATTATTTTCCCAACAAAAAACACCTTTGAAATATAAAAGTTTGGGCTTTAATGAGTAGGTTAAAAGTTTCGTTTCAGTTATTTGGCAAAGTAAGAGTTAACACATGGGCTGCTAAAACGTGCAGTCTGATCTTGGATCTTGAGTGCACGTTGGATCTACACTGTCCGATACGGTATTTTCTTTCCGGTGAAATCAGCTTTGAAATCGCAATATTTGGGTTTTTAAAAATTAAGTGGAAATTTTCATTTCATTATTTAGCAGCCGAAAGGCTAATGCTTTACCAGGCGACAAAATCTTAGACTGTCATAAATTGAAAGCGTTAAGCAGACGACAAATTAAATGTGGCTAAAGTGATGGGATTTGTGTTTGGAAGGATAGAAAACATTGTGGGAAAAGGAGAAAATGCTGGTTACCAGCATTTTCTCCTTTTTCCACAATGTTTTCAAAAAGCCTCCTTCTTTCAGGGTCGTTAAAACACGGGAAGTTGGTGAAAGGATGAAAAAGGGTCCTTCTTAAGTATAAATTGTAATTATGCATTAACGTCTGATACACAAATTCTTTTGTAAACAATGTGGCTGATGGAGAAATTGCTCGTCAAGAGCACTATCTCCTTTTGCCGCGTTGTTTTCAAAATTAATCTACTTCACGGCGAAAAGAACAAAATTGTCGTCTGCTGGTGGTATAACAATAATGAGCACCGAATGACCCGGATTAGTTCATGTGCACCGGTAAACTTAAAAGTGTAGTGAATTTGTTGGTTTATTTTCCACCCATTGTCTATAATTCCAATAAGGAGAGTGTTAGATCCCACTTTTATGTACTATTTAGTCCCTGAGACAATTTATTTGGTTTTTAATTTGCGCCATTGGCGAGGTCAGCTGACCTTTTCTGCACATACCAATCCAGTGAAATCCCTTGCTATTTCTATTCAAAATACGACTATACGAGCGTATACATCCTCTGTGGTCGACTACTTTATTAAAATATTGTTGGAAAAGAAGTCACGGTTTATTAAGTCAAAGCAATTACTCCTTTTCCGATAGTGTTTTCCTGATCGTACAAGGAAGAGACTTTCTTTACTTTCAACTCTTTTCTTATGCGTCAAGCCCGATCCTTTTTTCCAGGGAAAACGTTTTAGTGTTCAAATCGCAGTAGCTGCCAAAAGTAAACAACAGGGTATTAAAATGCACCTAAATTTCAATCATACCGACCGTGCAGTAACGATTTGTCATTTTCAAAATAATTTCCATATTTTAGAATGGTATGATTTAAATCTAAATCCATTTTACCACCCATTTTATTTACTTTTGGCCGGTATTGTGGCTTTAACACTAGTTTAATAAGAGCTTTCCTAAGAGCTTTTAATAAGCCGTTTTCTCAAATTTACTTCATAATTCTTTTATTCTTTGATATCTTCATGTAACTCTCTCATCGCCAAAGTATTCAAAATCGACTTCTTTTGACGTCTGTATGCACAATCCACTGTGACTCAGTAGCTACATTCTCAGATCGACTAAACAATCGGACAGTATAGATCCAAGATCAGACTTCACATTCTGTTCAATCTGATCTTGATCCACACTGTCCACACAAGCTGATATTTTCGCCTATGGTACCGAAAAGCTTAAGGAAAATAAGGCGACCTCTTCTTGGAAAGGACAATTTTACAAATTACTTTCTGGTACGAGTTTTCAGTTGACGATGTCAATACATCATTGTGAACTAAATAAATTAACATGAATTCACAGTAAAATAACTGACAGCCGTGATATGACCTAAGCTGTTAAAACGGCGTTAAACTCCAAATCAATCATTCAATCAATCAATTAATCAATCAATCAATCAATCAAAAAGTGTGGGTTAGTAGCCCACACTTTCTTCAAATATTCTGACAGAGGAATGAAAAAAAAAAAAATGTCGTCGTCGGGGGATGATGCGTGAACCTTAGTAATTTAAGGATTTTTTTTTTGAATGGTCAGACGTTTTCTGCAAGAAATCTAGAGAAGTGCTTTGGTTTTTAGAGTAAGAACGAAAATTTGAAAGCTTTTGTGAGCAAGCAGCCTGATCTTTGATCTAAACTTTTCCATAATTCAGGATATGCTGACTAAAACAGCTTAGAATTTTAAATATCTTGGTCAGTTTTACCAACTGCAAAAACAAAATGAAATGTACATGTGTTTTTCTCATTCGTATTTCTCTCTTTGTATTGGTTGGTTGGTTGGTTGGTTGGTTGATATTAAACCCCGTTTTCCACATAATATCAGTTATATCGCGGCGGCCAGTGCACCTGTCCATGCTTTCCTGCAGTTTCTTTAACCAGTACTCCACACAATATTATTTCCAAGCCACTAGCTGCTTTCCTACATGACCATAGTCGTAATTCTCTCATTTGTACTATAAGGGGAACCCTTAAAGCGCCTTTCACAACCATAATTGCATTTAATGGCTGGTGTGGGTCAAGATCAGACTGCACAATATGTGCAGTCTGATCTTTGATTTAGACTGTCCACCTCACTGAGACAGTCTGCAAACAAGCAATGCCGAGTTTGCAGTTATTCTGGTTTACTTTTGCTGATCTGAAAATGATATGTTTATTACGGGCTGTAAGGGTAAGCTTCGTTCGTTCGTTCGTTCGTTCGTTTGTTTGTTTTGGAGTTTAACGCCATTTTAACAGCTTAGGTCGTATCACGGCGGTTATTGCACCTACGCATGTGTTTCCTGGCTTTCTCACACCAGTTCTGACACAACTTTCTTTCCAAGCCACCGACTATTTTTCTCACATGCATCAGAGGTGAGAGGCGAAAACTCACCGGAATAAGGGAAAGCTGACTCCAGTAATGTTCACTCAAACATCCATTACATTCCGAAATCGATGTCTCGACAGATTTCCTTGTATCTAATTTTAGACTGCGAACGGCTTCACTCTTAGGCTGCTGAGCGCGACTCAACGACCTTTTGCGGACAGTGTAGAGCCAAGACCAGACTGCACAGAACGTGCAGTCTGATCTTGGATCTACACTGTCCGATATAGAAGATATTTTTCCCAGAAGATACCTTTGAAATAGGAAAGTTTGGGTTTTTACAATAGGCTTGAAAGTTTTGTTTCACTTATTTAACAGGTTAATAGTTAATGTCCCTTTTAACGAAAATAAACAAAAGATGTGAATACGTTTTAATCCTTAGCCTGCAAAGCGCGACTCACCGACCTTTTGCGGACAGTGTAGATCCAAAATCAGACTGCACAGAACGTGCAGTCTGATCTTGGATCTACACTGTCCGACAAGAAGATATTTTTCCCCCCAGAAAATACCTTTGAAATAGCAATATTTGGGTTTTTTACTACCGGTTTGAAAGTTTTATTTCACTTCTATAGCAGGTTAATGATTAATGTCCATTTTAACGAAGATAGACAAAAGAAGAGGATACGTTTTTAACTCTTATGCAAAATATCGCTGTACTTGTTTTGTACAAGGCGGCATTACGATACGAGACATTAACAAAGAATATCCGGCCTGTGATCCGTTTATGTTTTTTTTTTTGGTGGTCGATCGAAGTTGTTTTTTCCTCTCTCACTATGTTTCAAGGTTATCCTGTTATTTTAAAAGTATTCATGAAACTACATGTATTAATCTTTAATCCTTTTCCAAACAAAATCGTTTTATTTTACGACCCTGAATAAACATACTTACGTTTACTTACATTTCCTGGACCGCAAGTAAGCCTTCGGCTTCTAAAGGTCCCTCTGTTTGGTTTCTTTGACTGTTTGTATACGTGAATAAGGAAGCTTTTGAAAACATGTATTAATCTTTAATCCTTTTCCAAACAAAATCGTTTTATTTTACGACCCTGAATAAACATACTTACGTTTACTTACATTTCCTGGACCGCAAGTAAGCCTTCGGCTTCTAAAGGTCCCTCTGTTTGGTTTCTTTGACTGTTTGTATACGTGAATAAGGAAGCTTTTGAAAACATTGTTGGAAAGGAAGATGCTGGTAACAAGCATTTTCTTCGTTTCCAACATTGTTTTTTTTTTACTTTTGAAAGACAAGTCGCATAAATCTAGTAACTTTTTTTTTTTTTTGTCGTCTGTAATGGTTTTTCAATTTGTCTTCTGGTAAAGACTTAAAGCGCTAAATAAATGAACTTCTTATTCGGGACCAAAAACATTGCAATCATGCGTATATAGGAGAGTTTGCTAGAATAATTCACACTTCCTTGCATGGACAGTTTAGATCCAAGACCAGACAATCTGGATACGTGTTCACCAACCATTTTTAAGAACGTTCTTAGTCTTATACTTCAGAATTTTCTATATTTGAAAGTAACACAACATCTGATTGGCTGATCCGATTTGGTTTCCCCAAAGAAATACCTTTGAAGTAGCAAAAATTTTGGTTTTTGCTATCGGCTTAAAAGTTACATTTCACTTATTTAGCAGAATGACGGTTAATGTGTGAGGTTTCCAGTCTCCAGTCAAACTGCTTCGTCAACGGAGGCCTTGTCAGAGGGTCCGTTAATCAGTGTAGACCTGCTCTCGTTACTTTTGTCAACACGACAGTACATCGATTGACCAAACAGCATTGCATGAAACTAGTAAGTGCGCCTTCTCCTACATTGTTTTCGAATACTTTGTACTATGTACCCTTTCGTCTTGATATTTGCCATCCAACAGTCAGTAAATGTATAATATGGAAGTTCAAGGATAGGGTGCCCTAATGGGATTCGCGTAACATGCTTTTCATCGCCAAAATCGTACGGATTCGGCTAAGACTCGGGTAATCCGTAATTGACGCAGGGAACCAGCCTCTATCGGCCGATCGATTACAAATTACCCGCTTCTTAGCCGAATCTGTGCGTTTTTTCGGCGATGAAAGGCGATGTTACACGAATCCCATTAGGGTGCCCTATCCATAATTCTACACCATAACAGTCTTAAACTTTACTTCCGGTTACCGTATTACTGTAAAATACAGAGATTCGTCCTGGTGAAGGCATGACGGTTGTTGGACTGGAATCCATGAGACCTTCTATTAATTCTAGCTCAAAGTACTTGCGCAAGAAATGTGGTAAATTCCTGTGGTAAATTCTACAAGTCTAGCACTGGTGAAGTCTATTGAAATGTCGTTACAAAATAACTCAAATTATGCTGAAAACGGCATCAACCCCTATTCTCCTGAATATATTAAATAAAACCTTCAAGCCGATAGTCAAAACCCGAATAATATTTCAATATTACTTTTTGGAGAAAAATATCTCCTTATCGGACAGTGTAGATTTAAGATCAGACTGCACGTTCTGTGCAGTCTGATCTTGATCTACGCTATCCGCAAAAGGTCAGTGAGTCGCGCATAGCACAGAGAGAACAATAATTTCTAAAGCAAGAATTCCAGTGGAAGATGTTTTGCCCATGAACCGGCATACCTTACAAGCTGACCGGTGTTTTTCGATTTTACATCAATGTAGCTGCGGTCATTAATTACCAACACCGGTCATTTGCGGTCAAGCTCTTGGCCATGTAACAAAGACTGACCAGTGGTTCACCTGACTCTCCCCTTCACGCTGACCTCAAACGGTGACCTTTTGAGGTCAAACAGCAGACGTTATTACATCATTCTTTGTCCCACCCGTCTTAATTCGTAACCCTTTCCAATGATATTAACGATTTTTTTTTGCACACAGTCTCCTTTAAAACAGAGAAATTTCTCATTATGAGGTACCACTTAAGTAAATTTGTCACATTGTTTTAGTGTTTTCTTTTTCTTGCATCATATTTTTACCTCTTTCACGGTATGGAACATAGCCGTGAGAACTGAAAGTGCTTTTAAAATTTAAATGAAATTTCAAAACTGTATGAGAGGAATGGTTTTAAAAGTGCACCAATCCTATCCATAGTTTGAGGTTGGTTGGGGTTTTGTCGCGGTTTTTCTTTCAAATATAATACTTTCAAAGAAAAACAAACATATCAGGTTTCTCTAATAAACAAAAGCGCAGCAGATGAAATTGAACATTTCCTGACGAAATATAAAGAATAAACATTGTTTGGGGCTGAGTACATGAATACACGTGAAAACGTAGTGGTAAATGGGAAAACAAATGCATAGGTTCTTTTCGACCGCCAAATGTTTCTATAAGTACTGCAAGACATAATTTGCAGGAGACAAAGAGCCACTCAGGATCTCTTGACAACGTCGACTTGATGCTAACTGCTTTAAAAGATTATCCTTTCACCACACAATTACGACTTTTAACGACCCTGAGGAAGAAGGCTTTTGAAAACATTGTGGTAAAAGAGAAAATGCTGGTAACCAGCATTTTCTCTTTTTCCACAATGCTTTCTACCTAGACAGATTGTTTAATTTGAGTTACATTTAATATTTAGTCTGCTAATGCTTTCAGTTTGGAAAAGTCTGGAATTTTGTTCTGTTGCACACGGTTATGAAAACTGCTATATTGCTGTAAAGTTTATCGATTTTTCTATTTGGTTGGTTTGTTTTGGAATGGAACCCCGTTTTCAACCGTGTTTCGGTTACTCGACGGCCAGTATATCTCCTATTCTCTGTACAAATAACACCAATATCAGGGCTGTCAGACCTTTGATTATGTTACGTCATCAAGCATTTGTAAATCTATCTCTCTCTCTCTCTCTCTCTCTCTCTGTCTCTCTCTCTCTCTCTCTCTCTCTCTCTCTCTCTCTCTCTCTCTGTGTGTGCCAGTATAACGTTGTATGAATGCTTTTCTTGACTGAAAATGTCAATTCGGTTTGTCTGGTTGTCCAAGGCGGTAAGTGGTTTTTAACCATTTCAACGAGTGCAATGAGTGGGTGAGAAACCTTTGTGTTACAATAGAAACATGTTTGCTTCTAATCTGTTAGACATGCATTTGACATTAAACTCAAACGACGTGAATTTTGATTTTTATTTCCTTTACGGTGATTAACTTTTGCAGTGAAATACATAAATTTACCCTTTTAGCGATACTCAACAAACTTTTAGACACGTCCAACCTGTACGCATGCGCAAAAAGACAAATATACCTCAGATGATTAGGTTTGTGTTTGAAAGGATAGAAAATATTGTTGTACAAGGAAAAAAATGCTGTTTTCCAACATTTTCTACTTTTCTGAAATTGTTATCTAAACCATTTTTCCCGTGGTTGTCAAAACTCGGGGTTATGCTGTACAGGATTAAAAGTACAGAGTTAACAGTACAACTCCTCCACAAATTAAGTAAATGCTGATGAAGATTTGTAAATTAAATGATAGGCTTAGTAGATCTAAGATCAGACTGTATGTTATGTTCAATCCGATCTTAATCCACACGACGGTAAAACTCATTTTTATTACATCTTAAAACGTAAAGGGGAAAATCGGATTGTTGAACGACAAAATACCGCAAAACCGACTCGGAAATGATTCAGATCCTGTCCCGGCACCATCCCGGAAAATACCGGATTATAATGCACATGTGTAGCTCTCAAGTCAAGCCCCATTTTCCTCGCCTGTCCCTATTTCACTCCTTACCCTTTTAATCCTTTAAACCTGCTAAGTAAGTGAAATGAAACTTTCAAGGCAATAGTCAAACCCGTAGTTTTATTTTTTACAAAGGTATTTTTTTGGGAAAAAATCTCGTTATCGGACAGTGCAGACTGATCTTGATCTGCACTGTCCGCAAAAGGTCACATACTCACAGACCAAGGGAGAGTGGGGAGAGAGAGATTTTAGATTTCAGATTCGGATTTCAAATTTCTTTATTTTGTATATAAGGCCAACGGCCCATAATACATGGCATATATAATATATGCAATATTGTTATTGTCTCACTATTTTCCCTAATGCAGTATAACTAAAATGTGTACGTGTGAAAATTGAATATAGTCAAACTTATCATTGGCAAACGATTACACAAATAAAAGGCTAATACAATTAGCTACCAGACGACAAAAGAAAATTACAAATGACACATTGACAATTATTGAGATAAAACACTTTATGCCATGCTTTTCGGTAGGTTATCGAGAAATATAAGTGAAATATTTTACGATATTTCATGGTCACGACCAATGAAAACAACCGATCTTTATATTCTAACTCTTCATTAAAGGCGGAAACAGTTTTTCCCGCGCACTAGTTACCTAGGTAAAATGCGCGTGGCTCTCAACCAGATAGAAATGTGATGTAATTTACCCTACATTTCTCGCGCTTGATGTAATATTGTAATGCGCTGCTATGGGGAGGGGGTACACCACGGGGAATAACCGAAAAGAACTGTACTGGATTTTGGTGTAAGTTCCTCCCAAAAAGGGTTAAAAGCATGAAATTAATAGAATATTTCTTTCTTTCGGTGAAAGATCGAAATTTATTTCATCGAAAGAACATCATCGGTAATATTTTCACGAGTGAGTGCCCCACTCGTGAAAATATAACCGATGATGTTCACTCGAGGAAATAAACTTCGATCTTTCACCGAAAAATAAAGGAATATCCTCTCTTTCTTTCAATAGATAGAGATCACGGTGGGAAAAAAAAAAGTAAAAGGTTGATCGTAATTAGCATTTCTCGTTCTACTATTGTGCTCTCAAAATATGTTATACATGGTCGTAAAAAGGCTCAAAGCTAAAGGTTCGATATTATAATTGTGTTTCCAGAACATAGACCAAGATTTAAAGGCCCAGTAGAGGCCAAACTATCAAGCAGGTGCCATAATACATTCAAATTTAAATCATACCGTTTAAAGGTGTGGAAAATATTGTGAAGATGACAGTCTGTTATCGTGTGGTCGGGCCATGTGTTAGTCGCTGGCAGAAACAAGAATTTTTTAAATCAGGCAAAAAGTAAACAGAAGACACAGCTACCTGGCAGGTTTTAACCTAGTTTTGAAATTAATTTCTCTGTCAGCGACTAACACTTTGACCGACCGTACAATGACAGATTGTCATCTTCACAATAATTTCCATACTTTTAAATGGTATGATATAAATTCAAATGCATTTAAACACCCGCTTTGTTTACTTTTGGACTTTATTGTCACTTTAACTATCATTTGTTATTACACGGCAAAAGATGCTCCGACGACACGAGATCCGTAGACTGGACTTTCTTGTCTCGTGCACAACGTGTTTGGCCTGTTTGATTAGTAACGTTTCATTCATAAATTAGGAGAGGAAAAAGAAACAAACATCTTTAAACCAAAATGAAAAGATGGAAGTTTGTATTTTACGTAAACAGTGGAATATACAGAGAGAGAGAGAGAGGAGAAAGTCCTGAAGCAGTGGCATTTCAAAATTTTCTGCGATTAAACCTCCAGTAGTCACACGGTGCCAAGTACCATTGTCAAGTAAGTCATGGATTAATCTGATCTTTTACTACGTAGCGAATTTTTAGACTTGTCCAAACTGACAGTATTTGCAAATGACAAATCAAACATGGTTTAAATTATGGAATTTTTCTGAGGGTAGAAAACATGGTGGGAAAAGGAGAAAATGCTGGTTACCAGCATTTTCTCCTTTTTTTTCCCCACCATGTTTTCAAAAGCATTCTTCTTCTCAAATGATGTGTTTTTTTCCGAGGGTACAAAACATGGTGGGGAAAAAGGAGAAAATGCTGGTAACCAGCATTTTCTCCTTTTCCCACCATGTTTTCATTGGCATTCTTCTTCAGGGTAGGTAGCACACGTAATTGTTTTTTAGAGAGTTTAAAGAAACAGTAAAGGCCAAAAGTAAACAAAGCGGGTATTTAAATGTATTTAAATTTATATCATACCATTTAAAAGTATGGAAATTACTGTGAGGGTGACAATCTGTCATTGTACGGTCGGTCCAAGTGTTAGTCGCTGACAGAGAAATTAATTTCAAAACTAGATTAAAACCTGCCAGGTAGCCGTGTCTTTTGTTTTCATTTTGCCTGATTTTAAAATTCTTTTTTCTGCCAGCGACTAACACACGGCCCGACCACACGATAACAGACTGTCATTTCCACAATATTTTCCATACTTTTAAATGGTATGGTTTAAATTCAATTGCATTATGACACCTGATTTGATATTTTGGCCTTTACTTGGCCTTTAATGATGGAAAATCTTTTTCAAAGAAACAGGTAGTAAGACATTCGAGCATGAGAAAAAAGCTTCATGTTTGACACGGATACTAAAACACTCGCAGACAAATAAATAAACAAACTGGAACAATATTTGAAAGAGAAATCACTCGGCGAAACAAAAGTTACCCTGTACCAAACAATCTCGTGTGGGCTAGTCATTTTACAACTCTGTGGAAGAAGACTTTTGAAAACAATGTGAGGCGAAAAAAAGGTGAGTAAATGCTAGTAACTGGTATGTTCTCCTTTTCCAACAATATTTTCTATTTGTCAAAGACCATTCAAATCATTTGAACCACATTTAATTTGTCTGCAAATACTTTCCAATATGTAGGAACCTAAAATGTTCTCGTCACCACACATCAGAGTTTGGAGTTGTCAACATCGAAAGCATTGCAGACAACAATTAAATCTAGCTTGAAATATAAGATTTGGCAGTGAAAAATAAGAAAACATTATGGGAAGAGGAGAAAATGCTGGTTACCAGCATTTTCTCCTTTTCCCACAATGTTTTCAAAAGCTTTCTTTTTCATGACTGGAAAATAACTGTCAGTGCCTTCCAAAGTGGCTAACAAGGCACACAGTTAGGAATTGATTGTTTGTCTTTTACAAAATGGTATAAATTGCTGTTTGAAAAGAAATGTGGGAGTCCTAGCAAGCAGATATGCAAGAAATGTACAAACAATGTTTTCGATGATTGATGTCCAATTAAATCATTTTCCCAAGCAGACGACACTTTTCGTTTGACATGCAGCACACCACTTTAGAAAATATTGTGACAAAAGGGAAAATGCTCGTAACACGGGGATCTGTGCTAGTTGATATGCCAGACATGTACAACAAACTGTTTTTCTGATGATTGATGTCCAGTTAAATCATTTTCCCAAGCAGACGACATTTTTCTGTTGACATGCAGCAGACTATTTTAAAAAACATTTTGACGAAAGGAGAAATCGCTCGTAACATGGGAATATGTGCTGGTTAATATGCCAGAAATGTACAAACCATGTTTCCGAAGACTGATGTCCAATTAAATCATTTTCCCAAGCAGACGACATTTTTTTTGTTTGACATGCAGCAGACTTCTTTTAAAAACATTAAACATTGTGAAAAAAGGAGACATAGCTTGTAACATGGGAATCGTTGCTGGTTAATATTCCAGAAATGTACAAACTATGTTTCCAGTGATTGATGTCCAATTAAACCAGTTCTGCCAGCAGGCGACATTTTTCGTTTGACATGCAGCAGAGAACTTTTAAAAACATTTTGACGAAAGGAGAAATTACTCGTAACGTGGGAATACTTGCTACTTGATATGCCAGAAATGTACATACCTACGTTTCCGATGATTGACGTCCAACAAATACCTTATCAGCTACTTGTGTATCCGATTAAATCCTTCCACACCATAGACGACACCAGAAGCTTTTATGGACAGTGTAGATCAAGATCAGACTGCACAGAACAGTCTGATCTCTGATCTACCCTGTCCACTGCTATATTCTAGATTGTGACCAAATTGTCTCTTGATCTTGCAGAGAAAATGTATTTTTAGCCTTTGAGAAAATGCAATTTATTTATTCAGAAGCCAATATCTTCATTTTTTTTTTTGTCTTAAGACAGACCGCTTTTAAAAACATTGTAACAAGAGGAGAAATTGCTCGTAACGAGCAATTTCTCCTTTTGTTACAAAGTTTTCAAAAGTATTTACGATTAAACCTCTATTTATGTCAATAGTCAACTATTTAACAGAAATGCTTTTTTTTTTAAAGGCATCTACAGCAAAGTTGTTTCATGGAGGTAATGCGATGAGTGACATGTCTGCAAATAAACGACCACATTATTAGAAGTTTGTGGGAATATTTAATGGCTGCACCTAGTTTTCTAAATGGAAACACTCTTGTTAGAGACCTTATTACTTCATTTTTATCGAATACTAATATTTGTAACTCTAAAACATTTCTACGAGTTTCCCCCATTGGGTATCTATGCAGCAAATAATTGTGAATTTTTTTTTTTTTCATTTGCTTAAATTTGTAATTAGTAAAAATATCTGTGATGCTAGATCTAGTGTCTAAGTGACATCTGATCCGATTCTCATGCAGACAGTGCATGGCACAAGATACTGATTCAGTCTCATAGAAAACAGACAAGCTATAGTGTAGTGTAAAACGTATGTAAAGTGTTCTACATCGACGTGTTCATTCATGAGAAGATTGTTTCGAGTACACTTAGGCTCACATTTCATATTCCACATCAACATCGGTTTTCATTCATAAAATGCTTAGCATGAAATAAAGACCTTTGACGTTGTGGATTGAGATCAGACTGCAATTAATGTCTGGTTTGATCTTTGGTCTACACAGTCTGGACTTTTTTAGAATTTAAGGTCTGCTCTCATATTAAAAGACGGAAGCTGCCGAGATTGGCCGAATAGCTTTTACGAAAACGTCGATGTTTACCGATGAGTTAGGGGTCTTAGACCTTAATGTGGTCTTTTATATTTTACCGGTATATCCATTTCATACGTTGATACTCGATAAAGGTAACTCACGCTTTGAAAATATGCCGCCAACATTTTCTTTTTCCCCACATTGTATTCTATCTATTCAAATACAAATCCCGGAATTATATCCACATTCAAGTTGGCACCTGCAAAATGCTTTCAATTAGGAAGTGTGGTGGCACATTTCTGCCACGAGATACGAGATAGCTATCATGATAATTTTAGAAAACTATTGCGATAAATTAAAGTTGGGAACTTTATCGAGATAGTGAAAAGTTTCCTGAAAAAAAAAAAATATCACGATAAACTTAATATTTTAAAGCAAAATTTTTCAATCGTGCACGAAGCTGACATTCGAGATAAAATTATCGTTATAGTTCTATCTGTTTCTCGATATCTATAAATAGAAAATTTATCATTTGGATGAACTCGCTAGTTTTTGACTTCACAAGATTGCAGTAAGTAAAAATTCGAATCATTAACAATTGTAACTTTACTGGTAAAGTTTAACAAGGCTCGAAATGAACAGAAGTCTGTAAAATCATGAAGACGACTCGAAATGCCTCCTACGAACAACTTTAAAACCATTCAGGGAAACGGAAATGCATAAGGTTGTAAACGAAGATGTTCCGAAACCGTATCTAATTGTAGATACCGTGAATGTCAGTTGTCGGCACGAAAGCAAAAAAAAAAATCATGATAACAGTTAGAATTATTCCGATATTTCTATCGTGAATTTTTTTGTTTTATCACGATAGCTCTCTTAAATTATCGCAATAGCTATCTCGTATCTCGCGGCAGAAATATGCCACCATAAGGAAGAAAAGTTTGTTATCTAGTGTTAGGGATGCGTTGACGGTCGTGTGAAAGCAGTCGTTTGGAATGGTAAAAGAAGCAGATGTAATGCTGAGACTTTTAGAGGTAGTTGGAATGATTAAAGTCACAGTAAAAGCAAGTCGAGGATCGTGAAACAAACCAATGTTGTTTGACTAAAATTGTTATTACAAACTTTGCTTTCGACTTCGACGAATGTTTTGGACCAAGTACCTGGCGTTTTGATTTGTCCGAAATCAGTCATTAAACCGATGTAAATAAAACTGCAAATGATATTCTTATGCATAATTTACGGAGAAACTCAACCTAAAACTTGTAATGACAAAATGATTCCTTGCTTTTGTGCTGCATAGATATAAAACTGTACAGAAATATAAACTATAGATTTCGCTTCTTTAGTTACCTATCGCTCCTGTCGGTAGGTCCGGCATTAAAGCAGGGTGCGACAAGAGTAAAGGTTAGAATAGAAATGACGTACAACTTGAGTAAGAGCTCTGAAAGTTTTGCTGTAACTTGTGTTTATCAAGTTGACTCTAGACAGAGTTTCAGCTAGGTCTGTATTTACCAACCGTTCTTTTGAACGTTCCTAGTCTTGTTCTCCAGAATTTTCTAAATTTGAAAGTAACACAACTTCTGATTGGCTAAACCATTTGGTTTAGCCAATCAGAAGTTGGGTTACATTCAAATCTAGAAAATCTTGGAGAATGAGATTAAGAATATTTTAAAAAATGGTTCAATGTGAATACGGATCTAGCAGCCTGGCATTTAGGCCCTGCATTTGATTCATTCTAGTAAATAAGGTACACAACTATAGTAAAGTCACAGAAATATGTGTTGTTATTTGCCCTTCATCTGAAATACAGGTTATATCAGACATCCAGAACATTATATATTTGTTTTGCAGTTTTATCTGATGATTTTTTTCAATGAAAATGCTCTATTTAACGGACTGATACTAGTCTAACGGATCCAGATGAAGTCGACCTCTTATTCACAAAAGCTAGAATAGTGATTTGAACTGTACTGTAACAACCTGGCGTCACGCCTGCGGTGTGTAAATTTATGAATGGAAAGCACATAGATAACATTCCTAGCCAATCCCAGCCAATCAAAAGACACTCCCACGCACACGTGACATCAATGGCCGCTGTGCGAACTTGAAAGGAATATGAATGATATAACAAAACATGTCCTTCAAAAGATTAAAACAAGCAGACGACATATGGTGCTATCAGACGGGTTTTTTTTTTTTTATCGAATTCGTGGGGTTCTCTTTCATTTCTTATTCCTTTGTCCTTTTGTAGTTGTCGATAAATCGTTTAATGCAAATCAATATGGTAATATTTTCAGTTGAAATTTCTGTGCAAGTGTCTGCAGTACTATTTAACCATTAAATCTTTACCCAAACGACAAAATTTTAACTTCAAAGCATTCGCAGACGACAAGGTAAATGGGACTTGTCTTTGGAGAAGTAAAAAACATTGTGGGAAAAGGAGAAAATGCTGGTTACCAGCATTTTCTCCTTTTCCCCCACAATGTTTTCAAAAGCTGTCCTCCTGGGTTGTTAAAACTCGAAACTATTTTGTAAAGGTTTAACTCTTTACCAGACAGACGACAAAATTTCAGAATGGTCCAAATTGAAAGCATTTGCAGACAAAAAATTAAAGGTGGCCTAAATGACAAAATTTGTCCTTGATAGGGTAGAAAACATTATGGGAAAAGGAGAAAATGCTGGTTACCAGCATTTTCTCCTTTTCCCCAGAATGTTTTTAAAAGTTTTTTCCCTCGGGGTCGTTAAAATTCGGGACTATTTGCAAAAGGTGTAAATCCCGGAACTCAGCTTATTTGCTTTTGCAGATAATATAAATCAAGATCAGACTGCACAGAACGTGAAGACTGGTCCAGGATCTACACTGTCCGCTACTTAAGTACATATGCTAGCCAAAACGCCATTGAAATTGTCAAATTCCGGCAGGTTTTTCCCACGTGATAAGGTTCATTCCATTAATACAGTGGGCTAAATGTAAGTCGATCCAAAACTTGGGTGTAGAAATTTTGTTTTGTCATGCTTCTTTCATGAATACCTTGAATATCAACCCTAAACCAGCTAAATAAGGTAAATGACTCTTTCAAGGCGATAGTGAAAAACCCAAAAGTTGCTATTTTAAAGTCTTTTTTTTTTTTTAAGGGGGGTGGGGGTATCTCTTTATCTAACAGTATGGATCGAAGACCAAACTACATGTCCTGTGCAGTCTGATCGTGATCTACACTGTCCGCAAAAGGTCCTTAAGTCGCACTTTGGTCGGTCGGTCGGTCGGTCGGTCTGTCGATCGATTAACGGATCGATCGATCGATCAATTGATTACACCAGTACTGAGCCACGGCTCTGAAGTGCCTTGCCCACGGACACTCCCAGGAAAGATAAGATGAGGACAAAAGTATTGGTTTTTGCTGTTAGTAATAATTGTAACATTTACCAATCAATACCATGTTTCAATGGCCCTGAGGAGGAAGGCTTTTGAAAACATCGTGGGAAAAGGAGAAAATGCTGGTAACTAGCATTTTGTCCGTTTCCACAATGTTTTCTACCACTTCAAGGACAACTACAACCGATCCAGCCACTTTTAATGTATTGTTTGGATATGCAGTACACTTGGTTGATTGATTGATTGATTGTATGGTGTTTAACGCCGTTTAACATTATTTCAGTTATATCACGGCCGCCAGTGCACCTATCCATGCTTTCCTGGAGTCTCTTTTACCAGTACTCCGCACAATTTTCTTTCCAAGCCACTGGCTGCTTTCCCACATAATCATTGTCGAAACAATGGTCAGCGGTGGGAGAAGAATGAATCCTGTCGCAGTGACTATCATCAATCCTCGGAAAGAAATTTGCCGAGCCAGGGATCGTAGCCAAGAGCAGTACACTTGGAGTAGACTGTGACTTGTATTACTTTTAGAGCAAAGTGGAATGGAAGTGTGAAAGTAATAGTTATATTGTGGCATGAGGACGAAAATATTGATTACATCTTTTCCTGCAATATGATTAGATATGAGCCAAGCTCTGTGAAAAAGGTTGTGTAATATATTTGCAAAAAGTATCGACCCAGGTCAGCCTGCGCAGTCCGCGCAGGCTGACCTGGGTAGAAACATTTTTTTCTATACCTCACTTTTCTGCATGTTAAAGGACCATTCTACCTCATGATCCGGTCGTTTGTATGACAAAATGGATTTTTCTTTTTCTTTCAACAACATTTTAGTCTCTACCAAATTTCCAAATTAAAGCATTTTAAAACCATGAAATATATATGACTCAAAATTAAAATGTGTCTTTTGAAATGATAGAAAACAAGGTGGGAAAAGAAGAAATTGTTGGTTAACAGCGTTTTCTCCTTTTTCTATAATATTTCCAAAAGTCTTCATCTTTAGAATCGTTACAACTCGAGGTTGCTTGATTTACTTATTCACTGCTGAATAAATAAGTTGCAGTTTTTCGAAGGCGAAAAATACATTTCCTCTGCAAGATCAAGAGACAGTTCGGTCATAATCCAGAATAAAATAGTGGACAGTGTAGATCACAGATCAGACTGCACGTTCTGTGCAGTCTCGTCTTGATCTACACTGTCCACAAAAGCTTCTGGTGTTGAAAGAGTTAAGGGTTATTAAACATTTTTCTTCCGAGTTTATATTGTATTAAGTATCTCTCGTTCGAAATTCTGTGTAAAAAGTGGGATTCATTTGGCTTTATCCAGTAACAAAAAAGTGTAGATCGTTGAGCAAACTAGGGCAGCACGACTATGCAGGCTGATCTTGTTCTACACATGTATTTGTCTTTGAAATGATTGAAATATTGTGAGAAAAGCCTATCGCATTTAGTTTTCATAAGCATTCTACCCTAGGATGGTTATTTTAAAGAGTATTCAAAGATCAGACACCTGATAGGTGCAATTTGATCTTGTTCTGATCTCTATCATACCCAATTAATTTTTTAACTTTACTTATTCAAAATTAATAATCAAAAATAAAAAAGATATAAAAACAAAAATCAATTATTAAATTAATTCTTGTCGGGGGTTGGCTTTCTCGCTTACCTAACCCTTAGGCTTCTAAGCGCGACTCACTGACCTTTTGCGGACAGTGCAGATCAAGATCAGACTGCACAAAACGTGCAGTCTGATCTTGGATTTACACTGTCCGATATTGAGACATCTTTCCCCCTAAAAATACATTTGAAATAGCAAAATTTAGGTTTTTACTAACGGTCTGAAAGTTTCATTTAACTTATTCAACTGGATAAGGGTTGATGAGCCCATTTAAATAAAAGGGCTTAATCCTGCTATATAACTAAAATGAAATTCTTAATTCGATAGTAAAAACCCAAATATTGCCATGGCAAGGTTATGTTTTGGGGAATAATATCTCCTTATCGGACAGCGTAGATCCAAGATCAGACTGCACGTTCTGTGCAGTCTGATCTTGATCTACACTGTCCGCTAAAGGTCAGTGAGTCGCACTTAGCAGCCTAAGGGTTTATGTACAACAGTCTTATTGGCCGGTCCCTGTTTACTAAGCGTGCACGATCTTGTTTTCTGCTTGTTTGTGAAATGTTTATTTTTCGCACTGTTTTTCGGCTCAGTTGTTATAAGACGTACGTCTGGAACCAATGATGGTTGTTTTCGCGATTAATTAGTTTTATCACTGTGGCAAATGCACATATTCATGCTTTCCCGGAATTTCTTTTTTACCAGTATATTGCACAATATTCTCCCCCATGCCACTGGCTGCTTTCCCACTTCACCATTGTCGAAACTGAATCGATGAAGTCTTTGCTGACAAAACACTGCAGTTGAAAATCCCCTGCATGTATTTGATTGGATAGTAAAAAAAATCATTTAAAGATAATGGTTGTTTTTTTTCAAGAAAAAAATCTAAAGGTAGTTTTTTTTTTTCATCCAAACATTGCAAAATAGATGAACGATTTTTTAAGTAAACATTTTTGTGTAATGAAGAAGCATTATGTCTTTATTTTGTTATCTTCCTGTTTCAAAGATCAAGTTTTAGGACAAACGAAATCTTAACCGATTTATAGAGCTGGGGGAAAAAAAAACGTTTTTTTTTTCTATTGTTATGCCTCTCTCTCTCTCTCTCTCTCTCTCTCTCTCTCTCTCTCTCTCTCTCTCTCTCTCTCTCTTTCTCAAAGTTTCCTGTTTGGAACATAAAACATAAAGTCGTGCCATTGTCTCCTCTCTCGCTCTCGCGCTCTGTCTGTCTGTCTGTCTGTGTGTGTCTCTCTCTCTCTCACTCTCTCTCTCTTTCTCAAAGTTTCCTGTTTGGAATATAAAATAAAAGCATGCCATTTGAATTCTTACCCTGACCAATTGAAATTTTTTACTTTTTCAGGAACAAAAACAGTCTATTGTCATTGAGTGGTACTTATATGACCGAAACTGCTGAGAGAACAGCGGAGGGTAAAGAGCAAGATCAGACTGCACGTATGTGCAGGCTGATCTTGCTTTACACTCTCCACAAAAAAAAAAAAACGTCACAGCAAAGCGTACAGTAGAGATCAAAGACCAGACTTGACGTTTTGATCTATACTGGCCACAATGGAGCCGCACGTTTTGTGCAGTCTGATTGTGATCTTCACATGATGCAAAAGGAACTGTAGTTTTAAAAAGGGTTATGGCGACGGAATGGAGGTGAAAGGTCAACGTCCTATACTTATTTCACTTCCTGTTGATACATATGACAGATTGACATATCTGACCATCATTGACAAAACACATGTGGTTACATGTAAACACTGGAAAACTGTAATGGAACACTGAAGTCGTTGATCATAAGAAAAATAAACATGTTTACTCGATTGTTCTGCAGTAGTATTGGTCACTGTTTTTTCTTTGTTTACTTTTTTTTTTGCCCGCCCGAGAAACTCAATGGTTAGCGTATCGGACTCGTGACCTGCTGGTTGTGAGTTCGATACCTGGTTGAGGCAAACTTTCTTTTCGCCGATTTTTTGGCTTTCACCTCTACTGCATGTGAGAAAAGTAGCCAGTGACTTGGAAAGAAAGTTGTGTCAGTACTGGTGAGAGGAAGCCAGGAAACAAATGCGTATGAGCACTGACCGCCGTGATATGCCCTGTGCTGTTAAAACGGCGTTAGACTCCAATTCAATCAATCAGTCAATCAGTTACTTTTTTAAACAGTATGTGCTTCCTGGGTCGGACCATTTCAGATCTCATTTTTGTCTTATTCTAGAATTATAAAGTAACGGAATGTATGATTGGCTAAACCATTTTGTTTAGCCAATCAGACATTACGTTACTTTGAAAGTTAACAGATTCTCGAGAATGAGACTAAGAATATTATCAAGAACAGTAGGGGAATATTGGCATTGACCTCAAATTGATTCAAATTTAAGTGATCAACATAACCAAGCACTTCCTTTAAATCTACTTTAATCTTATTAGCCCGGCTCTTTTCGAAGAAAAAGACAAGTTATATATGGCTCGCAACACGCGAAAAGGGGCATTCGGACATTTGCGTAAAGCGTCGTCTCGGATCAGTCTGCGCAGTCCGCGCAGGCTGATCCGAAACGGCACTTTCCGTTTTTATGTAATTTTCTGTTTTGCACAAGTCTACTGTAGCACAAAATCTAATGTAGTCGTAAAGTGCCGTCTCGGATTAGCTTGCGCGGACTGCACAGGCTGATCCGAGACGACACTTTACGCAAATGTCCGAATGCCCCTTTTCGCGTGTTGCAAGCCATATAGTCGTAGCCCCGGTATCGTCTTCGGCGTCTTCGTGGAAAAACTTTGACATTTTGTAATATCTCTATTATTACTGAAGATATTTACTTCAAACTTAGATAAGTTGTTAACTTTCAAAAGGGGAACCAATGCAACAAAGGTATGTAACTATCAAAATATTTTATGACACAGTTACGCCCCTTTTTCGACTTAGAATTTTTATTGAAAATTAAGTACTTGCAGCCGAGCGTTGGCACCCGCATGCGGTGCTCTCTTTTTTGTGAACAAGTAGGTCAATATTAGAAAAATGATGCATGTAAATAATACAACGCGGTATTTTTTAATGAAAATCTCACATTTCATGTTTCATAAAAGCGTTTTCTTTCCGGTATTATTGTATTCTCCATAATTTTTGGTACTGCTTACATTAAACGATGTTCCACTAAGTTTTGGATCTATAACTTTCTGGATTAACTTTGGATTAAGAAAAGACAATAAGGAATGATTGATCAAAGTGGTTGAAGATGAGCTTCAGCAGTTGCCGGGGCATCGAAGAGTGTAGACAAAGACTGGACTGTACGGACATGCAAGCTGATCATGATCTACACTCTTCGTAAAGGGCACCAGAGGTCGAGATAAGCAGGCAGAAGTTCGGTTTTTCCCTTTTCACTACCCCCTCCCATGCTGAAAGTATGATTTCGCTGAAATATTGATTGAATTGATTGAATGGTATTTAAAGTCGCTTTCAACATTATTTCAGTCATATCACGGTGACAGCTGGTATATTCACCTATGGATTGGATTTAACCAGTACCAGGTTAAGAATTTGGTATGTATTGTCAAAGGACGCGTCCGCTGAAAATAAGGAGTCTTTCTGATCAAATAATAGACGCTTTAAAACCAATATCGAACTGCACGTTCAAGGCAGTCTGATCATGATCTCCTACCCGATAACGCTACTTTTATTGCCAAAGACGGCTAATGGGTTCAAGATATAAATATCACATGGTGGAATTTACATTAACTCTTTCTTTACTGAAGACAACACTAGAAGCTGTTGTGGACAATGTATGTCAATATCAGACTGCAGAGAACGTGCCGTCTGATCTCTGATCTACACTGTCCACCACACTATTTTAGATTATAACCAAACAGTGTCTTCATCTTGTAGTGGAATTGTATTTGTAGCCATTGAAAAAGTGAAATATATTTGATTGGTAAACGAAAAAAAAAAGAGTTGAAAGGAAGAGAGGTATGATGTAAGGGACGTAATTCATTTGGTCGTAAGATATTTTGGACATAAATGTCCCTTCGTTTCATCTTTTAGGACAGCCCCGATTATCTTTCTTTTTGAATTTAGTTTACGCTTTCAATAAATCCTACCTTCAACCCTTTACCACATAATTCCGAGTTTTAACGATCCCGAGGAAGAAGGCCTTTGAAAACATTGTGGGGAAAAGGAGAAAATGCTGGTAACCAGCATTTTCTCTTTTTCTCACAATGTTTTCTTCTCTTTTACAAAAAACTATTATCAATAGAAGTACATTTAATTTGTCGTTTGTACATGGTTTTAACTTAGGCAAGTCTTAAATTTTGTCCTTTAGTGAAGAGTTAAAAGATCAGCAGACCGCTTTGAAAACTTCCTCTCCAAGAGCAATGAGAAGTTAGTTCGATTTTCGTTTTTCGATTTTCGAGATTCAAAAAAAAAAAAAGAAGTTAGTTCGATTTTCGTTTTTTGATTTTCGAGATTCAAAAAAAAAAAGAAGTTAGTTTGATTTTCGATATTCGGACTCTTATTGTTTTTAAAGTTTTTATACTCAAAAATGTAGTTTTGCAAAGCCACTGAATGCTTATCCACATAATCAATCATAAGCTGTGACAGACTAGTGAATCCTCCCGTTAAAACTGTCACTAATCCTAGCAAAAAAATTACTCCGCCGGAATTCGAACCTACTACCCCTTAATTAATATCCTTTTCGTTACAACTGAGCCCACAGGGGCTTGGCTAATACCACTGTCAAACGATTTGATTGGTTTACATATGTGACCGCATTACAGTCCCATATTGCTTTTCACTGCACCCACATGATAATGATATTGCGGTTGCTTTGTGTGGTTGAATTGAAACAACCCCGTAGGTACATGTACATGTAATCGGTACATTTACTGTTATACAACCAGTGTCATACAAGTTTGACGTATTAAGATCTACGGCCCCTAACTCTCATATTAAAAGACGGATGCTGCCGAGATCTGCCGAATAGCCTTTACGAAAACGTCGATGTTTATCGATGAGTTAGGGGCCGAAGACCGTAAGTCCCTGCTCAAGGACAGCTTTTGGAAAGCATTGTGGGAAGAGGAAAATTTCTTATGATAAACAGCTGTTTGAACCAAAGTTTATAATTATGGCAGACTGTAATATTATTACATAGACATAAAAAAAAAAGTATATGCTCTGTGAAATGGGGGTTTAATGCATCTGCAAAAAAGTATCGACCCAGGTCAGCCTGCGCAGTCCGCGCAGGCTGACCTGGGTCGAAACTTTTTGCTATCAGTCAATTTTCTGCATGTCAAAGGACCGGTGTACCTCATGATTCAGTCCGTAGTTTGACAAAATGGATTTTATTGATCCATAATTATGTGATGAGTTGTTTGGTATGATGGATCACAGAAATGCTTTAAATCACCTTTTGCAAGAGTATGGCTCAAACAGAAATGAAACAGATAAGGGCTCGCTTTTGAAAACATTATGGGAAAAAGAGAAAATGCTGGTAACCAGCATTTTTCTCCTTTTCCCACAATGTTTTCTACCCTATCAAAGACAGAGATCATCATCTGAGCCACATTTGATTTATCGTCTGCAAATGCTTTCAATTTCGTCCAGTCCATCATTTTGTGGTTTGATAAATGGTAAAATTAAACTTAATACAAAGACATGTCACTTTTGTTTTCTTGTTTACCCGCTAAAGGTCCAGTAACGGCAAAAAGAAAACAAAGCGGGTGTTAAATGCATTTTAATTTAAATTATAACGTTTCCTTTTAAAAGTATTGAAATTAATGCGTTACTGTACGGTCGGTCCAAGTATTGGTCGCTGACAGAAAAATGAAATTTAAAAGTAAGTCAAAAGTAAACAAAAGATAGTGCGATCCGGCAACTTTTGATCTACTTTCAAATTTCATTTTTTTTTTTTGTGCCAGCGACTACCACTTGGACCGACCGTATAATAACAGATTTTCACCCTTACAATAATTTCCATACTTTTAAAAGGTTTGACCTGAATTTAAATGCATATTGACACCCGATTTGTTAACTTTTGAATGCTATTTAAACTGATTTCATTAGTAATAGATCAGAGAAATCTAGCTGTTGGTCGCTTTAACGCTCTTTCGCTGCTAACCAGGTACGAGTATATTCGACTAGATATTTGGGGGTTCTAGTAGTAAAGTTCCGATGTCACATGACTATGATTTTGGTTGTAGTTCAGCATCAGGAAAGCGGACGGTATAGATTCAAGATCCGACGACAAGTTCTGTGCACGACATTCACTAAAGGTATTTTGACTATATAAGGTAATTCATGAGGGACGATACTCTAATACGCCAGTGTGCGCCGACCCCCTTCACCTGGTGTTGTTTATATAGAGGATATTTTTTCGGTGAAACATCGAATTTTATTTTATCGAGTGAACATCATCGGTGATATTTTCACGAGTGACGCGGTAATTCCCCGTGGCGTACCCCCTTCGCATAACAATGCATTACAATATGACGTAAAGCGCGAGAAATGCAGGGATTTCAAGTCATATTTCTATCTGGTTGAATGGCACGCACTAGTTACCTAGGTATATAACTAGTGCGCGGGAACTACTGTTTCCGCCTTCAATGAAGAGTCAGAAAATAAAATCGGTATTTTTCACTGGTCGTAACCACGAAATATCGAACAATATTCCAACATTATTTTTCGATAAACTACCGAAAAGCATGAAATAAACCCTGATATTTTTGTTATTTGTAATCACAGGAACTCGATATTTATACTTGTACAAAAACATTTTTCCCGTAATATAAGCAATGTTCGCAAATTTCTGGGACAACCCTCGTATAACAGTATGTCAACAGTCGCAATGAAAGATTTCAACAGTAACTAATACTGCATGAAAAACTTTGTTTCGTAGCATTTCGCTAAAATCAATTATTTTTCATAGCTTTAAGATATCATTTCACGTAATCGATGAATTTCCGGCAAGTCTCTCTGAAGTTTTCAGTTCAATATGACGGGTAATTATGATTTACAACAACACAGACAGTTTAACTTAAATTTAGCCCTTTCAATGCCTTTGAATGCCGTAGGCGATAACAATGAATTTTGCAGATTTCATAGATAAAGATTAGACTGCAAAGAACGTACATTCTGATCTTGGATCTATGTCGTCCGCCTGTTTAGTCAAGCATATAAGATAGAAGTCTTTCTGAGTTTCAATGGATTGTATCTTAAGTCCTTCAATTTATATATTTGGGCCACGCTCTGTAACAATGGGGCTGAATGAATCTGGAAAAAGTATCGACCCAGGCCAGCCTGCGCAGTCGCGCAGGCTGACCTGGGCCGAAATTTTTTGCTGTTGGTCAATTTTCCTCTTGTCAAAGGACCATTGTACCTCATAAATCAATCAGTTGTTTGATTGTTGTATGCATCAAACATAAACAATAGTGAGCTAAGTTACTCATGAATATATCAAAAATAACCTTTTCATACGAGTATTCAAGTCACAAGATTGCGATTTTTTTATCCTGCCCAAATAATCACGAGTTTGCACTTAACTCATGAATAAAGCTTATGATACCATTGTTGGAAAAGGAGATAATGCTGGTATTTCCCACAAAATTTTTTTTCCCTGTCAAAGACAAATCCTATTCTTTGAGTCTAATATGTCATCTTTCAATCCAGACCAGTCAAATTTTTTTCTCGTCTTAAAGAGTTGTACCAACTTAATCCTTAGGCTTCTAAGCGCCACTCACTGACCTTTTGCGGACAGTGTAAATCAAGATCAGACTGCACAGAACGTGCAGTCTGATCTTGGATCTACACTATCCGATAAGGAGATATTTTTCTCCAAAATATATAAATATAAAATTTCATCAATCGGGTTTTTACCAACGGCTTGAAAGTTTCGTTTAACTCCTTACCAAACAAGCCCTGGTTTTAACGACCCTGGGAAAGAAGCCTTTTTGAAAACATTGTTCGAAAAGGAGAAAATGCTGGTTACCAGCATTTTCTCCTTTTCCAACAATGTTTTCTACTCTATCAAGGACAAATTCCGCCATTTTGAACCACTTTTGATTTGTCATCTGCGAACGTTTTCTATTTGGACAAGTCAAAAAAAATTTTTTTTCGTTTGGTAAAGGGTTAATTTATATAGCAGGATAGGGGTTAAAAATACACTTAGTATTATAGCGTAAGATAATCCTTCGTGGACGTGACTGCTTTCTCTCGGGGAATTAAAAAAAAAATGGCCAAGGCTGGGTTTCGAATCAACAATCTCATAATTAAGAAACGACGCCATTATCATAAAGCCATCGGTCCACATTATAATTGGCCTGCAACACGTGAAAAGGGGCATTCGGACATTTGCGTACAGTGTCGTCTCGAATCAGCCTGTACAGTCCGCGCAGGCTAATCCGAAACGACACTTTCCGTTTTTATGTAATTTTCTGTTTCAAGCAAGTCTACTGTAGGACAAAACCTAATGTAGTCGTAAAGTGCCGTCTCGGATTAGCCTGCACGGACTGCGCAGGCTGATCCGAGAGACACTTCACGTAAATGTCCGAATGCCCCTTTTCGCGTGTTGCAGGCCATATTAATTCGTCGTATTTTCGACATACGCTCATACAGGGTGTCCGGAAAGTAAGGTAACAGTTTTGTTCATTTATAACATGGCTTTAAAAATCAAATAGAGATAAAAATAAACGTATATGTAAATAAAATATGCAAGTTTTTTGTGTGGTAATTTCATTTAATTTTCATAACATTACGCACTTTTATACAGATTTCAAAGCAGATGTACCTTTTTTGTCATTGGCGTCATTTTAGTAATTAATGACGTTTTCAATCTGACGGCCTTTTATTCTCTTTCTTTTCCGGACACGCACGATGAAATTGTCAATCACTTTAGGACACATTCCAATATCAATCTTTTTTATTTTACTTTTAATGTTGTTTAACAACATTTCTGTGCTGTCTGGGTTGGGATCGTAGACCTTTGACTTCAAAATACTGCAAAGGAAGAAGTCACGCAGGTTGAAGTTAGGATTGCGTGCAAGCCACGATATTCGGCAATCTTTTATCACCGGATATCGTTTTGATATTATCCTATCACCGAATGTATCGTATAAAAAGTCTGTCACAGATTTAGGTGTGTGTGCCCTAGCCTTATCCTGCATTAAACAAGTGTTTTGCAAAGTTGGTGACTTTATCTTGACTTCAACCCGTGTGACTTCTTTCTGTGGGGTTATATGAAGTCAAAGGTCTACAACCCCAACCCAGACAGCACAGACATGTTAAAGAACACTGAAAGTGAAATCAAGAAGACTGATAATGGAATGTGCGCTAAAATGGTTGACAATTTCATCGTGTGTGCTCGGCAAAGAAAGGCCAAAATCGGCCGTCACGTTAAAAACGTCATTAATTATTAAAATGACGCCAATGACAAAAAAAGCACTTTTGTATTGAAATCTTTATAAAAACGCAAAATGTAATGAAAATTGAATTAAATTATCACACAAAAAACTTACACGTTTTATTTATATGTATATATCTTCTTATCTCTTTATCTTATATTTAAAGCCAAACTATAAATGTACGAAAGTGTTACCTTACTTTCCGGACACCCTGTACTTACACTCAGCAAAACTTCTAACCGGTCACTTTTGTTTTTCCTGTAAATTCGACCAAGTAATATACAATTAAATAAAAACAAATTTTAACATATATCTGGACGTTAGCCATGGTATTGCAATGAAAGATTTTTGATTTTGCCAACCGAAAGCATCTCTTTTTCAAAATAGACAATACAACAGAGTTTGCGCATCCGTGGTGTTTACCTGCCAAAACAAGTTAAAAAGAGAAACTTTTAAGTACTGACATTTTGTCAGGAATACGTAAAACATAAAAATAATTTTCTGCTCAAAAATATAAACCAAGAGAAGGGGCATGAAGTTTACAAAACAATGACTTTTCGATTTTCAGTGATCAGTGAATGAATGTTAAATAAGTTCCTTTCAAATGAACAAGTCAAAAAATCATTTTTCAGACTTAGGCTGATGAAGGCGTTTACACTGGTCATTTATTCTACAAAAACTCAAGCCAAATAATATGTCTCTTTGGACAGTGGATGCCAAAAAAGGTCTACGGGGAAACCAAGCTTAAAAGTAGCCGTTTAGAAGTTTTTTTGAGTGTACTAATTTTTGTTTATATTAACTCTTTCAGAGCCAAATAAGTAAACTCAATCCCTTTCGACGGTTCTAAAAGAAATCCATTGAAACTTATAAAGATTTTGATTGATAGATTTGACTACACAAGCGGACGGTATAGATCAAAGATCAGACTGCACGTTCTTTGCAGTCTGATCTTGATCTATGCCGTCCGCAAAAGTCACTGTTTTCGGCTATGGTGCCGAAAGGGTTAAACTTGCCAAAGCGGAAACTGGCTTTGAATCGCTTCCAGACAGCGTGAACAATCACAATTTTACAGGGTAGCAAGTACTTCTATAACGGTCAGCCGTCGGTGTATGGCGTCAGTAATTGGTACTTTATTGTTAATCGATATTGAATAATGTCTCATCACAAAACATGAATCATAGCAGTATCGTCCATGCAATTCACTTTCTTTACAAAATGTAATTAGACCATTTTTACAGCAAAACTCTGACAGGGAAGCTATTAGACCTATTGTAACATTGGCTCGTCGGATTATTTAATACTAGAATTTTCGAATGTTTGATCATTTTCACTGGGTTAGAAGATACCACAATCCGTATTCACCAACCATTCTTATTCTCAAGAATTTTCTAAACTTGAAAGTAACACAACTTCTGATTGGCTAAACCAATTGGTTTAGCCAATCAGAAGTTGCATTACTTTGTTAAATTTAGAATTAGCTTTTGAGTGAAATCAAGAACGGTTGGTGAAAACATATCCAGGCTTTATGAAAAAAAATACAGAATTAATAAGATGAAAAGGATATATAGCGACTCACGAAAAGGAACATAACAAGTACCATGGACGCATTTGGAACACAACAGTCATAGAATTAACTTTATCCCCTTCTAAGGCCCCTCCACCTCGCGACAAAAAAAAAAAAACAATTATGACACTGATAAAGTGATTCCGTGACAAATAAAAAGACACATTTTTCAGTATTGCGGTCGGTGTAAATCCAAGACCATTGGACTGCACTAATTAATGTCTGTGCAGTCTGTTCTTGATCTACGCCGTCCGCAAAAAGGTACCATTATCGATCATGGTGGTAAAAGGAATAAATAAGTTATGCATAAATGGGCGTACAGTCATTCTCTCTGATAATTTTTTCAGTGACACAGAAACAAAAGTGCATTCATCAATGAACATGCTATAAAGGTCATCACTTGATATGATCTATAACCAGTCATTAGCGGATGCTTGTTCTTATAGATTTACATGTCCCTCTCTAGTACAATTCTGTTGCTGAATTATTCAGTGAGCAGCCCTCTTGATAAATAGGGTGGGGTTTTTTTTTATTGCATCTTCGTAATGCGTTATACCAAGTAATCGTCGCATAATATGGATTAACCCTTGTCCTGCTAAATAACTTAAAAAAAAAAAACTTTCAAGCTGATAGTAAAAAGCCGAATAATTCTATTTTAAACTCATGTTTTGGAGAAAAATATCCCCTTATTGGAGAGTGTAGATCAGAGATCAGACTGCACGTTGTGTGCAGTATGGTCTTGATCTACAATGTCCGCAAAAGGTCAGTGAGTCGGGATTAGCAGCTTCAGGGTTATATTTGTCGAAAAGCCAACCGAATCATGAATTATAATTGTCCTTTCAAATGCAGAATATTGACCACTAGCAAAAAGTTTCGACCCAGGTCAGCCTGCGCGGATTGCGCAGGCTTACCTGGTCGATACTTTTTGCAGAGGCATTTAATTACCTCCCTTTTTTCAAAGCACGACTTACATAATAATAAGAACATCAGATGTCGCCACTAGCTAAGGATATCAGAGGTTTCGATCAGCAAAATACGGTCTTATACATATATGTTGGCAAGAATAAACAATTGGACAGTTCAAATGTACTAATGGTTTATATAACGAACCGGGTTAAAGCAATGGTGCTTTTATGTGACGCCAACTACTTTGTACTTGCCATTTAATTAAGAACATTATGAAACACTGTTATCTAACACATTATAGAAATCTTTTGAAAGTCTAACGATTGGACAGGGTTACAAGTGCTTGGATTCTCTGGCTGCTACAGAAATAAAATTTCTCAGAAGTTGCGAGAAAAAGTGCGAGTAATTTAAGGTTGTAGACACCTAACGCTTCTAGCGCAACATGGAATAAAATTTCTTGTTAGTTGATAAATAAGGGTTTATAATGATATAATGCTTTTACACATTTTTAACGACCAGAAATTCCTTTGATGTCTATCTTGAAATTATTTGTTAATACTTTTGTTAGTTTCCTGAAAAGGGAGGTAATTATTATCTCCCTTCGTAATGAGAACATAATGGTTTTAGATTTATAAATGATAATTATAAGAAGGAAAAAAAAAAAAAGGAAAAAGTGGCTCTGTTAAAGTAGTACAATAATACTCATTTTTAATCGTAGCAAATTTTGTAGGATAATATTATAGCGGAAATAGCTGTTTTCCGTTAGGGGTCTACTACCTTAAGTTTTTTACCTAAAAACAGAATAGATAAAAAAAAAAATCAAGAACCTATTATCTTATTTTTTTCTATCAATTGATAATCAAAGTCACAGAAAAATGGACAAATAAGATATTTATTCCAACATATAATCGCGTCAGCATCTAAAAAATCACTTGATATGGCGTGTAAGTTGTTGTTACATTTTTTGTAAGAATGCTGCCACTAAAAATTGACGAGGAAAGAAAGAAAACAAAACGACTGTTTAATGAGTCCCTTTCTCTTACACACCATTTTCCTTTTGTTTTTGTTTGTTTGTTTTGTTTTGTTTTTCTACGCTCTACACATGCCTTCAGTTTGGAATATTCCAAAAATTACTAAATGAACATAGGTTTAAAGATACAGTTTTCTTACATAGTGTATCTTTCCTCAAATTTTTACTCAAAGGAATACGATTTCATTCCTTGAGACAGAGTGTCTGTTATCCTTATACAAGGTGAAAGACATCTAAAAGAAAAGAAAACTTTTATCAAAAGTGATGCCGATTGATTCAGTACCGCCGCCGGTTTGTACTGGAACAACTTTAGGTATAGGAAACGAATTTTACGTTAATAACTCTGCAATGCTTGATAACTGTATGTTCATTTATATGGAATTATTTCAACCAAATATTGGATTTTCTTTATTTCTTAATTAATATACTATTCTATTCATGTTATCTTTCTGCAGGAGCGATCAATTTTGGTATGTGAAACAGATGACCTAATGCATTATATACACCGCACCAACTTTTTCCACAAAGGTACAAACAATGACAGCTATTACTCAAAATGACCAATGTACTTTAGAGCAAAAAAAGTAAAAACCACTGATATAAATACTAGAAATAGGTAGGTCTGACCTTATATAAACCTAAATAAAAAAGAGGCAATTATTCCGTTGTAAGTACGAAGAACACAAGGATTGCGCTTTGAAGAAACGTTTGAAGTTTAATTTGATAATTTCGATGGAAACCACATGAAACACTTAAGTATTCAAATGAGGCGGATGTTGTAAATGATAAACTACAAAGTAAATATTAAATTTAATTGAAGTAAATTTTTCTTATGAAATTGGTGTGAAATACTACATAAACAAACAGAAAAGTATGGAGCATTAGCATTTACGAGTATATTAGCAAGTGTCTCCGAAAGAACTATGAAATGGCGTCTATTATAATCATGTTTATTGATATTTTTTGTATAGTTTGTGGCTTTCTAGATGAATTCAAATATCTGCGTTTTATGTTATTTGATGAACAACCCAATGTTTTTTAAACGAGTTAATACCGGTCACACTCTTGGTGTACTTGTATAATCTACTGCGAATAAATTAAAAAAAAAATATCCATTTCTTTAAAGTGTGAAGGCACACGGCATAAGATGCCAAATTTGCATCAATACTATATTAAAACAAAACTTTAAAAACAGAAAAGGCAAATCGTTCCTATTACTAAATCGATCATTTTTTTTTTTTTATGGAGCATACTGTGGATTACATGACCAAATGGAAATAACCGCAGTATTAAAAAGAGCTGCTTAATAATTACAGCTAGGACAAATTTATCATGATTGTACTGAAAAAAAAAATCTATTGTACTGTCAAAGATACACGTGTAAGTAAACCAGCACACTGTAGTTTTACTTTAAAAAGAAACAAATTATAAATTTTGCTGTAATTTTGTATCCACTGATAAACAAAGTGACAAAAACTTGGTAGAAAAAAGATGCCCATTTTTTTCAAACTAGATAAATTTCGAACTGCGAAGCGTGCATTTTTTTTTTTTCAACGGATATCTAATAATCATTTGATAGTTAAATGGAATTAATTACATTAGATTGTTATCTTTAAGAAATGAATAATTACTCTTTTGACATTATGAATGTAGTATTCCGGTGGACGTTTATTTTTCTAAATGAAAAAACACACACGCAAACACACACACAATTGACTATGATATAGCTTTCCTCAACAAAACCAATTTAACTTTAAATTGGCCTTTATACAAAAGATGCAGTTTCTTTTCCTCTTAAAGTTATGGCAGCCTTATTTGTTTAATATTAAAAATAATGGCAGTAACTTAGTTTATTTTATGCAATTCCAAAACAAGATTCCCGTTTTCTTTGGAACACACATAAAAAGTAACTTTAACATCGCTCTTGAAAAATTGATCGGCTAATTTGGGACCAAGCATTCAAAGAGCATTCCACAACACATTTCCGCATTTTTTTCAAGACGATATATATCGCTTTGAAAATTCTTTCTATTTACTTTCCAAATTCTTGTCAATATGTATATGTTTTTCATTTAAAAAACATTTTAACTACATGTACATATATACAAAAGATAGAGGAAATGAAAAAAGTGATATTGTTTCGATATTTTTCATGTAATATCGACATAAAATTTACGAGAAATTCCATTAGAAACCCGGTCATGTGACAATGATTTTTCTGTCTGTATGCCATGACTCAACCATTGAAGTGAAGGCTTTTACAGAGCTGATTATTTCAATATCATCACCACAACGAGTACATTTATGGCACATACAGTATATAGCAATATACTGTTATTACAGGTAATGATTTGATTACAGTAACCATTTGCGGACAATGTAGATTTAGATTGTAACTTTTGAAAAGGTGCAAATTGATCTTAGGTACTCTGAGAGAAATTTAGTCCTAAATGACTTCCATAACTTCCATAACACAGTGGTTGGATCTTTTTGCTGCAGATTAATGTTTAGCAGCCCAGAGATTTACACATGTATTGTATATACTAACAACGTAGACATTTTTTAACAATGGACATATTTTACTGAAATCGATGAATGCCTGCTTTCTACAGAAGTGGACAAAATCAAACTAAAAACCCAAAATCAGACGGTGGAAACGCCGCATTCGATTAGGATCTACAGAATTCGCTCGTGGAATGGAGGCATTTGTCTGAAGCATGAATGATATATAGTTTGTCTGAACGGAAAACCAATATCCACATAAATGTATAATTATTTTTTATAGATACGCAAAATTCAACAGATTACGATTCAGCGTATGGATCATACCTACGATCCTGAAGAAGCACTAATTACTTTGTTATTATATATAAAACTTGCCTTTTTAAGAGTGTTCCTCTTTGTGGTGTGACTAAAATATCAGTTTTAATTGTTACATGCCTATCTTAGGCAAACCTTCGAATGAAACATTTTATCTGTACTTTATAACATCGGCTTTTTTTTTTTTTCATAAATCGAACATCTGAGGTATATAGTGGAACCGTTGACATATATACTGCGAAATCAACCACATATATCTAAACAAATTTATGCCATATTTCCCGGTTCGGGTGCAAAGTAATTAAATTATTGAAAACGAGAAAATCTCGGAGTGTGGTTTTTACATTACTAAAAACATGTGTGTAAGTCTGGTTGCTTCATTGTATATATTTCTACCTCAATACCACAAGTTATACATGATGTATTTGCCAAGCCCATCTTTGAAATATTTGACGACGGTTTAAATGAATGCACAACCATTTCTGAGGATTTTTGTGGCCATACGATTTGTAAATATGTATACGCCTGAATACGAGACTATTGCACGTTACAAACGATAGCGAAGTTGTGGTCTTTATCATATAAATCAAAAAATAGTAAAGTACAACAGCTACCCAAACTTTCAGAGCAACAAGTTTGCAATGCATGGGTATATTGGGTTATAAAGTAATATATGTTACATCGATATAAATGACAATAAGCACAAATTAGGTGTAAACCATGGTATGTAAAAGTTTGTTGCAGCGGTAAAATGTCAAAAATAAAATTAGAGAGTCAAATAAATAATGGTACTTACATGCCTGCCAGTGATTCTGCATTGGCACTAAATGGTTGATGCGCAAATCATCATCACTTTCTGCATAAATTATTCGCGATTTAGCAAGATTTGAACATCTTTCCTATCTAAAAGACCTTGACCGCTATTGTTGGCTATTCATTGGTGCATTTGAAAAACCACACGCATGCGTATTATCATTTGTAAGGCAATGGCTCAACCTGTGAAACGTTTTCCCCATGAACATTACTCAGTGCAAAATGACTTCATCGACAAAATATTTTGAGGATCTCTGGTCTCTTTTTTTCCTTGATCATGTCTTTTCTACAAACGACACAGCTGGTACATGCATCTCGGTTTTGCAAGGTAAAGGTCAGCAAAATGTTTAAATCAAGTTTATAATTCTCTGAAAAAATAATCATTGAATATGTCTTCTATGCCAGATTTGATCTTGCCCTTTGATAACCTTTCCTAGCTCGTGTGTCTTTGAAATAATATACATGGAAATTCTAGTGTTTTTTACGGGATACTTTTAACAAGAAATTGATCAATCATAACTTTTTTTTCCTTTGAATTATTTTGGTACTGAATAATTGTCTACGAATACAATTTGACTTTCTAAAAACAATCATCTGCTTTGAAGCATTCACACAAAAAGCACTTTCGCACATGTAAGAACAAACTCAGGTTTTGCAGTATGCTTACTAATCACCTTTAGTCGGTCTGTTGAACCATATTTCAGAATATTACCTACGCGTGCCCTTTTTTTTTTTCACTGACATTACAAGCAACATTTTCTTCCCTGAAGAAAGTGTAAACAGAATATTAAAGCAGTGACAAAGAATTTCATTCCTGCAAAACTCACGAGTTTCTCATTCATATCTGATTCAATTTCGACTCATTTCGTTAAGCCGATTGTTCATATACAGCAAACTGATCCCAAATTATACAATTCTAGGAATTGAGTTCTCCTGGAAGACAGTCTGTGTAGTCATCTGATAACAGATTGGGGCAATTTTCCTGTCGAAAGATATAAACAACTTTGCGTCAGAGTTCTTGAAAGTCATAGTTTGGTTGATTTTTCAGTAGAAAAAATATTTACATGTGTTGGTTAGGGCAAGTATTTTCTGGGTATTTTTTTTTTAACATCATATCTCTTGGTTCCTTTTTTTTAACATAGTAAATGTCAATGTTTGTTACTATACGTTTTACAGAAATTTGATACCGGAGACATGATTTAGCACTTTGGCTAAACCAGTGATGACACGACAAATCAGTAAGGCTAACTGCTAAACATTATGTGGATGGTAGGCCCCCGTTGGATTTGGTGGGGATGCGAATTTATGGACGAAAATAATTAGAATGAAACATTAAATACATGTTGCAACTTCAGAGATGTAATCGAAATTGAGAACGATAGACTTCTGTCTTTAGCGACAAAAAAAAAAAACATACAATCCGTATAATTGCAGTATTCAACATTAAACGTACAGTTTTATGGGTGTCGTTGCGTATTTGTTAGTGTAAAAAAGGAGGAAAAGAAGAATTGTTATCAATTACAGGACGGTGGATGGAACTGCTCGGGAAAACGTCTTCTCATCTTGTAAGGCCACAATGTTCAAAGGTTTAAAAGCTTATGATTTGGATAGATTTCTTGTAAAGATCTATTGCACACTTTGTTCTGCTGTTTTTAATCAGCAGTGGCTTTTTTTTCTGTTTAGTTGACGTTGTTTGTCTTGTTTTTATCCCCCGCCGAAAGCGGAAGGATATAGTTTTAGCGTTGTCCGTCCGTCCGTCCGTCCGTCCGGGAGAATATCTCCAATACCACTGGACAGAATTTCGTGAAACTATATGTGTGTACAATAACCCATTTCGCCGAGACGCTTTTTTTGTTTTTTTGATTCGATGCAAAATGGCCGACTGGGAGCGATTTTAAGTTACGCGGTTGAGTGAATTTTTGTTGTTTTCAGTCTTATCTTGAAAACTATACAGGGTTTTTACATCGAACTTGTCACATTTATCAACCACCATTTTCAAATGCAGGACAAAAACTTTCACTCAGATAGACTGTGCAACACCACAGTTATATACGCTTTTTTAATGCCGTGTCATGGAAAAAGGGGGCTTGATGTATATTTTCATCATGGACCAGGATCTCTTTAACTGCAGGATAAAATGTTACGAAACCTTACTTTTATATTGTTTATTATAAGCCACAGACAATAGATATTTGTTTCTATTTCATGAAATGCCACGTCATGAAAAAAGGGGGCTAAATGTATAATTTCATCATGGACCAATGACCATCTCTTTGTCCGTTTTTCAGGACAGATATCTTATAAATCATAGACAAAAAGTAATAGAAATTCATACACGTGTTCCTTATGATGTCCTCTGATATTGATTTTTTTTTTTTTTTTTCTTTTTTGATATTCAATAAGGTGTTACAGAAAAAGGGGGCTTCATGTAGATTTCCATTATGGATCAATATCTCTTTAACTCAAAATCCTTAACGAAAATTTATGAAATTTCATACGTGTGTTCCTTATGATAGTCTGCCAATATCATTATTTTACCTTTTTTCATTAAATGTCATGTCATGGAAAAAGGGGGCTTTACGTATATTTTCATTATGGACCAATATCTCTTTCACTACAGGACAAAATGTTATTAAACTTCATCTTTATTAAGCCACAGACAATAGTTATTTGATTTTATTTCATGAAATGCCATGTCATGAAAAAAGGGGGCTAAATGTGTAATTTCATTATGGACCAATTACAGTTAGTTAGCCCATTCGTCCGCCTGGACAGTTATCTTCTAAAGTCTTTTACGAACATTTATGAAACTTCATGCATGTCTTCTTTAGGATAGTCCGTTGATACAATTTTCTTTTATATATAATGATGTGTCATGGAAAAAGGGGGCTTGATGTATGTTTTCATCGTTTGTTTTCACTTAATGAAATGCCATGTTATGGTAAAAGGGGACTTAATGTATAATCTCATTATGGACCGCTTATATATTTTTCATTTAATGAAATGCTGTGCCATGGAAAAAGGGGGCTTAATGTGTAATTTTATCATGGACCATCAACAAAAAGGCCACATGTTCATGCAACACACAATACCTCTAATATGTTTGTATCAAAAAAGGTCTTTTTCGGCGGGGGATATCATTTCAACGAAATTGCTTGTTTATTATGGATAAAACGCTATTAGTAGATAAAAATATATACAATGTAACTGTAAATAGCGCGTAATATTCTTCTAGCAAAGGTAAAAACCAAAGTATACAGTTAAAGACACTTAAATGGATGTTTGCTGTTGTCATAGCACTTTTTAAAAACAATCACGTGGTTATCAGGTACCTATATCTTTGCTAAATGGGCTTATATGTTACGAGAAAACACCCATAATTATTTGCAAATCGGCGTTAATACAGTCAAAAGCATGCGTATTTGTTATTTTTTCATAGTCTATGATTCAATTTAGTTAAATAAAATCAGACCATCTCGTGGCATCCTAAATGCTAAACTATGGCCTCATGAAGTTACATATCAGCATTTGAGCTTCAATGAAAGGAGAAGTTTTGGATGGTAGGTTTATATGGTTAACTTTGATTCCTTATTTTAAAATCATGTGTTCGTGCTATTCAGTGAAATGCCGGACATTGTCAGATAGACAACGGCTCAATACAAAATGTTCAAACCTCAGTTGACCACAGTGAATTATTCCGCCTTTGCTTTTCAGCCATGAACTGAAGTAGTGAAGCAATAAAATTCTGAAATATATTCTGAAATATATTTTATAACATAGTCTGCTGATCTTCCTTTTTGACGGGAAATAAACTTGCCACAATAGAAACTTTAGTGTTTTCTATTGCCCATCATTTACCTTGCATTGTATAAAACCTGACATGTTTTCTCAACCACATTTTTGTGGTTTCGGATGGATGAGATATCGTGTGATCTTTTGATTTAGTTTTTAGTGTCTCCATTTTTATTTGCCAAATATCTTTTTATTCCAAACAAAGGCAAATAAATCGGATGTGAACCAGACAGGCACTAAGCTGTGGTTTATGCAATTCAAACATGAAAACTGCAAATGTAGCTGACTCGGCCTATTTTTATCAGCTTGGATTTCAAATATTTTTCCCATAATCGATAAAGAAACTCGTCAATTGCTGCCGACATCTAGAGATATCTGTACCAGGTGCTACATTGTTGAGTTACCAATACCTTTCTTTATGCTGGGGATTTTTAACAAAAAGACAAACATACGATGACTCAGTGACAGCAAATCCATGATGCTGCATCATAAAAGTCCACTGACTCAAATCCATTAAGAGAACCTAAAACAACTAACGATTGGTTTCGAAGTAACCGAAAAGTTCAAATTCTATCCCTAATTATCAGTATGACTTTTGCATCGATCTTTGCATCATTTTGCATCTATATTGTATTGTTTCTGATGGCAACCTGGCACGTGACGAAAGTAACTTGTGCTTAATTATTGATTAAGGTACAGTATGCTAGTGTGTAAAAATGATAAAAGGCAATATCTTCACAATATGTGAAAAAAGCTCCAATAGCTACCGAAGGAAAAAAAAAGAACAGTTGATGAACGAATGCGTAGATGCATAGACTACGTTGCATATATGCCCAATGAATAAGAACTCTCCGAAACTATAACGTGAATCTGGATAGAAGGGTAGACATTGATGTACTACATAAAAAGTGACATGTGCATTTGTCAACGGTATTCTTGCTTGTTTCAACCTATCTTTTGTTCAATTTATTCATGTTTACAAAACTTGAGGAAAATGAACAATATGAAACAATTCATTATGAATAATGGTGAAAAGGGGACATAATTTTAGTGTACTTGCTACGAAACATTAGAGTTTATATAAGGGAATATTGGTCCAATGAAATATATTTGAATGTAATTAGACTCCTGTCAGTATCCTGCACTGTGATTGTCCTTAGAGTAAAAATTCAAAATGTGAAAGAAAATTGGGAAATCAAAACGAACTTAAGTTTTTAATATATTACCAATATAACCCTTAGGCTGTTAAGTGCGACTCAAGGACCTTTTGCGGACAATGTCGATCAAGATCAGAGTGCATAGAACGTAATTCTGATCTGTCCGCAAAAAGTCAGCCAATCGCGCTTAGCAGCCTAGGGGTTTAAGGAGTCTAGTAGAATGTTAAGTGAGCTTTTGGTGAGCCTACTAATATTTTTTCGTCAGCCCCGAAATGTCAGGTTTTTACTTCATAACTGTATTTCAAGTAGTATAGTTCACTATGTGTTAAAGTTACATCTCTACAGCCAGGGAGAAAAAAACACAGATAAAACTTGATACTGTTTATAATTGTTCAGATATTGGTCAGCTGTGTAAACATGGGTAAATAATCAATAAATATAGTGTAAGAAATAAAGAAACTCAAGGGAATAAAACCGGAAACAACAACAGCGATAGCTTGGAAGGCCTCTAAAGTATGAAATGCATTTTCTATCCGTCGTAATCTTGTGCAACCTTGTAGCCATCAGGGGCAACATTGGGCATGAAGACACAAAAATGGTTATAGCTTCATAAAATAAGGATGAAATGGGTTAAAACAGGCTGAAAACTGCCTGAAAACTAGTATAGGTGTATCTTTAAAACATCTAGGCCAAAATGTACTGGATATTATTTGAATCCGATACGCTTCTGTGACAGGTGTGTACATCATGGAAGAAAAATAGTTCCAAAGAATCTTGGATATTATGATTCTTCGTTGAATCTAAAGATGATGAAATTCGCAGCCTTGTTACGATCAACATTTCTGACAATGAATTTCAAAGAGAAACCCGATTCAGCAATGTTTAAGGAATGAGGCGTATGACTACAGAGCTTCTACCAAACACAGCACTATTTGCATATGTCAAACGTGCGTCATAGAAGAAAATCCTTAACCCTTAGGCTGCTAAGGGTGACTAAAGGACCTTTTTCGGACAGTGTAGATCAAGATCAGACTGCACAGAACGTGCAGTCTGATCTTGGATCTACACTGTCCGATCAGGAGATATTTTTCCCAAAAAATTACTTTGAAATAGCAAAATTTAGGTTTTTACTATCGGGTTGAAAGTTTCATTTTACTTATTTTGCCGGAGAAGGGTTAATGACTGTATTACACTGGAAATAAGGGTACTTGTGAAAAAAAGTCAATAATAACTATCGTAGTCTTTGATAATGAATGACTAGTAATTGTATATGCTGAATCTAAATATAAATAGATTCATTAAATGCTAATTTCTGTTAATGTTGCAAAGCTTACTTAGATGATGCAGCTGGATAATTAGTGATACTGTTATAAGAATAAAAGAGGAGCAAGGCTTTGGTAATTTAGTGGACGGAAGTTGCAGGTGTGAGTTTAAAAGAAAAGTTTCGTCGTACTTTTTTTCATAAATGACATATTCTAACTTTTTGTTGGTGTTAAAGAACTTACATTTAAAAAAAAAAAACTTTCTCATACATAGCTAGTTGCGATTTTTGTCAAAAAAAGTCTCGTCAAATCTTGCTGCATTTTTATACAAGACATAACATAAACTATTTCAAGTGACACAAACGTGAATATCTTATGAGATAGGGAAAATATCTATTGTAACAACTCTTGACAAAACGACCAACTTTACACTCATTCAAATTGAAAGCAACTGCAAATGACAAAAGAAATGTAGCTGAAACAAGAAATATCTTTAAAAAAGATAGACGGCGTAAATTTGCAAGCTAATAGGCAGGGGCCCTCAAAATAAACCCGTGTACATTTTAGACCAATCAGAAATTTCTATTCATTCATTTGTTATCAGTACCACAAAGAAGGTCAACAGTCAGCACATTAAGGTTCGCCGAAAAATGCTGGTCAACAGCGTTTTCTGCTTTTTCCACTATGTTTACAAAAGCCGTCGTCTTCAGGGTCTTTTAAATACTGTATTGTTAGGTAAAGTATATATTAAATGATACAGTACACGGCATAGAAAAAAATGTGCATGTACAAGAATTATGGCGGGTTTCAGGCAAAAAAATACGGCCGCCCATTTCAGTAGAGTGTACCTTGGAGAATAAACAAATCAGAGTTTGTGGTCGAACCCTATCCCATTTAATCACTTTGAAAATAAAATTTTGTGGCATGAAAAAAAATCATGAGAAAGATGAAGCATCGTTATAAATCGTACTAAAGATGACTAATCCATCATATTTACAGAACTGCTTTTAACTCTAGGTTGCTAAACGCGACTCAAGAACCTTTTGCAGACAGTGTAGATCCAAGATCAGACTGCACAGAACGTGCAGTCTGATCTTGGATCTATACTGTCCGATAAGGAGATATTTTTTCCCAAAAATGACTTTGAAATAACTAAATTTGGGTTTTTTTTAACCATTGGTTTGAAAGTTTCATTTCATTAATTTAGCAGGTTCAGGGTTAAAAGTCTTTATTTATGCAAGTTTGCGGTTACATAGTTTTACATTCGAAACCCCTCGTCTTGTTCGACAAACTTGTGTTCAGCTTTTTTGGCGCCATTGGCGAAATCAGGGTCTCTTGCAGACGGCCTCGATAAAGATGATACCATCTGCTTAAGCCCCGGTTTTCGCCAATGGCGCTGAAGGGCTTTGTCTGCGCATGTCATATTGTTCAAAGATAGACCTGTCTGCTATGATGCATCACTATCCTGTACAAGATAAGAACTACTAGTTTTTTTTAGAAATTTGCTGAATAGATTGCCATTTTGGAAAGTAGTTCGGTTCTGTACCCAGAATGCCCAAAGCAGATATGTATGCATTTCAAAAATGTTACCAAGTGGAAGATAATGGCTGGAGGGTTAAAATGCAATTGCAGACAGCGTGAATTAGGACCATCACACAGCAACAGACGCGCAGCCCGAGATAATTTGGGAGACGTTCCAAGAAAAACAACCCAGGCACTTAGAAAACTTGATGTTATACTCTTTTAGAGACAACACCCATCGTTTGAGCTGCACTTAATTTGTCGTCTGCAAAAGCTTTCAATTTCGACAGGCCTAGAATTTTGTCGTCTGTTCAAGCGACAAATTCTATGATATGTTTTATCTACTGACTGCTTTAACGACTGAGATCAATCAAATCAACCAATCATTTATTTCGTATAAAAAGGCCACCGGCCCAAAATACATACATGTAGAAGTGAGCGGTATGTTAGAGATACTTGTGAAGTGGCAGAGCGTCAGCATGCCTCTCATTACAGAGGTTGCAAGTTCCAATCCCATAATGAGAGGGGGGTCAACCTTTAGGCGTACCATGGTGCGAATACTGGTTCTATTTCCAGGAAGCATTCACCGCGAGTGATTAAACTAAGTTGTAAGAATTTGTTTTGCATTCGTTTTAAAATAAATCGGTCAATAATTCTTTACCAAAAGACAAAATTTTAGAATAATCTAAATTGAAATCCTTTGCAGATGACGACTTGAATGTGACTCAAATGGTGTAATTTGTTTTTGAAAGGGTAGAAAACGGTGTGGGAAAAGGAGAAAATGCTGGTTACTAGCATTTTCTCCTTTTCCCACGATGTTTTCCAAAGGCTTTTTTTCTCAACACGAGATTGCGTGGTAAAGCATTAACTAAAACTGGGTGAAGGTGTATGTATCACAAAAACTTACTGGATACCATCAAAGGAAAAGGGTTATTGCAGCGACGAGCAAAGCTTTTTGCAGACAGTTTACGATTTTGTTATCTTTTTCCTGAGTCATTTCCCCCCCATCCCATACCAAGCTAATTACTGAGTTGTGGTATTTTTAATGGACTTTTTGGTAGATTTCACCCTTGGAGCATCACATGCATGTAACTGATATTTTTTAAGTTGGTAAGAATGCCCCCCAAAGATATTCTGCTTTCCACATTGTTTTGGCTTGCAAAATAATGGGCAGTGTTTGTCTATGATTAAACTGGATTTATGGAGGGTTTGATCTTTATATGCACGGTCCGAAAATCAAATTTAAGTGGTGCTCATGCCTTTAAATATTGAACAAAGTATTTCAAAAGATGACACTACCATAAATTTCATTTCATTTATTATTTATTGAGTGAATGTGCTATAGTGGTTTCCATTCGTACAAGCAATTTTTTTTAATCACAAACCCTTAAAGCCATGGGCCCGTCTTAACTTGGTTTTGCGGACAGTGTAGATCAAGATCAGGCTGCACAGAACGTGCAGTCTGATCTTGATCAACACTGTCCGCTGCTTGGTTACAAGTTTGGAATAGCAATATATCGGCCGTTTTCCTTATAAAAGAAGTCCATTGCAATAAATCTCAGCTTTACACGCTTAGACTCTTAGGCTGCTAAGCGCGACTCAAGCACATTTTGCGGAGAGTGTAGATCAAGATCAGACTGCACAGAACGTGCAGTCTGATCTTGGATCTACACTTTCCGATACGGAGATTATCTTTTCCCCAGAAAAATCATTTTAACTATCGGCTTGAAAGTTTCATTTCACTTATTTAGCAGGATCAGGGCCAAACCTTTCATTGTCTAGGCTTTTGGATTACTTTGCAAATTATGGAAAATGAGCAATAATGATAGATTATGGCAGAGGTCACCTGAGCAACTACATCTTCGCTTAAAAGGAAACAGTATTTTCTAGCTATTTTTTTTTTTTTTTTCAAATAAAGGCCTTCATTATTCAGCGTATTTTTTTTCCTTAGTTATTATTTATCACAATAAAATATGACAAGATGACAATTTGGCGTTGTAATATTATGTCATCCGCTTTGGTCGTGATTGAGTGAATTTTCGTTTATTTATCGTCGCAACCGGTTGCCCATATTGGCGACGCCCCCCTGACGGCTGTTAGTATTGTTACAGGGGATAGTGCAGATACAGGACGAAACACATCCTAAGTTACGCCTGGTTCTTTAACGTGTTCGGTGTATAGCACCGTCACACGGGACCTCCGTTTAATGTCTCATCCGAAAGACTATTAGTAATTTTAGATGGCCAGCCATAGGAATCGAACCTACACCATCAAGTGACCCGAAACATCACGTTCACGAGCCCTACGCTCTACCAACTGAGCTATGCGGGCTGTTAGCACTGGTCGTTTATCCAATCATCGTTCAAATACCCCCCTCGCCTGCTTTGCATGTTAAACAATGGAACTCATTCCTGTAAGAAAAATAAAGGACCAAACTGATTATCATTATCATCATCAGTTTATCTCCAAAACGACATCTCTTTCACCCAGAACGTAAAGTTTGTTGATCTTATTTTTCTAAGATTAAACCGGTGAACCAAATTATTCAAGGAAAAGAAAATAAGAAAGCCATAAAAATGTAACTTGCAACGGTCTGGTCACCCAACAAGGCACTAATCTGATGCACGCTGCTTAGCTTGCACGAAGAGGCATACACCAAACCGCATCGCTGTAAATGCTAGCTCAGCAGCAACGCAGATTTTAAGTGCCTATATATCTAACCTCTCTCTGTGACAAAACAAACTCTATGCAAGCAAATGCACATGAAAAGTCCATCCTATAATCCCTTTCAGGCCATAGGTGATAGAAAAAGCTTTTTTGACAGCATGGATAAAGATTAGACAGCACAGAACGTGCAGTCTGATCTTAGATCCATACCTTCCGCCTGTTCAGTCAAGCCTATAAAAACAAAAATTTTCTGAGTTTTTAGTGACTTGTGTTGTAAGCCGTCCACGGAAGTCAAGCTTATATTTGAGTCTTGCACTGCGAAAAGGAGGTTTGATGCATCTGCAAAAAGTATCGACCCATATCAGCCTGCGCAGTCCGCGCAGGGTGACATGGGTCGAAACTTTTTGCTCTTTGTAATTTTGCATATTCAAGGAACATCGCACCATTTGATTTAGTTGGTTGTTAGACAAAATAGATGCTACGCAGAGCTCCAGATAAGAGGGAGTGATGGTATTCTGAATCCATTATTTCTTTTCCAAGCCCTATGTTGTAGGTACTCATTAGAATCGTCTCAATGAGACAATTCTAATGAGTACCCATAACATAGGATTTAGTGGAGAATAATTAATATTTTCAATTTTGAAATCAAAATCACTCCCTCTGTTTGGAGCTCTGGCTATGGATCCATAATTATGTGATGACTTGCTTGGTACAATGCATCACAGAGATCCATTAAACCCCCTTTTTCCAAAGCGCCTCTCAATTATATTTTGCTCCGAAAGAGTTAAATCTTAACTCTTTCCTTACTGTAGGCGGCACCAGAAGCTTTTGTGGACAGTGTAAATCAGAGATCAGACTGCACAGAACGTAAGTTTGATCTCTGATCTACACTGTCCACTACTTTATTTTAGATTTAGACCAAACTGTCTCTTCATCTTGCAGTGGAACTACATTAATGGCTTGCAACTCGCGAAAAGGGGCATTCGGATATTTGCGTAAAGTGTCGTCTCGGATCAGCCTGCGCAGTCCGCGCAGGCTAATCCGAGACGGCACTGTACGTCAGTATTAGATTTTGTCGTACAGTAGACCTGCATGAAACAGAAAATCTCATACGATCGGATAGTGTCGTCTCGGATAAGCCTGCGCAGAGTGCGCAGGCTGATCCGTGACGACACTTTTCGCAAATGTCCGAATGCCCCTTTCTGCGTGTTGCAGGCCAATTTTATAGTCAATAAAAAAGGTGTAAATTATTTATTTGGTAGTGAAAGAGTTAATAGTGCTGCCTGTATGCATGCTTCGCTATACACAAGGCTGCAAAGCACAGATGACTAAGCCGATCTGTCTGGACCATCCTTACATAAGCCACCACACTGATCGTTATGATACAGCGCAGACTGTTGGGCCAAGGGAAGAATTGTGTGAAATATGGTCTTTGTTCACGACAGAGCTTTTCTTTCATGTGGTTTTCGTGGAATATGTAAATTTGCAAAACTAATTTGTTTTTTGTCATTTTCTTAATTCACCACAGGTGCACTTATCGGAATATGAGGAGAGTCGTCTGGTGCAGTTTCCTGCAGCATTTTCCCGCTTTGTGAAATGTCTTGCCGCAGCAGTGTCACACACTAGTTTTGACCTTTTCCCACTATTCCACTTCCGGTTCTGTTACACAATTGCACTTCCTGTCCTCTTCCCATGGGAGATCGTTTACAAAAAAATAAATGAGCGGCGCTTTGAGAGAAGGAGGTTTAAAGGCCCAGTAAAGGCCAAAATAACAAAGTAGGTGTAATAATACATTTACATTTAAATCGTACCATTTCAAAGTATGGAAAATTTGGTGGAGATGAGTCTGTGTTCGTGGGGTCGGGCCATATGTTAGTCGCTGGCAGAAAAAAAGAATTCTAAAATCAGGCACAAAGTAAACAAAAGACACAGCTACTTGGCAGGTTTTAACCTAGTTTTGAAATTAATTTCCCTGTCAGCGACTAACACTTGGACCGACCATACAATAACAGATTGTCATCTTCACAATAATTTCCATACTTTTAAATGGTATGATATGAATTCAAATGCATTTAAACACCAGCTTTGTTTACTTTTGGGATTTATTGTTACTTTAATGCATCTTCGTAATTCACCAATCAAATCTTCGCGTAAAAATGGATCCATTGTTTCTGAACATCAGCTGATCCAAGAGGTAGAACGGTCCTTGGACATGCAGAAAAATTACCAGTAGCAAAAAGTTTCGACTTCGGTTAACCATGCTTGGACTGTTTGTAGATGCATTTAATCACTTTTTCACGGAGAATTACTCGAATTATTTCGATCTCAACTGCGACTTTATTTTTAGGTCTTTTTAATTTTGCATAGGAATTTGAAACAAGACCTTCACCGTTTTTATAATGTATGTTACATAATGTTTATGTTTTCGTGTGTAATATCTTGACAGTTCAATAAAAAAATGAACAGTTTGAACAGATTGTGAGCATTTAACGAAAAACACTAAGACGACATGCATATTTCCATAGTTAAGCCCCGGATGTATATTGATATATTGGGTAAATTATGCTCACTGAATTAAAAGTGTATTTACTGTTCTTTCACTTCCTATTACAATTACGGCAAGTATTTGCGTTTGTTTTCAGACAAGTTGGTCTCTTTTGGCAGCAGACATACTGTATACACGACCCAAGCTCTGTGAAAAGGGGGCTTAATGCATCTGCGAAAAGTATTGACCCAGGTCAGCCTGCGCAGTCCGCGCAGGCTGACCTGGGCCGAAACTTTTCGCTAATGGTCAATTTTCTGTATACTAAAAGGCCAGTCTACCTCGTGACTCAGTCGGTTGTTGGACAAAAATGGACTTTATGGATCAATGATCATGGGATGACCTGCTTGGTATCACGGAGATGCACTAAGTCCCCTTTTGCCAGAGCATGGCTTACATATATTTCACTCATCCAGCAACATTGTAAGTTTTCGTCCGTTCAAGAAAAGAGCCGCTTTGCAGGCTTCCTTTCTGTTCCTGTAGTGCTCTTAGTCCCTTTTTTTTTTTACCATTTTAAGTGATCAACATTTCGCATATGCTACGTAAATTTGTCATAATATTGCAATGGATTTATACATAATTTAAGGATTCCCATAGCATTCAATTAGTAAAGAAACATCGATTTGGTTTTACTTATCCATTTTACTCCAAAGCTCCTTTTCACCCATCATGATTCTTAATAGTATTCTAAGTCTAACTCGCAAAAATTTTCTAAAATTGAAAGTAATGCAATTTCTGATTGGCTGACATAAAGGTTTAGCTTATCAGAAGTTGCATTACTTTTTAAATTCACAATGAAACTTAGAATGCATTTTAGAATGGTTGGTAAATTTATACATGCCCTCTGGAGTATTACATATTAAAGTCAGTAAATGTGTTCACATTACACCATAAGTAAATATTTACATGTATGTACGCTTTTTTACATATATATGTAAATGTCTGCAAGTGAATGAAGCCTAGTGTCTCATTCACATCCCCCAAAAACAGGATTAGACGTGTTATGAATTATGCTTTATGGAGTAAATATACGCCAATAAGTTAAAGTACCTTTTACTCTGCATTCCCATGCTATATAACATACATAAATATTTACACTTGTATCGGCAAGCTTGCCTTTATTGACCACAGACATGTACATGGTGTTAAAGGGGCATTAAACCAAATTTGACTCTGTTTGGGAGGAAAGCTATGGGGGATGAGAGTTGATGTTTTATGAAAAAAAAAGTCTAAGACTGTGACTGTTTGCCTTTAGTTAAAGTCTCAATAGCGGCAAAAAAAGACAATGCAGAAGGTAAAAAGCATTTAAATTTTAAATCATATCATTTAACAGCAGCAAAATGAAATTTAAAAAAAATCAGGCAAAAAGTAAACAAAGGATAGACTGACCTTGCAGGTTTTTACCTAGTTTTGAAATAAATTTTTCTGCCAGCGACTAACAATGGACCAACCGTACAATAACAGATTGTTGTCTTCATAATAATTTCCATACTTTTAAATAATATGAGATAAATTTAAATGCATTTTAACACCTGCATCATTTGGTTTTGGCAGCTATTGTTACTTTATTGAATAACAAAACAAAATACCGAGAGAAAAAATACCAACGATGGGACTCGAAACGACGACCTTCAAAACCATGTGGTCGGTGACTCTGAGATATGGGGCCTGCCAATGTTCTTCTAGTTTGAAAATATGGGCCATGCTCTGTGAAATGGGGGCTTAACGCAATTGCAAAAAATAACGATCCAGGTCAGCCTGCGCAGTCCGCGCAGGCTTACCTGGACCGAAACTTTTCGCTATTGGTTAATTTTCTGTTTGTCCAAGGACCAGTCAGCCTCAGGTTTAAGTCTTTGGATATTATGGATCCATAAGTATGTGATGGCTTGCTTGGTAGCATAGATCACAGAGATTCATTAAGTCCCCCTTTTGACGGAGCATGGCTCACAATTATCCCTTGTTATGCAATAACGGCTTTATACCGTTACTAAGGGAATAGAAAATCTTACAGTGAGGTAATTCTTTGTGTTTTCTACACGTATTTTAGCCGTGCTCTGGCAAAAAGGGGCTTAATGCATGCATACATTTTGCACATGCTTTAAGCTCCCTTTTCACAGAGCATGGCTTATTTAGAGCCGTAAGAGCCGTTTTACAGTTCCTTTTCTTGTACTCACACTGCCTTAAAGGCTCAATAGCTGCCAAAAAAATCATGTGAAGATAACAATCTGTTATTGCGTGTTCGGTCCAAGTGTCAGTCACCGGCAGAAAAATGAATGTTAAAATCAGGCAAAAAGTAAACAAAAGATAGAGTGACCTGGCAGGTTTTAACCTAGTTTGGAAATTAATTTCTCAGCCAGCGTGTATGAGTCGGGCTTAGCAGCCTTAGGGTTAAAGGCTGACCTGCTGACCGTGAGGTCAGATTGCAAGTTTTGAGTTGAGATTAAAGCCCACGAATTACAGGTTATTAGATCTTATGCTGAGCATAATACTTTTACAGGAGTATTGCGACTAAAAGCACTTGTTTGTTGACCAATTTCTACCTCTGTAACCAAATATAACGGACGTCATAATTACCCGTCTGGAAAGAGCGGATGAACTTCTTGTAAAAGGGAGATAACCAATTTTGACTTAACTATCTTATCTCAGCAAGATTACTTCCCTTAGTATCATTTATTCAACTCGCCATGTTCATAAAACTTTATAAATACATCTATTTCACATGGTTTGCACGGTTTGTTTTTGGAGATTAACACCATTCTCAACATCACTGCACTTGTATTTCAGAAGACAGTGCACCTGTCCGCACGTTTCTAGAGTTTTCTGTACAAACAACCAGGCCGACAGTCTTTTCAAGCCACTGGCTGCTTTCCTGTATCTACAATGTTGAACAATGTTTAGGGCTGGTTAACCCTTAGGCTGCTTAGTGCGACTCACTGACCTTTTGCGGACAGTGTAGATCAAGATCAGACTGCACAGAACGTGCAGTCTGATCTTGGATCTACACTGTCCGATATGGAGATATTTTTCTTTTAAAAAACAGTAAGCTTGGAATAGCATTTTTCGAGTTGGTTCTCTCGGCTTGAAGGTTTCATTTAACCTACTTTGCAGGTAAAGACTAAGCACAGTGAATTTATAAAACGTTAAAAAACTGTAGCAGAACCATTTATTCCAACTCGTAACCTCTGAATTCCTGGCCCTGTTCGTTTTTGCCTACTTTATTTAACCTGATCCTGACCTTTATGCTGAATAGATTAGTAAGCATAAAAATAGGACCCCCGACTATATTATTCCGGAAGTTATATACTCGTATTATACGCGGGCAGGTACTAAAATACAAAAGTAAGCAATTTTATTCGCCGTTGTCTGCACATGTCATTCTTCGAAGATTAGACCTGTCGCCTATTAGATCTATGACGCATCATTATCATGTACAGGATAAATATTAATACGCGATGTGTTAACTTAAACTCTGTCGTTTATAAAGTAGCAATGGAAAAAATGGCTAAAAACAATACTTTAAAAAAAATTTTGCCTGTTTTTTGCTCCAAATTTCTTGATAAATTTATTATTTCAAACTAGAAAAATAGCGTTTTTTTTTTTTCAAACTACCATTGATTTACTGCAAAACTTGGGATACAGTTTCTAAATATAGATTTTAGGGAAACCAGGATTTTTGCAGGGTTTTTTCACAGACTTATCAAGATGAAATGTCTGGGCTTACAGCGAGTCTATTTCCTAACCCTGCAGGGGCTGTGTTTATAAATGACTGATATGCTGGCTAGCAATGGCTGGATGAATCGTATTATGAGACAAGGTTGGACGTGCCCTCGGTGCATATTCGGTTGTCTCCGGTATCTATTATAATTATAGTCCATAACCGTCACGAAAGTAAATTAAGGGCAAGTTGGATTTTGTGTACTGATATCAGGTAGCGTTGTTTTTGATAAACGTATATTTTGTTTTGAAATTCGCTGAATTGGTTGCCATTTTGAAAAGTAGTCCGGTTCTGTAACCAGAATGCCCAACTCGGATAGGTATGTATTTGAAAAATGCCACCCAGCGGAAGATAATGTTTAATTCGCACCGTTGTCTGCGCATGTCATATTCTTCGAAGATTCGACCTGTCTACTATTACGCATCACCCATCTCCAATACAGGAGAACATTAATACGCCGCTAATAAATTAGCAATGGAGAAAATGGTTAGAAACAATACATCTGTGGAAAAAGGTAGCCCGTTTTTCGCTCCAAATAGCTTGAAAATTTAATTTTTACAAATGAGGAAAAACAGTTTTCACAAATACTCTTGTTTTACGATACACTCTTTGGATACAATTTCTAAATATAGACTTTAGGGAAACCAGGATTCGTGCAAGGTTTTCCCCCACAGATATCAACAAGAAGTGTCTGGGCTTATGCCGAAGCTATTACCCAAGCCTGTAGGGCCGGTGCATAGGTTACATACTAGTTGATCATAGCTGAATGAATCGTACCAGGTAGCGTTTTATTGAGTAAACGTTTATTTTACTTTGAAATTCAAAGTAGAGGTTGTCGTTTTGAAAAGTAGTCCGGTCCTGTACCCCGAATGCCAAAATCAGATAGATGTTGTTACGGGAGATTACTCCTTCCTTACTGCATAGCTTTCCCGTATAAAATCAATACCTGACACCTGTGTTAAGAAAATTTTTCTTTAGCTCAGTGGTTACGGTGTTGGCCTTTCGTCAGGGCGTTCTAGGTTCTAATCCTGCCCGGTCCCTGTATTTCTTTGTTGCGGACTTTGTTCGTAAGATGGGGGCTCGTCCGGGATTGGCCATTGAGCCAGTGGTTGTCTAATTAATAGACTTACTGCCTAATTAGGCTTTCTGTCATCAAAATGATGACATTTAAGAGGGGGTGTGTTACGGGAGATTACTCCTTCCTTACTGCATAGCTTTCCCGTATAAAATCAATACCTGACAACTGCGTTAGGAAGAATTCTCTTTAGCTCAGTGGTTATGGTGTTGGCCTTTCGTCCGGGGGTTCTAGGTTCGAATCCTGCCCGGTCCCTGTATTTCTGCTATTCATTTGTTTCTTTGTTGCGGACTTAGTTCGTAAGAATGTGTATTTGAAGAATGCCATCTAGCGGAAGATAATGTAATTCGCACATACCGTACGAAATATTTCCGTGACCATTCGGGAAATAATGCTAAAGGCAGCCCCGTGTAATCAATTTTAAATTATGTAAATGATGTTGACCTGGGTCAGGTTAACCCTTGTCCTGCTAAATAAGATATAAGAACCTTTCAAGTCGATCATAAAAACTCGATTAATGCTATTTCAAACTTATGCTTTGAAAGAAATATATATCCTAATCGGACAGTGTAGATTCAAGATCAGACTGCACGTTTCGTGCAGTCTGATCTTGATCTATACTGTTCGCAAAAGGTCAGTGAGTCGCGCTTGGCAGCCAAAGGGTTAAATGAAGTAGGCAATATATGACTGAGTTAACTGGATTTTGTCATTTTGAACTCTTTTAGCACCGAATATATATATGAACGTGACCACTGTCTATGGCTGATAATACAATTCTCTAAAACCCAGAAAGATTTATATCTCAAAGAAGTGACTAAACAAGCGGACAGTATAGATCTAAGATCAGACTGCAAGTCCTTGCAGTCTGATCTTGATTTGTGCCGTCTACAAAAGTCCGTGCTTTCGCATGTGGCACTTTAACTCTTTACCACACAACAAAAATGTAGACTTGTCCAAACTGAAAGCATTTGCAGATGCCAAGTTAAATTTCACTCAAATGAGGAAATTTGTCTTTGATAGAAGAGAAAACATTGTGGGAAAAGGAGAAAATGCTGATTACCAGCATTTTCTCCTTTTCCCACAATGTATTCAAAAGGCTTCGTCCTCAGGGTCGTTAAAAGTCGGGAAAAGAGTTAAGGGTAAAGGACTGAGGCAGAAAAACCATGATTATAAATATATAACTAGAGGTTAACTCTTTACCAAACAAACCATTGGTTTAACGATCCTTTGGAAAAAGGCTTTTGAAATCATTGTGGGAAAAAATGAAAATATGCTGGTAATTAGCATTTTTTCCCCCATTTCCCACAATGTTTTCTCCCCTTTCAAAGATAAACCCCATCACTTAAGACACGTTCAATTTGCCGGCTGCAAATGCCCTCAATTTGGATAGGTCCAAAATCGTGTTGTCTGGCCTAGATAAAGTCATCTCCATTGATGTGTACATTGACTGATTGAACCATTCTCTGCGAAAAAGGGGGCTTAATACATCTGCAAAAAGTATCGACCCAGGTCAGCCTGCGCAGTCCGCGCAGGCTGACCTGGGCCGAAGCTTTTTGCTTTTGGTCAATTTTCTGCATATCAGAGGATCAGTGTACCTCATGATTCAGTCGTTTGTTCGACAAAATGGATTTTTATCGATCCACAAATATATAGGATGACTTGCTTGGTATCATGGACCACGTAGATGCATTTAGCTCCCTTTTGCCAAAGTACGGTTCAATTAATTATGCAGACGACAATTTCCGTCTGTCAGCAGATCAAACTCTGAAACATTTAAACTAAAATAGAAACTGTTCGTAATCAGGACTTCTCTATTTGGAACGATATTTTCTCGTAATCACATGGGTTAAACCCAGTACCTTTCCATATTTAACTTTATAAAAATGTTTTCAAAGACGATGTTTCCTCATTATAACATGGGTTAAACCCAGTCCCTTTCTATATTTAACTTTACAAAATGTTTTCAAAGTTGAATATTGGATGCCTCTTTCAGGGGTAGAATGGTTAGCTCTTCACAAAACGACAATAATTTAAGCATTATCCTGTTACAAAAGTGACATGAAATTTTCAAGCCGATAGTAAAATTCCAAATTTTGCTATTTCAAAGGTATTTTTGGGGGGTAAAAATATACATGTATCTTTATTGGACAGTACAGCTCTAAGATCAGACTGCACGTTCTGTGCAGTCTGATCTTGATCTCTACTGTCTGCAATGTCAATGAGTCGCGCTTAAAAGCCTAAATGTTGAACTGATCCAAATTGAAGGCATTTCCAATCTACAAACCAACTGTTTTTATGATGACGCAATTTTAGTAGAAAACACTGCGGGGAAAAGAAAAATACTTGTTACCAGCATCCTCTCTTTGTTCCTCAAAATATTTTTTTAAAAAAAATCATCCTAAGGATCGTTAAAAACCTGGATTGTTTTGCAAAGGGGGAATTTAAGGGATTCAAAAATTCTGTTTCCCTTTATCAGTTACATAATAATTGGAATTGGACCCCGGCAGTAATATGATCGGATTATGTTGCGTATACAAGGACGGATCCACAGGTGGGACCCGGGAGCCTGCAAGGACTTTTTTTTACTAGTTGTCAGCTCCAGTGGTAGAAGGCAAGCGAGCTTATGTCATGACTCTGAGTCTGTCGTGCGTCTCGTCATCATTAAATCTTTCCTTGCGTGCAATAATGCTTATTTCAACATCTTCTCTGAAACTACTTGTCCACTTTTGACCAAACTTCACAGACATCTACCCTGGCCCTTTTCAGAGTTTATACCAAGAATGTGTGTGGTTCCTGTAAAAACTCTTATTGTCATGGGGGAAAAAATGAAAACAGAAAAATTAAAAAAAAAATCTTTGAAAATCTTCTTGTCTGAACCCAAAAGACCTAGGCCTACCAAATTGGACACGTAGATTCATCTGTTGGATCTCTAGTGACCAGGGGTCAATTGTGGCCCGGCCATGGGGGTCACAAGTTAAAATTGGCTTTTATTGTGAAAATTCTAAAAATCTCATCTCCCTAACAATTACATCTAGGGCTACCAAGTTTTGCATGTAGCTTTATCTATTAGACCTCTACTAAGATTGTTCAATAGGTAAAAGTTGGCCTGGACCTTGGGGTCACAAGTTTATATATGAGCTTATACAGTAAAAACTCTACCCCCCCCCAAAAAAAAAAACAAACTATTCTTCCCTATCGTGAGAGCTAGAACTTTAGTATTTTGCGTGTGTAATCATCTAGTAGACCTCTACTAAGATTGTTCTAGCCGTGTGGCTCCACCCCGGGGTTCGTAAATCTAACATGTGCTTATACACTGAAAACTTTAAAATCATCTTGCTTTTAACCATAAATTCTAGGTCTCCCAAATTTGGTCCATGGCTTCATCGAGTAGATCTCTACCAAGTTCGTTAACATTTTTTTTTTTTGCCTTTCCCTGTGATAGAAACTGGTCCCATCTCGGGGGTCATATGGTTCACATGAGATTTATGAAACTAAAAATCTTCTTGTTCATAGATAGGCCCAACTCTATATTTTTTTTTTTTTATGTCGCTTTATCTGGTGGACCTCTACCAGGATTCATCAGGCTTGGTTTAAAATTGACCCCGCCCTAGGGGTCACAACTTTCACATTTGACATAGAACTATAAAATTATAATAATATTGTATAAATGGTTTGCATTTATCAGGTAATGGAGAGATATTTAGTCAAATACTGGAAAAGACGTAAGATGGACTGGGAATCGAACTGGTAATCCAAGGATAACAAACCAAGACGTTACTTCCTGAGCTACCAGGGTTCTGTCTGATTTACTGTCGAGACAGACATACTTGTCATGGTAGGGGCTGCGTCGGACCATCCCTGTGAAAAAAATGCTAGATCTGCATATGGTATATATTTTTCTTGGGACTCCAATATTATCTACTGATGTCTGCATTTGAATTTTTGCCGTTTATGCAAGTCGATATTTAGCCCATACGCGGATCGACGAATAATTAAATGTACATAAAAAGAAGAGATGTGTCATTCAAATGCTAGAAAAAAATGTGGGAAACGGAGAAAAATGCTTATTACCACATCCTCCTTTTTCTCAAAAACATTTTTCATTACACCCGTGAAAACACAGCATCTTTTCGTAAAGGTTGGCTTAGACACAACGAAGTCATTATCTTCCGCTGGATGGCATTTTTTCAAATACATACTTACCACAAGTGACAACTCGGCCGATTCTGTACCTACATATAACCTCGTCTGTATGATGGGGTTCCATTGTAAACTACTGTCAGTCATATGATCTTAAACATAGCGGCGTCCATGTAAAACGGCAACAACGGCCATATTGCTAAGCAATCTGTGGCTGAAAAATGCCAACGGAATTGACGGTCCAAGTCAGAAAATAAATTCAAAATGACTGCTGTTGCCGTTAATAATCGATGTCATGGGCGCCGCCATGTCAAGCCACACGATAAAGCCGAGGGACTTGATCAACGGATCACCCGAGGTTTGCATCCATCCGAGGTTTGCGGGAGATTCCGAGGTTTGCATCTCCCGCAAACCTATCTGATTAAGGCATTCTCAAGATGGCATTCGGTGCTGCGAATTTCAAAATAAAATATATGTTTATTCAAAACAACGCTAAAAGGTATTTATGCTGAATAAGTAGGCATATAATTCCCACTATAATTCGGGAAGTTATATACACGGGAAAGTAACAGGTCAGCAATTTAATTTGCGCATACCATGCAAAATATTTCCGTGACCATTCGGGACACATGCCGAAGGCAGTCCCGTGCGATGCCGAGGGTAAAAAATAGAATTTTAATTTATGTAAATGATGTTGACCTGGATCAGGTTAAATAAAATAGACAATATTATTCATCTAGCCACGGTAAACTGTGCACCAGTCATTTATAAGCAAAGCCCCTATAGACCTGGGAAATGGCCCCGATATAAACCCAGCATGTTGGGGGACATACTTTTAATCTGTGGAAATCCTGCACAAATCCGGGTTTTCCCACATGTCTATATTTAGAAACTGTAAACAAAGATTTGCAGCAACAATGGTTTTCTTTTTTTCCCCGGCCGATGGCGGAGGGATATGGTTTTTTGCGTTGCCCGTCCGTCCGCCCGTTTGTCCACCTATTCCGACAGATATCTTCTAAAAACCTTGACGAAAACTGATGAAACTTTATACATGTGTTCCTTATGATATTCCGCCGATACATTGTTCTTTTATTTAATATCGTGTCAATGAAAAAGGGCGTTTGATGTCTATTTCCATAGCCAATCATTATGTGTTTTTATTTAATGAAATGCCATATCATTTTACTGTATAATTTTACTGTTGACCTGTCACAAAAAGGCCACGTGTATATGGAAACACCAACACAATACCTCTCAAATGTTTCGATCCAAAATTGTCTTATTCTGCGGGGATATCATTTCAACGAAATAACCTGTGTTTATCATCTTTCCCGCTTACAACTATTACATCCTAATAAACTTTGGAACAAAAAAAAAAACGGGCTAAACTCCTCCACAGGCGTATTTTATAGCCATTTTCCTCTTGCTACTTTTTAAGCGGCAGAGTTTTGATTTAACCTTTTTTATTAGAATTCTATTCCATTGCATATCAAGTCAATCACTAACATCGAATCCTTTAAAAGAAATCTAAAAAGTTATTTGATGTCTGTAAATGAATTTTCGTGATGTTGCTAAATGTGCTTGTTGAAACTGTCATTTTTCTAAGTTTGTAATCAATATGTATGTCCATGTATGAGTGTGTGTGTGTGTGTGGGGGGGGTTGCATATTTTTGTAGGCAAGAATGTTGCGTGCGTGTGTGTTTTTACCGAAGGCCTTACTGTAAATAAGTAAGTCGTTATGTTGTTGTTATTATGTGTAATGATACCTTAATAAGCTACCTTCGTTAAATAAAGATATTATTATTATTATTATTATCATCATCATTATTATTATTACTATTATTATTATTATTAAATGTATTATTATTATTATCCTGCTAAATAAGTGAAACGTAACTTTCAAGCCGATAGTATAGACCTAAATATTATTATTACATAGGTATTATAGGGGGCAAAATTATCTCCTTATCGGATAGTGTAGATCCAAGATCAGACTGCACGTTCTGTGCAGTCTGATCTTGATCTACACTGTCCGAAAAATATCCTTGAATCACGTTTGGCAGCCTCAGGGTTAAAGGACCGCGTATCAATATTTATCCTGTACATGGTAGTGATGCTTCATGTAGCAAACAGGTCAATCTTCGAAGATATGACATGCGCAGACAACGACAACGAAGTAAATGAAGCCGATAGGCATGTACATGTACTTATTTTTAGTCAGCACATTTAACACAAGAAAGCATAAGAAAAATGTTTAAAAAAAGATAGACGGCGTAAATTTGTCCGCAAATAGGCAGGTGCCCTTAAAATAAACATTGCTGCATTTTTACCAATCACAAATTTCTATTTATTCAGTTATTATCAGTACCAAAAGGAAGGTGAAAAGCCAGTGGATTCAGCTAAGCCGAAAACAATATTTTAGACAAGGATTCAAAGGCGTTTTTGTAGCAGAAGATCTCTCATGATGTTTGACGGCGTTGTTTAGTGATCAGACTACACATTTTGTGCCGTCTGATCTTGATCTTCAGCGTCCAAAAATTCAGTTCAATACTTCTGTAGTTAAACCCCAAAGGTAACATATACTTAACTCTTCACTAAACGACAAACTTTTAGACTTGTCCAAATTGTAAGCATTTGCAGACGACAAAATAAACGTGACTCAAATATTGAAACTTGACTTTAGAAGAGTAGAAAACATTTTGGGAAAAGGAGGAAATGCTGGTTACCAGCATTTTCTCCTTTTCCTACAATGTTTTCAGGAGGCTTCTTCCTGTGGGTCGTAAAAACCTGATTGTTTGGTAAAGGATTGACCCATTAAAGCTTTTGAGCCCAAGACGATCGAAAATAGCAAAAAGTTTCGACCCAGGTCAGCCTGTGCGGACTGCACAGGCTGACCTGGGACGATACTTTTTGGCAGATGCGTTAAGCCCCGTTCCATTTATTATGACTCTAATACTGGGCGATTAAGAAGTTAAAGGTGGGTATTTAGATTTTTCACATCTCACCAAATTAAAAAATATATATATCACTGAATTTTATATGAAAAAACAATATAAATCATCAATAATTAAGAATCATAAAATTACAAAAAAAATTGTGAGTTGCTCAGTGTAAAAATAGAACGTGTTTCCCGTCGGTGTCGACCTGGGCCGTAGTAAATCTCTAATTTCTCTTGTTGTCGGATGGTTTTCGACTACTGGGGTTTTATGAATAAAAATTAAAAGGCATTGGGAGTATAAGGATGATTTTTTTGTATTTTTGTAAAATTTTCGTCCCAAAATCTGACGGGCCATCTTTAAGCCCCGTTCCATTTATTATGACTCTAATACTGGGCGATTAAGAAGTTAAAACTCTGTATAAACAAGATGAGGATATTTACCCTCAGGAAAAGAAGTATCAAATACATGTACAGCATTTCAGTACTTTCAAAATTGTTTTGGGGCAAAATATCTTGATGTAGCGGACACTAGAGATCCAAGAACTGCACGGTCCGTGCAGTATGGTATTAATCAACACAATCCGCAAAGCAGCTAAACTGGTGAAAGACTGTTTCTGGGCTAATTAGAAGATTTATGCCTTCTTTATGCTGTTGTTTACTGGAAAGGGTAAAACAAAATTATTATGTAAATATGTACTAGATCAAGTTGTAGATATCATGCAGTCGCTTTAACTTTCGAGAATGATCCGCCTTTTTACGTAAACTACTTATAGATCTCCGATAAATTTCCGTTTTACGACTCAAATATCGGAAAACCGAAGATGGTCACAGAGTTGGAGCAATTTGTCTATATATAGATCTATACAATATGTTGGGATCCCCTGATACTAAAAATAGACTAAACGTGGTAAACAAGACTTACATTGTAAACATTTATATAGATCTAGTAAACATCGCAATGTATAGACAAGAAAAATTCTTATCTGCCGTTCCCATGTAATGTTATTCTTGTTTATTATGTGATATCCTTCAACTGGCACCAGATGAACTTTTCATAAATATATATGGGCCATGCTCCGGCAAAAGGGGGCTTAATGTATCTCCCTTGACGTATACAAGTTGTACATTTGTTACAGCAGATATACATATAATGAATTTAGTCACGTGAATAAATATAAACCTGAAAATACACAAAGGAAAAAAATAGAAAAAAAACCCAGAAAATACACAAAAAAAAAACATAGCGAAGATGCGAGTGGCAATAACTGATACTGAATACACGGAAAGTCAATCAATCTCAGTATCGATTAATTACAGTACGAAAATTCGATAAAATCAATGATCCTTTTAAAAGAGATTGGTCTAATATCTTACAACGTCATTTTGAAAAATCCCTCGAAAGTTCACTGCGTGAACTGATGGATATCCTGCTGAATTTATTTTCATGGAGAAACTAACAATGAAGACTAAGACCAGACTGTACCGTTGTGCATGCTGATCTTGGTCTACACTTTCTACCAAATTATTTCACTAACACATATTTGGTAAGATAAAGTTCAGATGTTGAGCCCCTTTCCAAACCGCCGGGCTTGGTAGCTCAGTCAGTGCGTGCAAAACCTGAAACCAGGGGGTTGCTGGTTCGAATACCCAGCCCGGACATTTCTCTTCCGAGGACTGATGATAGTCATTGCCACAGGATTCCTTCCTCTCCTAATGCTGATCATTGTTTCGACGAGGGTTATGTAGGAAAGCTGCAAGTGGCTTGGGAAGAATAATCTTTGAGCGAAATAATGGTGAGAGAAACTCTAGGAAAGCATGGATAGGTACACTGGCCGCCGCGATAAAACTGAAATTATGTTGAAAATGGTGTACAAAATTAACAAACAAACTCTTCCCACATCAACCCGTGTCTTAAAGACCCGAAAGACAGAACGCTTCTAACCCTTTACCTTATAAGTGAAATGAAAATTTCGGGTCTATAACTACACTTAAAAACCCAAATTTTGCCATTTGAAAGGTATTTTTGTGGGAAAAACATCTCCTTATCGGACAGTGTCGATCCAAGACCAGACTGCACGTTTCGTGCAGTCTGATCTTGATCTACACTGTCCGCAAATGGTCATTGAGTCGCGCATAGCAGCTTATAGGTTAAAAACCTTGTGGTGAAAGGATCAGAATGTTTTCAACCATTCAAAAACAAACTCATCATTTTTGAGACATTTAAAAGTCGTCTGCGAGCTTTCACATTGAACGAGTCTAGAATTTTCTCGTCTGGTAAAGAGTTATTGCAACAAAAACAAAAGAGATCAAATTCCGATTGTACGCAATACAAGCTTTTTTTAGATTAAACCGCTGAAGTCATTGCCAAATAATCCTGAGTCCCAACGATCCGACTAAGAAGGCTTTTGAAAACACTGTTTGGGAAAGGAGTAAATACTGGTGGCCAGCATTTTCTCCGTTTACCACAACGTTTTGTACCATTTCAAAGACGAATCCCATCATTTGCGCAACACCGAATTTGTCGTCTGCAAATGATTTAAATTTTGACAAGGCTAAATATTTGTTTTCTGGTATGTATACCTATAATACAAAAAGCAGGCAAATATGTTTCTTCTGAGCACACTTTACAAGCTATTCTTACTTCAATAAGGTTTTATAAACCGCTTTTGATTGATTGATTGATTGATTGATTGTATGGTGTTTAACGCCGTTTTCAACATTATTTCAGTTATAATGCGGCGGTCAATGCACCTATCCATGCTTTCCTGGAGTTTCTTTTACCAATACTCTGCACAATATTCTTTCCAAGCCACTGGCTACTTTCGCACATAACCATTGTCGAAACAATGGTCAGAGGTGAGAGAGGGATGAATCCTGTCGCAATGACAATCATCAATCCTCGGAAAGAAATTGGCCAAGCCAGGGATCGAACAAGCGACCCCCTGTTCTCAAGTCCTGTACGCTGTACCGACTGCGCTACAGGGCCTCGGCTTAAACCGCTTTGAACTTAACGATATAATGGAGAAAAAGACAAATATTTAACGAAAAGGATTGTTATGGATGATTTTGCAAGAAATAAAGTGATTGTTTGTCACGTGCATTCGTCCCTATTTCTCATTACTGTATTTCCCAAATCATGTCTTAACAGCTGACGTGTAAACACGTAGATCGATTTCATTTATACACGTCAGTCTTGGAATACCAGTGGCGATCGTTAAGTTTGGATAGGCTGAATGACTAAATGGTGTTTCATCCCGCTTTCCACTTTATTTTTTTCAGAACACTTAAACATGCGGTTCTTTGAATTCCAAAGAACTAAGCTTTGCCCTAAATGGCCTTGTCCGAAGACACTCCCTCGCCAAATCAGTGTCAAGGGCTTTGATCGAACTCAGAAAGTCTCCCAAACGTATTCACCCTTTATCGAACAACCCCGTGTGTCGACAACGTGGATGAATCAGGTTTTTGGAAATATTGTGAGAAAAGGAGAAATTGCTAATAATCAGCATTTTCTCCTTTTCTCGCTATGTCACTATAGTTTTCTACCTCTTCAAATGCAAATGTAGTCACTTGAGCCACTTCAGCCCTTTACCAAACAGTCCCGATTTTTAACGAATCTTAGAAACAGTGCCTTTGAAAACATTGTGGGAAAAGGAGAAAATGCTGGTAACCAGCATTTTCTCCTTTTCCCACAATGTTTTCTGAAATTTCAAAAACAAATCTAGTCATTCGTGTCTCATCTAATTTGTCGTCTGCAAGCGCTTTCAAATCTAAAAATGTTGTCGTTTGGCAAAGAGTTAAACTTGTTGTCTGCAAACACTACAGTATAGACATTTCTTACACTTTGTCGTCTGGTCTACGGCCCCAAACTCTCATATTAAAAGAAGGAAGCTGCCGAGATTGGCCGAATAGCCTTTACGAAAACGTCGATGTTACACGATATTTACCGATGAGTTAGTGAATCTACGGGCCCTAACTCTTAATATTAAAAGAAGGAAGCTGCCGAGACTGGCCGAATAGCCTTTACGAAAACGTCGATGTTACACGATATTTACCGATGAGTTAGTGAATCTACGGGCCCTAACTCTTAATATTAAAAGAAGGAAGCTGCCGAGACTGGCCGAATAGCCTTTACGAAAACGTCGATGTTACATGATATTTATCGATGAGTTAGTGAATCTACGGGCCCTAACTCTTAATATTAAAAGACGGAAGCTGCCGAGACTGGCCGAATAGCCTTTACGAAAACGTCGATGTTACACGATATTTATCGATGAGTTAGTGAATCTACGGGCCCTAACTCTTAATATTAAAAGAAGGAAGCTGCCGAGACTGGCCGAATAGCCTTTACGAAAACGTCGATGTTACACGATATTTACCGATGAGTTAGTGAATCTACGGGCCCTAACTCTTAATATTAAAAGACGGAAGCTGCCGAAACTGGCCGAATAGCCTTTACGAAAACGTCGATGTTACACGATATTTACCGATGAGTTAGGGGTCGTAATCTTTAACCAGTGAGGCTGGAGTAAACTCTTTGAACTATTTACCGCGCGACAAAATTTTAGACTGATCCAAATTGATAGCAATTGCAGACGATAAATTAAATGTGTCTAAAATGGTTGGATTTGTATTTGAAAATGGATAAAAACATTGTGGGAAAAGGAGAAAATGCTGGTTACCAGCATTTTCTCCTTTTTCCTACAATGTTTTCAAAAGGCGTCTTTCTCAGGGTCGTTAAATATGGGGATTATGTAGTAAAGAGTTTTAAAACCTATACGCATTGTTTTGACGCATCAATGACTGTGTAAAAAAAATAATGGGAAATATTTGAGGAAAGTGGTAAACCATGAAAACATTGTTGGAACATATGCAGTTGCTTATTACAAGAAGCTGCTCCTTTTTACTACTATGTTTGCGATATCTTTATTTATAGATAGGAATAAGAAATCGTGAATAGTTAAAGCATGTTTTACTTATCAGATTACAATATCATGTAACTTTGTTTCATTCCCACGGTTGATCAATGTTTGCCGATGGTTACGTGGGAAAGCAGCCAAATGGCTTGAGAAGAATAACTTAATGATTGAAAGAAATTCCGGGAAAGCATGGATAGGTGCTGTTGCCACCCGTGATAAGGTTTAGGTTTAAACGGCGTTAAACACCATTCAAATCTTTGTTTCAATCTTTCCCACTCCCCTTCCTCACGAGCAACCAACATGTACGTGTATATTAACACAAGAAAAAATGTTCGTGGTCAGAAATTTGTCAACTGTTTACCAAACTAAAATTTTTCAGACTTCTCCATACAAATAAAAACATCTGCATGTGACAATTTGAATGTAACTGTGGCTCAAATGGTGGGGGATTTGTCTTTGAAAAGGTAGGGGAAAAATTGGGATAAAGGGGGGAAAATACTGGAAATCCAGCATATCATTTTTCCCGCATTGATTTCCTCCTTAGTTTCGAGGGAAAAAAAATTGTTTGATTAAGGGTTACCTCTTTACCCTACGACAAAATAATACACAAGTCCAAATTGAAAGCATTTTCAGATGATAAGATATTCTCTTGAAAAAAAAAACAGAAAACATTGTAGGAAAAGGAGAAAATGCTGGTTACCAGCATTTTCTCCTTTTTCTACAATGTTTTGAAAAGCTTTTTTCTTTCAAGTCGTTAAATCTTGTGATAGTTTAGTAAAGATTCAAGTGGTCATAATTATATTTCGAGTGCAGACGGGAACTTCATATTTTCCTCTTACTGTTTCGATTTGGGATTTGAGAAGAAGGCAAATAAATAGACTGAAAAGTCTATAATGTAGCCATGCTCTGGCAAAAGGGGGCTTAATGGATCTCCGTGATGCATGATACCAGCCCAAGTCATCATATAATTATGGAACCATAAGAGCCACTTTTTTAAACATCTGACTTAATCATGAGGTAGACTGGTACTTTGACATACAGAAGATTGACCACTAGCGAAAAGTCATTTGGGCCACCTTTAATTTGTCGCTTGCAAGTGCTTTCAGTCTGAACCAGTCTTAAATTTTGTCCTTTGGTAAGGGGTTAAACCCGCATTGTTTACTTTTGGCCTTTATTGGGGCTTTAATCTAATATGTAGCAATTGACTCATATTAACATAATAGAAAGAATTTCTAAAGAGGTCACGTTCTAGATTTTTTTTTCTGGTGTCAAAAAGTAACATTCACGTGTTTGTTTCCGATTTCCAAATCAAGCTTCGGGAACGTTCTAGGGTGTGCAACACCTTCGTTAATTAACCTGTGAAGGTGACTAAGTCCTAGACTGATACGTAAAATGCCCAAAATTTACCATTCTGCGTTTATTATAGCGTTTTCATTCAAATTCCAAGATCAACCTTCTGATTTTCTCGGACAATCAGAACGTTAGCCTGCCAGGCCTATATAAGTAAAATGAAATTTTCAGGGAGACGGTAAAAATACACATGTTGTCATTGCAAAGTTATATTGGGGTTAAAATATCTCCATACCGGACATTGTAAATTCAAGATCAGAGTGAACTTTCTGTGCAGTCTGATCTTGATCTACTATGTCCGCATAAGGTCAGTGAGTCGCGCTTGATCTACTGTGTCCGCATAAGGTCAGTGAGTCGCGCTTAGCAACCTAAGAGTTAGGTCTTTACCAAACGATAAAATTTAGACTAGTCAAAATTGAAAGCATTAGCAGATGACAAAATAAAACTGACTGAAAAGGTGAAATTTGTTTTGAGAAGGGTAGAAAACATTGTGGGAAAAGGAAAAAATGCTGGTCACCAGCATTTTCTCCTTTTCCCACAATGTTTTCAAAAGGCTTCTTTCTCATGGTCGTTAAAAGTCGCGATTGTGTGGTAAAGAGTTAATAGTACATTTTTTTTTTAACCAGGACGCTATCTGGGATGGGAAGCCAAATCATATTTCAGCTATTTATAGAAATAACTTGGAAAACCCAACAGGAGTAAATTTAGTCCGCGAGCTGTGTGTATATACGGCATGGAAGATGTGTGTGCATTGAGCAAATTTCTCACTCTTGAAGAGGAAGTCAGCTATTAAAGGTTTGTACCTTCATTATTTATTTATTGAAAGACTACTTTTTGTTATTATCTATCAAGTAGCTAGGAATTTCAGTCAAGGCATTGCGATGCATTCTGCACCACGCAGAAACATGTAACAGCTACATGTTAATACGAAAGATGCACACAGAATCCGGTCGATAAAAATCTGTAGGATGGTATTAAATTGGAACCGAGATGGTAAAGCGCGACTCAGTTTGCTTTTGCCGACAATGTAGATCAAGATCAGACTGCACAGAACGTGCAGTCTGATCTTAGATCCACGCTGTTGGATGAGGTGAAAAGAACTTTGGAATGGCAAAATTTTATTATTAGCAAGGGTCGTATTATACAGAGTGTACGATCCCTGTTCTAAGTTAATTGGCCCGAAATTTCCATTCGACTGTTAAATAACGGAATAAAACACAACCACGGTCATTTAGCAGAAACTTGACAATGTTAATAGTCATTTTCGCATATAAGTCACAATTTAACGCTTTATCAAAAGGCAAAATTATTGAACTGTCTAAATTCAAAGCCGTTGCAGACGACAAGTTAAATGAGACGCACATGATGATTTTTTTTTTTTCCTTCTTCTTTCTTTGAAAGGACAAAGTATAATGGGATAAGAAGAAAATGCTGGTTACCAGCATTTTCTCCTTTTTCCCACCATTTTCAAAAACCTTCTTTCTCCAGGTTGTTAAAAGTCTAGATTGTGTGGAAAAGAGTTAAAGTATAATTATAATCATTATTTATTAGACTTTGTTTATAATCTAATAATTTAAACAGTCTGTATGTTCACAAGGTCAACGATATGTTATAATGTAACAAGGGTATTTGTTTTTTGGTGAGCGCCACTCGTGAAAATATTACTGATGATGTTCACTCGATGAAATAAATTTCGATCTTTTACAAAAAAAAATCCTATTTATTTCATGCTTCTTACCCTTTTTGTTGGGACTTTTATCAAAAGTTTGTACAGGTGTTTTCGGTAATTCCCCGTAGCGTACCTTCCGCACATAAGAACGCATCACAATATTACGTAAAGAGCGATAAAGGTAGGGTAAAAGCGCGTAAATTACGTCATATTTCCGTCTGGCTGAATGGCACGCACTGTTTACCTAGGTAACTAGTGAGCCGGAACGTCTTTTTGCCGCCTTCACTTTGAAGAGTTACGGAAACATTTACAGTAAGTTTCAGTGATCTTAACCATGAATTTATCAAACCCTAAAATCCACCATTATTTCGCGATAAACTACCGAAAAGCATGGCATAGAAATGATTAACGAAGATAATGGATTTTATTCCACAATTTACTTTTTGTATGTTACTCTCTGAGACGAACATTGACTTGGTTTGAATAATCAATTGGTTTATTTTATTCAATCTTTTATTACAGAATCACACTTTTATAATGGCTAAATGTCAAAGACAAACTACCCGCAGTATTCCATTGACATCATATCCGAGAGGACATTTTTTCCAAAAGAGAATCAAATACTTCTGTACTAGAACTGCTAAAGCCATCGGTAAGTAAAAAACTTTTTGACTAGATGACAAGATTTAGACTCGTCCATATTGTAAGGAGTTGCAGACGACAGATTAAACGTGCCTAAAATGATGGGATTTGTCTTTGAAAGGATGGGAAAATAAAGTGAGAAAAGGCTTCTGAAAACATTGTGGGAAAAGGAGAAAATGCTGGTAACCAGCATTTTCTCCTTTTCCCACAATGTTTTCAGAATCTTTTTTCCTCAGGATCACGAAAACACGGGGTTGTTTGGTAAAGGGTTAGCATAGATCGGCTCTTTTTTTAAACATGAAAGTGCTGGGGACGATTGTAAGTGATTTCCTTGGCGGACAGTGTAGACAGACTGCAAAGAAAGAACGTGCTGTGTTATCTTGGACTTACACTGACTTAGATAGTGTTATTTTTTCTGGCTATAGTGCAAGCTTTAGCTTTTTAACAATCTTGGTCTACTGACAGAGAATGTCGAATTTATCTAGTGTATTAACCTTTGACCCAACAATTCAAAGGTTTTAACGACCCAGAAAAGAAAAGCTTTTGAAAACATTGCGGGAAAAAGATTTTCTTCTTTTTCCGTAAAGTTTTTTTTTTAAACCTTTTGATGACAGAGCCAGTTATTAGATCAATATGTCATTGCTTGCGTTGCAAAAGTGTACAATTTGGACAAGTCTAAAAATCGTCTCAGACAGACAGACAGTCAGAGGGAGAGGGAGAGGGGGAGGTAGAGTGGTGGGACAGGTACGGACGGATTGACTATATTTTGAGTTTTCCCTTTTCTCCCATACCTTCCATCTGACGCTTTATATCACACCTTTTATTATCGAAATTCTCTACTTTGGTACCAGCTTTATTTCTTTCTTAGTCTGCAAGTTTCTGTCTTCGGTTTTTTTTTTTTTCATTTGTTCTCTGTCTACGATCATAACAAACGATGTTTTTAGCCCCTGTATACTAAAATTAATGCCATGTAATACAAAATTAATCATTTTACTAAAACTGCTTAAAATTTGTTTCAAGGGCAGCCTTACTCTTCACCAAGCAATTAAAAAAACTTAGACCTGTTCAAATTGAAAACATTTGCAAAAGATAAGTGTGGCTTGACAGAAAGAATTTGTCTTTGAGCGGGTAGAAAACATTGTAGGAGAAGGTGAAAATGCTGGTAACCAGCATTTTCTCCTTCTCCCACAATGTTTTTAAAGCCTCTTTACTTCATAGCTGTTAAAACTCCGGATTGTGTGGTAAAATATTAAACAATCATCTTCATTCATATACTGCTGTTCTTGATGTCATAAGTAATGTACGTGACCTATGCCCTGTTAAAAAGGGGCTTAATACATCTGCAAAAAGCATCGACCCAGGCCAATATGTACAGTCCGTGCAGGCTGACCAGGGTCGATACTTTTCGCATTTGCTCAATTTTCTGCATGCCAAAGGACCAGTCTACCTTATGAGTTATGACTCAGTTGGCTGATTCACAAAATGGGTTTTATGGATCCATGATTATGTAATAACTGGCTTAGTTTAATGTATCAGAGAGATGCATTAACCATTTACCGCGCAATGCTGACTTTTAAGGACCCTGGGAAAGAAGCCTTTTGAAAACATTGTGGGAAAAGGAGAAAATGCTAGTAACCAGCATTTTCTCCTTTTCCCACAAAGTTTTCTACCCTATAAAAGAAAACTGCACCATTTGGGCAACACTAAAATTGTCGTCTGCAAATACTTTCAGTTTAGACAAGGTGTTTTTTTTTTTGTCGTCTGGTAAAGGGTTGCAGGGTTAATGGCTCAATCACCTGACATTTTTGCTTTCATCATTCTTATCTATAATCATCCTTTTATTCTAAATCAGATGAAGAGACTGGAAGAGAGTTTAAACAGTGTGAAAGTGTGCGAAAGCTGTTGAACTGCTCGCGAATTCAAGTCAACGTGTTTGGTAATTTGCAAGAGACGCTTAACAACAATCAGCTTGCAGTCAGACCAGACTCTGCTGATATATCAGACTGTCCTAGCACAGAGTCCCATGAAGTCAACGTTTTAGCCCTAACAATAGACAATGACACTCTGGAACAGGTATTTATTGCATTACCTCCCTTGTTTTCAGTGTAATATACCCATTTGGAATTATCTTTTATCACATAACCTCCCTTGTTTTCAGTGTAATATACCGGTTACGAATTGTCTTTTATCACATAACCTCCCTTGTTTTCAGTGTAATATACCCATTACGAAATATCTTTTATCACATAACCTCCCTTGTTTTCAGTGTAATATACCCATTACGAATTTTCTTCTCTAATACACGTTTGATTTTACAATTGTGTGACGTCAGTTTGTACGTCATTTTGTCTGTATTTCATATTATAGAAGTGAATGGGTTTTATGGATATTTTTACGGCAGGTGCATCTGTAGATATAGATGGTTTTGCATCTTCTGATCTATAATTTGTTAAATATCATTATTTGGTAAAAAGAATCTGACATGAGTTGGCGTTTGAGACATTTTTTTCCCAAACTCGCCATGGAAAAAGGTTCGCTTAATAACATATTACCTAGACTCGTTTGATAAAGTTTTATCTCAAACGCCAACTCACGTCAGATCCTATATATTTTGTAAAACTTCGATAATTTTGAACTCTAGAGAGATTCAGAAATTAGCTCGAACTTCCATACGTTACCTTATTAGGGCAATGACTGCTAGTAAGACGATGGGTCACTCGACACTTCAATAGTTCATAGATCAAATACCTCTGGCACATTGTTCTGGCGTTTTTAGTAAAGGCAGTGAATAATTGAGAAAGTCGAGAAAGACTAAAAAATTAGTTAGAACTACCAGACATTACCTTATTAGGGCAATGAATGTAAACAAGACGATGGGTCACTCGACACTTCAATGTTCATAGATCAAATACCTCTGACACATTGTTCTGACGTTTGTAATAAAGGCAGTGATAAATTTAGAAACACCAGAAAGACTAAGAAATTGGTTTGAATTAGATCTATCAGACGTCAACTTACTAGGGTACATATACATGTATATGCTTGCACCCCAGACATGGCAATAGATAGGCTTCATCCACTATCAAATACTTCTATCACTCTGTTCTGACTTGACTTATATGCATACGAGATGATAATCTATGCTAACCGGAAGTAATTACACGAAGAATTCCCCTCCCCCCCCCGAAACCTAGTTTGACGTATCCTCTTACAAATGTATCAAAAAAACCTCTTAGGAAATGTGCAACTTTGAACAGTCATAATGACGCGAACCATTGAAACTGAAGCTGCACACCATATAAGTTCATAGTACTTTATCATTACTCATAGCATTAACTCTATACCAAACGACAAAATTTTAGACTAGTCCAAATTGAAAGTATTTGCAGACGACAAATTAAAGGTGGCCCAAAAGACAAAATTTGTCCTTGATTGGGTAGAAAACATTGTGGGCAAAGGAGAAAATGCTGGTTACCAGCATTTTCTCCTTTTCCCACAACATTTTAAAAGCCTTCCTTCTCAGGGTCGTTAAAATTCTTGATTGTGTGATAAAGGTTTATTATGCAATTTACTCTTTCAAAGAAGAACCCTTAACCACTCAACAAAATTTTGGACTCAACCAAACTGGATGCATTTACAGACGACAAAAATTAAATGTTCATTGAATGATGATTTTTATCTTCCATCGGACAGAAAACATTGTGAGAAAAGGAGAAAATGCTGGTTACCAGCATTTTCTCATTTTCCCACAATGTTTTCAAATCCTTTCTTCCTCAGGGACGACAAAACACAAACTAATTGGAATAGGGTCAAAGGATAGCTGAATGTATTTTTCAGGTCATACAGACCTCTAACAAACATGTATGAGGAGGGAATCTTCAGCTCTTGTTTCTTTTTTGGGGTCAATTAAGGATAGGACACCCTAATGGGATTCGTGTAACATCGCTTTTCATCGTACGGATTCGGCTAAGACTCGGGTAATCTGTTATCGATGCGGGGAACCAGCATCTTACGGCCGATCGATTACGGATTACCCGAATCTTAGCCGAATCTGTACGGTTTTTTTGGCGATGAAAGGCGATGTTACAGGAATCCGCATAAGGGTGCCCTTTCCTTAAAATTGCAGCTATTTTTTCCCTGCCAGTAATAAAGACATCTATTTGAGCAAATTCTCCGATGTAACCGTTATATTGAACTTATTGCATGTTCTATCGCATGTTTACTGAGTCAGGACTATACTCAATACGTATGACGCTAAGTGTTGCGTTTTCCCGTTCTCCGGAAATGCATCATCTGTCTACTTGTCTTAAGTATTATCAGGTGTTGTCCTGCCACGGATTGTTTTCACATGGCCTGCAACACGCGAAAAGGGGTATTCGGACGTTTGCGTAAAGTGTCATCTGGGATCAGCCTGCGCAGTCCACGCAGGCTAATCCGAGACGGCACTTTACGACTCCATTAGAATTTGGTGTACAGTAGACTTTGGAAAAACAGAAAATTACATAAAAATGGAAAGCGTCATTTCGGATTAGTCTGCGCAAACTGCGCAGGCGGATCCGAGACGACACTTTACGCGAATGCCCAAATGCCCCTTTTCGCATGTTGCAGGCCATATGAACAGTCTACAAAGGAAAAAAAACATGGTTCAGCGGACAGAGATGGGCGAATCTTGTGGCAATGAGAATCACCAAATCTTAGAAAAAAAAAGTGTTGGCAAAGCTGGGAATCGAACCTGACTCATGCTGTTGCACAAACCTTATAAGATAACTGAGTTATCCAGGCTGCACAGCATACATAAGACTTCGAACCAAATTCGTCTTTTTTGCTGATATTATTTTCATATACAAAAACTTAATGGTGTTGCCAAAACTATTGAGACTATTTTAGGCATAACACTCACTTAAGGATAGGGCACCCTAATGGGATTCTTGTAACATCACCTTTCATCGCCGAAAAAACGTACGGATTCGGCTAAGACTCGGGTAATCCGTAATCGATCGGCCGATACATGCTGGTTCCTCGCATCGATTACGGATTAACCGAATCTTAGCTGAACCCGTACAATTTTGGCGATGAAAGGCGATGTTACACAAATCCCATTAGGGTGCCCTATCCTTGACTCCTTACTAATCAATAAAATCTTTAACTTGTCAAAATCTATAGCACTTACAGACAGCAAATTAAATATGACTCAAAGAATGAAATTCGTCTTTAAAATAGTCTTTAAAAAAAAATCATGGGAAAAGAATAAAATGTTGTTTACCAGCACTTTCTCCTATTCCCAAGATGTCTTCTACAGCGTAATTCGTCATAGTTGTTGAAACTCGGGGACTTTTTTTTGTCAAATGTAAAACGAGTCAGACAAAGGAGAAATATTTGATCTCAAGGAAAATTGTCTTTTTTTAGTGATTTTTTTGTATGCTAAGCACCTGAAAAACGGAGGTATTTGAGCCATGCTCCGCGAAAAGGGGGTTTAATGCATCTGCAAAAAGTATCGACCCATGTCAGCCTGCGCAGGCTGACAAAGGTCGAATCTTTTTGCTATTTGTGAATTTTATGCATGTTTAAGGATTGTTCTACCTCTTGATTCAGTGGATTGTTGGACAAAGTGGATTTTTATGGATCCATAATTATGTGATGATTTGCTTGGTATCATGCATCACGGAGAAACCATAAGCAATTGTTGATCCATTTTTTTTTTATCTTTCATTCATTCTATTTTACTTTCAGACATTGGAAAAAGACTTGAGACACTTTGATTCCCTTCTGATAGATGTTGTTTATATCGAAGTCCGTTGTAACCACATGCAAGAAAATGATAAACTAGAAATACAAAAAAGAGTCACAGATGTTTTGCTACAAACACTGCCTAAAATAGATATCGAGTTGCAATTAGTCATTGTTTTGGTAAACGCCTCTCAAAGACAACGTCATAAACACGACCACAACAACAATGGTACAAACCGGAAATGTAATGAACAAGAGGGAGAGCAAGAATCAGTGGATGGCGCAGGCCATAAAGATTCACTAGAAACGCCATCAAAAGGGACAGAAAATTACAAGGAAAACCTTTCAAAGCTGAGCTCTCCAAAGTCTATCTTGCCTGTTGAAGCTAGTGACAGTACAGAAACCTCTACCCTTAACATTTCTGATGAATCAACAGATCAGCATAAAGCCAAACTCAGCCAACGTCAAGGCCAGTCTTCGCCAAGAACAGAGCTTCACGACAAACCAGCACAGGCGCCATCTGGAGCAGATAAATATGTTCTTGCATCAGAATTCAGCTTAAGTACAGCGATATCAAATAGAATAGAAGAAAGTTTATTTCTTACGCTTGAAAATACAGAGGAAGCTTTGAAAGACGCTAAATGTCTGATTGACAAACGGTCAGTGATTGACCAGGACATATCTACAGTGGAGAAGTTGCTGTTTGAGTCAAAGGGACTGTACAGCCAGGGTAATACAAAACTCTGTCAAGAAAGAAAGTTGGAACACGAACGCACACGTAAAGTACCGGACGAGCTGATGCATCAGATTTTGAGGTAAGTTAACACTTCAACTGCTAAATAAATGAAATTGAAAATTTCAAGCCTATAGTAAGAACCAAAATTTTACCATTTCAAAGGTATTTTTAAGGGGGAAAATCTCCTCATTGGATAGTGTAGATCCAAGATCAGACTGCACGTTCCGAGCAGTCTGATCTTGATCTACGCAGTCCGCAAAAGTCCTTGAGTCGCGTTAAGCAGCCTAAGGGTAAAAGTGATGATGTTGTGATTTTGCGTCTCGCAAATAAATTGGACACTGCATAATAGCTGTTCATATCGATAATTTTCCAGACAACCATTCGATTTTACGACAGTATCAAGAGTATATTCAACAATATTCATATACATCATAATTTGATACCCAAGAAAGTTGGCTCGTTAACATTTTCTCCTTTTCCAACAATATTTACTGAAAGGTCGGTCGTTGTCTCCATTCAACTTTGATTTCAAAAGGCCTCTATCTATCTGAGGATCGTTAAAGCTCCGGGTTGTGTGGTAAAGGGTTAAATTTTTTTCGTACACATTCTTTGGAGCCCGGTAACTCTGTTGGTTGTGTACAACGCTTGAACCCATTGCCGCTGGTTCGAATCCCCAGCTCGGCCAATTTCCTTCAGAGGAATGATATACATAGTCATTGCGATAGGATTCATTCCTCTCTCACTGCTGAGCATTTTTTGACGACGTTTGCGAGGGAAAGAAGCCAGTGGCTTGGTAAAAATATATGGTGCGGATTACTGGTAAAAGAGACTCCATGAAAGCATGGATGAGTGCCCTGGTCGCAGACCGCTATATAACTGAAATATTGTTGAAGTTGACGTTAAGCAGCATACAAACAAACAAATCTTAAATTATGCATGAAAAATTACACATATTGCACTGTAGACTGACTTTTTTCTTTTTCCTGTTTTGGCCTTTCAGCGAATCTCGTCTATTCCATGTATCGATACTTTGGCGGTTTCATTAGAAACAACAATGGCGGCAAGTGCAATTATCAGAAAAGCAGACTACTAATGTCTACCAATGAAAGAAATTTGCATTTCTTCCGAGGTCTAAAAGTTAATTTCCTTTGTCATTGAAGATGAATTGAGTCATAAAAAAGTAGCATAAGATAGCGGATGGTGTAGATCTAAGATCAGACTGCACGTTCTGTGCAGTCTGATCTTGATCTACGCCATCCGCAAAAGCTATCCAAGGCGTCATTGGTTGTGAAAGAGCTAAAGTTTACATATTGTTAAATGTTTGCAATTATTTTGTAGGCTTAACCATGTAATTGGATGCGGTACAATATATGGAAAGTTTACGGTACATGTCCAGGATAACAACATTGACAAGAGCGAATTACGCAGTACCATAGAGAACCTTATGGAAAGTTATCAGTTTGGACATGAAGATCTTCTGATACAGACTATAACTAAGATAACATACCACACCTTGTAGAGGAACCGTCCAGATTGATTGATTGATTGTAAGGTGTTTAACGCCGTTTTCAACTTTATTTCAGCTACATCGCGGCGGCCAATGTACCAATACATGCTTTCCTAAAGTCTCTTTTACCAGTACTCTGCACAATTTTCTTTCCGAGCCACTGGCTGCTTTCCAACATAACCATCGCCGAAACAATGGTCAGCGGTGGGAGAGGAATGAATCCTGTCACAGTGACTATCATCAATCCTCGGAAAGGAATTGGCCGAGCCAGGGATCGAACCCACGACCCCCTGTTTTCAAGTCCTGCGCGCTACCGAAAGAGCTACCGGGGCTGGGCGGAACCGTCTTGATGTCAACGGATCCGTATTAACCGACCATTCTTAACCTTTAGGCTGCTAAGCGCGACTCACTGACCTTTTACGGACAGCGTAGATCAAGATCAGACTGCACAGAACGTGTAGTCTGATCTTAGATCTACACTGTCCGATAAAGAGATATTTTTAGAAAAAAAATAACTTTGAAACAACATTATTTGGTTTTTACTATCGGTTTGGGAGTTTTATTTAATTTATGTATCAAGATAAGGTTAAAGAACATTCTTAGTCTTATTCTCAAGAGTTTTCAAAATTTGAGAGTAACATAGCTTCTGATTGGCTAAACCAAATGGTTTAGCCAATCAAAAGTTGTGTTACTTTCTGAATCAAGAATTGGACAAAGAAGATTGTTAGGAATGGTTTGTGAATACCGAAGAAGGAATGTTTTTTTTTTTCGGATGTTTTCTTTTCTTTTTCGATGCAGAGATTGTTTATGTAGGCTGTTGCGTGGTCAAGTGGTGAAAAATGTAAAGATGTTTTATTATACGGAAACGGACGAAGTTTAGAAATGTGTATTTGGAAAAGTCGATGTAGGCTTAGGTTTTATTTAATCCTGTCTTGAAGAAAAAAAATAAATAAATAACATTGGTTCAAAGATGATCGAATTCATATAACTATAAACTAATATCTTTATGAAAATATCACAAAGAAAACATTTTGACTCTAGAGCTTTTTTTTGTTATCAATTTCACATTTTTTGTCACTATCTTTTCAAACATCTTAGACTACGTCTTAAACGTAGAATAGTCTTTGAAGCAAACGGGGTTGTTTAGATTTGCTTTTATACTTTAGAGATATATTCTAGGGACTACATTGTTCTATCATTTTGTATTAATCTATGCATATAGTGTACATCGATATTATATTTTTTTTCTTAAAGTAACAATAAAGGCCAAATGTAAACAAAAAGTATGGAAATTATTGTGAAGATGACAATCTGTCATTGTACGGTCAGTCCAACTGTTATTCGCTGACAGAGAAATTAATATCAAAACTAGGTTAAAACCTGCCGTGTAGCTGTGTCTTTTGTTTACTTTTTGCCTGATTTTAAAATTCATTTTTCTGCCAGCGATTAACATATGACCCGACCACATGATAACAGACTGTCATCTCCATAATATTTTCCGTACTTTTAAATGGTATGATTTAAATTTAAATGTATTAAGACACCTGCTTTGATATTTTGGCCTTTACTGGGCCTTTAAAATCGGTATACGTCAACATAGGAGCCGTGCTCTGACAAACAGGGGTTTAATGCATTTCCGTGATGTATTATACGAAGCAAATAATCAGATTATGATGAAACCATAAAATCTATTTTGTCTAACAACCGGGTGAAACTCTATATGGTAGACTGATCCTTTAACATGCAGAAAATTGACTAAAAGCAAAAAGTTTCGACCCAGGTCAGCCTGCGCGAACTGCGCAGGCTGGCCTGGGTCGATACTTTTTGTAAATGTATTAAGCCCCCTTTTCACAAAGCATTCTTCATATATAATTATATGTGTGTGTTTTTAGTGAACTTTTGTGTTAAGTTTTTGAGTTAACGATTATAGATGTAATCTATTTTGGCGTGAGCATCTATAATGTCTCTGTTTTATTAACTTTATGTTGAATTATATATGAGCCATGCTCTGTGAAACGGGGGCTTAATACATTTCCGTGATGCATGATACCAAGCAAGTAATCACAGTTTTAAAAACCATAAAATCTGTTTTTGTATAACAACCTACTGAATCATGAGGTACTATGGTACTTTGACATGCAGAAAATTCACCAGAAGCAAAAAGGTTCGACCCAGGTCAGCCTGCGCGGACTGCGCAGGCTGGCCTGGGTCGATACTTTTTGCAAATGCATTAAGCCCCCTTTTCACAGAGCATATACGTGTGTTTGTTAGTGATTTTTTTTTTTGGTTACATTTTTGACTTAATGAATATACTTAGATGTAATGTATATTGGCGTTAGCATCTCTGTTTTATTAACTTTATTTTGAATTATATATATAAGAAGAACGTTTATGGCAATTTCTACTGTTACAAAACATTTTTCAGACGGCATAGTGCATGTGGCTCTAATTATTAGATTTATCTGTGGAAGATTGGAAAACATTGTGGGAAAAGGAGAAAATGCTGGTAACCAGCATTTTCTCCTTTTCCCACGATGTTTATAAAAGGCTTTCTCTCTGAGGGTCATTAAAACTCGGGATCTTGTGGAAAAGGGGTATTTATTAAACTGCTAAAAGGAGGTTTTAAAACAAGAAATAGTTTGTATGTGTAAATGTAAGATTCTAGACACAATGGCATACAGGTGCTTTAAACGTAGCAGAAAAGGATGTATGGTTACAGAAGTGCATTGCTAAATTGAATGAAAGAGAGAGAGAGAGAGAGAGAGAGAGAGAGAGAGAGAGAGAGAGAGAGAGAGAGAGAGAGAGAGAGAGAGAGAGAGAGAGAGAGAGTGTGTTGATCTCATATTCCAAATAATGACTTAAAAGATATTGTGCCACCATCGCTCTTCATGCATGTTGTGTATTTTGCTCAAGCTTCCAATGTGCAATTAATTTATTCTACTACAGGCAGCAACCATTATATTGTAAGGAATATTTCACATAAGAACTGTTAATTTTACTGGAGCCACTACAGTAATATAAAGTCGATTTATAGGCACTTTGAGTGGCAATAAACACTGTTAAAATAGAAAGTCGCAATTGTCTCTGCCGGATATACGTTTACCATATTTTTTTTCTATGGGATGTATTTATTTATCTCCTTTTTATATACATAGACATATTTTTAATTGTATTAAAAATGAATATAGTGAGTTGCTATTTTTATCTTAAGATCTAAAGCACATGTAAATTTATGCATGAATAAAATGCATGTATTTGTCCCTTCTAAATGTAGATAATTTTACATGAATGAACGTTTAAATAAAGATTCCCGGTTCAGATTCATATGTAATCGAGTGGTAGCAAACCACCAAATGGGAAAACGACACAAACGAATTCCATCATTTGAGCAGCATTTAATTTGTCGTCTGCAAGTGCTTTCAAATTGGGAAATTCTAAAATTTTGTCGTCTGGTAAAGAATTTTGTAATTGCTTGTGGAAAACCTTATTAGGGAATACTTTCATCACCTTGATTTTTTCATCTTCGCCTGAGTGGACTCTCCATACATCATTAACCCCTAAACTAACATGCTAAAAACTAACATGAAACTTTCAAGCTGACAGCAAAAACCCAAATTTTACTATTTCAGAGGTATTTTTGGGAGAAAGCTATCTCCTTATCAGACAGTGTAGATCCAGGATCAGACTGCACGTTCTGTGCAGTCTGATCCTGATCTACACTGTCCGCAAAAGGTCAGTGAGTCTAGCTTAGATGTTCTTCCCCCCAAAAAATGACTTTCAATTAGCAATATTTTGGCTTTTACTATCGGCTAAAAAAGTTTTATGTAACGTATTTAGCAGGTTACGGCTAAATCGTTTACCAGACAATCAAATTTTGGATTTGTCCAAGTGTTCCTTTTTTGTTACCTGCTTTTAATTAGTCCCCTACCGGCAAAGCCGAAGGGGACTTTAGGTTTGCACTCCGTCCGTATATCTGTCTGTCCGTCCGTCCGTCTGTCCGTCAGTTCGCACGCAAATCAGTTTTCCGGACTTTTTTTCTAAATGCTGGCAGATATTGAGCTGATTTTTGTGTGTGTAAGTCAACCACCATTAGTTACAGATCAAGTTTGAGTTTCGTTACGGTCCACTGATTTTTGACGAAATTACGGGCCTTGGACTTAGAAAATTTCACTGAAAAAACAGTTTTCCCGACTTTTTTACTTACAATGCTCATGTTTGGTATGTAGGTACCTGTCATTGATACCGATCTTCTGTGGGTTATATGTCCAAGGTCAAGGTCAAAAATTTTAACCCTTATCATGAAAACTTATCCTCAAAACATTTCATAGTCATTTCTCTGTATATTCAAAGTACTCAAGTTATAACACTTATACATGGTAAGCTGGTACCTCTCATTGGGTACTACTGTAATGGCAAAGGAAACAGGACAAGCTGCTACTTTTTGTGAATTGTCACAACATAGACGGTACAAAATTATTGGGATATGAGACTTCATTACCATACTGCTAAAAATGTCTTTTAAGGAAGAGCCGAATTATTATAATGTGTCCTTTATGTTGGTTTATCTGAAATTGGCTTGATTTTTTTTTTCTGGCTGGATCATCTGTAACATCAAATCACCCAGACATGATATACAGTGGAGTAATACACTGGCATTAATTCTGCCTCATCAAGATCAAATTTTAAAATTTGCAAATTAATATTAATTTTATGAGCCAATTTTCTTAAACATATTTACCTTAAACAGCTTAGTTTTATATATGAAGCAATAGTTGCAAAAAAATGGCCACATCGTGGCATCTTAAGCCGACACTGTCCCCCGTTTTTTTCCACGTACATCACCTGTCTCTACAGCACAGTGGGAACATGTTCCTAGCACACTTCTGAAGCATTTGTAGGCTGTTACATCTGTCCAGAACGTGCGGAATACTAGGTGACTCCATAACTCTGTCCTTAGTATATTGGAGTTTTTTTTTTCATTTGGAGCAACTAATGTCCAAAGTATAAAAGCTTTGGACTTCAAACTTCAAATACAAGTAGATCACATTCAATAGCATCTTTAATCAACAAAACATCCATTTTTTTTTTCTAAGTTTTAACTCCTTATCAAATGACAAAAATTTGGGACCCAACCTTATGCTGGTTATCAGCATTTTACTTTTCCCATAATGTTTTCAAAGGTTGTCTTCTTTAGGGTCGTTAAATGTTTAGGTTGTGTTGTAAATGGTTAATTGATTGCATGTAAATGAGAGAAACAGTCAATTTTATCAGTTAATGTTTATCACGTTCAGTACATGTTTAAGCTTATTGGTACTTCTATTAAAATCACACAGTTTGTGTATTTTTAGCTCACCTTAGTTACCCTTCACTAAACTGCGTATGCACGAAATTTGTGAACAGTTTTTGTTAGCAACCATCAAGTCTGAATAGAAGCTTCACTAAGCTGCATAATCCGAGACAATATTTGCATAGCTTTATGCCAGTTTATATCTTCGGGTGAAGCAAAGATCTTACATGTGTATATTCAATTCCAAAAGATTGCGTAAATCTACGCAGTTTAGTGAAAGGTACCCCAGGACACAGTCCAGGAAGAGCTGTTGCACTATCCCTGGTTTTAGCGGCGACATTGGAATTTGTATTCACATTTATGTTAAATGATTTTTTAACAGCTCGCATTTTCCAAACCATAAAATTAAATTAGTTCATAAGGTAAGATGATAGATACGGGTTCAAAGTTTCTTCCTGCACTACCCTGCCCATGCCCATGATCCTAAGGTCAAGTTTTTAGACTGATTTTATACAACATGGTGTTATGTTATTTTTTTTAAGAGCTCATTTTCTCCAAACCAAATCGTGATGTACCAGTAGTTCACCTTTGGCTCGATGACAGATACAAGTCAAAAGTTTCATTGATACACTGGCCATCCCATGATCTTAAGGTTAAGGTCACAGATTTTGAAATATCATGTTGCAGTTTTTGTAGAGCACTTATTTTCCAGATGGAATGATTGCCACCCCCATAATTTAATTTTTCAAGGCGATCTCTGCTGTCTAATGACCGTTCTTGCATAGGGTGTATTTTAACCCTTTCCGACATAATCCTTAGTTTTAGCAACCCTAAGGTAGAAAGCTTTTGAAAACACGGTAGGAAAAGGGAGAAAATGCTGGTAACCAGCATTTTCCCCTTTTCCATCCCCGTGGGGTCCCGGGTTTTTTTTTTTTTTTAATTTATAGAATAGGACCTCGGCCTTTCTCTATGGCATGTCGTAGAAGGCGACTAAAATTAGAGACAAACGGCTGCTTTCCTCGTAATTCGTAGGATTGCAGCAGGCTGGGTAGTTCTTATTCCAAATCCTGTATTTTTTTCTCGATGTAAATAGGGTTTGGAATGGGAATCAATTGGTCTGTGGGACCCCGTGTGGTTTAATCGGGGGGTATAAGAATAAACCACTGCAGTCCCGCGATCGACACATCTGCCATTTCATCTGGCGGAACAAAAGTGACAGCATGCATGTCGTAAAAGGCGACAAAAGGGGCATCATTTTGTGTTTCGTCCATTCCTCATTTATCATGTTTGTCTTATGTTGTTGCACATGTATGTTATTTTCACCTCGCATTATTGTTTACTAAGTAAGTGCGCCCAATATGACCTAAGTTGTCGACGGGCCTTAAAACGCTATTCATTATTATTCCCCTTTTCCAACCATGTTTTCTATCTCCCATAGAGAAGTTCACTGTTTTAGCTGCATTTAATTTGCCATCTGCAAATGCTTTGAACTTGGACAAGTCTAAACTTTTGAAGAAAAATCCAGTTATCAATTTAGGAAAAGAATTCAGTTGATGACTTAGTCTATTTTACTCAACAAAGTCCACATTATTGGTCCCATTTTTAGCGGATTTATATGGCAAATCCGCTTACTGTGATCATTTTGGCGGGAACCAAATACATCATGCGTAACGACGCATGCGCTCTCACTTTCAGTTTTGCATGGCTGGCGTAGGGACGAACAACGCAGATCTACAAATGATATTCAGCTCTGAACAAATCATACAAATTATGTTTGATTTCTTTGTCGAAATTTCGTCAAAACTACAAAAATTGTCAGTTTGAAATACTCTAGATCTAAATACTTAAACAAAGTTTGTTTTTTTTTCATTAAATATTGCCATTAATGCGTATGAACATTGTTTACACAGACTGCCCCCATTTTCATTCAAGAAATGTTTAATCACAACTTGTGTCGTCCGCTGTCGAAATAAACAAGGAGATTAAGCAATAATTTCTTAGTGAAATACATTTTTAAACTCTGTATTATATCAAATATCTTCAGGTAGCTAGCTAGAATTTGGCCGTAAATGATTTAAAACCCTTTCGATAACGAATGCGCAGAACCCATAAAGTCGATTCGGCACCTTGTTAGTTAGGCCCTACCGACCTTCGTATAGCACTATCGATGAATTTCTGAATTGTTTGAAACATTTCTATGAAACGTTTAAAAAAATAAAGATCGTGTAGTCTATTAAAATATATATATTTGACGTTTGATTTATGCAAGACTGCTTCCAAAATTTCTCTCCAGTTATCGATGGGACATAAAGAAATCCTGCGTTTACAAACGGCCCCGATCAAGTACGAACTCGTGACGTGAACTTATACTGAGGATTTTCGAGGGGAAAACGTGTCCTTCTCAGTGAACTGCACATCCACTAACTTAACCTAACAACCTGGACTTTAAGCCTCAGATACTCAATCATCTTCAAGGTGTAAAAGATCATTCATAGTCCTTCTAATATGCTTGAATTTTGTTTTGTTACCTTTCATGCAAAAGAATTAAGAATGCAGAATTTTCGGACAGATGTTTGAAAAAGGGTCCACAGGAATACATCTTAGTATAGATCTATACGTCTTACTATTTGGACATGTAGATTTAAATTCTTTGATATATTTTTTATGCTTGGAGATTGAAGTATATGCACTTTATTTAATAAAGTACATATTTATGATGAACTGCAGCTCAACCCATTCTAGAGACCGTAACTGTGCTTCATGTAAACAGCAAGTAATTCAAACCTCAGAATGAAAGTATGCCTATAGTTTTTAAAGTTTTATAGAGGGACCAATTCCTCTAACCCTTAGGCTGCTAAGTGCTACCCAAGGACCTTTTGCAGACAGTGCAGATCAAGATCAGATTGCACCAAAGGCGCAGTCTGATCTTTGATCTATACTGCCCAGTAAGGAGGTATTTTTCCTCCAAAAATAACTTTGAAATAGAAATATTTGGATTTGTACTATCGACTTGAAAATTTCATTTTAGTTATGTATAGGTCAATTTTTACTTTGCAAAGCAACTTGTCACACTGAGTGTGATCTTGGTCAATTCTGGCTGCTTCAGCTGTACCTAGGGCAGGGATTTGCAGATATCAAAAAGCAAATAATATCTGGAATATGTTCTTCCTTGTGATGAGTGATGATTTTAATTCTATTCTTCAGAACATGGAAATGGATTCACTCAAAACTGCATTGGAAGTAATGAATAGCTGTTTTACCAGTGTTAATACTGAATTTCAAGTATCTTACCATGCTACATCATGTTTTTTTATTTTTTGCACATGTCCCTGCAGTGGTTCAATTATGTAATATGACTCAAATTCACAAAGACATGGCTCAAAACTTCAAAAAGAAATCTACATCTTTATTTTTTTTTTGAAACTGAATGATAATCTAAGTTCAGACGGTGCAGAATATGAGGTCTAAGCTTGAATCTATACAGCCTATGTTTTTTTTTTAAATTTCCACCAATATAGTGGTGAAATGACGTAATCCTGTTCATTTATTTAGTGAGGTTCTGTGAGACTGTGGCTGACTGGTGAAGGTGTCGCTTGAGTTATCTTGGATTTTTTATCCTCACCTAGTTGGCAGGATTTTGTAGGAGTGCCTACAGACAAGACAATGCGTAGAATCAGCCTAGCCCTAGTAAAACCCAAGCGGTACACAAATAAATGGGTTGTTGTCACTCTAAGACTGAAACAGTGTTGAAACTAAAGTAACCACCAGAAATCAGTCAAACATCAAATTATTCTTGAAGGTAGTTACAATCAATTTCATGTTTTGTGTCAGTGCACGAGTTAACCTTACTTTTCTTTTGTGAAATCATCATTTTTTGACTTGTGTCTTTATTATGATACAAGGTGAATTTTTATTTATCTTCCAGAAGGAAGGTATATTCAATACTCATGAATTACACATGGCCTAAATCTTAGAAAATACTAAACATACCATATAGTTTTCACCTTTCAGACTATTTCATAACATTTTTTTAGGTCAGGAATAAAACCAAGAATTTTCTTTTTAAAAGAAAGAAGCAATCATTGTATCTGAACAATCAAATTGTTGTGTCAAGTTTGATTTTATATTTCATTTTGAAATTAATAGTTTCAAGTTGTGTAGTAATAAAGAAGAATCCTTGAAGGGATTCCTAGGTGTTAGAGTCATGGAAAGGACAATCTGCTTTCAGTAAGAAATTACATAAAAAAAGCCATTGTTTCTATTTCCCTGAGAGGACTCAAGTGTTTTTTTTTTAACTCTTTACAACACAACAAAATTTGAGACTTGTCCAAGTGGAAAGCATTTGCTGATAACAGAATCAATGTGACTCAAAATATGAATTTTAATTTTGGAAGGTCTGGAGACATTGTGGGGAAAAGGAAAAATGCTGGTTACCGGCATTTTCTCATATTCCGAAATTCTTTTTGAAAGCCTTCTTCCTCAGGTCGTTCAAAGTCAGGATTGTTTTGTAAGGGTTTAAACTAAATCATACTAGTTTCAAAACAATACATGTTTTATACTTCTGAGTGAGGACAGTTTGTTTCCTTTGTAGCAAGAGTTGATTAAGATCAGACCACCTAACATAGTAAAATCCCACTCCTATAGGCACACTATTTTAGATCTGAATTGTTTGCAGTCTATATGATTATACCCACTATATGAAAGTTTAGAAAGTGTTGTGTTTATAGTCTGACTAGGATTGTAAACTGCAGTTTTAAAAATCAAAACCGTGATATCTGAGTACAGAAGTTTCAATATTTCAAAAGAGTCTTGCATTATGATGATTAATGATAATTTTAGAAATGCTTAAAATGCTATGGTAAAGGAAAATATAGTCATCATGTTTAGTGTATTTATTTAAGGTCACTTGTTGACAAACCCTAGGGTGAGCTGTTGATATTTTCAATCTGACTTAAAGCATAATTTCAGACAAAAACCACCATCACTAGTCCTTCTGAAAACCCTTGATTTTTAGTACAGCCAAATAAAGCTCAGCCAATTGGATAAGTTGTTTCAAAAGTTTTTCTGAACATCCTTCAAAATGGAATAATATAGCCACACTTACCTTAGTTAAAACACATTGTATCCTTTATGGTGTTATGGAATGGGGACAAAATGACTTTGGTAAGAATGAAAAAGAAGATCTGTTTGTCTACTAATGTTTTCAAAAACTTAAGAACTACATTTTGTGAGCCTGATAGAAATATTAGATACAGGTTAACCTTGCTGAAAGCCAATGTTAGATCCACATTTGATTAATTGAATGGCATTTAATGTCGCTTTCAACATTATTTCAGTCATATAACTGCTACAACTAGCTTATTTATGTATGTCTGGGTTTCAGCAGTACTAGGCTAGGGCTCTGAAGTGTCTTGCCTAAGGACACTCCCACAGAAAAACATGGCCATCAGGTAACAAGTCCTAAACTTTACTAGTAAGCCATGCAGGACCCCAGATCCACATTTAGAGGGGAGTTAATTTTTGTAAGATTGTTCAGATTAGTCTATGTCCACCATCTATGCATAAATTACTTCTTGTTTTTTAATCAAAAATGGTAATTAAATGGATGCTATTTCATTATTCATTCCTTCCCCATATGACAAGGTTTAGGCTCTTTAAATGTGTCTGCAGACAACAATTCAGAAACTGATACAAATGAGCTGAAGTTCACTCTTATGAATGAAAACAATGTTGGAACAGGAGAATTTCGTCCTTGTCCCATGATGCTTTTAATTGACTATTTCCTTCAGGGTTATTAACCCTTGTCCTGCTGAATAACTCAAATGATACCTTCAAGTCGATAGTAAAATCCCAAAGGTTGCTATTTAAGGTAATTTTAAGGACGATAAATAACTCCTTATCGGACAGTGTAGATCAAAGATCAGACTGCACGTTCTGTGCAGTCTGATCTTGATCTACACTGTCTGCAAAAGGTCAGTGAGTCATGCTTAGCAGTCTAAGGGTTAACATGAGTGTTCAGTAAAGTGTTAAAATAAACCACAATCAAAATTTTCTCCAGATCCAGTTGTCAGATGCCAAGGAAACCTGACATGGATCCATATGTTGTATACTGGTCTATCCCACAGATTGATATAAATGTATAGCTTGTGTTTGTGTAAGGTCTTGCTATAGAGCTAGCTTTTGTAGCAATGTTGTAGAGCGTTTGCCTACGGAGTTTGGACCTGAAGGTTCTAGGTTCAATCCCAGCCTCTGGGGCTATTTAACAGAACTGTTACATATACATGTAATCAGTATTCAAAATACTGTACGGTTTGTCCAAACATGGCCTATATTTGACCCTTGAATTTTGTGTCATACAAAGTTAAATTGGGAGAATTTATGAGCATTTTTCTTTTTTTTTTAGCTCTGTAACACACAATAAATCCTATGTTTTATGAGTCCTGTGTAATAGGGCTTATGAAAACAGTGTTGGAAGACAAGACATCAGTATTTCTTTTTTTTTTTTCTTCCAGAATTTTTCCTACCCTTTACAAATACAAACCACATAATCTGAGGGCTCCATATCTATTGAATTGTTTGTTTATGCTCTAAACAGCAAGCTATTTAATTTTTTTTTTTGCCACAAGTCAAATTATTCCGTAAAAGGCCAATAAATACTACCAGGTATATATTTCTTTTTAATAAAGTGTATGGTTAAATTCAGTAAAATGATGCAATTTTGGGTGTTTGATAATGGAATTGTAGGCTACTTTAGCAATAGGTCACTCTGTTTATTTTTATTACACCAGATATGATGTCTTGATACTGATTTGAATATATAAATCCTTGCTGATGGCGCATGTTGTTGATTAAGTACCATTCCCTCACAGCTTTCCAACACTGTGGCATGAAATACCCTAAGAGGCTGAGTAGCGCATTAAGGAAATATCAATTCAGATATTTTTTTCTAAATCTTATCTTACTTCTTTACTTATGATTTTCCAGCTATAATTCAGTAAGTCATTTTTGAGTTTGTTGAGGGTATGAAAATCTGAATAGTAGGTTTTAATTTGGGTGAGTCAAAAATCTTGTTCTCTAGTAAGAAGTTCAACAAGAAGGCACAAAAATTTCATATTGCATACATGTGTAAGTAGCAATATATTTTACTCTTTGATCAAATTTGCTTATGATTGCTGAAACTGATTGACAACTGTAGACCTTAACAACATGTTTTTACAGAAATATCATTATATATCATCATCCTATTTTGTTACTCTTCAACAACTGAAGTATTCTGTATATTTGTCAAATAACTTTCACTTATAAATCTATCTTGTTTTTTTTTTTGTTTTGTTTTCCAGTCCTATGCATGTTTACAGTCCTAAATATAATACTAGCAGAAAAAAAAAACATCAAATTGTTGGACCAAATTAATACTCTAATAAGTAGTAAAATAACAGCTGCTGCGCAGCACACTTGGTAGAACAACTTTGACTCCCATTGCCCTTGCTTACTCTACTAATTACTTACAAATTATACATGTACTACATGTGATAAAAAAAATAATTTTCGTTACATCAAACCATAGCCTAAAACTGTTCAACAAATCCGCTTTTCAGGACTTTCAGTCCTTTGACTTGAAACGTGTAGAGATTGTTAAATACAATAAGAACTAATACCCTATCAAATTTGGCTTGATGCTGAACAATCTTAGTAGTTTTGAGATAGTGTACTTTGATTATTTCAGCATTTGTTCATGTCACCATGCCTACTTACATGTACCATGCTGTCTTTGTGGGTTCAAACCCAGTCGCAACAACAACTCATTTTGTGTGTGTTTGTCTTTTGAATTCATAAATGTAATCATGACATACGCTAGAAAATGAGCAAAATCACTTCCAGTGGAGCGATTAAAGTCCTCGAGGGCCTCTTGTTTATTATAGTCATCCTATAGGACAATTATTAACTACAAAAATTGGCTTTTTTTAATTTTTTTATCACATAAATTGCTAAAATCACATAAATTGCTAAGACATCGTCTACACTAATTGAGAATGAGCTTCAACATTTCACTTTCTTTACCTGTAAATATGTTTAAGGCAGCACACTTAGTTCAAAAGAAACCTGCTTCATAATAGAGGGAGCTGTCTGAAAGCAATTCTTTGTCAACCAATAGGTAGGGGTTATGAAGTTTTTCCTTGTTTTAACCCTTTGCCAAACTTAAACAAAACAGGCTTCTCCAATTTGAAGGCACTTGCAGGAGACAGATGAGGATCAATTGACAAAATTCTCCTTTGAGGGTAGAAAACGTTGTGGGAAAAGGAGAAAATGCTGGTTACCAGCATTTTCTCTTTTCCTACAATGTTTTCAAAAGCATCCATTATCAAAGTTGTTAAAAGTTGGGATTGTGTGGTAGGCCTAAAGGGTAAAAAGATGTTTAACGTTTTTTAGTCAAAATGTTAAACTACTTGATTTCAATGTATTTCTATTCTTCTTTACAGTATGTAACAAAAGCTGTAATTTTGTCCCAAACAAGACCTCAAAAGAAGACTTCTCCCTTTGAAATGGTAGAAAATTTTGTGGGAAAAGGACAAAGTGCTGGTTACCATTATTTTCTGTGTTTCCAACAATGTTTTCTAAAGAATCCTTCCTCTCGGTCTTTAGAACATGGGCCTGTGTGTTTATGGGTCTAACCTTTTGATGAAGGACATAATTAAGATTGTACCAAGACAAATTTATGATGCATGGCATCATAGAAGCCGCAATCTTTTGGTGGACAATTTCAGAAATATTGACTTTCTAGAAAAACTTTGATGACATTTTTGTATCTGTTCCCCCCCCCCCCACAAACGAAAGATCATGACAAATGATACTAAAATGCAGGATAAAAAAGGCAGAAGTTAAGATAGGAATCTTAAATTATCTTGTACCATTATTATCATCAGAATCATCATTATCATTTAAAGTGATGATGTGTATGTGAGAAAACATGTAAAAGCATTGGAGTTTTCAAATTTCTACTGAAAGTTTGAAAATGGAGAAATTGCGCATGAATTCAAGTACAGAATTTTTCATTATTAAATGATTATAAAAAGCAAACTTCTGTAGGGGCATCAAAGGCAACACTGCATAATTATGTAAGTTAGTAATTATTCAAAGTGATATTTAGATCGTTATTCACGTAGATCTACATGTATTTACAATTTTTTAGTGATATTTTCTTTGTGTTTCATTTTTTTACAAAAAGAAAAAGAAAGAAATATTCAACAACTTTCTTCTAAAACATTATCATTTTGCTTGTCAAAAAGAATCTTAGCCTGCTTGTAACAAAGTGAATCTTTACATTTCTACTTCAGAATTAGAGACTTTTGCATAGTATTTCCAAAATTCTTCTGATCATAGCCTTCACAGTTGGCGCAAACCACTAAAAAGAAACAAAATTATTTTTTTAAGTCTTTAAGGATCTGGATCTATTCAACAACATAGTAACTATTACTCTATATACTCGTAAATCGTTTAATAAAGATTAGTTTGAACCATTTTCTGCATAGGCCTTGTACAAACCTATAAAACTTCTAATGTAAACTTCAAGAGCCATTCAAACCCTTGACCAGCAGCGACGTAAAAAGTTGTATATGCACAGTGATAGGTTGGGTAATAACTTTATCCTTTAAACTACACCGAATGAAATTAATATACTGAGTATGGAAAATGAAACAAGAAATTTTTACGTTTACAATATCTTATAAAATATTTAAAAAATATTACACAGGCTTATGTACTGTCTGATCTTGATCTATTTCTGTCATTTTCGAACTTCCAATGAAGCCCATTTACTTTTAACAGTCAGTTATACATATTTATTTTACATCGATTGGGGAGCGTGTTCTTGCAACTTACACTAATCTCTCTCAGTTCTACTTCCTGGAAACTACACCAGTACTAATGCCAAACTTTTACAGTGTATGCAATGATTGGCTTGCATAGTGTTGTAATCAGATGGTCTAGGCACAACACGGTCTGCGGCCGCCGCTTTCTAATTTTAAGTCCATAGCTGTACCCCAACCCTCTTTTTGAATATACATTTTTGTTCAAAACTATCCATATCTGCACAAAATTTTATTGCGTCCTTTTTTTTTTTTAATCATTTTATAGTGTAAGGGAGAAAACTTGTACAGCCTTTAAGTCAAACTTATGTAGAGTGATCTCCCTTATTGCGAAGATTTCGGCCCCACTTCCTCCACTAATAATATTGGATACTTGAATACTTTCAGTCAAAAGTTAGAGATTAAAACCTAACTACATGTATATAGCAGAGATTAAAACCTAACTACATGTATATTGCAGTGATAAAGGTCTTGGCACGAGTCATTGTTTCGGACAGTGTAGATTCATGATCAGACTGAACGTTCGGTGCAGTCCGATCTGAATTTACATTGTCCACAAAGCGATGTGTGTAGTAGTCAGCAGCAAATAGGTTATAAAAAATGCTCATAATACAATTTTTGAACATCAAGCCTAGATATTGCTCATAATATTATCTGTATGAGTAGATCTAGATCTACTTTCTAAATAATTATAGCCGAGTCGCGGTAGCTCAGTCGATACAGTAAAGGACTTAAGAACATGTCGGTGGTTCGATCCCCGGCTCGGCCAATTTCTTTCCGAGGTTTGATTATAGTCATTGCAACAGGATTCATTCCTTTCACATCGCTGACCATTGTTTCGACGATGGTTATGTGGGAAAGCAGCCAGTGGTTTGGAAAGAATATTGTGCGGAGTACTGGTAAAAGAAACTCCAGGAAAGCACTGACAGATGCTCTGGCCGCCGCGATATGACTGAAATAATGTTGAAAACGGTGTTAAACACAATCAAAATAGTTACCTTCATATGTTAAAAGAGTAGCCACTGGCAGCTGCTTGGAAAGAGTGTAACGGATAGAACTCGTTTAGAAATTCAAGGAACACATGGATAGGTGCGATGTCCGCTGCGAATAACCACAATGCATGCGTCGTTGAAAATGACATTCAATGCCAAGTATACTTGTAAACGAACATTTTTTTTTTCAAATTTAATGAAATGTTTTTGGAGTATAGTGTACGACACGACAGAATCCGAGATCGCTCCAAACTTGGAGCATTTGCAGCCGACGAAATTGGATGTGTCATAGTTGATGGGTTTTGTCAATGATACGATGAAAAACATTTAGCGAAAAGGAGAAAATTATGATGATGCTGTTTTCTAAAGGATCTTTCGTCCACTGGCGCTCGATCTTAATTTAAAGTCGTTGCATGTATTTAACATGCAACGATATTAAATTGAGATCGAGCGCCAGTACTTTCGTCGTAGTCATTAAAACAAGTAATTGTTTGTAAACGGGTTAAAGTGTTGTAATTGTCATGATTTGCACATTGTGCACGTGCTCATTTGAACAGTTGTGTGTTTTACTTTTAGCGTCTTAGTGATATGTATCAGTTAGAGTAATTATTTGTATTTAGTAATTTTGTTTTAAAAGTTGAGAAGCAAGTCACTTAGACTGATCTCTCTTGATTCTACTTCTTGGAAACTACACCAGTGCTCGCACCAAACTTTTACGGTGTATGCAATGATTGGCTTGTTAAGTGTTGTAATCAGATGGTCTGCGGCCGCCCGCTTTGTAATTTTAAGTCCATAGCTATACAAAAATCCTCATTTTGAATATACATTTACGTCAAAAACTATTCATATCTGCACATACTTTTATTGCATTTTTTTAAAAAATCATTTTATAGTGTAAGGGAGAAAACTCGTACAGCCTTTAATTCAAACTGGTTTAGAGTGATCTCCCTTATTGCTGCGATTTCCGCCGCCACTTCCTCTACCAAAAATATTGGATACTTGAATACTTTCAGTCAAAAGTTAAAACCAAACTACATGTATATTGCAGTAATAAAGGTCTTGGAACGAGAAAAATCATTGTTTCGGACAGTGTAGATTCAAAATCAGACTGCACGTTCTGTGCAGTCCGATCTGAACTTATACTATCCACAAAGCATCGTAAGTAATAGTTAGCAGCAAATAGGTTAAAAACAATGCTCATAATACAGTTTTTGAACAGCAAGCGTAGATATTGCTTCTAATATTATCTGTATGATTAGATCTAGATCTACTTTCAAAATATAGCTCAGTCGGTCGAGTGCAGGACTTGAGAACAGGGGGTCGCTGGTTCGATCCCCGGCTCGGCCAATTTCTTTCCGAGTTTTGATGATACTCATTGCAACAGGATTCATTCCTTTCACACCGCTGACCACTGTTTCGACGAAGGTTATGTGGGAAAGAAGCCAGTGGTTTGGAAAGAATATTGTGCAGAGTACTGGTAAAAGAAACTCCAGGAAAGCACGGACAGATGCTCTGGCCGCCGCGATATGACTGAAATAATGTTGAAAACGGCGTTAAACACAATCAAAATAGTTACCTTCATATGTTAAAAGAGTAGCCACTGGCAGCTGCTTGGAAAGAGTGTAACGGATAGAACTCATTTAGAAATTCAAGGAACACATGGATAGGTGCGATGTCCGCTGAGAATAACCAAAATGCATGCGTCGTTGAAAATGACATTCAATGCCAAGTATACTTGTAAACATACATTTTTTTTCAAATTTAATGAAATGTTTTTGGAGTATAGTGTACGACACGACAGAATCCAAGATCGCTCCAAACTTGGAGCATTTGCAGCCGACGAAATTGGATGTGTCATAGTTGATGGGTTTTGTCAATGATACGATGAAAAACATTTAGCGAAAAGCAGAAAATTATGATGATGCTGTTTTCTAAAGGATCTTTCGTCCACTGGCGCTCGATCTTAATTTAAAATCGTTGCATGTTAAACACATGCAACGATTTTAAATTAAGATCGAGCGCCAGTACTTTCGTCGTAGTCATTAAAACAAGCAATTGTTTGTAAACGGGTTAAAGTGTTGTAATTGTCATGATTTGCAGATTGTTCACGTGCTAACTTGAACGGTTGTGTGTTTTACTTTTAGCGTCTTAGTAATATGGTTCAGTTAGTGTCATTAGTTGTATTTAGTAATTTTGTTTTAAAAGTTAACAAAGGATTTAAATTTGAGAAATTGGATTTGAGGAAAATAACATACATTTAGGTGGGTGATATTTTTTTCTTTAATTTTTGTAGATAATTTTAGTCAAATCTTCCGCTTAGATAGGAATAGATATACATGTTTTTGTCGGTCATTAGCCAAATTGATTTATTTTAGAAAGTGCCAATTTGTCCAGGTGACGAGAGGGAAATATATCAGAGATCTTAACGGCAATATTTTACACTCGCTCATGTTGATTGAAAGTATTTGCAGACATGATTATTGGGTGTTGCTCAAATGACGGAATTTGTCTTCGAATGCCGGTTGAATCAATGTGAAAAAAGGAGAAAAAAATGGTTACCAGCAATTTCTTTCTTTCTTTCAACGTTTTCAAAAGCCTTTCGCCCGAGGGTCATAACTTACGTGATTGTCGGTCGGATTTTAAAGATAGGACTAGTTTTTTTTTTCCCTCAACATTTGTAAACATAGCAGTTGAGGGGAAGGGGGGGAAGAAACAATTGTCATTCATAACAATAATTAGTAAGTACTTACCTTTTTCCCCCCCAACATTTTTTTTTTTTGCTACGTACATGCCGTTAACCCTTAGAGTGTTTTTTAAATACTATTACAGCTGCTCTTGCGGTCCGTGTAAATCAAGATTGGACTTATTCTATGTGTAACCTATGATTTCTATTGCAATTGAATACGATGTTGTAGATTCAAGATCAGACTGAACGATCTAGGCAGTCTGATCTTGGTCCACGCCATCCGCAAAAGGTATACAACTTTCCGTTGACGGTAGAAGAGTTTAAGCTCAATACATTGTTCACATGCGATTGTTCACATTACTCATTTGTTGTTGAAATAGACCTACTTCTTAACTGCATACATACTAAGCTGAACCCTTTACCACACAAACCCGAGTTTTAACGACCCGGAGGAAGAAGGCTTTTGAAAACACTGTGGGAAAAGGAGATAATGCTGGTAACAAGCATTTTCCCACCTTTTTTTTTTTAAATACCCTTTCAGAGAACTGAGGCTCGTTTGAACCAATTTTGAATGTCGTCCGAAGTTAGGTTCAATTGGAAGTCAACAATGTTTTGTTTGGGAGAGGGTTAATATACATGGGATTTGGCAGTCACGGTCAAACTTTGAAACTATCCCGACCCTCAGGCACGAGTTTTACTGTATTTTGCTCTCCCAACTTAAATTTCGAATGTGCGTGTAAACTTATTCCGTTTTTGGACGGTTCGTACATTTATGTATTTCACCATTTAAGGCTCCAAGAGCAATTTCGATTGCTTATATGGACAGTGTAGATGAAGAACAGCTTTTAAAACGTTTGTTTTAATCTTCATACAATATTGAAATTCAAATATTCTGACGAAAGAAATTTAATTAGAATGTCGTAAATGGGGCTGGTTGCGACTGAAATGTTTCAAGCAGCAGGCTTAGCTGGGTTCCAGTCCGATCATTTTTTTTTTTTTTTCCTTATTTGGACGTTACTTTGTCAAAAATGACAAAGTAAAGTCCGAATATGTAAAAGGAAAAAAATGATCAGGCTGGAACCCAGGCTAGCAACAGGGTTGTACAATCGCAATGTTTCGGATAAAAATCAATTACTACACAATGCTGACTTTTAACGACCTTGACAAGAGTTTTTGAAAACATTGTGGGAGGAGGAGAAAATGCTGGTAAACAGCATTTTCTCCTTCTCCCACATTGTTTTGTACCCTTTCAAGGACAACTTTTTCATTTGGGCCGCCTTCCATTTGTCGTCTGCAAATGTTTTCAATTTGGACCAGTGTGAAATTTTGTCGTATGGTAATGAGATAAAACCCCCTCCCCCCTCAAAAATGGGATGTGAATAATTCCAACTGATTTTTTTTTTCCCGATAAATAAAAGTTGAATTTGAATACGTCAGGAATCATTTTGCCTAAATCAATACTAAGTATCGTTTTCAACTTGAACAGTATTACTTCACTGAATGGTTAGTTTTAAACACCTGTATAAGTAGATGTTTATTCGACGGAAGTGAGTTACGACGGAAGTCCCAATTATTAATTTTTTTTTTTAAGTGTTTTTACAAGACATTGTATTCAAATAAAAACTACAACGTTTATATAGAAGGCTCCAAAGTGGTGTAATGGTTAGGAGACCCGACTCCGACCAAAGCAAACCGAGATCGAATCACACCACGAACGGAAAAAAAATGGGGGGAGGAAATGAGAAAGACACTCCATTAGAGCAACAACAGCCTGCCAGAAAACAGGAGCAAAAGGTTGGCAATGGTGGTAAACAGAGAAAATTAAGAAATTTATTAAAGTGTTTTTAATGTTTTGTGTTTTTGATAAAGATGTGTTTTCAATATTGTGTGTTTTTCATTATATTTCTGTCTTTCTATATCGACATGTATATTTCCATGATTTTTTTTCTCTACAACAGTTTTTTATTTCGTTAACCAGTGAGAAAATAATTTCTTCAAATTGAACTTTTTTTCTTGGACATTTTCAGAGTGCAGCACAATGTGGATGCTGACTGCAGAGTTCCAGTTAGAAGCAACAAAAGGAACACTCAATACACAGAAAATGAAATTCATTTTAATCACCAATCTTGGTATTTAATTTAAAAACAAAAACAACAACAAATTTGCTTTACATAATACTAGTAACTGTCCAAATGAAGATAGCAAAGTGCCAAAAGAATATAAAAAAGTGAAGTAGAACTAATGTAATGAAGGGGTAGAAAACATTGTGGGAAAAGGAGAAAATACTGGTAATCAGAGGAAAATCTCCTATTTTCCACAATGTTCTCAGACATACATGTGTTTTTCTTTAGGGTCCTTAAAATATAGGATAACTTTGTTCACCCTTAACCACACAATCCCCAGTTTTAAAAACCCAGAGGAAGAAGCCTTTTGAAAACATTGAGGGAAAAGGAGAAAATGCTGTTTTCTACTCTTTCAAAGACATATTCCATCATTTGAACCACATTGTAAATACTTTCAACTTGGACAACTTAACAAATTCTGTCATTTGGTAAAGAGTTACATGTTAAAATAACAACGAGCAGTCTGATCTTGCCTTGCACTGTTCTCAGACATCTAACATGGATCTAGGCATGAAAGGGGTCCATTTACATTTGGCTTGCAATACACGAAAAGGAGCATTCGGACATTTGCGTAAAGTGTTGTCTCGGATCAGCCTGCGCCTGCATGGCTAATCCAAGATGGCACTTTACGACTACATTAGATTTTGTCCTACAGTAGACTTGTGCAAAACAGAAAATTACATAAAAACATAAATTGTCGTTTCGGATTAGCCTGCGCAGGCTGATCCAAGACGACACTTTACGCAAATGTCCGAATGCCCCTTTTCGCGTGTTGCAGGCCATTTACATGTACCAGTTTTTCTCTCACATTCCTAAGGTCAAAAACAAATAAATTTACTGTTTACATGTATTCTCATTTGACCCTTCACCAAACAACCTGTTTCAGGACCTTCAGGAAGAACATGTAAAAACATTGTAGAAAAAGAACAATGCTAGTAGCCAGCATTTTCTCTTTTTATAACAATGTAACACAAATCCCACTTTTTGTGCCATATTTGTCACCCATAAATGCTTTTTATATCAACAAGTCTAGAATTTTGTCATTTGGTAAAGTGTTAATCCTTTGCAACACAAGCCCATGGTTTGAAGACCCAAAGAAATACGCTTTTCTAAACATTGTGGGAAAAGGAGAATAAATTGCCATTAAATAGCAATTTTTTTCTTTTGATCACAGTGTTTTTTTTATCCTTTTAAAGACAAATCTAATCATGTTGTGTACAGTTAATTTTGTCGTCTGCAACGCTTTTCGTATGAAGGAGTCTAAAATTTTGTCATTTGGTAAAGAGTTTTGCCCAGAAATCTTATAAAATGCAGAACAGTACAGATTAAAAATCAAACTAATAAGGATCAACTATGTCTGCAAAGTCACCCCAAGTTGTTCTTCTTCATATAATTGCATCACTTAAACTCTTTACAACACAATCCTGACTTTTAATGACACTGGGAAAAAGCTTTCGTAAAAATTGTGTGAAAAGGAGAAAATGCTGTTAATTTGTATTTTCACCTTTTCCCACAATGTTTTCTATCCTTTCAGAGACAAATTTCATCACTTGAGCCATACCTACAGTATTTTATTGTCTGGAACAACTTTGAATTTGGACAAGTCTGAACTTTTGCCACAATGTAAACAGTTTAACAATTTCTACAATAGCAGTTACTTCAACACAATTCCAAGTTTTAACAACCCTGAGAAAGAAGCCTTTTGAAAACATTGTGGGAAAAGGAGAAAACCCCGGTAACAAGCATTTTATCCTTTTCCCACAATGTTTAATATCTGATACAAATCTCATCATATGTGCCATATAAATGTTGTCATCTGCAAGCGCTTTCAAAAAGGACCTGTCCAAAATTTTGTCATTTGAGAAACAACCTCGAGAAGTAGGCCTTTTGAAAACATTGTGGGAAAAGGAGAAAATGCTGGTGACCAGCATTTTCTCCTTTTCCCACAATGTTTAATATCTGATACAAATCTCATCGTATGTGCCATATAAATGTTGTCATCTGCAAGTGCTTTCAAAAAGGACCTGTCTAAAATTTTGTCATTTGGGAAAGAGTTAACATACAATCAGCCTTACTTGAACAATACATCTTGTGAAAACTTGAAAAACAACATGGTAACATCTAAAAACTGTTGACCTTTTTCTCAACCTTTTACCACACAATCCTGCATTTAAAACCAGAGGAAAAAGGGGTCCTGAAAACATTGTGGGAAAAGAAGAAAATGCTAGTATCCAACATTTTTCCCACAATATGCTCCATCATATCAATGACAATTTGCTTAATTTCAGCCAAATTTGATAATATTTCTTCTACAAATGCTCTCAACACGGATGAGTCTACAATTTCTTTGTCTGTTAAAGAGTTTAACTTTTCATCACACAATCCCAAGTTTTAACAACCCTGGAAGACAAAGCAGTCAAAAACATTGTGGGAAAAGAAGAAAATTTTGTCATTTGGTAACAAGTTAACACATCACCCTCAGAAGACAAGTTTCAATTTTACTTTGTAACAGAAGATCAATTTTAAAAATAAAGTGGCAAATGGTGTAATACCTCAATTTCGGTCATGTTTTCATATGTTACGTATTAACTCCTTACGACCAAATGACGAGTTCTTGACCTGTCCAAATCCAAAGCAAGTGCATATGACAAATGTTGCTTAACTCTTTCCCAAACAATCCTGGGTTTTCATGACCCTGAGAAAGAAGCCTTCTGAAAACATTGTGGGAAAAGAAGAAAATGCTGGTAACCAGCATTTTCTCCTTTTCCAACAATGTTTTCTACCCTTCCCAAAACAAATTTCAATTTTTGAGTCACATTGATTTTGTCGTCTGCAAATGCTTTCAATTTGGACTAGTTTAAAATTATGTCGTTTGGTAAAGATTTTAAATGATGCGATTTGTCTGTGAAAGGGTAGAAACCATTGTGGGAAAAGGAAAAATGCTAGTTTCTAGCATTTTCTCCTTATCCTACAATGTTTTCAAATGCCTTCTTGATTAAGGTTGTTAAACTTTTGGATTGTTTGGTGGAGGATAAAACTAAAACTCATGCTGATTATACTTTTTTGAGGTTTTTAAGTTGTCTGCTGCAATGTTGTATCAGGAAACAAGTTCACTTTCATGGGAAATGAGTCATGCTTTGTGAAAAGGGGATCTGATGCATTTGCAGAAAGTAGTGACCAATGTTAGCCTGCGCAGTCTATGCAGGCTGACATGGGTGGATACTTACCATTTGTAAATTTTCTGTATGTTAACTCTATACCGAACAACAAAATTTTAGACTTGTTCAAACTGAAAGCATTTGCAGATGACAAAATAAACATTGTTCAAAAATCAAAATCTGTTTTGGGAAGGGTAGAAAACATTGTGGGAAAAGGAGAAAATGCTGGTTACCAGCATTTTCTCCTTTTCCCTCAATGTTTTCAAAAGGCTTCTTCATTAGGGTTTTTAAAACTGGGGATTGTGTGGTTAAAAGTAAACAAAGTTATCCTATATTTTAAGGAACCCCTGAAGAAAAGAAATGTCTGAGAACATTGTGGAAAATGGGAGATTTTCCTCTGATTACCAGTATTTTCTCCTTTTCCCCCAAATGTTTTCAAAAGGTGTCTTTCTCAGGGTTGTTAAAACTTGGGATTGTATGGTAAGGAGTTAAAGGACAATACAACCTTGTAATTCAGCCAGTTGTCGGAATAAATGAGCCATGCTATGGCAAAAGGGGGCTTAATGCATCTCCGTGATCCCATATATACCAAGCAAATTATCACATAATTAGGGATCTACTGAATGACTGAATCTGGAGGAAGAGTGGTCCTTGGACATACAGAAAATTGACCAACAGCGAAAAGTTTCGGCCCAGGTAAGCCTGCGTGTCCACGCAGGCTGACCTGGGTCGATACTTTTTGCAGATGCATGAAGCCTCCTTTTCACAGAGCAAGGCTCAAATATTTTTAATGTGACGACTTGCTTGCTATAATAAATCACATAGATGCATTAAACCCCCTTTTGCCAGAGCATGGCTCAAACAAATACAAGTTACACTATAACACATAATAACAAATCTGAAGAAACAAATTTATCCCTTTACCGAAAAATCTAGTGCTTTTAGGATGTTCAAGAAGAAGGCATTAGAAAACACTTCAGGAAAGGGGAGAATATGTTGGTAAACAGCATTTATTCCCCCTTTCCACAATGTTTCCCTCTCTAAGATCCTCAGCTAATCTGTACTAGTACAAAATGTAGATACAAATGCTTTCACTTTGAAAAAAAAAAATGTTCAAATACAAGATAAACGCTAACGGAACTAAAGAAAAAACTGCAAATCTTTACAAAATGACAAAAAATGAAGACTGTCCAAATTAAAAGTATCTGCAGAAGACTGAATGTGGCTCAAAAGAAAATACCTGTGTCTGAAAGGGAGGAAAGCAGTGTGGGAAAAGGAGAAAATGCTGGTTACCAGCATTTTCTTCTTTTCCCAAATTGTTTTCAAAAAGATTTCTTCCTCAGAGTCAATAAAACTCGGGATTGTGTGGTAAGGGGTTAAATATTTTGAATTAAAATAGAAAGAAGTTTTCTTTAGGAAAAATCAGGCTGATACACGTGACTCAAACATCACACTGTCCACCTCGACAGAGTAGATTTAAAACAAGAGCATGCCATGAGGGTGCCAAGGCTCTGGTACAGTTTCTTTTTTAGTTTAACTCATTACCAAACGACAAAATTTTAGGTTTGTCCAAATCGAAAGCATATAAGTGACTGAAAATTTGAAATTTGTTTTGTGAAGGGTAGAAAATGTTGTGGGAAAAGGAGAAAATGCTGGTCAGCAGCATTTTCTCCTTTGCCCACAATGTTTTCTAAAGGCTTCTTTCTTAGGGTCGTCAAAAGTAGGGATTGTGTGGTAATGGGTTAAGCTTGAAGCCAAAAAAAGGGAGAAAAGGCGTTAGAAAAAATTTTGGGAAAGGAGAAAATACTGGTAACCAGCACGTTTTCTACCCTCTCAAGGCATATTTTATTATTTGCGAACCTCTGAGAGAAAGCTTCTAAAACATTTGAGGCAAAAGAAGAAAATGCTGGTAACCAGCATTTTCTCCTTTTCCCACAATGGTTTCTATCCTTTCCTAAAGTAATATCAATTTTTGAGTTACAGTTCATTACTCGTCTGCAAAAACTTACAATTTGGACAAAATTTTGTTGTTTGGTCGAGTTAACCATCCCTCTGGCAGACAGCTTTAGAACACATGGAGGAAAAAGGAGCAAAATGCTTGTTAGAAGCAATTGCCCCTTTTTCTCAGTTTTCATTGACATTCAAGACAGGCAACTTCCTCTCTTTCAGTTTTTCTTCCTTTCAATTTAATCCTACTGTTCAAATTTCATGTGGACCCATTGACAAAACAGTACAAAATTTACCCTGTACCAATAATCCCATGTTTTTAAACCCTGAAAAAGATCGACTGATTGATTTTTATGGTGCTTAATGCTGTTTTTAACATTGTTTCAGTTTTATCGCGGTGGCAAGTGCACCTATCCATGTTTTATTTTCTTTTACTAGTACTCGGCAATATATTTTTTCCAAGCCACTGGCTGCTATTTCACATAAAAACCATCATCGAAACAATGATCAGCCTTGACAGAGGAATGAATCCTGGCCCAATGACTATCATAAATCCTCCAAAAGAAATTGGCTAAGCCGAGGATCTAAGCAGAGACCCACTATTCTATGTCCTGTATGCTACTTACTGAACTACCAGGGCTTGACCCTGAAAAAGAAGGCTTTCGAAAACATTGTGAGAGAAGAAAATGCTGATAAGCTGCATTTTTCTCCTATATCCTCAATGTTTTATAACCTTTCAGAGAAAATAGCAGTGACAATCACATTAAATTGGTCAGCTACAAATGCCTTCACTGAAGACAACTCTGAATTTTGGGTGTCTGGTAGAGTTAAACAAACGTATCATACAAAGTGCCATAATACCCCAGTCAAGAACATAATGGAAGAGGTAGATAAAATGTCGCTTTAACTCTTTACCACACAATCCCAAGTTTGAACAACCCAGCTTTTGAAAACATTGTGGGATAAGGAGAAAATGCTGGTAACCAGCATTTTCTCCTTTTCCCACAGTGTTTTCTACCATATCAAAGACAAATATCATCAAGTTTTAATGACTCTGAGAAAGAGGCCGTCTGAAAACATTTTGGGAAAAGGAGAAAATGCTGGTTACCAGCATTTTCTCCTTTTCCCACAATGTTTTCTACCCCATAAATGAAAACTTTCATCATTTGAACTACATTTAATTTGTTGTTTGAAAAATGCTTTCAATTTGGACAAGCATACTTTTTTGTTGTGTGGTAATAGGTTAAACACTTGTTTTGCTGTGATATATCTGTAGGATTTCACTCTGTACCAAATAGTCGCAGTCCACTTTGTGATGACATTATTTTGGACCATCTTGCTCATCATCAGCGTCTTTCTGAAAATAAAGAGATAATAATTATGTCTATAATTATTTTTAGACTTTGGTATGGTCTTAAAGATAAATCTATACTTGATTTCAGTCAGTTTTCAGTCAGTTTTTGACCCATTTCGTCCTTACTTCATGAAACTATAATCAATCTTGTATCTTCAAGCCAAATGTTGCTCCCGATGGCTTCTAGATTTCATAGATTATGATGGATGGAAAATACATTTTCATGTATTTTGGAGACCTTCCAAGCCATTGCTGTTGTCATTTCCGGTTTTAAATGAGGACCAATCCCTCGTATTTTTCTATCCCTTACACCATATCTATTGAAAGTTTATCTATGTTTACAAGGCTGAGCCTTTCTACACACTTTCTTGTTTTAACAGGGCTTTTTCTCTATAGCTGTAAGGATGTATCTTTATAACTTTGTTTACAGTGAGTGCTATTTTCAATAAATTCATTTACTACTTCATCCATAGGCCTTGCAGAAAAAATGCCACTGACAGTTTTTGCCAGTGACAAAAACAGACCAGTGGCTGTATATACAAACCATTCTGTCATTAATTCTAGTTTTTAACTCTTTACCACACAATTCCCAGTTTTAAACAACATTGTGGGGAAAAGAAATGCCTTTAACCAACATTTTCTCTTTTTCCCAAAATGTTTTCTACCCTATCAAACACAAATTCCATCATCTAATACACATTTGAATTGTCCTCTACAGCAGCATTTAACTGGGCCAAGTCCACATTTTTGTAGTGTATTAACATGTTAATTTCAAAACTAGCCATCCAGTTGTCTTTACAAAACAACAAAATTTTATACTTGTACAGTCTGAAAGTCGTTGTACACAGCAAATAAATATTATACTGCAGTTTAATTTACCAAATTTTTAGTGTGTTATAAACATGTTAATTTCAAAACCAGCCATCTAGTTGTCTTTACAAAACAACAAAATTTTACTCTTGTCAATATTGATACACATTTGAATTGTCCTTTTAACTGGGCCAAGTCCACATTTTTGTAGTGTATTAACATGTTAATTTCAAAACTAGCCATCTAGTTGTCTTTACAAAAACAACAAAATTTTACACTTGTCCAGTTTGAAAGGAGTTGTACACAGCAAATAAATATTATACTGCAGTTTAATTTACCAAATGTTTGTTGTGTTATAAACGTGTTAATTTCAAAACCTGCCATCTAGTTGTCTTTACAAAACAACAAAATTTTACACTTGTCAATACTGAAAGCAGTTGTAGACAGCAAATAAATCACAGTTCAAATAACCAATTTTGGCTTCTTCAGGGTAGTACCCACTGTGAAAATAAGGGGAAAATGCCAATTTCTTGTCATTAAAAGTCAAGATTGTTTGGTAAAGTGTAAATTTATGACAGGAAAATACAATTTTAAAAATATATACATTACCTCTCTGAATTTATCGATCACTTTTCTCTTCCATTTGGTTCTGTCAACAAAGGTTTCAATTCTCACCACAAATGCTGCATTTACTGTGATCTGTAGGGACAAAATACAGGATAAAAGTAATGACAAGCTGTTGGTTTAAACTGAATGACTGAATGAATTTTGTTTTACGCCATTTTCAACATTATTTCATTCATATCATGGCGACAGCTCACACATTCGTGTATTTTTTAGGTTTCACTAGCACAAGACTAGGGCTCTGAAGTGTTTTGCCAAAGAACACTCCTGGGAAAAACCCAGTGGATCCAGTGAGGCTTTATTTCAGGCCCTCCAAGTCATGCAGGTCAATCGATTGAATGGCGTTTTACATTGCTTTCAACATTATTTCAAACATACCACAGCAAGAGCTCACATATTCATGTTTCCTGGGTTTTACCAATACTAGGTTAGGGCTCTGAAGTGTCCTGCCCGAGGACACTCCCACGAAAAACTCAGTGGATCCAGTGCGGCTTGAACCCAAGACCTCCAGGTTATGAGTCCCCCTACTTTACCACTGAGCCATGCAAGACCCCGAGCCACGCAGGACCCGTTGGTTTAAAACATGCTAGGCAAATTGACATGGGCCTATGACTGGCCCCTATCCATCAGTAACATTTTGTGTGGATGTTTATCAAAGAATGGGATATACTTAAATACACAATGGAGGATTATACGCCATGGAAATGCCATGGGAGTTTTTGCTCGCCATAGCTGTTCTATAGTAGTGGAATGATATGTTACCTAGTGAAATATATTAAGATTATGCATTTTACATCATATCTTCATGTTTCAGTTTGGGAAAAATCGTACTTTGCAAGATATTTGCATTTAAAAAATTATCAAATTACAAAGGAAGGCAACTCATGTGACATAAGTACGCCATACCAAAATATACTTGCCAAAGCAATAATAAGCCCATTAACATGGACAAAAACTTATTAATATTGTTTTAACATGTTTTAAAACCACTCTGTTTCAATTTCAATTCAACATATATCATATTTATGGAGAAATTTGTTCTTGTAAAAACACGAAGATTGAGAAGTTATTTATTTTCGATATGCCATGTGAGAATTTCCGAGCCACAGCATTTATACTGGAATACAGCGAGTAAGTATCCATAAATACATGTTTTATTGATATTAATTTATTACTACATAGAAGAACAAATTTCATAATAAATATATTGAAATTGAAACACAGTGGTAATAAAACATATTTAAACAATCTTACTAAATTTTTGTCCTTTTCAATGGGCTTATTATTGCTTGGTGAGCATATTTTGATCAAACATACTTACGTCACATGCGTTGCCTCCCTTTGTAATTTGATATTTTTTTTTAATGTAAATAACTTGCCAAGCATGATTTTTTCCCAACTGAAACATAAAGATATGATGTAAAATGGATATCTTAATATATTTCACTAGGTAATATATCATTCCACAACTATAAACAGCTGTGGTAAGCAAAAACTTCCATGGCGTATAAATCTTCCATGGCGTATTTTAGTATGACTGTCAAAGAATGGCTGTTACGGTCCCGATAAGAGACTTTCACCTGGGACTGATCTTGATCTACACTTTCTATACCAGCATGTGAAGTTTTCTTCTGATTTCTAGGGAATCACATTAACACTTCTCAGATATTTTTAAAACCATTGTGACACATGCAAATTGCTTATGACAAGAGTTTGTTGGCTGTTTTGATACATCTGAACCACAGGGACTCGATCCGGTAATTTATTTGGTATCTTGTAAGTAAATAAAGACAAGGGGTCGAACTTGGCCGAAGGGCAGATATTACCAGGTTCGAATTTAGGCCCAATTACAAAGTCAATTTTGATTCAATTTTGTCATGAAATGTACCAAATCACAGCTAAATGAGTACGTTCTTCAATGATGCTACAGATTATAACCATAATTGATCCGTTTACCGAACACAGATCGAGATATCGAGCAAATTAGGGTCAATTTCACAGGTCGGACACGACCGTGCAACTGGGACACCACTCTACTTTCAGGGCTAAATGCCACATCTCAGGCATTGACAATCAGTTTTCCTACCACGCATCGATTAAAAACATGTTAATAAGTAACTTACAGACGACTATTTCTTTCCACATTGATCAACCAGGAAAAAAACCCCATTATTCATTACCTTATCGCAACGAATTTCCAATTAACGCGATACTAGACCGAAACGACGCTTTTGTAAAACGAAATTTGATTGGTTGATACTGGACCCGGCTCAGTCTTACTATAGCTATGAAGCGGGGTTCATGTTATGATGTCATTTACCGCGAGTTTTAACTTTTAATCGTAGAAATCCGGAATGCTTGTTAACTGGCTCTTTAGATAATTTTCTTCAGTAACTAAAACTTTTACTCGAAATCTACCCTCAGTAAAGCAAAAGAAACCCAATTCCTACAGAGAAATCTACTTTCAGTTTCACTTTCAACCAGTTGCTCTACTGTAAGAGTACCGGCTTTGTAATTGATAATTAGTGGAGGGCAGAGAACCAGCAACTCTGACCAATGAAATCATCCCAAGCATACAGATGAGAGCTTGTCAAAATGGCATCGGTTACGATTTGAAAGATTATAAACCTGAAAACGCTGTTGACTTCGGAGGAAACAGAAATTTATTGCCTGTGAGTTATTCATTAACATGTTTTTAATCGATGCGTGGTAGGAAAACCCGCTGTCAATGGATGAGATGTGGCATTTAACCCTGAAAGTAGAGTGGTGTCCCACTTGCACGGTCGTGTCCGACCTGCGAAATTGACCCAAATTTGCTCGATATCTCAATCTGTGTTCGGTAAACGGATTGATTATGGTTATAATCTGTAGCATCATTGAAGAACGTATTCATTTAGCTGTGATTTGGTACATTTCATGACAAAATTGAATCAAAATTGACTTTGTAATTGGACCTCAATTCCAACCCAGTAATATCTGCCCTTCGATCAAGTTTGACCCCTTGTCTTTGTTTACTTACAAGATACCAAAAAAATTACTGGATCGAGTCCCTGTGATCTGAACCAGTCACAATAATGGTTTTCAATGGGACAAGTTCACATTTCAGGCCTACGCTTAATAGGCTTGCATTCATGAACTTAATGTTAGGGAGAAAAGAATAGAAACACGTGACATTTTCACAATTTTCTTGGCATTATACCGGGAACTCCCCACCAATATAGCGCGAAAACCCATGAAAATTGAAATTACCCAGTATGCATAAGAAAAATGCAAACTTTTACGTACACATTCTGTACACAATAAATACATGTACAATATTATACAATGCAATGAATCTGAAAATTTCATTATTTTCTAAAATTTCAGTCACAAAGCAATGCGACATAGATCTATATGCACTGAACTATATATAGGAGCGTAAGCGAATTTCGCCAGTAATCAAATTTCGCCAACTATGTTCTCGGGCAATATTTTTGTATCTGTGACATCATCCATTCACGGAAATGATTGATATCTTAGCAGCAAAGGTGTTTTGAACTGTCATTTGAATCTAATGACAGAAAAATACCTATCAATAGGAAAAAAGTTCACAAGCGACCTCTCACATGCTTTTTCCCGCCATTTTATTATCACTTTTCAGGTGTCTCCTTTATATGCAGATTTTAAAAGATTCTTTTAGCTTAAAACTTTTTTTGTGTCGTCTATTTTCGGTTTGACTGGTTATCTTTTGAACTTTAATAGCCGAAGTTTCATATGGGGCACCTAAAGGGAAATATATCCATATGAATGAAAGAGGGGTCCTTATTCATCTTTTCCTAAGAAAGTAGATTGAATCAGGTACAAAAATTACTACAAAGACAAGAAAATACCTTTGTTCTGTGAGCTACAAAAGGTTATCTTTTTTTTAATTTACAGCCTGTTTATCCCCAACACTGTCATTCTGATTTAGATTGTAATATTTCAGTGCCACAGCAGAAATAATTACACGAAAAATCACATAAACGCTGATTTTGTTTTCTGAGAGCTGCGTTTCGTTTTATGTTCTTCAGGTTTTCTCATAGGAAGTAAATGTAGAGTTAATATCCAAGGGAGGCAATGAATATTGATGAAATGATGCTGTGAATTTTTCGTTTCATTTTACCCTTTCTGGGGCCTCTAATTCTTGGAAAACCAGAGTTGTCGAAATTGGCTTACTCTTTTTATAGATGGCGACTTTGTACTGTCTCACTTCTAGCGATGTTTTAAAAGATAAATTTAGAATTTTTAAGTGGTAAAAATTATTTTCACAAAAGTATTTGAATACAAGTGCATAGATATTTACCCAGAAAGAAAATTACCATTGTTTTGTGCAATCCGCAAGAGCAGTTTCCCTTGCGTTTGCGAAATTCGATTAGAGCGAGTGCACCCATTACCGAACACCTAAGCGTGATAATTTGCCGTTCGTAAATAAAACCACCTACTGAACTGGTGACGTCATTTGTATCATCTTTTGTGTATTCCTTACAATTGTGACTGATAGCTAACGCAGTATAGTGCACCAAAATCGAGTTATGGGCATTTCTACAGTGTAACCGAAGGGTTGAAATTACGAACGCTGGTTATGAATCCGAACACATATGGTTGTAAATCCGAACACCTCGGCGATTTTTGAAAAATACCACATCAAACATGTAGCAGTCTATACCAAAATTTGCGGTTATTTGCGTACACATTTGTGTATGCAAATAACGACAACTCTGGACAGATATCTATGTTGATTTGGGTCCTGTCAGATATCGAGGTATCGATAATCGCATTATATGCTGACGGGATCCCAGTGTAATATCTATGGCTCACTAGTAAATCACCTGGGCTATTTGTTAACCTCTTGAGTGCCGAATTTTAAGAATATAAGGGATTCTTTCATCAATGTTTTTGATGCGTTTACTTGCAATTGATATATCGGTTGTCCAAATATGAAAAAAGTGGACAATGTGTACCAAATATCAGACTGCGCTTATGTACAAGCTTATATTGGCACACATTGTCTGCAAAAAAAAACATAGTTTAGTTCCAAGCCTTTGAAAGTTTAATGGAAATTATGTATCAAATCATATTTAATCAGACCATAGAAATAAAGGGTTCTTGAAAACTATATTGCCAAATGTGTTCGTAATTAAAACCAGTGTGAGAAAATAAGGTTTGAAATCCGAACAGTCAAATATCTTTATCAACCACATGTAATGATTAAAAATGCCTTTTGATGCTGGTAAATAATAGTTTCACCGTTAATAAAACAATACAAGAACAGATTTCTAGCGCTTTTGTGGCGCAAGGTAACCTTACGTAACAATGTCGTTGGATTAGCGAATGTCACAATTTTACTCGCCTGATTGTGGGTAACAAAACAAACTTGGTGTTGTGGGAGATATAATCACGGTATCGGCTCCAAAATGGAAAAATGAGAAAGAGTAGATTCAATATAGTGACGCTATATATGTGATGCCATATCTGTACATAGTGCAAAAGAACTAAGGTCAAAAATAGGAACTTGTTCGGAATAAGATGTCGTTCGGAATCACGTGCACCCGCTCTACACCTGTATAGTGGTGGTATTATGCCATTTTCTTTTTCTAAAAAAATCTCTCTGTATTTAACTTCGCACAAGGAAAACAAACCCACCCATGCCTGAAGAATAATCCACAGCCAGTGTCTATGCAGTTGGTGGAGAATTTATTACATGAACATCTAGCAATCATTCGTTAACTGTAAGAAGATCCAAGGGCATGATACCGGGAACTCCCCACCACGATACAGTTCTATGGATGTAGATCTATGTGGCATTGTTTTACAAGTGAAAAGATCAGAACTAAACAAAATTTCAGCTTCATTCCGTTACACAATATTGTGCTTGTTACTGTACGGAATGAATCCAAAATAAAATTGCAATCTATTTGACGTGTAATTGTGATTTTCATGGGTTTTCGCGATATAGCGGTTGGGAGTTGGTATTATGCCGATCCAAGTGTGTCAGTGCCATTCAACACAAGTTCTAGTCAAAGCAGTTACAAACTTACAGGTTTGCTGATGTTCTTTCGCTAATTTTCGTGTAAATAAAGGGTGTAAAATCAACATTGTCATTTCCATGGTAATTTCATAGTAAATGGCGGCCATTGACGTGCACGTGCAGGTTACACGCCACTAAATTTTCTGCTTGATTGCGATTGGAGTGAAATTCCCGATTCCCGATCTGACCTTAAGCTGCTCTTTCCTTACTAATGCTAGAGCTTTGCCGTTTGTTTCCATAAACTCCAATTGCCTATCCAAAACAATAGACGGAAAGAAAGACACTTGGTTGCGTATTTTAATTTTTCTACCAGAAAAACGAAGTTAGTTCTAGGTACAGACAAGGGATCGTTTATAACATGTTATATACTATCCCATAGGGGTCCGTAGTTTGACTCCTGTCACCCATAGACTAAAACAAGGGATTTAACTGTATGCAGCCCGTTACTCGCCCCCGGTTACAAGAAAACAACGTATCTTTTCTACCCCATCAGTTATTCTCCTAATTTTTTCTACAGCTGACAGCTAAAACATTTTTCTACCAGAAAAACATAACTGTTTGTCAGTGGCTAATGCATTCTGGCTGATACATTCGCTCGAACTTGTAAACTCGCTCAAAAATCTTCGCCATTGACACGGGTTCGTACATTTGATACTGACGTTCGCTCATATAAACCAATGAAATTTCTCGTTCCAAACAGTGTCACCGTACTGTCACATGACAAAAAGGTGTGAGCAGCTGTACGAAATTTCATTGGTTGAATTCACGACTGTTAGTACATATCAACCGATGAAATTTCTCGTTCCAAACAATGTCACATGACAGAAGATGGCTGCAGCTGTTCGAAATAAGAACGTGAATCACAAATTCAACGAATTCTGAGGCGTTTCGTCGTTATTGAAGATAAAGACTATAGGTCAGTAGTATTTTTAAACATGCTTAAAGGGTGGGTGCCGCTAATGCTGCGTTTCGTTGGATCTGAAGTGCATTTTATATCTTGAAAACGGATGTACGAACCCGTGTCAGTGGCGCTGATTTTTGAGCGAGTTTACAAGTTCGAGCGAATCAGGGATCGTATATACACAGGGATAGGCAACGCAGCTGGAGTTAAGACCAATTATCGATTTTTCAATGACTTACCTGTACGGCGTCCAATAATCCGTTGTCGTTCCTTGCGAGTTATTATCTTCCTTTCAGATAATATAATTCCTTGCCAATTCCGACAATTTTTATATCCGCCAAAGAAGCATTTAGTATGAAATGCGTTTCAGTGTTTATGTCAATGTTTTTCTATTATTGTTTTTTTCAGTTAAAGTGTTATTTTTTTTATCTGGAAAATTTAAAGTGTCGATTAATTGGGCGTTAAAGATACACAGGTCATGTTGTCAGTCTTGATTTCACACAAAGTGTAAATTGTGAATGGAGATCAAAACGGCCCGGTGCCAAAACGACCCATTACCGAAATAACCCTCTTTTTCGCAGTAACTTAAAATATTTTGATATTTCTGCAGTGGATATCTATTGCAAACAATTCGGGAAAAGCACACATCGCCTGTTGAAGGATTAAGTCCGTCTAACGTTTCGGAAGTGGGCTGCTTTTGTCCACTCCCTGTATTTGACATGATCACAAGTGGGATATATCAAGTTGTGTATCTGTCATGACACATCTACTGTTAGTAGTGTCCTCTTCTGTTTAAAGACAATACACATCATTGAAATTAAATATTTATTTTCTGATTTTCTTCTCCAAATGTTTCAATTTGGTCAGGTCAAAAGCTTCTCATGTTATCAGGAGTGACAAACATTTCACTTGTATGTAGTACAATGTATTAGGCCGGTAAACACAGAGATCTGTCAATAGTTATATACCCATTTTTCAATAGCAAACTACACAAAGTGCATATAGAACCAGAAAATTGCCTTCACTGCCCATTAAATGGACCTTCCAGTACATTTTCAGTTCAGCTTGCAGCTACTCTTAAATCACTGTCTTTGACAGAAAAAAAGGAGAATTTCCTGCAAAATGGAAAGAATTAGTGAACTTTCTGAAAAAGTAGGCTGGTGAAGTGTGAGGACCTGTCTGCAACTCTGTTCCTTTGCGGACAATTCGAAAGAAGACAGTGAATAACCGGAAGTTATACCGCGTTTCCTATCCCTGTATATACGATCCCTGAGCGAATGTATCAGCCAGACTGCATTAGCCACTGACAAACAGTTGTGTTTTTCTGGTAGAAAAATGTTTTAGCTCTCAGCTGTAGAAAAAAATAGGAGAATAACTGATGGGGTAGAAAAGATACGTTGTTTTTTGTAACCGGGGGTGAGTAACGGACTGAATACAGTTAAATCCTTTGTTTATAATATATAGTCTATGGGTGCCAGGAATTAAACTACGGACCCCTATGTACTATCCCAGGTCTAGATATAACATGTCATATCCGACCCCTGGTCTAGATCTAAAACCATTGCAAATCGAGCCTTAGAAAACCAGTGAAAGAAGACCTATAGATAAACTGGTAAAATGAAATAGGTCACTAGGTATAAGTTTGGGGGTTGCAAATCCTGTAGATTAAATTGTAACATTTTAATTTTTGTCATTTGTAAAACTTTTTAAAACATGTCAAGTGCCGGTTTGGTATCAGTCCGTAGGCTTATGAGATTTAGGGTATCACTGAAATAAGAATGTCTTAATTATCTAAATTTTTCAAATATATTTTCAAAATCATAAAGGGAAGGATTTATTTTCTTACCTTATAGCCCGGCCAGGTAGCTCAATGGGCAGTGTATCTGACTCACGACCAGGTGATAGCGAGTTCGATACCCGGTCGAGGCAATTTCTTTACCGCAATTTTTCGCCTCTCAACTCTGATGGATGTGAGAAAAGTAGTCAGTGACCTGGAGAGAAAGTTGTGTCAGTACTGGTGTGAGAAAGCCAGGAAACACATGCCTAGGTGCACTGACCGCGTGATAAGACATATGTAAGGGTTTGACTTTTAGCGATATGTTGCATTATTTTTCAACGTATTCCCCTTCAGTTTCTATATACTTTTCCCACAATGTTTTCAAAAGGCCTTTTTCCACAGGGTCGTTAAAAGTCGGGATTGTAGGGAAAGGGGTTAATTAACTGCCTAGTCCATTTTTTTTCCCATGGGAACGAAATTAAAGTCGGAAAAAGTATCAACCATTGTAAATTGCAACCTTTACTATATTCTTATCCTCAAGAAATTTGTAAATTTCAAAGAAACGCAGTTTCTGAATGGCTAAACCAGTCGGTTTAGCCATTCAGAAACTGCGTTACTTTCTATATACTGATTGGAACTGAACTAAGTTTGTTGTTCAGAATACCCTGATTAGTAGCAGCCAAAACTCAAGATTCGTAGCGGCAAACATGGACGAATTTAAAAAGAAAGTAACTTTATTTTTTTTAAGAAAGTCAAAAACATTATAGCGGATAACTTGATTGCAAAAACAGAACGATAAAAAAGTCTACTACAATCCTAACCGTGCTAATTTATTTACACTAAACATACAGATACGTTTTTTTCCTATATGTGGACTTCGTAGACACAGTTTTAAAATAGGGAAGATTTGGAAGTTTGACTTCCATTAGGAGGACTGCATTTTAAAGATACAACCTTACAGCTAGAGGGGAAAAAAAACGTTGTTAGAACTTGAAAGTGTGCAGAATGGCTCAGCTGTATAAGCATATATAACTAATATATATATTATGTGAGGGATAGAAAAAAAACAAGGGATTTATTCCTATTAAAAACTGGAAACAACAATAACGATCGCTTTGGAGGCCTCCAAAACATAAAATGCATTTTCTATTCGTCGTAATCTGTGCAATCTTGCAGCCGTCATGGGCAACATTTGGCATGAGGATACAAGAATTATTATAGTGTCAAACAATAAAGATGAAATGGGTAATAAACTAGCTGAAAAACTGGCTGAAAACAAGTAGAGATATATCTTTAAAACGTTGCTAAATTGGTCACTGACTGTAATGGACTCTGTCAGCTCCAACAGGTTATACGAGTAAACTCCAACTCTTTCGACGGCTGAAGAAACACAACCCAATTAGTCTAAAACAGTTCTTATGGGCTTAACGGAACAAGCTGACGGTATAGGTCCGAGGTCAGACACACTCTGCACGCTATGTGCAGTCTGATCTGAGCTTATGGCGTTTGCAAAAGCCCGTGTTTTTGTCCATGGCGCTGGCAGGTTAAGCTTTTTACCAAACGACAAATTTTAAGACTAGTCCCGAATCAAAGCATTTGCAGACGAAAAATTCAAAGTGGCTCAAACGCTGAAATTTGTCTTTGATATGATAAGAAAAAATTGCGGGAAAAGAAGAAAAAAAAATGATACTGGTAACAAGGTAGAAAACATTGTGTGAAAAGGAGAAAATGCTGGTAACCAGATATAAAACATTGTGAGAAAAGGAAAAATGCTGGTAATCAAATAGAAAATATTGTGGGAAAAGGAAAATTGATGTTAACTTGATAGGAAATATTGTTGGAAAAGGAGAAAATGCTGGTAAGGTAGAAAACATTGTGGGGAAAGGAGAAAATGCTGGTTACCAGCATTTTCTCCTTTTCCCGCAATGTTTTCAAAACTACTCTCCATCAGGGTCGTTAAAACTCGGGATTGAGTAGTAAAGGATAAAATTACATCTCTTCTCCCCCCCCCCCCCCACTATGTTCTCCATACAGTTCAAGACATTTTATGGCGAACATGTTATTACTATTTTTGACATGACTTATACAAGAGTTTGATTGCTCTAATAGTATACTCTAAGAGTATTCAGTTGAAAGAAAAAATAATTCTCATATTTTCATTTTGCATGGCAAGATTGGGTTGCAATATTAAGGAAAAAAAAAAGAGAAAAAATTTAGAGAGTAACATAGAAGGAAAGAAAAAGGGTTTAAAAAAATCGAACATATTTGTTATATATAATTATGAAACTAGAATTGTCACAGGTCGATGAATTTACACCACCCACACTGTTTTCCTTGTCACCGGATCAGTAAAATAATTCAAAGGGCCATAACTCGGGTAATAGTTGACCATAATCCAAAGGGCCATAACTCCGGTAAGAGTTGACCAATTATAATCAAAATTTCTGGAGTAGAAATTCCCATTACCATGGTTTCCATTACAATATTGACCAAATTGATAGTAAACGACGAGGGCCATTTTTGGAAGTTCTGATAAAGGGGGGGGGGGGGGCGTGTTATGACTCTGCATATACTTTATCGATATTTATAAGTTCTGGAGTAGTTTTCACTATTTTGAAAGAAAAACTTTAACTCAGAAAGATCTGCGCACGTTGGATCACCCATTTGTTGACCGTCACCAAAAACGGGAGCGCGTCAGTATTGCGACGGAATAATTAGCCATTTATTAGGCCAGTGATGTAAGACGGTTATTAGACAATGTTACGGGTAATGATACATGAGTATCGCTTTTCGAGGCAGACAGAAAGGAAAATGACAAAGTTTGGGTCGGACAAAATGGAGAACGGCCCCAAATTGCACGGCATTCTAGGAGTGGCAAGCGGGTTTTGTACGCATTATTTTTTTATGCTTGTGGTATAGCTGTCCAGTTTCCAGTCCCAGAACACACCACTGTTACCGGAAAGGCTTACGCTGAAAAATCTAACCTGCAGTTGTTAACCCTTACACAGCGGCCAGCCCACGAACCGGAGTGCAAGGACTTTAACTGTTCCATGATAACGTCCCTGCAAACAAGTCGGTCCTCGTTATTGGAAGCCGCTCGAAAGCGGCTTCCAATAGGAATGTACCTAAACTATTTACCATGTAGATGATCAGTTATTATTCGATCGGTCATTATTTTTGGAAAATTTCTAATAATGTCGTGTTGTTGTGACAGAATTACTCCACATGACTCTTTCTTAAATATTCCAACAGACCTACATGAAAATCAAGCCTGGTTTTCTTGCAATATATAGTTCATTCCCAAATAATAATAAAGAATACAGAAAAATAAACCTCCTTTAATTGGCTAGTCCCCCGAAGTTTTCAAACATATAGGATTCCTTCTACTTTCCCAAACGAAGTTGTTATGCTTCCCGTTTATCACAAGCCTTCCCACCTCTCAATGGTTTTCGCATTTGTGTACTTTTTTACAAAACGAAATGATGATAATTATGTAATAGAGAGCATCTTAGAATATGATAATCAGAAGCAATTTTATGTTCAAGTTTTTCGTCCAATCTCAATCCGTGTAGATAATAGGGCGGTAAACCTTTGATCAAAGTATAGACTGGTTACCTCGCTACACAGTTAATCGAAGAACAAAGAGGAGTCTACGACAGCTATTTATAGAATACTTGCGAAAAGATAACCCTTTTTTCTTCCGTTTGTCGACACTTTAGCCGAATGGATTTTTGTTACACGGAACATCTACCTTATGATACCTGTAAAATTTAGCATTCACTGTGTTGTGTGTGGAAGCTGTTATGATCAGATTGTACGTGCTGTACACTATGGTCCCGATCTACAAAACCCGTGAAAAATGTATCCATCGTGATGTACATTAACTACAGAAATTATCACGGTAGTGCCTGGTGCTCTAAGGGTTAAAGCTGGTCGAAAATGACAGAAATAGATGAAGATGAGACAGCACATAGCCCGTGTAATATTTTTTTAAAATTCTATAAGATATTGTAAACATAAAAAAATCGTGTTTGTTTTCCTTAATCAGTGTATTAATTTCGTTGTGCAGTCGAAGGGTGAGAGTTATTACAGAACCTATTACTGTGCTAACACAACTTTTTACGTCGCCGCTGGTCAAAGGTTTAGAATAGCTCTTGAAATTTACATTAGACGTTTTACACTAGGTTTGTAAAAGGCCTATGCAGAAAATGGTTCAAACTACTGATTATTAAACGAAATATGTATAGTAATAGTTATTATGTTGTGGTTGAATATACCATAAGAACATAATAAGAACAATTTCACAAGAGAAATAGATTTAGACAGCAAATTCTGTGGCAGTCTGCCTTTTAAACTCACCACTGTTGGAGAGGTCTGATAACCTCTCCTACTACAATGCGTTGCTATGCGGAAGGGGTACGCCACGGGGAATAACCGAATAGAACTGTACTGGATTTTGATGCAAGTCACCCCCAAAAAAAGGTTAGAAGCATGAAATAAATAGAATATTTGTTCTTCTCGGTGAAAGATAGAAATTTATTTTATCTCGTATACATAATCGGTAGTATTTTCACGAGTGGCGCAGCCACTCGTGAAAATATTACCGATGATGTTCACTCGATGTATTTTTATGCGGCACCTTACTCCGACTTTGATTGATTGATTGATTGGTGTTTAACGCCGTTTTCAACATTATTTCAGTTATATCGCGGCGGCCAGTGCACCTATCCATGCTTTCCTGGAGTCTCTTTTACCAGTACTCCGCACAATTTTCTTTCCAAGCCACTGGCTGCTTTCCCACATAACCATCGTCGAAACAATGGTCAGCGATGGGAGAGGAATGAATCCTGTCGCAGTGACTATCATCAGTCCTCGGAAAGAAATTGGCCGAGACAGGGATCGAACCCACGACCCCCTCTTTTTAAATCCTGCACGCTACCGACTGAGCTACCGGGGCTCGGCTGCTACTTGGACTTTGAGGTATCATCGCACTTTAAGCAATGACCATCTTGTTGATGCCGGCAAAGTATCGTGCAGTTTGGGCTACAAAATATGTCAGTCTTTACGCAGAGTCTTACCTGAAGTTTGGGACATCGTCGCTCTTTGAGCCATCTCTCGACGCCGGCGAATTCCCATGTAGCACGCTACCCACACCGTGAGTACCGCAATAACGCCTAACACTATAATGCCAGCATAAGCACCAATTGATCTATTTATGGATAACATGTAATAGTTGTTTGATTGATTGATTGTACGGTGTTTACGCCGTTTTTAATATTTTATCAATTATATCGCGGCGGCCAGTGAACCGATCCATGCTTTCCTGGAGTTTTTTTTTTTTTTTTTTTCCAGTACTCCGCACAATATTCTTTCCGAGCCACTGGCTACTATCCCACACAACCGTCGTCGAAACAAAGATCAACGGTGAGAAAGGAATGAAACTTGTCGCAAGTGACTATCATCAATCCTCTGAAGGAAATTGACCGAGCCGGGGATCGATCCAGCGACCCCCTGTTCTTGAGTTCTGTACGCTACTGACTGCGCTACTAGGGCTCGGCGGATAACAGGCAGTAATCAGAGACTTAAGCACTGTTGCTTTACACTTAAAGCACCGGTTAGACCTCAAAAGACAATTAAGGATAGGGCACCATAATGCGGATTCCTGTAACATCGCCTTAGGCTGCTAAGCGACACTTGTGGGCTTTTGCGGACAGTGTAGATAAAGATCAGACTGCACAAAACGTGCAGCCTGATCTTGGATCTACACTGTCCGATACGGTGTGATTGCTTCGACGAGGGAATTCTTGTTATTGTAAACTATGTTTTTCACTATTGGGTGGAAATCTTTGATTTATTCATAAGCTTCAAGATACATCTTTACAGCTACAGAGAAAATAAACGCTGTTAAAGTTTGAAAGTATGTTAAATGGCTCAATGGCTCAGCTGTGTAAACACAGATAAATTACCAATATTTATTTCATGCTTTCCGGTAGGTTATCGAGAAACATCGGTGAAATATTTTTCGATATCTCATGGTTACGACCAGTGAAAATACCGATTTTTATATTCTTACTCTTCAGTTGAAGGCTGAAACAGTTGTTCCCGCGCACTAATTACCTAGGTAAAATGCGTGTGCCTCGTAACCAGATGGAAATTTGACGTAATTTACCTTACAATCCTCGCGCTTGACGACCACATTATAATGCGTTGCTATGTGGAGGGGGTGCGCCACGGGGAATAACCGAAAAGAACTGTACTGGATTTTGATTATGTTCCCCCCAAAGGTTTAAAAGTATGAAATAAATAGAATATTTGTTTTTTTTTTCGGGGAAAGATCGGAATTTATTTCATCTCGTGAACACCATCGGTAATATTTTCACAAGTTAAAGTCATATTAAGGCTGCGCCACTCGTGAAAATATTACCGATGATGTTCACTCGGTGAAATAAATTTCTATCTTTCCCCGCAAAAAAACAAACATCCTCCATATATTGTGTAAGGGATGGAAAAACACAAGGGGATTGTCCTCATTTAAAACCGGAAACGACAACAGCCATTGCTTTGAAGGCCTGCAAAACATGAAATGCATTTTCTATCCGTCATAATCTGCTCAGTCTTGCAGCCATCAGGGGCAACATTTGGCATGAAGATACAAGAATGATTTTAGTTTCATAAAATCAGGTTAAAACGGGTGAACAACTGCCTGAAAACGAGTGTTGATGTATCTTTAATTACTTACAATCCGCGGTGGCAACACCCGCCAAAACAGCATCCCTGTACACAGTAATAGTGCCCGCAGTTGTGCCTTGTGAAAAGATAAAGGAAAACTATTGAATGAAAAGATTAAGGATCGGGCCCCTTATGGGATTCGTGTAACACCGCCTTTTATCGCCTAAAAAACGTATGGAATCGGCTAAGACTCGGGTAATCCGTAATCGATCGGCCGATAGACGCTGCTTCCCCGCTACGATTACGGATTACCTGAGTCTTAGCCGAATCCGTACGATTTTGGCGATGAAAGGCGATGTTACACGAATCCCATTAGGGTGCCTTATCCTTAAAATACCTGACAGTTTGTTTGTTTATACATGTATATTTGAGCTATGCTCTGAGAAAACGGGGCTTAATGCATCTGCTAAAAATATCGACTCAGGTCAGCCTGCGCGGTCCGCGCAGGCTAACCTGGGCCGAAACTTTTAGCTTTTGGTCATTTGTCTGTAAATCCAAGGACAAGACTACCTTAGGATTCAGTTGGTAGTTAGACAAAATGGGCTTTCTGGATCCATTAATCATGTGATGACTTGCTTCGTATCATGGATCACAGAGATGCATTAAGCCCCTTTTTGTCAGATCATGGCTCACTTTTTTGTTTGTATTGGAGTTTAAAGCCGTTTTAATAGCTTAGGTCATATCACGGCTGTCGGTGCTTCTACACATGTGTTTTCTGGCTTTCTTGTGAGAGTCCTTAACTTTCTTAGGGCAATAGGTGAAAAATGTTTCTGTTGCGAACAGCATAGATCAAGACCAGACTGCACGGAACCTGTAGTCTGATCTTAGATCTATGCCGTCCGCTTGTCAGGTTTAAATCAAGCCTAGTTTCAGAAGATTATATATTTTCGGCCATTGGAAGACGTCGAGTCTGTATACATGACGAGCCATGCTCTGGCAAAAGGGGGCTTAATGTATCTCCGTGATACATTATACGAAGCTCTGTGAAAAAAGGGGTTTGCTTTATTTGCAAAAAGTATCAACCCATGTCAGCCTGCGCAGTCCGCGCAGGCTGACATGGGTCGAAACTTTTTGCTACTGGTCAAATTTCCTTTATGTCCGAGGCCCATGACAGTCTATACCTTTTGATTAATTAGCAATTATGGATCCATAATTATCTGTTAAGTCCCCTTTTGCCAAAGCATAGCACATATCTTTAAGATCTATAGCTTTAAGTGGGTCATAAGTTTTCATTCAGAAGGACTAAAGTTTAATCTAATCTCTTGTTGCCTTTACAATGGCTTCTACAGCATAAATCTTTACCCAAAGAAAAAATTTGATTGATTGTTTGCTGTTTAACACCATTTTCAACATTATTTCAGTTATATCGAGGCCGCCAGTGCACCTATCCATGCTTTCCTGGCATCTCTTTTAGCAGTACTTTACACAATTTTCTTTCCAAGCCACTGGCTGTTTTCCCACATAACCATCGTCGAGACAATAGTCAGCGGTGGGAGAGGAATGAATCATGTCGACCATGATCACACTGCACTGAATCCAATGCTCCGGTCTTGCGGTTTAGGACGACATCGTCCAAAAAATTGCACCATCTCTGTATGCACTGGGGTTTTCTCGGGAGCACCCTTTGGCAAGACTCAGACCCCCTAGCCTGTTACTAAGGGAAACCCAGGACATAAATGAATAAGCGACCTGTCACAGTGGTATGACTAAAATTATATGGAAAGCGGGGTAAAACACTATTCAATCAATCTATCAATCAATCTATCAATCAATCAATCAGTCAACCACAGGAATCGGACGTTTAGTTGGTTAAAATAGCTTGTTGTCAGCCAAAATGGTCACTATTTTTATGAACATTATTTTTAATAGAGAGTGTCCATTTCGGCCGACAACACGCTATTTTCACCAACTAAACGTCCGACTCCTGTGAATCAACTTAGACTAGGAGGATTGATTTGCAAATAGTTAAAATAAGGATAGGGCACCCTAATGCGGATTCCTGTAACATCGCCTTTCATCGCCGAAAAACGTACATATTCGGCTAAGACTCGGGTAATCCGTAATCGATCGGCCGATAGATGCTGGTTCCTCGCATCGATTATGGTGTACCCGAGTCTTAGCCGAATCTGTACGATGAAAGGCGATGTTACACGAATCCCATTAGGGTACCCTATCCTTAAAACATTATTTCGGAATTAGGCAAATAGTTGCTGCAGAAGTTTAGAGAGGGAAAGAGTGGTTTTTAGACGATGAAAGAGAGGTGAGGTGTAAAGGGGGCAATAAACTGTAGAGAAGGAAGATAAATGTGAGAGTTTTATGTATATGTACAATACCCGTTCCTCTGACACTCACCCCTGCTCCTGAAAGAACAAACATCATTTTTCTGTAAAACTCAACCAATCAAACAATATCGTTGTTGTAAATTTTAACCCGAGCCCCGGTAGCTCTGTTGGTAGCGTACAGGACTTGAGAACAGGGGGTCGCTGGTTCCATCTCTGACTCGGCCAATTTCTTTCCGAGGATTGATGATAGTCATTGCGACAGGATTCATTCCTCTCTCACCTCTGACCATTGTTTCGACGATGGTTATTCGAAAAAGCAGCTAGTGGGTTGAAAAGAATATTATGCGGAATACTGGTAAAAGAAACTCCAGGAAAGCATGAATAGGTGCACTGGCCGCCGCGATATAACTGAAATAATGTTGAAAAGGGCGTTAAACACCATACAATCAATAAATCATGTAAATTTCAACTCTTAGGCTACTGAGAGCGACTCACTGACCTTTTGCGGGCAGTGTAGATCAAGATCAGACGAGCAGTCTGGTCTTGGTTCTACACTGTCCGATAAGGATATATTTTTTTCAGTCCAAGATTACTTTGACATAGCAACATTTAGGTTTTTACTATTGGCCTGAAAGTTTCCTTTAACCATCAGGCTGCTGAGCGTGATTCACTGACCTTTTGCGGGCAGTGTTGATCAAGATCAGACTGCACAGAACGTGCAGTCTGATCTTTGATCTACACTGTCCGATAAGGAAATGTGTTCCCCCCCCCCCCCCAAAAAAAAATCACCTTTGAAATAGCAAAATTTCGGATTTTACTGTCGGCTTGAAAGTTTCATTGAATTTATTTAACAGGTTAAGGGTTGAGTAATCACAACACGAAAATTCTGTTTCTTAAATCTATACTGTGTACACTCATAAAAATACTATGTTGAGATTATTCTAAAGAGTACCCACAATGTAGGTTTATGTCAGGGATCTATATGTGATTTTGGACCGAGAACGTGCAGTCTGATCTTTGATATACACTGTCCGACACGGACATGTTTCACCCCACGCTAATACCTTTGAAAAAGTTTCAATTCACTTATTTAGCAGCGATAGGTTTAAGAAGCATTTATTTGTATCGGCCAGCTTATTTCAATCTTGAAAAATGAAGCAAACGACTTCTAGCTATTATGTGTGTGTGATTTACGTCGTTTTCAATATAAAACATTGTAGGATAAGGAGAAAATGCTGGATACCAGCATTTTCTCCTTTTCCCACAATGTTTTCTACCCTCTGAAAGATTAACCTCATCATTTGAAACATATCTAATCTATGGTCTGCGAGCGCTTTCACTTTGGACAAGTCTTGAATAGTTATCGTTTGATATAGAATTAAAGCTGTTACGTGTGAAAATTGCGGAAATATAACTTTATATGTTTTGCCTATGACACATAAAAAAACCAAGTTTATAAATGCCTGAAAGAAAGTTGGCAAGAAAATTAATACTTACTTGTTCCAACGGCCAGGAAGCACACGAGAAGAAGAATGTTTACAGCCATTTTAACCGCCATTTTTGTTCCCAGTTATTGTGATATCTTGACAAATACACAGAATTTCGAGCTTGTAATATTATTTCAACTTATCCCACCTGAGCTTTTGTTGTTTATTTTTGTAACAATAACTGAAATATACCTTACACACACGGGCATGGCGTATATAACCGAATATAATGCACCAAAGCCCTTACTTTACAGGTTACCATATCTTGTCAGTAGTAAAGGAAGAGAGACCGCGGACACACCCAAGCCCTGGGTGTGTCCGCGGTCTCTCTTCCCTGAGTGCCCTACATCACCGTCCCTGACAAAAATGTGTCCCTAGTTGCTGTCCCCGAAAGATTTTTTTTTTATTTTGTCCCTAGGCTCTCGTCCCTGAGTGGAATTTTTCTGCAGTTAAAGCAGCAGATGTCGGCCAAAAATGATACATCTTCGAGTGCTCTATAGTGATCTGCCAGGTCTGGTCATTGAGTTGGACTTAGTTTTTTCTACTCATATGCTATTAGGATTGCTTTATTGTTTTACTTCTATCCATTACTTGGGCTTTAAGTGGTTTCTCTTTCTAAATGTCTGAACATTGAGTTGAACTTAGACTTTTTTTACCCTACGAATGATTTTCTTTTCTAAAAGCCTGATCACTGAGTTGGACTTAGTTTTTTTTACCCTATGAATGATTTTTTTCTCTTTCTAAAAGCCTGATCATTGAGTTGGACTTAGTTTTTTCTTCACCTATGTATGATTTTTCTTTCTAAATGTTTGATCACTGAGTTGAACTTAGTTTTTTTCACCCTATGGATGATTTTTTTCTCTTTCTAAATGTCTGGACATTGAGTTTGACTTAGTTTTTTTCACCCTATGAATGATTTTCTCTCTTTCTAAATGCCTGGACATTGAGTTGGACTTAGTTTTTACCCTATGAATGATTTTCTCTCTTTCTAAAAGCCTGACCATTGAGTTGGACTTAGTTTTTCTTCACCTATGTATGATTTTTTCTTTCTAAATGCTTGATCACTGAGTTGGACTTAGACTTTTTTCTTCACCTATGAATGAATTTTCTTTTCTAAATGTCAGAACATTGAGTTGAACTTAGTCTTTTTTCTGCATCTATGAATGATTCTTACTCTTTGGAGTGTAACTCTTCTAAAAGAAAGAAGTTTGACAATTTGAAGAAAGATAGAACTTTTGTGGTAGATGGTTAGTCCTGAAAAGGACTGTTGGGTTAGCTCTGAAAAGAGCTGTGACAATTTGAAGAAATGACAACTTGAAGATAGAACTTTCGTCTGACATCTTGAAGATAGATCTTTCGTCTGACATCTTGAAGATAGATCTTTCGTGGTAGATGGTTAGTCCTGAAAAGGACTGTTGGGTTAGCTCTGAAAAGAGCTGTGACAATTTGAAGAAATGACAACTTGAAGATAGAACTTTCGTCTAACAGCTTGAAGGTAGAACTTTCGTCTGACATCTTGAAGATAGATCTTTCGTGGTAGATGGCTAGTCCTGAAAAGGACTGTTGGATTAGCTCTGAAAAGAGCTGTGACAATTTGAAGAAATGACAACTTGAAGATAGAACTTTCGTCTAACAGCTTGAAGGTAGAACTTTCGTCTGACAATTTGAAGAAATGACAATTTGAAGAAAAGATAGAACTTACGTCTGACAATTTGAAGAAAGGTAGAACTTTCGTGGTAGATGGTTAGCCCTGAAAAGGGCTGTTGGGGTGTCCCTAAAAGGACCTGGTTTTGGAGGTTGTGTTTTTAAGCACAACCTCCAACCTTTCCGCAGGCTGGGCAGCTACTATCCATCCGTCTCTTTAGCCTTTTTAACTGCTGTGCACTCAGGTTGTACTTCAGCGAAAATGCTGGTTCGTTATCGCTGCTCCAATCTTCGGTAGAAGGCACTACGAACTCCTTTTTCTCCTTCTTGCTTTGTGGTAATTGGGCAAAGTCCCAAAAGTCCCACCCGGTAAATAGCAGTTTCTCTTCGAAGCCATATCTCTGTCTCCTCGCTGCCTCAGCTTCAAACTTTTCTAGCTGTCGATCTGCCTCTCCCACCGTCTTTCTTAGCTCTTCCACCGTCTTTCTTAGCTCTTCCACCGTCTTTCTTAGCTCTTCCATCGTGAAAATGAAAATGAACAATGTGCGGGAAATGTCGCTGGGTTTTATAGCTTTTCAGACGGATTGAACTAGTTGACCCATGACGTCATTTTCTCCTATGTTTTTCCCGCTTGGGCGTTTCATGCTGTTTTGGCTCCAAATTAATGTTATCCAATCAGAACCAGCGTTTTATTTCTAATACTAAATGTTTTATTGTTGACCAATCCGTGGGTTTGTTACATTTTCTTGTTCGGGTTAGAAAAACTAGAGTTTAACTAACCTATGACTTTTTTGATTATGAGTCTTCTGATAAAATGAAAAGAAAGATGATTATTTAAGATAGCTAGCCCTGAAAAGAGTTGCTTTTTTTGTACAGAATGCACTTTTTTATACCCCTCTCTTTCTTTTGATTGATTCCATTTTATCTAGCATTTGCATCAGATGTTCAATTTCATGTCTGATATATCTGAAACGTTCTCTTTCTTTTAACCAGAAGAGCAATAAGAGAAAAAATGTTAATCCAAACATTGTACGATACTGGCTCAGGTTTTACAAAAAGTTAATGGTGAATGAGAAAAAATAATCAAGAGTTTAGTGTTTTATATGTGTAATGGATCACTTTTTAGTTTTTCATCCTATGAATGATTTTTTCTCTCTAAATGGAATTTGTCCCTATATCGCTGAGTTGAACTTAGATTTTTTTTGCACTATAAATGATTTCTAAATGTCTGAGCACTGAGTTGAACTTAGACTTTTTTTTACCCTATGTATGATTTTTTTCTTTCTAAATGTCTGACCATTGAGTTGGACTTAGTCTTTTTTTACATCTATGAATGATTTTTTCTCTTTCTAAAAGCCTGATCATTGAATTGGACTTAGTTTTTTCTTCACCTATGTATGATTTTTCTCTCTAAAAGACTGAACACTGGGTTTGACTTAGCTTTTTTTATTCTATGAATGATTTTTTCTTTTCTAAATGTCTGGACATTGAGTTGGACTTAGTCTTTTTTCTGCATCTATGAATGATTTTTTTACTCTTTGGAGTGTAACTCTCTGGAGTGTGAGTCTTTGGAGTGTAACTCTTCTAAAAGAAAGAAGATTGACAATTTGAAGAAATGACAATTTGAAGAAAGATAGAACTTTCGTGGTAGATGGTTAGCCCTGAAAAGGGCTGTTTTGAGAAGAGCTGATTTTATGAAAATGTTTATTCAGTATCAGCATCAGTCGATTCGCTGTCTGACTCACTCCTTTCAGTGGCGATTTGCGCACGGAAAAGACGGGTCACCTGCTCAGTTTTTGAAATAACATACTGAAAATACATCTCAAGCATGCCCTCAATAATGAGTTCCTTCATCCGAAGGTTATAACAGAACACCCTGTTATTAGCAAGCTCAGCCCTCTCGTATCGTCTTCTCACTCCAGCTAGGCGTTGTTTAAGTAAGACGATTTGTCTCCTTGCTCTTATTAACTTTCGCTCAGTATCCATCCAAGTGACGAGTGGTGATTGTCTTGAAGCCATTGTGAAAAAATGAAATGTATGGAAAATAAATCGCCGAGATTTATAGCTTTTCAGACGGATTGAACTAGTTGACCCATGACGTCATTTTTCCTATGTTTTTCCCGCGTCGGCGTTTCATGCTGTTTTGGCTCCAAATTAATGTTATCCAATCAGATTCACCGTTGTTTTTTCTATTACTAAATGATTTACTGTTGACCAACCCGTGGGTTTGTTACATTTTCTTGTTCGGGGATTTTATTGTTGCCCAATCCATGGGTTTGTTACATTTTCTTGTTCGGGTTAGAAAAAACTAGAGTTTAACTAACCTATGACTTTTTTTGATTGTGAATCTTTTGAGTTTTTTTGACAATTTTGAGTTTTTGACAATTTGAAGAAAGATAGAACTTTCGTGGTAGATGGGTAGCCCTGAAAAGGGCTGTTTTGTTTTTTGGAGGCTGTGTTTTTTTCCAGTTCTAATGGCAACACCCGAAATTCGCTTGCCAAATGGGGCATGCTGTAATCTTCCTCCCAAATTCGATATCAACCAAGATGATATCCGGTGTTGTCTTTAATAATAGCTGAACTAATCTTTCTCCGAGATCTTTGTATGGTTGTGTTATACGTCGCAGTTGGTTTTGTTCCTCCTCTTCTACGAGATGAGTGGTTAGTTGCAATAACTGCTGTCCGGCATTTAGATACTCTTGGAGAGCCTCACGTAGTTGATGATTTACCTCTTCCATATTGATATTGCTTCCGAATATTGACACTGCTTTCGAAGTGATCGTTAGCTGAGAGTCAAAGAAATGGTGAATGTGTGAAAAATAACGCGGGCTTTATACGTTTACAGAGGATTGAAATTTTTTAAAGAGCTCGGACCTGGCAGAAAGCACATACATTTTTTCCATGCTACGTTTCATGCTAATATAGCAAAAAAAGTTATGAGACGTTGTATGGGAAAAATGTAACCAGAACAAGTCTTTTGGGGGAAAAACAGAATGAAGAACTCTATTGTTTTTTGAACTTTTATTTATTGAACTTTTATTTACTGAACAGAACTAAACATTGAATCATTTTTTGCAATGCATCATAAAAAAATTTCTTGACAATGAAAAAAATTTCTTGACAATGAAAAAAATCACAATGAAACATTTTTTTTTGCAATGCATCATAAAAAATTTCTTGACAATGAAAAAATTTCTTGACAATGAAAAAAATCACAAGCAAACATTTTTTTTGCAATGCATCATAAAAAATTTCTTGACAATGAAAAAACATTTTCTTAACAATGAAAAAAATCGCACTGAAATATTTTTTTCACAATGAATTATTCACAACGAATTAATCGCAATGAATTAATCACAATGAATTATTTTTTCGCAACGAATTATTTACAATGAATTAATCGCAAAAAAACAGTATATAACAAATTTTATAATGCAAATTCGCAAACACCACGAGTTTCACATTTGTTTTCATATTCCGTAATGTCTTTATGCAATTGATCATACCCCAAAAACATTGTATACTCACTATCCATATCGTCGAAATCTCGTAGTCCTATGAATGGAGCAACATGTCTATAAGCGTCTTTTGTTGAAAGAGCTGAATTTACTACTTCTTCTGTAACATCTCTATCAAATAGAATATACCCTGACATGGTTTCCATTGTTTCTCCGTAGGAATCATGAACAGATCCTTTTTTGTAGCGTAAGTAAAAGTTAAATAGAACTGATTTCATTTTCACAACGTTAAGAAAACTTTCTTCTGTTGTTCCTATGATAAAAAATGTCCATCGGCTTGTGGATCGAAACGGGTTACTAATAACATTGTCTTTCAAACATCTATCTGCTAAATGAGTTTTGAGAAAGAGACCAAAGTCCGATTTGTCCACCATCGTCGTAATAAAGTTGATTATACCATACACTTTGTAGGACTTTTCTCCTTTTGCAACCCATTTAAACATTTTTTCGACCCAAATTTTCACACAGAAAAATTTAATGTTAAGCTGTGTTTGTTTATCAAGCGTATGCTGCTGAACAAATTCTCCATAAATTTTTTCACGTAGTTCTATTGGTAACGGTAACATGATTGTTATTTTTTTGATCAGCTGCTAATATTTTTTCCCCGACTTACTTTGACTGATTGGTACACAACAATATGATATGAAATTATTTTCTCAAACTTTTATAGCCATAGGGTACAGTATCAGTACCATTTACAATAACTCTCTTGGTGTATACAGAACGAAACGTTTTTGTTTGTGGTTCACTGGTAACCGTTCTATCTCTGTGTCTTTTAATTTTACAATCATACTGAATTTTGATTTCTATTGTGCGATCCAAAGCACATTTCGAATATGTATCGAAATTTACCACCTGTTTTGTATTGTAATCCAGAGTAATCCCCTTTACTTTACATTTGCTTATCTCTTTTCCATCTTTTGTTTTCATTTTGTAAGCATAATTCTTAGGTCCAAGTCCTCTGAATTGAGTAATTTTACAAGTAGGCTCTTCATCAGTCCATTTTCCTAACCGGCTGTTAATAATAGGGGGGTTCCATAATTCAGGGTCGTGAATGTACATACAACTATCTGTATCGAAATACAGAACTCTATCTTTTAACTTTTCAAGAACGCTGTACAATTCCAACCTTGCATAAGCTGTTACGTAAGAACCTACTACCACATTGGCTGTAGCATGAGTGTTAATATGTTCCAACTTTGATTCATAGTTAACCAAGATGAATGAACAGTTCTCATCAAAGATTTCTACATGCTTTACAATGAAATTGGGATTGGTGACTAATTCAAAATATTTAGACGGATCACTGATGTATTCCGTCTGGGTCATTTTTTCACGCTGAGCTAATTTTCCCCAAAGACAGTTCAACATAATCTTAGCAAATGATCTTCTCCCAGGATTTCTTTGAATACAACTTGGATCAAGACGAACACCTTCCGCCTTCTCATATTCACAAACGAACTGAACTTTTTCTGAGTCTGATTGACAGCTATCTGGATAACCACTGGCTTCTTGCTTAATTTTCAAGAAATTGTCCACATAATGTTTAAAGAACTGATCTGACACAGAATTGAAATGCCAAATTTCATACACTTGCAATAATCGATAACCGCAGTCAAGAGCCTTGAATAATTCAAAAGTAACCCAAGTTCCAACCAAAGCCCTCTCTTCTTTACCATGTCTACAAATGTTTGAGCTTTCTTCTGCACATTTCATACAGAGGGGAAACATCATTTTGTTGTTACAGTGAACTGGGAGAACGGGGTGAAACAAATCAGTTGGAGGTAAAACTTTACACTTGATTAATCCCTCATATTGGCGAATATTGTTCATATCAATATTCTCAGCAGACAAAATTTTTGGCTGACCTACAGGGTAGGATTTGTGTTTACAAACATAAGGGTATAGAGAACAGATATCGATGTACTTGATTTCCTTTTTGGTTTTTTCATCAACATCATATCCAATTTTTATTGCATTACATCTTCCCCCGGACAAACCATCCCTCGGATCGATAGGGTCCCAATGTGGATATAACTTTTCAATGTGTTTTTTGTACTCTTTATCCTTCATCTTAGCATCAAATTCGTGTTCCCAAATGTACACTACATTATATCCCATGTCTTCGATATCTGCTATACGTTCAAAAGTACGTTCGTACAATTCAGACATGGGTTTTCCATTAATAGGATTGATCTGTTTTCGATCTGTATAGCATACAGGACAACCATGATACAAATCCCCAAGAAATTCATAAACAGTGTTTGATTGATGGTGAAAACCATCTACACTATATTTCCCGATTTGAGCTTCACCACCATTTTTTGCATGCTGAATATTAATACCTTTTTCCTGAGCAATGCTTTGAACCCATCGTATCGCTTTCATAGAAAAGCGACGTCTGGATGAGTCTTTACTTGAAATGATAGCTATTTGATTTTCTGGTAAATATTTGCTTCGCCACACCTTGTTACAGGCATCTGCGATGGTAATCGCCTCTAAAAATGGACAAATACCACCCTGTTCGATAAACAGCTTTCTGAATTCAGCACACCCTCGTCTGAGGATATCAACGTCTGACCTACAGTACATTTCCATCTCCTTCTGAAAATTGAATTCCTCACCATTTCGAACTTTGTCATTATACCAAACTATAAATTTTGACCTAGCCTCTTCAGACATTGAGTCGGGTTTGTAATAAGACATATCCAAGTAGGGCCCGATGTAACTCCAAAATTCATCTGTATTAGCCCAGTGAGGAAAGTAACCTTTTTTCATTTCTTGAAGGTCAAAGGTGGATGGAAATTTTGCCAAACCAAAACTCATGAAATTGAAAGAATCGATCAGACGTACACCGTTCAGTTCTAACTTCATAATATTGTTTCCATTCATGATCAATTTTGGAAGTTTTAACCCAACTTTGACAATATAGTCAAGAATGAACTGCCCGTCATAGCCTTTGAAATTATGGGCAATAGCCGTAACCCCTTTATGATGTTTTGAAAAGAGCCAGTTGCAAAATTGACTCAAAGTTTTTTCACCTTGAAAAATAACTTCCCTACCCTCTTCAAATTCACTGCATGTAGAACAATGAAAATCAAGTGATTTATCGATACATTCATCACACGCTCTGTGTGCGATACAATAATTTGGGATGTGTACACCTGTGTCTTGTTTGCATTCAAAATCAAAGAAAATAAACTGTGGTTTTTTGACTACAGAAGAACTCATCTCGTCATCGTTGTCATGGTTCAACTTACTTTGGTAAGGTTGAATATAGCATTGATGAGAAAAGTTGTCATGGTTCAACTTACTTTGGTAAGGTTGAATATAGCATTGATGAGAAAAGTTAACAATTCTCTTACAGATATGACATCTTTTCTTTCCATTGCAAACATGATTTTTCTTTCTGATATGATATTGTGCACCGCATTTCGAACAGAGTTTCACTAATTCACAAATGGATTTCTTTTCTTTACCTTGAACATTTCTGTGATTTTCAAAGCATTCAGCACTAAAAAATCGTCTACTGCAAACACTGCAAACATATTCTTTTGATTCTGATGGACATTTTCCTTTGCGATAACAACCTTTACAGATATTTGAACAAGCATGACTTTCCCGGTGAGGGTAACCCACATCACAGAACTCACAATAATATCCACAACTAAGAAAACCTTTGATAGATTTAATGTAGTCATAATGGTTTTGATGAAAGTACAAATGTATGATCTTACTATTGGTTTTCACTTCTGGATGTTTAAATATTTTTTCCACTTTTGAATGCTGTTGATGAACTTTAATGACATAGCCTTTTTCATACAAGAATGCTTGAATTTTTTTGTATTCGTCAATTCCTATAGGTTGTGTTGGTGAAACTCCAGCTTCATGTAACAATTTCTCAGCTTCAGTCTTTTGAAGAGGGCGGTTTGAACGACAAATACGATCCCATTTTCTATTCCATACTTCGGTGTTTTCACGTTCACTGTAGCAAATTCCCACAACAACAGCTCTTGCAAAACATAGCTGGTCATGATTGTCAATTTGAATAATAGATTGCTTCTTCTGGGCAAAAAACTTTGAATCTAATTCTGACGATCTATATTTTGGTTTTCCGCTACCACTTGGTGGTATTGTATGTGTGATGTCAAATGTCATGAATCCATCGTTCAAGACGAAATCTGTATTCGATTGTAAAACTCGTTCAATTTCATTCAGCATAGTTTCACCTTGTAACTGGTCTGCAGCTAAAAAAGGAATATGGATTCCTATTTCCAACGAAGGATGATTGATGGTAATTCTAATCATGTCCGTAGGGCTAGCATTTAACTTTCGAATGATTTCACGGGTAACATCGTCAAATAATCCAAGGAGTCTCTGAGGTGTTAATTCTTCAAATTTCTTAAAACTCAGCATCAGCACATGTGATTCTGTTTTAAATTTTCTTGACTTCTTATTACCCTTTTCTGTTAAATCATATAGACTTTTCATGTCTAAGTTAGAGTTGGTACTTTCATCGTCGCTATCATTTTCTTCTTTCAACGGTTTAGTTTTTTTCTTTTCTGTTGGTGGAAACACCTCATCGTCACTTTCTTCTTTCAACGGTTTAGTTTTTTTCTTTTTTATTGGTGGAAACACCTCATCGTCACTTTCTTCTTTCAAAGGTCTAGTTTTTTCTTTTTTGTTGGTGGAAACACCTCATCGTCACTTTCGCTGCCTGAATAGGTTATTATTCTTTTTCTTTTACCCATCGTTTTAGCTCTGAGTGAAAAGACAATAATGCAGAAGTGAGAAAAAACTAGCAATTTATATAGCCTCTCCGTTGTAACAGTGTATAAATAAGCCGTTAGTTGTGAAAATCTATTCATTCTCCTACTCGATCTCAGTCAGTACAGCTGATAAAAAATATGAGTGAGTTAAAGCTGCAAAATACATCACCACTTAGAAAGAGGGTGTATCTGTATGTTAATCCATACACCCACGATTATGAGATCAGCAATATACCATCAAAGTATAATGTTAAACATATCGGAAACTATGTGGGATCATTTTTATCCCAGCAACATTTAGAAGAAAAAGATGTTTACCGTACTACCAGCTACAGAGTTTTGGATCAAGCGATGATTGACAAACGATATGGTGCGAATGGTGTGAGAACAAATATTTGTTTCACATGCAACGAAGCAGGGCATTGGGCCAAAGAATGTCCAGAAAAAGAAAATCAACTAGGAACAATTGTTTTTGTCTACGTGAATCCACACAGTCACGACATTGAGATTTCACCATCATTTTACAACGTTGGTGGTTTCAAAGATATGAAATTCGTCGGGACACTAAATTCATTCTGCAGTGAAAATACATGGAAAAAAAGTTCTAAAAAAGCTACATCCTCATCGATTGAAACTCAGACCGTAGACATGCAGAGCGACACAGCGGCTAACAGCGATTCAGAAATCTGCAAAATAGCAGATGATTTAGAGACATTACGAAAAAATCTAAGAAATCAACAAACTTTGGATCTAAAAAACAACGAATTTTCTGCAGAACCGGGTTGTTCGTACGGAAAGGAAAAACAGCAAAACATCGAAAAGAAGAAAAAACGAGTAACAAAGAACTATTTCTTTTACAAATCAACAAAACATGAGGACAAAATCTGTCCAGATGTGGAATTAAAAAACAACGATAGGAAAAGAAAACGTAAAACCAAATGTGAATCTGACATCTCAAAGAAAAAACATACTGAGTGAAAAAAAGATTTCAATACAATATTGATTATAAACAAAAAAAAGACTGACTTGATTTTTTTCATTCATTTTTTGTCTTTTACAGTTCATTTATTTTTTTGTCTTTACAGTTCATGATTTGATTTTTTCATTGTACATAAGTTCTTTTTGAAATAAAAAATATAAAAATAATTACTTCTTACTTTTGACTTTTTTCTAGTTATGACTGTAAGTCTTTTTACTTTTGACAATTTGAGAAGAAAGATCTTTCGTGCTAAATGGTTAGCCCTGAAAAGGGCTTTTTTGAAGGATCTCACATTGACATCCAGCTCTACGATTCTTCCGTCCGATCCACTGGGATGATTTCACATCCACAATGTTCGCAGCAAATCGTCGAACCTTCATCATTATCATAAAATCCTTCATCTGTATCTGGACAGTTATGCTTCTGACCAAGATACTCGAGTATGGAAAAACATTTTCCACACTCTATCAGACATCTGTTTGCACAGTGAGGGCATACAAGAATTCGATCCATTCTGGAACAAATATGATTTCATGTAAATTATCGCTGGGTTTTATAGCTTTACAGGAGGATTGAACTAGATGACTCATGACGTCATTTTCTCCTATGTTTTTTCCCGCGTCGGCGTTTCATTAACATTGTGCAATCAAATCGATGGTTATATCGGTGTTTTTTACCACTCCTAATTCAGTGTCACACAGTACAATACCGGTGTTTTCCGCCAGGTCCGCCCTCTTTAAAAATTTCAATCCTCTGTAAACGTATAAAGCTCGGTGTTATTTTCATACATTCACCATTTCTTTGATTCTCAGCTAACGATCACTTCGAAAGCAGTATCAATATTCAGAGTCAGTTACAATATGAAGCACAACTTAGATGAAATCAGCTTGGGCGATTTTCCATCAGTGGAAAACAATGGAGACGTTCTTTCATCAGTTATGAATTCGACAATTATCAATCCACCACCGGAGTTAAATTCGACAACCATCATTCCAGCGACAGTGTTTGATAACATTTATGAAGAGGTAAAGCAGCTAAATTTGAAACAAGATAGCATGATGATCCGAATCATAGATCAGTTGGAGACTTTAAACAGACATTTGGAGGAAATTAAAACTTTAACCGCAAGTACTGATCAGCTCAGTAGAAATATCGAGGTACTACGTCAACAGGATCAGCACATTTCAACAACTCCTGTGAAGATTCCTGTGGAGTTCGAGTTTGATAAATCCAATCTTCACAACTTAGTGGACTCTATCGTAAGTGTTGTGAAGAAAAATCAACCAAAGAAAAATCAACCAAAGGAAAAACAACCAAGAAAAACAACAAAGCGGAAATCTGAGGAAGATGGTAACCATCTCCACAAGAAGCAGCGAGTTGATCAAAAACCAACTATACCAATATTGACAGGGCAGGGCAAATACGGGAAAAACATTGACAATCACGTTGATTTCAAGATCCCGAAAAAAACAAAGACAGAACGAAAACAACCAAGAAAAAACAACAAAACGGTAGGAATATGAAAACAAATATGAAACTCGTGGTATTTGCGAATTTGCATTATAAAAAATTTGTTATATACTGTTTTTTGCGATTAATTCATTGTAAATAATTCATTGCGAAAAAATAATTCAGTGTGTTTTTTTCATCGTGATTAATTCATTGTGAATAATTCATTGTGAAAAAATATTCCAGTGCGATTTTTTCATTGTTAAGAAAATGTTTTTTCATTGTCAAGAAATTTTTTTATGCTGTATTGTAAAAAATGTTTGCTTGTGATTTTTTTCATTGTCAAGAAATTTTTTCATTATCAAGAATTTTTTTATGATGCATTGCAAAAAAAAATGTTTCATTGTGATTTTTTTCATTGTCAAGAAATTTTTTTTCATTGTCAAGAAATTTTTTATGATGCATTGCAAAAAAATGATTCAATGTTTAGTTCTGTTCAGTAAATAAAAGTTCAATAAATAAAAGTTCAAAAAAACAATAGACTTCTTCATTCTGTTTTTCCCCCAAAAGACTTGTTCTGGTTACATTTTTCCCATACAACGTCTCATAACTTTTTTGCTATATTAGCATGAAACGTAGCATGGAAAAAATGTATGTGCTTTCTGCCAGGTCCGAGCTCTTTAAAAAATTTCAATCCTCTGTAAACGTATAAAGCCCTCGTTATTTTTCACACATTCACCATTTCTTTGACTCTCAGCTAACGATCACTTCGAAAGCAGTGTCAATATTCGGAAGCAATATCAATATGGAAGAGGTAAATCATCAACTACGTGAGGCTCTCCAAGAGTATCTAAATGCCGGACAGCAGTTATTGCAACTAACCACTCATCTCGTAGGAGAGGAGGAACAAAACCAACTGCGACGTATAACACAACCATACAAAGATCTCGGCGAAAGATTAGTTCAGCTATTATTAAAGACAACACCGGATATCATCTTGGTTGATATCGAATTTGGGAGGAAGATTACAGCATGCCCCATTTGGCAAGCGAATTTCGGGTGTTGCCATTAGAACTGGAAAAAAACACAGCCTCCAAAAAACAAAACAGCCCTTTTCAGGGCTATCCATCTACCACGAAAGTTCTATCTTTCTTCAAATTGTCATTTCTTCAAATTGTCAAAAAAACTCAAAAGATTCACAATCAAAAAAAAGTCATAGGTTAGTTAAACTCTAGTTTTTTTCTAACCCGAACAAGAAAATGTAACAAACCCATGGATTGGGCAACAATAAAATCCCCGAACAAGAAAATGTAACAAACCCACGGATTGGTCAACAATAAAATCCCCCGAACAAGAAAATGTAACAAACCCACGGGTTGGTCAACAGTAAAACTTTTAGTAATAGAAAAAACAACGGTGAATCTGATTGGATAACATTAATTTGGAGCCAAAACAGCATGAAACGCCGACGCGGGAAAAACATAGGAGAAAATGACGTCATGGGTCAACTAGTTCAATCCGTCTGAAAACCTATAAAACCCAGTGTCATTTCCCGCACATCGTTCATTCTCTTCGACTTGTAGACAATATGGAGTGTGCTTTAAGAGATATGAGCTTTAGCGAGCTTGCGCAGCTATCATCCAGAAAAAAGATGGACGACAAAAAGAAGAAGGAGTTCGTAGTGGCTTCTACCGAAGATTGGAACGAAGACGCTGAGCCTTCGTTCTCTTTGGACTTTGGACTGGATGAACGGGAGTTGAAGAGGCTAAAGAGGCGGGCAGCAAGTAGCTGTCCAGCCTGCAGAAAGGTTGGAGGTTGTGCTTAAAAACACAACCTCCAAAACCAGCTCCCTTTTAGGGGCACCCCAACAGCCCTTTTCAGGGCTAACCATCTACCACGGAAGATCTACCTTTCTTCAAATTGTCAGACGTAAGTTCTATCTTTTCTTCAAATTGTCATTTCTTCAAATTGTCAGACGAAAGTTCTACCTTCAAGCTGTTAGACGAAAGTTCTATCTTCAAGTTGTCATTTCTTCAAATTGTCACAGCTCTTTTCAGAGCTAACCCAACAGTCCTTTTCAGGACTAACCATCTACCACGAAAGTTCTATCTTCAAGATGTCAGACGAAAGTTCTATCTTTTCTTCAAATTGTCATTTCTTCAAGCTGACAGACGAAAGTTCTACCTTCAAGCTGTTAGACGAAAGTTCTATCTTCAAGTTGTCATTTCTTCAAATTGTCACAGCTCTTTTCAGAGCTAATCCAACAGTCCTTTTCAGGACTAGCCATCTACCACGAAAGATCTATCTTCAAGATGTCAGACGAAAGTTCTACCTTCAAGCTGTTAGACGAAAGTTCTATCTTCAAGTTGTCATTTCTTCAAATTGTCACAGCTCTTTTCAGAGCTAACCCAACAGTCCTTTTCAGGACTAACCATCTACCACGAAAGATCTATCTTCAAGATGTCAGACGAAAGATCTATCTTCAAGATGTCAGACGAAAGTTCTATCTTCAAGTTGTCATTTCTTCAAATTGTCACAGCTCTTTTCAGAGCTAACCCAACAGTCCTTTTCAGGACTAACCATCTACCACAAAAGTTCTATCTTTCTTCAAATTGTCAAACTTCTTTCTTTTAGAAGAGTTACACTCCAAAGAGTAAGAATCATTCATAGATGCAGAAAAAAGACTAAGTTCAACTCAATGTTCTGACATTTAGAAAAGAAAATTCATTCATAGGTGAAGAAAAAAGTCTAAGTCCAACTCAGTGATCAAGCATTTAGAAAGAAAAAATCATACATAGGTGAAGAAAAACTAAGTCCAACTCAATGGTCAGGCTTTTAGAAAGAGAGAAAATCATTCATAGGGTAAAAACTAAGTCCAACTCAATGTCCAGGCATTTAGAAAGAGAGAAAATCATTCATAGGGTGAAAAAAACTAAGTCAAACTCAATGTCCAGACATTTAGAAAGAGAAAAAAATCATCCATAGGGTGAAAAAAACTAAGTTCAACTCAGTGATCAAACATTTAGAAAGAAAAATCATACATAGGTGAAGAAAAAACTAAGTCCAACTCAATGATCAGGCTTTTAGAAAGAGAAAAAAATCATTCATAGGGTAAAAAAAACTAAGTCCAACTCAGTGATCAGGCTTTTAGAAAAGAAAATCATTCGTAGGGTAAAAAAAGTCTAAGTTCAACTCAATGTTCAGACATTTAGAAAGAGAAACCACTTAAAGCCCAAGTAATGGATAGAAGTAAAACAATAAAGCAATCCTAATAGCATATGAGTAGAAAAAACTAAGTCCAACTCAATGACCAGACCTGGCAGATCACTATAGAGCACTCGAAGATGTATCATTTTTGGCCGACATCTGCTGCTTTAACTGCAGAAAAATTCCACTCAGGGACGAGAGCCTAGGGACAAAATAAAAAAAAAATCTTTCGGGGACAGCAACTAGGGACACATTTTTGTCAGGGACGGTGATGTAGGGCACTCAGGGAAGAGAGACCGCGGACACACCCAGGGCTTGGGTGTGTCCGCGGTCTCTCTTCCTTTACTACTCTTGTCCTGTATTTCACTATTTTCTTTTCACTGCGTAGATCTAGCCGGATGTGGTGGTTTTTTACCTACTTTTCGGCACTGATAACAAGTGAATAAAGAGAAATTTGTGATTGGTGAAAAATGTAGACGTTTTGTTTTACGGGCTCCTGCCTATATATGCTAGCAAATTTACGCCGTCTATCGTGAATGTATTACCGATGATATTCACTTGATGAAATAAATAGAGGATATCTGTTATTTTTCGGTGAAAGATCGAAATTTATTTTATCGAGTGAATATCGTTGGTAATATTTTCACTTGTGGCGCTGTTGCCGTCTTCAATTGAAGAGTTAGAAAGAAAGAAATCAGTATTTTTCACTTGTCGTAAGCATGAAATAATATAAAGAAGGCAAAGCCTCAATACGAGCGACGTAAATGGTTTATTGAACAAGTATCTAATGACGAGCTAGATCTTGAAATCATAGGGTTTTGAGTTCGAATCCCGACTTTGTCAAAAGTAATTTTGACGGTTGTCAAAAGTAGAATGCATTCTTCCTTCGTAGATGTATACATGTGAAATAGGGCGAATGGTCCCGGATTCTCTTAACAGAATAACGACAGTTCCCCGACAACTTTGTTAATTTAGGTTCAGAGTCAAATAACTTTTAATGATTAATGGTTCACATACTTTTAAAAAACATTAACAAGGACACATTTCCTCACTGCATGTAGATCTAGATCTATGTGAGAAGAAAAAAGACGGATAGGAAGAAATTCATGGTCACATTTTCTTAGTGCATGTAAAAAGCAAAAGGAAAAAAAAACATCATTCGCTTTTTATAGATCTGTATCATTCCGTGGAACCTTATTGTCTTTCTGCAATAACCCCAGTAGCTTTGATCACCAGAGAGTCATATGCGACCGCCACCATGTTTTTGACAGGTTTACTTGGTGATTAAGGATAGGGCACCCTAATGGGATTCGTGTAACATCGCCTTTCATCGTACGGATTCGACTAAAACTCGGGTAATCCGTAATCGATGCAGGGAACCAGCATCTATCGGTCGATCGATTACGGGTTACCCGAGTCTTAGCCGAATCCGTACGTTTTTCGGCGATGAAAGGCGATGTTACAGGAATCCGCATTACGGTACCTATACTTAAAGGCCCAGTAAAGGCTAAACTATCAAAGCAGGTGTCATAATACATTTCGATTTAAATCATACTATTTAAAAGTATGGAAAATATTGTGGAGATGAAAGTCTGTTATTGTGTGGTCGGGCCATATGTTAGTCGCTGGCAGAAAAAAGAATTTTAAAATCAGACAAAAAGTAAACAAAAGACACAGCTACCTGGCAGGTTTTAACCTAGTTTTGAAATAAATACCTCTGTCAGCAACTAACACTTGGACCGACCGTACAATGACAGATTGTCATCTTCACAATAATTTTCATACTTTTAAATGGTATGATATTCATTCAAATGCATTTAAACACCCGCTTTGTTTACTTTATTGTTACTTTAAGGTAAACTAGAAATAATCTTCTACCCGGGCGCTACTGCAGTGACATCTGATCATTATCGCACCTCATTCAGATATATATCGCGGCGACAACTGTTCCTGGAGTTCTTTTACCATTACTGGGCTCAATATTCTCCTCAATCTTCTGGCTGATTTCTCGCAAAGTCATCGTCGAAAAAATAAACATGATTGTGACAAAATATCATAAATCTCCAAATACGGAGATATCAAGATGTGAATCAGGTCCGATAATGATCAGATGTTGGTTTCAACATTAAATTTCATATACAGGCACCATACAAACAAACGATTAATGGCCTGCGACACGCGAAAAGGGGCATTCGGACATTTGCGAAAAGTGTTGTCTCGGTTCAGCGTGCGCAGTCCGCGCAGGCTAATCCGAAACGATACTTTCCGTTTTTATGTAATTTTCTGTGTTGCGCGAGTTTACTCTAGTACAAAATCTAATGTAGTCGTAAAGTGCCGTCTTGGATTAGCCTGCGCGGACTGCGCAGGCTAATCCGAGACGGCACTTTTACGAAAATGTCCGAATACCCCTTTTCGTGTGTTGTAGGCCATTTGTAAGCAGTCGGCTTGTTTTATTTCAGTGTATCGGTAAGATGCCAATATAAGTGTCTTAATCCCTTATCATCGAAAACATCGATAATGTTTTCAAAGATGGGAGACAGATTTGAAGAAAATTCCCAGTCATTTTTGTTCAAATTCAAATAGATCTACATCTAACATGCTACGGAAAATTTCATTCGGTATCCGGATGATTAAAGATAGATCTGTATGGCCGGAAACAAATGAGCCACGCTCTGGCAAAAGGGGGCTTAATGCATCCCTGTAATCCTTCATACCAAGCAAACCATCACATTCTTATGGATCCATAACAGACATTTTTTTTAACAACCGACTCAATGGTGAGGTAGACTGGTACTTGGACATGCAGAAATTTAACCAATAGCGAAAGTTTCCACCGAGGTCAGCCTGCGCAGGCTGACCTCGGTCGAAACTTTTCGCAGATGCATTAGGCCCTTTCACAGAGCATGGCCCATGAATGATTTGTAGATCTACCGGTGATTGACGAGGACCTTGTATTCATGTTCAAATTTTGCAATAGATTGCTGTGATAATAAGAGACAATTGGCACTAGGAAGAAGAAGAAAAAAAAACTCAAATATAAGAGCCATGCTCTGTGAAAAAGGGGCTAAATGCATCTGCGAAAAGTATCGACTCAGGTCAGCCTGCGCAGTCCGCGCAGGCTGACCTGGGCCGAAACTTTTCGCTACTGGTCAATTTTCTATATGTCCAAGGACCAGTCTATCTCATTATTAAGTTGTTTGCTAAAAAAAAAAAGGTATTATGGATCCTTAAGTATGTCATGGCTTGCTTGATACCATGGATCACGGAGTAAGTCCAAGGACCAGTCTATCTCAAGATTAAGTCGGTTTGTTTAAAAAAAAAAGTGATTATTATGGATCCATAATGGATCCATATTTATGTGATGGCTTGATAGATCACGGAGATGCATTAAGCCCCCTTCTGCCGTAGCATGGCTCATATCTAATCTAGATCTAATCAAGGCGATCTACGCACTCTGATTTGCTTATGTAGTGTTTGACGCCGTCTTTCGACATTATTTCACTTCTAAATCTGTCATGGCGGACAGCTGACTTACATATGCTTTACCAGGAGTCTCTTTAAGCAGAGTGCGTAGATCGCTAATGATTTTTTTCCCATCTGCTTTCCCACATGTCCATCGTTAAAACAATGATCAGTGGTGAGAGAGGAATGAATCAGAGCTCCAGATAAGAGGGAGTGTTGGTATTTTAAATCCATTATTTCTCTTCAAAACACTATGTTGTGAGTACTCATTAGAATCGTCTCGAAGAGACGATTCTAATGAGTACCCACAACATAGGGTTTAGTGGAGAATAATTAATATTTTCAATTTTGAAACCAAAATCACTCCCTCTGTCTGGGGCTCTGATGAATCCTGTCGCAATGACTATCATCAACCCAAGGAAAGAAATTTGCTGAGCTATCGGGTAGATGTAGATAAATTCGGCTTTTGGATAAAAAAAAAATAAGTAGACTAGATCTAGATCTAGATTAGATCTAGATCTACCTTTTTGTCTCGATCTATTAACCCTTAGGCTACTAAGCGCGACTCACTGACCTTTTGTGGACAGTGTAGACCAAGATCAGACTGCACAAAACGTGCAGTCTGATCTTTGATCTACAATGTCCGCAAAAGAAGATATTATTCCCCAAAACAAGACTTTGAAATAGCAATATTTTGGCTTTTAATATCGAAATGAAAATTTAATTTTAGTTATTAAACAGAATAAGGGTTAACAAGCTCTCATGACATTTAAATATATTGCGGATATTTGTTTTTTATGGTGAAAGATCGAAATTTATTTCATCGAGTGAACATCATCGGTAATATTTTCACGAGTGGCGCAGCCACGAGTGAAAATATTACCGTTGATGTTCACGAGATGAAATAAATTTCGATCTTTCACCGAAAAAAACAAATATTCTATTTATTTCATGCGTTTAACCCTTTCTGGGGGGAACTTGATCAAAATCCAGCACAGTTCTTTTCGGTTATTCCCCATGGCGTACCCCCTCCGCATAGCAACGCATTACAGTATTACGTCAAGCGTGAGAAATGTACGGTAAATTACGTCATATTTCCATCTGGTCTTAAGGCACGTGCTAGGTAACTAGTTCGCGGGAACAACTGTTTCCGCCTTCAATTGAAGAGTTAGAATATAAAAAAATCGGTATTTTCACAGGTCGTAACCATGAAATATCGAAAAATATTTCATCGATATTTCTCGATAACCTACTGGAAAGCATGAAATAAATTTCGATCTTTCACCGAAAAAAAAACCACAAATATTCTCTATATAGATCTAGTATATTACCAACAGCACCGGAAACTCAAGTTCCGGAGCTTGAGCTAAAAGGAATCAAACAGACACAAATTTAAAAAAAAGGTGTGAATTTATTTTTTTGAAGAAAGACAAAAGCATATACAGTGGATAACTTGATTACAGAAAGAAAAAAAGGAAAAATAAGAACATGCCTTCAACAAAACTAACAGTGCTAACTTATTTACATCATGTTATCTGTCTAAATATACCTGTACGTTTTTCCTACGGATCTCGTAGAGAGAATTTTTCAAAACCGAAATGTTTGGATGTTTTACTTCAATTAGGAGGACTGCATTTGAAAACATCAAGGAAAAATAAGCAACTAATTTACTTCAACGCTTTCAGCCCCAAGTATATAAGCCATGCTCTTGCAAAAAGGGGCTTAATGTATTTCCATGATACATAGTACCATAGCAAGTCGGACCATAATTATGGATCTACAAGATCCATTTTGTCTAACAACCGATTGAATCCCGAGGTAGAATGGACGTTGGACATATATAAATTTGACCAACAGCAAAAAGTTTCGACCCATGACAGCCTGCGCGGAATGCGCAGGCTGGCATGGGTCGATACTTCTTGCAGATGCATTAAGCCCCCTTTTCACAAAGCATGTCTCATTCTTATTTTATGGGTTTGACGAAAAAGCGGACACAAGATTAGACTGCTTCTGTGCAGCCTGATCCGCATTCATGCCCTCCTCAAAAGCCCCCGTTTTCGCCAAAAATTGCACTGGCAATGTCAAGCTATCACTCTCTTGTCCCAACTATGTTTTCCATAGACATATAACATTTCATGTCGTTCATCTCTTTCTATTTTTGTCATGACTTGTACTTGATTTTTGAGTGGTCTAAAAGTATCCAATTGAAACGAACAATAAAACTGAAATATTCTATTTGCATGGCAAGAATTGGTTGGAGTTTCGAAAAGCCAAAAATAACAAAGAGTGACACAGAAGCAAAGAAAATGGTAAAAAAAAAAGAAAAGAAAAACTGTTACAAACAATATGAAATAGAACTGTCGCAGGTCGATGAAATAATCCCACCCCTCGCCGGTTTTGTTTTCATCAGATCGGTTGAAATAATTTCAAAGGGCCACAACTGCTGTAAGAATTGACCAGAGGGGAATAAAAGACAGTTACTTCCCTTGATAGCTCTCCACTACTTACTGGGTCCTGAATAAGATATTACTTGGTTTTTATCCTTGATATTCTTTGCACTATTTAGGAATGTTCAGGTTTAAAAAGTCCTTCAAAATTTATCAAACTACAAATTTGATCTATTTGATGCACTTCATTGGCAATAGCGTATGAAATTCTATTTGCAAATATCATGAAGACCTTACATATACATGATAAGCCAAATCATAATAATCGCAACATCTCTTAGTAAAGCAAGAATAAAAACAAAGGAAATCAAATAAAATGACCCAGTTGTAATTTGAGTACCTTGGTTTTTATCTAACAAGGCAGATAATTTGAATTTCACTTTTTCTCCCAAAATACTAGGATGCAAAGTATCAGGTGCAGGCCAAATCGGGTATGTAAATTATGTTTGTTTTGGTGGTATGACAAGGAATGTATTATACGAAGCTATCAGGATAACAAACTTAAGAAACCGCTTGATTTTGTAACCATGGATTCAACAACTCAACTCTCTCTTCTCTCTCTCTCTCTCTCTCTCTCTCTCTCTCTCTCTCTCTCTCTGACACGTGAGCGAAATAGTATTAAAGCTATTAACCCTTTGACTGCTAGGCGCGACTCGGGGCGCTTTTGCGGACAGTGTAGATCAAAATCAGACTGCACAAAACGTGCAGTATGATCTCAGATATACACTGTCCGATACGGTAATTTCTATTCGGTTAAATCCACTTTTAAATCGCATTATTCGGGTTATTTTTTTTACTGTTGAGTAGAAATTTTCGTTTCATTTATTTAGCAGTTAAAGTGTTATTTTTTACACATAGTTGCATAGTGTTGGCTTTTAACTCATTACCAAACGACAATATTTTAGGCTTGTCCAAATCGAAAGCATTTGCAGACGACAAATTAAAAGTGACTGAAAATTTGAAATTTGTTTTGGGAAGAGTAGAAAACATTGTGGGAAAAGGGGAAAATGCTGGTTACCAGCATTTTCTCCTTTTCCCAAAATGTTTTCTAAAGGCTTCTTTCTCAGGGTCGTCAAAAGTAGGGATTGTGTGGTAATGGGTTAAAAAGTTAAACGAACTAGTAAATTATATGCAAATGTAGAATCATTTAACCCGTTATATACAGTACACCTTCGTAAGAAATGCCGTTGTAATTATTAAAAGAAAAAAATCCAATCTATATGAGCCATGCTCTGTGAAAAGGGGGCTTCATGCATTTGCGGAAAGTATCGACCAGGTCAGCCTGCGCAGTCCGCGCAAGCTGACCTGGGCAGAAACTTTTCGCTATTGGTCAATTTTCTGTATGTCCAAGGATCAGTCTGTCTCATGATTAAGTTGATTGTCAAAAAAGTAGCAATATTATAGATCCATGATTACGTGATGGCTTACTTGGTATAATGCATCAGAGATGCATTAAGCCCCCTTCTGCCAGAGCATGTTTCATATATAGAGATTAATAACGTTTAGCAAAGTTATTCTTGATATAACCTTTATCTTTCATGTAGAACTGTTGATGTTCCCTGCAATGAATTCTTTAAAAAAAATAGTGAGGGAAAAAAAGTGAAACTTGTCATAAGCAAATGCTCTTTTTCTACAATGTTTTTCATGTCATGAAAAAAAAATAATAAGATATATACATGTATGAATTTCTTTCTTTCAACTACTATAACTTGGGAGCTCTGTATCACGTGTGCTTTATATTTGAATGTCAAAGGATAGCAAACGACAAAATTTATAGGCTGGTTCAAATGGAAAGTATTTGCAGCCGATAATTAAATGATTGGATTTGTCTTTAATACGGAAGAAACCATTGTGGGAAAAGGAGAAAATGCTGGTTACCAGCATTTTCTCCGTTTCCATCAATGTTTTCAAATACATTCTTTCGTTAGGACAGCTAAAACATTAGATCATTTTATAAAAGTTTATTCCTTTAATCCTTTGTGTTAATGACCCTGAAGCAAAGGGTCTTCGGAAATATTGTGGGAAATGGAGACAATGCTATTAACCAGCAGTTTCTCCCTTTCCAACAATGATTCATACACTTTCATCGACCGATCTCTTTATTTGGTCAATCTTCTGCATGTCAAAGGACCAGTGTACATCATGATTCAGTAGGTTGCTATAAAATATGGATTTTATATGACCAATAATTATGTGATTATGTGCTCGGTATAATGCATCACAGAGACCCCTTTAGACCCCTTTTATCAGAGCAAGGCTAATGTTTAATTTGTCGACTGCAAATGCTTTACATTTGGTCAAGCCTAAATTTTTTTGTCTCGTGAAAAGTTATAAAAAATCAAGGTCCGTTTATTTTGGTGGACGAATGGCTGTCGACTGCTCGTACGGTGGAGGGGCCATAACTCCGGGTCCAGGTCTCGGCGGCTGGGACATTGCCATGGCACCAGTCTGATCATATCCGGCATGGTATTGGTTGCTGCTGCTCACGCTCACTGTAAAACACAAGTTAAAGTCTTTATGGGTTTTGGTGCCAAATACATTGTAAAGAAGGTTGTCTTTCCTTTACATCCGAAATGATGATGATGATGATGGTGGTGGCGGTGGTAATGATAATGATGATTATGATGATGGTAGTGGTGGTGATGATGATGATGGTGGTGGTGGTAATGATGATTATGATGATGGAGGTTGTGATGATGATGATGATGATGATGATGGTGGTGGTGGTAATGATAATGATGATGATGGTGGTGGTGATGATGATTGTGGTGGTGGTGGTAATGATAATGATGATTATGATGATGGTGGTTGTGATGATGATTATAATTCCAGCACCTTTACCAATGAGTAGAGCCGCCGAGGACTCCCGGTGACTATTTTGTGATAGAATATATAAGTCGGACTTAAAACCATTTTATGAGTATTTTTTACGCGGCACCTACTTGCAGTCTTGGGTATTTACCCCTCTGGACAACGACCGCCTGTCGACGCCGGCAAAGTATCATGCAGATTTGACCTAAAATATAAGTTATGCTCTGGGAGAGGGGGCTTAATGCATCACCATGATGCATGATACCGAGCAGTCATCACAATATTATGCAGCCCCGAAAATACATTTTTGTTGAACAACCGACTGTATCATAAGGGACAGTGGTTCTTTGACAAGCAAAAAACTTAATGATAGCAAAATGCTTCGGTCCATGTCAGCCTGCGCGGACTGCGCAGGCTGACATGGGCCGAAGCATTTTGCAGATGCATAAAGCCCCCTTTTCACAGAGAATGACTCATATTTTACATGTCGCATCCAAAGGGCCCGGATTTTGACATTGCGCAAGATGTCATGAGGTGCAAATACTAAAGTTTGTGTCTTTCCTTCCTTCGATAAACAATTTTGACATTGTCATGTACAAGAAATGCATTGCCCCTTGAAGAAAATGTATGCATAGTGACGGTGACTGCGTGGAAAAAGTTTGAGATGATTTTTCAAAGCGAAGTCAAAGTGGTCTAACGTTGTGCGCCCCGGGTAGCAGTTAATGTTTTTTTTTTAATCAAATCCTTTGTACAGGTAACTTTTTACTCGATCACTGTATTTTGATGAAATTAGTAGGATATGGACATTAATTAAGCTCGTTAACGGAGCAGTTTAATTAAACAAATTTCATAATTTGAATTTCTAAAATATATATATGTATATTATTACACCAGCCATGACCAGTTCCGCCAAAATTAAATTTAGTAAAGTAATATTTCTATTGTCTTTGATCTTCCCTGTTGTTGAATAATGGTTTTTTTTTATCAAATCCTTTGTACCGGTAACTTTTTACTCGATCACTGTATTTTGATGAAATTAGTAGCATTTATCTATGACATATCGAATAATACGTCCCCAAATTTTGGTATTAAACTGTTATTAAATAGAAGAGATATATGAAAACTCTACATACTTTTCGGACAACCCTCGTACTTTTTCACGCAGCACCTTACCTGTAGTTTGGGGTACCATCACTCTCTGAACAATGACCGTCTGTCGGCGCCGGCGAAGTACCACGCAGCAGGCTATCCAGAACACGATTTTCAAAATAACGGCTGCCACAATGATGCCGGCAAGAGCACCATTCGATCTGTTAAAAGATAATAGGTATTATTTCATGCTTTTTGTAGTTTTTTTTTTTGATATTTCATGGTTACAACCAGTGAAAAATAACGATTTCATATCATCTAACTCTTCAACTGAAGGTGGAAACAGTAGTTCCCACGCACTATTTATACCTAGGTACACAGCGCTTGCCATTCAACCAGAGGGAAATATGACGTAATTTACGCTCATTAACCTTACATTTCTCGCGAAAATCTCTCGTGAAAATATTACCGATGATGTTCACTCGATTTAATTTCGATCTTTCGCCGAAATAAACAAATATCCTCCATATAATTAAAGCCCATGTCACTACTGCATTACCCTTAGCGCCGAATAAATCCCATAAGACACTTCAAGTCTAGAAATAAAAATAAAATAATTGCAGATTTTGTGCCGTCTGATCTTGATCTATAACAGTTGAAAAGACAGTTGACCCATACTCTGACAAAAGGGGGCTTAATGCATCTCCGTGATCCATGGTACCAATAAAGCCATCACATACTAATGGATCCATAACATCCAATTTTTTTAACAACCAACTTGATCATGAGATAGACCAGTCCTTAGGCATACAGAAAACTGACCGATGGCTAAAAGTTTCGGCCCAGGTCAGCCTGCGCAGACTGCGCAGGCTGACCTGGGTCGATACTTTTCGCAAATGCATTAAGTCCCCTTTTCACAGAGCATGGCTCGATTATGTTTGTGAGAGGCGCTTTAAGGGTTTATTCTATATCAAATGAAAAAAAAACGTTAGACTTGTCTATTTTGTTAGTATTTACAGACGACACGTCATTAAATTCAAATACAAAGAATCTAGAAGATGTTCATATTCAATAAAAACTTTGCTCGGAAATTTCATAGACGATGACTGTTTCAACAATCTTTATAATCTACATGTAGGTGTGATTCAAAACACTAGAGTGGCTAGATAACTCAGAAAGCATTAATATAGGTGTTGTCGCGAAATATCAATTAGTGATTCTTTCAAAAACATCCGGTTGAACACCATTAAAAAAATAAATTTTATTTAGAGAGAAAAAAAAAAGATTTCTGAGCTCATATTCACAAACCACCCCTAATCACATTCATAGTCTATGCTCAAGATTTTTCTAAATTTGAAAGTAACGAAGTGTCTGATTGGCTAAATCATTTGGTTTAGCCAATCAGAAACCGAGTTACTTTCTAAATATAGAACCAGTCAAAGAATACAACTTTGAATAGTTCGTGAACACTATTCCGTATTCACTAACCATTCTTAAGAACATTCTTAGTCTTATTCTCCAGGATTTTCTAAATTTGAAATTAAGAAAACTTCTGACTTCTGATTGGCTAAACTATTTAATCTAGTTTGGCCAATCAGGAGGTTTTTTTTTTTTCAAATTAAGAAATTTCTAGAGAAAAAGACCAAGAACCTTCTTCAGAATAGTTTTGTGAATTACGACCCTGGTCAACTGTCAACATTCCTAAAGCTTCTCTTAACAATAACTGCCATAACAATAGCTAATGAGAGTACTTGAGTCAGTTATGACGTCAATACTTACAATCCAGTGTCATCATTCACATAATCGCAACATCCACCGTTGCAGCAGCCATAGATACAGTAGATACCGTCGCAATACTCTCTATATTCGTGTGAAAAATGAAGGTATATAGATATAGCTTGTAACACACGAAAAGAGGCATTCGGAATTTTGCGTGAAGTATCGTCTCGGATCAGCCTCCGCAGTCCGCGCAGGCTAATCCGAGACGGCACTTTACGACTACACTAGTTTTTGTGCTACAGTAGACTTGCGCAAAACAGAATATTACATAAAAACGGAAAGTGTCGTTTCGGATTAATTAGCCTGCGCGGACTGCGCAGGCTGATCCGTGACGACACTTTGCGCCAATGTTTGAATGCCCCTTTTCGCGTGTTGCAGGCCATTAATAAAAAGATGAAAATACCAGAAAGATGAAAATAAGCCATGCTCTGGCAGAAGGGGGCTTTATGCGTCTCCACGATATATGATATCATGAAAGTCATCACATAATTATGGATCCATAAAAATCCATTATGTATGACAAATGACAGAGTCCTGACCAAAAGCCAAAAGTTTCGGCCCAGGTCAGCCTGCGCTGATTGCGCGGGGCTGACCAGAGTCGATAACTTTTTTTTTTTTTTAAATGCATTAAGCTCTCTTTTCACAGAGCATGGCTCAAAAAATAGGTGTGAATATAAATTCTTTACTAACAAATATTATTTGTTACTGATTAGAGTTTAAAAGCTTTCGCGGACATTATAATTGTGTTAAAGATAATACGATTTGTATTTGAAAGACCGGAAAACAAACATTGTTGGAAAAAAGACATTGCTGGTTACCAGCATTTTCTTCTTTTTCCGCATTGTTTTCAAAACGCTTTCTCTTTGTCAGCGTCGATATCCTTTAGAATAGGTGTCTATCTCTTTTTCCAAATTTTCATTTCCGCTGAAAACATTGTGACATGGGTAGGATTAGACTGGCTGAATATTTCGAGCAAATTTTTGAGTCCCTCTGTCTTCGATTCTTTTCTGGGCCGAGCCCCGGTAGCGCAGTCGGTAGCGTATAGGACTTAAGAATTGGGGGCCGCTGTTTCGATCCACGGCTCGGTCAATCTATTTCCAACGACTGATGATAGTCAATGCAACAGGATTCATTCCTCTCTTATCACTGTTTCAACGATGGTTAGGTAGGAAAGCAGCCAGTAGCCTTGAAAGAGTTTCGTGCGGAGTGTTTGTAAAAGACCTTTTGCGGACAGTGTAGATCAAAGATTAGACTGCACGTTTCGTGCAGTCTAATCTTTTATCTACACTGTCCGACAAAGGCATATTTTTTCCAAGACAATAACTTTGAAATATCAATATGTGGGTTTTTACTTATGGCTTAAAAGTTTCTTTTCACTTATTTAACAGGCAAAGGATGACGTAAAGGATAGTGAGACAGTGAACACCCATATTTAACGATTTAAAGAAATTGCTCGCCAGATAAATCTCTCCGTAACGGGCAATGTAGATCCAAGATCAGACTGCACGTTCTGTGCAGCCTGATCTTGACCTACACTGTTCGCAAAAGCCCACAAGGTCAGGCTTCAAACTCCAATGTGTTAATGGTAAGAATTAAATTTGTCTGATTTTCGACTCCCGGGTTTTTTTTTTTGTTTACTTTTGGCTGATAACGTTAGCGTGCCTTAAAGTTTTGCTATATCTCTTTTAGATCAAATTCTACAAGTGGACCATAAAATTATGCCGTACTCTGACAAAAAGGGGCTTAATGCATCCCCGTGATGCATGATACCTAGCAAGCTATTACATAATTATGGATCCAAAATAGCCAAATTTTTTGAACAACCGACTTAAACACCAGGTAGTCTGGGCCTTGGACATACAGAAAATTGACAGAATAGCGAAAAGTTTCGGCCCAAAGCAGCCTGCGCGGAATGCACAGGCTGACCTGGGCCGATACTTTTCGCAGTTGTATTAAGCCCCCTTTTCACAGAGCATGGCTCATTTAAATTCAGTAAGATTGAAGTTTAGAGTCCTCTGATCTTTCTTAACTTTTACGATTGTTTTTTCAAAACTTAAATTCCTATCCTGCTATATAAGTGAAATGAAACTTTCAAACCGATAGATCTAGTAAAAACCGAAATTATTTCAAAGTAATTTTCTTGGGAAAAAAATATGTCCTTATTGGACAGTATAGATCAAAGATCATAAGCCACAGACAATCATTATTTGTTGTCTTTTTTTATCTTATGAAATGCTATGCATGGAAAAAAATGGGGGGCCTAATGTATAATGTCATTATGGACCAATAACAGAAAGGCCACGTGTACATATAAAAAAACAATACTTCTTATAGGTTCTATAAAAAACAGGTCTTTTTCGGCAGGGGATATCATTTCAACGAAATTACTTGTCTGTTTTGGTATTACGGGGTATACATCGCTTTCAACAATACTTAAACTTTAACCTGCTAAATAACTAAAACGAAACTTTCAAGTAAGCAGTAAAAACCCAAGTATCGCTTTTTCAAAGTTATTTTTCTTTATCGGACAGTGTAGATCAAAGATCAGACTGCACGTTCAGTGCAGTCTGATCTTGATCTTAACTGTCCGCAAAAAGAGTCATTGAGTTGCGCTTAGCAGCCTGAAGGTTGAATCGCTTCGGCAGTGAACCTGTCTATCAAGATCACACTACAGTGAATCGAATGCTCCTATCCCCTTCTCTTGCTCTCTCTTTCTCTATCTCTCTTGCTCTCCATTTTGTGTAACACCCGACTGAATCCTAGAGAGAGAGAGAGAGGGGGGGGAGGGAGAGAGAGAGGAAGAAGGAGAGAGAAAGAGAGAGTGGGGGGGAAGAGACAGGACAGAAAGAGAGAGGGAACAAAGGAGCGAGAGAAAGACAGAGTGAAAGAAAGACAGTGAGAGAGAGCGGAGAGAGAGGGAGAAGGCAGGAGAGAAACAGAGAGGGGGCAAAAGAAGCGAGAGAGAGAGTGAGAGAGAGAGAAGGGAGAAGGCAAGAGAGAAGAGAGAAGGTGCAAGGAAGCGAGAGAGATATACATGTACATGTATGACGTTGGCTAATCTCTGACGAAATCAGCCAAAAAATTGTGCAATTTCTATAGCCCGTATAAACGCATGAAGTGGCAAGTCAGTTACTCATTCAATCGAGACAAATTACGGTTTAGTCATGCTCTGGCAAAAGGAGGCTTAATGCATCTCCGTAATACATTACACGAAGCAAGTCACCACATACTTATGGATCCATAAAATCCATTTGGTGTAAAACCCGACTGAATCCTGTGGCAGAATCATGGTCCTTTGACATGTACAGTAGAAAATTGCCAACTACCAAAAAGATTTGACCCAGGTCAGCCTGCGCAATCCGCGCAAGGCTGACCCGGGTCGAACTTTTTTTTTCCAGACGCATTAGGCCCCCTTTTCACAAAGCATGGCTCAATCATGTCTTTACTGTATGGGTAACTGAATAAATGATTCACTTGTGATAAACTTGGCGAATAAAAAAAAGAAACATGAGACTTCTTCCTCTCTCCAGGTTACCATAATTTTTTTTTTAATCTCCGCAAAAAAAAGTCTTTTTAAAAGCCACTTTGTTTGGGATTAAACGTTATCCTGCTAAGTACCTAACATGAAACTTTTAAATCGATAGTAAAAACCCAAATTTTGCTGGGGGGGAGGAGGGGGGGGGGGGAGGGGGGCGATATCTCCTTATCGGACAGTGTAGAGCAAAGATCAGACTGCACATTCTGTGCAGGCTGTTTTGGATCCCGTGTTTCCCCATGACTCTCTTGTATGGGGGTCATTTGACCCAAAAATGACCCCCACTTCAAATGAAGAAAAGAAGGCAAATATTAAAATTTTGGGAGTCCTTTAGAAAATTTGGGGGGGGGGGGGGGGTCAAAATTCAAAGAAATCGGGGGGTCATGGAAAACCCTTTAAAAATTATCTACACTTTTCGCAAAAGGTCCTTGAGTGACGCTTGGCAGCCTAAGATTAGGAAGAAGGAAGAGATATGCGAGACTTTTGTTTACGATACCCGTTCCTCTGTCACTCACCCTGCATCTGAAACGACAAAAAAAAAATAGAATAATTTTGCTATGCTCTCTGAAAAGGGGGCTTAATGCATCTCCGTGATGCATGATATCATGCGAGTCATCACATAATTATGGAGCTTTATAATGTATTTTGTCTAACAACCGGCTGAATCATGCGGTAGAGTGGTCCTTCGACATACAGAAAATCAATCAAAAACAAAAAGTTTCGATCCATGTCAGCCTGCGCGAACTGCGCAGGCTGACATGGGTCGATACTTTTTGCAGATGCATCAAGCCCCCTTTTCACAGAGCATGCCTCAGATATAATATGATTTTTTTTTTTGTGAAGTAAAATAATTCAAATTCTGTTCCTCGGGTCCATATTTACAAACCATTCTTAAGAGTATTCTCAGTCTTATTCTCAAAAAAAAAATAAATTTGCAAGTAACACAACTCCGGATTGGCTAATTTGACCAAATGTTTTAGCCAATCAGAAGTTGGGTTATGTTCTCAATCTAGAATAAGACCGAGAAATGTTCTTAAGAATAATAGTTGCTGATTACAGGCCCATATCTAAAACCAATCCAGTGCTGTGCACACTCACAAAGATAAATGTCATATCCAGACTTTTCCGATGTCGGAGTTCCCACAATTCCAGTATTTATTCTAGAAATTGAAAAATCGGGGGGGGGGGGGGGGGGATCCCCCTGCTTTTAAAAAACGGGGTGGGGGGTCAAAAACTAGCCTAGGCGCACCTTGGTTGATTATAGTACATCTCTACTAAAGTTTTAAAAAAGTCAGTTTTCTCTGTCTTATATAACTTGTTACCATTTCCCTTGAAAATGATGAGACTTAAAATGATGTGTTTTTGTGACAGAACCCCTAATCCAAGGTATTTGTAAAAACTACAGCCCCAGCAACCATGCTTTCTTGAAGCACAGATCCAGTTTTCTTGTCATAGCATAAGCATGATCAGAAGCAGTGTAATAAACATTGTCGCACAGTGAAAAGTGCATGTTTACAAGTATAATTTCGGGTAATCAGTTAAAATTCCGTACGTTTTCCTTCGAGTTTTTTATTGTTACTCTTTTCCTTTTTCACATCTTTTCTTTCCTTCAACAAAAATGTTCGTGCTTTGTTGCGCATTATAGGCCTATAGCAATACTGGGGCGACCTAGACGATTTTAGCGTGAATGCAGAGTACAACCCACACAAGTATGGGGGAATCGAGATCAAAGCTCTAGAAATTAAATTCATTTTTCAAAAATAAATAAGAGTAATAAAGTTATAGAAATACATGTTGATAGGTCATATTTCTATTGTGGGCTTTTTCGGTACCCATGAAAGTAGGCCTTTTTTAGTAAAGTGGGCCGTTTTGATCCACTCCCTTTGGTGAAAGACAACATTGTTAATCGAAACACTTTCGCGACCAAAATTATTCGCTTGTTTTCCTGATGAATCTTTGCACGTACATTTATTTCCGCGAATACGAGACGGTCGTAAATAAATAGCATGTGCTCATACACGTATTGATAAAACGTCCTTAACCCTTTCGTTGCCAAAGGCGAAAACACGGACTTTTGCGGACGGCATAGATCAAGATCAGACTGCACAGAACGTGCAGTCTAATCTTGGATCTATTCCGTCCGCTTGTTAGTCAAGCCTATGAGACCCAAAAATCTTTCTGAGTCTTTGTGGATTCTATTTTCAGGCATCAAAAAGGATCGAGTTTATATAATTGGGGTTGAAAGAGTTAAAAAAGAGCTTGGCCGGGCTAGGATTCGAATGATTGATTCATGACGCCTGGATTACCAGTTTCAGTCTCATTTATTGGCATAAACGACATAGCGTATGTCTTTGGCCATTTACAATTGAAAAATAAGAAATATGGCAAAGACATGTGTGTACATATAGATAAATACCAACAATAGTGCATGTTATATATATTCTAAGAGTCCCAAGACAAAGTGTACAAAAATTACTTTAAAAAGTTACCTTAATGAACAATAAATTCAAGTCTAACTGACAATAGAGTTCTGTAGAACATTTTCCCGAATTTCGTAAGCGTTTAAAATATAATTACACAAATTCACTAAAGTTCTTTTGTTATTTGTCGACATAATATGTTTGAATCTAAAGATACTTGGATTTAATGTATTCTTAAAATGCTTCATTCTGAGAGATGAGTATTTCGGACAACCGACCTGTGCGGGGTCCTGTGTGGCCCAGTGGTTAGGTGTAGGACTCGTGACCTGGAGCCCTGGGTTCGAGCCTTACAGGCTCCACTGGGTTTATCACAGGCTTTTCTCAAGACACTTCAGAGCCCCAGCCCAGCACTGGTGAAACCCAGGAAATACATGAATATGTGAGCTGTCGCCGTGATTTGACTGAAATAATGTTAAATACGGCGTAAAACACTATTTAAATAAACAAACAAACAAACCAATCATGTGCATTACCAACTGTGCTACGCAGCTCTGTCGTCAAGGTCGAAATAACATGGGCTGGTAGATTATTCATTCAATTGATTAAATGGCGTTTTGCGGTCGCCTTCAACATCATTTCAGTATATTATAGTTAAATCTCACCTACTCCTTTTCCAAACCAGTGTCCTGTCTTAACGACACTGCGGAAGGTTTTGGAAAACACTGTGGGATAAGGAAAAATTGCTGGTATCCAGGATTTTTTTTCCTTTTCCGACTATGTTTTCTACCCTTTGAAAGACAAACCTCAACTTTTGAGACACATCTAAGTTATGGTCTGGAAATGCTTTAATTTGGACAAATCTTAAACTTTATCATTTGGTACAGAATTAAAGCTGTGACGTGTGAAAAATGCGAAAATATAAATTAGTATTTTTTGCTTTAAAATGATACAAAGAAAAAGCTAAGACTCTGAAAGAAAGTTAATGAGTGTACTTACTTATTCCTACAGCCAGGCAGCACAAGAAAAGAAGAAGGTTTACAGCCATTTTGACCGCCATTTTCGCTCACTCAGTTATTGTAATATCTTGACGAAAACGCAGACCTTTCGAGCGTGAAGTATTTTGTCAACTGATCACACCTGGGCTACCTTCACCTTTTAGCAACATCTACCTGACGCATGCGGGCATGACGTAATCGAATACCAGGCTAAGAGTTATATGGCTTGCAACACGCGAAAAGGGGCATTCGGACATTTGCGTAAAGTGTCGTCTAGGAACACCCTGCGCAGTCCGCGCAGGCTAATCCGAGACGGCACTTTACGACTACATTTGATTTTGTGCAATAGTAGACTTGCGCAAAACAGAAAATTACATTAAAACGGAAAGTGCCGTTTCGGATTAGCCTGCGCGTACTGCGAAGGCTGATCCGAGACGACACTTTACGTAAATGTCTGAATGCCCCCTTTCGCGTGTTGCAGGCCATGTTGCGCCAAGCCCATATTTTGCATATTACGATATCTTGTCGGATAGTTCACTATTTTCTATTTTTAGTATATGTATGTTGTTCTCGCGTGCCAGTGGCTTGGAAAGAAAATTGTGCGGAGTACTGGTAAAAGAGACTCCAGGAAAGCATGGATAGGTGCACTGGCCACCGCGATATAACTGAAATAATGTTGAAAACGGTGTTAAACACCATACGCGTTGTCTGCGCATGTCATATTCTTCGAAGATTCGACCTGTCTGCTATGACGCATCACCCATCCCCCGAATATTCGGGAAAAGTAGGGCTTATAGCGAAGCTATTAGCCTATTACCCAAGCATGTAGGGGCTGTTTTAATAAATGGCCGATGCATAGGTTACATGCTAGCCGATCACAGCTGAATGAATCGCACCAGGTAGCGTTTTATTGAGTAAACGTTTATATCATTTTGAAATTCAAAGTAACGGTTATTGTTTTGAAAGGTAGTCCGGTTCTGTACCCATAATGCCCATATTAGATGTGTATTTGTAGAATGCCATCTAGCGGGAGATAATGACACCATACGGCGTCAGTCAGTCAATCAATGTTCTTGTGTATATCATTTCTTTAATGAATTATTGTTGTTCATGTATTCTTATTTTAGTCGTCCTACGTTCCCTTTGTACGCATTGTGCATGGGAGCAAAGGAGGAGGGCTCTTTGCACCTCCCTCCACCTTCCCTGTTTGACCCTCGTTTAATTTTATGTCATTTGTAAATTTGTCCATGTTGGCACGTGAAGATAAGCATTCATAGGCTGGTCCTTACACCTAAAAATGCAAAGTGACTTCGTGGTCTGTTTCTACACTCATTGATAGTCATTTTTGAGCCGAAAATTCTCGTATTTTTTCTCAAATCTTCTTACACCAAAGACAGATAGATATACTGTACATGTAGTTTTGGCGATCTCTATCTGTCCGCATATCTGTCCACAGCAATATCTTGAGAACTACCTCGCCAAATTCAGTGAAAATTCATGTATAGGTACCAAATAAAACGCCGATTTCGATTTTTCCCAACTTATTATATCTCTCACGGAAGTTTTTGACGCATCAACAGGCTTTCCGTACGTCCATAGATGCAATTTTGTATCGTCTTTTTCATCTTAAAGCGTTGGCACCCGCATTTGATGCTCTTGTTTACTTGATCAACTTACAAGGCACTCGGTTGAGAAAATTCCTCTGCCTGCCACACCTCTTGTTTCAGTTTGATTCGAGATGGCCGATTGCAGCCATTTCGGATAAAGAGATAGCTCAAACACGTCAGAACTCGGCCGATTCCGTAACTACATCTAACCTCGTCCGTATCAGCGATTTTTCTATTTTGATCACATAATGTCAAATGATCGTAAACACGGCGGTGTGCATGAAAATCCACATCAACAGTCTTCGTAAAGTTATTCACTTCTATCAACCTGTCGGCGAAAACTGCCAACGAAATTGATAAACCACGTTAAACAATGACTTTAGAAACTGTTTGTCAACGGAAATGTATTTAGAAAGATTTCGATAGAAAATTGTGACTCATATTTTTTATCTCGAGTCTTGTGACAATTTTAAGTACGATAATACGGTCTTTTTTTTCCGGCGACGAAATGTACCGTGCGGGTACGTGTCACCCATAGTAATATGCCGAGGGACTTAATCAACGAATCACCCGTGGTTTGCCGAATGACCAATTTTGCTCACATATATCTCTTTTACGTTTCCTCTTTCCCAACCCCCCCCCCCCCATCCCGCCTCTTAATCTTGGTTGCATTATGTCCATCATATTTTCCAACTTGTATTTAATATACATTGCTAAATCTTCAGTATTAAAAAAATTATATCGGAGGAAATAAAAATATTTGCGGAAACAATAATGAAAGGCTATTATTTTCCTAGTATAGACTATGTCTATTTTTTTTTTTGCAGTTTTTCTTCAGTTTTGTCCTCGAGAGCTCAAGAGCTAGAGGACCTGTCTTTTAAATGCCAACGGTCAATTAAATAGCTTATACGTACGGCGTTTGGCGTAGAACAAAACCAGATTGCACGTTCTGTGCAGTCTGATCTTGAATCTACACCATCTGCTACCTGATTCTTTACTATGAACAAAATCATTTTCAACTGCAGCTGCTTGTCCGGTATTGAAAGAGAGCGAATTTAGTACGACATAAAAAAATTAGTCTGTCCACCCTTTACCAAATTATTCCGAATTTTCACGACCTTGTATATATAACAGAAGGCCTTTGAAAACATCGTGGATAAAGGAGAAAATGCTGGTACCCAGAATTTTCTACGTTTCCCAAAATCTTTTCTGTCTTTTCAAAAACAAATCTGTCAATTTGAGAAACATCTTATTTGTCGTCGGCATATTCCTTCAATTTGGACGATCAAAAATTCCGTCCTTTGGAAGTTTCTATTTTTTCCCCCTCTGTCAAATTTCAATTTTATCGTCTGCAAACGCTTTCAACTTAGATAAGTCTAACATTTTGTCGTCTGGTAAAGAATGAAACAGTTTAAGGTGTAAAACTGGTTTTTTTTTTACCATCAGGACCAAAAAAAAAAATCAAAGTACGGATGACATTATAGTCATTCATGCGATCTTTCCACAACTTGGTATGATTTCTTATTTCATCTTTACCAAACAAAAACAAAACCAGACTTTTAACCTTCAGGCCGCTAAACGCAATTCGAGGACCTTTTGCGGACAGTGTAGATCAAGATCAGACTGCACAGAACGTGCAGTCTGATCTTGGATCTACACTGTCCGATAAGGATATTTTCCCATTGAAATAACTTTGAAATAGCAACAGTTTGGTTTTTATTATCGGCTTGAAGGTACCATTTAACTTATGTAACAGTTCTGACAAACAGCCTCCGAAGGCGGGATTTGAACCTTAAGACCTCCAAGTCCCAAGACGAACGCTCGACCACGCCGCTACAACAGCTAGCTCAATAGCAAGGCATGCAGTATAAGTGTCCCCTTACACAAACGCAAGCTATACATTTACCGTCGTGTCCGGTAATCTTGCGCGTCCGGTAATCTTGCGCACTTCGGTAGATTCCTGTTTCGCGAGTATGTTTGATGAATTCTACCCGTTTCTGCAGTGTTTGTTAGACCATAGGAATTTGGAATAACAGAGAAACCTTCAGAAAGTAACTATAGCTAAATTTTGTACCTGAGAGTGTCTAAAGTTTGTCTATGACATCATCCTGACTAATTATTCATAAACACGCCCTATGACCCAATTCCCGACGAGGCTGGGTGTAACACTTTTTACCTGTCAGTTAAACGAGCAATTTATGTCTCATCACAAAAACGAATCAATTAGACACATATTTTACAACTTTATAAGATATTAAGGAACAGTTTTAACATTATTTCCCTTATTTACGTGCAACCTTTATCAGACGAAAAATTCATTTCCTATTTGCCGGCATTTTGTCAAAGTTCTGAATCAAAGGCCCAAATCGAGCATAATTATTTCTTTTCTACAAATTATTCTTTGTATGGGGCACAAATACTTTAGAAATCCTTTGCATTGACGTCATTTATCGAAGTGCGCAAGATGACCGGACAGTTGTATGCCGGATAAAACCTCACGGTGATAGTTTACTTCTTAAAAGTTTGTGTTGTTCGGGGAATCTTTCTATGACTATCTTGAGTCATAATCTAGATGAAATATTTCTATAAATAGATATACAACTGTGGGGATCTAGCTATTCATTTTAGTGTCATAAGTAAACAGTCGTTTGCTTAGGTGCGCTAGATTACCGGACAGCATCAGGGCCTGCTCTGGCTTTTTTTTTTCTATCGCCACTATTTTCGCCAATTTAAAAAACTTTTCGCCACTTTTTTTATTTATGAGCCAATTTTTTCGCCACTTTTCCTAATTTATTACCATTTCTTTCACCACTTTTCTTAATTTATAAGCCATTTCTTTCTACTTTTTCGCTACTTTCCTTTTTACCCCCATTTATCCCCCTTTATTCCATTCAGGTATCAGACACAGAGAACGAGGTTTTTTTTTTTAATTTTAATTCATTTATACAAACATGGAAACATGAATGATGAAAATTACATGATGGCGATTTAATCCTTTAGCACATGGCACAACTTTAGACACATCCAAACCCAAAGCATATACAGACATCAATTTTAAATGTTGCTGAAATAGTGGAAGATTGTCCATGATAGGATAGAAAACATTATTTGAAAAGGAGAAAATGCTGGTTACCAGCATTTTTTTCTTTTCTCACAATGTTTTCATAAGTCTCCTTTATTGAGGTTGTTAAAAAGTTGGCATTGTGTGGGTTGATAAAACAAACAAACAAAAAAAAAGCCATGGTAAAAATGCAATGTAGTTAAATTCTGTTTGAATCTAGAAGCAGACTTGTGCTGCAAGTAGACAGTATTTCTTCCATGAACTTTACAGGAGAAATTATAGTATGTGATGAAAGAATTTCTGTATGCCTGCGTTGAGTGAAAAACAGTTGAATCTTACTATCACTTTTGGATATGATTTGCTTATCAAAGAAAAAAATGAGAAGGATTTTTATCTGCTTGTTGACTCAAAAGAACATTATCTGATCATTGGGTTTTGAGTGCCTTGTAATTTATGACCCCACTGATGCAGAGTCACACATTACTCCAAACCCTGACATTTCTCATCAGATTACAAATAATGTCCAGAGTGATGAGAAAAGAAAAAACTTCTTCACAGCTGTAATGAGGACCAACCACAATCTTGATTCAAAAACATAACTAGGACTTGGTAAAATTCAAAAAGCTTAACAAGGTTTACTATGGTGGCATACTTCTGCCACGAGATACGAGATAGCTATCATGATAATTTTAGTAAACTATCGCGATAAATTAAAAGTTTCCTGGAAATCTTATCAAGATAGTATGGTGGCATATTTCTGCCGCGAGATACGAGATAGCTATCATGATAATTTAAGAGAAGTATCGTGATAAAACAAAAATTTTCATGATAAAAATATCGCGATAATTCTAACTCTTATCATGATTTTTTCTGCTTTCGTGCCTACAACTGACATTCATGTTACCTATAATTAGATATGGTTTCGGAACACCTTCGTCTACAACCTTATGAATTCTCCTTTTCCATGGATGGTTTTAAAGTTGCTCGTAGGAGGCATTTCGAGTCGTCTTTGTGATTTTATAGACCTCTGTTCATTTCGAGTATTGTCAAAATTTACCAATTAATGTACAAAAAAAAATTGTTAATGATTCGAAATTTTACTTACTGTAATCTTATTAAAGGGTAACTCCAGACCAAAATTTTCATTTCCAAATCGGATAAAACTATACTAGAGTATGTTAACAAAATTTTTTTTAGCGTTCTGTGATGCTTACTTCACGAGATATAGAGGTTTAAACTTCGGATTTTCACCTGTCTGACAGTCGCTAATTGAAAAAATCGTGACTTCCAGCAGTTTGCCGTGACGTTACAAGTGTCACGGAGAAGATATGGTCGCTATATATGAACTAACGCAGAAAACTGAAAAAACTGCATGAAATTCGTAAAGATATAAATCGCTTTATCACGTTTAAATCACTTGTGCACTGCAGAATTTTCACCTCTATCGCTCTTACATCTTACTACAATCACAGGAAAGAAATTTTGAATTAATTAGCCTACTGGAGATAGTGCTTATGAAAAGGAAAAGTTATTCTTCTGGTGGGAAACAAAACTATTTTGAAATTTATTTCTTGAAGTTATTTCAATTATACCACTGCCTAATCAACGAATTTTAATAGATAGAAATAAAAAAATAAATAATATACTCAAGATAGTTGAAACATGCCAAAATTCTCTTCTACTAGGTGGTAGAAGGAAGAAGGAACATTGCAATGTGTAAAGTAAGTCATTCGAGTACAGTTCTAAGGCTGTTTCTACCAAATATAGGACACCGTCGATCATTGAACGGTCTACAAATCATGCGCAGTCTGATCTTGATCTACACCGTCAGTGTCAGCATTTTACATGTCTCCTTCAGGTTGGGAAGAATTAAAAGCCTTAATCTACCTCAGAAATCGTATCCTCTCTTTAACATTCACGAACAATGTCAAATCCAGCACACATCCTGAATTTGCTATTAAAGTTAAATCCATTTTTTATTTTTTCACTTGATCTTCATTTATTTTCCTACGTGTTTTTTTTCACAATTTCAAATTTGTTTCTTTCATCAACAACAACGTTAAAAGATTGTCTGAATTGCCTCCTACCTTCCTGCCTTCCTGCCCTCCATATCATGCAGAAAACGTTTTTGATCGTCTGCAAAATACAGGGTCAGTCCATTTCCTACATACTGAGACATGTAAGGCGTAAAATTTAACTGGAAATACCAACGTGGACAAAAATTATTTAACTCTCTTCTTCCGTATTTCTCGCTGTAATCATGTACGAGATAACAGATGCAGATTACTGACCATAAAAATGCAGCGTAAATTAAAAATTTATAACTGCATACAAACTTTACACAAGATTTTAGTGCGCCAACTTTTTATTTTGCGAAAAGAATTGTGTGTTCCATCAATGCAAAGGGTTAATTCGGCGCCTCTTTGATGTTGGTATCGCACCGTTGTGGTCTCACATATTTTTTTTGCCCGGCTTGCAGCTGGGGGTTAACAAGCACTTGTCCTAAACATGTCATGTACAAAGTTACTCTTTTGTTTTCACGACCATATTGAGCCCTTTTTCTTATAAAATGTGAATGGAATTTGGAATTTTACACAGATTAAATGGGTAAGTCTAACGTCATAACTTTTGTATTTTCCTCATTCATACGATCTTAAATGAAAAAAAAAAAATCCCATAATCTGCTTGTCGAATTTCTATTCTAACTACCCTCTCTCTCTCTGTCTCTCTCTCTCTCTGTCTCTCTCTCTCTCCCTCTCTCTCTCTCTCTCTCTTTCCCATATGAAAGAGATGGATAATCAACAGTGAATTCACCATTGATTTCTTGCCTCATTTAAATTTCTGTGGGGCCCCATGGCTGCTGAGTGCGACTCAGTGACCTTTTCCGAACAGTGTATATTAAGATCAGACTGCACAGAACGTGCAATCTGATCTTATGTACAGTGTCCAATACGGAAATATCTATTTTTGTAACTCCAAAAACTAGCACTATTCGAAATTTTGCAATTGGCATGAAGGTTTATTTAACCTGTTGAGGATTAATAGTAAATCTGATATTAAGCCACGTCATTCGGTTCAGACAGACAGACAGCAGACTGACGAATAAATAGTCATCTCCTGGCTCGAAATAGTGCTTAAACTCGGCACCCGGCATACGACAGTCGTCTCCCGACATGAGGGAAGATAAGGCTGTGAGAAAAAAAGTCAGTATCAGAGCAAATTAATAGTACACAGAAGCCGAAATAAGTGTGGCGTCACATCCGGTTTATCGCAGATTTTCCAAACTTGCACAGGTGTGCAACCACATTTTCGCTTATAACATTGAAACACGGTTTTCAATTTTAAGATTGTTTTCATTATAGGATTCATATATCCAAAATGAGATTTTGGCTGTAGTTGCCCTTTAAGTCAAAACTACCGAGTTCATCCAAATGATGCATTTTCTATTTATAGATATCACAATAGTTTTATCTCGCATGTCAGCTTCGAGCACTGTAGAGAAATTTTGCGATAAAATATTAGTTTATCGTGATACTTTTATCAGGAAACTTTTCACTTTCTTGATAAGATTTCCAGGAAACTTTTAATTTATCGCGATAGTTTACTAAAATTATCATGATAGCTATCTCGTATCTCGTGGCAGAAATATGCCACCATAAGATAGTGAAAAGTTTCCTGATAAAAGTATCACGATAATATTTTATCGCAAAATTTCTCAACCGTGCTCGAAGCTGACATGCAAGATAAAACTATTGTGATAGTTCTACCCGTTTCTCGATATCTATCTCATTTTGGATATATGAATCCTTAAATGAAAACAATCTTAAAATTGAAAACCGTATTTCAATGTCTATCGTAAAAAGAGAGTTATAAGCGAAAACGTGGTTTGCACACCTGTGCGAGTTTGTGAAATCTGCGATAAACCGGACGTGACGCCACACTTATTTCGGCTTCTGTGTACTATTAATTTGCTCTGATACTGAATTTTTTTCTCACAGCCTTATCTTCCCTCATGTCGGGAGACGACCTTTTTCGTCACAAAAATCCCTATCGTATGCCGGGTGCCGAGTTTAAGCACTATTTCGAGCCAGGAGACTATTTATTCGTCAGTCTGCTGTCTGTCTGTCTGAACCGAATGACGTGGCTTAATATCAGATTTACCATTAATCCTCAACAGGTTAAATAAACCTTAATGCCGATTGCAAAATTTCGAATAGTGCTAGTTTTTGGAGATACAAAAATAGATATCTCCGTATTGGACACTGTATATAAGATCAGATTGCACGTTCTGTGCAGTCTGATCTTAATATACACTGTTCGGTAAAGGTCATTGAATCGTGCTCAGCAGCCTTGGGGCCCCACAGAAATTTAAATGAGGCAAGAAATCAATGATAAATTCGCTGTTGATTAACCATCTCTTTCATATGAGAGCGAGCGAGAGAGAGAGAGAGAGAGACAGAGAGAGAGAGAGAGATTTGGAGGGTAGTTTGAATAGAAATTCGACAAGCAGATTATGGGATTTTTTTTTATTTAAGATCGTATGAATGAGGAAAATACAAAAGTTATGACGTTAGACTTACCCATTTAACCTGTGTAAAATTCCAAATTCCATTCACATTTTATAAGAAAAAGGGCTCAATATGGTCGTGAAAACAAAATAGTAACTTTGTACATGACATGTTTATAACAAGTGCTTGTTAACCTCCAGCTGCAAGCCGGGTAAAAAAAATATGTGAGACCACAACGGTGCGATACCAACATCAAAGAGGCGCCGAATTAACCCTTTGCCCCCTTGCATTGATGGAACACACAATTCTTTTCGCAAAATAAAAAGTTGGCACACTAAAATTTTGTGTAAAGTTTGTATGCAGTTATAAATTTTTTAATTCACGCTGCATTTTTATGGTCAGCAATCTGCATCTGTTATCTCGTACATGATTACAGCGAGAAATACGGAAGAAGAAAGTTAAATAATTTTTGTCCACGTTGGTATTTCCACTTTAATTTTACGTCTTACATGTCTCAGTATGTAGGAAATGGACTGACTCTGTATTTTGCAGACGATCAAAAACGTTTACTGCATGATATGGAGGGCAGGAAGGCAGGAAGGTAGGAGGCAATTCAGACAATCTTTTAACGTTGTTGTTGATGAAAGAAACAAATTTGAAATTGTGAAAAAAAAAACACGTAGGAAAATAAATGAAGATCAAGTGAAAAAATAAAAAATGGATTTAACTTTAACAGCAAATTTAGGATGTGTGCTGGATTTGATATTGTTCGTGAATGTTAAAGAGAGGATACGATTTCTGAGGTAGATTAAGGCTTTTAATTCTTCCCAACCTGAAGGAGACATGTAAAATGCTGACACTGATGGTGTAGATCAAGATCAGACTGCGCATGATTTGTAGACCGTTCAATGATCGACGGTGTCCTATATTTGGTAGAAACAGCCTTAGAACTGTACTCGAATGATTTACTTTACACATTGCAACGTTCCTTCTTCCTTCTACCACCTAGTAGAAGAGACTTTTGGCATGTTTCATCTATCTTGAGTTATTATTTCTTTTTTATTTTTAACGATTAAAATCCATTGATTAGGCAGTGGTATAACTGAAATAACTTCAAGAAATAAATTTCAAAATAGTTTCGTTTCCCACCAGAAGAATAACTTTTCCTTTTCATAAGTACTATCTCCACTAGGCTAATTCATTCAAAATTTCTTTCCTATGATTGTAGTAAGATGTAAGAGCAATAGAGGTAAAAATTCTGTAGTACACAAGTGATAAAGCGATTTATATCTTTACCAATTTCATGCAGTTTTCTCAGTTTTCTGCGTTAGTTCATATATAGCAACTATATCTTCTCACACTTGTAACGTCACGGCAAACTGCTGGAAGTCACGATTTTTTCAATTAGCGACTGTCAGACAAGTGAAAATCCGAAGTTTAAACCTCTATATATCGTGAAGTAAGTATCACAGAACGCTAAAAAAAAATTTTGTTAACATACTCTAGTATAGTTTTATCCGATTTGGAAATGAAAACTTTGGTCTGGAGTTACCCTTTAATAAGATTGCAGGAAGTAAAATTTCGAATCATTAACAATTTTTTTTGTACCTTAATTGGTAAATTTTGACAATACTCGAAATGAACAGAGGTCTGTAACATCACAAAGACGACTCGAAATGCCTCCTACGAACAACTTTAAAACCATCCATGGAAAAGGAGAATTCATAAGGTTGTAGACGAAAGTGTTCCGAAACCGTATCTAATTATAGGTACCATGAATGTCAGTTGTGGGCACGAAAGCAGAAAAAATCATGATAAGAGTTAGAATTATCGCGATATTTTTATCATGAAAATTTTTGTTTTATCACGATACTTCTCTTAAATTATCATGATAGCTATCTCGTATCTCGCGGCAGAAATTGCCACCATAGTTTACAGAGATGTAATCTATATAGTCAATAAAACAGCTGATAGGAAGGAAAAGGTGTAGTGTATTCTAAAAATAGAATGCTATAAATAGAACACTGCACTGCAGATTTTGCTTGAGCTCCCTATGTGAGGAAGGCAAATGATTGTTTTCAAGATTTTTTAATCCTTTGGTTTACCATCCATTATTGTAATTTATTGAAAAATATTTGTAAAGAATATCTCCAGCAGTAAGAAGAGGTAATTCTGCTTTATTTTACGACTATTCATTTATTGAGAATCAGTACTGATCGTCTGACGTCATTTAAACCAATAAACTGTAGCTTTACCTGTGGAAAAAAAGACAGGTTTTCGTAGGATAAAGGGGTGGATTTAGCGAGTTAGTAACAGATATGGATCATAACACTCTGCTGTCTTGTCTAAATTTACAAAGTTGATAAAGAATAACTGGCGTCACCCTTTGTCTTAGATAGCCAATATTTCATGAATATAGCCAGGTCGGGAATTTTTTAAGGCGAAGTTTTTTCGCCGTGCAAGCTTGACGAGGCAAAGTTGAGCCATTGAAGGTGACTTCTTCGCCCCCGTCGCCCTGTTGCTTGTTCCCTGCTTCACCCTTTCTCCACTTGTCTCGTGAGTTGAGACAAAAACTGAAGAATTGCCTATAAAAAAAAAAAAACTTTCGCCACGTATTTTCGCCAGTTAAAGAAAAAATTCGCCACTTGTTCAGAATTTTCGCATTTGGCAAAAATGGCGAACGGCAGCCCGTGCCCTGCAGCATCGTACATCAATATGTGGGATAGACCAGTATACTACGTACTCCCCCACCATATGAGGATTCGTCTACGAATCCTTCAATTACTGTTATTCTCTATTTCTCAACTAAGTGGGTTTTCTCAACGGTGGGGGGACTTGGAGATCCTGGGTTCAAATCCCGCCTTGGAAGGCTGTTACACTTATACAGCAGGATAAGGGTTAAAGATTAAAAGCATTTGTAGATGAATTCATTGTGGCTCAAATGATGATTCTTGCCCATAGGGTAAGAAAATCTTAAGGAGAATATGCTGGTGACCAGCATTTTCTACTTTTCCCAGGATGTTTTCAAAGGCTTTCTTCTTTGGATCGTTTTAATTATGGATTGTGTAGAAAAGGCTTAAATCTTTACCCGACTACAAAATTTAAGACTTGTTCAAAATGAAGTTATTTGAAGATAAAATTACTTTAAATGAAGTAAGAAAGAAAACTGTTGAAAAAAAATCACCAAATCCTGGTTAGCAAAATTTTCTCCGTTTAAGGCAATGATTGTAAAAACCCTTTTTCAACCATTTAAGTAATAATCCTGTGTGTTAACGACCTAAGGGTGATGTCTTTTGAAGACAATGTGGGAAAAGGAGAAAAGGCTGGTAACCAACGTTTTTCTCCTCTTTCCACAATGTTTTATACCCGTTCGAATACAAATTTCATCATTTAAGTACCAATATATCTTTTGTCTGTAAATGCTTTGAATTTGGAACAGTCTAAAATTTCATCTTGCGGTAAAGAGTTAACGTTGTAAAGCACGGTATGATTTGTTAAAGTGACAATAAAGTCCAAATATAAACAAAGCGGGTGTTTAAATGCATTTGAATTTATTTCATACCATTTAAAAGTATGGAAATTATTGTGAAGATGACAATCTGTCATTGTATGGTCAGTCCAAGTGTTAGTCGCTGACAGAGAAATTAATTTCAAAACTAGGTTAAAACCTACCAGGTAGTTGTGTCTTGTTTACTTTTTGCCTGATTTTAAAATTCTTTTTTTTTTTCCGCCAGCGACTAACATATGGCCCGACCACACAATAACAGACAGCCATCTCCACAATATTTTCCATACTTTTAAATGGTATGATATAGATTTAAATGTATTATGACACCTGTTTTGATATTTTGCCTTTACTGGGCCTTTAACTCTTCCACTACCAAATAAATAAACTACAAATTTTCAATGGCAGCAAGTATCGTTCCACAGCAAGATGAAGAGACAGTTTTGTCATAATCTAGAATAGCAGAGTGAACAGTTTAGATCAGAGATCAGACTGCACGTTATGTGCAGTCTGATCTTGATCTACACTGTCCACAAAACGATCCTGTGTCGTCTACAGTAAGGGAAGAGTTAAACAGTACATGTATGTTGTTTACTTCAACCTTCCCATATTAACATTTGCGTTTTTTCGTCTACAGTAAGGGAAGAGTTAAACAGTTGTACATGTATATTGTTTAGTTCAACCTTCTCATATTAACATTTGGGTTTTTTACAATCGACTTGAAGGTCTCTCGTTAGTTATTTAGCGCGATAAGGCACATCAGCAGTGATATTTCGAACTTCAAAATTACTGAACGATTGTACCTTTCACTAAACTAACCCGTGTTTCAAGGAATCTGCCGAGCCCCGATAGCTCAGGTCGGTAGCGTACAGGACATGAGAACAAGGGGTCGTGGGTTCGATCCCTGGCTCGGCCAGTTTCTTTCCGAGGATTGATGATAGACGTTGCGACAGGATTCATTCCTCTCCCACCGCTGACCATTGCTTCGACGATGGTTATATGAGAAAGCAGCCACTGGCTTGGAAAGAAAATTGTGCGGGGAACTGGTAAGAGACTCCAGTAAAGCATGTATAGGTGCACTGGCCCCGCGATATAATTAAAAATAATGTTGATAACGGCGTTAAACACCATACCATCAATAAATTCAAGGAATCTGGGAAAATTTTTGAAAAACATCGTGGTAGAAGGGAAAATATTGGCGACAAGCCTCTCATCCATTGCTTTATAAACCCTCACCTGTAAAACATTCGAAGCCGATGGCTTTGTAAACTTTTGTGACAAATAGGGATCATTCATATTAAAAAAAAAAGATATAATGCACGAATAAGATTACTAGTAATTGTGGAGATGTCGTAATACTTCGTAATAATAATTTTCGCCTTTGGCCACTTTGTTTTTAACCCTTAGAATGTTAAGCGCGACTCACTGACCTTTTGCGGTCAGCGTAGATCAAGATCTGACTGCACAGAACGTGCAGTCTGATCTTGAATCTACACTGTCCGATAAGGAAATATATTTCCTCCAAAAATACTATTCAAACAGCAACAATTGGATTTGTAACACCGGCTTGAAAGTTTCATTCTTTTTGTTTAGCAGGATTAAGGGTTAAAAATGCTTACCGCTGCAGCGAGACAAAAAGTCGTCTGCATTTGCATTAATTATTTCACGGCGACAGTTCAAAGATCCATTTTTTTCTCTTCACTAATACTACCTGAAGAAAGTGCTACTTGTTTCAGTGCACCAATAGTATTACCATTATGTGCAAAAATTACATAGTTGCACTTTTGATTCAATATCCACGACAAATATACATGCGCAGTAGGATGTGCGTGAACATTTGTCATATACGTCGTTAAACCCTTTACTATAGAATCCCGTGTTTAAACGACTCTGATGAGGAAGGCTTTTGAAAAAAAAAAAAAGGTGTGGGAAAAGGAGAAAAATGCTCGTAACCAGCATTTTCTCCTTTAACCGCGACGTTTTCTACCCTTTAATGGACACACCAGTCATTTAAGCCACATTTAATTTGTCGTCTGAAAATATTTTGAGTTTGGATGCGTTCTATATTTTGTCGTTTGGTAACGAGTTAAATCGAAAAAGAAATCAGGATCACCATGTGTGAGCTGTCCCCGTTTCATGTATATGACTTCACCTATAGGCTGCTAAGCGCGACTCACTGACCTTTTGCGGACAGCGTAGATCAAGATCAGACTGCACATAACGTGCAGTCTGATCTTGGATCTACAATGTCCGATAAGGTAATATTTTTCTCCTAAAAATAACTTTGAAATAGCAATACTAGGGTTTTTACTACTTACTTGAACGTTTCATTTTAGTTACTTAGCAGGCTAAGGGTTAAGTATTGTTGAAAGCGATGTATACCCTGTAATACCAAAAGAAACAAGTTATTTCGTTGAAATGAAATCCCTTGCCGAAAAAGACATGTTTCTTTTTATATAGAAACCTATAAGGGGTATTGTGTTATGTATGTACACGTGGCCTTTTTGCTATTGGTCCATAACGACATTATACTTTTAGCCCCTTTTTCCATGGCATAGCATTGATTAAAAAAAACAAAACGAAAACAAATAATATTGTCTGTGGCTTATGATAATCAATATAAATATGAAGTTTCATAAAATTTTGTCCATTTGTTAAAAAGATATTGATACATTATGGAAATATTCATCAAGTTCCCTTTTTCCGTGGTACAGCATCAAAAAAATTAAAACAAAAACAAAAAAAAAAGTGTATCGGCAGGAACAAATGCATGCTGTTTCACCAATTTTCGCCAAGGACTTAAGAAGATATCTGTCCGGACGGATGGACAAAACGAACGGACAGACAACGGAAATAACAATATCCCCCACGCCTTAGGAGGGGGATAATAAACGCTTGAAAGAGTAGTTTTATTAAAGTTTTTCATTTAAGCATCTATTCAAGGACTTCCGTTATTTTTTCAGAAAACAACAAAAGTTTTGGACTTTACACATATAGACGACATGTATATTAAATGAGGCCCACGTGGTGGGATTTGTCATTGACCTGGTAGAAAAAAAACATTGTGGGAAAAGGAGAAAATGCTGGTTACCAGCATTTTCTCCTTTTCCCACAATGTTTTCTAAACTCTCTTTGTTGTCATCGAATGTCATCGAATCTCATTCGATGACAGCAAAGAGGAACTTAATCCTTAACGACACAATCCCGGATTTTAACGACCCAAAGGAAGAAAAGGGTTTAGAAAACATTGTGGAAAACATTTCGAAATTGGGGAAGTCCCCGTCATTTCATGGACCAATGATTTGTTCTTTATCTCTTTGCCACACAAACTAAATTTTTGAATTGACCAAATCTAATTCTCTTGCGGAAGACAAATTAAATTCTGATAAAATCAATGGGACTTGTCTTTGATAGGACAGAAAACATTTTGGGAAAAGGAGAAAATGCTGGTTACCAGCATTTTCTCCTTTTCCCACAATGTTTTCAGAAACCGTCTTCTTCAGATTCGTTAAAACAATAAATTATGTGATAAAGGATTGTTTTACTCTGCACATCTCTAAACACGAATTCATAGGCGAAGGTTTCGTAAACATTTTGTGGTTACTAGCTGTTTTTTTCCTTATCTCACAATGTTTTCAGAGACAAGAAACTGTATGGTAAAGGGTTGTATATCTCTTAACACGAATTTATATGTGAATGATTCGTAAATAACTAAACATTTTGTGTGAAATAATGTCCATTCACATAAATTAAAGTATAGTCCATATGATAAATGCTAGTACATTTGAAAACAGTTCGTCGTGACTAGCAATATCTCCTTTTGCTACTTCGTATTTTTAACTTATTACAGCTGCAGCAAAGCGAAGAGTCGTCTGCGGTTTCCTTTTTATCTGCCTTTAAAAAAAAAAAAACGGTTTTAAATTTAAAGTTTTATTTGCCCCGAGGTAAAAGGTTTTGAAATCATTGTGGAAAAAGGAAAATATGCTGGTAACCAGCATTTTCTCATTTTCCAAAATGTCTGCAAATCCTTTCGATTTGGATAAGTCCACAAAATTGTTGCCAGGTGAAGAGTCAACCTCTGAATGCATGGGTAATTTAAATTACTTTTGTAAAAGTTTATATTCAAATTAAATTCATACTGCGTAGAACGTGCAAACACATTGAATCTGCACCGTCTCATGATACTGATCCGAGATGTAAGCCAAAATTTAACAAATTTGAAGCCCATGTTGAGAGCATCCTTGTAAATCAGGTTGACTGATTGATTGGTTAATTGATTGAATGATAGATGGATGGACTGCGCGAATTGCACAGGCTGACATTGGTCGATTTTTTTCCCCAAATGCATTAAACCCTCTTTTCACAGAAAATGACACATGTGTAGGTCACCTTTCATTTCCTGTCGTAACTGGAAAAAAAAAAGGAAGAATGACTTGTCTATGATTGATTGTATGGTGTTAAAACGCCGGTTTCAACATTATTTCACTGATATCGCTGCGGCCAGTGCACCAATCCCTGCTTTCCAAGCCACTGACTGCTTTCCCACATGACTTGTCTAAGAACACTCCGCCTGTGATCGGCCCAAATAGGTTACGAATCTCGTTCTACGGCCTCACATTAAAGTTCAACAACTTGAAAAAAAACCCGCCTGCCGGAGTCGTCTTGGGCCAGGCACCGCGGAAACCCTGTTTAACCTGTACCACAAATTCCCAATTTTTAACAACCTTCAGGAAAAGGCTTTAGAAAACATTGTGGGAAAAGGAGAAAATGCTGTTAAACAGCATTTTCTCCTTTCCCATAATGTCTTCAACCATATGAAAGGCAAATTTCGTCATGAGTTGTGTTACATTTAATTTGGCGTTTGCAAATGTTTTCAATTTAGAGAAGGTTTAAAATTTGTCATCTAGTAAAGAATGAATCTACGAAAGGCATAAATAAATGACATTTTTGTAACTTAAACGATCAAGCCATGACGTAAATGAAATAATGTTGAAAGCACTTTTAATACCATATAAGGCGTCATGTGTGGCTTAGTTGTGAAGATGAATGATTTGCAGACTGCAGACTTCCGGGATCGATCTTCACTTAAGGCGCTGGGCTGGGTTTCAAGAAAACTTAAGTCTGTTTATTCACTATAATCTGCAAACGGACTCATTTTCTATCTTAAGTTGAGTTGGGTATTTGAGACCCCTTTCACCAACATAATCAGCCTGTAGTGTCATTGTCTAATTCTGAACTGATTCAATGTTGTAGACTCAACACTGCATAATAAACGGTTTTTAACAGACTTAGGTCAACTGTTCTGCTGAGTTGAGTCTGAAAGGTTTTGTCCAGTCAGAATTTGAGGATGTTACTTAAGGCTGTTAATGTTGGCCAAACGTATCTCAGATAACGAACTCAACTGTAAGTCGAAAATAAGGCCGCTCAGAGCGGATTTGAGCAAAGAAGGAGACTAAAGATTTTTCCGTGAAACTGGAGCCTGTGTTTTACGTGGAAGTGTTACTTTAAATAGAGCTCTCTGGCTTCGTATGGTGAAATCCAGGAAACCCAAAGTAACCGTTAATGAGTGGATTGTCGTCAAGATATGACTGAAATAAGGTTAAGCGAGGCGTTACACACAGTTAACCCTTAGGCTGCAAAGCGCGACTCAAGGACCTTTTGCGGACAGTGTAGATCAAGATCATACTGCACAAAATGTGCAGCCTGATCTTGGATCTACACTGTCCGCTAAAGAGATACTTTTCACAAAAAAAATGACTTTGAACTGGCAATATTTGGGTTTTTGTTAGTGGCCTGAAAGTTTAACCTTTTTAGTGGGTTAAGGGTTAGTTTTAAATAGCATTTAACCCTTATCTTGCTGAATAAGTTAAAGTAAACTTTCAATCCGACAGTAAAAACCCGAATAATGCTACTTCGGACTTATTTTTCGGAGAAAAATATCTCCTAATCAGACAGTGTAGATTCAACATCAGACTGCACGTTCCGTGCAGTCTGATCTTGATCTACACTGCCTGCAAAAGGTCAGTTCGTCGTGCTAGGCAGGCTAAAGGTTAAATACTCAAATAACAGCCTGATAGCCTCGCTATCATATTTCGACTTTTTTTTTGTCTATTGTGAATCAGGTTACAAATAATGCTGAGGCATGCAGGTTATTCTAACGTTAGGTCACAATCACAGCATTGGATGTCGTTTACTCAATTGCCATTAGGGGGTTTGTATGACTACATGAGAAGATAAAGATTACACTGCACGATACATGTACGTGTAGACTGATAAGGCACTCTCTCTATCTTTCCATAACACCCCCAACTCTTTACTAAACGACAGACTTATATGTTCGAGACTTGAGAACATTTTCAGACGAGAAATTCAATCTAGTCTTTTAAAAAGATGGTTACTGCTTTTGAAATTGAAGAAAAGGTTGTGAAAAAAGGGAGATATGTTGGAAACCGGCATTTTTCCTTTTCTCAAAATGTCAACACAAGGCCTTTTCATAAAGCTCATTAAACCTCAGGATTGTAAGGTAAAGGGTTACTTAAGTCGTATTAAGTAGTCGACAACAATCCGATTTAGCATTTTTCGGCTAAAAACGTGCAAAGGAAAGTTTTGCTACGCAATTAAAGATGAGAAAAAAAAAAATGTAACTCAAGAAAGACAACTGGTATTATTCTATATACTTGTGTACTAACAGAAAAAGTCGATTATTCCTCTTGTCTGACATTTTATTATTTGCTCTGAGAAAAGGCGGCATGAACTAGAATGTATTTAAAGAGAACGGGGAAGCAGACCGTCCCATTTCCGGGTATGACAGTTATATAATGGCCTAGAAGGTCGTCAGATGTTAATGAACTTTTTGTCATCTATGTACGAGTGGGTGGCCAAACGTTCTTAAATAACCGTTTGCACAAAAAAAAACGCGACCGTTTCGAAGGTACTTTGATTTTAAATACTGGCTCCCAAATTGTAACACTCACATGACCAGAAAGCGGAACCAGCTTGTTAATCCAATGAAAACTTCCGATCTTCTGCTTCATGACCTTTGACATAAGAATGGAAAGAGAAATTGATCTATTCAGCCTCAAATTTATGAAAATTTATTATTGAAATACAGATTTTGGAAGAAACGTGAGTAGAGTCACTTTTACTGTCTGTAAATTCTATCTACATGCAAATGTGTGCGATAAATGATAGTGGATAATGGCGTGAAGAAGATACAAGGGTTTTCAATCAAACTTTCAGGTGTTTTGACACCAGTCACTGGTGTCAGTGGTAAAAAAATGTTTTTTGTTTCAGATGTCTTTATTGTTCATGGACTTAATTTATCTGTTTCTGATTCATCAAAGTTCCTCAATGCAACCAGAATGACCATATATGCCACAGATTAGTACCATTCCATTTGTCAAGTTTGGAAATATCATATGTCGCCCACTTAAAAACAGCAAAGTGTGCCGAATCTTACGGCTGGATGCACGATATCAGTAAGGTGAAAAAAGCCTTCAGTTGAAACCTGGGCTACTTTATTCATTTGATCAGACAATCCTGTGTTTTCCCAACCCTGATGGAAATGGCCTTTAAAAATGTTTTATGGGAAATGGACTAAATGCAAGTAGCCAAGTTTTCTCCTAGTCTCGCTGTTTTCTACCTTAAATTTACAAGTCCTGAGTCACACTGAATTCACCACCTGCAAATGCTCTTGTTGTAGACAAGTCTGTATCAATTTTGTCATCTTGTTCAGATTTCATTTTATAGTCATGACATGTAGGTTCACGGTACATTTTGCTTCGAAGTAATTGGTATTTTTCAGTCATTATAAACATATGCTCGGTCTAGCAGCTTGTCAGGTCTCTTTTTTCAAAGCAAATACCTTGACTTAGACATCATTCTTTCAAAGTCAACTTTTATCTCCAAAATACAAGATTTGAATGGAAAGAAATATTCTGGAACTGAAAATGAGGTAATCAGCACCTGCTTACTTAACACTATTTACCCGATTCTCTTAAATCCTTTATTACACACAGTTTTACTCTCAAACAGACACAATGACTTATTTAGATTATTTGCTAGATCATTTAGCAATATTTTTTTATCATGTGAATACAAATTGGTGCAAACAGTATAAAGTTGCAATGATTTTTTGACAAACTGCAGTGAAGTCACATGAATCAATTTCAAAATGGCTTCCTGATAGTGCCAGAGGTCAGGGGTTTCTTTGGAATATCTGGATGAAATGGTATGATATTTAGTCTGATGCTTATTGAAAGATAATGCCAAATACAGTATTGATATTGTTTGAATATGTCATTGGTACCAAGTTGTTTTTTTCTAATCGCACCTTAAGTACTGTGAACTTATGTGCCGCAAGGATACATAATTGTAGTTAGGTTGCAGTCATGTAAATTCTTGTTTTGATTTGGTTATGACTATATTTCTTTACCTAATCTTGTCTATATTGCTCTGAACAATCAGCTGATTGACAGTGTTTTCTCCAGATACTTCTGATGCGCTAAAATCGAAATCCATTTTCAGAGTATATGCCACATTTTGATGGCATTATAAGCACCAGAAAGTAAACAAGCTAATCTTAAAAGTAAATCAAACAAAAATTATGTCGGTTCAACTTTCTTAAGTACTGAATCTTGACTTTTACAAAGCATAAAATGTCTTCTGCATGGAACAAACAATAGTTTTTGATGGTGTTTTTCACGACGACTGTTATTTTCTACAATAAGTTAATCGTTTATATGACTGAATGTAATGATATTTGGTGATGTCAATGAAAAACAACCAAAAGAATATTGGGGGGGAAAAAAGTTTATTCATCATTTATTTAAAAATCACTCAAAGAAATTTGACCCCCAGGTTTGACCTCTGACCTCCTGATTTATTGGTAGGGATCAAAAATGACCTGCAAAATTTTACATCTGGAGAAAACACTGGACTTTAGATTCTCACCGACTTATTTACAACTGTTGTGTGCCATCAAAGTGAGTCCAAAGGACATTATTGGAACTCCATAATTTTAATGGGTATTGGGACTGGCTTAAACTCTTTACCAAACAACAAAATTACAGACTAATCCCAACTGACAGCATTTGCAAATGACAAATTAGTTGTCTTCAATGACAGGATATGTCTTATAATGGGTAGAAAACATTGTGGTAAAGGGAGAAAATGCTGGTAACCAGCATTTTCTTCTTTTCCCACAAGGTTTTCTTCCTTGTCTTAGGCAAATCCAATCATTTGAGCCAGAAATTAAACAAACGCTGTTAAAACTTTACGGTGTTATAATCTAGGCAGCTGTGTAAATGTAGATAAATTAATATAAGGTGTATGGGGTAAAGAAACTGTAGGGGTGTGACTTCGATTTAAACTAGAAACTGTGGTTGTTATGTCTATGGCTAGCAGCAATAGAATGAAATACGTTTTCTATCTGCCGTAATCTGTGCAACCTTGGAACCATCAGGGTCAATATTTGGCATGAAGATACAAGAGTGATTATAGTTTCATAAAATAAAGAAAAATACAGGCAAAAAACGGGATGAAAACGAGTGGCGATGCATCTTTAACTAGTATTGAAATAATTGCAGCTTCAAAATTACTTTTACCAAGAATGCCTCAGCAAAGCAGTCAGTGTGTACTAAAGATCAGATTACACATTTCAGACTGCACATTTTGTCTTATTTCAATCTACACTGACCAGAAAAGCAATATAGTTTGGAAAGGTGTTAATTAGTATAAAAGTGATAAATCCAAAGGAAAGGATAATAACTTTTCATTATTGATATAGAAAACAAAGGAGAGATAAAATTTCTCTTTTTTTTTTTTCCTGTGTTTTGTGAAATTACTGTAGTCAAATCTTACTTGATATTGGTTGTATCTTTTTATTTGATAAGGTGATATTATAATTTGTCTTAAGCCTCTAAGTAAATCTCATAACTTATTTGCTTTTGTCACCTGTCTTGATCATGGACAGACAGCACAGAACATGCATTCTAATCTTTGATGCGTACTGTTGGTTAAGTATATATAATTCTTCTTACCCCAGAATTTTTAAAGCTGAGCAACTTTGATCAAAAGCCTAACTAAAATGTTTATTCAGCATTACAAGTCCAAGATGAAGTAAGTCAAATTTATATGGCATTTTGCATTTTGAGTATTTCAATTGGCCACTGAAGTCAGTACATGATACATGCATTCCTAAAGATCCATCAGAAACTCTATGCTCACTAATCCATCCAAGCCACTAGGTCTTATTCTCTGATGTCAGCTAAAAAAGATTCAGCTGCTGTAGAAGTACAGTATAACTTTTGCATTAAATTTGTAACTAGGGAACCCTGCTTAAAGCCTAAACTCTTTCCCAGATGAAAAAAAAATTAGACTCCTCATAATTGAAAATAGTTGCCAAGGACAAATTTCTTGTGACTCAACTGATGTGATTTGCCAATGAAAGTTGAGAAAACATTGTTGAAAAAGGAGAAAATGCTGGTTACCAGCATTTTCTCCTTTTCTGACAATGTTTTCAAAAGCTGCCATCCTCATGGTCATCCGTACAGAGGATTGTTTTGTGAAGGGTTAAAGCTCTACATAATTATATGAAAGATACTTTCTCAATCTCGCAAGCAGATTTAACCCTTTACCAAACAAAATAGTTTCAGACTTGGTCAAATTAAAAGCATTTGCAGATAAAGAAATAAGTGTGACTCAAGAAAAGAAATTTGTTTTTGGAAAGCTAGAAAGTATTGTGGGAAAAGGAGAAAATAGTAGTTTCCAGCATTGTCTCCTTTTCCCTCCATTTTTGCAAAAGCTTCCTTTGTCAGGGTTGTTAAAACTCATGATTGTGTGGTAAAGGGTTAAAGCTTTTGCAGTTTAAAGAGTGTGTTTCCTAGAATATTTCACAGAATAGTGGACAATGGAGATCAAAGATCAGGCTGCATGTTTTGTATCTTGATCTACTCTGTCTGTAGAGGGAATTCTGATCTTGATGCACATTATCTACCAAAATAACTGAAGTTAATGTGTTTAGTGCTTTGATCATTTACAACACAATTCTCGGGTTTAACAACCCTGATAAAGCAGCCTTTTGAAAACATTATTGGAAAAGGAGAAAATGCTGGTAACTAGCATTTTCTCCTTTCCCAACAATGTTTTCTACCCCTTTGAAATAAAAAATTCAGGTTTTGAGTTACTTTGAATTTGTCATAGATCTGCAAAATGTTTTTTGAGCAAAACACAAACTGGCATGATTCATCCAGCCATAGTTTAGCTAGCTTATAACCTATGCACCAGTCATTTACACTGCCTCTATTGGCTTTTGAAGTACCCCTGGCATAAGCTTAGCATGGTGGGAACAGTTTTTCTGTGGGGTAAATCTGTGAAAAACCCTGCACAAATTTAGGTTTTCCCCCATGTCTATTATTAGAAACTCTATACAAATGTTTGCACTAAAGGATGATATTCTTTTCTATATATTATTTTTCCCATTTACTATTAAATTTTGAAGGATTTTAAAGAGGTAAAATAAATGACTTGATTTTTCCACAGACATTATTATTTATAGCCATTTTCTGTTTGCTACTTTTTAACATGAGAGTTAAAATTTTACACTAAGCACATTAATGTTCATCCTGTACAGGATAGTGATGTGTCATAGCAGACAGGTCAATCTTTGAAGAATATGACATGCGCAGACAATGCTATTGGGTTCTTTTGGTACTCTAAGGGTTAAATATTAGACAGTGTTGTCGAAGCTGCACTGAAAGTGTTCCGTGTAATTATACAGAGAAATAAGATCAATATTTGTCTCCTCAAGGAATAAAGGATTGCCTTCCTAAATTATGTCTTGCCTTCAGAATCGGTCCTTTAGATATTTGCATTTAATCTGAGTCAAGGTTGAATTTCTATTGAACATTTTTTAAAACCATTAACTCCGTACATGACAACAAAATTTTAGAAATTTCCAAAGTGATAGTAAGGTCCTGTGTGGCTCAGTGGTAATCTCCTTTCCTGGAGGCCCTGGGTTTGAGTCTGACTGGAAGTACTGGATTTTTTATGGGAGTTTCCTTGGTTGGGTCACTTCAGAGCCCAGTCAAGTTCTGATGAAACCCAGTACATAAATGAACATGTGAGCTATCACCTTCATATAACTGAAATAATGTTGTCAAGTGGCGTAAAACATCATTCAATCAATCAATCATTCCTAACTAGTAGCATTTGTAGAGAACCAATTGAATATTACTTAGATGATGTATTTTCTTCTTGATGTAATGTATCTTTGAAAGGGTATAGAACATTGCAGAAAAGAAAGAAAATGCTGGTTAAACAGCATTGTCTCCTTTTCCCACAATTTTTTAAAAAGCCTTCTTTCTCAGGGTCATCGAAACTGGATTTTCTTTTTGGTAAAGGGATAAAAGGATATTTTTGATAACTAAATTTGCTTTTGAAGAGCCTGCAGTCTGATCTTGATCTATGCTGTCCTCTATAATAGGATATTATTACAAATATTGCTACAGTTTTCCCATTTAACTATCTGGTTTTTCTCAAAATTTCAGATCTTTTTATTTTGCATTTTTAAGGTTACTGTAACACATGGATTAAATTCATGTTGTTTTTGTTTCAAAGTTGACAGTATTCCCTATGGTCCATTTTGATGAGTGCAAGCTCTCTGAAAGATTGATTTAAAAATACCTGTGGCATTATTCAGGAAAAAAAATGAAAGTTCAATCTGGAGCATGCAAAGAATTGACTTTTTAACCCTTCACCTTAAAATCCCAACTTTTAACGACCCTGAGGAAGAAGCCTTTTGGAAACATTGTGGGAAAGGAGAAAATGCTGGTAACCAGCATTTTCTCCTATTCCCACCATGTTTCCTGCTCTTCCAAAAGCAACTTTCAATTTTTCAGTCCCAATTTGTTTTGTAGTCTGCAAACACTTTCAATTTATACAAATCTAAAATTTTGCTCTGTGGTAAAGGGTTACTCTAGAGCTTGCCTAGGCCTAGAGTACGAAACTCTGACCACACAACAAAATTTTTGACTTATTCAAAATGACTGATTGATTGAATGGTGTTTTATACTGCTTTCAACATTATTTCAGCCTCATCATGAAACAGTTCATATATTCATGTATTTCCTGGATTCCACCAGTACTGAGCTAGGGCTTTGAGGTATCTTGCCCACTCCCATGAAAAACCCGGTGGGTTGAGTGGGGCTTGAACTCAGGACTAGTTCACGCGTTCCACATTTTATCAATGAGCCAGAGCCACGCAGGACCCCCTTTCAAAATGAAAGCAAATGCAGATGACACATTAGATGCTGCTGAATTGATGGGATTTGTCTTAGAAAGGTTAAAAGACATTGTAGAAAAAGGAAAATTTATTTATTTGCAATTTACCAAACAACAACGTAGGCTTTTCCATTTGAAAGGATTTGCAGATGACAATTTAAATGATGGAACCAGTTTTTGATAGAGTAGAAAACATTGTGGGAAAAGGAGAAAAAGGTTAACAGAATTTTCTCCTTTTACCACAATGTTTTTAAATGCTTTGTTTCCCAGGGTTGTTCAAACTTGAGATTGTAAAGTAAGGGTTAATATAAATCAGGATCAGACTGCAGTCTGCAGAGGTTTACAAACCTTCTTTCTTTAGGGGCCTAGGGCCTTTAAAAATGAGGAAAAGGGATGCATAAATGTATACATCAAATCGGGGAAGTTGTGCATCATCATTTGCAAACTTGAAACTGAAAGTATTGTGCTTTTGAAAAAGTCAGTGCCTTTCTTTTGATTGGAAAAATGATCTGGATGCAAACCAAAATTTCTGATGTTTCTAAAAATATCCCAAATAGTTGTAATTACAGATTTGATATACGATAAACAACCCTAAAATTAGCAAAAACACTTACCAGTATGTACATGCTGTATTGCAGATTCTGTATGACGTTAAATGGGGGAAACCAGTCCCATCGTAGTCTAAAAATAGGTTTCACAGAAAAACTCAAGCAGAAATTATGAAGCATTGTAAATTACTGTTTTGGGGATTTCAAGAGACGAAAGTGGAAAAAATATCCTGTTAGGGAAAAATTTTGGGGGCCCATATTTGGCCCCAAATGCGGGTTAGGAAAACCATAATAGTTTAGCCTAAAATCCCAAAAAGATTGGCATTATGTATGTATTTGGTTTTATTTTTAGACTCAGAAAATGTTCGGAACCCTTACAACCCCTTTCCCAACTTTAGTTGACTTTACAGTAAGTGAAGATCAAGATAGAACTCCACAGAATGTACAGCCTTATCTTTGATGTACACTGTCTGCTTTTTTGAGAGGTTCTGGTCCAAGCAAAGCTCCATGGTGCAATCATTTGGATCCTATTTCTAGGCATATAATGACTCTTGGGTTTATGAGACCCTTTAATCTTTTACCACACAGTCTCAAGTTTTAATGACCCTGAAGAAAAAGCCTTTTGAAAACATTGTGAATAAAGGAGACCAGCATTTTAAAAAATGCTGTAAAGCCACTTGAAAGCAGTTGATAGATCTCAGGTGACTGTACAACCAAAAATTTGTCAACATGCCATTTTAAATGAAGGATAATGGAGACAGAATTCGACTTTGTTACCAAACCTTAACATGTTTTCAGAAAAATATGAATAAAGAAAATGTTTATACATTTTCCATTGAGAAAACAGGTTTTTTAATGTTGAGAAATCAAATAAAAAGGGCATCGTTGTGAGACAAAATCATCTGTATTTGTAGCACTGTCAACTGATCCAGACATCCCCATTGCTCTAAAAGATCAGACTGCACGTTCTGTGCAGTCTGATCTTGATCTTTGCCGTCCGCAAAAGTCACTGTTTTTGCCTATGGTACTGAAAGGGCTAAGGAAAATTCACAGATTTCTTTATCATTCTAGGGTGGGATGAATGAAATGGATCTTTTCAATTAGGAAAAACTGTCAAAACATAGCTTAACAATATTAAAGGTTGTTTTGGCCAGAATATGTAACAAAGTAGTTGACAGTGTAGGTCTAAGATCATACTGCATGTTCTACGCAGCCTGATCTTGATCTACACTGGTCACAAAAGCAACTTGAGCCATTTCTAGTGCTTTAAATCTTTAGTAGTTAACATAATTTTAGATTAGTGCAAACTTAAACAATTGCAGATGGCAAATTTAGTGTAGCTCAAGTGTTAGGATTTCTATTTGAAAGGGTAGAAAACATGGTGGGAAAAGGAGAAAATGCTGGTTACCAGCATTTTCTTCTTTTCCCACACATGCTTTCAAAAGCCTCTCTCCTGGGGTCATTGAAACTCAAGACTGCTCTAGAAAAAATAAAGAGTAAAAGCAAATGACTGTTTCACATACAGTACATATATTTATTTGTTTTGTATGTTGTGGAGGTTACCATAATTTTCACAGCTTAGGTCATATCATGGTGGTCAGTGGACCTACACATGTTTTTCCTGGCTTTCTCACACCAGTACTGACACAACTTTATGTCCAAGTCACTAACTACTTTTCTCACTTGTATCAGAGGTTAGAGGCAAAAAATCGCCAGAAAGAAAGTTTGCCTCAACCACATATCAAACTGGCAAGCGCCAAGTCATGGATCAGAATACGCTACCCGGGTGGGCATAGAACTATTTAAGAGTATTGTATGAACTTCTGATCTGTAAGATTGATAAACTTATTGATTAACATTAGAAATCAATGAAATTAGCATTGAATTACCGTCAATTAGCAAAGTAGTGTAGAATTTTGTAATGCACCTATTCTGAAAGTCTGTTGTCAGTGTATTATCAGTGCTAAATCAGGACTGGAATATTGGCTTCTAATTAGCCTAATGACCAAGTTCTATATTAGACTGTTAACCCTTCATTTAACAATCAGGGGCACATTTCACTAAACTGCGTACGCACGAAATTTACGTACGCAGTTTTTGTAAGCAAGCATTAAGTCTGACAACAAGTTTCACTGAAATACATAACTTTACGATTTGATTAAGAATTTGGATAACATTACGCCACTTCATATGTTTGGGTAAAGTAGCGATCCTACGTGTGTTTATTCAATCTCCAACAAATTGGCATAAATCTACGCAGTTTGTTGAAATGGACCCCTGGTGATTTAATGACCCCAATGTAACAGGCTTTTGAAAACATTGTGAGAAAAGGAGAAAATGCTGTTAACCAGCTGTGGCTGCTTGACAGGAGGGGGTTCTGTGAGGCTCAGTGTTCAGGTGCATGATTTTGTTACATGGAAGCTTTCAAAGTGTTGGGTTTTTCATGGTATTGCCCTCCAGAGGCAATAAAGACAATTCAGAGCTCAAGCCTTGTACAGGTGAAACCAAAGACATAAGTAAATAAGTGAGCTGTTACTGTGATTTGACTGAAATAAGATTGCAATGGGTGTAAAACACCATCTAAGCAGTTAATCGACACTTTTTGTAACTCAAAAATGCCAGTTTTCTTGTCAAGCAGTCAAAGGGTTAACTCAGTGCTTCAGAATCAGTCTTTCATGTATTAGGACCTCCAATAACCTGTGGAAGAAATTGGACCAAAGATCAAATTGCACACCTCTGCAACCTGAGCTTGGTCTGCTAGCTCTAATATCCCAGTAAACCATGTTGAAAGAGGTTGGATTTGTCAATCACAGTCATTATAATCAGGTCAAATAATATTAGGGTGATAAACAGCAATATCCACCTTGTTACCAACAGGGAATTAGCACCTTATCAGATACTCTTGCATATGACTTTTTACGATGTTTTCAGAGGTCATCTTATAAAGATGAGGCAAAACTACTGATTATTCTTACCTGAAGTATTGGAATCTTTTATTTTGAGGTCATCTTGGACCCTGTTCACCAATCATTCTGAGTTTAGCTCTAAATTTGGAGGCTATCTATCTGATTAGCCAAGATGTTTTGTCTCAGCCAATCAGATAGACAGGTCTGGAATTTATATTAAAAATTGAATCTAGAATGACTGGTAAATACAGCGCCAGAATGTAGTCAATTATCACAGAATCAAGGAAACACCAAAATATGGCTTAGCATTGTTTCTGATGTAGCCTTTTTTATGGCATAGCTTGCTTTTGACCTACTTCTCAGTATTCAGCCTTGAATGAATAAATAGCATTTTGTGATTGGTCAAAAGTGTAGACATGTTTATTCTGTGGGCCCATTTGTAACACCAATACAATTTGTAACTGCAGTTTATTAATACCCTGCAGCCCTTATTCAAATGGTGGCAAAAGGATATGATAGGAGTTAATCCTTTTCTTGTAAACAATCATTTTCTTACAGTAATTGGTATCTGAACAATTCTTTATGCATTACCCTTTTATGCATTACTGCAATGTACATGTTTTTAGACACACCATATTTATAAGCCACTTTTCCTTTTCCAAAGATTATTTGGATCAACATCTAATTTTGAAAAATACATCTGACTGAAGAATTTACTTTTCAACAATGTAGAACACAGAGAGACAATGATTATTACTGGCCTGGTTACTTTTCATTATTTCTCTTCATATCAAGCCATGCAAGAGTTTCAATATTCATAGTATAGTTAGTTACCTCTTGATTGAATTTGCGTTTATTTATCGTTGCCACCGGTTGCCTATATAGGCAATGCCCCCTGAAGGCTACTACTGAATTGTTGCAGGGGATAGTGAAGATACAGGACCCATCCTAAGTTACGCCTGGTTCATTAACTTGCTCAGTGTAAAGCACCATCATAAGACTAATAGTAATTTTAGATGGCCAACCATAGGAATCGAACCCACACCCTCAATTGACCCGAAATATCACGCTCACGAGTCCTACGCTTTACCAACTGAGCTATGCAGGCTAGTACGTCTTAGACCATCTCTTATCTTTTAAAGATCAGTCTTAATTTTGATAAATATAAAAAAAGTTTTTACAATTGATAAATTCTTCACAACTGGAGAAAATTCAATGGCAGAGCAATTCCTGCATTTATCACAGGGTCTCTTCTTGATCTAGATGGACCAAGTGTTGGTCTTAACATGTGAAGGGTTAGAACAAATATCCAATAATCCATTTTCAGCCTTGAAACTAGTGTTTAGAAATGGTATAAACATATAATGAATTCTGCAAGAATTATGTTGAACACTTCAGGAGTTATTGATTGAAAAATGTAGCACTCCTATTGGTTAGAAATTTCTTCCCAATACCGATACATTATAGACTGGTGACTCATTTTGTCATTTGAGGTAAAGCCTGATTATTGAGCTTATTTAGTATTTTTCACATTGAAAACAGTTAAATATATGGTGCTTAAGAATTTAAAAATGTTTCATCTGGACTTCAGTCAAGGTCAGTACTGTTACTTATCTGTATTCATATTCCTTGATGTGGTCAGTATCTAAAATATGCTGTAAAGTATGTTTCACTTTTCAAAATTTGTACAAAGTGGATGATTTCAGTCTGAAGCTTCAAACTCAGTTATGACAATAGAGTTGTTGTTTATGTTTTTACAGATACAAAGAATTGACATCAATAATTTTGACATGATTATATTAAAATGCCATGTTTTTGCCTTAAATATTTGATCACTGGTTGTGTTTGTTTGCAGCATTGATTGGAGTGGCCAGAATTTTGTTCTCTACGTAATCCAAATAGTGATCGATGACGTTACTCAGCCTGTTTAACATAAGAATTTATAATTCATGTGTTGCTTTCACAGTGGAAAAATCACAAGGACACAGCTTAATTTAGTGCGAGAAAAAGGATAACTTTCAGAACCACATACCCTGTATTCATAGCAAAATACTGAAGAGATTATAAAATCTTAAATCTATTTGTTTCTGTATTACAGGACAGTGAGAATATGGATTTAATGATGATCAAGAACAGACTTAAAATTGTGTTACTGCAAGAAACATAAGTGACAACAGTTACTGCCTAACAGATTTGTGTGAAATCTGGATTTGCCTTGGGCTAAAAGAAGAACTTTATAAATAGGAATTCCTTAATAAGGTAAGTTCATTTAAAAAAAAAAAACTTGAACGTTAAATCAGCTAGCAGTTTTTGTAAATCACTGTATCATTAATTTTTCCAAAGTTTTTGATTACTCATATCATAAATTACAATAGTTTGTTTGCCCTTTAGTGATTATTGTCATTTTCATCTTTACTTTAGTTGCGCCTTTTCCTGATAAATTTGGGTTTTCACAACCCGTAGGAAGAAAGTTTTTGAAAAAAATTGGGAAAGGAGAAAATGGGCACCAGCATTTTCTCCTTTTCTTTCACACACAAAGCCCATTAAGTCAAGTCTAAAGCAGTGGTGTCTCTTAGAGAGTTATTAGCCAGTAGGTCTGCATTTCTGCACCTAACTAGTGATAGAGGACAGGACGGACATGATACTTTTTATCTGTTCTCAGAGAGAAATTAACCCCTAAACCACTTTTCACAACTATGGTAGCCTTTTTGGCCAGTGTAGATCAAGATCAGACTATGCAGAACATGCAGGCCCCAGGTTCTAGTCTCACTGGATCCACTAAGTTTTTTATGGTAGTATCCTTGGGCAAAACACTTCAGAGCCCTGGCCTTATACTGGTGAAACACAGGAAATACATGAATATGTTAGCTGTCACCGTGACATGAGTGAAATAATGTTGAAAGCGGTATATACCACTTCAGTCAATCAATCAATCATTGTTCCACAAACACTTTGACATTTTCCAATATTATTGATGAAGATGATGACTCTAAACTCAGCGAAATTGTTAGCTATCAAATAGGTGGTCTTTTCCAGCAGGGCAGATAATTGTTGAAAAATTTTTAGTACAATTATGCCCCTTTACCTTTTACTGAACAATCCCAAGTTTTCACAACCCTGACAGCGAAGCCCTTTGAAAACATTGTGAGAAAAGGAGGAAATGCCAGTAACCAGCATTTTCACCCATTCCCACAATGTTTTCTACCCTGTCAAAGAACATGAAATCATTTGTACTACAGATGCTTCTAAAATTTTATTGTTTGGTAGAAAGTTACCCCTTTACCAAATGACAAAATTTTATATTTGCCCAAATTGAAAGCTTTTACAGACCACAAGGGAATTTTTTTTTTCATATTTGATTATATATTTTGATTATAGAATGTCAAATTCCTGTGATCAAACTTGCCCTATACATGTATATTTTTTTGCGGTGCTCTAGGAATAGGAGGTCAAATGCATCTCTGTGATGTATTATACAGAGCAAGTCATCACATAATTATGGATCCATAAAATCCATGTTGTCTAACAACCGACTGAATCTGGAGGTAGACTTGTCCTGGGACCTGCACAAAATTGAACCATAGCAAAATGTTTCAAGCCAGATCATCCTGCATGGACTGCACACTGGCTGACCAGGGTCAATACATAGTGCAGATGCATTAAACCCTCTTTTCACAGAGCATGGCTCAATTCTAAACCAACTGCAGCAGATAAATGGCATCCACTCACAGTGTTTTGTTTTAAAAACAGTACAGTAGCAGTTTTAAAATTGTTATTTCATTACTTCTGGACCAAGTTAACAGTGTAGATACTTTATACACAAAAGATAATGAAAAGAATTCAGGTGTAAACCTTGAATATGAGTGAAAAAGGGCTGTGCACAGTCAGATAGAGGAATTTCTTTTGATGTATGACCCACCAGAGCTCCAGATAGAGGGAGTGATTTTGATTTCAAAATTTAAAATATTAATTATTCTCCACTAAACCCTGTGTTGTGGGTACTCATTAGAATTGTCTCACCGAGACGATTCTAATGAGTACCCACAATATAGGGTTTCGAAGAGAAATAATGACTTTAGAATACTATCACTCCCTCTTATCTGCAGCTCTAATTCCCACTGTACTTGAAGACAATATAAATCCACATTGTTGACAGGGTATTTTTCATTGTCTCCAGCTTGTAATGAGGTACCTTATTGAATATCTATAAAACCATCAAAAATAAGTCTGTCTCCATGACTACTAAGGCTAAGCCTGGTAGAGCACTCCGCAATGTACAGGGCATGAATCAGAGGGTTATTGTGTCGAATCTCCAGTTCAGCTAATGTCTTTCCAAGGATTGATGATAGTCATTGCAACAGTATTCATTCCTGTCTCACCACTGAGTAACCAAGTAACCAAGCACCCAAATAACTCGGTTGGTAGCGTACAGGACCTGAGAACAGGGCACTGCTGGTTCGATCCCCAGCTGTGCCAATTTCCTTCCAAGGATTGATGATAACCAATGCGACAGGATTAATTTTTCTTGCACTGCTGACCCTTGTTTTGAGGATGGTTATGTGGGTAAGCAGCCAGTGGTTTTGAGAGAATATTGTGTGGAGTACTGGTAAAGAAATTTCAGGAAAACATGGATAGGTGCACTGACCCCCATGATATGACTGAAATAATGTTGAAAACAGCGTTAAGCACCATACAATCAATCAGTTAATCTCATCACTGATCATGTTTCTACATTTGTTATTATGAGAAAGCAACAAGTGGCTTGGGAAGAATAATGTGTGAAATACTGGTAGAAGAAACTCCAGGAAAGCATGGATAGGTGCACTAATAGCCACAAAATAACTGAAATGATATTGAAAATTGCTTCAAACACCATATAAAAAATACTTTTTAGAGAGGACATATCTGATAGGAGATCTACACTTTCTTATACTTGATAGATATTGTGGCCAAAGAGCTTTGACTTTCCAATTTTCTCTGTTAGTCCCATAAGAAATGTCCATTCCATTTGATTTGATCATCCTTTCTCCATCTCCTGGTTTAGCTACCATAAAGAAAAAGCCTTTTGAAAACATTATGGGATAAAGAAGAAAATGCTGGTAACCAGCATTTTCTCCTTTATCCTACAATCTTTTCAATGCTAATTAAAGAAAAAATTCTAATAATTTAGCCATGTTAGAGTTTTTGTCTACAGATATGTTCAATGTGGATAAGTCCAAAATTATGTTGTCTGGGACAGAGTTAATCAGAGATAATTGAAGTGATGTCAACATTTCTCATGGGACTGAAAGTCATACTGTTACAGGCATTGACTGATGGTGTTTTACCCTTGTCTTTCTGTCAACACAGCCTGTCACTTTATCTATGAATGAATTTTAGAATATCATTACAAATTTGAAAAAAGACTTTATTACATCCCTGAAACTTTAGAAATCCTTTTGTGCTATCAGTACCAAGTTATGGAAAAAGGGGATATTTTGATGTATTACGTCATTGGTGTTGATCTTCTGGTTTGCTTGCAGGACAATTAACTAAGCTTATATTTAAGCCATGCTCTCTGAAGAGGGGGCTTAATGCATCTGTGATAAGTATCGACCCAGGTCAGCCTGCGTAGTCCACACAGGCTGACCTGGGCTGATACTTAACGCTATTGATCAATTTTCTGTATGTCCAAGGAGAAGTCTACCTTACGATTAAGCTGTTTCAAAAAGTGGCTATCATGGATCCATGGCTTGCTTGGTATAATGCATCACGGGGATGCAATAAGCCCCCTTTTGCAAGAGCATGGCTCATACGATATAGTTCGTAATCTTTTATACTGTATACGGATATATACACATGTCGAAAAGTTTGCGAACTACAGATTACAGACTTTTTGCGAACAGAAATTTTTGTGAATTCAAGACATTCGTTATTTGTTTTAGTATACTTGTGGTAAGATACATGAAAGGAAAAGTTTGCAAATTTTTCAAATTTGCGAAATCGCAAAAATTTCCACATTGCAAAAATTTCCACTTATACAGTAGTTTGCTCTCATGAATCCTCCATAACTGCATTGAACATGTTCATTTTTTTTTTGGTACAAATTGCCACTGACAGATAAATCTTTGTATCTATACTCATGCATTCATTCAATTATTTGTGTGGTGCCCGTGGTTATGAGGTAGAGCGTCAGCCTTGTAACCAAAAGGTCCGGAGTTAGAGATCTCGGAGAGGGTGTCAACTTTGGGATTTTTCATTGGCCCACACATTTGGCGTGTGTACTGGTGTCATTTCCAGGAAGCAGAATCGAGAGAGATTCGTATAAATTGAAAGAACTTGTTTCTGAATCAATGTAAAATAAATCTGTTTAAACTAATTTATTTTTTTCAAAGTGACTGGTCATCTTGTAAACCCGTTACCATACAGTTCTGAGTTTTAACGACCCTTGGTAAATAAGACTTTTGAAAACATTGTGGGAAAAGGAGAAAATGCTGGTAACCAGCATTTTCTCCTTTTCCTACAATGTTTTCTTACCTTTCAGAAACAAGTCCAATCATTTGAGCCACATTTCGTTTGTCGTCTGCAATTGTTTTCAACTTGGATTCGGGTAAAATATTGTCGTGTGGCAAAGAGTTAAACAAATGATATAATGGTACATAGGGTCCTATGAAACTTTCTCCCAAGAAGCCATAATCATATCTAAGTGTCTTTTGCTTCATCTGTTATCTAGAACTTTTATTTCTTTATTTCAGATTAGAGCCATGTCATCTGTTAAAGTGGCTGTGAGGGTTCGACCCTTCAACAGCAGAGAGATTGCCAGAGAGTCACAATGTATTATCAGTATGAGTGGCAAATCTACATGTAAGTTATGAAAAAATTTGTAATGAAATAAGCCGTATGATTTTTTGGTCAACAAATTTGTGAGTTCTTATAATCAGTCTTTAGGGTAGCGTGAGTTCTTCACACGAGTATTGATTTCAATACCCGGGAGCAGGTTTCAACTTTGGGACTTTTCATTGGCCCACACTTTTGGTGCAAGTACTGGTGTAGTTTCCAGGAAGCAGAATCAAGAGAGATTAGTTTAAGTTGTAAGAACTTGTTTCTCAATTGATGCAAAAGTAAATATGTTGAAACTAAACAAGTATTTAATTACATGTTACTGTCAGCTAGTCATACTCCAGCATACTCCAGTCTTTAAACAGTTTTCTGTGATTCTAATAAAACTGTTATGAGAATAATAACAAGGGATAGGCAGATGTGTAAAACATACATTTGGACAGAATCGTCATTAAGCTTTGTAGTTTTACCTGCACTTGAAGTCAGATTTTGAAAAAGAGTGAATTTTTTTTATGGGAGGGGGAGGGGGGTCCCAAAAGAGTATTTTCCACTGCAGTTGAAGATTTGTGTCATGTGTATAAATCAAAGAGATCATATGGCTTGCAACACGCCAAAAGGGGCATTCAGACATTTACGTAAAGTGTTGTCTCGGATCAGCCTGCGCAGTCCACGCAGGTTAAGCCGAGACGGCACTTTACGACTATATTAGATTTTGTGCTACAGTAGACTTGCACTAAGCAGAAAATTACATAAAAATAGAAAGTATCGTTTCGGGTTAGCCAGCGCGGAGTGCGCAGGCTGATCCGAGACGACACTTTAATACGCAAATGTCTGAATGCCCCTTTTCGCATGTTGCAAGCCATATTATAGTCTGATCTTGATCTAGGCCATCAGCAAAAGCTATTCAATCCAAATGACAAATTTCTGGACTTGTTCAAGTTGCAAACATTTGCAGATCACATGCTAAATCTGGCCTAGGTAATGGTATTTGTCCTGAAAAAGTTAGATAACATTGTGGGAAAAAAAGATAATTTTGGTTACAAGCATTTTCCTCTTGTCACACATTGTCTTCCCAAACCTTGTGTGTAAGGATTGTTTACACTCAAGACTGTGGGGAAAAAGGTTAATTCACCATTGGCTGTGAAAAAGTAAGATTGAAAGGTAGACTGACGATCATAGTATCTGAAGAAATTCAGGGCAAAAAGTGAAATTACTGATTATGGATATTTTTCTCACTGAAAAAAATGTTTCCATTCTTACGAACAAAGTCCGTAACAGAAACAAATGAACAAATGCATGGCAGTACAAACTGCTTCTAGCGGGATTCAAACCCATGAAGGGCACATATCCTCGTTTTTCGAGGTTTAAAAGACCAGTACCTTAACCACTGAGCTAAAGAGATATCTCCCTAACGCAGTTGTTAGGTATTGTATTTAAATCAGGACGAAGCCATGCATGAAGGAGTGGTCTCCCGTAACACACCCCCTCTTAAAGTCATCATTTATTGATGACTCAAAGCCTTATTAGGCAGTAAGTCTATTATTTTGACAACAAATGTCTGTTTTTGGACAACAAATGGGATTAATGGCTCAATGGCCAATCCCGGACGAGCCCCCATCTTACAAACAAAGTCTGTAACAAAGAAACAAATGAACAAATGCATGGCAGTACAAACCGCTTCTAGCAGGATTCGAACCCATGACGGGCACATATCCTCGTTTTTCAAGGTTTAAAAGACCAGTACCTTAACCACTGAGCTAAAGAGATATCTCCCTAACGCAGTTGTTAGGTATTGTATTTAAATCGGGACGAAGCCATGCATGAAGGAGTGGTCTCCCGTAACACCATTAGTTCTTTGTAGCAATTGCAATATAGTGCATATGAAATATGATGATTTTTTTATTAGCTCCACTGGCTGATGGCCAGCGGGCTTATGTCATGGCCCGGTGTCCGTCGTGCATCCATGCGTGCGTGCGTGCAATCGTCCGTCCGTCAGTCCGTGCGTGCGTGCGTTAACTTTTTTTTCAAACTTCTTCTTCTCTGAAACTACCCATCCAAATTTGATGAAACTTCACAGAAATGATCCTGCCATGGTCCTCTTTAGAATTTCTTGAAAGAATTTGATTCCTTTAAAAACTCTGGTTGCCATGGCAACAAAACTGAAAAATATTGAACATCTTTGAAAATCTTCTTGTCTGAAACCATAAGGCCAGGGCTACCAAATTTGGCATGTAGCTTTATCTAATGGACCTCTATCAAATTCCTTCATATTATAGCCCTGGCGTCAAAAATGGCTCTGCCCCGGAGATCACAAGTTTAACATGGGCTTATATAGTGACTGTAATTTAAAACAGTAATCAAGGGAAATAACTCCTGTTATGCAAGATAAAGTTTGTTACTATTTACCTCCCTCGATTATCAAACTGCACTTACACATTATTGGAGTTTGGTATTCAAGTTTTTTGGAGAGGAAATGTTCTATTTTAAGGGAGAGTGATTTATTTTGATGCTAATGGTTATGCTCACATTAATGGAATGTTTAATTTAAAGTAAGGTTTCTATCACTCAAATTTTTTCAGAACTTTAAGTTTCATCTAATGAATAAACCTGCTTGTGTTCACTGACATTATCTTTGCATTTAAAAAGATATGACTGTTTTTGTCTGGCGGGCGGGGTGGAGGTTATGTTTTCAAAGTAAGTTTATTACCATACAGACTTTTTATGCTGTATGTCTCTGTCAATGCCATTCATAAGAAACGTTGTGGGAAAAGGAGAAAATACTGGCTGACAACATGTTGTCCTTTTCTCACAATGTTTTTGAAAGCCTTCTCTTTCAGGGTCATTAACACTTCGATTTGTGTGGTAAAGGGTTAAAAAGCCAGTGGAGTGATACAGGGCCATCATGGCCCTCTTGTTTCTATCATCTCCACTTTCATGGATATATCTCTGTACCTTGCAGCCATAGAAAACACAAAACCAGCTGGACCCAAAGAATCCAAGGAGACTATAAAGAATTTTACCTTTGACTACTCCTATTGGTCACATACAAATGTAAGTTTAGTGAAAAGAGTTTTTGTAGTGAGTTTAGTTTTTGTAGTAAGTTGTGAGTGAAATCCAGCACAAAATTTAAAGGCCCAGTAAAGGCCAAAATATCAAAGCAGGTGTCATAATACATTTAAATTTAAATCATACCATTTAAAAGCATGAAAAACATTGTAGAGATGAGTCTGTTATTGTGTGGTGGGGCCATAATTATGTTAGTCGCTGGCAGAAAAAGAATTTTAAAATCAGGCAAAAAGTAAACAAAAGACACAGCTACCTGGCTTGAAATTAATTTCTCTGTCAGCAACTAACACTTGGACCGACCGTACAATGACAGACTGTCATCTTCACAATAATTTCCATACTTTTAAAAGGTATGATATGAATTCAAATGCATTTAAACGCCCACTTTGTTTACTTTTGGGCTTTATTTTTACTTTAATAAATAGAGGATATATGTTGTGGTTTTTTTTCAGTGAAAGATCGAAATTTATTTCATGGGGTGAACATCATCTGTAATACTTTCACGAGTGGCATAGCCACAAGTGAAATTAATTAATGATGATGCTTACAAGATGAAATAAATTCCGATCTTTCACAGAAAAAAACAGATAACAGAATGAGGAATCAAAATTGGTGCATGAAAAAATTCAGTCAAATCAAATGTCTATTTTTTCCATCAGTCTTTTTGTCAGAGATGAAAAGTTTCTTTTGGAGATAAAGCTTTGTACCATCTTGAATTAGTATTTTTGATCAGTAGAATTGGGTCAAACTGTGGTCATAGGGTAAAAAAATCGATTTTATTGTCATTTAAGTCTATTTTCAGAAGTTTCAGGCTATACCAACATCTTGATAAAAGACTAATAATTCATTAACTCTTTCCGCTATCTTGAATTTCTATGTTTTAACTGAACTATGTTTTAAGTACGATGACAGCCAAGTGTCTGTTGACCGAGTATTTTTAAGCAGCAGGTCTCTCTGTGTCAGAATAATTCTTAAGTCCATTAATTTCTTGAATCTGTTATTATACAATCCTATGTTTTATTGACCTCGAGGGAGAAGGTCGTTAAACACATTTTGGCAGAAGGAAAAAATGATTGTAACCAGCATTTTCTTATTTTCACACAATGTTTTCAGCTCTTTCACGGATAATTGCAATCATTCTAAGGACATTATTTTGTCATTTATCATTGTTTCCAATTTGGACCAGCCAGAAATTTTGTTATCTGGTAAACAGTGAAAATGGTTAGCTATTACAACATTAACCCTACTCAAAAATTGAAATTTCTTTTCAGAAGGGCAGAAAACATTGTGGTAAAAGGAGAAAATGCTGCTTACCAGCATTTTCTCCTCTTCCTACAATATTTTCAAAAGGCTTCTTTCTCAGGGTCATTAAAATTCAGGTTTATGTGGTAAAGGGTTAAATGGCAGAAACAGACAGGCTCAGTCGGTACAAAAGAACTGAATGTTACATATAAAAAGCTTTTGTGCCGGAATATCTGAAAGTGTAGATCCAAGATCAGGCTACGTATAAAGTAGAAGAGTTATCTCTTTGACACATATCAAAATTCAAGACTTGTTCAAAATTGAAAGCATTAGCAGACAACAAATTAAAGGTGGCTCAAATGATCGGATAAAATCTTTGAAAGGCTATACGATATTGTGAGAGATGGAAAAAATGCTGCTTACCAGGATTTTCTTATTTTCCCATACTGTTTTCTGAAGCTTTCTTCCCTAGTGGCTTGGAAAGAATATTGTGCGGAGTAAAGGAAACCCCAGGAAAGCATGGATAGGTGCGCTAGCCGCTCTGATATAACTGAATTGATGTTGAAAACACCATGCAATCAAGCAATCAATCAATCAATTAATCAATCAGTCCTCAGTCACAAAATAAGCAGGATCATTGGGTAATGGGAAAAGTGATATATATAATGAGGCACCAGCATGTCCAAACTGGATGGTAATAATCAATAGCCCTACTGTATTGATCTGCAGTTCTAAGGTCATCACTAGAGCTCACCAAGTCTGATTTAACCCTTTACTCTATACTACATAACAATATGTTAGACTGATCCAAGTTACTCTTTTACCACACAGTCCAGACTTTCAAAACGACCCTGAGAAAGAAAGCTTTTGAAAGCATTGTGGGAAAAGGAGAAAATGATGGTACCCAGCATTTTCTCCTTTTCCCCCACAATATTTTCTGCCCTTCCAAAGGTAAATTTCGATTTTTGAGTTACATTTATGGCTTGCAACACACGAAAGGGGCATCGGGACATTTGCATGAAGTACCGTCTCAGATCAGCCTGCGCAGTCCGCGCAGGCTAATCTGAGACAGCACTTTATGACTAATTAGATTTTGTCCTGCAGTAGACTTGCGCAAAACAGAAAAATATATAAAAATGAAAAGTGTCATTTTGAATTAGTCTGCGCGGTCTGCACAGGCTGATCTGGGATGACACTTTACGCAAATGTTCGAATGCCCCTTTTTTCGTGTTGCAGGCCATTTAATTTGTCATCTGCATATGATGTGGATTTCGGTAAGTCTAAAATTTTGTCGTTTAGTAAAGGGTTAAAAGCATCTATAGATGACAAATTAAATATGGCCACAATGATGGATTTTGTCTTTAATGGGGTGAAAACATTGTGGGAAAAGGAGAAAATGCTGGTTACCAGCATTTTCTTCTTTTCCCACAATGTTTTCAAAAGGCCTTTTCCTTAGGGTCATTAAAACTCAGGATTGTGTGGTAAAGGATTAATATATTTGGCGCAACTGTAGCTTCTTTTATCAAGAGTATAGATCAAGTTCAGACTGCACAGGATCTTTGACCTTTGGTGTTTGTATTATTCAGAGATAAGCATACAAAATTGGTCACAAAATTGCAAGGGGGTGTTTCTGGGTCTCACTGCTAATAATCAGTTTATGTCCTTTCCATTGATTTTGTGTTGTTACAGTAGAAAACTTTATTACCTCACTTCCATTAAAAGGACTTAAAGGCATTATGTGTCTTCCAGTTAATGATGCTTACTGAGCAAAACAGACAAAATTCTGTTGGACAAAATTTTAGACTTGTCCAAATTTAGAGCATATGCAGACAGTAAAATAAATTTGGCTCAAATGAGAATGGTCTGGAAAGGATAGAAAATAGGATGGACGAGGAGAAAATGCTTGTTTTCACGTATTGAAGTCAATTCATATTGACTCTCGAAGTATTAAACCTCAATTCATATTGACTTTCCAAATATTATTATTTTATTATTTTATTGTTTATCCGCCAAATTGGCGAGCATTACAACAGCAATGAAAATCCAAACAGAATACAAAAGAAGGGAAAAAAAGATGAAAGATAAGAATAAGAATCATACCACCAAAATGGTTATAAAAAGAGCCAATGTACAACCATATTGACTTTCCATGTATTTAACCTCAATTCATATTGACTTTCCATGTGTTACTGTAAAACTGGAAATGTTTGCGACAAGGAAACCTTTGCGATTTTCACGTATTGATAAAAATTGCCAAGTTATCCACTGGCGTAAATTAAGGCTAGATTATGGTATATTTTGCCTAGACACCGGGTCATGTGGGAGCCATTGACTGGGACCCTTGTCAACATCAGTGAGTGCCTTTTTTTTTTTCATCCAAGTCAACCAGAATACCAGTCTAGGGGGGATTAATGCTGCCAATTACAAAAATTGCATCGAAGCAAAATTTCAGATTTATTGAATTTAATGACAAATTAGTTTTACAGTACACAGTAAGAGCAGATTTTAAAAAATTCTGTCTTAACTCTCGCTGAAATTAAATCATGCATAAGGTTAGTATTTGGCGATTCGCGAAATTTTAGACCCACAATGATATCCACTTTAAATGGCTATATTATATTTCATGTGTCTATTTTTACAAATGTTACGGGTAAAGAAATATCATAAAATAAGCTGGGGGGAATTATTTCCCCGTCACAGTGAATATTTTCCTCCTGCCAAAAATCTGGAACTACATTTTTAAGTTTTTTAAGTTTTTAAGTTTGAAAAGTGGCATTCGTTGACAAAATAATCAGAGGAAATATAATATATAATTTATTTCATCAGCTTGTGGTTAATATGGGGAAATATTTGCCTCAAAAGGGAAAGGTCCGCGAAAATAACTCGTGCCTTACGGCACTCGTTATTTTCGCATACCTTTCCCTTTTTCGGCAAATATTTCCCCATATTAACCACAAGCTGATGAAATAAACTCTATTTCTGTGTATTTCTATAAACCTTAGTTCATTTTGATTTTTCCAATTTCTCAAGTTTACAGTTATATTCCGCTGGATTGTTTCAAGTGGTAATTAATTGCCCATTACCAAACAGTTGTTTTCATGACCCTGGGGAAAAAAGGCTATTGAAAGCATTGTTGAAAAAACATATTTGAGTATTACTTTATTGCCATAATTTATTTCAGCCTAATGACCCTAACTTTGCCACTCAAAAGATGGTGTACAATGATATAGGTTTGGAGATGTTAGAGCATGCATTTGAAGGGTACAATGTCTGTATATTTGCCTACGGGCAAACTGGTGCTGGAAAAAGTTACACTATGATGGGGAAAAATGAGCCAGGACAGCAAGGAATTATACCGCAGGTCAGTCTACGGAATTATCACTTTAATCCTTTACCACACGTGAAAATTTTGGACTTGTTCAGATTCAAAATATCTACAGACCACAAATCGCTACAGAAATATTTGAGTTTTCTGATAGCATAGAAAACATCGTGAGAAAAGGAGAAAATGCTGGTTACCAGCATTTTATCCTTTTCTCACTGTGTTTTCAAAAGCCTTCTTTGCTAGGATTCTTAAAACTAGGGATTGTGTGGTAAAGTGTTAAAGAAAAAAGAAAAATTCCCTGCAATAGAGCCTCTTTCCTTCACCTTTTTTCTTGGTAGTTTCAAAATAAATTTCAAAATAAATGACTATTCTTAGGCCTTTGTAAATGTATTACATATCAGAGGAAAGACAAGAAGATCTACTTATAGGGAAGCCTTTTGAAAATTTTTTCAAAAGAAGGATTTCTTTTAAGAGTAAGTTTTCATGTTTTCTCACAAAACCTTTCAATGGCAGGGGTATGAAAGGTTGTCTTGATACAGTAATTAGTATAGCTTTAGAATTGACTGTTATCATACTATAATGTAATTTTTCTTTTGTGTATATATTACAGCTATGTGATGACCTTTTCCAAAGAATAAGAGATTTGGACTCAAAAGAAGTCACATACTCTGTAGAGGTAAGCAAAACAGCAACTTTTTTTGTCACAGGCAGCCAAATAATTTAGTAATTTTCCCCGGCTTAAGGCGGAGGAATATAGTTTTAGCGTTGTCAGTCCGTCTGTGTGTCCGTCTGGGACAATATCTCCAATACCATTGGACGGAATTTCATGAAACTTAATACGTATGTACAATAACCAATTCTATTGAAATAGTTTTTTTTTTTTTTTGTTATTCGATGCAAAATGGTTGACTGGGAGCGATTTTGAGTTACGCAGTCGCGTAAATTTTTGAAAAGGTCTTTTTTGGCAGGGGATATCATTTCAACGAAGTTGCTTGTTTCTTTTGTTTTAAAGCTTGACTGTTGCTCATTATAAGCCCTTAGGCTTGGTTGTTGTCATGCTTTGACCTTTGATCTATTTTTGGAAGGTCAGATGTAATGCTTATGTGGTCTGTAAAGTATTTTTTGGAAATTTCCAAATTCCTACCTCAAACCACAAGGCCTAGAGCCTTTTCTTTGTTGCATCATAAAATGTCCCATCATCAATTTCCAAATCTGTCTTAAACTTTTACAACATAATCCCGACTTTTAAAGACCATGAGGAAGAAAGCCTTTGAAAACATCATGGGAAAAGGAGAAAATGCTGGTAACCAGCATTTTCTCCTTTTCCCACAATGTTTTTTACTTTTTCAAGGACAAATTTTATCATTTGGACCACCTATGATTTTTTGTACGCAAATGCTTTCAATTTGGACCAGTCTAAAATTTTGTTGTTTGGTAAAGAGTTAAAGCTGAAAGATGGACTTATCTTGTTATAGTGATACCAGCATTTTCTCCTTTTCCCACAATGTTTTCAAAAAGCCTCTTTCTCAGGATCGTTAAAAGTCGGGATTGTGTCGTAAAGGGTTAAAAAGAAAGGTTTTCACTAACTCTTAACCATACAACAAAATTTAGAGTGGTCCAAACTGAAAGCATTTAAAGAAGATACATTAAATGTGGCTGAAATACTTGAATTTTTCTCAGAAAGGTAAGGAAGCATTGTGGAAGAAGAAGAAAATACTGGTTACAGGCATTTTCTCCTGTTCCTGCAATGTTTTCAGGTCTTTTCTGTCAAGGTCAATAAAAGTCGGGATGGTTTGGTAAAATCTTTGCCTTTGCCACACAGCCTGGAGTTTTAATGACCCTGAGAAAGAAACCTTTTGAAAACATTGTGGAAAAAGGAGAAAATGCTGGTAACCAGCATTTTCTCCTTTTCTTACAAAACGTTTTCTACCCTTTTCACAGCATGTTTAATTTTTTAGTCACATTCATTTTGTCGTCTGCATATGCTTTCAATTTGGACAAAGCTAAAATTTTGTCGTTTGGTGAAGAGTTAAGAGAAGGAAGTGGTGCTGTCTGTATAAACTTCTTAAATAGCAGACAAATTGTATATTGTCACACTTCGAACAAGTTCTCTCCAAGAAGATGCTCTTTTTTCTTTCATTTGTCTCCGAGAATCTTGACTAAAATCAATATCCTGGAAGACCCTCAGGAAAACTTTTTACTCTGTCTTGTCTGCAAACAGAGAAACCAATTCTCATACAAAATATGGATTTTTATACATGTATCACTAATATGGACAGCCTTAAAATGTTGGAAGGGAAAAGAAGCAGTGAAACAAAGTTTTTGATATGTAAAAGATGTTTTTCTGTGCCCCTGATATTTCTTTAACTCTGTACCAAATGACAAATTTTTGGACTGGACCAAATTCAAAACATCTGCAGACAACAGATTAAATCTTGGTAACATGATGATTTCTGACTTTGATAGGGTAGAAAATATTGTGGGAAAAAGAGAAAATGCTGGTTACCAGCATTTTCTCCTTTTCCCACAATGTTTTCTATAGGCTTCTTTCTGAGGGTCGTTGAAAGTTGGGATTGTGTGGTAAAGAGTTAACCCTTTACCAGACAGTCCTGACATCTAGCTACCAAGAAGACTAAAGGTTCTGTAAACATCACAGGAAAAGTAGGAAATGCTGGTAACCATCATTTTCAGCTCCAGATGTTTTCGAAGAAAAGGTCAAAAGTATTTCAGTTGCCCTGGCATAGTCGTTGTGCCAAAACTTTGACATTTTCAAAAACTTTGACAATCTTTGTCATAACTGAAGATATTTACTTCAAACTTGGATAAATTGTTCACTATCAAAAGGGGAACCCACAAAACAAGGGCAGGTAACCATCAAAGTATTTTTGACACAGTTATGCCACTTTTTACACTTTGAATTTTCACTTAAAATCAAGCATCTGCAGCCGAGCATTGGCACCCGCAAGTGGTGTTCATGTCTCCTTTTCCCATAGTGTTTTCTACCCTTCAAAAGGCAAATCCAATAATTTAAAGAACATGTAACCCTTTAGCACACAATCCTGCATTTTAACAACCCTGGGTATCACAGCTTTTGAAAACATTGTGGGAAATGGAGAAAATGCTGATAACCAGCATTTTCTCCTTTTCCCACCATGTTTTTGACTCTATCAAAAGGAAGCTCCATCATTTGTGCCAGTTTTGATTTTTCATCTGCATAAGCTTTGAATTTGGAAGAGTGTTATATTTTGTTGTTAGCTGAAGAGTTAATGTGTTGTCTGCTAGAACTTTCAGTTTGGACCAGTGTATCATTTTGTCATTTGGTAACAAGTTAAATGTCCTTATTTCATTTTAGGGGTTTGTAGGTTTACTCTTCATCCATCTTCCATATGCTTCCATGTGCCTGTCAGTCCTTCATTTTATGCCCCACCCACAAAGTAGAGGGGGTATACTGGTTTCACGGTGTCTGATTGCCTGTCTGTCCTTGCATCTGTCTCAATCTGCCTATATTTTTGCTTCTGTGCTCTAACTCAAAGCCATTTGACCTATGACCTTGAAACTGTATACAAGTGTTGCTCATGACCCAAGGAGGTGCACTATTGTTTTTGGGTCACATTGGTCAAAGGTCAAGGTCACAGGTGAACTTTGTTTTGAAAAATCATTTGTGTTCTTTGATTGTGCTGCTTCAGTGACAAGGTGCTGGTGGAGAGTATTAGTCTGCTTTGCAATAGTTCTCATACTATTTGTCACTAGCATTCTCATCTTTTTCCAATCTGTTTTCCAAAGCCTTCTTCCTCTTGGTCATTAGAACACGGAATTGTTCAGAAAAGAGAGAATGTGGTCGCCCACACAGAGCTGGTTGTTCATTGGATGTTCATTCATTATTGGATTTTCATTTTGGCTTGTCTCCCTGATTTATGGTCTAATGAGATAGGAATGGTTTTGTTTCCCTATAACCTTTAACCTTTACTTAGCCCTTTAGCAGGTGACAAAATTTTAGCCTTGTCTAAATTAAAAGCATTTGCAGATGACAATTTCAGTGTGGCTCAAATGGTGAATTTTTTCTTTGATAGGGTAGAAAACATTGTGGGAAAAGGAGAAAATGCTGGTTACCAGCATTTTCTCCTTTTCCCACAATGTTTTCAAAAGGCTTCTTTCCCAGGGTCATCAAAAGTCAGCATTGTGGGGTAAAGGTCAATACAATATATTGCTTGTAATAAGTTACAGCTCCTTTTTCCTCATTAGTTAGAAAATATTAGCAGTGGCTGAACCCATTACCACACAATCCGGATTTTAATGACCTTATGGAAGAAGGCTTTTTAAAACCTAGTGGGGAAAAGGAGAAAATGCCGGTAACCAGCATTTTCTCTATTTCCCATAATGTTTTTTATACTATTCCCTAGAGAAATTTTGTTTTTTAGAGACACATTTATTTTGTCTTCTGCAAATGCTTTCAATTTGGACAGGTATAAAATTTTGTTGTTTGGTATTGAGTTAAACATACTTGAATGGTGTTTGGGTTAAGAATTGCATCTTAGAAGTTATGTTATAGCCAAAAAAAGAAGTGGGGGTCCAAGGGGGGCATGCATGTAGTCTGTATGTCTGTCCATCGGTTCCTCAATATGTCAGTCCATCCATTCATGGAAGCAATTTAAGTTAAAGCATTTATTTTACATTTATTGAGAAACAAGCTTCAGCAACTTCTATTAATATCTCTTGATTCTGCTTCCTGGAAACCACACCAGTACTCATGCCGAGTGTGTGGACCAATGAAAGGTCCCAAAGTTGACACCCACTCCCGGAAATCAAACTCAGGACCTTATGGTTACAAGGCTGACTTTCTACCTCAGAAGCAATTTTGTGTCCTCTTCTCTCTACATTTTAACCCTTTACTACACAATCCTGTGTTTTGCCGACTCCCAGGAAAATGCCTTTTGAAAATTTTGTGGGAAAAGGAGAAAATGCTGGTAAATGCATCATTTTCTTCTTTTCTTACAAAGTTTTGTATACTTTCAGAGACGAATCTGAACATTTGAGCTACATTTGAATTGTGAGCTGCAAGTGTTTTCGATTTGGATCAGTCGAAAATTTGGCAGTGTGGCAAAGAGTTAAATCTAATATTGCTGAAATTTTAATGGTAGCCTTCCTATCAATTGAACTTATGCACCAGCAATTTTCATTGTGAGTAGAGAACTATTTCAAGAGTTATAGCCTTTTCACAAGGCAACATGTGGGAGTTTGAGGTTTTTCTTTAGTCTGGGACAATTCTAGTGTTTTTTTTTTTCAGAAGAGAGGTCCAGTTTTTGTATGTTTGTGTAGTTGAAATTTCTACTGAAATTTTTAATTATATAGTAGCTACTATTAAACATAAGTTTTTATAAATTTTTTATATGGCAGATTGTTGAACTCTGTGTGTGCTTTTGGCTCTGTCAGTAGAAAAACCATCTCATAATTTTAGAGTTGCGAGTTCAAGTTTCTGTTACAGCATTTTTTCCTGGCATTTCACTTTCCCCTAGATCAACTTACAGTCATGTTTCATCGATTTTTACACCTCCAAATATCAAATTTCTTTATTCTTGTCTTTTTCTCTTTGACCAGAGTTAAGTTCCAAGTAGCTGTAAATCTCTGATTAGTTTTCAATATGGAGAAAAATGAAAGACCTATTTCAACTTCCACCAGGGTTCAGAGCTTGTAATTGATTGTACACTTGGATCACACAGAAAACTATATCAAAAGCTGATACAGTAACATAGAAATACTGAAAGCCTGTCTTCTAGGTTACAAGGCATATCAAATTAAGCTTTAAATCTCCGATTAATGTTCAATGTGATGACGTCAGAAATCAATTCTAGCGATCTTCCCCATCAATTGACCTTTTACCATATTACCATAGAAGCCTGACTTCCAACATCCTTCAGGAATAAAGCTTTTGAAAACTTTGTGGGAAAAGGAGAAAATGCTGGTTACCAGCATTTTCTCCTTTTCTAACAATGTTTTCTGTCATTTCAAGAGATTTATCCTATCCTTTGAGCCACATTTAATTTGTTGATGGTAAATGCTTTCAATTTGGACAAGCCGAGCCCCGGTAGCTCAGTCGGTAGCGTGCAGGACTTGAGAACACGGGGTCCAGGGTTCGATCCCTGGCTGCAACCCCTGGCTTGGCCAATTTCTTTCCGAGGATTGATGATAGTCACTGTGACAGGATTCATTTCTCTCCCACCGCTGACCGTTGTTTCGACAATGATTATGTGGGAAAGCAGCCAGTGGCTTGGAAAGAAAATTGTGCGGAGTACTGGTAAAAGAGACTCCAGGAAAGCATGGAAAGGTGCACTGGCCGCCGCGATATAACTGAAATAATGTTGAAAAGGCGTTAAACACCATACAATCAATCAATCAATCAATTCAATTTGGACAAGTCTAAAATTTTCTCGTTTGGAACAGAATTGGCTCTTACTAGGCACAGGATAATTCTAGGCACAGTGTGTGTTGGTTTAGATTTAAGATGAGACTTCGTAGATTATGCAGTTTGATCTCAGATCTACACTCTTTAATATCTTTTTTAAGATTATATTGACAAGAACTGCAATAACTTTGCCTTTTTCACTGATAGAAAATTCATTTCCATCTATTAATCAGACTCTGCCTGAAAAAAAAAACATCACCCACCGTGAATATTGGAAATTTCCTCCGCATATTAGACGTAATTCTTTACGAAATGACAAAATTGAAACCTTTTCCGATTCTGAAAGCATTTTGTAGATGACAAATGTGGCTGAAATATTGAAAGTTGTCTTCGAAAGGGTAGAAAACATTGTGGGAAAAGGAGAAAATGCTGGTTACCAGCATTTTCTCCTTTTCCCACAATGTTTTCAATATGGTTTCTTCCTCAGGGTCGTTAATTTGGGATTGTATGATATAGGGTTAATGGTTGGTCTTATTGATTTTTACTCTATAAATCCCTTATAATGGTACTTGTTGCAGCATATCACAGCCATTAGACCTCCTGGCCTTATCTATTACAATGTTACAGCATGCTGCCTTTGGAAAAAATGGCAGTTTCTATTTTCCTGTTATCCTTTTTACAACAAATAATTCCATGTTTTCCTGAATGCACAGATGATTTCTTATATCCTGATGTATAGAAACGAACGATTTTTATTAGATCTACTGGCTGAGAGCCAGTAGACCGTATGTCATGGCATGGTTTCCGTATTCCATTTGTCTGTCTGTCCATCCGTTAGTCTTTTTCTTTTTTACGCGATAAAGTCTACATTTGAGGTCAGATTTTCTTGATATTTGCACAGTTGGTTTATATCATCAATAGCTTGAACCCTATTGTTTTGGGGGAAAAAAATCCAACTATCAGTACGGGAAAAGTAGACATTTCAAATTGAAAATTTGCATAAAAAAAGTCCCTCGTCGATAATTACCCAAAGCTTAATAAAACATTTTTATTTGCTGTCAAAGTTACCGAGTTATATCATTGGGCTGATTTGAAATTGGTCTATGTTTAGAGTGTAGGCCAGCATGTTGTATATCAGGTTTCATGAATTGATTTTCTGATTACTTTTAATTTGCTTATTCAGAAGTGGGTGGCTGTTTTGCTGCTTTTAAGCTATGTATTCATCTGAAAAGCATATTGTTTACCACCCACTATTTTACCAGTCATGGTGCTGGACGACTATGACATATAAGTTAGTCTTCCTCATAAATTTCTTACTCCTAAATATGAGCGGACAAGTGGATTTTTTCATCCTGCTTCCAGAAAAAAAAATCAGTTTTTGAGTCACATTTATTTTGTTATCTGCAAAATGCTTACAGTTTGGACAAAGCCAAAAATACTGTCCTTTTGTGTAGAGTTTACCAGTTTGCATACAAAAATATTTTATTTATAGATCCTAATGTAGAAAGCACTGAAATTTTTGTTAGAAAAGAAGGCATTGACCTCTTAAAAACTTCTTGTTTCTTAAAAGCTTCTTTTTCTAAAATGTTTTCCATATCAATCAAAACAGATTGACGTTTTCCTTTCTGATGACTCTTTCAGTCATTTGATTAAAAAGAAGGCATTGACTTCTTAAAAACCTCTTGTTTCTTAAAAGCTTCTTTCTCTAAAATGTTTTTCATATCAATCAAAACAGATTGATGTTTTCTTTTCCTATGACTCTTTCAGTCGTTTGATTTGTACCTGTTATAGTTAATCTTTCAATCATGGGTTGTGACACTAGCTTGTCTTTTCCAGACATCTTCTTTCCTATCTGTGTCTAACTCTTGGAATGCCAAGTGCTACTCAATGCTTTTTATGGGAAGTGCAGATCAAGATCAGACAGCACAGAACTTGCAATTGACGTTGGATCTACAATACCCAATACATTTTTAACGTTTTACAAGAGAACAAAATTTTAAAATTTGTTCATTTTGAAGGAAAAACATTTAATGTTTTACAAGACGACAAAATTTTAGTTTTGTCCATTTCAAAAACATGCGGAAAAAGGAGAAAATGCTGCTAACCAGCATTTTACTCTTTTTCCCACAATATTTTCTACCCATCCTTAAACAAATTTAAATTTTCCAGTTACGTTTATTTTGTTGCCTGCAAATGTTTTTGACTTGGAGTAGTCTAAAATTTTATAGATGTTCACATATGACTTGCTGCACACATATGGTTGGCTTGCTTGAGTGCCAATATTGTATAGCAAGTTTTATGTTTCCCTAAGTTTGTCTTCAACAGAGTATCATAATACATATTATTATAATACATGACGTTATAATTTTGAAGACATCTGATGTATGACCATTTTTTTGTAGTTTTTAGCAAGGAGGAGTTTAACCCTTTTCTACATAACAATTTTAGACTTTTTCTAAGCAACTGCAGCCAGCGAATTAAATATAGCTCATTTGATGGAATTCTTTGTCAAAAGGGTAAAAAACATTGTAGGAAAAGAAGAGAAAATGCCAGTATTGTTTTTTCAAAAGCATGCTTCCTCGGGGTTGCTAAAGTTAAGGATACATCTTAACTGGTTTTCATCCAGTTTTTAAACCAATTTCATCTTTATTTTTTGAAACTATAATCATTCTTGTATCTTCATGCCAAATGTTTCCCCAGATGGTTGCAAGGTTGCACAGATTTCGACGGATACAAAATGCATTTCATTCTCTGCAGGCGATCCAAGACATCACTATGGTCGTTTCTGGTTTTAAAATTTGAGACATTTGGAGACAAATTCCTCGAGTTTGTTTATCCCATACACCTTATATATTTATTATTTATCTATGTTTACGCAGCTGACTAGATTCTTCTCAATATCAAATTTCAACAGCATTTTTCTCTCTGGCTGTAAAAGATGTATCTTTAAGCATAACATTTATGAGGAAAATCTGAGTGACCAAAAATCATGATCTTCACAGACCCATATATGTATGGGAAATTTTTTACTTTCAGGTCAGCTATTTTGAGATCTACTGTGAAAGAGTGCGAGACTTGCTGAACCCAAGTAATAAAAATGCCCTGAGAGTTAGGGAACATCCCTTGCTGGGTCCCTATGTAGAAGATTTATCCAAACTTGCTGTGATGTCATATGAAGACATAAACAATCTAATTGATGAAGGAAATAAAGCTAGGTAAGCTCATGTACATGTTCCTGATGTTGTTGAAACTCATTGCCACACAATCTGGAGTTGTAACAACCCTGCAAGATAAGTCTTTTGAAAACATTGTGAGAATAGGAGAAAATGCTGGTTATCATTATTTCTAGCTTGGCTTTTTTGGGAAAAAAAAACATCAAGGTATTGCTGTAGCCCTGTCACTAAAATTCAAGCAACTGCAGCCCAGCATTGGCACACGTATGCAGTGCTCTTGTTTTCCTTTATCATGCAATGTTTTAAAAAGTTCTCTTCTTAAACAAAGGGTCATTTAAACATTGATTGTTTGGTAAAGGGTTGATAAGATTGTACAGAATATGTTGAGACAGTCTGATATAAATGACTTGCAATATATTGCAAAAATTGCAATACATGTACTTGGAATTTTGTCACTGAGAAAAAAATAATCAATTTCATTTATTACATAATTTAATAAATAAGATTCTGGTAAAATGTAAATAAGATTCTGGTAGATACCAGTAGTTATTTGGTGTTTTTATTTTGACAAACTTGTAGAACTGTTGCTGCCACTAACATGAATGAGACAAGTTCAAGGTCACATGCTGTATTCACCATAGTATTTACACAGAGACGGTATGATGAACAGACTAAAATGACAGGAGAAAAGGTAAATATGTTGATGTTTTCCTATCTTTTTGGGAATTTCCATGAATAAAACAAGATTTTCCTTCTCTGAAAGAAGTAAAAAATGATGTCAAATATGACATCACACCATGCTCATCTCAAATGTGTGTAAGACAAGGAAATTCATAATGGGTAAATTACATTGAAACTAGAGAGGTTATGTGATAAGTAATTATTATCCCCCTGCAGTAGACTTCTGTTGAAAATCTTGTGAGAAAAGGAGCATTGGTTTGTAACAAGCTCCTTTTCCAATGATATTCTAAGAAATGATACTATCTGTTCCTTCAAGTCCCAAAACAAAATACAGTATTCAAACAACAAAATGTAAGTTTGGAAAAACGCATGGTGAGACATGATATGCATGAGCTTTAACCACGTCTTGACCATTAACTTTTCACCATACAATCCAAAGTTTTAACAACCCTGGAAAAGACGGCTTTTGAAAATATTGTGGGAAAAGAAGAAAATGCTGGTGACCAGCATTTTCTCCTTTTCCTACAATGTTTTCAACCCTGTCCTAGACAGAAATCACCATTTAGGCCAAATTTAATTTGTTGTTTGCACATGCTTTAAATTTGGTCTAGTCCAAAATCTTGTTGTTTGGTAAAGGGTTAATCATTGTTAAAAGGGATGTTCTTAAGCAAAGAGTGAAAATTTAACAGTGCCTATCTTTTCACAGGTCAGTAAAATCAGCTTGGTTGATTTGGCTGGTTCTGAAAGAGCTGACTCGACAGGGGCTAAAGGTACTCGACTGAAAGAAGGAGCAAACATCAACAAGTCTTTGACGACACTCGGCAAAGTTATATCTGCTCTTGCAGAAGTGGTGAGCCTTTTTTAATCTGTTGGAATTTGGTTTCATTTGACCTAGTATCATATGTAGACAACATTTTGTGCCCCAGCAGTAGACTGTAGAAAGCATTGTGGGGGAGGGAGCAATTGCTTGTTACCAGCAGCTGCTCCCTTTCTCTCCGGAATTTTTTTAATGTTTGTTTCTCATTTTCAGCTGGGCCGTTTTCAAAGAAAACATCAAGGTATTGTCATAGCCCTATTGTTGTCTGCATTGTCGTGAAAAAACTTTGACATTTTATAATATATTATGTTGTACTGAAAATATTTACTTAAGACTCAGACTAGTTCTAAACTATCAAAGGTGAACCCGTACAACAAGGGCAGGTAACCATCAAAATATTTTTGACACAGTTGAACATCTTTTTTGACTTGGACTTTGTCATGCAAAAACTTACATTTTAAAGGGGAACCCATTACAACAAGGGCAGGTAACCATAAAATATTTTTGACACATTTATGCCCTTTTTTTGACTTAGAATTTTCACTGGTCTGTCTTAAAAAAGCACCATTTTTGTCATTGGTTAAGCCAAGGTTGTTACTGCTACACATACTAACTTTAAAACCTTTTTTTTTTTTTCAATACCCATTTCATTGAAAATGATGCAAGTATAGTAGCTAAATTGGTACCTTATAGAATTTTTAATATAAGGGGTTGGAAGTTGGAATCTCAGGATTGAATGCCAATGGATTGATCAGATGCATTCTAATGATTTGCATTTTGGTGATACAATATATATAATAAATATTCTTCTTTCTTGAAAAAATACAGAATAAGTCTGCCGCAATGGTTTTTAAGAGAAACTTTTTCCAAATTTAAGTTTTTTATTGGCTAATTTTCCACATTGTTGGGGCCCAAACTACCACAAAAAGTGAAAAAAGGACCACTGAGTATTTTGTTTTCCTTTCTGATATAAAGAAAAAAAACTGAAGATACATTTTTCATTAATTATTTTGTTTAGGCAGTTCTGTCCAGTTACCATGGAAACAGTTTCTTTGAAATTCCCAGTAAATGTTTCTAATTACCAAGCAGACAAGATCAAAAGACCACACACAAAGCTTAACCCTTTACCAAACAGTCCGGGGTTTTCATGACCCTGAGAAAGAAGCCTTCTGAAAACATTGTGGGAAAAGGGGAAAATGCTGGTAACCAGCATTTTCTCCTTTTCCCACAATGTTTGCTACCCTTCCCAAATTTTCAATTTTTGAGTCACATTAATTTTGTCATCTGCAAATGCTTCCAATTTGGACTAGTCTAAAATTATGTTGCTCAGTAAAGAATTGAGGGATTGTATTAAAAAGATAATAAATAACTTATTGTCTTCTGAACCAAATTTACAGCAGACAGCCTTGCTAAAATCCTTTTTACTCTTTTTATCTAACGATCCCAAAGTTTAACTCTTTACCAAACAATCCCTGGTTTTTACGGGTCAGGAATAGAAGCCTTTTGAAAACATTGTGGGAAAAGGAGAAAATGCTGGTAACCAGCATTTTCTCCTTTTCCCACAATGTTTTCTACCCTATCATATAGAAAAATCATCTTTTTAGCAACTGTTAATGTGTCATCTGCAGAATGCTTTCAATTTGGTCTGGTCCAAAATTTGCCGTTTGGGAAAGGGTTAAGGACCTTGATTAACCCTTAGCCTGCTAAATAAGTCAAATAAAACTTTCAAGTTGATCGTAAAAACCTGAATAATGTTATTTCAGACTTTTTTTTTTTTGAGAAAAATATCTCCATATCAGACAGTGTAGAAGGTTTTTGATTTTGGTAAATTTTCTGCATGTGTAAGGACCATTCTACGCTATGATTCAGGGGATTCTCAGACAAAATGGATTTTATAGATCCTTAATTGCCTGATGACTTGCTTGGTATAATGCATCTCTGAGATGAGATTAAATCCCCTTTTTCTAAAGCACTACTCATATTGTATGGAAAAATGTCTGTATCATTCAAGGAAGTGGGAATATAAGGCTCCGACTTCACTATTTTGATGTAAGAAAGACCTAGTGCAATAGTAGAAGTATACCATTGTAAAAGGTTAACTCTTCACCAAACAACAATACGTTAGACCCAACCAAATTGAAAGTTTGTGCAGACAACAACACAAATGAAGCTCAAATGATGATATCTGTCTTTAATAGGGATAGAAAACATTGTAGGAAACGGAGAAAATGCTGGTTACTAGCGTTTTCTTTTTTTTTCACAAAATGTTTTAAAAAGCCTCCAGGATCCTTAAAACACGGGATTGTGTAGTAAAAATAGGTGATTGATTGATTGATTGTACTTATTTTTATACAAATACCAATTTCGTTACATGCATATCAGAGTGCTGGAGATATGAAAGTAAGTGTGTGATTGTACTGTAATTCACTGTTGTCAATTGTAAATCACATGTCCCCATTGTTGTACTTATCAATACACTGTAGTATCCTGTACAATACATCTAGTTTAACTCATTAGCAAACGTCAAAAATTTAGACTTGTACAAATTGAAAGCATTTACAGACAACAAATCAAATTTTACTCAAATGACTGAAATTGTCTTTGATAGGGTGGGAAACTTTGTGGGAAAAGGAGAAAATGCTGGTCACCAGCATTTTCTCCTTTTCCCACAATGTTTTCAAAAAAGCTTCTTCATCAGGGTCGTTAAAATCGGGGATTGTGTGGTAAGGGTTTAAGCTAATCTGTTGTAAAATCGATCACGAAGCAAGTTCTTATGACTTATATAAATGAGCCATGTTTGGTGAAAAAGGGGCTTCATGCATCTGGAAAAGATATTAACCCAGGTCAGCCTGTGCAGTCCGCGCAGGCTGACCTGGGCCGATACTTTATGCTTTTGGTAAATTTTTTGCATGTCCAAGGACTAGTTTACTCATGATTTAGTCTGTTATTGTATGAAATAAACTTTATGGATCTATGATCATATGATGACTTTCTAGGTATGATGCATTATGGGGATACATTAAGCCCCCTTTTTGCTAGAGCGTGGCTCATATCACTTCAGATGATTGCTTCCTAGAACACTCAACCAGTGCTTGCGCCATGATATGGGTAGTTCCGAAACTTGAGTACGCTTATCATGAAATTTAAGCCCAAAACCTCTGTCCCGAGAGACCTATGCCCTACCTCCATACCACTGTCACCCCACATGTATATACCTGTACCAGAAAATTTCTTTAATCCTTTACCAAACAATCTAGAGTTTTTATAACCCTGAAGAAGAAAGCTTTGGAAAACATTGTGGGAAAAGGAGAAAATGCTAGTAACCAGCATTTTCTGTCTTTCCCACAATGTTTCCCACCCCATTTGAGATCTTTGACCTATTTTGTTCCAATTTTGAATTTGTTCTCTGGAGATGCTGTCAGTTTCGTCTGATCTAAAAATTTTTTGTACGGTAAAGAGTTTAAAGTAATTGCAGAAAACAAATATGGCTCAAATTACTGGAATAATCTTTGATAGGGTTAAAAAAAATGGAGAAAAGATTTCTAGTTTTTTCACTCCCTTTCTCACAATGTTTTTAAAGACTTTCTTCCTCAAGGATACAAAAACAGTAAGATGGTTTGGTAAAAGGTAAATGAAATGTTGTTCATGAATTGAAGGGACCTTTTGCAGAAGATTACTGGTAGATCAAGACCAGAACACATGGAATGTGCAGTCTGATCTTATACTGTATGATTTCAAGTGAGATGTTCTGGTAAAATAAAACCTTAAACTGATTACCAAACAATTCCAAACATTTAATGGAGCTGTTAGAGAAAGCTTTTGAAAACATTGTGGGAAAAGGAGAAAATGCTGGTAACCAGCATTTTCTCCTTTTCCCACAATGTTTTTTCCCCAATCAGAAAACTTAAGCTCACTTTCACCAAGTTTGAATTTGTCGTCTGCAAACGTTTAGAATTTGGAAGTGTCTAAAATTTGTCATTTGAGAAAGGGGTAAACCATTACTGCACAGGCTAAATAAATTTAACTTCCCTGCCTTAAAATATTTTCTTACTTTCTTGCCCAAAAGTCAGTTTCCTTATTCATCCCCTGGGGGTCTGCTTTTATTGTCTTTTACATCAATCTGTTCAAAGGATGCAAAAACCTGTAATATGCCTCTGTCAAAGTAAACTTTTTACCAGTGTATTTTTTTTTTTTACATATTTGAGGCAGATGCTTATGAAAAAACATTAGAATAATATGTTGCTGATTGTTTTCCTCTGTCCCCATGTCCTCTTTGTTTTCTTTTGTCCCTTTGTCCTCGTTGTTTTCCTTTTTTCCATTCTATCAAAAAAAGATTTAGCTCTTTACCAAAAAGTTTTATGGTTAAACACCCTGTGAAGGAAGGCTTTTAAAAAGACATTGTGGGAAAGGAGAAAATACTGGTAGCCAGCAATTTCTCTTTTTCTCACAATGTTATTTAAACTCTAAATAACAATTTTCATAATTTTAAACCACAGTTAATTTGTTCTTGCAAATACTTGCAATACAGATAATATAAATTTTTTAACCCTTTACCACACAGTGCCGACTTTTAACGACCCTGGGGAAGAAGCCTTTTGAAAACATTGTGGGAAAAGGAGAAAATGCTGGTAACCAGCATTTTCTCCTTTTCCCACAATGTTTTCTACCCAATAAAAAAAAAAATCGCATCATTTGAGCCACATTGAAATTGTCGTCTGCTAATGGTTTCAATTTGGACATATCTACAATTTTTTCGTTTGGTAAAGTGTTAACTCTTCCAGACAAACCCAAGTTTTAGCAACGCTGGGAAAATGGACTTTTGGAAACATTTAGGGAAAAAGGAGAAAATGCTGGTTACCAGTATTTTCTCCTTTTCTCACAATTTTTTCTAATCTCTCGGAAACAAATCTGATCATTTGAGCCAAATTTAGTTTGTCATCTGCAAATTCTTGAATTTGGACCTGTCCAAAAGTATTGTTATTTGGTCAAGGGCTCTGGCATGTATTAACCCTATACCAAATGACAAAATTTTAGACCTAGCCAAATTGAAAGCTTTTGCAGACGACAAAATAGTTGCGACTGAAAAACAGAAATTAACCTTTGAAAGAGTAGAAAACATTGTGGGAGAAGGAGAAAATTCTGGTTACCAGCATTTTCTCCTTTTCCCACAACTTTTTCTAATGGGGTCTTCCTTTGAGTCGTTAAAACTCAGGATTGTGTAGTAAAGAGTTAAGACCATTTTCTTGATGAAGCATACATTATTTAAGAAATAATCTTTTTTCTGTCATGATTTATCGTTCAATAAACCACAGTTGTGAGTTATGAGGTACAATAAACAATCCACGAGGGCGATAGCCCGTGTGGTTTATTTATTGCGCCTCATAACTCACAACGTGGTTTATTGAACGATAAACCAGGATAGAAAGAAGATTATTTCGATTCTAACATGACCAACTCTTAATCAAAGGAAAACAAGTTCATACTTAGAGTAAAAACGCGGATGAAGATTATATTCCATTGAATAACTTACTTACTCTATATAGAATGACGTCACTCTACATAGAATAACGTAGATTTTACCACGCTTTCATTGCACTGTGTTTATAGAGCCGAATTCATGTGTCATGTTAGAATATACAATAGAAAATACCAAGTGTTTTAGTTTGTAAAATTTTGTCATCTGCTAAAGTGTTTAGGGCTATATCTGTAAATTATAGAAACCACTTACTTAATGAAATATATATTTTCACACAGTAAAGACCAACTACTTTAGTTATAGAGTAATTTTTTGCCAGAATATGAAGCATCATATTAAGAATAGAAAACCCAACTCTTATCTGTGGAATCTGATCTTCATCTACATGGTGTAGTTCCTAAGCAGCTTTGCCTTTAAATGTATCTGAAGTTACCTTCAATATGCTAAAAGCTAGCTCATTCAAATCAGCTTTTTGATGCCTTTGCTGTAAGCAGACTTCAAAAAAAGTTGTGGGAAAAGAAAAATTCGCTTTTTCCAAGCCATTGGATTTTTGTCTCAAAATGTTTAACCCTTCACCACAAAATTCCGAGTTTTAACGACCCTGAGCAGGAAAGTTTTTGAAAACATGGTGAGAAAATGCTGGTAACAAGCATTTTCTCCTTTTCCTACAATGTTTTCTACTCTGTCAAAGAATTTCTCTTCATTTGAATCACTTATGAATTCAATTTCTGCAGATGCTTTCGATTTAGATGATTCAAGAACTTGTTGTTTTGTTAAGAGTTAACTGAAGACATCTAGAAATACATTTTTGTTTCTTGCAAATGTTTCTTCTTTCATGGTAGTAGTAGATTGATTGATTGATTGTATGGTGTTTAACATTATTTCAGTTATATCCCAACAGCCAGTGCACCTATCCATGCTTTCCTGGAGTTTCTTTTACCAGCTCCCCGCACAATATTCTTTCCAAACCACTGGCTGCTTTCCCATAAATAATGGTCAGCAATGAGAGAAGAATGAATCCTGTCGCAATGACTATCATCAATCCTCGGAAAGAAATTGGCTGGGCCGAGGATCAAACCAGCGACCTCCTGTTATCAAGTCCTGTACACTACTAAGGGTTCAGCTTCTGTCACTTGTACTTGTTTTTGATCTATGTCTAAAGTACACTTTATGCATATGGGGGTCCAGTGTGGCTCAGTGGTAAAGTGGGGGACTCGTAACCTGAAGGCCTCAAGTTCAAGCAGCGCTGGATCCACTAGGTTTTTCATGGGAGTGTCCTTGGGTAAGATACTTCAGAGCCCTAGCCTAGTACTGGTAAAACCCAGGAAACATGAATTGTGAGCTATCACTGTGATATGACTGAAATAATGTTGAAAGCTGTGTAAAACACCATTTAGTCAATCAATCAATGTATATGGGTTTAGCTAAGGGCTATGGTAACCAGCATTTTCTCCTTTTTTCACCATGTTTTCTACAAGTCGAAAAAATACTTTTTAGTCACATTTATATTATCATCTGCAAATGCTTTCAATTTGGACAAGTCTAATATTTTGTCATTTGGGAAAGAACTAAGGGTTAACTCTGTACCAAACAATAAAATTCTAGAATAGTCCAAATTGAAAGCGTTACAGATGACAAATTAAATGTGGCTCAAAAACTAAAAATTTCTCTAAGAGGGTAGAAAACATTGTGGGAAAAGGAGAAAATGCTGGTTACCAGCATTTTCTCCTTTTCCCACAATGTTTTCATAAGGCTTGTTCATCAGGGTCGTTAGAACTCGGGATTGTGAGGGAAAGGGTTTAAATCTTGTAGAAAAGTCTGTAAATGTCAGGGCTATGAAAAATGTGTTTGTTTTTTCAGGCTAACAAGAAGAAAAAGAAAGCTGACTTCATACCATACAGAGATTCTGTGTTAACATGGCTCCTGAGAGAGAATTTAGGTGAGATAGTAAACTGCTGCTGTAAATTGAAATTTTGTCCCTGTAATAATAATATTCACTTTAACTCTGTACCACACAATCCCTACTTTTAACGACCCTGAGAAAGAAGCCTTTTGAAAACAATGTGGGAAAAGGAGAGAATGCTGGTAACCAGCATTTTCTCCTTTTTCCACAATGTTTTCTACCCTTTCCAAACCAATGTGGCTCACATGGTACAATTTTATCTTTCAGAGGATAGAAAACATTGTGGGAAAAGGAGAAAATACTGGTTACCAGCATTTTCCCTTTTCCCACAATGTTTACAAAAGCCCTCTACATCGGGGCCATTAAAACTCGGGATTGTGTGGTACAGAGTTAACCCTTTACGACACAATCCTGACTTTTAACGACCCTGAAAGGGAAGGCTTTTGAAAACATTACGGGAAAAGGAGAAAATGCTGGTAACCAGCATTTTTTTTCCTTTTCCCACAATGTTTTCAAAAGGCTTCTTTCCCCAGGATCATTAAAACTCAGGATTGTGTGGTAAAGAGCTAATCCAGACTTTAAACAACCCTGGAAGGCTTTTGAAAACATTGTAGGAAAAGGAGAAAATGCTGGTAACCAGCATTTTCTCCATTTCCTGCAATGTTTTGTACACTGTAAAATACAAATTCAATTGTTTGAGTGAGATCTGATTTGTCGTCTGCAAAAGCTTTCAATTTGGTCCAGTCCAAAATTTTATCGTTTGGTATAGACTTAACCCTTTACCAAACGACAAAATTATAGACTGGTCCAAATTGAAAGCATTTGCATACGACCAAATAAATGTGACTGAAAAATTGAAATTTTGTTTGGGAATGGTAGAAAACATTGTGGTAAAAGGAGAAAATGCTGGTTACCAGCATTTTCTCCTTTTACCACAATGTTTTCAAAAGACTTCTTTCTCAGGGTCGTTAAAAGTCGGGATTGTGTGGTAAAGAGTCAAGGAATAGTGGCTGTGACATGTTACTAATTTGGACAGGAAATTGTTCCTGGTTGTCTTACAGCTGATTGGATTATGTTTCCTCCTGTTACCTAATTTAGACTGACGGAAAATATCCTTTTGGAGGAAAATGTAACCTTTTACCAAACAGTCCCATGTTTAAATGTCCCAGGAAAATTTGACTTTTGAAAACATTGTGGGAAAAAGAGAAAATGCTGGTAACCAGTATTTTCTCCTTTTCCCACAATGTTTTCTAATGTTTCTGCAGCAACTTCTGTTATTTGAGCCACACTCCATTAGTCGTCTGCAAATCCTACGTTATGGACGAGTCTGAAACTGTTTCATCTTGTAGAGAATTAACATGCTGTAGGCAATATTGTCTGCTTTATAATATTATGTACACTCAAGACTGGTCTGTATTGATTGTGTTGTCTTGGATCCACAATCCTTGTTAAAAATGTCTCAACAGTCTTTTGTAAATGAAAGTTAGGTACATGTAGCAACTTTTCTGTCCGTTGAAGAGATGATGAGTAATTTTTCATTTTGTCTCACTGTTTTCAAAATATTTTCGTCTGTTAAACCTTTATGTATCATTGAGCCATGCTCTTGCAAAAGGGCGTTTAATACATCTCAGTGATGCATTATACAAAGCAAGTCATCACATAATTATGTATCCATAAAAAATCATTTTGTCTAACAATAAACTAAATCATGAGATGAAGACTGGTCCTTTGACAAGCAGAAAGTTTACCAGTAGCAAAAAGTTTTGGCTCTGGTCAGCCTGCGCAGATTGCGCAGGCTGACCTGGATCAATACTTTTTGCAGTTGCATGAAGCCCTGTTTTCACAGAGCTGACTCGTATACCTATGTTTTGCAAAGAAACATCTACCACAAGTTTCTTTCAAAGGGTATAGAGAAAGTAAAAATGTTAGACATATTGACTGACTTGCTCTGAGACTGGGATCAATAAGCTGGCATTAGAGTTCTGAATTTATGTCAAAACTTTGGAAAATTGTCTACGCAATTTAGGTCTGACATTTGAGGGTTTTCTGCTTGAGAAGGCTTAAATAGTTGTTTGGTTTATATCAGTCTGTATAGAAGTAATTTGCCAAACACTTCTTCCTAATTCAGATACTTTTTGATACCTTTGGCTTTTGCTAGTACCACACAATCCTGACTTAAACAACCCTGAGGAAGGAGCCTTTTGAAAACATTGTGGGAAAAGGAGAAAATGCTGGTAACCAGCATTTCCTACTTTTCCCACAATGTTTTCTACCCTATCAAAGATAGAAATCATCATTTTAGCAACATTCAGTTTGTCGTCTGTAAATGATATGTATTTGGTCCAGTCAAAAAATTTGTTGTTTGGTAAAGAGAGACCCACTACCAAACTATCCCATGTTTTAACAATCCTAAGAAAGTCGGCTTTTGAAACCATTGTGAAAACGGAGAAAATACTGGGAACTAGCTCTTTGTCATTTTACCTTAGGTGTTTTTATCCCTTCAAAGATGAATTCCATCGCTTGGGTCATAAGTATTTTGTCATCTGTCGATGCTTTCAATTATTGGCTGGTAAATAGTTAACTCTTTACCAGATGACAAAATTTTAGACTTTCCAAATTGAAAGCATTAGCAGACGACAAAATTAAAGCGAGTCAAAAATTGAAATTTGTCTTTGGAAGGGTAGAAAACATTTTGGGAAAAGGAGAAAATGCTGGTTACCAGCATTTTCTCCTTTTCCCACAATGTTTTTAAAAGGTTTCTTTCACAGAGTCGTGAAAACCAGGGATTGTTTGGTAAAGAGTTAAGTCATTACTGTTCGAATACAAATTTTTAGTCTACCATGGTAGAGGTTTTTTTTAAAATGATGTCTAAAAAGGAGAAATGAATCCTGTTAAACATAGATTTTCTCCAGATACGACTAGAAAATGGCTGCATTGATGGTAGTCTGCTGTCGCTTTTAATTTGGAAGAGTCTAAAAGTTGTCATTTTGGGGACCCTGGATATTCCAGATTAGGCATTTCCTTTTTTCTTTTCAGGGGGAAATTCCAAGACAGCTATGATTGCTGCTTTGAGCCCAGCTGATATTAACTATGATGAAACATTGAGTACACTAAGGTACGAGCTTTTACATCATTCTAATGCTGTTTAAATATACCACTTTCAATCTTTATCAAACAATTTAATATTTTCATGACTAAGAGGGAGGTTTTTCTAAAACATTGTGGGCAAAGGACAAAATGCTGGTGATGTTTTCTACTATATCAGAGATCTTTAGCTGATTTGTTCCAACTTTAGATTTTTCTGGTGCAGATACTTGCAACTTTGAAGAGTGAGAATATTTTTGTTTGGTACAGGGTTTTATCCGTTAGGCTAGGGGCTACTAAGGCCTATAAAAAGACCTTCTAAAAGGTAGAATAGAAATTACAAAGTAGAAAAAAGGAATGATGAACACCTGCTCTTAAATAATTTGAGAAAAGAAGCAACTGGCTGTGACAAGCAAATGCTCCTTTTACCACAGTTATTTGGAAATGTGTATACCACATGGGTACAAGAGGGATTTCTTGTGTGTGATACCTTTTTGATAACTCTTTACGAAACAATAAAATTCTCGACTCGGCCTAACTGAAAGAAGTTACTGACAACAAGTTATTTGCAGCTCAAATGATGATTTCTGTTTTTGATAGGGTAGAACACATTTTGAGAAAGGAGAAAATGCTGGTGCCCAGCATTTTCTCCTTTTCCCACAATGTTTTCCAAAGCTTGCTTTCTTCAGTTGGCTAAAACTCTGGATTGTGTGGTTAAGGGTGAACATTCGAAAGTATTTGGGCTGCAAGTGACAGCTGGGGTTTTGTACGAGATTTCTAATTTAGAAATAAATACTAGAAATAGAGCCTGAGGAAATTAGATAAAATTGATATGAATACTGGTCTAGACTGGTAATTTCATCCAGTTGCCAGATTAGTTTACCTAGAGCTCTATCTTTTGCTGTATTATACAGTAAAATAAAGATTATTATACCCCTGCAAAACGAATGTTTTCGGGGGTGTACTGGAATCAGCCTGTCTGTCCGTCCGTCTGTGTGTCTGTCTGTGTACAAAATACTAGTAATTTTGTGTCGCAAACTCCTCCTACAGTTTTGCTGCTATTGTATTGAAAGTTTGTTGATACACTGATCGTATTCTGAAGTTGTGCAAGACGCAGTTTTCAATCATCTACTCCCTATGATTCCAGGGTAATCTCCCCTTGAACTTAGAAAATTATTTGTTAAATTGCCTGTTTCTGTCAAAGCACTGGCGTGGGTATTAAGTCACATTCAGTGACAGCTGTAGTTTTCGCATGCCAAAGGCAAAGGGATTCCGTTTTTGCATTGTCCATCCATCCATTTGTCTGTCCATCTAGACAGATATCTTCTAAAATCCTTAACAAAAATTGATAAAAGTTCGTGAACATGTTCCTTATGATAGTCTGCAGGTATACTTTTTTTTAATTTAATGCCATGTCATGAAAAATGTCATGGAAAATGTGTAATTTCATTATGGACCAATAGCAAAAAGGTCACATATACTTACAAAACACAATACCTGTCATATGTTTCTATCAAAATAGGTCTTTTTTGGTAAAGGATATCATTTCAGTGAAATAACTTGTTTGAATTAAAGTCTTCAGCTTCACAATATTTTCAAAAGCATTCTTCTGCCGGGTCGATATAACTGGGAATTGTATGTTAAAAGATTAAAGCAAATTCCATCCCTTGAGCCACATTTATCATCTGTGAATGCTTAACCCTTCACACAAAGTCCTGAGTTTTAACAACCCTGAACGAGAAGGCTTTTTTAAAAAGCATTGTGCAAAAAGGAGAAAATGCTGGTAACAAGCATTTTCTCCCCTTTTCTCAATGTTTTCTAAACTATCAGAGATCAGAGAAAATTTCCACCATTTAAGCCACTCTTAACCCATTACCACACAATGACGACTTTTGACGACCCTTGGAAAGAAGCCTTTTGAAAACATTGTGGGAAAAGGAGAAAATGCTGGTAACCAGCATTTTCTCCTTTTTCCACAGTGTTTTCTACCCTGTCAATAAACAATTGCACCATTTGAGCCACACTGAAGTTGTCGTCTGCAAATGCTTTCAATTTGGACTGGACTAAAATTTTGTCGTCTGGTAAAGGGTTAAACTGTTGTTTGCAAATGCTTTCAATTTGAACAAGTCTCAGATTTTGTTGTTTGGTTCTGAGTTAAAAGTAGTAACAGGTGTCAGCGGCTAAAATTTTGCTGCCTGATAAGGTAAAGGGCTGAGAGGAAATTTATTTAGACGAAAAACAACAACAACAAAAAAAAGACCCTCCAGAAATACATTTTCAAAGCTGTTATAACCAGAATTTTTCACACAACATTTTTAAAGTGTAGACCAAGACTAGAAAAGGGTAAAGGGTAAGAAAAAAGGGTAAATTTTGGTGACCAGCATTTTTTCCTTTTCTAACAATGTTTTCCACTGCCTGGAATTATAAGATTGTTGTTAAACCTCGGGATTGTTTGGTAAAGAGTGGAAAAAAATACTGAGAAAGAAGTAAGGATAGACTGGCAATTATTGTTAATCTTTATTTTGTGAATCTTTTATGAACCATAGCAGAAAATTAACCAATTGCTGTTCAAACCTTACTTTTAGCTTTATTTGCAATTAATAGCGTTTGGAAAACACTCCAAGAATTTATTGCGCCTTTTCTCACAAGGTATATTTTCAATTTTGAAAGAGTAAAGGGTAAGAAAAAAGGGTAAATTTTGGTGAACAGCATTTTCTCCTTTTCTAACAATGTTTTCCACTGCCTGGAATTATAAGATTGTTGTTAAACCTCAGGATTGTTTGGTAAAGAGTGGAAAATAATACTGAGAAAGAAGTAAGGATAGACTTGCAATTATTGTTAATCTTTATTTTGTGAATCTTTTATGAACCAATACCGTAGCGGAAAATTAACCAATTGCTGTTCAAACATTACTTTTAGCTTTATTTGCAATTGATAGCCTTTGGAAAACATTGCAATAATACAATTCTCCTTTTCTCACAATTTATTTTTTCGCTTTTGAAAAATGTATTTTTCTTACTTTTACTTAGTTGTCCTTTTTTGAGCTTGTAATACTGGTAGTTATTGATGAGTTCAGTAAATGCCTTGATGGTGTTATGTTATGCTTATATACATACTTTCATATTGGCCCCAGCATTTGCATGCAATGAAAATTACTTTCATAAAGAGCCTCAAATTACATTAGCCCAAAAATATATGAGCCATGCTCTGTGAAATGGGGTTCTAGTGCATCTGCAAAAAGTATCGACCCAGGTCAGCCTGCGCAGTCCATGCAGGCTGACCAGGGCTGAAACATTTTGCTATTGGTTAATATTTTGCATGTTCAAGGACCTGTTTACCTCATGGTTTTAGTCTGTTGTTAGAGAAAATGGACTTTGTGGATCCATGATAATGTGATGACTTGCTTGGTATCATGCATCATAGAGATGCGTTAAGCCTCCTTTTTGCCAGATCATGGCTCATATTTTCATTACCAGGTTATGTAATCTATTATGCTGGTAAATTATACAATTTTGTCCATTTACAGATATGCAGATCGTGCCAAACAGATCATGTGTAAAGCGGTGGTTAATGAAGATCCGAATGCTCGTCTTATTCGAGAACTAAAAGAAGAGGTTGTTAAACTCAGAGAGTTGCTTGCCTCTGAAGGCATTGAAATTGGAGAAGGTTTGTATTTACAGATTTTTCATTTCTTTGTACGTGTACCATAGTACACCACCGTCTGCAGATGACATTTTGGTCATGTTGCAGAACACTTTTGATGTTTTTGAAAGTTGTCTGCTGCAAATTTCTTTCAGATGGTTTTGATTTGACACTTTTAAGAAGCTTCAGATGCACCATCATTTAATTGAGTGTGTGTGCCCTGAAGAAATTATTAATAATCTCTGATTAATCCAAGCTATTTTATTATACATTATCTTCTTTATTGAAGCTCTTGGCAGGGATATTATTCCCTTAGCAGGTAAAAAATGTTAGACTTGTCTTTCTTGAAAGCATTTAAAGACAATTTGATTATGGCACAAATGACTTGATTTGCATTAACTCTTCCGCTACTAACTCATGAAATACCTTTTTTGAGGTCTAAAAAGGATTCCAACTGCTATTAACAATGAATTGCATCAGAATCTAGCATCAGGTAGCGGATGGTGTAGATCAAAGATCAAACTGCATGTTCTGTGCAGTCTGATCTTGATCTACATCATCTGCAACAGCTACTTAAGTCGTCATTGGTGGCGAAAGAGTTAAAAGTATCAAAAACTTTATTGGGAAAAGAGAAAGCATTCTGAGCTTTCAAAAATGGTATTTCCCAATGTTGTTTTAAATATAATAACATTTTGTGAGATGTATGTCACTTTTTGTAACAGTCTATTTTATCCAGAAACATTTTGTTCTTGACCCACAGGGTTAGATGCCATACCCAAACCACTGCCACGTTCCAGAAAGTCTTCTGTCACCATTGAAGGAGAAGATGCTGTGGAGAGATTGGAGATGTCTGAAAAACTTATTGCTGAACTGAACCAGTCTTGGGAGGAAAAACTGAGAAAAACTGAAGAAATCAGAAAAGAAAGGTAAGGTTGACGAATTATGCAGCAACAGAATTTTAGACTTTTCCATATTGAAGCATGTACAGACAACAAATTATCCGTTTACCTCACAATGCCGACTTTCAACAACCCTGGAAGAGGAGCCTTTTGTAAACATTGTTGGAAGAGGAGAAAATGCTGGTAACCAGCATTTTCTCCTTTTCCAACAATGTTTTCTACCCTGTCGAAGAGAAATCGCACCATTTGAGCCACATTGAAATTGTTGTCTTCAAATGCTTTCAATTTGGATATGGCTAAAAGTTTGTCGTCTGGTAAAGAGTCAAGTGCGGTTTAGATATTTAGTCTGGAATTGAAGTAAATTATTAGCATGACAGACGTGTCTCAGAGGTCAGAGAGTGGCTGGTGCTTTCATTATGGGTGACACAATAATAGACATAGAGGATCTTACATGAGTGTGTATGTATTATCATTTTTATCAAAGGAGTTGACTAAAATTGTATAATACGAGTCTTTGCAAGCGTCAAATACATTTTAGTTTATGAGTCTGATAAGAATGATAATTCATAAACATGAATGTGAGATTCTATTTATCACATAAAACGAATGACAGACAAAAAGTATCCTGCATCATCACCTTTTGCCTATTTACTGTACAGGGGTCCATGTTTACACTTGTAGTTCAGTTTGAAATTGTACCTACAAGAGTAGATGGCTCTTTGACATTTACGCTGAAAGTAGATTGAAAAAATTTCTAGTGGGGATAAGTCAAACTTTTTCCTCAATTTTGTTGATTTTGCTACATTGCAACATTTCTTGCTTCTATCGAACATGAAAACAAAAACTTTCCACACATATACATCTTAGCGGCAACAACGTCAGTTTTTCGCAAAATGACGTAGAAGAACAAATTATGGCACATGCTGTGGTTAGTTCCTCTGGCTTCACACAGGCATGACTGAAAAAGAACCAGAACCGGGACCCAAAAAACTATAATTCACTAGTGTATTATCAAAATTGAATCATGGGTTTAAACATACATCTTCAGTTGTTTTCATCCAGTTGTTTAACCGATTTTTAGCTCTACTGGCTGAAAGCCAGCAGAGCTTATGTCATGGTGTGGTTTCCGTCGTCCGTCCGTCTTTTTCTTGTTTACGCGATAAAGTCTGCATTTGTGGTCAGATTGTCGTGAAAATTGCACAGTTCATTTATCTCATCAATAGCTTCAACCCTATTGATTTTGAAAAAAATCCAACAAACAGGATGGGAAAAGTAGCCATTTCAAGTTGAAAATTTCCATTTCTTGTTTACGTATTAAAGTCTGTATTTGTGGTAAGATTTCCATGAAACTTGCAGAGTTTGTTTATCTTATCAATAGCTTCAACCCTATTGATTTTGAAAAAAATCCAACAGACAGTATGGGAAAAGTAGCCATTTCAAGTTAAAAACTTTCATTTCTTATTTACGAGATAAAGTCTGCATTTTTGGTCAGATTTTCATGAAACTTGCGTAGCTTGTTTATATCATCAATAGCTTAAACCCTATCGATTTTGAAAAAAATCCAACAAACAGTATGGGAAAAGTAGCCATTTCAAGTTGAACATTTTCATTGCTTGTTTACATGATAAAGTCTTTATTTGTGATCAGATTTTTGTGAATTTTTCAGTTTGTTTATCTCATCAATAGCTTTAACCCTGTTGAATTTGAAAAAAATCCAACAAACACTATTGGAAAAGTAGCCATTTTAAGTTGAAAATTTTGATTTCTTATTTACATGATGAAGTCAGCATTTGTGGTCGGATTTTCATGAAACTTTGCACAGTTGTTTTGTCTCATCAACAGCTGGAACCCTACTGATTTTGAAAAAAATCTGACAATCAGTTTGGGAAAAGTACCGATTTAAAGTTGAAAATTTCCATTTCTTGTTTAGGAAATGAAGTTCACAGTGTTGATTAAATTCTTTCGAAACTTGCAAAGATTCATCAAGGGATTGAACTCTATTAAAAGTGAAGAAAATCTAGTAAACTGTTCAGGAAAAGTAGCCATTTGATGACTTAGTATCGTTTTCTCAACAAAGTCCACATTATTAGTCAAATTTCTTTGAAATTTACTAGGATTGCTTAATACAAGGCATACTGAAATGCTATCAAATTTGCCTGGATTCCAAACATTTAGTTTTGAGAAATTTCACTTCAATTTTTTTCACTGTTTGTTCAATTCACCATGCCTACATATGCTGTCTTAATGGGTTCAAGCCCAGTTGCAAGAACACATTTTTGTGTTTTTTGTCTTTTTGCATCATGAATTCATAATGTATGCTTGCATAAAAGCAAAATCACTGCCAGTAGAGCGATTTCAGGCCCTTCAGGGCCTCTAGTTTCTTTATTTTATGAAACTATAATCACTCTTGTATCTTCATGCCAAATATTGCCCCAGATGGTTGCAAGGTTGCACAGATTACAAGGGATAGAAAGTGCATTTCATTCAATTGCGGCTAGCCATAGACATAACAACCACAGTTCCGGTTTAAATCAAAGACAAGTCCCTACAGTTTCTTTACCCCATAACCTTATGAGGGCTGTTCGATATGTAATGTGTATTGTACCACAGCACGATAATGTTTTGCACGATTTCATGGATAATGATACGCTTGAATAGCTCTATTCAATACCTTTCCAACAGTATAAACACGAGCCTTCAGCTCCACATAGTTTTAAACTTATAGTCATTTCAATAGAGCTAGTCGTTGACCACTGTTGTAAAAATGGTTGGGAAACGGATCAAGAATATTGAAGAAATTAGAGCTTATATAAAAGTTCGCACAAAACTCGGTCATTCGGTAATGCAGATTTTTACTGAATTGGTGGAAGTTTGTGGGTCTGATAAGGTATCTTATGAGACAGTTCGTTGTTGGAGAAAGAAATTTCTGACTGGCACAGAGTCCGTCAAAGATACAGCAAAATCTGGCTGACCTGTGACTTTAACAGGCAAGGTAAATGTCTCAAAAGTCAGGGAAATAATTGAAAGTGATGGCAGATACATGATTCGTGATATTGCCAACGCTGTTGGCATATCGCTATCGTGGGTGCATTTCATTTTGAAGCGTATTTTGAAAGTATGAAAGATTTCTGCCAGATGGATACCGCATATATTGACAGATGACCAAAAACGGGTACGAGTACAAACCCCTAAGCAATTACTCAAAATGTTTCCCAAATTCAATCAAAGAGGATTTGCAAACATTTTTACTGGTGACGAAACATGGGTTCACTATTTCGAACCAGTAAGAAAAATTGGAAACAAAATATGGCTAACTAAACACAGTAGAAGGCCTGTATTTGCCAAAAGAAGCATAGGCACAAAGAAGGTTCTTTATTGCATATTCTTCTCATGTGATGGTATAGCCGTACAAATTCCAGTGCCAAAGGGCAAAAGTGTTACAGGTCGGTATTACCGAGATGTTATACTAAAAAAGGTCAAGAAATATTATCTTAAACGACGCCCTGTGTCAGGATTAAGGCATGTTTGTCTACTTCATGATAATGCTCCATCACATACATCTGAGCTTGTGAAGCAATTTTTGAAGTCGGAGAAGGTTACCGTCTTGCCACACCCACCACACTCTCCAGATCTAGCCCCATGCGACTTTTTCCCTTTTCCAAAACTTAAAAAGTTCTTACCTGGTCGTCGTTACAAGTCCCGACAAGCCCTTGGCTCAGCCATCAGTCAGTGCCTCAGAGGTCTACCTAAATTAGCGTACCGTGACGCATTTCAGAAATGGATTCAGAGATTGAAATTATGTATTTTAAACCGCGGAGAATACTTTGAAGGGATGTAATGTTCATTTCACTATTTGAGTAGAATGCTTTTGAGATATCGTACAATACACATTACATATCGAACAACCCTCGTATACTGATTTTTTATCTACGTTTACACAGCTGACAAGATTATAATACCATCAAGTTTTAACAGCCTTTGTTTACTCTCTGGCTGTAAAGATGTCTCTTTAATACACTGCAGGAAGAGGTTTTGAGATAAAACAATTTAGGCTACTTTTACTTCATTGCCCTGATATAAATCTGACACCATTTTGTATCTACACTGTACTGTAACTATTAAGTCCATCCTAGAATGCTTTTATCTCTTTACATCCTATTTATGAATTACATTATTATTTTCCTAGGGAGGCTGTCCTTGCAGAGATGGGTGTAGCTTTGAAACAAGATGGTGGTACCATTGGGGTGTTCTCTCCCAAGAAAACACCTCATCTAGTTAATCTGAATGAGGACCCACTGATGTCTGAATGTTTAATTTACTACATCAAAGATGGAGTAACCAGGTAAACCGTCTGTTTGGCTGTTCCCCAGAAGTACATCCTGAAATGCTTTCATTCGCATTGCAAGATTTTATGCATTGCTTACTGAATTTTAGTTGTCTTCTACTCAGACTTGTAGTCTGTCTCTTTTCTGACTCAATTATGTTGATACTTTTAGGCAAGGTGAAATCTAAATCAAGAATAGATGATATTTTTGGTGTGGTAAAAATGGTGGTCAACATCTCAATACTTCCTGAAACGAATTCACAGCAGGTGATTTTGAAACAATCATAGTAAAACTTGGATAATTATCGATAAAGGTTTAATATCGGTAAAAACTTTAGGGGAAAAGGAGATATTATTCAGGAAACAGGAAGCTTTGCTTTTTGCCGCAATATTTGTTAAAACAGCTATTTCAAGAAAAGTTGAGTGCATGCGGCAACGTGAACATTCTTTAGCAAAGAACAATTTCTTAAGATTGCTATTTTGAAAACCATTTGAATAATGTTTTTTGAGAAAAGAAAACATTGTGGGAAAAGGAGAAAATGCTGGTTACCAACATTTTCTCCCTTTCTCGTAATGTTTTAAAAGCCTTTCTTCCTCAGGGTTGTTAGAACACAAAGAGGAGTCAGTGACAATGCACATCACGACAGACACAGTTCTAAGCCTCAAGTTATCACTTCTTCTAGCTCTAGTTTATTGTTTTTTTCTCACTTGTAGGTTTGGTAGAGAAGACGCTAAAGAACAACAAGATATTATACTGAGTGGTACCTACATCAAGGAGGAACACTGTTTGTTTGAAAATGATGATGGTATGTACAAGTTCAATACAAATGTGCCATGCTGTGTGAAAAGGGGGCTTAATGCATCTGTGAAAAGTATCGACCCAGGTGAGCCTGCGCAGGCTCACCTGGGCCGAAACTTTTCCCTATTGGTCAATTTTCTGAATGTACAAGGACCAGTCTACCTCATGATGAAGTCGTTTGTTAAAAAAAGTGGCTGTTACGGATCCATAAGTATATAACAGCTTGCTGGGGATCACGGAGATGCATTAAGCCCCCTTTTGCCAGAGTATGGCTCAAATAAGACAAAAAGATGATAAAGACTATTGAAAAGGTAAAAAAAGCCTATGCATAGTGTATTTATAAGCCTATTGACAGTGTATCAAACAATTATGTTTTAACGACTGTGAAGAAAAAGGCTTATGTAAACTTTGTGAGACTTATCCAGATGGAAAGCATTGCATACAACAAAGTAATTGTGATTCAAATGATGGAAACTTTTCTTTTAACCCTTTACCACACAGTGACGCCTTTTGACGCCCCTAAAAAAGAGGCCTTTTGAAAACATTGTGGGAAAAGGAGAAAATGCTGGTAACCAGCATTTTCTCCTTTTCCCACAAAGTTTTCTACCCTATCAAAGAAAAGTTGCGTCATTTGAGCCACTATGAAATTGTCGTCTGCAAATGCTTTCAATTTGGAAAGGTCTTAAATTTTGCCGTGTGGTAAAGGGTTAAAGGCTAGAAAACATAATTGGGAAAAAGAGAAAATGCCGATTACCAGTTTTCTCCTTTTCCCATAATGTTTTTAAAGGGCCTTTTATCAGGGTCGTTAAAAGACAAGATTGTTTCGAAAATGGTCAAATGAATTTTCGGGGGTGTAAATGTGTTAGTTGATCTGTCTTTGGGAATGCATCTAGATATATTCATATATTCATGTGACACTTCTTCTTCAGTTTTGCTGTCATTGTTTTAAACTTTGTGACAGTTTAAATTAGGAACTGTACATTTGCAAGACATAATTCACAGATGTGGCAGTTTTTAAAAATTATCCAGCTTAAGTTTAATTGACATTTTTTAAGTAATATTTGCTTAACACATAGGTTAATGCAAAATTGAGTTCTATGTAGTGATTTTTTTTCTTTATGTAAAGCAGTACAAAAACATATTTAAAATATTTAATCAATCTTATGTATTTCCTTTGAGATTCATATTTAAACACAAAGAGAGTTGTGTATTCTTTTATCAGGTAAAGTGACACTGATTCCCTGTGGTGATGCCTTGTGTTATGTCAATGGTACCCAGGTAAAGGAACCAACAGAACTGAAGGTTGGGGCAAGAGTCATTCTAGGGAAAAACCATGTATTTAGGTTTAACCATCCAGTACAAGGTGGGTGATTTAGATAAATTTTTAGAAAATTTATTGTAAAAGCTTATCACAGCATTCCCACAAACCAAAAAGCGGATATCTTTTTCATTTTTTTGACTTTCCCATTAGGTTTAACTCAGCTAGTGAAAATTATCTTTGAAAGAGTAGTAAACATTCTGGTAAAAGGTGAAAATAATGATTATTAGAGTTTTCATCTTTTCTGACAAGGATTTCAAAAGTCTTCTCCCTGAATGTTGTTGAAGCTTGGGATTGTGTGGCAAAGGCTTGAGATATTTAAGAAAGATAACTGTCCTCACATTGATTTAAACTCATTACACTCTAAATCAAATTTACAGCCCATGATTTTGAAAGTATTCTTGTAAATTATGGGTATTCAGCCTTAATTTAAGATTCCTACATGATATATGCCAAAACTTTGTGTCAAAAGGAGAAATTGCACACAATGATTTGAAAAAAGAACAAAGAATGTGATGTTAGATGAAAAAAAAAACTTGTCTGTATGAGGTTATATATTTTAGTCATGCTCTGTGAAAAGGGGGCTTAATTCATCTGCAAAAAGTATCGACCCAGGTCAGCCTATGCTGAAACTTTTTGCTATTGGTCAATTTTATGCATATCCAAGGACCAGTTCACCTCATGATTTGGTCGGTTGTTATTCAAAATGGATTGTACGGATCCACAATTATGTGATGACTTGCTTGGTATAATGCATCACGGAGATGCATTAAGCCCCTTTTTGCCAGAGCAGGGCTCATTTATAAAATTTTAGATGTTTCATATGTATTGCTTTAAATCCTACAGATAGTAGGCAGCCTGTGAAAATGTTACAGAAGATTAAAATACAGTAGAAAAATGATTGTTTATTATACATGTTACATTTGATGTTGCTTGCAACTTGAATAAGAAAACTAAATTGTGATTTTTATTTTTTTATTACAGCACGCCAAAGTAGAATTCTTACGCTAGATCCAAATGAAACTCCAAATGGTAAGGTTCTTTGTTTTTGCCCTACCCTACCCTACCCCTGAAGAATTTTTTTTTTATGAGTAAAAGACAGATCATTTTTGTACTCAAGAAATTGAGCATCTCTCAAGTGAAAGGCGATTTAAGCATCTCCATGGTGCATTATAGGAAGTCATCATATTTTTGTGGATCCATGAAATCTATTTTGTCTAACAACCAACTGAAACATGAGCTAGAATGGTCCTCTAGCATGCAGAAAATTGACCCGTAGCAAAAAGTATCTGTTCAGGTCAGCCAGCATTAAACCCTCTTTTCACAGAGTGTGACTTTATTGTAATGAACCTGTAATGAGTGAATGACATATATATGGACTTGAAGAACAGAAACTTTAGACCTAAAATTTGGGAAAATGATATTATAGACTGAGAATATTTGTTTGTGAATAAATGTATTATACTTTTAATTAGACATACATTGTACATCCTTCAGCTGAACTATGTCTTAAGTTTGACTCATAGTCATTGGTTGAAAATTTTAAGATCTGTGTCTGTTATTTTGTACAGAACCTGTTGACTGGACATATGCCCAACTAGAATTACTAGAAAAGCAGGGTGTTGATCTAAGGAAAGAAATGGAATCCAAGTAAGTATTAGATATTATAGTATTCAGGCAAGATGTTGTTTTCTCTTTATTTTACTGTTGTTTCAATATGTCATGGAAAGAATAGATACTGCAGGATGCATGAATTTGGATACAGGTATGTCATCCATTTATTACATGTGACTACATTTTGATCACAAGTACCTCAAATAACTAAAATAAAAACACTGTTACTAGAAGAGAAATTAATCATAATAATGCTGTATACTCAGGGGTCTATGCCTGTGTATTTCATTTGTTCATATGCCTGATTCTTTTGCAAAAGTGATAATGTTTCATAGGATTTAAAAAAAAAAGAAAGCTGTAATTGTACTCTTATTTTAACCCTTTAACTCTTTACCAAACGACAAAATCAAGACTTGTCCAAATTCAAAGCATTTGCAGACGACAAAATAAATCAGTCTAAAAAATTGAAATTTGTTTTTGGAAGGGTAAAAAATATTGTGGGAAAAGGAGGAAATGCTGATCACCAGCATTTTCTCCTTTTCCCACAATGTTTTGAAAGCTTTCTTTTTCAGGGTTGTTGAAACTTGGGATTGTTCGGTAAAGGGTTAACTTGATTGACCAGTGGTCACAAAATATTTTTTAAAGTAGAGAACTTGCTTGTTCCAAGCATTATTTCTTTATGCCACACTGTTTTCAAAAGCCATCTGAGATTCATGTCTATATCTCTTTATGTCTATGTGTAAAAAGCAGGACTTTTCACCAAATCATTTGACTTTGTATGGTTATAAATTTTAGTTACTTAAAATGTTTACTCTTTCATTGCCAATGTTGCCTAGGACATCTTGTTTGGATGGTATAGATCAAGATCAGACTGCACAAATGTGCAGTTTGATCTTGGATCTACACCATCCACTACCTGACACTAATTTTTGACCAAAATCAGCTTCAATTGCAATGAAAATATACTTTTTAGACCTCGAGAAATGTCAAATCCATTTATTTGGCAGCGAAAGAGTTAATATTTTACACATGTATATTCTCAGATTGATTGCTCTAGAAGAACAGTATCGTAGAGAAAAAGAAGAAGCAGACATGTTGTTTGAACAACAGAGAAAGGTACAGGAGTATTTAATAAGAGCAGTGCTCGGGAAAAAAGGTGGTTAAATGCATCTCTGTGACACTTTATGCCAAGCAAGTTATCAAATAATGATGGGTCCATAAGATTCATTTGTCCAACAACTGCCTAAATCATAAGGTAGAATGGTCTTTTGGCTTGCAGAAAATTGACCCACTAAAAAATGTTACAACCCAGATCAGACTGTGCAGGCTTACCTTGGTCGATATTTTTCAGCAGATGCATTAAACCCTCTTTTCACAGAGCATGGCTCATTTTTATGTTTTTTTTTTTTTTTTTTTCTTTTTCTTTTATATCTTTTGACTCAAGTTAGAGTGTTGATGGAAATAAAATTTAAAAGCACTAGAAAAGACCCCATTATAGCTCTTGATGGGATTTGTTACAAATTTGACATGTCTGAGACTTTAATCCTTCACAATGCGATTCCATGTTTAACTACCGTGAGGGATGAGGATTTTGAAAAATTTTGGAAAAGGTAATATCAACATTGTTTTCTGTCCTTTCATAGACAAATTCTCTTATATAATCCACATTTAATTTGCTCTCTGCTAATACTTTTGATATAGTAAAGTCTAAATGATTGTTATCTCATAAAAGGGTTATACCTTTACTACACAACAAAATTTTAGACCTGTCCAAATCCAAAGCATGTACTGACATCAACTTAAATTGGCTAAATTTGTGGACACAGTCTGTGATAGAGTAGAAAACATTTTGGGAAAAGGAGAAAATGCTGGTAACCAGCATTTTCTCCTTTTCCCAAAATGTTTTCAAAAGTCTTCTTTCTCAAGGTCATTAAAATTCGGCATTGTGTGGTAAAGGGTTAACCTACTATTTTTGCTGCAGGACTATGAAATCCGGATCAAAAACCTACAAGAAGAGGTAGAGAGACATTCGATGATGTCCAGTGTGATCACTGTGTCTGATCTGATCTCGGAAGAGGAGGCCATGTTACAACAACAACAGCAAGGTAAATATGGAGAAAAATATAGGGAAGATATTTGTTTTTTTTTCGGTGGAAGACCAAATATTATTTCTTTGAGTGAGCATCATCAGCAATAATTTCACGAGTGGCACAGCCACCTGTGAAAATATTACAGATGATGTTCACAAGATTAAATAAATTTCAATCTTTCACTGAAAAAAAAAATCTATTTATTTCATGCTTCTAACCCTGTTTTTGTTGGGACTTCCATCGAAATCCAGTTGTTTGTGGTAATTTCCCGTGGCCTAAGAACCCATTACAATATTACATAAAACACAAGAATGTAGGGTAGATATGTGTTAATTACATAACATATTTCTGTATGGTGTAAAGGCACGCACTGTTACCTAGGTAACCGGTGTGTGGGAACTACTGTTTCCATACTCAGTTGAAGAGTTGCAGAAATAGTTATGGTTAATTTCACTGGTCCTAACCATGAATTATCAAACCCTATAATCCCCCATTATTCCCTGATAAATTACCAAAAAGCATGAAACAATGTGTTTTGTTTTCTAAGTAGAAGTGAATTGCCCTTATACTTGAACATTGGATTACTAGAAAGTATCTGTCAGCTAATTTTCTCCTTTAGCCAAATATATAACTGTTGAGTTCTGCAAAACACTCGAAGAAAAGAATTTTTTATCCGAGTCTGACTGTCTACAAGACAAAAAAATTGTTTAACCATCGAAAATGAAAACACTTGCAGACAACATTTTACATTTGGCTTAAATTATGGAATTTTCCTTTGAATGGATAGAAAACAGTATGGGAAAAGGAGAAAGTGTTGATTACCGCATTTTGTCCTTTTCCCACAATGTTTTCAAATGCCAAAAGGGTTATTGAAACTGGAGATTTATTTATGGGGTTAACTATTTACCTAGCAACAAACTTTTAGACTTCTATTGATTGAACAATTAATGCAGACAACAAACTAAATGTTGACTGAGTGATGGAAATTGACTATGAAGGGATAGAAAAGGTTGCGTGAAAAGAAGTAATTACTAGTAACCAGCATTTTCTGCTTTTTTCCATATATGGTTTTCACAAGCTGTCTTCCACAAAATTGTTAAAATATGGGTTTATGTATTAAATTGTGAAAAGTTAATACATGTGAATTCCATGTGATTTAAGAAGAAATCACATGTTGTGAGCAGCTTTAGGAGGTATTTTATCTGTAATATCTCACCTTGTGTTTGTATTACAGAGGTAACCTGGACAGATAGGGAGTACAAACTTGCTGCCTGGGCCTTCAGGAAGTGGAAGTATCACCAGTTTACTTCACTAAGGGTATAATTTTCTTTTACGTCCATAAAGCTACGCGGCACCTGTATTTGTGTTGGATTCTTTGAATGATGTCATGAATCTTATTTATATTATCCCATAGATTGCTGAGGACAATTAATTATGCTGTACCAACTGTAGACAACTTAATCTCTTCTGTGGCAGAAACAGCTTTTAAAAAAATTGAGGCATATAAGAGAATTACTCATAATTTTCGATTTTGTCTTTGCCTTAAACTTTTCACATGCAATTATTTTAGTGTTAAAGCTTTACTCATGCTGATTTTCCATTTTCCCTCTACCAAATGACAAAAGTTTGGACTATTCTAGATTCTAAGCATTGTCAGAGGACAACTTAATGTGGCTCAGATGGTGAAAATAGTCTTTTGAAAGGGTAGAAAACATTGTTGGTAAAGGAGAAAATGCTGGTCACCAGCATTTTCTCCTTTTCACACAATGTTTTCAAAAGCCGTCCTCTCACAGATTGTTACAACTTGGGATTGTATGCCTAAGGGTTATACAAAGATGTTTATCTTCTGTGAATTTGTTACAGGCGGTAGTCACTTTGAATATTGGCCCAGGAAAAATTCTTTTAAAGGTCTGATGTCTAAATATCATTTGCATCTATTTCCAGTAATATTTCACTGCCATTCCAAAAAAGTTCTCGTTTGTGTTACCTTTGCCAGAAAGTGGCTTGTCTGACAATGGCAAATATTATCATGTGTATGTTTTATGTTTGTTTTCCAGGATGATCTATGGGGTAATGCCATATTCCTTAAAGAAGCAAATGCTATCAGTGTGGAGCTGAATAAAAAGGTAACATTCGTACAAAATTGAGTCAACCTAGAGATACATCAGCAAAGATATTCATGCTATTTTTACTTGTTGTTAGGAACAAGAAGTTATATGTAACTGTACCGTTAATGTTGTTTATGAACTTAAAAACAATACGACTAGTTTTTTGAAGTGCTATATTTTACAATACTTTGTAAAAATTAAGTATTAATGACAAATATTATCAAGATTGAACTACATCATTAATGATTATGAACCCCAGATCTGTTACCTATTGTAATGTCTAGACATTTTGTAGAGAGTGGGGTGGCATGATCAATGAATTAAATAAATCAACCTTTTTAAGTTGGTATAAAGATAGAAATATTGAAATTTCAAGCATACAGAATACGTAACAAAGTGTAAAAATCACTTACCAGGTTGCAAGTTGTCTACAGTCTGATCTTGATCTATACTACTATCTGCAGAAGCATTTAAAGCCAAGTTCAGTGCTATATGGATTACTAGATTTATATCTTGATATTCACAGGTCCAGTTCCAGTTTGTTTTACTGACAGACAGTCTATACTCTCCATTGCCCACTGACCTTTTATCCTCCAATGAGCGTGACCTCTCCCGACCTTTCCCTAAAACTGTTGTGGCTGTTGAGGTGACAGATACCAAAAATGGGGCAACTCACTACTGGAGTCTGGAAAAACTGAGGTAATCATTAGTCTGGCTCTTTAATCAGCTTCTGCTTATAGTTAACCTGTTAATAAGTTCTGCTAACAGACAGAGGTTTGTGGAGAAGTTACTGCTTGTATGCAGTTTTCTGTCCAGATGAAAATGTGTACTAAAGCTGTTTCAATTTTATCTATGAAAGTCAGTTAAGTTTAGCACTTTACCAAACAAATCTTGTGTTTAAACTACCTATGTTTAACAACCCACAATGTTTTTTTACTATGTCTTAGTCAAATCTGATGATTTTGGCACATTTAATTTGTTGTTTGCAAATGATTTCTGTTTGAATGAGTCTAGAATTCTGATGTATGATGAAAAGTTAACTCTGTAAGCTACAAATTTAGGTACATGTACTTCTTTTGGGACAAATCAGACAACACTAAACATTTACATTTTCCAATATTTTTGGAGGAAATTTTGCCAGAACAAACTTGAAACTGCCCAAACTTGTTCTTTTCCCCTTGTATCTCTACAATCATGTATTAACCCTTTACTACACAATCTCAACTTTTAACGACCTGAGAAAGAAGCCTTTTGAAAACATTGTGGGAAAAGGAGAAAATGCTGGTAACCAGCATTTTCTCCTTTTCCAACAATGTTTTCTACCCTTAACAAAACAAATTTCAACTTTTGAGTCATATATATTTAGTCCTCTGCAACTGCTTTCAAGTTGGACTAGTCTAAAATTTTGTCGTTTGGTAAAGAGTTAACTCTTGGCAACACAACCCCGTGTTTTAACGTCTCGATGAAAAGGGCTTTTGAAAACATGAAATGCTTGTAACCAGCATGTTCTCCTTTACCTACATTGTTTTCTACACTTTTAGAGTCTACCGGTACTTTTCTCATTTGAACCACACTCAATTTGTTGTCTCTAAATGCTTTCAATTTGGACTAGTCTAAATTTTGGCGTCTGGTAAAGGGTTAATCAACACATTGTGTGAAATTCCTGTGTGTTTACGTCTGCAAGGTCAATATAAAAGATGGTTTACATTATAAACTTGTCTTCCACATCCTGATTTGATTATAATTAATTTCATAATGTATCGGCTACATTTGACTGGCAAAGTTGGGATACCAAGTTTATTTCAATAAGTGTTTATAAAAAATACACATCAAAATTATCCCACTCCGTGATAGTGTTAACCCATATAGGGCCGACTATACACAACAGAAATATTCAGTCTAGAAATAACACCCAAACAACTATAATTTCTATGGGTGCCTTTGTCTCTTGTTTCAGCAAAGTGGATAGTGTAGATAAAAGATCAGATTGCATATCTGATCTGCACTGGCCACAGAGGCAACTTAAAGACTCAGTAGCAGCCAAAAAAGCAAAGCAGGTGTTAAAATGCATTGAAAGTTAAATCTTACCATTTAAAAGTATGGAAAATTATTGTGAAGATAACAATCTGTTATTGTCTGGGCGGTCTCTGGCAGAAAAACGAATTTTAATCTTAGGTAAAAAGTAAATGAAAACAGAGTGACCTGGCAGGTTTTAACCTATTTTTGAAATTCACTTTTCTGCCAGCGACTAACACTGGGAGCAACCACGCAATTTCAAATTGTTATCTACTCAATAATTTCCATACTTTTAAATGGTATGATTTAAATTAAAATACATCTAACACTTGTTTGTTTACTTTGGGCAGCTATTGTTACTTTAAGTTGTGAAGGTCACTGTAAGGGCTAAGTTTTTGTGTAACTCCATTTCTTTTTTCTGACCAGTTGTATTACATCTTTATTTGTGTTGTTTAACCCTTTCTGTAACCAAATATATCATCTACCTTGCTCCAATATAGATAGAAAGGGTAAATACTTAAATTGACACAGAAAAAACAGTGTACATGCAAAATTTCTGGTAGAATGAGTGAAGTGTTATCATTTTTCATATGTGAGAGATATAAGATGTATTTCAACTGGTTCACAATAATGAATACGAGTACTTTAACTAGTTCAATATAACAAACATGAGAGAGAGGCCAAATAGCATTGTGATTAAATGCATGAGTTCCAACTTTGTCGTCAAATGTCTGGTTTACAATTTGTTTATTTTCAAGCAAACCATGCTCAAAATTTATTGCAATTTATTGCACCATTATTTGCCAAATTATGAATTAACCTTATGAAAACCTACAAACAAAATACAGTCCAGATTAGATTTAACTTGCTTGACATTCTAACTGATCTATACCAGATATTTTTACAAATACTGACAAATAGTATAACTAACAGAATGATGTAACATTTGTTCTTACTAACACTGTAAAACTGCATTGTAGACAACGATTGGAACTCATGCGCGCGGTCTACAATGATGACCTCTCGCCAGACACGCCGGAGGCTAAACAAGATTTTTTCCACTGTTTATCTGGCTGTGGAAATCAGCAGTATTTCAATTTTATCAACCTAATACCCAATAGGTTTGTCATATAAGTGTTGTGATCTTATTTCAGAGTCAAGTCAATAGATGTCAGCTTTATTTATTTTAAAATTATTTTTACAAGCAACTTCCAACCATGTTCAATGAGAAAATATTGGAAGGAAAATATTTAAAGTAGTTGAAAGTTTTTACAGATATGTGGACTAATTTTGGGTTGTGGTTTTGGTATAGGAAATAATACAGATTTTGACAGGAGAAAAATCACATATTTGAAACAATTTATCTAATTACCATGTTGATGTGTAGCCATCAAGCTTCCTTTATTCAAGTTAATTTTGTCTTTATTTATATTCATATTTTGGCTTTGAAAATTTGTCACTTTGATATCTTAAGTACCTAAAGTTTAAATGTAATAGACTAATTTTGAAAATTGAAGTTGTCACAAGTTAACACTTCTGATATTATTATACTACTTTTGAAGGTTTCAAAGAGAGCTGTGTTTGAAGGTTGCTTTTAGTGTGTGTAAATCCTATATTATTTTCATTTGCATTTCTTTTCAGTTTATCATTTTGTTTATGTACAGTGTATTCCAAAAATTGTTAAAACTATCATGATTATTATATCATGACTATTGTATGAAAAAAAATATAAAAGAAGTCAACAGTTGTAATCTGTAATTTAGAGACATGAACTCTTTACCAAACAACAAAATTTTGGGTAAGTCCAAATTGGAGCATTTGCAGAAGACAAAATATGTGAGACTCAAAAAGTTGAAAGTTGTTGTTGGAGAGGTAGAAAACATTGCGGGGAAAGGAGAAAATGCTGGTTACCAGCATTTTCTCCTTTACCTATAATGTTTTCAAAAGCCTTCTCTGTCTGGGTCTTTAAAACTTGGGACTGTGTGGTAAGGGGTAGTGCCCAAGCACATAGTCAACCGTGTATACTATGCAGCTAATTCATTGCATACCGGTAAATCTTTATTAACTCGTTTGTAACACAACAATATTTTTAGACTCGTCCAGATGAAACCACTGGAAAATGACAGAATAATTGTGGCTCAAATTATGGGATAAGTCTTTTAACTCTTTACCAGACGACAAAATTTTAGACTTGTCCAAATTGAAAGCATTTGCAGACAACAAAATAAATGTGACTCAAAAATTGAAACTTGACTATAGAAGAGTAGAAAACATTGTGGGAAAAGAAGGAAATGCTGGTTACCAGTATTTTCTCCTTTTCCCACAATGTTTTCAGAAGGCTTCTTCCTCTGGGTCGTAAAAACCAGGGATTGTTTGGTAAAGGGTTAAAGGATAGAAAACAGATGGAAAAGTTGAAATTTGTTCTGAGAGATTTAGAAAACATTGTGGGGAAAGGAGGAAATGCTGGTTACTAGTTCTGAGTTCTGAGTTTTCACAACCTCCTGCAAGAAATTTTGGAAAACGCTGTGGAAAAAGGAGAAAATTTCAGCCACAATGTTTTTCTACCCTTCAAAAAACAAAAATTCATATTTGAGTTACATTTATTTTTTTTTTGTCTGCAAATGCTTTCAGTTTGTGCAAGTCTACAACTTTGTCATTTGGTAAAAGGTGAAATTCATTTGTGATGACTGAAGCTATTGGTAATGACTTATTGCCCACTTTTATTCAAATAGTAGTGCTTTTTTTATTTTCTATTTTTAGACATCATGTTCATTTGACTTGGTTGACCAATCAAGTTTTGTATTAGAATTTTCTCTTTGTTTTGGTGAATTTGTCATTTCATTTGTCAATTTGTATTTATGCCACAAAATCAAAAGTTGCATGGTACTTTTGTATGAAAGTATCACCATTGCTTGATACATGTATGCAAGAATAGATAGTTGTTGGAGAAGTCACATTTTCATTTATCTGAAAATATTAGCCCTGAAGTGCTAAATGAACAAAACCCGAATTTTTCAGTGAGGCAAAAGCACAAAAATAGGTTCTGATGGGTCAGATGTTTCAGAGTTTGCCAGTCTAGATTCAAGATAAGACTACAAGTTCGATGTGGTCTGATTTTGATCAACACCGGGCACAGAGGCAACATAATGATAGACAGTAATGATAATAAATCATTATAGTTATGATAGTCACTGTATTGGCATAGCAGCAAACAAAGTGTTGAAAGTAAATAAAATTTAATATTCCTTTATGATTTCAGACAAAGACTTGAACTGATGAGAGAGATGTATCATAATGAGGCTGAACTATCTCCAACCTCTCCTGAACATCCAAACATCAACTCCATGACTGGTACAGACCCATTTTATGACAGGTTCCCATGGTTTAGACTGGTTGGCAGGTAAACATCTCTCTAATACAATATTCATCACAATACCTTCGTAGTAGTTAAAGACCTTTTGCCTGAATCGTAGCATTGGAAGTTAAACCCGATTTTTTGACAGTAGATCGTGAGACATATACTACAACTTACATTAGTCACTGTCAGTGATTGATCGCTGTGTGGAAATCAAACCAGTGCTTGTTTCAAGGGCTGACCCCACTAGTCCAGGGCTTTAATTTCCCCAATGTTTAGGCAAATTGGAATATAAAGGTCTTTCTGAATTTGTATTTAGACCTCTAATGATGTATGCAAAGGGATTATAATAAGATTGGCTAGCAAAGAGAGTAGACCAAATCCAGCCAGCACATCTATGTAATCTGATCTAAGTCTTCTGTCTTTTATACCCAAGTACGGTAATTGTTGAATTTACCATATCCTGAATCAAATTTACGTCACTCACTCTATAAAATTCTGGCGCAAAAGATGGTTAGTGAAAATGAATTACAGTTAGATACATGGATATTACCATGTGAAAATATCGTGGCAGAAACAAATAATTACACGTACAATTTGTGGGCAATTTTTCGAAATGAGAAAAGTTGTCTGCTAGAGCTCATGTGTTAACTTTTTGTTTAACATTTTACCAAACAAAAATGTTAGACTGGTCCAAATTGAAAGCAGTTGTAGACAACAGTTTTAATGTGGCTCAAATGGAGAAAAATGTCTTAGAATGGGTAGAAAACATTGTGGGCAAAGGAGAAAATGCTGGTTACCAGCATTTTCTCCTTTTCCCACAATGTTTTCAACAGGCAATCTATTTCAGGGTCGTTAAAACTCAGGATTGTGCGGTAAAGAGTTAACCCTATACCACACAATTCAAATGACACTGAGGAAATAGACTTTTGAAAATATTATGGGAAAAGAAGAAAATGCTGGTAACCAGCATTTTCTCCTTTTCCCAGTGTTTTCTACCCTTCTAAACAAAAAATACAAATTTTGAGGTACACTTTGTTGTCTGCAAATGTTTTTTTTAATTTGGATTGGCCGAAAATTTTGTTGTTTGGTAAAGAGTAAATAATTTACCAAGCAACAAAATTTTAGGGATGACAAGATTGAAAGCCTTTGCAGATGACATACGAAATGTTGCTTAACTCTTTACCAGACAACAAAACTTTAGAGTGGTCCAAATTGAAAGCATTGGCAGACAACAAAATTAACATGACTCAAAAATTGAAATTTGTTCTAGGAGGTTAAAAAACATTGTGGGAAAAGGAGAAAATGCTGGTGACCAGCATTTTCTCCTTTTCCCATGATGTTTTCAAAAGGCTTCTTTTTCAGGGTCGTGAAAACCAGGGATTGTTTGGGAAAGAGTTAACTCTTTATTACCCATCCAAATTCAAAGCATTAGCAGACGACAATTTCAGTGTGGCTCAAATGATGAAATTTGCCTTTAATTTAGTAGAACAAAACTGGGAAAAGGAGAAAATGTCGGTTACCAGCATTTTCTCCTTTTCCCACAATGTTTTCAAAAGGCTTCTTCTCAAGGGTCGTTAAAAGTCGGCATTGTGTGGTAAAGAGTTCAGTGATGGGATTTAACTTTGAAAGGGTAGAAAATATGGCATTTTCTCTTTTTCCCTCAACATTTTGTAAAGTTTTTGCTATCATGGTTATTAAAACAAAGGTTTGTTTGGTATAAAATTAGCTGTGTCATTACAAATGAACCATACTCTGGCAAAAGGGGGCTTAATGCATCTCCTTCATGCTTTGTACCAAGCAAGCCATTACTTAGTCATGGATCCACAAAATCAGTTTTGTCTAACAATCGACCAAATCATGAGGTAGACTGGTCCTTTGACACAGAAAATTTACTCATAGCAAAAGGTTTCGGCCCAGGTCAGCCTGCGCGGAATGCGCAGGCTGACCTTGGTTGATACTTTTTGAAGATGCATTAAGCCCCCTTTTCACAGAGCATTGCTCAAATGTATAAGTTTTTGTTATTCTCTGCTCAGCAGTTGGCATTCGTGACTGTTTGCTGTTTCAGATCTTTTGTTTACCTGAGTAACTTGTTTTACCCTGTACCTTTAACCCATCGTGTTGCCATAGTGAGTGAGAAAGGAGAGGTGAAGGGTTACCTAAGGGTGGCTGTTCAAGCAATATTATCAGGTAACAAGAATTATATGGCTTGCAACATGCGAAAAAGGGGCATTTGGACATTTGCGTAAAGTGTCGTCTCGGATCAGCCTGTGCAGTCCGCGCAAGCTAATTCGAGGCAGCACTTTACAACTACATTAGATTTTGTGCTACAGAAGACTTGCACAAAACAGAAAATAAAATAAAAATGGAAAGTGTTGTTTCGGATTAGCCTGCGCGGACTGCTCAGGCTGATCCAAGACGACACTTTACGCAAATATCCGAATGCCCTTTTTTGCATGTTGCAGGCCATTTATATAATGCCTATGTGCAAATTCTTTTAACTTTTTTGGGAGTTGTTTTGTTTTAACCCTTTACCACATAAAAAATTTTGAACTGGGCAAAATTAAAAACATTGCAAATGACAAATGTGGCACAAATGATCATTTCTTTCTTTGATAGGGTAGAAAACATTTTGCGAAAAAGGAGAAAATGCTGGTAACCATCATTATCTCTTTTTCACATAATTTGTGCAGAAACCTTTTCCTCAGGGACTTTAAAACATGGGATTGTTTAGTAAAGGGTTAAGCACTGCAGGATTATTTTACAGTTAACTTAGAAATGAGCCATGCACTGGCAAAAGGGGGCTTAATGCACCTCCATGATGCATGATACCAAGCATGTCATTTCATAACAATTGATCCATAAAATCTACTGAATGATGACATGCACTGGTCCTTTGATATGCAGAATATTGACTAAAAGCAAAAAATGTTGGCACAGGTTAGCCTGTGCAGGCTGATCCAGGTCGATACTTTTTGCAAATACATTAAGCTCCCTTTTCACAGAGCATGGTTCAATTTAATGTAGGTGCATAATAGTGGTTAAGTTTGAACATCTATCTTCTTCATCAAAGCACATGGTGAGATATGGGTCACTTTTTTTTGTGACGGCTTTAGTTCTGTATAAAATTACATTTGAGAAACAGCAAGTTAGTCACATGGTGTTGTTTTATTTACAGATAAAGAAGAAACACCAGAGTATGGATCTGGAATCAGACAATCGTGTAATGCCAAAATTTCCTTTAATGATGAAGAGTATTTCCAAAAGGTAGGTAACTCATCTGTAATTTATGATTCAGGAGTAATAAAACATAAATGTTCATGTATTTCATGGCTCAATTTTAATTAGATCTGCAGTGATCTGAAGTTAGTTCTATTATATTTTTTTTTTAACTCTTTACCAAAAACAAAAGTTTAAAGCTGACAAAATTGAAAGCATTTTCAGACACCAAATTAAATGTGTCTTAAATAAAGGGATTTGTCTCTGAAAGGCCAGGAAACCTTATGGGAGAAAGAGAAAATGTGTTTCTCCTTTTCCCACAAGGTTTTCTAAAGATTTCTAATTAGGGTTGTTAAAACACACAATTGTTTGGCAGGGATTCAACGAATTGGTTTATACATGAAATTATAAATACCAGTTATCTATTTTAAATATAGAAGTTAAACAAAATTGTTGCAGAGGACTTCCATAACATCTGTGAACATTACTTATAAATAAACAAGATGTATGGTTTAATTCATGAATGTAAGTAGAAACGTGGCAGAAAGAAAAATTGCTCATTATGAGTAATTCCTCCTTAAGTCCATAGGGCCCGGCCGGGTAACTCAGTGGTTAGCTTGTCCGACACGTGACTTGGAGGTTGCGTGTTCGATACCCGGTTGCGGCAAACTTTCTCTCTAGCAATTTTTCGCCTCTCACCTAAGATGCATGTGAGAATAGTCGTCAGTGGCTTTGGAAAGAAAGTTGTGTCAGTACTGGTGTGAGAAAGCCAGAAAACACATGGGTGCGTCACTGACCACCATGATATGACCTTAGCTATTAAAATGGCATTAAACATCTAATACAAACCAAACCAAATAAAGTCCATAGGTGGCGTGACTAAGGAAAGGCTTTGAAGGTTTGTGCTTGCTCTCTACATTAGTCTGTGTCTTACAGAAGATGTTGCACACAAAACAACAGACCAATACCATGAAGAAATCACCTGTAGTCTCTACAGAAGAACTACGCATTATAGAAGGGGAGGGAACTGTCCCAGATAACTGTGACACCAATAATGGTAAGAGAGTTGTCTCCTCTGCTTTGAATGTTGGACTCATTTGCAAAGCATGAAAATTCTGTTGAATGCAAATCATTTAACTGGTTTTACTAAAAAGAATTATTCTTTTATCAATTCCAATACTTTCAATCTTGACCAGGCGAGAAAATTTTGAATTTGTTCTCATTGAAAGCATTTGATCAAGCGATAAGATTTGTCTTTTACAGTATAGAAAACAGTGTTGGAAAAAGGAGAAAAATGGTGGAGACTAGCATTTTCTCCTTTTACCATGAGTTTTTCCAAAGCCGTTTTCTGTAGGGTCCTGAAAACATGGGTTTGTTTGGTTTAGGAATTTTGAAAGTTTAAAAATAGTGTCGTGAAAAATACGATTTAGACTGAATTGAATGACTTAGCAAGATAATGACAGTTAAAGTTGAAATATAATTATTGACTTGGCTGACATTGACTTTCAATTGTGAAGACTACGATATTTGAGCCAGGCTCTGGCAAAAGGGGGCTTAATGCATCTCCGTGATGGATTATACTGCTCAAGTCATCACATGATTATGGATCCATAATAGCTACTTTTTTGAACAATCAACCAAATCATGAGATGGACTGGTCCTTGGACATACAGAAAATTGACCAATAGCGAAAAGTTTCGGCCCAGGTCAGCCTGCGCGGACTGCGCAGGCTGACCTGGGTCGATACTTTTCGCAAATGCATTAAGCCCCTTTTTCACAGAACATGGCTCATTTATATTTGATCAGGTTTTAACCCTTTACCACATGGCAAAATTTTAGACTCCTCAATATTGAAGGAATTTGCAGAGGACAATTCAGTGTTTTTGAAATGATAGTATTTATCATTGAATAAGTAGAAAACTCTGTTTGAATAGAAGAAAATGCTTTTTACCAGCATTTTCTCCTTTTCTCACAATGTTTTCAAAAGCCTTCTCCCTTAGGATAGTAAAAACTCTGGATTGTGTGATAAAGAGTAAAGTCTGATATATGGGTTGCAACACGCGAAAAGGGGCATTCGGACATTTGCGTAAAGTGTCGTTTCGGATCAGCCTGCGCACTCTGCGCAGACTAATCCGAAACGACACTTTCCGTTTTTATGTTATTTTCTGTTTTGTACAAGTCTACTGTTGGACAAAATCTAGTGTAATCGTAAAGTGCCGTCTGATCCGTGACCACACTTCACGCAAATGTCCAAATGCCCCTTTTCGCGTGTTGCAGGCCATATAACTAAGCCAGCTTCCATCTATCAGCGAAAATGATTTGGACTAGGTCCTGCAGATATATTTTAGTTTTAACGACCCTTAGAAAGAGGGCTATTGAAAGCATTGTGGGAAAAGGAGAAAATACTGGTAACCAGCATTTTCTCCTTCTCCTATAATGTTTTCATCCGTTTTTAAACACATATCTTTGTTGTGTAAAAAAAAAGATAAGACTTGTCTATATTGGAAGCATTTACATATGACCAATATGATTAGAATCATCTTTAACCCTTATCCTGCTAAATAACTAACATGAAACTTTTTAGTTGATAGCAAAAACCCAAATATTGCAAATACTGCTATTTCAAAGTTTTTTTGTTTTTTGTTTTCCCTGGGGGGTGGGGTATCTCCTAATCAGACAGTTTAGAGCCAAGATCAGACTGCATGTTCTGTGCAGTCTGATCTTGATCTACACTGTCCGCAAAAGGTCAGTGAGTCGCGATTAGCAGCCTAAAGGTTAGAAAGGTAGAAAATAATATGGGAAATAGAGAAAATGCTTGTTACTAGGATGTGTTCAAAATCTGTCTTTCATTAGGTGGCAAAAACAGGATTGTTAGGTATAGGGTTGAGACTGGTTCAAATTGAAAGCAAAGACAACAAATTAAAGGTGGCCCAAATGACCACATTTGTTCTTTAAAGGGTAGAAAACATTGTGGGAAAAGGAGAAAATGCTGGTTACCAGCATTTTCTCCTTTTCCCACCATGTTTTCAAAAGCCATTTTTCCTCGGGGTCGTTAACTCCATACCAAACAACATAATTTTAGACTGGTTCAAATTGAAAGCAAATTCAGACAACAAATTAAAGGTGGCCCAAATGACCACATTTGTTCTTGAAAGGGTAGAAAACATGGTGGGAAAAGGAGAAAGTGCTGGTTACCAGCATTTTCTCCTTTTCCCACAATGTTTTCAAAAGTCATCTCCATCAGGGTCGTTAAAACTCTGGACTGTGTTGTAAAGGGTTGAAGGATTTCGAAACCTTATCAGCTATCATAACGAAAATTGAATAATTGATTTTGTTGTAGAAATATCAATTATTGCATGCAAATGAACAATTAAAATGATTCACGGATTTTTTTTTATTTTTCATGTTTCACAAAGCATCATCCATGGCAACCAGTATGATTCATGATGATTTTTTTTTTTATTCTCTTCAAAGTAGTGTAGTGTGGTCATTTTCATCTCATATCTTTTCCTGCTTTTGTAATTGTATCAATACACAGAGAATTACTTCATGATCTGATTCAAATTTTATGTTTTGATACATCATTAAAACTTAAACTCCACCAAATAAAAAAAAGAAAACGAGACTTGCTCCATTTAAAAGCATTTGCAGAAGACAAAATAAATATGATGTGATTTAACTTAAGATATTTCTTATTGGAAGGGTAGAAAGCAGTGTTAGAAAATGAGAAAATGCTGGTTACCAGCATTTTTTCCTTTTCCTACAATGTTTTCAAACAACTTTTTCCTTAGGGCTTTTAAAATTCAGGATTGTTTGGTAAAGGCATTACATACACTTTAGTTCAAGATCAGTTTGGACTGAGCTCAAAATTAATAGGGTTTGATACAATTGTTTATGCTGTACAAATAAATGTGACTCCAAAGATTTTCTGTTCAAGTAAAATCTGTTTTAATTATTCAACTTTTTCTTTCATCAAGTGCAGACCTTTCTTTGAACATTGTAGAAAAAGGAGAATTTTCTAGCTTGTAGCAGTATTTGTGACATATTTTTTATTGCTTCTTAAAAGTATTATTCTGTTTAATAGCTTATGTCAACTTCATTTATTTTTGCAGACAGTGTAGATCAAGATAAGATAGACCGCTCAGAATGTGCGGTCTGATACTGGATTTACTTTGTCAAATATTCTATTGCAATATAGCAACCAGTGGGCTTTTCTATGTGCATAATATGTGTTTGCTGTCTACTTGTAGCACAAAAAAGGCAAATTCTCAGTTACTGCTCTTCTGAAAACGTAGAAAAATTTTTTGGTCAACTAGGAAATGCAGATGACATTTTCTGCTTTTCCAAAAATGTTTCAAAGTCTTTTTTCTCAGTATTGTAAAAAGATCCAAATGTTTGATAAAGGCTTAACCTTTCAAGTGTCAAATGGATGAAGTGGATATTTTCAATATACTGACATAAAACAAGGCAACTATGACAACATCAAGGCTGCTCCACTCACAGAATCTCCAAAATAGCCATAGAAGTGAAAGATCAGGCTTCATGTTTTGTGATCTGATTTTAGTTAATGTACTATTTCAACTAAAGTAAGTTAAGCTGTGCTCAGCTTTGTTAGCTCACCTGAGTACGAAGTGCTCATGGTGAGCTTTTGTCATCATGCTGTGTCCGGCATGCGTCGTGCGTCGTTCGTCGTTCGTCGTCAACTTTTACCTTGTGTACGCTCTAGAGGCCACATTTTCAGTCCGATACTCATGAAACTTGGTCAAAATGTTCGTCTCGATAATATCTCGGACGAGTTCGAAAATGGGTCATGTCGGGTCAAAAACTAGATCACTAGGTCAAATCTTAGTAAAACCTTGTGTATGCTCTAGAGGCCACATTTTCAGTCCAATGCTCTTGAAGGTTGTTCAGAATGTTTGACTTGATGATATCTGGGATGAGTTCGAAAATGGGTCAGGTCGGGTCAAAAACTAGGTCACTAGGTCAAATCTTAGAAAAACCTTGTGTATGCTCTAGAGGCCACATTTTCAGTCCGGTACTTCTGAAAGTCGGTCAGAATGTTTGTGTTGATGATATCTAGGACGAGTTTGAAAATGGGTCATGTCAGGTCAAGAACTAGGTCACTGGGTCAAATCTTAGAAAAACCTAGTGTACGCCTCAGAGGTTACCTTTTCAGCCCAATACTCTTGAAACTTGGTCAGGATGTTTGTGTTGATGATATCTTGCATGAGTTTGAATATGGTTTGTGTGGGGTCAAAAACTAGGTCACCAGTTTAATCTTTGAAAAGTCTTGTGTGCGCTCTAGAGGCCACATTTTCAGTCCAGTATTCTTGAAATTTGGTCAGAATGTTTGTCTTGATAATGTCTTAGATTAGTATGAAAATGGGTCATGTTGGATAAAAAAGTAGGTCACCCTATAAGCCACATTTTCTCTGAAATACTCATGAATGGTGGTCAGAATGTGTGTCTGGATAAATTTCTACGTGTTTGAAAATAGGCAATATTGAGGTTAAAAGAAGGCCACTGATACAAATTCTAGAAAAAGCTTGTGAACACTCCAGAGGCCATGTTTGTAAGTCCAGTACTAGTGAGTGTTTGTCAGAATGTTTGTCTTAATATCTCAGAAGAGATTGGAAATGGGTCATGTTTGATTAAAAGGCTCAGGTGAGCGACTTCAGGGCCATCATGGCCCTCTTGTTAAGGTTTATTCATTAGTGAAAGGTTTCAGGATTACTCCTGCTTTCAGGATTTTCAGACCATGGAAAAGCTAATTTTTCTTCATTTTCCTTATTAAAGTTGAAATTTGTAGGATTTCACTTTTGCTCGGTTTATTGAAGTAAAGAAAGATTTGAAAGAGTTATCTGTCTTTTTTTTTTTCAATGAATCTAATAAAAAATATGTGAGCCTTTTGATACCCTTTTAAGTATTCTCAAAATTTATATGATTTTTTTTTTTTTAATCTAATCTGTTATTGATAAAAGTGAAAAGGCAGATGCTTCAAATGTTTTTCTTTTTAATCATGAAACCAGTGACATAGAGGTAGATGTTCTTGTTTTGTTTTAATCACTTGCATTTCAAATTTGTATTTGAAACTGTCTTCATTCTTTTGTGTAATTGAACGTTTCTCCATTATCTAGGAAACGTGTTTTGTTAAAAAAAAAAAAAAAATGTTTTTTTGTCAGTGAATCTGAACATGTTTGGCTTTTCCTTGTTTAAAGATCTTGAAATTGGTAACCATTCTAGAATGCCAATAAACTGAAATGGACTCTTTAGGTCGTAGAAAAACACAGTTACAGTAATTTCAAGCTTTATGTAAGAATGTTTCTTAAAGTGTCTGGTGATGAAGATCTAAGATCAGACAAAACACTCTGTGCAGACTTATCTTTGATCTATAAATTTGGCAGAAGCGATTGAAGTTGTTCTCAGCACAGGTTTTTACATATGATTGTACAATACATGCATGAGCTAACATGTATTTTGTAATTATAAATTGTTTTAACCCTTTATAAAAGAAATATACTTTTCAACCCCAGGAAAGGGGGTTTTTGAAAACATTGTGAGGAAAGGACAGAATGCTGATAACCTGCATTTCCTTCTTTTTCCACTATGCTTTCACTAATTCCCTTAGCTACATTTGTCTTCTGCAATTGCTTTCAAAACGGACATGTCTAAAATTTAGTTGTTATGTAAAGACTCAACCAATTTTAAATTGGACATGACATTTTTTTCACAATTTCAGAAACAGAGAATGTGAAGAACGAGGATAAGACACTGGACAGTGACAGTAACACATTCCCTGAGATTGATGTCAAAGATTTACCAAGCCACCTGAAAATCGGTTCCCAGTTCCAGTTCCGAGTAACACTGCTACAAGCTTCTGCAATTTCTCCAGAATATGCTGATATATTCTGTCAATTTAAGTAAGTTATTATTTTCCTGTAATTCATTTGAAACTAATTTATTAGCTTTTCTGTTTTTGAAGGAAACATAGAGGTATTGTAGTAGCTCCGGCATCGTCATCATCTGTGTTTTTTGTCCAAAAACTTTGACATTTTTTGTATATCTGTTATTACTGAAGATATATGTTTCAAACTCGGACAAGTTGTTAACTATTAAAATGGGAACCCAATTAACCATCAAAGTATTTTTGACACAGTTATGTGCCTTTTTTCGATTTAGAATTTTCGCTAAAAATCAAGCAACTGCAGCGAAGTGTAAACAGCAGCATGCGGTGCTCTTGTTTTAAAATGGTTTATAATACTAAGATCAGTCACTCGCCATGACTGTATCCTGGAAACTAAACCGGGGTCTGTATCCACCAAGCATTCTGAAGAACATTCTAAGTCTTCTTCTCCAAGCTTTTCTAAATTTGAAAGTAACACAAGTTCTGATTGGCTAAACCATTTGGTTTAGCCAATCAGAACTTGTGTTACTTTCAGATTTAGAAAATTCTGTAGAACAAGACAAGGAATATTCTCAAGATTGGTTGGCGAATACAAAGCTTAAATTTACTCCATGATATGGGATTGTTTTTTCTATTTTTGTCCATATTTTTAAAAGAAATTTATATATGACAATTCAATTATTTTTCAAATGATAGTGTTTGTCGTTGAATACATAGAAAACATTATAGGAAAAGGAGAAAATGCTGGTAACCAGCATTTTCTTTTTTGCCCACAATGTTTTCAAAGTCGTCTTTCTCAGGGTCTTGAAATCTCGGGATTGTGTTGTAAAGGGTTAATTTGGTAAGAGACCCTTTTAGGAGGGAGTTGAACCTTGTAGCTCCTTAAAATTGGATGTTGCAAGTTCAAGCTCTGGCCAGAACCGGTTAAAAGAAAAGGTAGTAACAGCTTTACTCCATTGTTCTTGTGAATATAAATGATCCTACATGGTCAAGATCATGTTTGATAGTAAAGGCATTTGTAATTTTACCAAAAACTACTTTGAATTATTCAAGGAACAAATACTGTATTTGAAGTAAAAATTGTTACAATTTTCAAGAGTGGGAAAACTGGTGAAATATGGAACAACTTTTAACTTGCGTGTATAATATAAACAATGAAAATTTATAATGCTTAAACATGAGTACATGTCAAAATATTGTTGCAAAGTACTCTGCAGGAGGAATAAGTTTACCCTGTATCAAACAGTCCCAAATTTTAATGACCATGAGGGAGAAGCCTTTCGTTTTCTACCCAATCAAAGACAAATTCCATGGTTTAACTCTTTACCAAACGAAAAATTTTAGACTGGTCCAAATTGAAAGCATTTGCAGACGACAAAAAAAGAATGTGTATCAAAAACTGAAATTTGTTTTGGGAAGGGTAAAAAGCATTGTGGGAAAAGGAGAAAATGCTGGTTACCAGCATTTTCTCCTTTTCCCACAATGTCTTCAAAAGGCTTCTTTCTTGGGGTTGTTAAAAGTCGGGATTGTGTGGTAAAGAGTTAAGCCACATTTAAATTGTTGGCTGCTAATGCTGTATATGTGGACAATTTTACATTTTTGTCGTATTGTAAAGAGTTAAGACATAGCTGACCAATAAATTTTTTTTTTCTTCTTCCATTTATAGCTTTCTGCATCGCCATGACGAAGCTTTCTCTACAGAACCTCTCAAAAATACGGGTAAAGGACCACCACTGGGTTTCTACCATGTTCAAAATGTAAGTCTTGTGAAACTTGCCATGTAATTTGTTAACTTAATTGAGCAGGTACTCCTCAGCTTGAGATATTTTGAATACTTACTGGCTGCCATCCGTCTGTCCTTCCATCATTACTAAATGAATGGAACTCTGCTAAATTTGGATTTAACACATCTTACTAATGTATTATGCCAAGCAAGTCATCACTTAATTATGGATCCATACAATCCATTATAGTCTGACAATGGACTTAATCATTAGGTAGAATGGTCCTTGAAGGTGCAGAAAATTTACAAAAACTGTTGACCCATGTCAGCCTGCGCAGACAAAGTACAAAGTATGAATTGAATTAATTCATTTTTTCAAAGCAGCTATTGGACTTTATCAATGGAAACTTTATATGCAGGCTTTTTATGATGCTATAAATAAATCTGATTGTGGTCATACAACAAAGATGGTCACCATATCTGTGATATCTTCTTTTATGGAATAGGATATCAGTAGCATAGAAACTTGGCATGGATAATGATGATTTGAGGACATAAAATGTAAGCTAAAATTTTCAGTAATGAGCACTTTCTTCTTTTGCTCCAAAGATATCTCGACCATTGTGCTCTACCTGATCCTGAACTTAAATTGAATAAATATTCATTGTTGATGATAATAATGCAGGTGATCATTAGCGGTTGACTTTTACAATGTTCTTTCCATCCCAAGGACACCAGCGAGTCTGGTAGTGCAGTTGGTGGCGTCAAGCACTTGGGGGCTAAGGGGTTTCTGTTTCAAATCCCAAACTCGAGAAATTTCTTTCAGAGAATTTATGATAGGCATTGCTACTAGATTCATTCCTGTATCATTGCTTATCATTGGTTTGATGATGCTTATATGGGAAGGCAGCCAGTTGCTTGGAAAGAATATTGGGCAAAGTACCAGTAATAGAAACTGCAGGAAAGCCAAGATAGGTGCGCTGATTGCAATGATATATATATTTCTGAAATGATGTTGAAAATATTGTTAAAGACCATACAAACAAATCTCAAGGATGCCAAAATGTAGAGCACCTAATATTCATTACTTTAGAGTATGATTTGTCCCATATCTTAATAGGTAATGGCCTAGGGACATACGTGGTGGCATAGGGACATGTATGGTGAAAGATAGTGTCTAGTCATGATGATGATGATGATGATGAAGATGGTAGTGGTGGTGTTGGATGGGAGTGCTAGACCTGATGCAATGGGATTTCATTCTCTTAACTATTCATTTGTAACATTACTTATTTTCAGTTTACTGTGACAGTGACAAAATCCTTTATAGATTATATAAAGTCCCAACCACTTGTATTTGAAGTGTTTGGTCACTACCAACAGCATCCCTTGCATGACCAGGCTAAAGATGCCAACAGTCTGTAGTAAGTATTTCTCAGGTTAACTCTTTACCAAACAACAAAATTTTATATTCATAGAGTGGTTCAGATTGAAAGCATTTGCAGAAGACAAATTGAATGTTGCATGAATGATTGGATTGGTCTTTGATAAATTTGAAAACACTGGAAAAAGGGAGAAAATGCTGATTACAGTGTTTTTCAAAAGCATAGTGCTTTGGGGTTGTTAAAACACAGGATTGTTTGGGAAAGGGTTACACCTAACCTCCTGCAAAGGACTTTTTTGTCCTATATCGGTTTGCTTTGTTGGCATTAAGGGAATTGTAATAGCCCTGTTGTCAGCTGTTTCATCGCAATGCTATTTTTTTACATTTTCAAATATATCTATCATATGTGAAGATGCATGTACCTCAAACATGGGCTAATTGTTAAGTTTGAAAAACAGACAATGTGCCGTCTGATCTTTGATCATGAGATGTTTTTTATCAACATTATGAGACATTTTTGCCAAAGGCCACTTTACTTTGCAATTCTGAGGTCCTCCCTACATACTCAAAATGCTTATTTCAATTAATGCAGCAATCACGTCTATACAAAATGACAAAATTCTAGACTTGTTCATATTGAAAGCATTTGTATACTACAATTTAAATGTAGTTCAAATGATTTAATTTGAAAAAAATAGAAACATAGTGGAGAACAAGGAGAAAATGCTGGGTACCAGCATTTTTTCCTTTTTCCCCATAATGTTTTCAAGCCTTTTCCTCAAAGCTATTAATAGAATAGACAGGATTGTTTGGATAAGGTTTAAACAGGTATCAGCTTACTAAATACTCCAACAATCAATTTTAGCAACAACAATTCGGGCAGAAGACCACCAAGAAAGAATTTCCCACTGATGTTGCCCATCTCCAAACCAGTCCCTTCACCAAAGTTTGGTGTTATTACCCCACCCAGGTAGGTTGAAAAAAATGTATAATGTGTGTCAGTACAACATTATTTATGTTGTTAATATAAGGAAAATGTTGTCTTTCCTCACTTCATAATATTTCTACCTTTTACCTCCTTGCCTGCTGAAACAAATATGCAGACAATAACAACAAAAGAATTATCATGAAATAAAGATAATCGAGATGAGTTAAGCACCAGTTAACTCTTAACTCTCCATATTGAAAGCATTTGCCGACGACAGTAGAAAATGTAGCTGGAATGATGCTTTTTGGCTATGAAAAGATAGGAAACATGCTTGAAAAAAGAGAAAATGGTTGTTAACGGCATTTTGAGCTTGTTTTGAAAAAAATGTTGACATTTGCAGTAGCCCTGGTGGCCTTGTTCTTGTCATGGAAAAACTTGAACATTTTCAAAGACTTTTACATTTTGTAATATCTCTGTCATAACTGAAGATATTAACTTAAAACTTAGACATATTGTTTACTATCAAAAAGGGAAACCATACAAGGGCATGTAACCACCAAAGTACCCTTGACACAGTTATGCCCCTTTTTCAGCTTTAAATTTTCACTGAAAATCAAGTATCTGCCGAAGAGCATTGGCACCTGCATGTCGTACTCTTATTTCCTTTTCCTACAATGTTTCCAAAGCTTTCTGTATTAGGGTCATTAAAACTCAGGAAATGAGAAAAATGTAGCAAAGGGAGAAATTGCTTAATATAGGCAATTTCTCCTTAGTCTTAGTGGTTTGGAAAGAGGATGGCAAGGTGCAAAAAGTACTTAAAAGGAGGAATTGAGTTAAACCTGTAAATATTCAGTTGAAGTGGTGAGCTTCTATATTTGGATGTTGTAAAGTGGCTATGTTGCTTGTCTTTTTTTACCCATTATTGCACAGATTTCTGTCTATAATACCCAGCAGTGGGCAGAATTAAAAGTGTGTTTGAAAGAAATATCAAGTATTTGTAACAAGATATTGCTTCTTTTCCACAATGCATACCATTAACCCTTTCCCAAACAATCCCTGGTTTTTACGGGTCAGGAATAGAAGCCTTTTGAAAACATTGTGGGAAAAGGAGAAAATGCTGGCATTTTCTCCTTTTCCGACAATGTTTTCTACCCTATCATATAGAAAAATCATCTTTTTAGCAATTGTTAATTTGTCATCTGCAAAATGCTTTCAATTTGGTCTGGTCCAAAATTTGCCATTTGGGAAAGGGTTAAGAACAAGTCTTTGTTTGTCCATAGTGTAATTTATAACAATTTGGTAGGTTCAAAATCAACCTTTGATTTTAAAGGCAGCTATTCAGAATTTCTAATCTCACCAAGCTCAATCCTTTACCAAACAACCCTGAGTTGTATCAATCCAGAAGGAGATGGCTTTTGAAAACATTGTGGGAAAAGGAGAAAATGCTGGTAACCAGCATTTTCTCCTTTTCCCACAATTTTTCTATCCTGTCAAAGAACTTCACTTCATCTGTACCATTCTTGAATTTGTCGTCTGTAGATGCTTTTAATTTGGAAGAGTCTTGAATTTTTCGTTTTATAAAGTGTTAATAGATGATTTATCATTGATAAAGAAAGGCAATACTGGGCAAATCATCGGTAAGGAAGAAAGACTAAAGTAAAAAAATTTTTAATGGTATTGCCTGAATGGGCTATGTAGGCTCTTAAGGTATTTTTAGATTTTTTAACAGAGTTTTGCATAGACTTGTTGGAATGTCACACAATCAGTAATACGAGTAAATGACAAGGATTCATATTCCAATCAGTATTATGGCATCATGTCTGATGTAGTTAAAGTAGACATAGTTGCTGATTGCTAAACAACCATCCCATTATTAATCTTTTACCACATGACAAACATCTAGACTAGTACAAATTAAAAGCATATGCTGACAATAATTGAAATGTGGTTCAGATGATGTTACCTTTTTCTGAAGACCAAAAAAAATTGTGGGAAAAGGAGAAAATCCTGTTCCTTTTCCCGCAATGTTTTCAAATGCCTTCGTTCTCGGGGGCATTTAGAGGCAGGATTGTGTGGTAAAGGGTTAAACACCTAAAATGCATCTTTACAGAATTTAACAGTACAGTTTATACAACTGCAAAGAAAAGTATATCTAGTTGTATTCATCAGTGTATGACAAGAAATTTTGATTTATGGTGTGAAAATGATGATCAACACAAATAAACTTGATAAATACTGATAAAATTTTAGCAAAAGAAAAAAGTGCTTATTACCAGTAATTTCAGCCAGACAAACAAGACTTTTTTAGGTTGCAATGTATGACTATGTTTTTCATTTGTAAATATTAGATAGGGCTAAAAATATCAAAGTACCTTGTAAGGATTCAGCTTGGTTTTGTTGTCTCTTTCATCTTCAGTTATATCTTTCATTTGTAACAGTTACTTGTATTTGTCTTATTGCCAATTGTCATAATATAGTGTGTGTTTGTCTTTTTGCTTTTCTTGTGTTTTGTACTATATATATTTTGACCAATCACAGTCGAGTATTGTATTTCTGTATTGACCAATCACAGGCCTCAGTTTACAAGTCCCAGTAAGCTCATCATGGATGTTAGCAAAGCAAAGGGAGATGAGTAAGAAATGTTTTGCTTCTTTCCAGAGTTTATAGCTCACATGTATTCTAATTGCTTGTTTGTTTGCTGTGTTAACAAGAGTTGTGTTTTAATTTTTTTTCCTCAAATTGAAGGAAGTTGCCAACATAACATTGATGCTTTTTAGTTATGAAGCAAAAGAAAAATATGAAAATAAAATATATTTCTACGGTTGTGCTGATTAAGACTGAATAGTGAGAAGAATTTAGGCCAGAATTTACTGTTTTTTCTTTTTTGTATACTTTCCCCTGTCTTTATTAAATTTTCATACATATACTGATCTTTATCTTGTGTTGAAGTCATATCTGTGACTTTAAAGATTTAGAGGATTTGTACTCTATTTTTCCATCATGTTAGAGGTGCATGTAACTGATGTTTTATATCCAACAGGGATACATGTGTGAGTTCAGATGTTCAGAAAATCAATGATGGGATATTGAACGAAGAGTAATTTTGATCCTTATTAAATGACTCCATTATATTCAACCACATCTTCCTCCCTCTGCATCTTACCTGGTACAAAAAAACTGAAATATCATCGTTGGATTGTATGAAGCCCTTCAAAGTACCAGTCACATCTTTCAAGAACTGCTTATTCTTTTTTCAATCAAGGATATGATGACAGAATATTGGACAGTTACTTTTAGTTCATATTTTTTTTTAAGATTCTTTGAAGAAGGTATTCATGCCGCATCATTGTACCCAGAATTTTCATGAATGATTGTTCAAGAAAAACTTTTTTTTTTTTTTCCTGGGGAGGGGGGCTAGATTATAGATAAGAAATAGATGGAGTTCTGATGTCTTGAAATAGTTCTTGCAAATTGACTTCCTTAGTACAGTACTAATTTCTTAGTAACCAGCCCATGTATCCATCCCATATATATACTAATCTATAGTGCTTCATCTTTTGCTCAATGACAGTATATAGTACATGTAGTTTGAATTATAAAGCACTGGATCCTAGATTGTAAAATCATTATCATCAATTTTGTATCAATAGACAAAATTGAGACTGGTCCAAACTGAAAGCACTTGTAGATGACATGCTAAATGTGGCTCAAATTATTAAACTTGTATTGAAAAGGGTAGAAAATGTTGTTGGCAAAGGAGAAAATTCTGGTGCCCTTTCTCCTTTTCTCACAATGTTTTCAAAAGCCTCTTTCATCAGGGGCGTTAAACAGGTTTGTATGGTAAAGGGTAACTGTTTATTTACATCCTCTGTATATACATATATTACACATTATTTACTGTATATGCATCAGGGCTGTTATTATAAAGCTATCTATTTAACTCTTTACTGAACAACAAAATTTTAGACTGGTCCAAATTTAAAGCATTTGCATATGACAAATTTAATATTAATCAGATGGTAAGATTTGTCTGTGAAAGGATAGAAAGCGTTGTGGAAAAAGGAGAAAATGCTGGTTATCAGCAATTTCTCCTTTTTTCACAATGTTTTCAAAAGGCTTCTTCCTCAGGGTCATTAAAACTCGGGATTGTGTGGTAAAGGGTTCATTCTGTATTTCGTATATGGCAAATGGCACATTATTATGAATGTACCTGCTTAAATATGCTTTTTTACAGTCTTTTTCACAGTCATATATCTAAAGAGTTCATCACAAGAAAATTAAAAGATGTGCTCCTTTACACAATTTGAAATTACTATTGTTTTATTCTCAAAGAAGTTTTAATTACACAGTTGATTTTTTTTTTCTTTAAACCAGTTTTGATTTGTTCCTTATTTTCCTATTACAAATGTTAAAGACACATCTTTACAGTCAGAGAAAAACACTGTTAAAACTTGATATTGCACAGAATCTAATGAATGAATCAATGTATGGTGTTTTATGGAGCATCGACATCTCTGGTCATTTAGCGCACAAAAAAGAAGTAATGAAAGGAAAGAATAGGATGTAAGAATGTGAGTCATGAGTTTGTGATGTGTAGTCAGACGTGTAAACATAGATAAATAATCAATATAATTATAAGGTGTATGGGATAAAGAAACTCAAGGGATTTGGCTCTGATTTAAGACAAGAAACAACCACAGTGATGTCCTGAATAGCCTCCAGAGAATGAAATGCCAAACATTTGGCATGAAGATACAAGAATTATTATAGTTTCATAAAATAAAGATGAAATTGGGTTGAAAAACTGGATGAAAACAAGTAAAGATAGATCTATAGCTTTAATGATTTTGTGCATATACAGCTGTACTCACAAACTTCACGGCTTTTGAAAAGTTGTATGGTCTTGGAAAGCCTGTAGTATTTCCCAAGTGCCAAAGGCATGAGTGGTGGGAGAGGAGGGTGACATTAAGGTACATGTAAGAGATGAAGATGGCATCAAAAAGATAAGGAGGAAAGATCTGAAGAAAATTTTAAAAAAATGCATAAATTGTTGAGTAATGATTTCTTTTAGCCACAAATACATGTAGTTTGAAAACTTTGCAGTGTTTATAAATTGCTCCTTGATCTGTAGAGGAGAGGAGACCTAAACATTTCTGAACAGATAAAGAGACAAAAGAAGAAAATAACAGTATTTTTTCCTCTAAAATCTTCCCAAGAATGAAGTTAAGAATTTTTTTGTCAAGAAGTTTAAATTTTGTTTGTAAATTGACTTTGTAAATGTGGCTAGATTGTTTGGATAGGAAATGTGTTGCTATTATTTTAATTTCTATTAAACTTCGTTTTCATTTCAGTTCTAGTCATATACACTCACGCTATGATCTGTTGGTATGGTTCGAGATTTGTGAGCTAGCCCCAAATGGAGAGTGAGTACACTTACGCTTATTTCAAATTTGAGCCATGCCCTGTGAGAAGAAGGTTTCTTTCATCTGCAAAAAGTGTCAACCCTTGTCAGCCTGTGCAATCAGCACAGGCTGGCATGGGTCGAAACTTTTTGCTTTTTGTAAATTTTCTTCATCTCCAAGGACCATTCTACCTCACGAATCAGTTAGTTGTTAAACTAAATAGATTTTATGGAACCATAATTATATGATGACTTGCTTGGTAACATTCAACATGAAGATGCATTAAACCCCCTTTAGTTAGAGTGCCGCTCATTTGTAATAAGAAATTGAGGTTCAAATTAGTGTCAAAAGGCTATTTCAGGCTTTATTGCTGGAGGACCTCCCCCCTATAGTTTATCATATTACCACACAAGAATAATTATGTTTACTGTAAAAGTGGATATTATTTTAGGTGTAAACTTTCGCAAATTACCAAATACCAACCTTATGTGTGTTTTAATTTCTGCAAAAAATAATTCATGGGGAGTAAAGTACTTGCACTATAAAAGTACTTGTTACAAGCAACTACTACGTCTTGAGTGACGTTTTCAGTATCAGTAAAGAAGGACTTACTGATTTTCTTCAAACAGACTTGTTTGGGTTGGTGTAATGGAGGGCTAGTACCGATAGTATGCTTACCCTAAAAGTGCTAGATAAATTAGGTGAATTTTCAGGCAATACTGAATAGTGAAGTCCTTTTCACTTTGAGAATCTCACTGTATTGGACAGTGTAGATTACAGATCAGACTGCACATTCTGTGCAGTCTAATCTTGATCTTCACTGACAATAAAAAACAAGAGTTTAATAGCTTTAAGGTTATGAACTACCGGTACATTTGGAAAAACTCTTGGGGTCCTGCGTGGCTCAGTGGTAAAGTGTGGGACTCGTAACCTGGAGGCCCTGGGTTCAAGCCGCACTGGATCTGTTGCCATGATATGACTGAAATAATGTTGAAAGTAATGTAAAACACCATTCAATCAGTCAATCAAAAACTCTTGTGATCATTTGTTTCATTTAGATATGTACCAGCTGTGGTAGATCACAGCGATGACATGCCCTGCTCCGGAACCTTCATGTTACACCAGGGTATACAAAGACGGTTGGCAATAACAATAACTCATGAACAGGGTCCTGATTTCTTCTGGAAGGATGTGAAGGAACTAGTTGTTGGTAAGTTTTACCTGAAAAATCCTTCATTTTTAAAAGTTTTCTTGTGATATTGTTTTTGTGGGAATGTAGGCATCATCTTGGAAAGAGTGGGAAGCACTGGTCTGGAAGCTCCACAAACACATGGATTAATGCACTGGCCAGTGTCATATAACTGAAATACTTTCAAAAATTGCACTGAACACCAAACAAATAAAGCAACTTGTATCACAAACCACTACTAGAGTTTCGTGTTTGAGCCTTTGTGTGTTGTTGGCAAAATATTTAATTTTTTTTTTGAGCTAGGTTATGTCAAGGACTTTTAAAAATAGGTATATGACTTCAAGAAAAGATTGCTGATCATTATTATTGGCTTGGAAAGAGTTTCAAAGATACATGCATTATTTTGCATCATCTGTAATTTCTTTCATTGTATAGAATGTATAAGAATCATAAGTGACTTCAGAAATCATGCGACTGATCATGTTATGTAAAAAACATCATTGATCATGATTAACCCATTACCAGACGACAAAATTTTAGCCTTGTCCAAAATGAAAGCATTTGCAGACGTCATTTTCATTGTTGCTCAAATGGTGCAGATTTTCTTTGATAGGGTAGAAAACATTGTGGAAAAAGGAGAAAATGCTGGTTACCAGCATTTTCTCCTTTTCCCACAATGTTTTCAAAAGGCTTCTTTTCCAGGGTCATCAAAAGTCAGCATTGTGTGGTAAAGGGTTAAATCATGACTTCTGAAGTCATGCCCAAATGCCCCATTCTACCTAATGAATCAGCGGGTCGTTTTACAAAATGGACTTTATGGATTTACAAATGTGTGATGACCTAAATGTCGTGGCTATATAATGCATCACCAACATGCATTACACTCCTTTTTCCCAGAGTGAGGCTCATCCATGAAAACACTGAAAAAGAATGAATTGATCAATACAAGCAACTGCAGTTTAACACAAGTGTTTTTAAAAGAACTCCTCTGCAAGACACAAACAGTTGTCTTTTAGACTGAAATGCGCTAAACAATTGAGGCTAAACATTGTATAGATTTGTCCGAAAAACTTTGTAACAAATTTTCTTTATTCAGGACGTATTAGAACCACGCCGGACTTCAGAGACTATGACACAGAGCATACAGTTCTCTCCCTTGGCCTATTCCCTGCATGCTACATACAACAGCCTACAGATGACCGAGTATTTTTCCGATTTGAAGCAGCCTGGGATAGTTCCTTACACAACTCTCCTCTCCTGAACCGTGTCACATCATCTGGGGAGAGGATCTATCTGACTTTGTCTGCATATTTAGAGGTACATGAATTGAATTTTATCATTGAACAATCAAAATACCAGTTGACCTATTGCAGTAGACCTTGACTGCCAATCCCAGTATAATACATACAATTGAGACATGCTCTGGCAAAAGGCGGCTCAATGCATCTCCATGATCCATGGCACCAAGCAAGCCATCACATACTTGTGGATCTATAATAGCATCTTTTCTTAACAATGATTTAATCATTAGGTAGAATGGTCCTTGGACATACACAAAATTGACCAAGAGCAAAAGTTTCGGTTCAGGTCAGCCTGCCCATATATTCTTACATTGGGTTACAAGGCACAAAATATGTGTGGATGGTGGTGGCATTGTTGTACTTAACTAAGTCGATGTTGTCAAACTGCTCCATGTAGAGTTACCATTATATGTTCATAGGCTTGTCCATACAATTTCAATGAAATTTTCCACACATATTCAACAAAATTAATGTGCTTTTTATTATATGGATAAATTCGAACCTGTAGGTTTCATTTTACTAAGGCAGTTTTAAAACTTTAGGAACAACCCTCATACATCATTATCAGACTGCAGGATCTACATTGTGCAATATTGTGACACTGGTCAAAAGTAGGTTTGTCAGGTATAACAGGTAAAACAAATGATTTGCAAGAAAAGTTTGTGTTCCTTCAAAAATATTTTCTATTCTGCAGTCCAACTTGCAATGGAATTCAAAGTTAGAACTGCTGAATATGTACCTGCTAAATACCACCCACTTTCTACATGTGATATACATGTTACATCAAATGTTTTTGATTAAACCCTATTTGCAGGTTGACAACAGTCCCCAGCCTGCCTGTATCACAAAAGACCTATGTATGGTGATCCACTCTAGGGATACAAAGATATCTGCTTCCAAGTATGTATAGCACTGTACAGAAAATGTGCATTTGCCTTTAGCTGTATGATATCTTTGAAAACGTTAACACTGAAATGAGGAGCTCTGACTGTTGCCAGTTGTCCTATACTGTACAGAAGTGACTTTTAATGCCTGTTTAATAGATAGCTTTTGCAAATGCTACTAGTTAAGGAGCAAGTGCTTCTAGCAGACAGTTGCTAGTTCTATTACAATATTTTCCATGTTGTGGGAAAGACACTTTCCTATCCTGAGAGTGTGTCATTGGTGACATGTAATGGTATAAATGGTTTGTCTGTCATTATGTTTTGGACTTAAGATGTGGAAAAATTGTGAAAACATTGTGGAAATAGAAGTAAATGCTGGTTATCAGAATTTTTTCCTTTCCCACACTGTTTTCTGCCCGTACAAAGACAAATCCCAGCTTTTGAGCTACCTTTAATTCATCATCTACAGATACTCTTAATATAGACTTGTCTAAAAGTCTGTCTTTTGATAAAGAGGTATCTCATTTCAGTAAGGCTGGATAGTGTTGTTGACATCAAGGAGAAACAAGTAGAGGAGAGGAACATCTTGAATATAGAAAACTTTGTTGTTAAAATGAACATTTGCTTTAAACAAGCAGTTCTTCCTTTTATCAGGTGGTCCACTGCATTGGCAAAAGTGTTTTATAAAGCAATTAAGAGTTGCATTGATTGGATATAAGGAAAAACAATTGATGTAGAATCTTGATTACTTCCTTTCAGACTCATTTGTGACTTGACCTTGAATAAAGTGCATAATTGTCATTGTGAAAAGTTAAAACCTTACAAATCCCTCTGTTGTAAATTATGTTAAATGTTTACATACAATTGTAATTGCTTTTGTGGGCTAAGTAGAGCAAGATGAGGCCAGAAAAAACTTGCAACCTGATTTTGAATCTACATAGTCTTCAATTTTTCAAGATATTACATGTACCACTTAAATGACCCTTAACTCCTTAATGAGAAAATTTTGGACTGAACCAAATTGAAAGCATTTGCAGATGATAAATTAAGTGTGACTCATAAACTGAATTTCTCTTTGGAAGTGTAGAAAACATTGTGGGAAAAGGAGAAAATGCTGGTTACCAGCATTTTCTCCTTTTCCCACAATGTTTTCAAAAGTCTTCTTCCTTAAGGTCATTAAAAGTGAGGATTGTGTGGCAAAGGGTTAAACAGGGATACCTGTATCTTTTCAAACTGTTGGAAAATATCCATTTCATTAATTAAGCGTCTTAATCCATTACCATACAAAATATACCTTTTATAGCTGTGCAGTTGACAGTTTATGAGAACATTGTGGGGAAAGGATTAGTTGCTTGCTACCAAATATGTAAAAAAAAAAAAAAAACTATGTCCTTGCATCCATGGATTTCTTCTTTGTTCACTTACATCAGCACTGTATTTCTAAAAAATAGCCTGTATGGTATTGGGTTAACTTCAACCATATAATTGTTCAGTGGTTTTGCTTTTATTGCTTTGAATTATTCAAGCTACTTTCATTATGATGTATATTATGTACCTATTATAGGGGTGAAATACACAACTTATCTGTGTTTTTAAAAAGATGTCGATGAAAAGTTATGTACGGAAGAGATTTTCACCGATCTCAAAAAATTAGTCCCAACAATTTTAAAAGGTTGTGAAAAACATAGCAAGGAAAACAAATGTTTTGTGATTAATCAGACACAAAAGAAAAAGAAAGTTTTTTTTTCCGTATATTTTTGCGATTGTGATAAGATTATGCGAATGCTTTTTAAGTTTTGTAATGAAAGTAGTTTACATGTACATTGTATATCATGTTTATTTGCTGTCTTCAGTTTGAGGTGTTGGTGTATCATTCAGCATTAGCCCATCTATTAAATAATGCCTGTTTTGAGAAAATTCTGTCACTTTATGGACAGTCTGTATTTTTTGCCAAATAACACGTAATTATTTGAGAGTTATAGTCTGTTCTCTTGATGGAAATCATTTTCCTGCTCGTTTCATGCTGAGTGTAAAGTTAATCTGGTTTCACCAGCATTTTGTTCTTTCTTAAATTGTTTTGTTTGTGATAATACCTTTTTATGCAATTAATAGACCTTACTATCTCAGATAAATGAAATGTAAACTTTCAGACACAAAAAAGGGTCCCAAAATTGCAAGAGCAAGACTTTTTTACAGCAGGATATCTCACATAATAATGGATGGAGTAGATCTAAGAGAAGACCACATATCAAGCAAAGTTTTATTTTGAAATACACCATAGGCAAAAATATACCAATATAAGTACTTTTATACTTTTTTATTCCTTTAACTCAATACCAAACGACAAAATTTTAGGCTTGTCCAAATCGAAAGCATTTGCAGACGACAAAATAAAAGTGACTAAAAATTTGAAATTTGTTTTGTGAAGGGTAGAAAACATTGTGGGAAAAGGAGAAAATGCTGGTTACCAGCATTTTCTCCTTTTCCCACAATGTTTTCTAAAGGCTTCTTTCTCAGGGTCGTCAAAAGTAGGGATTGTGTGGTAATGGGTTAAATCATACATTGTTATTTTCATTCATTTAAATCTTCTCAACTTATCCAATTTTATTGTTATTACGTTTTGAGCAAAAAAAATAAGGATATAGAAATTAAAATTCCAGTGGATCTAGTCAAGAATAGTGCATACAAATCAGTTTTGCTGTACTATGGATGAGTTATTTTTACAAATATTATCTCAAAAATTATCACTTACTCATATTATTGAGTAATGTACATATTGAATGTTCATAGGTAATGGTTTTACTATCTGATATGAAGTTGGGCTAAAAATATTACCTACCAAGATCTGTCTCAGATTACCACAATTTCATCTATACGATGTGTTAAAAAGCCCCTGATTTAGATACAGAGAGAAAGACCTGAATTTCATGCTATTTTTACCCTCCATCATCCTTCATTTAGATATTGTAAAAATGTTGTAACCTACTGATATTTTGTCTGTGAACTTTTTGTCTACCCCACAATCCTTTCTTACAACAACTGTGATTATCATTCAATAGTCAGAGTGTTAGAGTAGAGAGAAAACATTCTCCTTCTTTTTGGTTTTCATTTCAATAGTCAGATGTTAGGGTAGAGAGGAAAAATTCTCCCTATTTTTGATTTTCATTTAAATAGAGTGTTAGGGCAGAGAGAAAAACATTCTCCCTCTTGATTTTCATTTCAATAGTCAGATGTTAGGGTAGAGAGAAAAACATTCTCCCTCTTTTTGATTTTCATTTCAATAGTCAGATGTTAGGGTAGAGAGAAAAATATTCTCCCTCTTTTTGATTAATATTTCAATAGATAGAGTGTTGGGGTAGAAAGAAAACATTCTTCCTCTTTTTGATTTTCATTTCAATAGTCAGATGTTAGGGTAGAGAGGACACATTCTCCCTCTTTTTGATTTTCATTTTAATAGATGTTAGGTTAGAGAGAAAAACATTCTCCCTCTCTTTGATTTTTATTTCAGTAGAGTGTTAGGGTGGAGAGAAAAAACATTCTTCCTCTTTTTGATTTTCATTTTAATAGTCAGATGTTAGGGTAGAGAGAAAAACATTCTTCTTCTCTTTGATTTTTATTTCAACAGTCACAGTGTTATGGTGGAGAGGAAACATTTTTCCTCTTTTTGATTTTCATTTCAATAGTTAGATGCTACGATATAGAGAAAAAATTCTCCCACTTTTTGATTTTCATTTCAATAGTCAGATGTTAGGGTAGAAAGGAAACATTCTCCCTCTTTTTGATTTTCATTTAAATAGACAGAGTGTTTGAAATGAGTGTTCGGGTGGAGAGGAAACATTTTCCCTCTTTTTGATTTTTTTCCCCTCCTTAAGTACTCTTTATTTTTATTTTAGACTCTCATTAGAACACTATGGTTTAACTCTTTAAACGACAAAATTTAAGATTAGCCCAAACTGAAAGCATTTGCAGAGGACAAAATAAATGTAAATCAGATTTCAAAGACTGTTTTGGGAAGGGTAGAAAACATTGTAGGAAAAGGAGAAAATGCTGGTTACCAGCATTTTCTCCTTTTCCCACAGTGTTTTCAAAAGACATCTTTTCCAGGGTCATTAAAAGTCTGGATGGTGTTGTAAAGGGATAAATCTTTATCAGATTACAAAACTATAGACACATTCATATTCAAAGCACTTGCATATGACAAATGTACCTCAAATGGTGTGACTTGTCCTTGTAAGGAGAAATAACTACTGGCTGAAGGGGAAGATGCTGGTTACCAGCATTTTTTTCTTCTTTTATTCCCATAATGATTTCTAAATCCTACGTCCCGGTGGTCAATAAAACTTAGATGCATTAAGTAAAGGTTATTATTTTTTCTCTGCCAAATTAATAAGTTTATCTGTTGTCAAGGTAAAAAAGTATGTCACTTTATACAGAAAGCAATTTATTTTTCATAGTTCATACATAATTGCTTGTTCTGCTGCCTCTAACAGCACACTCTGTGCAGTCTAATCTTGATCCACACATGCTGCAAAAGTTGTTTATATTCCCTAATGGTTTACAAGGGTCAAATATGAAATACTAGTAGATGTAGTACTTATGTATAATGAATTTGGCAAATACTTTTACACATATATCTGCATACCATTATGAGGTTGATTACTGGAATTTCAGTAATGTTTGAAAATATATGTCAAGATATAAAATATATGTCAAGATATAAGACGCTATAAGATTAAAGACATAAAAGACACCATGAAAATAACTGCAAAAAAGAAGTCAAATTCAAAATGTAAAATCCAAACTTTTATTTTACTGTTTAATGGCATTTTATAGATGGAAAAGCCTTCTCACTAAACTTCATCCTGTATGCTAGAATGATCACTAATGCTTCAAACTGAAGTGGCTTTGGTTTTGTTATTGCCTCTTCAGTTTATTTCAAATATTAATAAGCTTCTCTTTGTTTCTGATTTAAGTAGTCCTTTCAGGTCACTGAGAAGCTTGTTTGGAAGTGGATCCAAGTCATCCGACTGTAACCGTGTCAGTGGTGTCTATGAGATGTTCTTGAGACAGGTGTCCGAGTCAGGTAGTCCAGGTTTGTGTGACAAAAAGCTTTTTTTTGTATTTCATTTGTACATCTTTAGTTAGCTCATGCACAGTAGATGCTTCTATGCAGCTGTTTATACATGTAGGTAATTTAACCCTTGGCTACTAAATAAACAAACTGGCTTCTTCAGTTGTAAAACAGGTCCATTTTTTTTCATTTTAAATGTTGCTTCAACCAGAGTAGCTGGTAAGTCTTAATTAGACCACCAAATTTTAAACCCTAAATCGAAAGCATTTGTAGACAATATCTTAAACATGTCTGGAATGATGAAATTTGTCCTAGAAAACAATCTGGAAAAAGGAGAAACTGTTGATAACTAGCACTATTCCTTTTTTCACGATGTTTTCAAAAGCCTTCTTTGTCATGTTCATTAAATGACCGGATTGTTTGGTAAAGGGTTCAAGGAAATGGACTGAGTAAATTCAAAGTTAAACCGTATTAGTTGTACGGTCAGGTGGCAGGGGACTTGGAAACTTGTTCACGGCTGTGGTGAATCATGTCGCCCCGTGCCGAAGGCGAGGAGGCACGGGGCGACATGATTCACCACAGCCGTGAACAAGTTTCCAAGTCCCCTGCCACCTGACCATACAACGATTTTATTATACTGCAAAGTTTTACCATTCCAACGTTTCTTAAGCGAATTTTACCTGTTTTTTGGTTTCAAAAATTGAGTACGCTGATGAAGTAGAATTTCCCTTCTTAGTGCCCCAATTCAATGAAAACTGACGTCACTGGGAACTGACGTCACTGAAACCTTGGTAATACATGCTAAAACGTGCAGCTTGGCGCATAATCTTGATGTTAATCTTGATCGACGCCGCCATTTTGGATGTTGTGTTGATAGTGTAGTCATGTCTACGGGGCTCTCGAAAGGGAAACTGCTTTTACGTTGGTTTTGCCAGTGTACATGATACATATGTTCGGGGCAGATTATCCAATCAGATCACGAGAAATTTCTTTGCAGTATAATAATATGTTTTGTGCAGCCAGATCTTAATTGATACTGTCCACAAAAGCCACTGTGTCGCAAAGTATGCCAAGGGCTTAAGTTATGTTTATTCCTTAACTGTTGGATTTTTCACTCATATATCTTCGTTTGGATTAAAGCTGGATAAAGAAAGTGCAAGGCATTATTTCCCCAACCTTATGACTGATAATATGTATGAATAAGTGACTGAAATACTATTTTAAATGGCAATACAAGTTTTCCAAAGAGGTTTGCGGAAAGACAAAGCTGTCAAAGCGAGGTAATATATTAAGATTTTGATTTCAACCATTTACAAATGTAAGCTCGTTGTGCAAGCCTGTAGAAATTTGCTTTGTATTTATTTGCTGTGTATAAAATCAGCAGGAATGTCACTATTTTCATTTTCCTCCATCGTTAATCTTGAGTTCATGATTTTATTCATGCCCCTATAGACTAAAATAACTATCATGATTGGTTTCACTAAAAAGAAAAAACAACAAAAAAAAAGATGCATTTATCAAACATGAATTGGAAAGCATGAGCATATTTGTGACACATATTAATTTTTTTTTTGTGGAAGAAAAAGATTTAACTCTTTACCATACAATCTAGAGTTTTAACGACCCTAAAGAAGAAGCCTATGGAAAATATTGTGGGAAAAGGAGAAAATGCTGGGTACCCGACTAAAATTACTAAATTTATCTTTGAAAGGGTAGAAAACATTGTGGTGAAAGGAGAGAATGCTTGTTACCAGCATTTTGTCCTTTTCCCTCATTGTTTTCAAAACCCGATCAAGTGAAGGTCATTAAAACTCAGGGTTGTGTGGTAAAGACTTAATGAAATACAGTTTTTAGATTACGTGGAAAAGGACAGATTTTTTCAATCTTTTACTTTTGGAAAATCTTTGTGGGACATTATTACAATTAGTAATGAAGATCCCAGTAGGCATGTTTCTTGAAGAAAAGAATGTTGATATGACCCTTTTAGGGAGGGTGTGCTTTTGTATTTTATTCATTATGAATCAAGAAAACTTTATGTAGATTAATGTAATGCACCGTCACTGCTTAAGTTGAAAAAATATCAATTCATCTATGGTTTTATTGTTCACATGAATATTTAATCATGGCTATACTGGCAATTTTTATACCCCCGCAAAATGAATGTTTTGCGGGGATATACTGGAATCAGCCTGTCTCCGTGTGTCCGTCTGTGTACAAATAATTGCCTGTTTCTGTCAAAGCGCTGGCAGGGGTATTAAGTCACATTCAGTGACAGCTCTAGTTTCTACTGCTGTTTATTTGAAAGGTGTATTTGTTAGTTTGGCTGTTTTCAAAGAAAGTGTCAAGGTATTGTCATACCCCTGATGTTGTCATCTGCATTGTCTTCATAGTCATCGCCATGCAAAAACTTGGACATTTTCAGAGACTTTGACATTTTATGATATCTCTGTCATTACTGAAGATATTTACTTCAAACATGAACAAGTTGTTTACTATCAAGTGGGAAACCTATACAAAAGGGCAAGTAACCAAATTATTTTGACACAGTTATGCCCCTTTTTGGGCTTTGAACTTTCACTCAAAATCAAGCAACTGTAACTAAGCATTGGCATCCACATGTGGTGCTCTTATTTTTATAATGTTATAACTTTTAATGTATATTTTGATTTACCAGTATTGAACATTTTGTATTTTTTTTTACCCACTAGACTGCCATATAAAAGAGGGGGACATTAATTTTCATTCATTATCAAAAGACCAAAATATTTATATGCAGTCACAGACCTCCTGTAGCCAAAATATCTCCTAAAGGAATTTCAAGTCTGTCTGTAGATCCAAGATCAGAATGCACAATCTGTGAGATTTGATCTTGATCTTCATTCTTGGATCTCAGAATGACCACATGTTCAGAGATTTTTGCCATTTCAAGGGTAAATTTCTATTTTGATTAACTTTTTACAGAACAGTCTCATGTGTTAATGATCCTTAGGAAAAAGGCTTATAAAAACATTGTGGAAAAAATGGAAAATGCAGAGAAAACATGTTTGAAGTGACAGGGAGCATTTGATATTGTGCTCAAGTCTCAGGAAAGAGCTTATACTACAGTTATTCTGATGCCTTATTGAAATGAAAATTAAGCTCAAAATATTGACTGGTTTTTTTTTTTTTTTTTTTTTTTTTTTTTTAACCCTTTACCACACAATGCCGACTTTTAACGACCTTGGAAAGTAGCCTATTTGAAAACATTGTGGGTAAAAGAGAAAATGCTGGTAACCAGCATTTTCTCCTTTACCCACAATATTTTTTACCCTAAGAACAATTGCACCATTTGAGCCACATTGAAATTGGCATCTGCAAGTGCTTTCAATTTGGACAAGGCTAAAATTTTGTCGTCCGCTAAAGGGTTAAGTAAATTGTCTTTTTTTTGTTTTCTTAAATAATTTAGGTAGTTAATGCAACAAGCATCTGCTTTGTTTTGTCAATTATTGTAACTGGCTAATACATCGTATGTGTCCAGCATGAATCAGCAGTTCATGTATACAGGACAATCAAACAGTTGAGGAAATATATTTTCATTACATTATCTAATCCATGTAGGAGTACAGAGAAGACAGCGTCGGGTCCTAGATACATCGTCCACCTATGTCCGAGGTGAGGAGAACCTAAATGGATGGAGGCCACGTGGAGATTCTCTATTGATTGACCATCAATGGGAACTGGAAAAACTTACAAGGCTAGAACTGGTAATTGATATTTACGACAATCCAGTTAGTCTTACAGTGTGCATGTATTGAGCCACTTATTATGGATGTCTTCTTTTAACAACTCACTGAATGCAAGCTACATTCAAGAACCGCCTGTCAAATCCTAAGTACAATTCTTTACGAAACAACAAATTTTAGACTAACCCCAAAATTGCATTTGCAGATGACATTTTATGTGCAGCTCATATGATGATTTCTGTTTTTGTTAGTGTAGAAAACATTGTCTGAAAAGGAGAAAATGCTGGTTACCAGCATTTTCTCCTTTTCCCACAATGTTTTCAAAGGCCTTCTCTGTCAAGGTTGTTAAAAACGTAATTGTGTGGTATAGAGTTAAGCAAACCTAAGACATAAAGTTTTGAAAACATGTGTAATAGGAGAAGTAGAAAAATTCTGGTCACCATCATTTTGTCCTTTTTATACCACCAAAGGGTCGTATTATGTTATGGCCCCGTCTATCCGTCTGTCCGTTAGCAATTTCTTGTGTGCGCAACTCCTCCTACAGTTTCCATTGGAATGGGTTCAAACTTACCACAATGAATTTCTATGATGTGTAGTTGTGCATGTGCATGTGCTCTTAAAATTTGGATCTCTGTAGGTGTTCTAGATTTTAACCCATTTCATTGACAAGCCCCGTTGGGCGTATATGCGCCGCTCTGCGAAGCTCTTGTTTCCACAGTATTTTGGACCCTTTTATAAAATTAAATATCAATCATTTTAGCCACGTTATTTTTGTCGTCTTCAATTGCTTAATATTTTGACGTCTGATTTTTTTTCATCTGGTAAAGTGGCTCAAATGTAGATTAATTGACATGGTGATTCATTACATCTTTTACATTTAGATAAAATAACCCTTTACCACACAATTCTGAGTTTTAAAGGACCTGAGGAAGAAGGCTTTTGAAAACATGGTGGGAAAAGGAGAAAATGATGGTAACCATCTTTTTCCAACAATGTTTTCTTCCCTTCTCAAAATGAATTTCAATTTTTGAGTCACGTTTATTTTGTTGTCTGCAAGTGCTTTCGATTTGACCAGTTTGAATTTTTTTCATCAGGTCAAGCAGCTCAAACATAGATTAATTGACTAGAATACATGGTATTTGTGTACATCTTTCACCTTTAGGTTTACTAAAATGAATTACGTAGGGTTTGTTATAGATCCAAATACAAATGCATAAAATGTAAAAGACGGGTCCTTGAAGTACATGTACTCAGAAACTAACAGGGTAGGAAAAGTAATGGGTAACCATGTCAAACAGTAGAAAAGGACAGAAGCACATGTATTATTCTTGTTCATATTTTTTTTAGGTTGAAAAATGTAGACATGTATTATTACTGCGAGAAAAACTAGCTGAACAAAACAAAACTCATGAGTTGAGTAAAATGGATAAAGAAGTTACAAACATGAACAAAAAGGCCCTGACAGAGGCTAAAGTAGAGGAAGAGAAGAAAATTGAAGAGAAGGAAGAGCTGAAAGAGAAGTTAAATGAGATAGTGACGGAGAAAGATGAAGACACGACGGAGAAGAGTAAATTTGGATTACACAGGGATTCTAGCTACTATACGTTTACAACTAACGGGGAACCAGAGAAAGAGCTAACTGCTAAGTGTCTGCGTCTTATTCTGCAGGGTCGGCTACCACCCTGTCCACCTATGAACAAGGTATGTGTATGATATTGTGTCTACTCAAAGATTCTATGTAGGCCAAAGCTGTAGCACTTGACTTGATTTAACCAAAACTTTCCTCAATTTATGAGATAATGTGTAAAAAAAAATAATAAATTCAACCTTTATTTGGCCAGGCCAGGTAGCTCAGTTGTTAGTGTATCTGACTACTTCAGTGACAAGGTGCTGGTGGGGCTTATCCCTACACTTTTGTCTCTTCTTTACTCTTTACCATACAACTGAATTGTAGAGTTGTCCAGATTGAAAGCATTTGCAGACGACAGTTAAATTGTAGCCCAAATGATGGAATTTGTCTGTAATAGGGTAGAAGACATTGTGGGAAAAGGAAAAATTCTAGTTACCAGCATTTTCTCCTTTTCCCACAATGATTTCTACCCTATGAAAACCATTCAGTGTCCAGCATTTTCTCCTTTTCCCACAATGGTTTCAAAAGGCTTCTTCATCAGGTCGTTAAAATTCATAATTGTGTGCTAAAGGGTTAGAGTAATTACAATATACATTACTCGTTTTCAGCCAACATTGATGGAAGAGTCAGTTATCAGTTCTGTGTCATCCTCCGACAGTGATGCAGGTGTCAGTGGAGACTCCCTCGTGTCAAGTATGGTCTCCTCATCATCGGAAATGTTCAAGTAAGAGAACTGTTTGGTAGTCAAATCAGACAATTTCACGCAAGTGACCCTAAATCAGATGACAAAATTTTGAACTTGTCCATTTTGAAAGCAATTGCAGAGAACAAATTAAATATTAGTGAAATCTTGGGAGTTGCCATCAAAAGGGTGGAAAAAAATTTTGAGTAACAGAGAAGATGTTTGTTATTGTTGCTAGTTTCCAGCATTTTTACTGAAAGCATTTTAAAAGCCTCTCTCCCAAGGGCCATTATAACTAGGATTGTTTGGTTAACCCTTTACCAAACAATCCCTGGTGGGAAAGAAGGTTTTTGAAAACATTGTCGGAAAAGGAGAAAATGCTGGAGACCAGCATTTTCTCCTTTTCCCACAACGTTTTCTACCCTATCAGAGACCTAAAGCTCATTTGTACCCATTCTGAATTTTTCGTCTGTGGATGCTCTCAGTTTGGAAGAGTCTAAAATTTGCTATTTGGGAAAGGGTTAAGTGGTTAGAGGGACCAAATGTTGCATTGTGTGACTGTCTCTAAACATTGGATACAATTTATTAAAAATCGTACTGACTTACACATACATGTACACATGCTATACACAGTCATAGATTGTCTGATCTTGGTCTTCACTTCTCCTAAAGCAACTTGAATTATATTTGGCACTGCAGTGTTTAATTTAAGTGGAATGAATTCAAATGTTATGTAGTAGTAGCTTTCCTGGTGCTTGTATTTGATTCGAACAGGGTGAGAAAACTTGATATTGTGGAGATCGAAGGTCAAGCAAGATGTCGAAATTTTCTAAGCAGGGAGAAGCAAATACAAGCACCAGGAAAGTTACTACAGCATAATATGAGCACTTGAGAAAATTCTTGTTACCAGCATTATCTCTTTTTCCCACAATGTTTTCAAAAGTTTTCTTCATCAGGGTCATTTAAATACAGGATTGTTTGGCAAAAGGTTCAATACTCGTCATTAAAATGATCTTTAACTCTTCATCACTTCACAAAATTTTAACCTGGTCAAAATTAGAAACATTTGCAGACAACAAATTAGGTATTACTAAAAACATAAACATTGTCTTTGAAAGGGTAGAAAACATTGTGCGAAAATAAGATCATGCTGGTTACCAGCATTTTTCTTCTTTTCCTACAATGTTTTCAAAAGGCGTCTTTATCAGGGTAGTAAAAAGTTGTGATTGTGTGGTAAAAGGTTAAATAAGTATGATTGTCAGCATTATCTCAAACATAAACTTTTCAATTTGCAGATCTGTTGCTTCTGACAGTGTCAAACCATCAAAGTCTTCAGACAATTTGTCGTCTACGTCATCATCAACAACAGACGGCCCAGATAGGAAAATGACGCTACCCATAAAAAGTATACGGCCTGATCTGGATAAGTTTATTTTTGCGCCAGATATAGAAGAAGTCCGAGTTAGTCCAGTGGTAGCTAGGAAAGGGACTTTGAACTTCCTAGATGAGAAATCAAATGGCTGGGTGAAAAAATGGGTGGTAAGATCCATTACTGTACACTTTCAACTTCACATTTGACAGCCTATGAAAAACTGAATGAAACAGAACCAATTGCTTGCAACAATACTGTTAAAAAAGTAGTTTTTTATTATATAACTTCCCTTGTTTTCATTGTAAGACGGCCAGTACAAATTTTCTTGTCTTACACACATGCTAGATAAGAAAATAGTGCCGTATTTGGTCAACACGCTGTAATTATACATTTCATTTCTAAAACATTGTCGACCAAGATTCCTGTGTGAAAATGACTGTCAAAACTTATGATCGTGCAAGTTTTAGTATCTTTAGATGTAGAACAAAACCGTTAAGTGCAAGTTTCTGTGGAACTATTTTTGTCCGTGATGTACAAACCTGTCAAAGAAACAATTAGACTTTATGTAAATTTCAGTGCACATATAGGCTTATGTTTTAACACGTCATGAACTATAATTCTTGAGATACAGTTATGTGATAAAAAGAATCTGGCATTCATTGGCTTTTGAGGTAAAATTAAACTTGTCCACAAAAAATGTTATTAAGCTCGCCATAGGTGCTCTTAATAACAAGTACCAGCATAACCAGCATTTTCTCCTTTTACACACAATATTACACCCTTTCAAAAAAGATTTCCATTGTTTGAGCATCTTTTACTTTGTTGCCTCAAAGTGCCTCCAGTTTTGACAAGTCCACAATTCTGTCATCTGATAGCCAATTGGATAAAAGATCAAAAAAATAAAAGATAAACAGATGGGGTGAGGAAGTTACATTGTAGCTGGTTCATTTATCCATGCATCTACCCTCTCGTCTGACCATCTTACAGGTTGTGAGGAGGCCATTTGTGTTCATCTACAACTCGGACAAAGATCCTATAGAGAGAGGTGTTATAAACCTAGCTACAGCACATATAGAGTACAGTGAGGATCAGCAATCTGTACTAAAGGTATATCTAAACCCGCTGACCCAAGAATACACAGAAATGTTTTATTAGCCTTTTACCACACTATCCTGAGTTTAAATAAACCCTGAGAAAGAAGACTTTTGAAAACATTATGAGAAAAGGAGAAAATGCTGGTAACCAGCATTTTCTTCTTTTCCCATAATGTTCTCTTCCCTTCCCAAAATAAATTTTTCAGTCGCATTTACTGACGGTCTTTACCAATGGACAAAATGTTAGACTTGTCGGAATTGAAGGAATTTGCAGACGACAAATAAAATTATGAGACTTTACTTTGACAGGCAAGAAAACAATGTGGGAATAGGAAAAAATGCTGCTTACCAGCATTTTCTCCTTTTTAGACAATCTTTTCCAAATCTGTTTTCTTCAAGATTGTCAAAACTTGGGATTCTGTGATAAAGGGTTAAGCTTTCTACCAAATGATTTCATTTTTTACATGATTCAATTTTGATGAGGAAGTGTTTACGTTCAGGAATTCTCCATTTGGAATGATGTTTTATCACATAACCTCCCTTGTTTTCAATGTAATATACCCATTACGAATTTTCTTATCTTATACACGTTTAATATCACTATTGTGTGACGTCATTTTTGACGTCATTTTGTACGTATTTCATAGAAGTGAATGGACTTTATGGATGTTACCGCGGGTGCATCTATAGATAGTTTTGCATCTTCTTATCTACGATTTGTAAAATATCGTTATGTGATAAAAAGAATCTAACATTCGTTGGTGTATGAGATAAAAGATTCATTAAACTCGTCAAGAAAAAATATTATTAAGCTCGCCAAAGGCTTGCTTAATAACATTTACCCTAGACTCGTTTAATAAAATTTTATCTCAACGCCAACTTGTGTCAGATCCTATATTTTTCAAATGCTTATGGGCCAAACCTAGAATGTTTGTATATGTAACTTTACATGTTTCCATAGATCTACTTCTGTCAGGAGGAAATGAATTAGCTGTTAACCAAACAATGACTTTTGAAAATGTTGTAGGAAAATCAAACAGTGCTATTAAACAGCAAAACTTACAGTCTGATCTATCTTTCTACACTGTCCACTTTCAGAGACATTCTCCTTGGATTTGTCTGTATTGAAAGCACCTGCAGACAACAAATTAAATGTGGCTTAAATTATGACCATGACTGGGTCGAAAACATTGTGGGAATAGAAATGCTATTGTTTTCAAAAGCAATCCCTATTAGAGTTGTTACAACTCTGGATTGATTGGAAAAGGGTCAAATCTCTTCCACAAGTTTTAACGATCCTGAGAAAGAAGCCTTTTGAATACATTGTGGGAAAAGGAGAAAAAGCTGGTTACCAACATTTTCACCTTTTCCCATGATGTTTGATACCCTTCCCAAAACAAATTTCTGTTTTCCATTCACATTTATTTTGTCGTCTGCAAATGCTTTCAGTTTGGACTAGTTTTAAGTTAGAAAACTAACTCATTGTCATTTTTGCATGCAATTCACAGACAAGAAATGTGTTTTGTCATTGGAATAATGAAGTACAAACTGTATTTACCTTTCAGGCCAGAAATACTTTCTCAGTACTGACACGTTATAGAGGGTTCCTACTACAGACCCCCGATGATAAGGAATTCCATGACTGGTTATATGCCATAAACCCTCTCCTTGCTGGACAAATTAGGTAAATAAATAGAGAACCAGCTTAAATCTCATTGGTATTCAAAGAGTCTTGCTCACGTAACCTGTTACTGAACAATGCCTACTTTTAATGACCCTTGGAAAGAAGCCTTTTGAAAACATTGTGGGAAAAGGAGAAAATGCTGATAACCAGCATTTTCTCCTTTTTTCCATAATGTTTTCTCCCCTATCAAAGAAAAATTGCACCATTTGAGCAATATTGAAATTGTCGTCTGCAAATGCTTTTAAATCGGACATGGCTAAAATTTTGTTGTCTGGTAAAGGATTAACTTGTTACAAAACAAAAGCCATGTAATAATCACCTCGAAAAAAGAGGCTTTTTTTTTATCACGAGAAAGGAAAAGAAATGCTGATACAAGTACCTTATTTACTTTTTTTCCTGGAAGTTTCAACATCGAAAATAAATTGCATCATCTATGCCTCATTTCATATTTTATCTGCAAATGCTTTCATTATTAACATGTCTAAAACTGAGTTACTTACATGTTTAAAATTGAGTTATTTTTGACACAGATTTTTGTCTGTTATGCCCTTTTTAACATTATTTCTGCTATATCATAGCTATAGCTCTCCTATTTGTGTGTTTCTGGGGTTTAACTAATACTAGGCTGGCATTCTGCAGTCCCTTGTCAAAGGACACTGTTATCTTGTGCTTAAACCACAAAGCCATGCAGGAACCCTGAAAGATTCTACACTGTTATTTAGCTCACCTATGCACAAAGTGCTCAAGGTGAGCTTTTATGATCATGCTGTGTCCGTCATGTGTCATCCATTGTGCATCATCAACTTTTACCTTGTGTACACTCTAGAGGCCACATTTACAGTCCGATGCTCATGAAACTTGGTCAAAATGTTTGTCTTGATGATATCTCAGTTTAGTTTGAAAAAGGCTCAAATCTCTGTAAGACCTTGTGTACACTCTAAAGGCCACATTTTCTGTCCAGAACTCTTGAAACTTAGTCAGAATGTTTGTCTTGATGATATCTCAAACAAGTTCACATATGGGTCATATCGGGTCTAATATTAGGTCACTAGGTAAAATCTTTGGAAAACGTTGTTTATCACATAACCTCCCTTGTTTTCAATGTAATATACCCATCACAAATTTTCTTATCTTATACACGTTTGGTATCATATTTGTGTGACATCATTTTTGATGTCATTTTGTACATATTTCATAGAAGTGAATGTGTTTTATGGATATTACCGCGGGTGCATCTATAAATGGTTTTGCATCATCTGATCTATATTTCGTGAAATATCGTTACGTGATAAAAAGAATCTGACATTCGTTGGTGTTTGAGATAGAATTTTATTAAACTCTTTAAAGAAAAATGTTATTAAACTCACCAAAGGCTCGCTTGATAACATTTCCCTTTAATAAAATTTTATCTCAAAAGCCAACTCATGTCAGATCCTATATGTATGTTCTAGGCCAGGCATTATCTCTTTTTTCCCAGCAATATTTTCTACCCTATCAATGACAAATTCTATCATTTGAGTGCATTTAAATTGTCATCTTCATATGCTTTCAATTTGGACATGTCTACATTTTTGTCATGTGGTAAAGAGATAAGTCCCATCATTTGACCATGATCTGAAAAAGCTTGTAATGTAGATTAGTCTAAAATTTTTGTTTGATAAAGAGTTAAGCTGAAACAGAAAGCTTATGGGTCTTAAATCTAAGGCTGCTGAGATGCTAGGACCTTTTTGTGGACAATATATATCGAGATCAGACTGCACAGAACGTGCAATCTGATCTTGGATCTGCACTGTCTGATGAGGAGAAAATTTTTCCCCCAAAAAAAAGACCTTTGAAATTGCAAAATTTGAGTTTTTTATTATCGGCTTTAAAGATTCATTTTACTTTTTTTTTTTTAGCAGGTTAACCTTTTACCACACAGTACATTTTTAGACCTGCCCAAATCCAAAGCATATGCAGATGACAAATTCATTGTGGCTTAAATTGTGGAAGTTGTCTTTGATAGAGTAGAAAATATTATGAGAAAAGGAAAAAATGCAGGTTACCAGCATTTTCTCCTTTTCCCCACAATGTTTTCTCAAGTCATCTTTCTCAAGAGCATTCAAAGTCGGTTTTGTGTGGTAAAGGGTAGGGGGTTAATAAAACAAATGTGATTATGTATTTCAGGTCAAAACTCTCCAGAAGAAAGCAAGTACCCACCTAGAAATAGCGAGTGTGATATCCAGGGTGAATCTCCGCTGTTTGACAGTTTGTTATTATTGTGATGTAATTACAAGAGAAGAAAAAACTTCATACAAACAACAAATATTTGTGCATAGCAAAGAAGGGAGATTACTCTGACAGCTTGAATGATGAAACCCTTTAACTGCTAAATAAATGAGATGAAAGTTTTCAAGCCAGTAGTAAAGACTACAGTATTGTGATTTTAAAGCTGTTTTCACCAGGTAAAACTCGCCATATCAGACAGTGTAGAGCCAAGATCAGACTGCACATTTGTGCAATCTGATCTTGATTTTACACTGTCTGCTAAAGAGTTGTAAAAGTTAGGTTTAACAGTGAAAGGGTTTAGTCCCTACCCTGATGATGTAGGTCTGGTATATTAGTTTAACCCTTTACCACACAATGACGCCTTTTAACGACCCTGTAGAAGAGGCCTTTTGAAAACACTGTGGGAAAAGGAGAAAATGCTGGTAACCAGCATTTTCTCCTTTTCCCACAAAGTTTTCTACCCTATCAAAGAAAAGTTGCGTCATTTGAGCCACTATGAAATTGTCATCTGCAAATGCTTTCAATTTGGATAGGTCTTAAATTTTGCCGTGTGGTAAAGGGTTAAATCAGTTCAGGCCGTGCTATGTTCTTATTTTTTTTTTTTGTTAATACTTTCACTACTGAATGGATAAATTACATTTTCTCAACGGCTGAAAATACATTTCTGCTGCAAGATCAGGAGACAGTTCGGTCACAGTCTAGAATAAAGCAGTGGACAGTGTAGATCAGAGATCAGACTGCACATTTTGTGCAGTCTGATCTTGATCTACACTGTCCACAAAAGCTTCTGGTGTTGTCTGTGGTATGGAAAGAGTGAATTCTATCATGAAAATTACCAAACACTTACGAGGAACAGGGCCTTGTTTGGCTGTTATCTACTGAAAAGTATACTTGTTGAAAGCATGGTGCCATCAGTTGTGATATACCTCGGTCATTTAAACCCCTTAGCAGACATCAAAAATTTAGACTTGCTCAAGTTGACAGCATTTGCTAATGACCAATAAAATGTAGCTCATATGGCTGGATTTCTCTTTGAAAGGGTAGGAAATACTATGGGAAAAAGGAGAAAATGCAAGTTAACAGTTCTTTTTACTTTTCCCACAGTGTTGAAAAATTTTATTCTTACACTTGAGGGACGCTAACAGAAAGGATTGTTTTGTAAAGGGTTAACCTTTTACCACACAATTGAAAACATTGTGGGAAAAGGAGAAAATGCTGGTAACCAGCATTTTCTCCTTTTCCCACAATGTTTTCATCCCAGTAAAAGACTGAAGTCATCTTTTGAGCTACGTTTTAGTTACCTGCTTTTGCTTTCAATGTAGTCGAGTCTAAAATTTTGTTGTGTGATTAAGAGTTAATAAAGAGTGCTGTTTAGAACAAAACGGCTTTTGACATATTTCTGTGAAGTGTCTGAAGGAAATTTTGCCATGACCTTACCAGAAGTATACTCATCAGGGTATGAATTAATTACAAACTCTTACAATTAAAGTTTAAAATGATATTTTACTATATACATAGTAGATGTTATTTGGCGTTATATGCTTACAGTGAAGTATAGATATATTACATGTATTGTTAAGTATTCCATTTCCACAGTTCATTCCAAATCATCTAGTCTGTTATATGGAGATTGTTGTTGATAGAGAGGACTTGTGTGTTATTCATTGCTGTATGGATCAATGCTAGATTAATTGGGTTCTAGCATAAGAGACGCAAAGAAGAATACTTTACAGGAAAAAGTGTTAGTTGAATTCTTTACCAAGCAAAAAATGTTTAGACTTGGCCGAATTTAAAATATTTGTAGACAAATTATCTATGAGGATTTCTCTATTTTAAATAGTAGAAAGTCTATGTGAAAAAAGAAAATACTGGTTACTAGCAGTTTCTCCTTTTCTCAGTTTTCACAACTCTCCTTCTTCAGGGTCGTAAACACAGGATTATTTGTTTAACTACACAGTTTGGTCGTGTAAGGACCCTGAGAAAGAAGCCTTTTAACCCTTTCCCAAACGGCAAATTTTGGACTAGACCAAAATGAAAGCATTTTGCAGATGACAAATTAACAGTTGCTAAAAAGATGATTTTTCTATATGATAGGGTAGAAAACATTGTGGGAAAAGGAGAAAATGCTGGTTACCAGCATTTTCTCCTTTTCCCACAATGTTTTCAAAAGGCTTCTATTCCTGACCCATAAAAACCAGGGATTGTTTGGGAAAGGGTTAAAAGAATTGTGGGAAAAGGAGAAAATGCTGGTTGAAAAAGAGAAAATGCTGATAATCGGTATTTTCTCCTTTTTCCACACATTTTTCTTCTAAAAGACAAGTTTCATCATTTGAACCCCGTTCGATTTGTTATCTGCAAATGCTTTGAATTTGGACATTGCCTAAAGTTGTGTTGTGTGGTAAAGAGGTTACTTAATTGAATGAAAAAGGTAGAAGGAAACTGGGTAATAGTTGGCTACAAGGTTTTGCCCCTTTTTCCTCATTGGTCTCAAAAGCTGTCTTCTGCAGAGAAGTAAAAAAGCTATACTTGCGTGGTAACAACTTAATTGTTTGAGTGCCATGGCAGTAAAACTGTTGTATTTAGACAATAAAAAAGGTCCTGATACTTCACTCACTTTTGCAGCAATTTTAGACCAGTAATCATACAAAATATAGAACAGTGTAGATCCAAGATCAGACTGCATGTTCTATGAAATTTGACAATGAGCTATACTGTCTTGCAGATAAGCTACTAGGGATGCCTCTGGCTTCATTGGGTTTAGAATACCCTTGCAAAGGCATGTACATGTATATGATTTTTTCATGCAGTGTGATCTGGAGAAATAGTTTCTTGAAAAGGAAGCACCCATTTTAAGCTTTTCTGTGGAACAGTTGAACTACTTGTTCGGGGAATGTTTTATTCCCGGATTGTTCTAAATTAGTTAGATATATCATCTCCAAACATCATTCCATCACAGTGAATCATTTATTCAAAGGATAATGTGCAATAATGAGTATAGCATGAAATCTGTATGTATGCATATTTTATTATTTATTTATTAGTATGTAAATCAATGTGTTAAAAGTGTTAATGTCTGTTTTTTTAGGATTTTTTCTCGTGGTTTATTCCTACGGCAAGGATAAAGCATTTTTTTCCCTAAGTTAAAGGTATCAAATTCTTACAAGCACATATTTCTGATCTTTTCAAGATGGATTTTCTTTGAGAAAGAATTTTATTAAATGAGTCAAGAGAAAATGTTATTAAGCAAGCCTTTGGCAAGCTTAATAACATTTCTCTTGACAAGTTCAATCAGATTTATCTCACACGTGAACAGATGTCAGATTCTTTTTATCACATTATGATATTTCACAAATTATAGATCAGAGGATGCAAAACGATCTTAAGATGCATCTGCAGTTATATCCATTAAATCCTCTTCACTTCTATGAAATAGGTACAAAATGACGTCACACAATTGTGATATCAAACATGTGTAAGATAAGAAAATTCACAATGGGTATATAACACGGAAAACAAGGGAGGTTAAGTGATAGATATAGGATCTGACACAAGTTGGTGTTTGGTTTTGAGATATGAATATTTGGGATGTGATGACAGTTAGCCTAGCTAAAGTCTCATGATGATCAAAAGCTTGTCATAGCCTGTAACTCTGCCATAAGTTTTTCCTCCTGTCACACTGTATTTGGAAGGAGAAATAGAGGTCATCAGGATACACAACTGTTTACCCTTTTACAATAAAATCCAGGGTTTAACACTTTGCCACACAATAACAACCCTTAGAACGAGGCCTTTTGAAAACATGGTGGGAAAAGGAGAAAATGCTGGTAACCAGCATTTTCTCCTTTTCCCAGTTTTCTACCTTTCCCAAAGCAAATTTCAATTTTCAGTCATATTTATGTTAGTGTTTGCAAATGCTTTCAATCTGGACTAGAATAAAATTTTGTTGTTTGGTAAAGGGTTAATGACCCAGAAGTAAAAGCCTTTTAAAACATTGTGAGAAAAGGAGAAAATGCTGGTTACCAGCATTTTCTTCTTTTCCCACAATATTTTCTTGCCTTTCAAAGGCAATGCACATTGAACTTGCCTTCTTGAAATGCTTTCAATTTGGACTAGACGAAATATGTTGTTTAGTAAAGAGTTAAACTCTTCAACACACGATCCCCCGTTTTCAATGGCCCTGAGAAAAAAGGCTTTTGAAAACATTGTGGGAATTAGAGAAAATGCTTGAAACCAGCATTTTCTTCTTTTTCCACCATGTTCTCAACTCTTTCAAAGACAAACCGCCAAAAAGTTTGGGCCACATTATCATCTGCAATTGATTTAGATTTTAAGGTCTAAAAGTTTGTTATTTGGTAGTGAGTTAATGGATGCATGTATGTAAGTGACAGACGCATTATACTTGTATGTAATTTTCTTTTGTCATTTCATGCTTACTTTTTTATTTTACTTTTATCAAAATAATTACATGAAATGAAGATGAATTGTTATCATTGCTTTGAATTGATTAATATGTCATATTATCTTACAATCTTTTATATGCAAAAATTGATAAACTGTGGTAGTTATGAAGGAGATCTAAACATAGTAGTTTTGACCATATTTGGGCTTAAATATTCAAATAAATAATGAACAGCGCATATCTGAAGTTAGACTGCACATATGGAGCAGACTGATCCTGTCTTATATTGTCAACAAAACATGCGATATTACCCTTGACATAGAGGATAAAAGTTAACCCTTTACCACAAAATCCAAGGTTTTAATGACCTTTAGGAAGAAGCCTTCTGAAAACATTGTGGGAAAAGGAGAAAATGCTGGTAACCAGCATTTTCTCCTTTTTCAACAATGGTTTTACCCTATCAAAGAAATTCCATCATTGGGGCCATGTTTGAATTGTTGTCTGCAAATGCTTTCAATTTAAACAAGTCTATATTTTTGTCTTGTGGTTAAGAGTTAAACTGTTTCTGAGTTAATTACTTCGACCACTGAAAAACAATTTGCAGAAACTCAGAAAGATTTTATCTCACAGGCTTGAATAAGCAACTAGACAGTATACATGTAGGATCAGACTGCACATCCTATGAAAAAAGTCTGCTGCAAATGTAATAGTTATAGTAAAGAAGCAAAAAGATAAATTCTACAGGCACTTGATTTTTGACAAAGCTCTGTATAATCCTAATACATGTATAGCAAAATATGGTAAAAATCATCAATTTTGTTTGCTAATTCTTTGTTAATGTTTATTATTATATTTAACATTAGTTCCAAGATATTTCTTGTTCACTGCCATGTGTGATGTACTATAAATCATTTTGAAGTCAAAACTACATGTAGTTAGAAGATGGAATTCTGGAAAATCTTGTACTGATCAACTGATGCTTTAAGCCTTTAGCTACCAATGCCGAGTTTTAATGACCCGACCTGTAGAAAGATGTCTTTTGAAAACAATGTTGGAAAAGGAGAAAATGCTGCCATGTGTGATGTATTGTAAGCCATTTTGAAGTCAAAAGTACATGTAGTTAGAAGATGGAATTCTGGAAAATCTTGTACTGATCAACTGATGCTTTAAGCCTTTAGCTACCAGTGCTGAGTTTTAACGACCCGACCCGTAGAAAGATGTCTTTTGAAAACAATGTGGGAAAAGGAGAAAATGCTGGTAACCAGCATTTTCTCCTTTTCCCTCAATGTTTTCTACGCTATCACAAATTCCATCATTTGAGCCAAATTTAAATTGTCGTCTTAAATGCTTTCGATTTGGACAAGTCTGCATTTTTGTCGTTCGGAGAGTTAAGATGTAAAAATATTCTGAGATAAATGGAACCAGAGAGATGCTGTCAACATCTACTTGTGAAAGCATTGTTGTGAAGGAAATATTGCTTCTCACATGCGATTTCTTCATTTCCCACTATATTTTCAAAAGTTGTCAGCTTTAGGACAAAAAGTTTTCTGCAAGTGAATAGGTGTAAAGATCTTCTCTATATGTTGTTAACTTACACAGTATAAGATACTTGAAATGCATGTATACCACTACGCTAATAAGATTTATTCCATTTATCATTGCAGGAGGGGGGGGGGAGGGAATATGTAATAAGATATATAAAATAATGAGTTTTTTTTCCTCAGACAGTATACAGTTGATAACACAAGAATACAATATACAACATGTACAATGATCGACTATAGAGACATTAAATTTAGCTGGCAGCCTGTTATCCTGTGCCGGCTGACCTGGGTCGATACTTTATGCAAATGCATTAAACCCCCTTTTCACAGAGTATAGCTCATTTGTTTTGGCCAGTAAGACAGCTAGTCATTAGTACCTAAGGAAGTACCATTCAGGTAAAACTCAAGATATATGGGTGGGAACTTCTCTGGAATGTTTGTTTTAGTCAAATCAGTGTAATGATCTCTGGAATATCAAGGATGAGATTTTCTAAGCACTTGTATTTTCATTTTATGTAGTACAAGACTAGTATCAGTAAACTGCTTTTATCATGGGTGTATCATCAATCACATTGGGCATGTGCTAGAACCATGCTCTCAGACAGATTGTATGATATTTATTTATACTGTGACATCTTGCAGACAAAATATGTTTTGTGATATGATAATTGCAGGATAAGATTTTACTGCTAGGTTTTCTTAATCATAGGACCATCGATAACTTGCACCCAAGGTGGCTAAACTTGTGAGCACCTCTTGGTCTCAGGCAAGAGCCCATCACAGCCCCTTTCTATATTAAGACACAGAAAAGAAATTGCAATTCAAATTTCAAGGACTTTGCATTACTGTAATAAACCTGTTTAGCTGTTTACCAAATTACAAAAATTTGATGGAATGTAATTGAAGCTAACAAATGCAATGAAGCGCAATTTATAGGATATGTCTTTCATAGGGTAGAAGACATAGTGTGAAAAGGAGAAAATACTGGGTACTGCCATTTTCTCCTTTTTACACTATGATTTCTGAGGCCTTTTTCAGGGTCATTAAAACATGGAATGGTTATGTAAAGGTTAAGTATGTAATACAGATTATTGTATATATTACTTTTGATGCTGGCAAAGTGCAATATTTCAGTTATTTGAATGGGCAATCAAATTGGTAGTGCCAAGTAGTTTTTCAGTGCTCTTTCATTGGCTAACTCTCTATCAGATGACAAAATTGGCTGATCCAAATTAAGCATTTTTAGACGACAAAAAATAAATGGAACCCAAGAATTGAAATTCCTCTTTGGGAAGGGTAGAAAACATTGTGGAAAAAAGAGAAAATGCTGGTTCTTTCTCAAGGTCATTAAAAGTCAGGATTGTCTGATAAAGATTTAACCCTTTACCACACAATGCCGACTTTTAACGACCCTGAAGAAGAAGCCTTTTGAAAACATTGTGGGAAAAGGAGAAAATGCTGGTAACCAGCATTTTCTCTTTTTCCCACAATGTTTTCTACCCTATCAAACAAAAATCACATTATTGAGGAACATTGAAATTGTCGTCTGCAAATGCTTTCAATTTGGACAGGTCTAAAATTTTGTCGTGTGGTAAGGGTTAACTCTGTAACAGATGACAATATTTTAGTCTTCTTTCCGTTGAGAGCATTTGCAAAAGTACCAATCAAATTTGACTGAAACTTTGGGATTTGTCTTTCACAGGATTGAAAACATTGTGAGTTCCCACATTTACACATTGGGTAGAGTTTTCTTCCTAAGGATCATGTAAACATGTGACTGCTGGGTTAGCAGATAGAATTAACAGCTGCAATGCATAAAGATCTGGATTCTTGCATTATAGGTTTTAAAGTTAGGAGGCTTTAACTCTATACCAAACAAACAAACTTGGACTGGATCAAATTGAAACCATTTGCAGAGGACAAATTAAAAGCAGCCCAAATGACGAAATTTGTCCTCAATGGGGTAGAAAACATTTTGGGAAAAGAAGGAAATGCTGGTAACCAGATTTCCATGTCACATCCTTCTGTTTTATTTTCCTTTCATTTAGCCCTTTACCACACAATCCAGAGTTTTAACAACCCTGAGAAAGAAAGCCTTTGAAAATGTTGTGGGTAAAGGAGACAATGCATGTAACAAGCATTTTTTCCTTATCCCAAAATTTTCTCTAACCTTTCATAGATACACCCCATTATTTTTGTTACATTTATTATGCCGTCTGCAATTGCTTTCACTTTTGACCAGTAATTAAATGGTCATCCTGTGTGTGATTTTCACTAGTTTTTGGTTGGTCTGCTACCTGTCTTAGTAGTCACCCTAAATAGAAACAAACTAGGCCATAGAGAAGGAGCTCTTTAAGACAGACTCTTTGTCTTGAAAGTCATTGTTGTGGAACTTAAATTGTGGCTGCTAAATGCAGGTGACACCTAAATTAGGTGGTAGCTGTGAGAAGTTATGATATGCATGTTTTTCGAATGCTACAATGCGTATAAAGGTTATGGGGGAAAAAGATATATACCACAGGCAATGCATAAAGTTCTGGATTCTTGCCAATTTCTTTTATAGTCTAAGTTAAACAAGCACCACTCATGTATATATATACTGCCATTTGACCAATCAAAAACTCTCACAAGTTACACAAAGGACAAAAAATTGAAGGACAGAAACTTGTTGTTTTAAAAGTGATGAAAAAAAAGAAACACACCTCAAATTATCAGGTGTAGACCAAGGAAAAGGCTACTCTATAACTGTGGCTGGAATTGTCTCCATAATTGTAGTATGCAAGTAAATGTGAGCCTGGCTCTTATCATACTTTAACAGACAAGAAAAATGTAGACTTGTCCGAATTGTATGCTTTTTAGCTCACCTGAGCACAAAGTGCTCAAGTAGAGCTTTTGTGATCATGCTGTGTCCGTCGTGCAATGTGCATCTTGCGTCGTCAATTTTTACCTTGTGTACGCTCTACAGGCCACATTTTCAGTCCGATACTCCTGAAACTTGCTCAGAATGTTTGTCTTGATGATATCTCGGACAAGTTCGAAAATGGGTCATGTCAGGTCAAAAACTAGGTCACTAGGTCAAATCTTAGAAAAACCTTGTGTACGCTCTAGAGGCCACATTTTCAGTCCGATACTCATGAAACTTGGTCAGAATGTTTGTCTTGATAATATCTCAGACGAGTTCAAAAATGGGTCATGTGGGTTCAAAAACTAGGTCACTAGGTCAAATCTTTGAAAAACCTTGTATATGCTCTAGAGGCTACATTTTCAGTCCAAAACTCTTGAAAGTTGGTCGGAATGTTTGTCTTGATGATATCTCAAACGAATTCAAAAGTGGGTTATGTCAGCTCAAAAACTAGGTCATTAGGTCATACCTTAGAAAAACCTTGTGTACGCTCTAGAGGCCACAATTTCAGTCCGATGCTCATGAAACTTGGTCAGAATGTTTGACTTGGTGATATCTTGGACGAGTTCGAAAATGGGTCATGTCATTTCAAAAACTAGGTCACTAGGTCATATCTTAGAAAAACCTTGTGTACACTCTAGAGGCCACATTTTCAGTCTGATACTCATGAAACTTGGTCAGAATGTTTGTCTTGATGTTATCTCGGACGAGTTCAAAAATGGGTCATGTCGGGTCAAAAACTAGGTCACTAGGTCAAATCTTAGAAAAACCTTTTGTACGCTCTAGAGGCCACATTTTCAGTCCAAAACTCTTGAAAGTTGGTCAGAATGTTTGTTTTGATGACATCTTGGAGGAGTTTGAAAATGGGTCATGTGGGGTCAAAAACTAGGTCACTAGGTCAAATCATAGAAAGACCTCGTGTACGCTCTAGAGGCGACATTTTCAGTCCAAAACTCCTGAAAATTTGTCAGAACGTTTGTCTTGATGACATCTCGGACGTGTTTGAAATGGGTCATGTTGGGTTGAAAAACTAGGTCACTAGGTCAAATCATAGAAAAACCTTGTGTACACTCTGGAGGCCACATTTTCAGTCCACAACTCTTGAATGTTGGTCAGAATGTTTGTCTTGATGATATCTCAGACGACTTCGAAATTGGGTCATGTCGGCTCAAAAACTAGGTCACTAGGTCAAATCTTAGAAAAACCTTGTGTACGCTCTAAGAGACCACATTTTCAGTCTGACACTCATGAAACTTGCTCAGAATATTTGTCTTGATGATATCTCGGACGAGTTCGAAAATGGGTCATGTGGGGTCAAAAACTAGGTCTCTAGGTCAAATCTTAGAAAAACCTTGTGTATGCTCTAGAGGCCACATTTTCAGTCCAAAACTCTTGAAAGTTGGTCAGAATGTTTGTCTTAATAACATCATGGACAGGTTCCAAAATGGGTCATATCAGGTCAAAAACTAGGTCACTAGGTCAAATCTTAGAAAAACCTTGTGTACTCTCTAGAGGCTACATTTTCAGTCCACAACTCTTGGAAGTTGGTCAGAATGTTTGTCTTGATGACATCTACAATGGGAAAAATGGGCTATGTTTGGCTTAAAAGTAGGTCACTGAGAGAAATTCTAGAAAAAGCTTGTGTACAAGCTAGAGGCCAAATTTTCAGTCCAATAATTATGAAAACTTGATATAATGTCTGTCATAATATCTCGAAAGAGATTAAAAATGGGTCATGTTTGGTCAAAAGACTCAGGTGAGTGACTTCAGAGCCATGATGGCCCTCTTGTATATACGACAAATCATATATGGCTCAAATGATAAAATATGTCCCTGAAAGAGGAGAAAACATTGTGGGAAAGGAGCAAATGCTGGCTACCAGCATTTTCTCCTTTTCCCACAATGTTTTCAAAAGCTTTCTTCCTCAGTGTCGTTAAAACTACAGATTTTGTGGTAAAGGGTTAACTCGCCATTTGCATCAAAATTTCTGTTTTGAAAGCAGTTGCAGAAAAAAATACTAAATTTGGCTCAGATGATTGCATTCCCCCACAATGTTTTCAAAAGCCTTCTTCTTAAGGGTCCTAGACCCAAGGGCTTATATGGTTTAAGCCTAAATGTGGATCGAAGATGAAAATTGTCTTTAGAAAGATTTTTTTTTGAAATGCTGATTATCAGCATTTTCTCCTTTAACCACAATGTTTTAAACAAATCGTTTTTTCCAAGATAAATGAAAAGATTATTTTGCAAAAGATTAACTCTTTACCACACAAGAGAAATTTTAACTTGTCCAAGTTGAAAGCATTTGCAGACAACAATTTAAATGCAACTCATTTGGGGATATCAATCTTTGATAGGGTAGAAAACATTGTGGAAAAAGGAGAAAATGCTGGTTACCAGCATTTTCTCCTTTTCCCTCAATGTTTTCAGAAGGCTTCTTCCTTAGGGTCGTTAAAAATAGGGATTGTGTGGTAAAGGGTTAAGCTGCACAGTTAGCCAGATAAAGATATGTAGGTAAAAAGAAAAATTGATTTGTTTGTTCAAAATCAGAAATTTGTAGTTCAGTTCAAGATATTTATGTTTATCTGTGATATTTTTAATTAGTTATTTACCAGTAATCAAATTTTTGTTTAAAAAATTTAGTATATTTGTATATTTTTGTTGCTTATATTTGACACAAAGTGGTATTTTCCCAAGGATCTTAAAGTTATTAATGTCAGATTTCTACTGCAATATTAAGGGCTTTCTTTGCAAGTACATGAAGTATTGAAAAAACCTGATTAGTTGAAAATAATGAAGGCAAAAAACCTCTGGAAAGGAAAGCCATTATTTATTTAAACATATTAATTTGAAATAGATGGAGAAACAAGTTCATACAATTTATACTAATCTCTCTCGATTCTGCATCCTGGGAATTACACCAGTACTCGTGCCGAATGTGTGGGTAAATGAACAGTCCCAAAGTTGACACATGTTCAGGGGTATCGAACTTGGGACCTTATGGTTACCAGGCCCACACCCTACCTCACAACAACGGACAAAACACATTATTAAATGGCCCTCTCCCTAATGATAACAGGACAGGTAGTACTTGTATGTTAACTTGTTACCTCTTGCAGATTAATTTTTGGGTCTTGCATGAGAAATTTGGCTTTTTTTTTTTTTCATATTTTCACATGAAGTCATATATTTAACCTTGTTTCATGTTGAGATTCCATTTTTTTTCCCAAGTTTTTCCTAGTCCTTTACTATAGAATTGTTTCAGGAAGTAATAACATTGTGGCAGGTGTGTCTTTAATGCAAGAACAGGAACAAGTTTTCAAATGCTAGCCCTTAAGCTGCTAATTAACTCTTTACCAAACGACAAAATTTTAGACTGGTCCAAATTGAAAGCATTTGCAGACGACAAAATGAAAGTGACTGAAAATTTGAAATTTGTTTTGGGAAGGGAAGAAAACATTGTGGGGAAAGGAGAAAATGCTGGTTACCAGCATTTTCTCCTTTTCCCACAATGTTTTCAGAAGGCTTCTTTCTCAGGGTCGTAAAGGGTTAAGCGAAAGTTTTCCAGCTAATAATGAACACCTATAGTTTACAATTTAAAAATTTGGCTCGTTGGAGAAATATCACTGTATTTGACAGTTTAGATCCAAGATCAGACTGCACAGAATGTGCAGTCTGATCTTGATCTACACTGTCTGCAAAAGTGCACAAAGTCGCCCTTGGCAGCTTAAGTGCTAGTAGATATTGCAAAATGTGCTTCATCATATAACAAGTCTTTAAAGTAGACTTGACAAATTTTTTCATTGGATTTTATAGTCTGAAAAGGATTGAATCACAGAGAATGTGTCCAAATACTTTGTATCTATCACGTCTCATCCATATCCCATGGGTGTCCTATAGCCCTGTATGAGTTCTTAATTAAAGTGGCTCTGATGATTCAAAACATTTGACAAAAATTTAAAATTTTGTATTGTGTGATTGTATATACATGTGTGTTGCTATGGTAACTGTTGCTTTGTTTTCTAAATTTTCTGCTGCCTAGTTACTGAAGCCATGTTGTAAGTGACCAATTCAGTTTTGTTAGTAAATATTACAATGTTACAGCAAAATCATGCAACAAATAAAACTCATTTTTCAAAACCAATATGTGTATTTGTCTATGTTTTTGTTATACCTTTACCACACAATCTAGAGTTTGAATGACCCTAACAGAAAAGGCTTCTGAAAACATTGTTGAAAAAGGAGAAAATGCTGGTAACCAGCATTTTCTCCTTTTCCCACAATATTTTCTATCTTTTCAAAGACAAAGTTTATCATTTGTGCCACATTTCTTTGTGTTCTGCTAATGCTTTCGAGTATGACTGATCTAAAATTTAGTTTTTCGGTAAAGACTTGACCCTTTACTGAACAAGCCAGTGTTTTAAAAGACCCTAGAGAAGAAGCATTTTGAAAACATCATTGAAAAAGGAAAAACTATTCACTGTAACAATTAATTATACTCCCGCAAAACGAATATTTTCGGGGGTATACTGGAATCACCCTGTCTGTCCGTGTGTCAGTCTGTTTGTCCGTCCGTGTGTCCGTCTGTGTACAAATAATTGCCTGTTTCTGTCAAAGTGCTGGCAGCAGATATTGAGCTGATTTTTGGTGTGTAAGTCAACCACCATGAGTTACAGATCAAGTTTGAGTTTCGTTCCGGTCCACTGATTTTTGACGAAATTACGGGCCTTGGACTTAGAAATTTTCAAGGAAAAAACAGTTTTCCGGACTTTTTTTCTAAACGTGGCAGATATTGAGCTGATATTTGGTGTGCAAGTCAGCCACCATTAGTTACAGATGAAGTTCGAGTTTCGTTCCTGTCCACTGATTTTTGATGAAATTACGGGCCTTGGACTTCGAAATTTTCAAGGAAAAAACAGTTTTCCGGATTTTTTTTAAAAACGCTGGCAGCTGTTGAGCTGATTTTTGGTGTGTAAGTCAACCACCATTAGTTACAGATCAAGTTCGAGTTTCGTTCCGGTCCACTGATTTTTGACGAAATTACGGGCCTTGGACTTGGAAATTTTTACGGAATAAACAGTTTTCCGGACTTTTTTTCTTAACTCTGGTAGATATTGAGCTGCTATTTGGTGTGCAAGTCAACAACCATGAGTTACAGTTCAAGTTCGAGTTTCGTTCCAGTCCACTGATTTTTGACGAAATTACGGGCCTTGGACTTAGAAATTTTCACCCAAAAAAAACAGTTTTCTGGACTTTTTTCTAAACGCTGGCAGATATTGACCTGATTTTCACGAATTCCCCCCATAAAGTTTTGCTGCTATTGTATTGAAAGTTTTGTTGATACATTGATCGTATACTGAAGTTGTGCAAGACACAGTTTTCAATCATCTACTCCCTATGATTCAAGGGTAATCTCCCCTTGAACTTAGAAAATTTTTTGTTAAATTGCCTGTTTCTGTCAAAGCCCTGGCAGGGGTATTAAGTCACATTCAGTGACAGCTCTAGTTTCTTCTCTTCCCACAATGTTTTTTACCTTATTAGAAGACTTAAGCTTTTTTAAACCAATGTCAAATTTGTCATCTGTGGATACTTTGTCTTTGGAAGAGTCAAAAAATTCTATTTTGGGAAAGTGTTAATATCCCATATCTTTTCAACTATCCATAATGCATGGCAGTACAGAAGGGGGCATGCGAAATAAAGATTTGAGCCATACTCTGTGAGAAGGGGGCTTAATGCATCTGCAAAAAGTATTGACCCATGTCAGCCTGCGCAATCCGTGCAGGCTGACATGGGCCGAAACTTTTTGTTATTTGTGAATTTTCTGCATTTCAATGGACCATTCTACCACCAAACCCAGTCGATTGTTAAACTAAATGATTTTATTGATCCACAATTATCATATCTTGCTTAGTATAATGCATCACTGAGATGCATTGAGCCCCTTCTTGCCAGAGCTTGGCTCATTTTATTTCTCTCCTTTGCCATAATCTCTATTTTGTTCTCACATAATGATTATTAGATTCTCAAGACATACCATAACATAGGCGTAGCCAGGAAATATTTATACGCATAGTGAGGCACGAAGTGTCGATGGGAGAGGGAGCGGGAGGGTTGCATTTATTGTAAAGCATTGAGGAATTCCATAGTCATCAGTGCATCAATTTAACCCATCTGTTTAGTTTGAAAAGATGCACAGATCAGAGAATAAATCAATACATGTATATAATATTGTAATTAACAGCTTTGGTCACGGAATTTTTTATACACATGTGCATACTGTGCGTAGTGGGCGCTACGGCCTTGCGTAATCAAAGAGTCAAGTTAGTCTTAACATCTTTTGTTGTCTACAGTGGACATACTGCATTGGAAAACTAGTACAACAATTACCTATGAACAAAAATTTGCTTCAGTAGATGTAAGATTAGATTGATTGATTGGATTGGATTTGAACGCTATTTTAACAGCATATGTCTTATCACGCGGTCTGTGCACCTAAGCATGTGTTACCTGGCTTTCTCACACCAGTACTGACACAACTTTTTTTCCAAGTCACTGACTACTTTTCTCACATCCATCAGAGTTGAGAGGCGAAAAATTGCGGTTAAGAAATTGCCCCAACCGGGTATCGAACTCGCAATCACCTGGTCGTGAGTCAGATACACTGACCACTGAGCTACCTGGCCGGGCTATTAGGTAAGAAAATAAATCCTGGTTATGATTTTGAAAATATATTTGATAAATTTAGACAATTAAGACATTCTTATTTCAGTGATACCCTAAATCTCATAAGCCTACGGACTGATACTAAACCGGCACTTGACATGTTTTAAAAAGTTTTACAAATGACAAAAATTTGTGCTTAAAATGTTACAATTTAATCTACAGGATTTGCAACCCCTAAACTTATACCTAGTGACCTATTTCATTTTACCAGCTTATCTATAGGTCTTCTTTCACTGGTTTTCTAAGGCTCGACTTGCAATGGCTGTAGATCTAGACCAGGGGTCGGATATGACATGTTATATCTAGACCTGGGATCGTATATAATATGTTATAAACGATCCCTTATCTATACCTAGAACTAACTTCGTTTTTTCTGGTAGAAAAATTAAAATACGCAACCAAGTGTCTTTCATTTCGTGTATTGTTTTGAATAGGCAATTGGAGTTTATGGAAACAAACAGCAAAGCTCTAGCATTAGTAAGGAAAGAGCAGCTTAAGGTCAGATCGGGGATCGGGAATTTCACTCTAATCGCAATCAAGCAGGAAATTCAGTGGCGTGTAACTTGCACGTGCGCGTCAATGGCCGCCATTTACTATGAAATTATCATGGAAATGACAATGTTTATTTTACCCTTTATTTGAACGAAAATTTGCGAAAGAACATCAGCGAATCTGTAAGTTTGTAAATGCTTTGACTAGAACTTGTGTTGAATGGTACTGACACACTTGGATCGGCATAATACCAGCAACTCCCAACCTCTATATCGCGAAAACCCATGAAAATCACAATTACACGTCAAATAAATTGCAATTTTATTTTGGATTCATTCCGTACAGTAACAAGCACAATATTGTTTAACGGAATGAAGCTGAAATTTTATTTAGTTCTGATCTTTTCACTCATAAAACAATGCCACATAGATCTACATGAATAGAACTCTATCGTGGTGGGGAGTTCCCGGTATCATTCCCTTGGATCTTCTTACTCTTACAGTTAACGAATGATTGCTAGATCTTCATGTAATAAATTCTCCACCAACTGCATAGACACTCGCTATGGATTATTCTTCAGGCATGGATGGGTTTGTTTTCCTTGTGCGAAGTTAAATACAGAGGGACTTTTTTAGAAAAAGAAAATGGCATAATAGAGCAACGTCGGGTATTGTCGACCGTCGGCAGTTATCATCAATTCTTTATTGTGTCCTTTAATTCCATGAAAGATGAGCAAATTCCATTTTTATGATGTAATATATGACGTCAATATTTTATCTCATCGCCGTGCCGGAAGTAAACAGTACTCTGTAAGTCCCAAAGAGTAAGCAAAATTTTACAATATAAATATTTCCCAACGTTAACGTATATGGTAAGGAAGGTGGTGATTTTTGCCAGCGCTTACCACGTATTGAAATGTGCTGGATTGCTTGAATCTAAACTTAGATACGAGTTTAAGATACAGAATACTGTTCGCATCACAAAGTCGAGCATGTTTTGCCCCCATAAAGCAGCTTATAGATGTGTCGATAACTGCCGACGCTAGTTTATGCGATCAGCAATTATCGACAGGTTAACACATGAATAAAAGAAATAATAATTGATATGTATTATACGAGGGTTAGTCAAAAGTAACTGAGCCCTACCTCGTAACTTTTTCATTATTTAACACGCGGTAATAATATTTGGCACAGTTGTTGACCAATATCTCATGCGTTGTTTGTGCAGGAAAAACTAATGTTTCATGACGTCATATGAATGTGACGTCATTTATGGTAACATCATGGAGGACGGTGCGTTCACGCTGACGCGCGAAGAACAGATTGCGTACATTAAGATTGAAGCCAGATGGGGGAAAAAACGCATCTGAAATTCTAAAAGCTCTTGAGGAAGTTGCTTCGGAGTCTATACTCGGGTACAGTACTATCAAGCGATGGGTGCGAGAATTTAATAATGGACGAACTGTTGTTAGCAACAAGCACCTATGTGGAAGGTCTCTGTCAGCGACGAATGATGAAAATGTTGAAAATGTAGCAAAACTACTTGAGGCTGATAGAAGATACACATGTGATGAGATAGCATATGAGTTGGACATAAGTCACGGGTCGGCATATATCATTTTGACTGAACGTTTGCAAATGAGGAAGATTGCCGCAAGATGGGTACCCCACATGCTCTCGGAAACGGAAAAACACCAACGTGTGAATATTGCCCGATCACTCCTACAAAGGTACAATGCAGAAGGTGATGAAATGCTGCAAAGAATCGTTGCTATTGATGAAACTTGGATGCGATCGTTTGAACCTGAATTGAAGCAACAGAGTAGCAAATGGCACACCAAAAAACTCGCCAAGACTGGTAAAATTCCGCCGAAGTCAGAACTGTCCAAAGATGATGATGATATTTGCTTATGATTACCGTGGCGTACTGACCTCACATAGGGTACCGACAGGTGAAACAGTCAACAAAGAGTACTACAAGATGTATCCTAGGACAATACTTCGTTCAGCATTACGCCGAAAGCGCCCAGAGCTGATTGACTGCACGCCGCTCATTTTGCAGGACAACGCGTCGCCCCACAAAAGTAACGTTGTCAAGGAGCTGTTGGAGGGATATGGCTGGGAAGTGCTTGATCACCCCCCGTTTTCTCCAGATCTTTCTGCGCCCGACTTTGACCAATCAACTTCAGTTGCCTAGCAACCGGTATCCAGGCGTTGCCGAGAAGATGGAATTCAGTCATTCGGTCCAAGGGAGATTACTTCGAGGGATGATAAACAAATATGACGTCTGTTAAACTTATATAAAAAGTTATGAGGTAGGGCTCAGTTATTTTTGACTAACCCTCGTATAATCAATATTCCCCGTTTTCTTTCGGGTTACAGCTATGTCCAGACAAATTGGCTTGAAAACTCCAAAACAAGTTCAACACTCACCGACTAAAATGTCAAGTGCCATAGAAATGGTCTGCTGTGACACAATGTCAAAACCTCTTGGTTCATAATATTAACAACAATGAACATGTACCTGTTCGGCCTTCTTTTACTGTTGTACTTATGTTATGCGTCAAGTTTTATTTGAATTACTTTATATTAGATCTAACTCAGCAACGAGTATTGGAATAAAATCCGTAATTACGAGTTAAAAGAGGATTTTCATGTTTAATTTATGGAAATTGAACACCATGTCGATAATAGACGAAACCTGTCGATATCACCCTACATACCCTTATTTAATGTTGGCATTATCTGCTACCATACGCAACTTGGCGCCATTATTTTATACACATAGATCAGTAGAGTATCCACAAAATAAACCACTGATAACTACCGTTTGTATTCAAAGCGGCTGTTATCGACACCACACTTTCCGATTTCTTAAAGTGTCGATAATACCCAACGTTGCTCTACCACCACTATATAGTTCAGTGCATATAGATCTATGTCGCATTGCTTTGTGACTGAAATTTTAGAAATTAATGAAATTTTCAGATTCATTGCATTGTAGATCTATAATATTGTATTTATTGTGTACAGAATGTGTACGTAAAAGTTTGCATTTTTTTTTATGCATACCGGGTAATTTCAATTTTCATGGGTTTTCGCGATATATTGGTGGAGAGTTCCCGGTATAATGCCAAGAAAATTATGAAAATGTCACATGTTTCTATTCTTTTCTCCTTAACATTAAGTTCATGAATGCAAGCCTACTAAGCGTAGGCCTGAAATGTGAACTCGTCCCATTGAAAACCATTATTGTGACTGGTTCAGATGTATCAAAACAACCAACAAACTCTTGTCATAAGCAATTTGCATGTGTCACAATGGTTTTAAAAATACCTGAGAGGTGGTAATATGATTCCTTAGAAATCGGAAGAAAACTTCGCATGCTGGTATAGAAAGTGTAGATCAAGATCAGTATCACATGAAAGTCTCTTATCAGGACCACAACGGCTATTCTTTGATGGTCATACTGAAATACGCCATGGAAGATTTATACGCCATGGAAGTTTTTGCTCGCCACAGCTGTTTTATAGTAGTGGAATGATATATTACCTAGTGAAATATATTGAGATATCCATTTTACATCATATCTTTATGTTTCAGTTGGGAAAAAAATCATACTTGGCAAGGTATTTACGTTTAAAAAAAATAACAAATTACGAAGGGAGGCAACTCATGTGACATAAGTACGTCTGATCAAAATATGCTCACCAAGCAATAATAAGCCCATTGAAAAGGAAAAAAAATTTAGTAAGATTGTTTAAATATGTTTTATTACCACTGTGTTTTAATTTCAATATATCATATTTATTGTGAAATTTGTTCTTCTATGTAGTAATAAATTATCAATACAACATGTATTTATGGATACTTACTCACTGTATTCCAGTATAAATGCTGTGACGAGGAAATTCTCACATGGCATATTGAAAATAAATAACTTCTCAATCTTCGTCTTTTTACAAGAACAAATTTCTCAATAAAGGTGATACATGTCGTATTGAAATTGAAACAGAGTGGTTTTAAAACATGTTAAAACAATATTAATAAGTTTTTGTCCATGTTAATGGGCTTATTATTGCTTTGGCAAGTATATTTTGGTATGGCTACTTATGTCACATGAATTGCCTTCCTTTGTAGTTTGATAAATTTTTAAATGCAAATATCTTGCTAAGTACGATTTTTCCCCAACTGAAACATGGAGATATGATGTAAAATGTATAATCTTAATATATTTCACTAGGTAACATATTCCACTACTACAAAACAGCTATGGTGAGCAAAAACGCCCATGGCATTTCCATGGCGTATAATCCTCCATGGCATATTTTAGTATATCCCATTCTTTGATAAACATCCACACAAAATGTTACTGATGGATAGGGGCCAGTCATAGGGCCATGTCAATTTGTCTAGGTTGTTTTAAACCAACGGGTCCTGCCTGGCTCGGGGTCCTGCATGGCTCAGTGGTAAAGTGGGGGGACTCATAACCTGGAGGTCCTGGGTTCAAGCCACACTGGATCCACTGGGTTTTTCGTGGGAGTGTCCTTGGGCAAGACACTTCAGAGCCCTAGCCTAGTATTGGTAAAACCCAGGAAACATGAATATGTGAGCTGTTGCTGTGGTACGTTTGAAATAATGTTGAAAGCAATGTAAAACACCATTCAATCGATTGACCTGCATGACCTGGAGGGCCTGAAATAAAGCCTCACTGGATCCACTTGGTTTTTCCCAGGAGTGTTCTTTGGCAAAACACTTCAGAGCCCTAGTCTTGTGCTAGTGAAACCTAAAAAATACACGAATGTGTGAGCTGTCGCCATGATATGAATGAAATAATGTTGAAAATGGCATAAAACAAAATTCATTCAGTCATTCAGTTTAAACCAACAGCTTGTCATTACTTTTATCCTGTATTTTGTCCCTACAGATCACAGTAAATGCAGCATTTGTGGTGAGAATTGAAACCTTTGTTGACAGAACCAAATGGAAGAGAAAAGTGATTGATAAATTCAGAGAGGTAACGTATATACTTTTAAAATTGTATTTTCCCGTCATAAATTCACCCTTTACCAAACAATCTTGACTTTTAATGACAAGAAATCGGCATTTTCCCCTTATTTTCACTACCCTGAAGAAGCCAAATTCGGTTATTTGAACTGTGATTTATTTGCTGTCTACAACTGCTTTCAATATTGACAAGTGTAAAATTTTGTTGTTTTGTAAAGACAACTAGATGGCTGGTTTTGAAATTAACATGTTTATAACACACTAAAAATTTGGTAAATTAAACTGCAGTATAATATTTATTTGCTGTGTACAACGACTTTCAGACTGTACAAGTGTAAAATTTTGTTGTTTTGTAAAGACAACTAGATGGCTAGTTTTGAAATTAACATGTTAATACACTACAAAAATGTGGACTTGGCCCATTTAAATGCTGTTGTAGAGGACAATTCAAATGTGTATTAGATGATGGAATTTGTGTTTGATAGGGTAGAAAACATTTTGGGAAAAAGAGAAAATGTTGGTTAAAGGCATCACTTTTCCCTGGGAATTGTGTGGTAAAGAGTTAAAAACTAGAATTAACGACAGAATGCTTTGTACATACAGCCACTGGTCTGTTTTTGTCACTGCCAAAAACTGTCGGTGGCATTTTTTCTGCAAGGCCTACGGATGAAGTAGTAAATGAATTTATTGAAAATAGCACTCACTGTAAACATTTAAAGATACATCCTTACAGCTATAGAGAAAAAAACCTGTTAAAACAAGAAAGTGTGTAGAAAGGCTCAGCCTTGTAAACATAGATAAACTATCAATATATATGGTGTAAGGGATAGAAAAATACAAGGGATTGGTCCTCATTAAAAACCGAAAATGACAACAGCAGTGGCTTGGAAGGCCTCCAATACATGAAAATGCATTTTCCATCCATTGTAATCTATGAAATCTAGAAGCCATCGGGAGCAACATTTGGCTTGAAGATACAAGATTGATTATAGTTTCATGAAGTAAGGATGAAATGGGTCAAAAACTGACTGAAAACTGACTGAAATCAAGTATAGATTTATCTTTAAGACCATACCAAAGTATAAAATAATTATAGACATAATTATTATCTCTTTATTTTCAGAAAGACGCTGATGATAAGCAAGATGGTCCAAATAATGTCATCACAAAGTGGACTACAGCTGTTTGGACCTGATTGAAAACCATCTGATATTCCACAGCAAAACAAATGCTTAACCTATCACCACACAACAAAAAAAAGCACACTTGTCTAAATTGAAAGCATTTTGCAGACAACAAATTAAATGTAGTTCAAATGATGGAAGTTTTCATTTATAGGGTAGAAAACATTGTGGGAAAAGGTGAAAATGCTGGTTACCAGCATTTTCTCCTTTTCCCCTAATGTTTTCAGAAGGCCTATTTCTCAGAGTCATTAAAACTTAATGATATTTGTCTTTGATATGGTAGAAAACATTGTGGAAAAAGGAGAAAATGCTGGTTACCAGCATTTTCTCCTTATCCCTCAATGTTTTCAAAAGCTGGGTTGTTAAAACTTAGGATTGTGTGGTAAAGGGTTAAAGTAACAGATTATCTACCTCTTCCATTATGTTCTTGACTGGGGTATTATGGCACTTTTTATAATACTTTTGTTTAACTCTACCAGACACCCAAAATTTAGAGTTTACTTCAGTGAAGGCATTTGCAGTTGACCAATTTAATGTGATTGTCACCACTGATATTGTCTCTGAAGGGTTATAAAACATTGAGGATATAGGAGAAAATGCAGGTTATCAGCATTTTCTTCTCTCACAATGTTTTCAAAAGCCCTCTTTTTCAGGGTCAGGCCCTGGTAGTTCAGTAGGTAGCATACAGGACTTGAGAATAGTGGATATCTGATTAGATCCTCGGCTCAGCCAATTTCTTTCCGAGGATTTATGATAGTCATTTGGCCAGGATTCATTCCTCTCTCAAGGCTGATCATTGTTTCAATGATGGTTGTTATGTGGGATAGCAGCCAGTGGCTTGGAAAAAATATTGTGCAGAGTACTGGTAAAAGAAAATCAAAGAAAGCATAGATAGGTGCACTGGCTGCTGTGGTATAACTGAAATAATGTTGAAAACAGCATTAAGTACCATAAAATCAATCAATCAATCTTATGCAGAGTTTTAAAACATGGGATTATTGCTACAGGGCAAATTTTGTACTGTTTTGTCAATGGGTCTACATGGAATTTGAACAGTAGGAGTAACTTGAAAGGAAGAAAAACTGAAAGAGAGGAAGTTGCCTGTCTTGAATGTCATTGAAAACTTTGAGGAAAAAGGAGCAATTGCTTCCAACAAGCATTTTGCTACTTTTTCCTCCATGTGTTCTAAAGCTGTCTGCCAGAGGGATGGTTAACTCGACCAAACGACAAAATTTTGTCCAAATTGTAAGTTTTTACAGACGAGTAATGAAGTGTAACTCAAAAATTGAAATTTCTTTTGGAAAGAGTATAAAACATTGTGGGAAAAGGAGAAAATGCTGGTTACCAGCATTTTCTTCTTTTCCCCACAAATTTTTTAGAAGCTTTCTCTCAGAGGTTTGCAAATAATAAAATATGTTTCAAGAGGGTAGAAAACATGGTGGGGGAAAAGGAGAAAATGCTGGTTACCAGTATTTTCTCCTTTTCCCAAAATTTTTTCTAGCGGCTTTTTGAAAAGATCCTTTATCTCTTTACCAAACGACAAATTTTTGGACTGGACCAAATTCAAAGCATCTGCAGACAACAAATTAAATCTTGTTAATATGATGATTTCTGACTTTGATAGGGTAGAAAATACTGTGGGAAAAGGAGAAAATGCTGATTACCAGCATTTTCTCCTTTTCCCACAATGTTTTCTATAGGCTTCTTTCTCAGGGTCATAAAAAGTCGGGATTGTGTGGTAAAGAGTTAAAGATAGGATTGTGCGGTTAGGAATTAATGAAAGGAACTTTATCAATCATGGAAACAGACTAGAGCATTGCAACTTAACTCTTTACAAATTTAGATTTGTTCATCTAGAAAAGCATTTGCTGATGGTATATTTAAATGTCAATCAAATAATGTACATTGTCTTTGAAAGTTTAGAAAGCAATGTAGGAAAAGGAGAAACTGTTGAATACCAGCTTTTTCTCCTTTTGCCATGTTTTCCACAGCCTTTCTCCCATCAGGTTATTTGTCACTAAATCAGCAGGGAACCTTTACCACAATGGTATGTAACCCTCTGAATTTTGTACATGCAATTATCTCCCTTATTTGGCTTCAAACTTAAACTGAAAAAGAAACTGTGCCAGAGCCTTGGCACCCTCATGGCATGCTCTTGTTTTAAATCTACTCTGTCGAGGTGGGCAGTGTGATGTTCGAGTCACTTGTATCAGCCTGATTTTTCCTAAAGAAAACTTCTTTCTATTTTAATTCAAAATATTTAACCCCTTACCACACAATCCCGAGTTTTATTGACTCTGAGGAAGAAATCTTTTTGAAAATAATTTGGGAAAAGGAGAAAATGCTGGTAACCAGCATTTTCTCCTTTTCCCACACTGCTTTCCTCCCTTTCAGACAGGGATATTTTCTTTTGAGCCACAATTAGCCTTCTGCAGATACTTTTAATTTGGGCAGTCTTCCTTTTTTGTCATTTTGTAAAGATTTGCAAATTTTTTCTTTAGTCCCATTAGCGTTTATCCTGTATTTGAACATGTTTTTTTTTTTTTCAAAGTGGAAGTATCTGTATCTACATTTTGTACTAGTACAGATTAGCTGAGGATCTTAGAGAGGGAAACATAGTGGAAAGGGGGAATAAATGCTGTTTACCAACATATTCTCCCCTTTCCTGCAGTGTTTTCTTAAGCCTCCTTCTTGAGCATCCTAAAAGCACTGTATTTTTGGGTAAAGGGTTAAATTTGTTTCTTCAGATTTGTTGTGTTATAGTGTAACTTGTATTTGTTTGAACCATGCTCTGGCAAAAGGGGGTTTAATGCATCTATGTGATTTATTATAGCAAGCAAGTCGTCACATTAAAAATATTTGAGCCTTGCTCTGTGAAAAGGAGGCTTCATGCATCTGCGAAAAGTATCGACCCAGGTCAGCCTGCGCAGACACGCAGGCTGACCTGGGCCGAAACTTTTCGCTGTTGGTCAATTTTCTGTATGTCCAAGGACCAGTCTTCCTCCAGATTCAGTCATTCATTAGACTACATGGATTTTATGGGTCCCTAATTATGTGATAATTTGCTTGGTATATATGGGATCACGGAGATGCATTAAGCCCCCTTTTGCCATTAAGCCCCCTTTTGGCTTATTTATTCAGACAACTGGCTGAATTACAAGGTTGTATTGTCCTTTAACTCTTTACCATACAATCCCGAGTTTTAACGACCCTGAGAAAGACACCTTTTGAAAACATTTGTGGGAAAGGAGAAAATGCTGGTAGCCAGCATTTTCTCCTTTTCCCACAATGTTTTCTACCCTTCCAAAAACAGATTTCGATTTTTGAACCATGTTTATTTTGTCATCTGCAAATGCTTTCAGTTTGGACAAGTCTAAAATTTTGTTGTTCGGTATAGAGTTAACATACAGAAAATTTACAAATGGTAAGTATCCACCCATGTCAGCCTGCATAGACTGGGCAGGCTAACCTTGGTCACTACTTTCTGCAAATGCGTCAGATCCCCTTTTCACAGAGCATGGCTAATTTCTGATGAAAGTGAACTTGTTTCCTGATACAACATTGCAGCAGACAACTTAAAAGCCTCAAATAAGTATAATCAGCATGAGTTTTAGTTTTATCCTCTACCAAACAATCCAAAAGTTTAACAACCTTAATCAAGAAGGCATTTGAAAACATTGTAGGATAAGGAGAAAATGCTAGAAACCAGCATTTTTCCTTTTCCTGCCATGGTTTCTACCCTGTCACAGACAAATTGCATCATTTAAACTCTCTACCAAACAACATAATTTTAAACTATTCCAAATTGAAAGCATTTGCAGACGACAAAATTAATGTGACTCAAAAATGGAAATTTGTTTTGGGAAGGGTAGAAAACATTGTTGGAAAAGGAGAAAATGCTGGTTACCAGCATTTTCTTCTTTTCCCACAATGTTTTCAGAAGGCTTCTTTCTCAGGGTTGTGAAAACCCAGGATTGTTTGGGAAAGAGTCAAGCAACATTTGTCATGTGCACTTGCTTTGGATTTTGACAGGTCCAGAACTCTTGTCATTTGGTTTTAAGGAGTTGATACATAACATATGAAAACATGATTGAAAATGAGGTATTGCGCCATTTGCCGCTATATTTTCAAAATTGATCTTCTGTTACAAAAATGAAATTAAAACTTGTCTTCTGAGGGTGATGTGTTAACTCGTTACCAAACGACAAAATTTTCTTCTTTTCCCTCAATGTTTTCGACTGCTTTCTCTTCCAGGGTTGTTAAAACTTGGAATTGTGTGATAAAAAGTTTAACTCTTTAACAGATAAAGAAATTGTAGACTCATCCATGTTGCAAGCATTTGTAGAAGAAATATTATCAAATTTGGCTGAAATTAAGCAAATTGTCATTGATATGGTGGAGCATATTGTGGGAAAAATGTTGGATACTAGCATTTTCAGCTCACCTGAGCATGAAGTGCTCATGGTGAGCTTTTGTGATCGTGTTGTGCGTCGTCCGTCGTCAACTTTTACCTTGTGTATGCTCTAGAGGCTACATTTTCAGTCGGATACTCATGAAACTTGGTCAGAATGTTTGTCTCAATAAAATCTCGGACGAGTTCGAAAATGGGTCATGTCGGGTCAAAAACTAGGTCACTAGGTCAAATCTTTGAAAAATCTTGTGTATGCTCTAGAGGCCACATTTCCTGTCCAATACTCCTGAAAGTTGGTCAGAATGTTTGCCTCGATGATATCTCGAACGAGTTTGAAAAAAGGTCATGTCGGGTCAAAAACTAGGTCACTAGGTCAAATCTTAGAAAAACCTTGTGTACGCTCTAGAGGCCACATTTTCTGTCCAATACTCCTGAAAGTTGGTCAGAATGTTTGTCTTGATGATATCTCGGATGAGTTTGAAAATGGGTCATGTCGGGTCAAAAACTAGGTCACTAGGTCAAATCTAAGGAAAACCATGTGTATGCTCTAGAGGCCACATTTTCAGTGTGATATTCATGAAACTTGGTCAGAATGTTTGCCTCGATGATATCTCGGATGAGTTTGAAAATAGGTCATGTTGGGTCAAAAACTAGGTCACTAGGTCAAATCTTAGAAAAACCTTGTGTACGCTCTAGAGGCCACATTTTCAGTCCAAAACTCTTGAAAGTTGGTCAGAATGTTTGTCTTGATGATACCTCTCACAAATTTGAAAACAGGCCATGTTGGGTCAAAAACTAGGTCACTAGGTCAAGTCTTTGAAAAACCTTGTGTATGCTCAAGAAGCCACATTTTCAGTCCAATGCTCTGTAAAGTTGGTCAGAATGTTTGTCATGATGATAGCTTGGATGAGTTTGAAGATGGATCATGTCAGGTCAAAAACTAGGTCACCAGGTCAAATCTTAGAAAAATCTTATGTAAGCACTAGAGGCCACATTTTCAGTCCAATAATCTTGAAAGTTGGTCAGAATGTTTGTCTTGATGATATCTCTCACAAAATTGAAAACGGGCCATGTTGGGTCAAAAACTAGGTCACTAGGTCAAATCTTTAAAAAAGCTTGTGTATGCTCCAGAAGCCACATTTTCAGTCCAATACTCTTGAAATTTGGTCAGAATAGTTGTCTTGATAATATCGCAGACGAGTTTGAAAGTGGGCCATGTGGGGTTAAAAACTAGGTCATTAGGTCAAATCTTTGAAAAACCTTGTGTACGCTCCAGAAGCCACATTTTCAGTCCAATGCTCTTTGAAGTTGGTTAGATTGTTTGTCATGATGATAGCTTGGATGACTTTGAAGATGGGTCATGTCAGGTCAAAAACTAGGTCACCAGGTCAAATCTTGGAAAAACCTTATGTAAGCTCTAGAGGCCACATTTTCAGTCCAATAATCTTGAAATTCGGTCAGAATGTTTGTCTTGATAATTTCTTAGACTAGTATGAAAATGGGTCATGTTGGATAAAAAACTAGATCACAAGGTCAAATATCAGAAAACCCTTTTGTACTATAATTACAGTCCAATATTCTTTAAACTTTTGTTAGAATGTTTGTCTTGATGATATCTTGCATGAGTTTGAAAATGGGTCACGTGGAATAAAAACTAGGTCACCAAGTTTCATCCTTGAAAAACCATGTGTACGCTCAAGAGACCACATTTTCAGTCCAATAATCTTGAAATTTGCTTTGAATGTTTGTCTTGATAATATCTTAGACTAGTATGAATATGGGTCATGTTGGATAAAAAACCAGGTCACTAGGTCAAATCTCGGAAAAACCTTTTATACACCCTACAGGCCACATTTTCTCTCAAATACTCATGAAAGGTTGTTGGAATGTATGTCTGGATAATTTCTAAATGTTAAGTAGGCCGCCGAGACAAATTCTAGAAAAAGCTTGTGTGCACTCCAGAGGCCATATTTTAAGCCCAATACTAATGAGTGTTTGTCAGAGTGTTTGTCTTAATATCTCTGAAGACATTGGAAATGGGTTATGTTTGATCAAAAGGCTCAGGTGAGCGACTTCAGGGCCATCATGGCCCTCTTGTCTTCTTTTCCCACAATGTTTTCAGGACCCTTTTTCCTCTGGTTGTTAAATGCAGGATTGAGTGATAAAGGTTTGAGGAAAAGGTTAACAGTGTTTAGATGTTACAATGTTGTTATTCAAGTTTTCACAAGATGTATTGTTCAAGTAAGGCTGATTTATGTTAACTCTTTCCCAAATGACAAAATTTTAGACCAGTCCTTTTTGAAAGCACTTGCAGATGACAACATTTATATGGCCCATATGATGAGATTTGTATCGGATAGTAAACATTGTGGGAAAAGGAGAAAATGCTGGTGACCAGCATTTTCTCCTTTTCCCACAATGTTTTCAAAAGGCCTACTTCTCGAGGTTGTTTCTCAAATGACAAAATTATAGACAGGTCCTTTTTGAAAGCACTTGCAGATGACAACATTTATATGGCCCATATGATGAGATTTGTATCAGATAGTAAACATTGTGGGAAAAGGAGAAAATGCTGGTGACCAGCATTTTCTCCTTTTCCCACAATGTTTTCAAAAGGCCTAAGACGTTAAAACTCGAGATTGTGTGAGAAAGGGTTAACTCTATCAAACAAAAAAAATTTGGACAAGTGATTGAAAGCATTTGCAGATGACAAATGTGACCTAAATGATGATTTAAGTCTTTGAAAGGGTAGAAAACATTTGGGGAAAAAAAGGATAAAACGCTGGTTACCAGCGTTTTCTCCTTTTCCCACAATGTTTTCAAAAGGCTTCTTTCTCAGGGTTGTTAACACTTGGAATTGTGTGTTGAAGTAACTGCTATGGTAGAAATTGTTAAACTGTTTACATTGTGGCAAAAGTTCAGACTTGTCCAAATTTAAAGTTGTTGCAGACAACAAAATAGGTGTGGCTCTGAAAGGATAGAAAACATTGTGGGAAAAGGTGAAAATACAAATTAACAGCATTTTCTCCTTTTCACACAATTTTTACGAAAGCTTTTTCCCAGTGTCATTAAAAGTCAGGATTGTGTTGTAAAGAGTTTAAGTGATGCAATTATATGAAGAAGAACAACTTGGGGTGATTTTGCAGACATAGTTGATCCTTATTAGTTTGATTTTTAATCTGTACTTTTCTGCATTTTGTAAGATTTCTGGGCAAAACTCTTAACCAAATGACAAAATTTTAGACTCTTTCATACGAAAAGCATTGCAGACGACAAAATTAACTATACACAACATGATTAGATTTGTCTTTGAAAGGATAAAAAAAAAACATTGTGATCAAAAGAAAAATTGCTATTTACTAGCAGTTTATTCTCCTTTTCCCACAATGTTTAGAAAAGCCTATTTCTTTGGGTCTTCAAAACATGGGCTTGTGTTGCAAAGGATTAACACTTTACCAAATGACAAAATTCTAGACTTGTTGATATAAAAAGCATTTATGGGTGACAAATATGGCACAAAAAGTGGGATTTGTGTTACATTGTTATAAAAAGAGAAAATGCTGGCTACTAGCATTGTTCTTTTTCGACAATGTTTTTACATATTCTTCCTGAAGGTCCTGAAACAGGTTGTTTGGTGAAGGGTCAAATGGAGAATACATGTAAACAGTAAATTTATTTGTTTTTGACCTTAGGAATATGAGAGAAAAACTGGTACATGTAAATGGCCTGCAAAACGCGAAAAGGGCATTCGGACATTTGCGTAAAGTGTCGTCTCGGATCAGCCTGTGCAGGCTAATCCGAAACGACAATTTCCGCTTTTATGTAATTTTCTGTTTTGCACAAGTCTACTGTAGGACAAAATCTAATGTAGTGTAAAGTGTCGTCGCGGAATGCGCAGGCTGATCCGAGACGACACTTTACGCAAATGTCCGAATGCCCCTTTTCGTGTATTGCAAGCCAAATGTAAATGGACCCCTTTCATGCCTAGATCCATGTTAGATCAGACTGCTCGTTGTTATTTTAACATGTAACTCTTTACCAAATGACAGAATTTGTTAAGTTGTCCAAGTTGAAAGTATTTACAATGTGGTTCAAATGATGGAATATGTCTTTGAAAGAGTAGAAAACATTGTGGGAAAAGGAGAAAGTGCTGGTTTCCAGCATTTTCTCCTTTTCCCTCAGTGTTTTTAAAAGGCTTCTTCCTCTGGGTTTTTAAAACTGGGGATTGTGTGGTTAAGGGTGAACAAAGTTATCCTATATTTTAAGGACCCTGAAGAAAAATACATGTATGTCTGAGAACATTGTGGAAAATGGGAGATTTTCCTCTGGTTACCAGTATTTTCTCCTTTTCCCACAATGTTTTCTACCCCTTCAATATACTAGTTCTACTTCACTTTCTTATATTCTTTTGGCACTTTATCTTCATTTGGACAGTTACTAGTATTATGTTAAGCAAATTTGTTGTTGTTGTTTTTAAATTAAATACCAAGATTGGTGATTAAAATGAATTTCATTTTCTGTGTATTGAGTGTTCCTCTTGTTGCTTCTAACTGGAACTCTGCAGTCTGCATCTACATTGTAGCACTCTGAAAATGCCCAGGAAAAAAAGTTCAATTTGAAATTATTGTCTCACTGGTTAACGAAATAAAAAACTGTTGTAGAGAAAAAATCATGGAAATATACATGTCGATATAAAAAGACAGAAATATTATGAAAAACAATATTAAACACATCTTTATCAAAAACACAAAATATTAAAAACACTTTATTACCACCATCGCCAACCTTTTGCTCCTGTTTTCTGGCAGGCTGTTGTTGCTCTAATGGAGTGTCTTTCTCATTTCCTCCCCCCATTTTTTTCGTTCGTGGTGTGATTCGATCTCGGTTTGCTTTGGTCGGAGTCGAGTCTCCTAACCATTACACCACTTTGGAGCCTTCTATATAAACGTTGTAGTTTTTATTTGAATACAATGTCTTGTAAAAACACTGAAAAAAAAAATTAATAATTGGGACTTCCGTCGTAACTCACTTCCGTCGAATAAACATCTACTTATATAGGTGTTTAAAACTAACCATTGGGTGAAGTTGAAAACGATACTTAGTATTCATTTAGGCGAAATGATTCCTGGCGTATTCAAATTCAACTTTTATTTATCGAGGGAAAAAAATCAGTTGGAATTATTTACATCCCATTCTTAGAGGGGGGGGGGTGTTACTCTTTGCCAGACGACAAAATTTCACACTGGTCCAAATTGAACACATTTGCAAACGACAAATGGAAGGCGGCCAAAATGACAAAGTTGTCCTTGAATGGGTACAAAACAATGTGGGAGAAGGAGAAAATGCTGTTCACCAGCATTTCCTCCTCCCACAATGTTTTCAAAAACTCTTATCAGGGTCGTTAAAAGTCATCATTGTGTGGTAAAGTGTTTTTATCCAAAACACTGCGATTGTACAACCCTGCTGCTATCCTGGGTTCCAGCCTGATCATTTTTTTCCTTTTATATATTCGGACTTTACTTTGTCATTTTTGACAAAGTAACGTCCAAATAAGGGAAAAAAAATGATCGGACTGGAACCCAGGCTACCCTGCTGCTTGAAACATTTCAGTCGCAACCAGCCCCATTTACGACATTCTAATTAAATTTCTTTCGTCAAAATATTTGAATTTCAATATTGTATGAAGATTAAAACAAACGTTTTAAAAGCTGTTCTTCATCTACACTGTCCATATAAGCACTCGAAATTGCTCATGGAGCCTTAAATGGTGAAATACATCGATGTACGAACCGTCCAAAAACGGAATAAGTTTACACGCACATACACTAAACTCGTGCCTGAGGGTCGGGATAGTTTCAAAGTTTGACCGTGACTGCCAAATCCCAAACAAAACATTGTTGACTTCCAATTGAAACTAACTTAGGACGACATTCAAAATTGGTTCAAACGAGCCTCAGCTCTCTGAAAGGGTATTTAAAAAAAAAAAAGGTGGGAAAAGGAAAAAAAATGCTTGTTACCAGCATTATCTCCTTTTCCCACAGTGTTTTCAAAAGCCTTCTTCCTCCGGGTCGTTAAAACTCGGGTTTGTGTGATAAAGGGTTCAGTCTAGTATGTTTGCAGCTAAGAAGTAGGTCTATTTCAACAAGAAATGAGTAATGTGAACAATCGCATGTGAACAATGTATTGAGCTTAAACTCTTCTACCGTCAACGGAAAGTTGTATACCTTTTCCGGAAGGCGTGGATCAAGATCAGACTGCCTAGATCGTTCAGTCTGATCTTGAATCTACAACATCGTATCCAATTGCAATGGAAATCATAGGTTACCCATAGAAGAAGTCCAATCTTGATTTACACGTACCGCAAGAGCAGTTGTAATTGTATAAAAAAAAACACTCTAAGGGTTAACGGCATGTACGTAGCACAAAAAAAAAAATATTGTTGGGGAAAAAAAGGTAAGTACTATTTAATCATTGTTATGAATGACAATTGTTCCCCCCCCCCCTGCTATGTTTACAAATATTGAGGGGGGAAAATACCTAGTCCTATCTTTAAAATCCGACCGACAATCACGTAAGTTACGACCCTGGGGCGAAAGGCTTTTGAAAACGATGAAAGAAAGAGAAATCGCTGGTAACCATTTTTTTCTCCTTTTTTCATATTGATTCAACCGGCATTCGAAGACAAATCCCGTCATTTGAGCAACATCCAATAACCATGACTGCAAATACTTTCAATCGACATGAGCGAATGTAAAATTTTGCCGTTAAGATCTGTGATATATTTCCCTCTCATTACCTGGACAAATTGGCACTTTCTAAAATAAATAAATTAGGCTAATGACCGACAAAAACATGTATATCTATTCCTATCTAAGCGGAAGATTTGACTAAAATTATCTACAAAAATTAAAGAAAAAAATATCACCCACCTAAATGTATGTTATTTTCCTCAAATCCAATTTCTCAAGTTTAAATCCTTTGTTAACTTTTAAAACAAAATTACTAAATACAACTAATGACACTAACTTAACCGTATTACTAAGACGCTAAAAGTAGAACACACAACCGTTCAAGTTAGCACGTGAACAATCTGCAAATCATGACAATTACAACACTTTAACCCGTTTACAAAAAATTGCTTGTTTTAATGACTACGACGAAAGCACTGGCGCTCGATCTTAATTTAAAATCGTTGCATGTGTTTAACATGCAACGATTTTAAATTAAGATCGAGCGCCAGTGGACGAAAGATCCTTTAGAAAACAGCATCATCATAATTTTCTCCTTTTCGCTAAATGTTTTTCATCGTATCATTGACAAACCCCATCAACTATGACACATCCAATTTCGTCGGCTGCAAATTCTCCAAGTTTGGAGCGATCTTGGATTCTGTCGTGTCGTACACTATACTCCAAAAACATTTCATTAAATTTGAAAAAAAATGTATGTTTACAAGTATACTTGGCATTGAATGTCATTTTCAACGACGCATGCATTTTGGTTATTCGCAGCGGACATCGCACCTATCCATGTGTTCCTTGAATTTCTAAACGAGTTCTATCCGTTACACTCTTTCCAAGCAGCTGCCAGTGGCTACTCTTTTAACATATGAAGGTAACTATTTTGATTGTGTTTAACGCCGTTTTCAACATTATTTCAGTCATATCGCGGCGGCCAGAGCATCTGTCAGTGCTTTCCTGGAGTTTCTTTTACCAGTACTCTGCACAATATTCTTTCCAAACCACTGGCTGCTTTCCCACATAACCATCGTCGAAACAATGGTCAGCGGTGTGAAAGGAATGGATCCTGTTGCAATGAGTATCATCAAAACTCGGAAAGAAATTGGCCGAGCCGGGGATCGAACCAGCGACCCCCTGTTCTGAAGTCCTGCACTCGACCGACTGAGCTATATTTTGAAAGTAGATCTAGATATGCTCATACAGATAATCTTAGAAGCAATATCTACGCTTGCTGTTCAAAAACTGTTTTATGAGCATTGTTTTTAACCTATTTGCTGCTAACTATTACTTACGACGCTTTGTTGATAGTATAAATTCAGATCGGACTGCACAGAACGTGCAGTCTGATTTTGAATCTACACTGTCCGAAACAATGATTTTTCTCGTTCCAAGACCTTTATTACTGCAATATACATGTAGTTTGGTTTTAACTTTTGACTGAAAGTATTCAAGTATCCAATATTTTTGGTAGAGGAAGTGGGGGCGGAAATCGCAGCAATAAGGGAGATCACTCTACACCATTTTGAATTAAAGGCTGTACGAGTTTTCTCCCTTACACTATAAAATGATTTTTTTAAAAAAATGCAATAAAAGTATGTGCAGATATGAATAGTTTTTGACGTAAATGTATATTCAAAATGAGGATTTTTGTATAGCTATGGACTTAAAATTACAAAGCGGCGGCCGCAGACCATCTGATTACAACACTTAACAATCCAATCATTGCATACACTGTAAAAGTTTGGCGCGAGCACTGGTGTAGTTTCCAGGAAGTAGAATCAAGAGAGATTAGTCTAAATGACTTGCTTCTCAGTCAATGTAATATAAATATGTAAAACTAACTGTAAAAAGTAATGAGCTTCAGTACAATCTTAACTGATTATGTCCTTCATCAAAAGGTTAAACCCATTACCATACAGTCCTATGTTCTAAAGATCATGAGGAAGAATTCTTTAGAAAACATTGTTGGAAACACAGAAAATAATGGTAACCAGCATTTTCTCTTATTCCCATAATGTTTTCCACCATTTCAGACAGAAATCTTCTTTTCAGAACTCATTTGGGACACAATGATTGCTTTTGTTACATAAAAAAGAATAAAAATACATTCAAATCAAGTGGATCACCATTTTGATACAAAATCTGAATAACTTCTTATAACCCTTTACCACATCATCCCAACTTTTAACAACTATGATGAAGAAAGCTTTTAAAAACATTGTGGGAAAAGAGAAAATGCTGTTTACCGGCATTTTCTCCTTTTCCCAGAATATTTTCTACCCTCAAAGGAGAATTTAATAAATTGAGCCCCATCAATTTTGTTCCCTGCAAGTGCCTTCAAGGTGGAGAAGTCTTTTTCGTTTAAGTTTGGCAAAGGGTTAAAACAAAGAAAATCTTTCTAACCCCTACCTAATAGTTGACAAACAAAGATTGATTTCAGAAAGCTCCTGCTGTTAGGAAGCAGGTTTCTTTTTAACTAGGTGTGCTGCCTTAAACATATTTACAGGTAAAGATACTAAAAGGTTGAAGCTCATTCTCAATTAGTGTAGACAACATCTTAGCAATTTATGTGGTCAAACTATTAAAAGTGAACCATTTTTTGTTATTTATTACATGATGGCTAAAATAATACACAAGAGCAAAACTAACGAAACCACTTATATCTTATCAATAAACATTACATGGAAAATGTGTGACAGAAACGCAATTTTTGTTGTTTATTGTCCTATAGGATGATTATAATGAACAAGAGGCCCTTGAGGACCTGAACTGCTCTACTGGCAGTGATTTTGCTCATTTTTTAGCATATGTCATGATCACATTCATGAATTCAAAAGACAAACACACACAAAATGGGGAAGGAATTGATGTTGAGACTGGGCCTGACCCAAAAAGACAGCATAATCAAGTAGGCATGGTGACTTGAACAAATGGTGAAATAATCAAAGCACAATTTCTCAAAACTAATGATATTGTTTGGCATCAAAACAAATTTGATAGGGTACTGGTACATGTACTTATTGTATTAAAGAATCCCTGCAAGTTTCAAAGAAATGTGACCAAATATGTTGACTTTGTGGAGTAAAACAGAGTAAGTCATCAAATGACTACTTTTCCTAAATTGATAGTTGGATTTTCTTCAAAAGTTTAGACTTGTCCAAATTAAAAGCATTGGCAGACAGCAAATTACAAGTAAATACAGCTAATATAGTGAAACTTCTTTGAGAGGATAGAAAACATGGTTGGAAAAGGTGAAAATGCTGGTTACCAGCATTTTCTCCTTTTGCTACCATGTTTTCAAAAGCCTTCTACCTTAGTGTCACGAAAACTCAGGTTTATGTGGGAAAGGGTTAAAATACACAACGAACAACAGCGGTCATTAGACATCAAGGATCGCTTGGAAAAGTTAAATGATGAGGATGGCAACCATTTGGTCTGGAAAATAGGAGCTCTACAAAAACTTTAAGATGATATTTCAAAATCCTTGACCTTGAACTTGAGATCATAAGCACGAGGTATTGCTCAATGAAACTTTGAACCTGCATCTGTCATCAAGCCAAATATGGACTAAAACATGATTTGGTTTAGAAAAAATGAGCTCTTAAAAAAGATTAACACAACACCATGTTGTATAATATCAAAGTCTACGAACTTGACGTTAAGATCATGGGCATGGGCAGGGTATTGCTGAAAAAAAATTCAGACACATATCTATCATCATGCAAGTATAAACCAAATCCAACGTCGGGTTTTGAAAATGTGAGCGCTTAAAAATCATTTAACATAATTGTGGATGCCAATTCTAATGTCATTACTAACACTATGGGTAGTACAACAGCTCTACCTGGACTGTGTGCAGGTGAGCTAAAAATACACAAATTGTGCAAGTCAAATAAAAGTATCAATAAGCTTAAACGTGTATTGATGCTAAAAAACAACGACTTATAAAACTGACGGTTTCTCTGAATTACATGCAATCAATTAAGCATTTTCCACACAACCCTGCCTTTTAACAATCCAGAGGAAGACAGCCTTTGAAAACATTATGGGAAAAGCAGAAAATGCTGGTAACCAGCATTTTCTCCTTTTCCCATAATGTTTTCTACCCTATCAAAGACAGATACCATCATTTTAGCTACATTTGTTGTCTGCAAATGCTTTCAATTTGGCTGGGTCAAAAAATTTTATCATTTAGTAAAGATTTAATTGAAAAAAAAAAGGGGAAATTTTATTGTTTAACCCTTTACCACACAGTCCCAAGTTTTAACTACCCTTAGAAAGAAGGCTTTTAAAAACATTGTGGGAAAAGAAGAAAATGCTGGTAACTAGCATTTTCTCCCACAGCATGTTCTATCCTTCCAAAGGCAAATTGCATCATTTGTACTAATCTATTTTGTTGTCTGCAACTGCTTTCAATTTGGACAAGACTAGAATTTTGTCGTTTGTTAAATAGTTAAGGATGTTTTTCAGATTTCGATTGTCTCACCAAACTTAAAAAAATGACTTGTCACTGAATCAAGCAAAGCAATAGCTGGAAAGCCATCAGTCAAAAGGGAAGACAAATGTAAGAAAACGAGGTTTGTGGGAATGTCACATGATCATTAATGCCTGACAATTAACCCTTCACCAAACAATTCCGAGTTTTGACGACCCTGCCAAAGTAGGCTTTTGAAAACACTGTGGGAAAAGGAGAAAATGCTGGTAACCAGCATTTTCTCCTTTTCCCACAATGTTTTCTATCTTTCAGAGGAGGAATTTCAGTTTCTTACTCTCATTTGATCTGTCATCTGCAGTGGCTTTTAATCTTGGCCATTCTAAAATTTTGTTGTTTGGTAAAGGGTTAAGTGGACTGATTTTCAAATCAGTATGATGAAGTGATGTTTGATCTTATAACTAGAACTGTCACAGGCAGACGAACACCCCCATTTGGTGCTTTGTCACTAAATGACTGCCACCTTTCAAACCCAAAATATGACAAGAGGGCCATGATGGCCCTGAAGTTGCTCACCTGAGCCTTTTGATCAAACATAACCCATTTCCAATGTCTTCAGAGATATTAAGACAAACACTCTGACAAACACTCATTAGTATTGGGCTTACAAATATGGCCTCTAGAGTGCACACAAGCTTTTTCTAGAATTTGTCTCAGCGGCCTACTTGACATGTAGAAATTATCCAGACATACATTCCAACAAACTCTCATGAGTATTTGAGAAAATGTGGCCTGTATGGTGTACAAAAGGTTTTTCCGAGATTTGACCTAGTGATCTAGTTTTTTATCCAACATGACCCATATTCATAATAGTCTAAGATATTATCAAGACAAACATTCAAAGCAAATTTCATGATTATTGGACTGAAAATGTGGCCTATAGAGTGTACACACAGTTTTTCAAGGATGAAACTTGGTGACCTAGTTTTTATTCCACGTGACCCATTTTCAAACTCATGCAAGATATCATCAAGACAAACATTCTAACAAAAGTTTAAAGAATATTGAACTGTAATTATAGTACAAAAGGTTTTTCCAAGATTTGACCTTGTGACCTAGTTTTTTTATCCAACATGACCCATTTTCATACCAGTCTAAGAAATTATCAAGACAAACATTCTGACCGAATTTCAAGATTACTGGACTGAAAATGTGGCCTCTACAGCTTACATAAGGTTTTTCTAAGATTTGACCTGGTGACCTAGTTTTTGACCCGACATGACCCATGTTCAAAGTCATCCAAGCTATCATCATGACAAACATTCTGACCAACTTTAAAGAGCATTGGACTGAAAATGTGGCTTCTGGAACATACACAAGGTTTTTCAAAGATCTGACCTAGTGACCTAGTTTTTGACCCCACATGGCCCACTTTCGAACTCGTCTGCAATATTATCAAGACAAACATTCTGACCAAATTTCAAGAGTATTGGACAGAAAATGTGGCTTCTGGAGCATACACGAGGTTTTTTTAAGATTTGACCTAGTGACCTAGTTTTTGACCCAACATGGCCTGTTTTCAAATTTGTCAGAGATATCATCAAGACAAACATTCTGACCAACTTTCAAAAGTATTGGACTGAAAATGTGGCCTCTAGAGCGTACACAAGGTTTTTCTAAGCTTTGACCTGGTGACCTAGTTTTTGACCCGACATGGCCCACTTTCAAACTTGTTTCAGATATCATCAAGACAAACATTCTGACAAACTTTCAAGAGTTTTGGACTGAAAATATGGCCTCTAGAGCGTACACAAGGTTTTTCTAAGATTTAACCTGGTGACCTAGTTTTTGACCCGACATGACCCACTTTCGAACTCGTCAGAGATATCATCAAGGCAAACATTCTGACCAAGTTTCATGAGTATCGGACTGAAAATATGGCCTCTAGAGCGTACACAAGGTAAAAAGTTGACGACGGACGATGGACAACGGACGACGCACAACGGATGACGCACAACGGACGCCTGACACAGCACGATCACAATAGCTCACCATGAGCACTCCGTGCTCAGGTGAGCTAAAAAAACAAAGAGCAATAACTCAAAAAATACAGAAAAAAAAGAGTTACAGAACTTGCACACTGCACTTGTCCTCAATGTGATCTTACAATATTTGACCTTCCAAGTCAATAGCTTTTATACTCTGAAAGTTATGCAACAAAAAATAAGGGCAATAACTCCAAAATAATGACGACATGGTTATAGATCTTGTGCAGTACACTAGCCCTCAGTGTGATCTATCTGTATCTGAAGTACGCAGTAAATAGCATTTATACTTTGGAAGTTATGCTCTGGACAAAAATCCAAAAGGTTAAAAAGCAAACAGCAATAACTAAACGAATACAGAAGACAAGTTATGTTGATAGTTTCACTACACTTTCTTCAAGTGTAACTGATAATGTAGATATTCATTCATTGCATTTTATCATTAAACACAATATTTTGGGCCATTAATTCAAATTGTGTATTAACCCATTACCACATAGAGTAATTTTACACTCATTCAAAATAGAAAGTAGATGCCAAAAAACAAACATTTCTGCAGGAAATGGTATAAAAAGATAACCATCATTTGAAAAACTTTGTGGGAAAAAGAAAAAGCTGACAAAAAAAGGAAAAGTTTGATCTTAGAACCAGAACTGTCACAGGAAATGGTATCAGAAGATACCCATCATTTGGAAAACTTTGTGGGAAAAGAAACAGGAGTATTTGCTTAAAACATGAAAATGCTTCTTTTCCCTCAATTCTTTCAGTTATTATTTGTCAAACACATCAAAACGCATGTAAGAGGTAAGGGGTTAATTGAATATCACAGAAAAGAATCCCAGTACTTCCAGTGAAGATTGCCGATAAAGAAACATGTGGGTGTAACTACCAACTGCTTTATGTTTTTTACAGTCGTAACCCTATCAAATTTCACATGTTCTTTTGTTAACATCACAAGAGTAACCATCTGGCAAAGGACAAAAACTCTGCCAAGTCATATACAGACAGAGTTATGCATCCTGAAACATTCTTTGATCCTCTTAACTCTCTACCAGATGAGGTAAATTTGGTCTGCTGAAATTCAAAGAATTTGCAGACGACAAATTAAGAGTGGCTAAAAAGGTTGTTTTTTTTATCTGTAAGGGAAGAAAACACTGTGGAAAATGGAGAAAATGCTCATTATGAGCATTTTCTCCTTTTTTCACAGTGTTTTCAAATGCCTTCAACATCAGAGCCGTAAAAACCAGGGCTTATCTGGGAAACGGTTAACCCACAACATGGTTTATTGAACGATAAACCAAGATAGAAAGAAGATTATTTCGTTTCTAACATGAACCATTACTTGATCAAAGGAAAACAAGTTCATACAAAGCGGATGCATACAAATTCCCTTGAATATACCATGGCTGTTCCATTTTTTAACCGAAACAAAGCCCCACTGCCCAGTCCATAAATATAAAGAAAAAATCAAAATTTAGATAAGGCTATAGGCATCAAAAACAACAACAACAACAAAACCCGCAGAGCTTTACTGCTTTATGTTCTCCCTTTCAAACGACATAGAAGAATGAATGTATAGTCAAGCATTAGAATCGCAGTCGCTTAGATAAATACTCTGAATTTTATTCAACTCACTCCAAATCCCATTTCCAATGCAACACTGGCCAATTTTGATGTTAATCTTCCACAGAAAAAGACACTTGATTTAAACATATTTACAGGTAAAATTTCAAATGGTTCCATCATTGTCAATTTTTATCAAAAACAGTAAATATCAGTTATTCCGAGTTTTTCTCAGAGTATCTGACTACTTGTTTATGTCAAGTGTTTATAGAGGCAAATTCACATGTCATGTTAGAATAAATAGTTAACTATCACATCTTGTGTTATTGATTAACTATAATCCAGTTAAAGTTTAATGGAAATCTACATATATCATCATTATTGATATAAACCTTTAAACATTACATGAAGTAACAAAATAAAGACTTTGGACTTACATTTGCTGGATAATTATTTTGAATAAATTGTGAAAATGGAAGGCACCAAACCACCATGTGTCAATTGGAATGATAGCAATCTACGGAAAGAACTAGAAAAATAACATTACAATGGTGTCAGAAGAAACAAAATTGAGACTTTGAGCTTACATTTTCTTGATAATTATTTTGCACAAATTGTGAAAATGGAAGGCACCAAACCACCATGTGTCAATTGGAATGATAGCAATCTACAGAAAGAACTAGAAAAATAACATTACAATGGTGTCAGAAGAAACAAAATTGAGACTTTGAGCTTACATTTGCTTGATAATTATTTTGCACAAATTGTGAAAATGGAAGGCACCAAACCACCATGTATGAATTGGAATGATAGCAATCTACGGAAACAACTAGAAAAACTCATTAGACACAGTCAACTCATTGCTACTGGACCCTTTAGTGAAAATGAGGAACATGAAAAAGTGTAGCATCTCTTGCTATGGATTGGTGACAAAGGGCGTGACATTTGCCACACTTGGACAGACATTACAGAATATGAAAATAAATTATTGGACACATTTCATATAAGATTTTGTAATTATGTGCGGCCAACACTAAATCCAATATTCGCAAGTTATCAATTTTACAAAGGAAGAAACAATTGACTCATTTGTCACATGCCTGAAACTGAAGGCAAAGGATTGCAATTTTGCCAATGAGGATGAAAGGATACGTGATAGAATCATATTTGGGACAAACTCGAACAAAATTAGAGAAAAATATATAAAAAAAGGAGAAGCTCTGACACTTCCAATGACTATTCAAATTTGCCAAAATTTTTAATATGTAGACCAACAAATAAAATTATGGCCAAGAAGGAAGTCCATGCTGTAAAACAATTGAAACTGCAGAAAAGAAGCAGACAAAACAGGCTGGAGCCACAGGACAGTCACAAAACTGTCGAACAAACTGGGGAGAAATCCAAACAGAACACAGACACTTGTTACAGATGCTGATACAAGCATGCATACAAACAATGTCCGACCAAAGGACAAAAATGCAGAAAATGTGGAAAATTAGATCATTTCAAGAAAATATGTAGGAATATGAGTGTGAGTGATGTGAATGTGGAAGAAAATAGTTCTGATTTTAAAGTTTATATGGTAAGTACATCTTTTCATTCTAATGACCAAGCCTTGGCCACAATTTTAGTTGGACAGAACAAAACCCCCATCACCTTCAAAATAGACATCAGCAGCCAAGTAAACATTCTTCCTGAAAATCAATCCAAACTGAAAACTCCAAAAGGCACACTATCATCCTATACAAGAAATCCTCTGAAGGTGAAAGGTATGCTACAACTGCCTATCAAGTGCAAAGGTAAATACTTGACTGATATCTTTTACATTGTTGATACAAAATCAAAATCACTGCTATCTTTGAAGTCATCTATCAGTCTTAATCTAATCAAACTGGTCTATTCAGTTGATAAGTTGATAATAAAATCATTTTTATAAACTGGTACGACCAAAAACCAGAATTTCTTGATGAATTCAAAGATGTTTTTCATGGAATAGGCTTGATGTAGGGTAAAATCAATCTGCATTTGAAGTAAAACTGTATACCAGTAATTAAACCCCCGAGGAGAGTACCTGTTGCACTAAAAGAAAAATTAAAACAGGAACTTGAATGTACAGAATAACATGGCATTATTGCCAAGGTTACAAAACCTACAAGTTGGGTAAACAATATAGTAATTGTTTAAAAGCCCAACACAAAACAATTATGCATTTGATCAGACCCAAATGCTCTAAACAAAAGTTTAATGGAAATCTATATATATAATGTTATAAACCTTATAATATTATATTAACTTTTCTCTTTTTCTCTTCAGCTCCAGCAGAATGTCAAAGTTTTGTCCCTGATGAAAACTCCAACATAATATTCCAGTGTGAGAACTTATAGTTTTGTCCCTGATGAAAACTCCAACATAATGTTCCAGTGTGAGAACTTTTTCAAGGACATTAAAACTTTCCAGCAGCATCCATGTATCAACAGTAAGGACACTTCAGGTTCCACAGGATGCGAAGAACTTCAAGGAGATATAGGCCTAAACTGGAACAGTGTTCAAACTCGTCTTCCTATTCAGTGATATAGAGTTGACATTCAGGCCTTTGAAATTGGGAAGATTAACCCTTTACCAGACAACAAAATTTTAGCCTTGTCCAAATTGAAAGCATTTGCAGACGAAAATTTCATTACAACTAAAAAGGTGTAAAAATTCTTTGATGGGATAGAAAACACTGTGGGAACAGGAGAAAATGCTGTTTTCAGAAGGCTTCTTTCCAAGGGTCGTTAAAAGTCGGCATTGTGCGGTAAAATGTTCAGAAAAAGGCATTATGGGACACTGTTACCTGTAAGTTCAAACAGCAAGGGTACATTTTCAATGCAGAACAAGATGTCTGTTTGTAAAACAGTCATGCCCCCCTACTGCCACATTGATACAGGAAGTGGCACAGTTCATAAACTGATATCAAAAGAATTGATTGGGAAATATCGATGCCATCTTTTTGATTTATAGCCCACTTCAATTGTTAAACGTGATAGTCTGTCAACAGTTCGCATACTTATACACACCGCTGTGTGTATACATACAAGATTATAAACAGTCGCCGATACACAGACTGGGTTATCGATTTTCTTTTCGGCATGCGCGTTCGACTTCCGCTTTTTCCCAGTTGACTTCGATGCTTACTACGTCCCCAATAATACGCAAATAAAATGTTGGAGCCACAAGTTGAGCCACATATGATGATTTTTGAGACACTTTAATTTTTTTTTAGCAAATGGCTCAAGTGGCGAATGGCAGCGCCCGCCCTGAATCATCTGGTGGTCACTGTGACCTTGACCTTTCACGGATTAACCTTAAAATCGATAAGGATCATTTACACTCCAAGATGAATATCTGTACAGAACTTGAAGAACCTAGGTCAATTCTGTGTCTAGTGATCATCTGGACAAGGTTTGGTCTATATATCATTAAGTTGAAGGCCACTGTGACCTTGACCTTTGATGGATTAATCTCAAAATCGATAGGGATCATTTACATTCCGAGATGAATATCTGTACAGAATTTGAAGAACCTATGTCAATTCTGTGTCTAGTTATCATCTGGACAAGGTTTGGTCTATATATCATTAAGTTGAAGGCCACTGTGCCCTTGACTTTAGATGGATTAATCTCAAAATCGATAGGGATCATCTGCACTCCAAGACGAATGTCTGTGCCAAATTTGACAAACCTAGGTCAATTCTGTCTCTAGTTATCATCCAGACAAGGTTTGGTCTATGTATCAACATGTTGACAGTCACTGTGACCTTGACCTTTGACTGATTGACCTCAAAATCAATAGGGATCATCTACACTCCAAGAGGAATGTCTGTGCCAAATTTGACGAACCTAGGTTAATTCTGTGTTTAGTTATCATCCGGACAAGGTTTGGTCTATATATCAACATGTTGACGGTCACTGTGACCTTGACTTTTGACTGATTGACCTCAAAATCAATAGGGATCGTCTACACTCCGAGATGCATGTCTGTGCCAAATTTGACAAACCTAGGTCAATTCTGTGTCTAGTTATCATCCAGACAAGGTTTGGTCTATATATCAACATGTTGACAGTCACTGTGACCTTGACTTTTGACTGATTGACCTCAAAATCAATAGGGATCATCTACACTCCAAGAGGAATGTCTGTGCCAAATTTGACAAACCTAGGTCCATTCTGTGTCTAGTTATCATCCGGACAAGGTTTGGTCTATATATCAACATGTTGACAGTCAATGTGACCTTGACCTTTGACCGATTGACCTCAAAATCAATAGGGATCATCTTCACTCCGAGACGCATGTCTGTGCCAAAATTGACGAACCTAGGTCAATTCTGTGTCTAGTTATCATCCAGACAAGGTAAGGTCTACCGACCGACCGACCGACATTAGCAAAGCAATATACCCCCACTTCATTGAAGGGGGGCATAATAAATATCTGGACACTGGAAATTCATCATGGGGCATACAAAAATACAAAAAACAATAACAGAAAGTCTAGTCTTGGCACAAAAACTTTCGAGTTTGAAAGTGAATTGGATGAGATGTTTGCCAATGACTAAGCCTTGCCTGGAGCAAATGACTGATTGGTTGAATGGTGTTTTACGCCACTTTCAACATTATTTCAGTCATATCACGGCAACATCTCACATATTCATGAATTTTCTGGGATTCACCAGTACTAGAATAGGGCTCTGAAGTGTCTTGCCAAAGGACAGTCCCCCCCCCCCCCAAAAAAAAAAAACAGTGGATCTGGTGAGGCTCAAATCCAGGGCCTCCAAGTCACGAGTCCTACACTTTACTACTTAGCCATGCAGGACCCCATGTTGACACAGTGATCAAACTTGTCTTCTTATTCACTTATATAGAAAAACATTATGGCTGTTGAAAGTGGGAAGACTTAAGAAAAGACAATGTTGGACACTATTACTTATCAGTTCAAACAGCTAGGGTACAGTTTCAATGCAGAACAAATATCTGGACGCTGGAAATCCACCATTAGGGCATACAAAAATACAAAAGACAATAACAGAAAGTCTAGTAGTGGCACAAACCCTTCAAGTTTGAAAGTGATTTGGATGAGATGTTTGCCAACAACCCAGCGATTGTTCCAGTAGCTACGTTGTCATCCAGTTCATCTGCAGCAAAACATTCAGCAACTGGTAACAGCAGTGATGAAATGACATGCTCACAAGATCCTCCCAAGAGAAGGCCCCGCCGTTCAAATGCAAGGGAACTGGTTGACTTGTTGAAATGGTTGATTTCTTAAAGACTCATCCACATTATCAAAGAGAAAGAAACATGCAAGATAGAAAAAGATATGAACAAATGCACAGTGACAGACTTCAAGTTATGAAAAGCTTAGAAGCTGCCACTGGCAACAACAACAGCAATGCTGCTCAATTTCCACTTCAAAAATAGTTAAATGATGGATCCCATACTTTAACCATTTACCAGATAACAAAATTTCACAATAGTCCAAATTGAAAGCACTTTGTTTGGTAAAGGGTTAAACAATGTATGTTTTGAAAGAGTAATTATGTAATATCACAATTAGCTAGAAGAAGAAGTACAGTAAAAAGCAGCTTTGATCCGGATCAAATGTCAAGTTAAGCCTTTCTTAACCAAACCTGTGTTTTTTACATGTCTACAGTGCAAGTTGTAGTGTATTGAGAGGTACTCGTAACATATTCATATCAACCCAATTGGGGAACAAGAAGTTGTTGTCAATACATCAGTTTGTTTTTGTTGGATGCCGAGAGAATGAAAGTTAATGAAGCAGAGGAAGAATTTTCTTTTTTATAACTTACTGTTAATCAAAACTTAGCAAAGAGGGTGGACCTGCAAGGCCTTCCAGAATTTCATGTATTAAATTCAAGTATTTTAGCTGCTGGATGGAAAAGATGGACCAGAGCGTTTGAGTTATTTTGCATGGGTAAAAACGTGACAAACACAAACCAGAAAAAAGGATTTGTATTACATACCGTAGGCATGGTTGTCCAAGACATTTTCTTTACATTACCTGAGGCAGACTGGGAAAATGTATATGTTCAGGCAAAAAGTGCATTGGACGATTATTTTACGCCACAAGCAAACATTTTGTACAGGCCCCATATTTTCCACTCCATGTGTCAGTCAGTGGACCAGTTCATTACAAAATTGAAGGTTCAAGCCGAGACTTGCAAGTTCCACAATAACAACGATCAGATACGAGACCAAGCTATTGAAAAATGTCATTATTCTGAACTGAGACGTAAATTTCTTGAAAAGCGGGTCTCTGAACCTTGAAGAACTTTAGTCCATTGCAAAGGCATATGAGGATGCTCAGAAGCAGGCACTAAATATAGAGGGGCACAGTACTAACAGTACAGAAGTTAACAAAGTCTAGATTAAAGAGAACAAACAAAAATGTCAGTTACGTTTGTCAAAATTAGTCTTCATGGTATGTATGTTTTCAGACAAAGGTATAGGACCTGCTGATACAAAGATATCTGCTGTCATCAACACTAGAAAACCAGGAAATGCTACCGAGGTTAAAAGTTTTCTAGGATTAGTTAACTACAGCTCTCGCTATATTCCTAACTTAGCTACTGTTGCTACACCATTGAGAGAGTTGACAAAAAAAATCTACCATTCAGAAGGGGTGATGATGAACAAAAGTCATTTGACAGGTTGATAAGTTTTTTAGCTAGTGTGGATACTCTTGCTTTTTTCGATATTAATGCACCAATTCAGGTCATAGCTGATGCAAGTCCATTTGGTTTAGGGCTGTACTAGTTCATAAAAATGGGGAATATCACGTAGTTTGCTATGCTAGTAGGTCACTCAGTGAGGTAGAACAATGTTACTCTCAAACGAAAAGAGAGGCTTTAGCTCTTATATGGGCATGTGAACGTTTCCATGTGTATCTTTTTGGCAAAGAGTTTGAATTCCTTACTGATCACAAACCGCTTGAGTTTATCTTTTCTCCTTGATCAAAACCAAGCACAGGTATATAATGCTGGGTATTACGAATGCAATCCCTTTAAGTACATAGCTAGGTATATACCAGGTGAAGAGAATATTTATTGCAGATGCTTTATCTAGATTAATCTCTTTAGACAAGAAAAACAGTAAGTAAAATCTGCAATACAAAGCAGAAGAGTACACATGTATAAGTGTATATTATGTATTTTGAATAATTTAATCAGCATTATGGTAAGAATTTTGGGTATAATTATGTTTGTATTATCTTTAAAGTACCATTGTATGTGTAATACTTAGGTAAAGTATTGAGGGTTTAAACTGTTTAGGATTGAACTTTAACTATCAAGTGTACAAGTGCTCAAGACTTAATTGTAAAAGTGTTCATGACAATTTGAGTTTGGGAGAAGTTTTGAATTATTGTGCAATTTTGAGTCAAAGCTATAAAGGTTGATTTCAGGTCAGAATCATACAATGATTAAAAAGATTTATTCAAAATGTAGGGTTTTAAATTTTGATACCATAGTCGCAAAAGGAGGAGAGATGTAGCATATTGAGAGGTACTCATAACATGTTCATATCAACCCTATTGGGGTACAGGAAGTTGTCAATATACCGGATTGTTGTTGTTGGATGCCGAGAGAATGAAGGTTAATGAAGCCAAAGAAGAATCTTCTTTTTTATAACTTACTATTAATCAGCCTGATTACAGTACACAAATCTTTGAAAACACTGTGGGAAAAGGAGAAATTGCTTTCCTACAATGTTTTCTAACCTATTGGAGAACTTTCTGTCATTTTTATCACATTTGAAATGTTTAAAATACTTTTTGGACTAAAAACAATCAAAACGTGTCTAAAACTTTGTGATGTGGTAAAACATTAACTCTTTACCAAACCAAAATATTTTGGACTTGACCAAAATGAATGCCCATGGTGATGACAAAATAAGTGTACCTAAAATGATGATTTCTGTCTTTGATAGGGTAGAAAACATTGTGGGAGAAGGAGAAAATGCTGGTTACCAGCATTTTCTCCTTTTCCCTCAATGTTTTCAATAGTCTTCTTCCTTCAGTGTCATTAAAACTCGGAATTGTGTGGTAAAGGGTTAATAATATCGGAAAAGAGTTCACAAAATGTGAAAAAACAAATATTCAAAGTTCTCAAACAAAAAATTGAAAAAAAAAATATTTACACACATCAAGACTCGACATTCAGACCTGACTTTACAGTTTCTGTAAGACTTTCCACACTTAATGAATCCTCAACATTATCTTTACTAGCACCAGACCCTGAAATATCACCACTGCAGTCTTGCAAGTCTTTAGATTCACTATGAACTGTTTTTTCTTCCTGTACATGAACTGTATCCGTCTTTGCTGTAACATCACTGCTTTGATTTCTACTTTCACTTTCTGCCTGTTGAATGATGTCAGTAGCTTTATTTGAAGGTTTTGCGAGTTTGTCTGTACGTTTGAGCTCACAAGCATCCTTGTACGGAGGGTTAATGGGTGACTGGGTGGGTTCATGGTATTTGTACTCCCTCCCTGGCAGCTGAAAATAGCACACAATCACATGTAACATCTTTCAACATGTATAAGCAACTTTCATTGTTCATGAATTTCCCTTGATTTACAATGCAAACCTTTCAATAACTGTGAATAAAAAATAATAAAATTTAATTTCCAAGAGCTAATTTTCAAAACCCTTTTCCAAAGAGCAAAAGTTTAGACTTAGCCAAATTGGAAGTTTTTGCATATGACGAAATAATTGTGACTCAAAAATAGAAATTTGCCACTGGAAGGATAGAAAACATTGCGGGAAAGGAGAAAATGCTGGTTACCAGCATTTTCTCCTTTTCCACCAATGTTTTCAAAGGCTTCTTTGTTGAGTCTTTAAAAGTCTGGAGTGTGGGAAAGGGCTCAGAAACTTATTGCTACATGAAACAAGACTTCTACCTGCTTCTGTAATGATTATCAACCAGAAATTATCACCAAACTACATTATTGTAAACTATAATATTCAATGTAATGGTAAGTAAATCTGGATTTTAGAAGTAAATCTACTGTTCTCAATGTATTAACACCAGTTCCATAAAAATAGTTTTGGTTTGCAGCAGACTACTCAAGCAATTTCTCCTATTGCCACAATGTCTATAAAAGCCTCTTTTCTCTTGATTACTTAAAAGGTTAAAAAAAGACCAAAATAATGACGACAGCCCCCCCACCCCCACACTCCACACCCCCGTGTAATCAGTACTTTCAGCGCTCTGTAAACGTACCTGTAAAGGATAGGTCTTGTCAGAATCAAATCCACTCAAATCTCCGCAGGCAAGAAAAGGGACTATAACTCTGTTTGGACCCTCTAAATTATTGAAGTCAACATCTGAATAAAAGAAGAAGTATGACCCTCTGAAAGACATATTTACTTTAGTGACAGTTTATATGCAATCATTCAAACATTTTTTAATTTGTACTGTCTGCAAATGTTTTCCTTGATATGGAAAAATTTCTATTACATAGTATTGACTGTAACAAATGAAAATATGATGAAAAGAGATGAGATTCTCTCATTTTGCAACGATGTTTTTCACATTTATCACATTTATGACACATATACATGTATAGTATCTGATATGAGTTGACGTTTGAGATACAATTTTATTAAACGAGTGTAGGAAAAGTGTTACTAAGCGAACCTTTGGCGAGCTTAATAACATTTTTTCTTGGTGAGTGGAATAAAATTTTATCTCAAATGCCAACTCATGTCAGATTCCTTTTATCACATAACGATATTTCACAAATTATTGATCAGAAGTTGCACAACCATCTATAGTTACACCCGCGGTAATATCTGTAAAACCCAATCACTTCTATGAAATGCTTACAAAATGAGTCAAAACTGACATTACACAATTGTGATATCAAATGTGTATAGGATAAGAAAATTCTTAACGTGTATATCACATTGAAGACAAGGAAGGTTATGTGATAAAAATTTATCTTGATTATCTATCAGTAAATTTTACAGCAACATTGTCAAGGTTCTCTGCTGCTATTTGAACTTCTGCTAATCAAATTAACACTTTTCCAGACAACAAAATTTACAACTCATCCAAACTGAAAATATTTGAAGATGATAAATCAAACCTAACTAACCTGATACAATTTGTCATTAACCCTTTACCATACGACAAGATTTTAGCCCTGTCCAAATTGAAAGCATTAGCAGATGACAAATGAAAGGTGGCAAAAATGACAAAATATGTCCATTATAGGGTAGAAAACATTGTGGGAAAAGGAGAAAATGCTGGTAACCAGCATTTTCTTCTTTTCACTCAATGTCTTCAAAGCCATCTCAGGGTCGATAAAAGCAAGCATTGTGTGGTAAAGGGTTAAAATGATACAAAAGGCTGAAGGAAAGGAGGAAGTATCAGTAACCAGAATTTTCTTCTTTTCCCACAATGTTTCAAAAAGCCTCTTACCTAAGAGGAGATAAAGGCAGGGATTGATTGGTACTGGGTTAATCAAAACAATTTTGAAATCTTACCATAATGATGATCCAGCAATGGGTTGGCCATGTTTGGGATGTAACCTTCAGGAGGTGAGTAATTCTGACATACAACAAAGGCTTCTGAAGACAAGAAAATGAAACTGAGTCACGTTCTGTGAAAAGGTTAATTAATGCATCTACAAAAGGTACCAACCCAGGTCAGCCTGTGCAACTTTACCTGGGTCAATACTTTTTCTTTTTTTTTTTTGCTATTGGTAAATTTTCTGCATGTCAAATTTTCTGCATATCAAAGAACTGTTCTACCTCACAATTCAACTGATCCATGATGTACTGACTTGCTTGGTACCTTCTGAGGATGCATTAAATCTCTTCTTCCACAAGCAATGCTCGACTAAATTTCAATTACAGCTGCCACTTACTTATGACTGAATTTGCATTATCCTTTTTCCAAAGAATCTTGAGTTTTAACTATCCTGGAAAATAAGGCTTTTGAAAACATTGTGTAGAAAGAAAACTAGAGGCCCTTGAAGGCCTAAATTGTTCTACTGGCAGTAATTTTGCTTATTTTCTTGCATGCATCATTATGTAGGCATGGAAAACTGAACAATCTGTGAAATAATTGAAGTAAAATTTCTCAAATCCAATTATTTTGAATTCCACCAAATTTCACAGGGTTTCAGTACTCCCTGTATTAAACAATCCCTACAATTTTCAAAGAAATCTGACCACCAATGTGGACTGTGTTGAGTAAACAATACTAAGTCATCAAATGGCTGCTTTTCCTTAACTGATTGCTGGATTTTCTTCATTTTTAATAGGGCATTATCCCTTGATGATACATATCAGCTGTGCAAGTTTCAAAAGAATTGGGTTAAAAATGTGGATTATATTGCATAAACAAGAATTGAAAATTTTCAACTCTGACTGGCTACTTTTCCCTTACAAATTTTCAGATTTTTTTTTAATCAATGGGGTTCAATGTATTGACGATATGAAGAAACTGTGCGAGTTTCATGAAAACCAAACCACAAATGCAGACACAATCACATAAAAAGAAATGTAAACTTTCAACTTTAAATGGCTAATTTTCCCTTACTAATTGTCAGATTTTTTTCAAAATCAATAGGGTTTGAGTTTGTAACATATTCCAGTTTATTCCTGGCATATGGTTTACTTGCGTTGTGATGGGATGTCAAAAAATCTCACCTATACTAGAATTTCTGCTACTTCTAGGTTTGAACACAGACACAAGTGGAAAAAATATCTTTAACTGTGAGTAAAGCAGAGAAACATCTTTCCCTCTGAATATCTGGAAGCAAAACAAAAAAAGGCAATAGAAATGCCCACCATTAGATCCCAAAAAATAATTACACTAAGTCTAACTTAGACTATATCATCAAACCATCATTCATCATCTATATTGATTATTCACATTTTATAACTATGATTTAACTCTTTAACAGATGAAAAAATATAGAACTTGTCCAAATTGAAAGCATTTGCTGACAAATTATATTTATCTTTGCCAGGTCAGAAAACAATGTGTGAAAAGGAGAAAATAATAGTTCCTCAGAGTCGGTATTTTTTTCTTTTAATGCCATTTTAACAGCTCAGGTCATATCACAGTGATCATTGCACCTATGTCAGTATTTCCTGGCTTTTTCGAACCAGTACTGACACAACTTTCTTTCCAAGCCACTGACTACTTTTCTCATATGCATCAGATGTGAGAGGTGAAAAATCGCCATAAAGAAAGTTTGCCTCAACCAGGAATCGAATCAGAGTCATTAAAACATGGAATTGTTTGTTAAAGGGCTGAAGGCTATTCCATGCCAAGTCAGACAACAATCAACCAAACAAACCACTCGAGGATCATCAGTTATTCATTGATTACAAATCATGTGTATACATGCATCAACACATCAAATTTGTTTGTTTGTTTGTATAGGAGTTCAATGCCGTTTTAACAGCTTGGGTCATATCATGGCAGTCAGTGCAACTGAACAGCACAGACTAGGATCTAAGTGCACAGATTATGCAGACTTATCATAGTTTACTGTCTCTTTTTCAAGGACCTATGAGATTTGTGGATATAACCCTTTACCACACAATCCCAAGTTTTAATGACCCTGAGAAAGAAATCTTTCAAAAACATTGTGGGAAAGGGAGAAAATGCTGGAAACCAGCATTTTCTCCTTTTCCCACCATGTTTTCTATCCTTCCCAGGACAAATTTCAGTGTTTGATTCACATTTTTTTTGTCATCTACAAATGCTTTCAATTTGGACCAGTTTAGAATTTTGTTGTTTAGTAAAGAGATAAATGAAGTGCATGATAGAATGATATAACATTTATTTTACTCTCTCACAGATGACAGTATTTTAGAATTGCCTAAATGTGTCTCAAATAATGGACCAAGTCTTTTAAATGGTAGGATAAATTGTGAGATAAGAATAAAATATTGGTTTACCATTGTTTTCTCCTCTTCCTGCCATGTTTCAATATCCTTTTTCTTCAGAGGTGTTTACCCTTTACCAGACAATCCTGTGTTTTAACGATCCTGAGGAAAAAAGCTTCTGAAAACACTGTGGGAAAAGGGGAAATGCTAGCAACCAGCATTTTCTTCTTTTTCAACAATTTTCTACCTTTTCAAGATCAAATACTATCATTTGAAAAACGTTTTAATTCTTATCAGTAAATTCCTTCAAAATGGGCAACTCTAAAATTTTGCCATGTTGTAAAGGGTTAAACATGGGCATGCTTGATAAAGGGTAAATAATTTGTCATTCCAAGATAAAATTATACAAAAAGTTAGATAATATTATATTGTTATGATATAAACATACATACCTTTGCTACAAAGATTCCTCCTTGTTTCAATACATGTGTAGTAATATTCAGGGCCTAAAATTAAATCAGAAAAATAAACCTCATCAGTATTAATAAGCCATGTTCTGTAAAAAGGGGGCTTAATGCATCTGCAAAAATCATCTATCTAGGTCAGCCTGCGCAGACTGTGCAGGCTGACCTAGATTGATAATTTTTGCTATTTAGAAATTTTCTGCATGTCACAGGTCTATATTACTACAGGTTTCAGCCGGGTATAAAAAAATGGATTTTATGGATCCATAATTATGTGACGACTTGCTTGATATAATGAACATGGACTTCCTTTTCCCTGTGCATGGCTCAAAATTTTGTTAGTTTTATAAACAAGAGGGCCAAGATGGCCCTGGATCGTTCACCTGAATTTTTGAGAGGACCATAACCAACTTTTTTTTAAAGTATTGAAATTTTGGAAACAAAATCAGTATTTTGCCAAGCAATTATAAAAAGGTCACCTGTAGAAATCATTTCAAAATCTGTCACCACCCCTACAATCATCACCACAGCCATGTTTTTGACAAATCAGAATTCTGCAAATAAATTTTAGGATAGGTCACCCAAAGACCTTATCTTGAACAAGAGCACACGCCCGATAGTGGCTAAAAATATTAAGTTGAACAAGAGCACCTCATGAGAGTGCCAATGATTGGCTGTTGTAACCTTGCTGGATAGTAAAATAAAATTCCAAGTCGCAAAAGGGGCATAATTTGGACAAAACAATTTTGGAGTTAACTGCCCTTGTTGTATGGGTTGCTTTTTTTTACTAGTGAACAATTATTCTGAGTTTTAAGCACATGTGTTGAGTGGAAGCTGAGATATAACAAAATGTCAAAGTTTTTGCACAACAACAACAATGCAGATGACACCAACAGGGCTATGTCAATACCTCGATGTTTTCTTTGAAAACAGCTAAGCTAAATAAGGGGTATAATATAAGGATCATTTCTGTGAAATAACTTCAAAATCTGAATAGTTGTTTCAGAGAAGACAAAATTTTTAAGAATTTCTTCATGTTCTCAGAGAGCAAATAGCTTCCACCCACCACAGCCATGTTTCTTAACAGATCAAAATTTCGCGAATGAATTTTCAAAAGGGGCACCTAGGGAACATTTCTGTGAAATTATTTCAAAATCTGACAAGTGGTTTAGGAGAAGAAGAATTTCAAATAATTTCTTTAAGTCCATACAGTGCAAAGATGCCCATCCCCACCCAGGCCATGTTTTTCAACGGATCAAAATTACACAAAGTTTAAAAAGGGTTACCCAACAAACATATCTGCGAAATTATTTCAAAATCGGACCAGTGGTTTCAGAGGAGAAGATTATCAAAGAATTTCTTGGAAAATTCCATTTGGTTGCCATGGCAACCAGAGTTTTTGATGAATCAAATTCTGTGAACAGTTTTCAAAGGGGACGTCCCAAGGAACATTCCAGCCAAGTTTGGTCCAAATTGGCCAAGCGGTTTAGGAGAAGAAGATGTTTAAAGAATTGTTGACACCACTGGACGCCAAGAGCCCCCCCCCCTTCCACAACGGCCATGTTTTTTAATGGATCAAAATTTCGCGAACATTTTTTAAAAAAGGGTCACCCAAGGAACGTATCTGTGAAATTATTTCAAAATCTGACCAGTGGTTTCAAAGGAGAAGATTTTCAAAGAATTTCCTGGAAAATTCCATTTGGTTGCCATAGCAACCAGAGTTTTTGATGAAATCAAATTCTGTGACCACTTTTTAAAGAGGACCTCCCAAGGAACATTCCAGCCAAGTTTGGTCCAAATTGGCCAAGTGGTGTAGGAGAAGATGTTTAACGAATTGTTGACTCCGCTGGACGCCAAGAGCCCCCCCCCCCCCTCCATCACGGCCACGTTTTTCTACGGATCAAAATTTCGTGAACAATTTTTGAAAAGGATCACTCAAGGAACATATCTGTGAAATTATTTCAAAATCTGACCACCAATTTCAGTGGAGAAGATTTTTATAGAATTGTTGACACCGCTGGACGCCAAGAGCCCTCCCTCCCCTCCCCCACGGCCATGTTTTTCGACGGATCAAAATTTCGTGAACAGTTTTTGAAAAAGGTCACCCAAGGAACATATCTGTGAAATTATTTCAAAATCTGACCAGTGGTTTCTGAAGAGAAGATTTTTAAAGAATTTCTTGGAAAATTCCATTTGGTTGCCATGGCAACCAGAGTTTTTGCTGAAATCAAATTCTGTGAACAATTTTTAAAGAGGACCTCCCAAGGAACATTCCAGCCAAGTTTGGTCCAAATCGGCCAAGCGGTTTAGGAGGAGAAGATGTTTAAAGAATTGTTGACACCGCTGGACGCCAAGAGCCTCCCCCCTCCACCACAGCTATGTTTTTTAACGGATCAAAATTTCGCGAACACTTCTTGAAAAGGGTCACCCAAGGAACATATCTGTGAAATTATTTCAAAATCTGACCAGTGGTTTCAGAGGAGAAGATTTTTAAAGAATTTCTTGGAAAATTCCATTTGGTTGCCATGGCAACCAGAGTTTTTGCTGAAATCAAATTCTGTGAACAGTTTTTAAAGAGGACCTGCCAAGGAACATTCCAGCCAAGTTTGGTCCAAATCGGCCAAGCAGTGTAGGAGGAGAAGATGTCTAAAGAATTGTTGACACCGCTGGACACCAAGAGCTCCCCCCCCTCCACCACGGCCATATTTTTCGACGGATCAAAATTTCGCGATCAGTTTTTAAAAAGGGTCACCCAAGGAACATATCTGTGAAATTATTTCAAAATCTGACAACCAGTTTCAGAGAAGAAGAATTTTAAAGAATTGTTGACACTGCTGGACACCAAGAGCCCCCCCCCCCCCCCCACAACGGCCATGTTTTTTGACGGATCAGAATTTCGTGAACAATTTTTGAAAAGGATCACCCAAGGAACATATCTGTGAAATTATTTCAAAATCTGACCAGCAGTTTCAGAGGAGAAGATTTTTAAAGAATTTCTTGGTAAATTCCATTTGGTTGCCATGGCAACCAGAATTTTGCTGAAATCAAATTCTGTGAACTATTTTTAAAGAGGACCTCCCAAGGAACATTCCAGCCAAGTTTGGTCTAAATTGGCCAAGCGGTGTAGGAGGAGAAAATGTTTAAAGAATTGTTGACACCGCTGGACGCCAAGAGCCCCCCCCCTCCACCACAGCCATGTTTTTCGACGGATCAAAATTTCGCGAACAGTTCTTGAAAAGGGTCACCCAAGGAACATGTCTGTGAAATTATTTCAAAATCTGACCAGCCGTTTCAGAGGAGAAGATTTTTATAGAATTGTTGACACCGATGGATGCCAAGAGCCCCCCCTTCTACCACGGCCATGTTTTTCGATGATTCAAAATTTCGTGAACACTTTTTGAAAAGGGTCACCCAAGGAACATATCTGTGAAATTATTTCAAAATCTGACCAGCGGTTTCAGAGGAGAAGATCCATTTGGTTGCCATGGCAACCAGAGTTTTTGATGAAATCATATTCTGTGAACATTTTTTTAAAGAGGACCTCCCAAGGAACATTCCAGCCAAGTTTGGTCTAAATTGTCCAAGCGGTGTAGGAGGAGAAGATGTCTAAAGAATTGTTGGCACCGCTGGACGCCAAGAGCCCCCCCCCCATCCACCACGGCCATATTTTTCGACAGATCAAAATATCGCCATATCTGTGAAATTATTTCAAAATCTGACCAGTGGTTTCAGAGGAGAAGATTTTCAAAGAATTTCTTGGAAAATTCCATTTGGTTGCCATGGCAACCAGAGTTTTTGCTGAAATCAAATTCTGTGAACAAATTTTAAAGAGGACCTCCCAAGGAACATTCCAGCCAAGTTTGGTCCAAATCGGCCAAGCAGTGTAGGAGGAGAAGATATTTAAAGAATTGTTGACACCGCTGGACGCCAAGAGCCCCCCCTCCACAACGGCCATGTTTTTTAACGGATCAAAATTTTGTGAACAATTTTTAAAAAAGGGTCATGCAAGGAACATATCTGTGAAATTATTTCAAAATCTGACCAGCAGTTTCAGAGGAGAAGATTTTCAAAGAATTTCTTGGTAAATTCCATTTGGTTGCCATGGCAACCAGAGTTTTTGATGAAATCAAATTCTGTGAACATTTTGAGGACCTCCCAAGGAACATTCCAGTCAAGTTTGGTCCAAATCAGCCAAGTAGTGTAGGTGGAGAAGATGTTTAAAGAATTGTTGACTCCGCTGGACGCCAACAGCCCCCCCCTCCATCATGGCCATGTTTTTCGACGGATCAAAATTTCACGGATAATTTTTGAAAAGGGTCACTAAAGGAACATTTCTGTGAAATTATTTCAAAATCTGACCAGCGGTTTCAGAGGAGAAGATTTTTATAGAGTTGTTGACACCGCTGGACGCCAAGAGCCCCCCCCCCTCCACCACAGCCATGTTTTTCGACGGATCAAAATTTCGCGAACAGTTTTTGAAAAGGGTCACCCAAGGAACATATCTGTGAAATTATTTCAAAATCTGACCAGCCGTTTCAGAGGAGAAGATTTTTATAGAGTTGTTGACACCGCTGGACGCCAAGAGCCCCTCCACCCCCCCACCCCCCACAGCCATGTTTTTCGACGGATCAGATTTCGCGAACAATTTTTGAAAAGGGTCACCCAAGGAACATATCTGTGAAATTATTTCAAAATCTGACCAGCCGTTTCAGAGGAGAAGATTTTTATAGAGTTGTTGACACCGCTGGACGCCAAGAGCCCCCCCCCCACCCCCCCCACGGCCATGTTTTTCGACGGATCAGAATTTCGCGAACAATTTTTGAAAAGGGTCACCCAAGGAACATATCTGTGAAATTATTTCAAAATCTGACCAACAGTTTCAGAGGAGAAGATTTTTAAAGAATTTCTTGGTAAATTCCATTTGGTTGCCATGGCAACCAGAGTTTTTGATGAAATCAAATTCTGTGAACAGTTTTTAAAGAGGACCTCCCAAGGAACATTCCAGCCAAGTTTGGTCCAAATCGGCCAAGCAGTTTAGGAGGAGAAGATGTTTAAAGAATTGTTGACGCCGCACGACGCACAACGGACACAGCGTGACCCGAAAAGCTCCCCTTGAGCACATTGTGCTTAGGTGAGCTAAAAACAAAGACTTCAATTGCTTAATCTTCATCCTTCAAGAAAAGCTGTTTGCTAGCTGACAAAATTTAATTCATTCATAGCGAAAGCATTTGCTGATGACAAATTCAAGGTCCCTCAAATGATGAGATTTGTCATTCAAATAGTATGAAAACATTGTGAGAAACAGAGAAAATGCTATTTACCATCATTTTCTCCACATCCAGCCATGTTTTCCAACTGTTTGTTTGTATTGGACTTTACCACCAGCGCACCTACATATGTGTTTCCTGGCTTTCTCACACTAGTACTAACACAACTTTCTTTCCAAGCACCAACTTTTTTTCCCACATGCATCAGAGGTGAGATGCAAAAAATCGTCCTACAGAAAGTTTGCCTCCACCAGGTATCAAACCTGCAACCACCAGGTCACTAGTCAGATACACTCACCACTGAGCTACCCTGCCGGGAATGTTTTCAAAAGCCTATTTCCTCAGGGTCACACAGAGGGACAAAGAAACACAGACTTGATTGGCAAAAGTTTGAAATGAAAAATATAAACACCTTTCTTTAAGGGCCAACTTTAATATTGATTTTCAGAGAGTAACAGTTAATTCAAATAGACTGCATTGAAATGCAGGCTGATCTTTGTCAACTTTCTTTGAAAAGGATATCACTTGCCCTTACTAAGAATGTATGTCTGATGGGCTTTAACATGTAACCATTCATACACCTTGTTACACTGAAGGAATTATATTAATGAGAAAAAATCTAATAATAACATCAGCTGAACCTGTCTTCCAAACTACTTGTAATGAAGAGACAACTGTTTTGGTTCTAAACCTGGGTCTTTATTCACCAACTCCTCTTAAAAATATTCTTATTCTCATTCTCAAGAATTTTCTAAATTTGAAAAAAACTCATCTTCTGATTGGCTAAACTAAATGGTTTAGCCATTCAGAAGTCATGTTACTTTCTAAATCTGTAATTTGACTAAGAATGAAATTAAAGAACAGTTGGTAAATACAGACCCTTTTCTCAATTTGGATTGAAAGACCACCTACAGTCAGAAACCACTTTTTACTTACTCTCTTCATGGTCTCTGAATACAGGTTGCACTGTTTTTATGATCTTACCATTGAGCCAGGTCATCTTGGATGTTTAACTCTTTACCAAACGACAAAATCAAGACTGGTCCAAACTGAAAGGATTTGCAGACGACAAAGGTGACGTATATGAGGAAAACTGTCCATGATAAGGTAGAAATCATTGTGGGACAATGAGAAAATGCTGGTTACCAGGATTTCCTCCTTTTTTCCCAACATGTTTTCAAAAGCACTCATCCTCAGGACTGTTAAAATTGGGATCATGCGGTATAGGACTAACCTGGAAGGGTAGGACTCAAACATGGTTAAAAAAATCTTAACCTTTTACAAAAAAATCACAAGCCTTATGAAAACATTTTAGGAAAAGGAGAAAATGCTAGTTACCAGCATTTTCTCTTTTTCCCACAATGTTTTCTATCCGTCCAAAAACGAATTTCAATTTTTGAATTGGGTTTATTTTGTCATCTGCAAATGCTTTGAATTTGGACCAGTCTAAAATTTTGTCATTTGGTAAAGACTTAACTCTTTACCAAACAAGAAAATTTTGGTCTGGACCAAATCGAAAGTATTTGAGTATGACAAATTAAAAGATGCTAAAATGATGATTACTGTCTTTGATAGGGTAGAAAACATTGTGGAAAAAGGAGAAAATGCTGGTATCCAGCATTTTCTCCTTTTTTCACAATGTTTTCAAAAGCCCTTTTCATCAGGGTCGTTAAAAGTCTGGATTGAGTGGTAAAGAGTTAAAGAAATCTAAGTAATCATCTACAATATACTTACTGCCAGTAATAACTGAGCCTGAATGTATTCATCGATATCATGAAGTCCTGTCACTGAAAAATTACAAAACAAGAGCTAAAGAAAAAAGAAATTTAACCCTTTACCACAAGATAAAATTTTGGACTAGACCAAACTGAAAACGTTTGCCACTGACAAATTCAGTATAGCTCAAATGATGATTTCTGTCTTTGATAGGGTGAAACTGTTGGATAGTGAGAAAGTGGCCGTTACTAGCATTTTCTCCTTTTTCAAACAACAATAGTCTTCTCTTTCAGGGTCGTTGAAACTTGGAATTGTTTGGCAAAGTCTTTAGGTATCTAAAGTTCCAAACCATGAATTTGAGAGCATCAAATTACATATTGTTAGCACAAAATACATCACTTGTATTAAACATTTAAATTCTGAGGTAACCTGCTGATTCTGCCCACCAACGCATATCAGATTGAATAGATCTTGTGTCTACATTGTCTATAATTTTTAAATGTTCCGGTCAAACAGCCTTAAAGATTGTAATATTTCAGCCTTTTTCTCTCTTTACCAGATCACAAATTTTCGGACTGGTCTGTAATGGAAGCTGTACATATTTATGTATGACATCTTGAAGGTGGTTAAAGAAATGGGATCTGTCTTTGACAAGGTAGAAAACAAATTGTGGGGAAAAAAAGAAAAAATTCTGATAACCAGCATTGCCTCTTTATTCTACAATGTTTTCAGAAGTTTCCTTACTCAGGGTAGTACAGGCCTGTGACAGGTGAAGCTTAACTTTTTATGACAAACATACCAGTAGGTGTATGTTACAGTAACAACCAAAATGGAAAGAAGACTTATCTAAAGGATCTAATAAAATTCCAATCTGTCATTTGTTATCGTTATGATTGTCATTTGTGATTGACTTTGAATTTAGCACTGTGTAAATTCAGTCTTAAACACAACTACTGACATATTGATTACTTCCAAGTTTAATACGTATTTAATAGAATTTTGATTTAAAGCAAATGGATTAAACAGATTAGATTGGTAATATGTGACAAAAAGTTCATATTTAGTTTTTCAGTTTCAAACCAAAGAGTGCTTTTTGTATTGGTTTGTATTGGAGTTTAACGCCATTTTAACTGCTTAGGTCATATCATGGCGGTCAGTGACGCACCCATGTGTTTCCTGGCTTTCGCACACCAGTACTGACACAACTTTCTTTCAAAAGCCACTGACTACTTTTCTCACATACATCAGAGGTGAGAGGCGAAAAATCACCAGACAGAAAGTTTGCCGCAACCAGGTATCAAACCTACAACCTCCAGGTCACCAGTCAGATACGCTAACAACTGAGCTATCCAGCCAGGCCAGCTTGCTTTGCATTTAAAAACATTAGCATGTACTATTAAACATACCATCTGGTGCCCCATCACAAACCACTAAATCAGCATGTTCTCCGAAGAAATGACCAATTATCTCATGGGCTGTTGATGTCTGTAAACAACAAACACAAAAATTATTCTATCATTAGTTTTACACTTAACTCTGTACCACACAAACCAGGGTTTTAACGACCCTGAGAAGTAGGCCTTTTAAAAACATTGTGGGAAAAGGAGAAAATGCTGGTAACCAGCATTTTCTCCTTTTCCCAAACTTTTACTAGACTATCTAATACAAATTCCATCATTTGTTATAAGTTATATCAAATTGGACCCTTCTAGAATATTATCATTTGGGAAAAAGTTAATCCTACAGAAATTTACTGTCAATCATTACAAAATTCATTGATTTATGTTTACTTGCAGTAAATGGAGAATTATGACAAACTATTGTCAGTAGAAAATGAGATTGTAAAACAAAGATCAGATTGCAGATATGTGCAGTCTGATTTTAGTCTACATGCTCTGCAAAGTACAGCCAAATTCCCACACAAGATTAAGATTTAATTCTATAAAACTTAAAACATTTCATGCAATCTGATCTTCATCTACATCATTAGCACAAGCACCTGATCATTCCAGCAGTTTGCCCTTTTCCACCCAGTCCCTACTTTTCACGACGTTGAAAAAGAAAACTTTTGAAAACTTTTGAAAACATTGTGGGAAAAGGAGAAAATGCTGCCTGGTAAACAGCATTTTCTCATTTTCCCACCATGTTCACTAATATTTCACAGTCAAATCCCATTGTCTCTGCCACATTTATGATGTCTTCTGCAAATTCTTTCAACATGGATCAGTCTACAATTTTGTTGTTTCATAAAGAGTTAAAGTTGCCGTCCTTTTCACTTCAAAAATTATATTAATATCATGTTCTCTTGTCGCCTCTTCTTTGATACCAAAAACAGCTGATGTCCCCTTTTCTTTGATACCAAAAGCAGCAGACGTTGTTAAAACGGACATGCAGATGGCAATTTAAAAATGGTTCAACTAATTGAATTGGTCTGTGGAAGAGTAGAAAAATTTGTAGAAAAAGGTGATAATGCTGGTTATTAGCATTTTCTCCTTTTCTGCCAAAGTTTTCAAACACATTCTTCCCCTAGGTTGTTAAAATCTGGAAAAGACCTGAGGAAGAAAGCTTACGAAAACATTGTAAGAAAAGGAGAAATTGCTGGCAACTGGCAACTTCTCCTTTGCCCATGATGTTTTCTTCCTTTTCTCTGATAAATCCTATCATTTGAACAACTTTTACATTTCAAACCACATATGCTTTCAATTTCAGCAAGTCCAAAATGTGAAAGGTGTAAAAAAAAAATAGTAGATGTATTCTGAAGAAGTATAACCTTGGTAATGTCTCCTTGTATCTGTATGACGCCTGGAATCGGGGCCATGGCTTGTAAATCTACTGCCACTATCTTGACATCATCATTCTTACCATCCTCACCCCTGTAAAACAAAATTCTATTAGAAATCTAGTCATGGAAAGGAACAGGTGTATAAAAACACATGCCTCTACTTTAACTCTTTACCAAACAACAAAATTTTGGACTCGACCAAATAAAAGGTATTTGCAGACAACTAAATGAATGTAGCTCAAATGGTGATCTCCGTCTTTGATATGGTAAAAAACATTGTTGGAAGAGGAGAAAACGCTGGTTACCAACATTTTCTCCTTTTCCTACAATGTTTTCAAGTCTTCTTATTCAGGGTTGGTAAAACTCGAGATTTTGTTACAGGGTGACTGGGTAAACACTTGATCAAACAACACAATTATATACTGGTCCATTTCACCCATTTGTAGATGACAAATTAAATGCTGATTGAATAATGTGAAATGTTTTTTTAAAAGAGTATAAAACACCGTGAGGAACGGAGAAAAATTCTGGAAATGGCAATCAGCATATTCTCCTTTTCCAACGTTTTCAAAAGCTTTATTCCACAGGATTCTCAAACATAATTGTTTGGTAAAGGATCTTTTCTTCTTTTCAAACCAGCCTTCTTTAAGATAAATGCTATCATTTTAGAATCCTTCAGTCAAAATGATTAATTTCTAACCATTGACGAGTCTGATCAACCTTGAAAAGAAGATGTTTTAAAACATTGTGGAAAAAGAAGAAAATACTGGTAACCAGCATTTTTTTCCTTTTCGTACAGTGTTTTCTACCCTTCCAAAAATTGAATTCAATTCCTGATTCACAATAAATATGTTGTCCGCAAATACTTATAAATTGAACAAGTCTAGTTCTTTGTCATGTGATAAAGAATTGAACCTTATCGTTTAATATGGAGACTAAAACATTTAAATGTATACCTGAGTTTCCTGGACAGAACCTGACTCCAGCTCCCGGGGGCTGCACACAGATCAACCACTTTCTTCACACCTGAAAAAGAACAGTTAGCCAACATAAATGTAACTAGATATGGCAATACATACGGGTCATGCTCTGTAAAAAGGGGGCTTATGCATCCACAAAAGTGCAGACCCATGTCAGCCTGGGGAGTCCACACAGGGTGACATAAGTCAGTCCCTTTTGCTACCACGGTAAATTTTCTACCTTTCTAAGTACTATTTTAACTCATGATTAAGCTGGTTATGGGACTAAATGGATTCATATTATCTGACAGCTTGCTATGTATAGTGCATTACAGAGATGCATTTGATACCCGTTTGCCAGAGTACCACTCGTATTTTTTGTATAAAAATGACACTTTCTTCCTAATACATCATCTCCCAAAGACAACCTTCAGTACCGTATTTTGTAGCAGGTTTCTTTTTAAAACATTGTGGTAAAAGAAATCACCTTTCTTCTTTAGTCACAATGTTTTCATGTTGTACTCACATATGGAATCTTAATCCATATTCAAAATCTATCTTTTAACCCATTACCACGCAATCATAAATTTAAATGACCCTGAAGAAAAAGCCTTTAGAAAACATTGTGGAAAAAGGAGAAAATGCTGGTGACCAGCATTTTCTCCTTTTCCCACAATGTTTTCTACCATTCACAAAAAGAATTTCAATTTTTGAGTCATATTTATTTTGTTATCTGCAAATGCTTTGAATTTGGGCTAGTCTGAAATTGTGTCGTTTGGTAAAGAGTTAACAATTACGGCACTCATTATTTTCGCATACCTTTCCCTTTTTTGGCAAATATTTCCCCATATGAACAACAAGCTGATGAAATAAATTATATATTATATTTCCTCTGATTATTTTGTCAACGAATGCCACTTTTAAAACTTAAAAACTTAAAAAAGTAGTTCCAGATTTTTGGCAGGAGGAAAATATTGACTGTGACGGGGAAATAATTCCCCCAAGCTTAAATTACGACATTTCTTTACCCATAACATTTCTAAAAATAGACACATGAAATATAATATAGAGATATATTGAAACTTCAAGCCGCACTGTCTACCATATCTTAAAAACATTTTGACATTTCAACTCTTTACCAAACAATCCCACGTTTTAATAACCTTATGATGTTTTTGAAAACATATTGTGGGGAAAAAGAGAATATGCTGTTAACCAGTATTTTCTCCTTTTTCCTCAATGTTTTCTACCCTACCATAATACCTAAGCTACCGTTAAGTTGTACCTGTACGATATTTGTCATCTGCTGATGTTTTCAATTTGGAAGAGCCAAAACTTGTTGTTTGGTAAAAGATTAAGTAGATCTAGTGTTGCCATCAAGTTATATACCAATCCTGCACATTTTTCTTCCTTGTAACACTTAAATTTTTATCAAACAATTCAATATTTAAATGACCTTGAATAAGAGGACTTTCAATGAAAACATAGAGTTAAACAGTGAAATGCTGATAACAAGCACTTTCTTTTTCCATGGTGTTTCCTACCCGTCCAGTATAGATCAACCTCAGACTGCGCAGAACGTGCTGTCAAATCTTTAATCTACATTATGTGATACAGTGAGAAAAAGCTTGTGAAGAGAATACTAGATGCTGCTGGTAACCGGCGTTCTCTCCTTCTGCTACAATATTTTTTTCCCTTTCATGAACAAATCCTTTTACAGGTATTTGGGCCATATTTAACCCTTTCCCAAACAATCCCAGGTTTTCACGACCCTGAGAAACAAGCCTTTTAAAAACATTTTGGGAATAGGAGAAAATGCTGGTAACCAGCATTTTCTCCTTTTCCCACAATGTTTTCTACCCGTCCCAAAACAAATTTCAATGTTTGAGTCCCATTTGTTTTGTCGTCTGCAAGTGCTTTCAATTTGGACAAGTCTAGAATTTTGTCGTTTGATAAAGAGTTAATATGAAGTCAGTAACTGCTACGGGTTTGGAAAATTGTATGATAAAGAGTGACGGTTCCCAAAAAAGGGAGATAAGCGGGCAATGATTTGGCTGATACCTTTAAAAATATTGAAATCTTCATTGATCTGCAACAGTTTAAAAGCACTTCTTGCTCTCCAACCCTCTTCTTTGGCAAGTCTGTAATACACATCTCTCTTGTCTTTTGAAGATTTGCCCATCCTATAGACAAATAACATGAAATTATAACTTGACACTACATCAACTTTTACACAAATGAAAGGGCCATGATGATCCTGTATCGCTCCACTGGCTTTTAAAGATAGGTACTGGCTTGTAAATAAGTGTATCAAGTGCTTAATTGGCATTGACAGAGACATTAAATCATGAACAGTCTGTATGATAATAACTTTTCATAGAAAAAATAGCCAGCCCCCCCAGGTCAGTTCTTTAAATTCAAAGATGATGTCATTGAATACAAGCAGATCCAATCAAGTATTATTCATACCGTATATCAATGAACTCGAAAAAAGAAGTGCTTTGATAAGAAGATTTCCAAAACTTTAGTAGCAGACAACATTTGTGGCATGAATGGTATAACTCTGGAACAAAACAGTTGAACTGAATGATACAAATATCACTTCATAAAATATTCAACTCACCTGTGACCTGAGCATAACAATAAACATCAAAATAAATCACTCCCACGGAAAACTGAACATTGTTTATCCAAAAAACTTGATACCAGACACCAATCATGTAATAGAGCAGTTTGATAATCAAGGAGGGTAAATTGTAACAAACTATGTATATCTGTTATGAGTGAACAGGAGTTATTTCTCTTGATCAATAGGCTTTAGTCATATTGACTTTATGTATTTCAGGAAGAGTTTTAGAGTTCTCATTATATAAACCTTTGTAAACCATGTTATTCCGCCAAGGGCTTACCCAGTGCTATACTAAATCTTGCTATGTGAACAGGACAACTAGGTGGAGCTATATGCAAAGTTTAATAAACCTTGGTCTTAGGATTAGGAGCCAGAAAAGTCCTTCAATTTTCGTTGCATAAGCCAAAGCAAAAACCTTTCACCCCCACGTTCGACCAACGCATGTATGGAAGGTCGCACGGATGCCAAACGGACACAGGACCATCATGGGATATGGTAGCTGACCAGTGGAGCTAAAAAGCGTAGATAACGTGACATTAGACTAGTTACATGATACGCGAAAACACATTACTTTGCAAAACTATCCTCTTCTATCGAATTCTAAACAAACTCGTGTTGGTAAAAATGTTTTAAACAAAAAGAATTATCACAAAAAGTTGACTGATCTTTTTTTCTGACATAGAATTACCTTACACAGCCTCACCTAGATCAAGTAATCCTTGTTTCACCCCGGTTGGATACCGTACTTTACCAAACCGGAAGTTGAACGTTCGCATGGCGTAAACATGGCTGCTGGGCCAATAGCAGAAAGAAATCAAGGTTTGGTTTGAGCTTTTATCAACACAGGATTTTAAATCTTCAATGTCCTTGTATTATTTCAACAAAAGGGTTCTAACGCTACTAAAACTCGCAAAGAGTTTGTGATGATTGTTTTACAATGATCCACTAAACGGCAAAATGTGGTCAGGCAGGTGAATTCGTCCCCAGGAAAAATCAACCCCTTGGGAAAGTATCCCAAATTTACTTGGGGAATGGGGTCGAATCTTTTCGTAAAAAGTAAACGTGTTCGGAATGATGAAAATTGTTTTGTATGTAACCTTCATATGGTATAACTTTTCTGTAAATTGTAGTCACCAGATTGAAATCTACTCATAGATAAAATGAACAGGGCATATTCCTTCATTGGCAGGGCAGGAAGATTGTTATTTCCACTGAAGATTACCTGACTATATGCTACTTGGTCAACTCTAACAAAAAACAGCATTTTGTTTTATTTTATACACTTTAAATACAAACCACATTATTTGATCTATATTTTATTTGTTGTCTGCCAGGATTTTCAATTTTGAGTAGCGCTTAAAATTTTGTAGCTTCGAGATGAGCCATCATTGGCATTCATCATCATTTTGGCTTTGACATAACTTGTCAAGTGGCTTCTTAACCCCATACCGAACAATCAGGACTTTTAAGGGTGCTGAGAAAGAAGGATTTTGAAGACATTGTGGGAAAAGGAGAAAATGCTGATAACCAGCATTTTCCCCTTTTCTCACGATGTTTTTTTACCTTATCAAGGATAACCTATTGAGCCACCTTTAATTTGTCATCTGCAAATGCTTTCAAGTTGGACATGTCCAAAATTTTGTTGTTTGGTTAAGAGTTAAACTGATTGTCATATTGTTTCAGATGCTACGGTATATGTTGGTGGATTGGATGATAAAGTATCAGAGGCAATCCTGTGGGAGCTGTTCTTGCAAGCTGGACCAGTTGGTATGTTAAGTTTTAAGTCTACCTATGTGTTTTGGATTAGAATTGTGCAGTGTTTGCCAAGGTAGAGAGTCTTAAACATTGTCCCTTTAATTAAGAAAAATGTACCATCAATCATAAATATAATGCAGACGGCTTGGACTTATTCCCCTCCAAATTTATTCTAGAGTTATTGCACTTGTCTCTCTTACTTTTAATGTCTCCTATTTCTACAAAGCAATAGGACAGCTATCCCCACTCTCATAAACCATTGGCTGAATGCTAATTGTATTTTGTAAGGAGTTTGATCCTGGCCTATATTACAGAACTTCTTTCCATTTTTTTTTCTCTCTCTCTCTCTGTCTCCTGTTTATGTTTCAGTCATAAAAGTCCTATCATCAACCAGTAAGCGTCACAAAATCAGTTTTTGTGGAATTCAACTGCCTAGAATTTGTAGGATGTGGTTTGCAATTACAGGGTCTTCAAACACGACTCATCCTGCTGATAGTTATTGTAATGATATGTTTCAACAGTTGTAGCTGGTCTAATCCTTAAGAATTTTCATTAGAGTAATTAAAGAAAGAAAAGCAATTTGCAGCGGGGTGTCTATCAAATTTTCTTTTTTAAGCCCGTAAAGCATGTTTCACAACTGTAGATGCCTTTTTGGCCAGTGTAGATTGAGATCAGGCTTCACAAAATGTGCAGTCTGATCTTAGATCTACACTATCAACTTAGCTGAGCCATTCTGGAGAAAAACAAACTAGAAGTTGTAATTATTTGGATCTTATGCCTGGACTGAAAGTGTCTGTTTGATTAACAGCTCCAATGGTAAATAGTCAAATTAATAGATCATGCATAACTTTTTTACTTTTGCCCCTTACATCATCACTTTCAGTTTATACTTACAACTGTTCTACTCTAGTATAATATTAGCATACATTTCCTTGCCAATGCCCTCGGTGACTAATTATAAACAATGACCATGATATAGAGAACTGTTATTGTGTGTTTCAGTGAATGTTCACATGCCCAAAGATCGGGTGACCCAGACACACCAGGGGTATGGGTTTGTAGAGTTCATGGGTGAAGATGATGCTGACTATGCCATCAAAATTATGAACATGATTAAAATGTATGGAAAACCTATCAGAGTTAATAAGGTAAAAGTTCTTACTTCTATTGATAATAATGTCTTTATGTACCAAAATGCCCTTTTGTGTATGATTTTAAGCAAATTGACAAGTTACAGTATCGCCAAATTTTTGCACTGGTGCCTAATGTAGCAGTTGCAAGACGAGAAATGGCTAGATTTTTAGCACTTGTAATTTTCTTTTGAAATTTCTAGAAATAAACATGCTGTGAAATCACAGAATCTATATAATTGAAAAATCTGATACAAATTTTGATTGGCTAAACCATTTATAAAAAGTTTATGTCTAAATAAAGACACAAGAATGGGGTGTATTAATTAGCCATCGATGTACATGGATAGATGCACATGGACATGGATATTGCACACACCAGTATTTCACAAAACACCTAACATTTTATGTGAAAAATTCTGTGCAGTCTGATATTGGCCTTTTCAGCCTTATTACTTTTAACTGCTTTGAGCTCACAAGGTAGAGCTTTAAGTCTTTTCCAGATGACAAAATAACTTGTCAAGTTTGAAAGCGTTTGCAGACAACAAAATAAATGTAGCTTTACAGTGAAATTTGTCCATTAGAGTATACTAGAAAACATTGTGGGAAAAGGAGAAAATGCTGGTTACCAGCATTTTCTCCTTTTTCCATAATGTTTTCAAAAGCTTGCTTTTTCAGGGTCATTAAACTCAGGATTGTGTTGTAAAGGGTTAATCACGTATAAATATTTTTTTCTCTTACTTTTATGTCATAATCACATTGTCCCTATGTTGAAGTCTTATTATTTCTGACATACAAAATGCCAATCATGTTTTATCTATTTTATTTTGCAGGCATCAGCTAACCAGAGAAATCTAGATGTGGGTGCAAACATATTTATTGGTAACCTTGACCCCGAGGTAGATGAGAAGCTACTGTACGATACTTTCAGTGCTTTTGGTGTCATCTTACAAACTCCAAAGGTAAAGGCAGAATGAAACATAGTCTGGGATAAAAACATTACTATGGGAGAATGAGACATTCCTTTGAATAAGTCTTGCAGCAATCCACTTTTGAAAACATTGTTGAAAAAGGAGAAGGTACAACATACTTCAGCAGAAAGGGTTGTATACTTTCGGGGTTTGTTAAAGTGTTAAATAAACCTTAAAGGAATACACAGCCTGTTGACATTTTTGTAGGAGAGCCAATACATAACAATGTATGTAAATGCACACTGGTGTTAAATACTGTACAGCAATATTCACTGTAAATATCAGTTTTTAAAACCAGGGATTTTTTTTTGTCAGTATCTACGAAAAGTTAGATGATCAAAGTATGACTAAGTCTTATTGCTTTCTAAATCAGTAATCATATAAATAGATTCAAAGATCTTTTGCCATACCAATATGATTTATTTTTTATTTCCCTGTAATAGACAACTTTACTTTCGAACTCGTATTCTTCTTTGATTTATATATACTTTATTATCTGTATGGTCAGGTGGCAGGGCACATGGAAACTTGTTCTCTGCTGTGGTGAATCTTGTCACTTGAGCCAAAGTCGAGTTGGTGATATGATTTGCCACTGCTGTGAACAAGTTTCCAAGTGCCCTGCCACCTGACAGGACAACAAAGTCCTACCATGCCAACATGTATTAAAGTGAAACTTCCCTGTTTTATGGTCTCATGATCAAGTATGCTTACAAGTCGAATTTCACGTCAGAGTGCCCAAACACACTGAAAGCTGATGTCACTGAAAACTGTAAAACATGCAGTTTGGTGCATGAAGTCACAGCAATAGACATTCCACATATTTTCATTAAAACATGGATTTAAACAACTCTAAGGAAAGTAAATATGTATTTCATGATTTTTTGGCAGAAGTAAGCACCCATTAGTTGCTTCAAACAACCATTAGTTTATTTTTTTTCAATGTTACAAATTTACTATGAATGACCTTTGACTTTTCAAGATTTGTGTACAGGGATGGCTCGTTTTAAGAGTTAATTCGGTCAGTTGCCTGTCAATCAATCATAACAACTCAATTGTGAATCTTGCAGATCATGAGAGATCCTGACACAGGCAACTCAAAAGGATATGCATTCATCAACTTTGCGAGTTTCGAGGCAGCAGATGCCTCTATAGAAGCCATGAATGGGCAGTATTTATGTAATAGACCTATCACAATCTCCTACGCATTTAGGAAAGACGCAAAAGGGGAAAGACACGGATCTGCCGCAGGTATGTGTGTGGTCATCAACTGAACCCTTTACCACCCAATCCTAATTTTTAACTACCCTGTAAAGGTAGGATTTAGAAAACACTGTTGAAAAAGGAGAAAATGCTGGTAACCAGCATTTTCTCCTTTTCCAACAATGCTTTCTACCCTTCCCTAAATAAATTTCAATTTTTGAGTCACATATGATTTGTCATCTGCAAATACTTTCAATTTGGACAAGTGCAAAATATTGTTGTTTGAAAAAGGTAAGGGATCAAACCCTTCTGGGTGCCATCGGTGCATTGCATGAAAGTTCCATCAACCCGTTTTTTCCACACAAGCCCTAGTTTAACGACCTTGTGGGAGAAGGTTTTTTAAAACATTGAGGGATAGGGAGAAAATGCTGGTTTCCACAAATGTTTTCTATCCTGTCAAAGAACAGCGGCTCATTTGTGACAATTTCAAATTTTGTTGTCTGCAAGTACTATTAATATGGAAGAGTCAACAAATTCTTGTTTTGGACTGCTTAATTGCAGGCTACAAGGACTGTATTGGTAGGCCGCATATTTGGTGGGGTTTTTTTTTACAACTTTAAAGGTCGTATAAATTCTCTTTTTTGAAGCTATTTTTATTTCACAAAGTCTATGTTACCTGTTTCAACGGGAATTTTTTTTTCATGAAACTTACAGCTATATTACAGTACATTTGGCCATACATGCCTGACATTTGCTTGACATAAAATTATTTGTAACTACTTTGTTTTTTCTCAGAACGGATGATGGCTGCCAAGAATCCACTCTCCCTCACAGACAGGCCTCATCAGCTGTTTGCAGATGCCCCACCCCCTCAGCAACCTCCGGCGCCTGCCAGTGCAAATGTTCCACCACCCCCTCCCCCAGCACAGATGAATCAAGGACAACCTGTCCCAAATCAAGGTACACAATAGATTTTCTGTGCAATGTCTGTCAGTTAGTTATACCATTACTACCTACTTTTGTCATAACATATTACCATACAGTCCAGAGTTTCAGGACCCTGTGAGATTAGATGTTATAAAACATTGTTTTAAGCATTTTCTGCTTTTCCCACAATTTTTTCTTCCCTATAAAGGACTACTTTCATCATTTCAGCCCCCTTTAATTAGTCGTCTGCAAATGCTTTCATTTTGGACATGTCCAAAATTTTGTTGTTTGGTAAAGAGTTAAGGATAAAATTACTAGGGTTATGCAAGTTTATCTAAGAGTGCCAAGGAAACAAAATATGTCATCAAGGCTTATTTTTGACAAATTTTTCACAATATAGATGACAGTGTAAATTCAAGATCAGACTGCATGTTCTGTCCAGGCTGATCTTGATCTCAGGTGTTCCCAAAAGCAATTTTGGTTTGTGCCATCCAAGTTTAAGTTTGCATTGTGTGAATGAGTGTCATTGAGTAACTTTTTAATTATTCATGTGTTAACGTTATATCTCCAGGTGTACCACCAGCAGCTGCCACTACAACATCTTCACTCCCTCCCCCAGTACCTCCCCCTATGGGAGCCCCAATACCACCCCAGACATCTGCAGCTCCACCCATGATGCCTCCTCCAGTACCCCCATCAGGAATGCCTCCTTTCAGTGGGCAGCCCAATTCAGGTTTGTTAAAATGATGTATTAACCCTTAAGCTGCTAAGCACAACTCACTGACTTTTGCAAACAGTATAGATCAAGATCACACTGCACAGAATGTGCAGTCTGATCTTTGATCTATACTGTCCGATAAAGAGATATTTTCCCCGAAATAAACTATCTTTGAAATAGTAGTATTTGGGGTTTTACTATCAACTTAAAAGTTTCTCTTCATTTATTTAGCAGGATAAGGGTTAAATTGCAAACAGTATTTTGTTGAATACTCACAGCTGCATTTTGTTTATTCAACTCGGGAAAAAAATCTTTACAAAAACTGGTTATGTACATTGTCCTGCACAGATGGCCTTGTAAGTAAAATATTAACAAAAAAGTACATGTGATGTTTCATTTATTCTCTAATTTGTACTTGTTGAATTACAGAAATTTATGTCATTTATGTGATAAATTAATGACAAACAGATTTGTCAGTTATCAAATTACTTTAAAAGAATTTTTTTTTGGTCTCCATCTGTTATTGTCATGGGAGATTGTTTATCCTGACAAACCTAATTTTTCTTTTACATTGGAAAGGTGTATGATGGCAATTAGACTTTGGTGTGTTATGAACATATACAGTTTCTTTTAAAGGTGACTTGTATCATAGAGACAGAAATAGGGGATAGTTTTGGGTTCAAGCTATAGATACTCATTAGAATCACAAATTTAGATTATGTTAGACTTGCATTTTGTTTTTTACAGGTCAAATGGCACCCCCGTTTATGCCACCTGGGATGCCTCGACCCCCTCCCCCAGGAATGCCTCCTCCTGGAGGCATGCCAAACATGCCCCCAGGACCTCCACGCCCAGGTAAAATGTTAGTTATAAGGTCGTAGAATTATACTACTATTTTAAGTTTATTGTTTTCCATAGAGAAAGGATTAAATTATTATTTACACTCAAGAGACTAAAATCTTCCAAAATATGAATGGACAATGACATACATGTATATTACAGCATCTGCGGATCATAAGTTCAAAATTATCTCAACTGAGCTTTTGTTCTTGTGTAGGGCAGAAAACATTGTAGGAAATTGAGAAGTAGCTTGTTGCAAGCAATTTCTCCTTATCACACAATGTTTCAATAGGCATTCTTTATAAACAAAGTAAGGAACAGGATTGTATGTGAAAGTATCAGTGCATGCTTGCTTATCTATTTCAGGAATGCCCCCACCTCCAGGTCCACCCTCTGGAGGACCACAAACATCCCCATCTACAGGATCTATGGGATTTCAGGGACCACCAGGGGGACCCCCAGGTCCACCAGGAGGCATGCCCATGCCACCAGGTGGGCCAGGAATGCGGCCCCCACCCCCGGGATGGAGGGGGCCACCACCCAGGGGCCCTCCTCCTCCTTTTGGTAAGTTTATACAAAGCATCTTAAACAGCTGCGACACAGATTGTAGCACAGTCAAATTTTACAGAAGTAATGTAAATACAAGTGTGACTTTTCAATTGATTGATTGTTTGATTGGAATGGTGTTGTATGCCTCTTTCAACATGATTTCAGTCATTTCAGCTCACATATTTCTGTATTTTCTGGGTTCCACCAGCACAAGGCTAGGGCTCTGAAGTGTCTTGCCCAAGAAACTCCCACCAAAAACCCAGTGGATCCAGTGAGGCTTGAGCTCAGGGCCTCCAGGTCCCGAGTCCTACGCTTTGCCACTGAGCCACGCAGGACCTGACTTTTCCATTAAACTTTAAAAAATGATAATTATTCTTCAACTGCTGAAAAAGTAAACTGTAAGGTTTTGGCCAATCATAAAAAACCCAACCATTTAAATTTCAACGCCTTTTGACACCAGATATAAAGTTTAATATATCAGACAGTGTAGATCCAAGATCAGACTGGATGCTCTGTACAGTCAAATTTTAATCTATACTGTTTAGAAAACAGCAGACAAGATTTAACTCTTTACAACACAATCATTAGTTTGAACAACCCTAAAAAAGAAGCCTTTTCCCACAATTTTTTCTTCCCTGTCTAAAACAAAGACCATCATTTAAACCACATATTAAATTGTCGTCTGCAAATGCTTTCAATTTGGAATAGTCTAAAATTTTGCTAGCATTCAATCCAAAACTTTTTAGATACAAAACTCTGCCATGACTTTACTTGGAAATGGTGCCTCTGAAGAGCAAATCAGAGCTCAGAACTTAAGTTGTGTGTGTGGACCAATAAAATCAAGATCAGAATACTAAAAACACACTAGTCTGATATTTGGACCTAGACTTGCCAATATTTTGAGACTTTCTCGCAGACATGGATTTCATTGCAAAATTTTAGTATATGTGTAAGTGGCCAACTGAAAATATTAATTTCATCTCTACGGTGCTCTTAAATTTTATTTTATATTATTTACTATATTTTACATATAATTTGAAAAACGGTATTAGGTTTTATATGGAGTACATAATATTATTATTATCGATCACTTATGTTTATTTTGCAGGTATGCGCGGACCAATGCCTCCTCCAGGAATGCGGCCCCCACCCCCAGGAATGGGACCCAGAGGTCCAATGCGTGGACCACCCCCTCCACGTGGTATGAGACCACCCCCACCAGGCATGAGGGGTATGCCTCCCCCACCCCCTCCACAGGGAGGAGGGGGCTATGATGATTACAATTACTGAAAGAACAATACCATTTTGTCAGATATGCTTGATTCCACATCAGGGGTACCTTTCTCTAAGCTGCATACAGACGAAATTTTGTGTATGCAGTTTAGGTAAGCAAGCAAACAACCTGGAAACAAGTTTCACTGAACTGCATAACTTTACAGTTTGAGTAAATAATTGCATTACTGTATGCCAGCTCATACCTTTGGATAAAGCAGGGATCGTATGTGTATATATCAAATCAACATACAATTGCATAAATCTACTCAGTTTAGTGAAAGCTGCTCCAAATGTTTAAAGACCTTGTATAAATTCAGGAGCATGCAGGTATTGCACCAAAGGTGTTCAGATTCAAAACTGAAGTGGGTTTAAAGACAATCTGATTTACCCTTTACTAGATGACAAAAAATCAGATTTTCCTAAACTGGAAACAGCCAAAACATTAGATACAGCTTTAATGGGGGATTTGTTCATGAGAAGTTTGGAAACATTGTAGGAAAAGGAGATGGTTTTCAGGATCTTTTCCTTTTCTCACAATCTTTTCAAAAGCCTTTCTTTTTGTCAATTTTGTGTTAATGCTAGTGTTTTGATTTATGTGTTGTCTTTAAGGTTCCATTTTGTCTCTTTCATCTACAGCTGTGTGAACCCTTTACCACACAATCCCAAGTTTTAAATGACCCAAAGAAAGGAGGTTTTTGAAAACATTGTGGGAAAAGGAGAAAATGCTGGTAGCCAGCATTTTCTCCTTTTCCTACAGTGTTTTCAACCTTTTTAAAGACCAACCAAATTTACTGAGTCGTATTCAATTTGTCTCCTGCAGTTGCTTTAAATTTGAACAAATCTAAAGTTAAAATAATCTGTGGTTACCAGCATTTTCCTCTTTTCCCTTAATGTTTTCAAAAGCTTTCTTTTTCAGGGTCATTAAAACTTAGGATTGTGTGGTAAAAGGTTAATAAACAACATGATGTACAGTTTAATTCATGAATACAAGTAAAAACATTGTGACAGAAAGAAAAATTGCTTATTATGACATTTGTCATTGTAAATAGTACATTAAAACATTTCATTTCAGACTTCGTCCCCCCCCCCTTTTTTTTTCTGTTTGCCATTGGTCCTTTTATCCCTTTGCCGAGCCCCGTCAGTAGCATACAGAACTGGAGAACAAGGGGTCGCTGGCTCTATCCCTGGCCAAGCTGGATCTATCCCTGGCTCGGCCAATTTCTTTCCCAGGACTGATGATAGTTATTGCAACAGGATTCATTCCTCTCTCACCACTAACCATTGTTTCAATGATGGCTATGTGGGAAAACAGCCAGTGGCTTGGGAAGAATATTGGGGGAGTACTTGTAAAAAGAAAAAAAACCCAGAAAAGCATGGATAGGTGCGCTGGCCGCCGCAATATAACTAGTTTCGAAAAATGGCGTTTAATACCATTCATGCAATTTAGTCCCTTTACCAAATAAGCCTGTCATACAACCCTGAGAAAAGTGGCTTTTGAAAACATTGAAGTAAAAGGAAATCAGAAAGACAACCCAAGGGTCCCATGATACTTTTATACCTGTAAGACTCAATAAAGTGCTCAATGACTGCCAGTGACTGATTAATGCTTCACTAAATAACGCTATCTTTTTAGGACTGGGAAAGAAGGGTTCTATGAACATTGTGAAAAATTGCAAAAAGGCTGGTAACAAGCATGATTTCTGACCAGTTCTATGAAAAATTCCGATAATTTTTGCCCTGAAACTGTTCAGTAGAGGTGTAAAATGTGTATGAACAAGAGTAAGTTTTTGTGTACAATGTAGATGAAGATCAGATTACACAATCCGAGCAGGTTTATCCTGAATCACTGTCTTTTATGTACTGTTCGAAATAATCTAGATCTAAACGACTCTAGAGAAAAAAGCTTTTAAAAACAATGTGGGAAAAATAGGGAATAACCAGCGTTTTTCCTTTTCCAACAATATATTTAAATACAAGTCCCATCATGCAGGCAACATTTGTCATCTATGACACCAATCCTTTCAATCAATTTATACTAGTATAAAATTTGTCATCTGGTAAAGATGTTCTTACCAAATTTGCTAGAAATTTGAGATTTTGATTTTCACACAAAACCTTCTATGGCAGTTTATTTAACCCATGACTTACTTTCTATAATAGTGTATTATGGTTTTTTGGGTTCCAGATCTGATCAATTTTCAGTCATGAGCACAGCATGTGCCGGAATTTGAACTACTACGTTGTTTCATGGAAAAATGATGCATTGTTGCTAAGATGAATATTTGTGGAAAGTCTTTTGATGTTTAATAAAACCAAGAAATGCAGTAAAATTATATAAAATCAACAAACTTGCGGAAATAGTTCTACTCACCCCCACTAGAAGCTGTTTTATTCTACTTTTGATGTAAACGTCAAAGAGCTATCTACTTGTGTATGCATACGTTTGAAACCAAACTGCAACTGCAAACATGGACCTGTGAACAGTATATAGGCTAAAGGTGATGATGCCGGAATTATTTTTGTCTGTCATTCGTCTCAGGTGATTAACTCTACCACATGACAAACTTTTAGAAGCATTCAAACTAAAAGCATTTGCAAAAGACCATCAAGTGCTGCTTCAATAACTAGGGTTGTCTTGGAAGGATAGAAAGCACCGCGGGAAAAGGAGAAAATGCTGGTAACCAGCATTTTCTCCTTTTCCCACACAGCTTTAAAAAGTCTTCTTTCTCGGGACTGTGTGGTAAAGGGTTAATAAAATCTCATATTCGTTTTTATGTATTATCATTTTTATCAAACTCGTTGACTAAAATGTATTTGACGCTCAATCTTAGTCAACTTGTTTTATAAATATGATAATACATAAATGCTCATGTAAGATCCTCTATATATTTCAGGCTCTCTTATTACTTTAAAAATGATCATTTATTTTTCACGCAAAGAAACAGCAAGAGTTGGAAAGTGCAAGGTGTGTGTGTGTGGGGGGGGGGGGGGGGTTTGGAGGAAAAGAGACACACTTGTGAATTTATTTTTCAAATTACACAAGGGGTTCAGTAGATATGAAGCAGACATGATTCTAGTACATGTGACCTTTGAACCTGTGCTGTGACCTTGACCTTGGAGACTGGTATCTAATACACAAGCTCTGCACTTCATCTAATCAAGGAGACCAAATGTGAGGTATAATTCAAAATCTGACAAGGGGCCCCAAGAGGTAGGGAGCAAGCACAGACCATGTGACCTTTAACTCTTTACCACACAAGAAAAATGTAGACTTGTCCAAACTGAAAGCATTTCCAGATGACAATTTGAATGTGACTCAATTGAGGAAAACATTTCCTGATAGGGTAGAAAACATTGTGGGAAAAGGAGAAAATGCTGGTGACCAGCATTTTCTCCTTTTCTCACAATGTTTTCAAAAGGCTTCTTGCCCAGGGTCGTTAAAAAGTTGGGATTGTGTGGTAAAAGGTTAAAGCCTCACATGAGCTTGACCTTGTAGACTGGTAGGAGAACCCCCCCCCCCCCCACTCTGCATGTCATCTCATCTACATAGACAGTGTGTGAAAAATTATCTTGACCCATACAGCACTAAATAAATGAAATAGATACTCTCAGTTAGTACTAAAGATGCTGATATTGCAGTTTCAAAGCTGTTTTGTTAGAATATCTGTCACCGAGCCCAGGTAGCTCAGTTAGTTGTGTACAGGACTGGAGAACAGGGGGGTCTCTGGTTCGATCCCCAGCTTGGCCAATTTCTTTCCAAGGATTGATGAATAGTCAATGCGACAGGATTCGTTCCTCTCTCACAGCTGGTCATTGTTTCAATGATGGTCATGTGGGAAAGCAGCCAGTGGCTTGGAAAGAGTATTGTGCAGAGTACTGGTAAAAGATACTTGAGGAAAACATGGATAGGTGCTTCCGTGATCTAACAAATAATGGTTAAAATGACCTTAAAGACCATATAATCAGAATACCTTTCAAAGAAGTGGACTGTGTAGGTCCAAGATCAGACTGCACATTCTGTACAGTCTGATCTTGTTCTACACTGTCCACAAAAACAATTCAACCTAGGTGCAGCACTATATCGGTAAAAAAAAAGACTGGGACTTGGAAAATTATGTAAATTATGGAAAACTGTAAGAGACAGAGACAGACAATGGGATGGACAACTTGAACAAAACAATATGTCTCTCCAAAAAATTAGATTTGGTAGACAGATAATTTGGTAAACTATCCTAAAATCCTTTTCCTCTAGAGAGCATATCACAACTTAAGTTCTTAAGTATGCAGCTAGTGTAAGTTATTACCAGAATCTGAATTCACCAACTATTCTGAAAAACAGTACTTATTCTCAAGAATATTCTAAATTTGAAAGTAACACAACTTTTGATTGGCTAAACCATATGGTTTAGCCAATCAAAGTTGTGTTACTTTCTAAATCCAAAATAAGACTAAGAATTTTCTTCTGAATGATTGATGCATATGGACTCAGACTAAATGGAAAATTCAGTCTGATCTTGGGAGATATACCGTCTTCTGTGTTGAGATATGCAGGATAGAAATAGAATAGACCTTGCCAACTAGGAAATTCATGTATTCAGTATTTGGTTCTTGAAAATGTTAAATTATTTGGCTCTTTACAGATTAGTAATTATGACCCTATATGGATATTTCTTTAAAGGTCATAGAGTGCCACTCTAGTTTTCCTAGAAGATGATAAAGGCAAACAATTTTCTGCACACAGTGAAAAGATTTACCTTTTGAGTAGCGAAAATCTAAGCGATGTGCATGATTCTCGTGTGAGCCTCTCAAAAAGTTTTGGTAACATGTATAGCACACTCTTTCAATTAGGACTTTCCAAATGGACAACAACACAACAGAGGGTGTATGGCAAAATTAACTAGAAAATGTGTCACCAACACAGATGCCCCTGTAAGCTCCATGACCTTGACCTTTGAGCTGGCAACATGATTGTTGTACACGACACATTGTCTATCCATGGTTATTACCTATGCCAAATTACTTCAGAATCCGACCATGTCTGAGATTTCTTGTATCTGGAAGTTATAGATTATTGGCAAAACACTTACACCACAACTTATTGAATACACACTGACAGGTCCAATGCTGTATCCCCGCCATTTATGGCTGGGGCATAAAAACATAGTGGGAATAAGAGAAAATGCTGGTAACAAGCATGTTCTCCTTGTCCAAATATGTCTTCAATCCTTTCAAAGACAGATATCATCATTTGATCGACATTCAATGTGTGGTCTACATATGATCCAAACATTGAAAGTCTTTTTACAAACATAGAGGACACAATGTAAAGAAAAACAGATATTCTTTGAAATATTCATAAATTTATTACAGTTCTTAACTGAAAAGCCTAGTTTGTAATAAAAGAAACCTTGTTGCAGTAACAAGATTTTAACAAAAAAAGAAAACATAGCAAATACTTGAACAAAGCATTATGTTAGATGACTTACAAATTCAACTTTGCAGAAGTACTATTTGTCATATTTTTATCCCACTAAATATTACTCCCCCCCCCCCATACTTAGGCTGCTAAGTGCCAATCAAAGACCTTTTGCAGACAGTGTAGATCAAGATCAGACTGCATAGAACATGCAGTCTGATCTTGTATCTACACTGTCCGACATGGAGATATCTTTCCCAAACCAATACCTTTGAAAAAGCAAAATATGTTTTTTTTTACTACTGGCTTGAAGTTTCATCACACTTACTTAGCAGGATACGGGTAAACCCATTACTATGCATGCTAATTTTTTACCTTCCAAAACCCATCACAAATCAAACGACAGAAAGCAGAACCGAAGGATATCGATTTCTAATATGAAGAAAAATCATGATGGGGAAAGGAATAAATAGCTACTTAGAAGCTATTGCTCTTCTACCCACAATGTTTTCAACAACTGTCTTCTTCAGAGGTATAATAAGTTCACATTCTTTAAAGCCTGATCTCAATCTTCACTGTATAGGCAACTCACACTGTGCCTGGTAATCCAAGAGTCAGAAAGATCTATAAATATTCACAACCGTAACTAAAGATTTGTGAAAACTGTTTTTGTGCATTGTGCATAAATTGACATATTTTTCATCTTTTCAAGTTTATGATTATCTGCAAGCCACCTGAAGCAAAAATTCAAATAATGCACCCAAGCAAAGTACTTGCAGTTGGTTAAAATGTTTTCTTCCAATGCAATTTCCTTATAAAGGTATAACACACTCTGTTCTGTTCTGTTTTTTTTAACCCTTTACCACACAATCCTGAGTTTTAACAACCCTGAGGAAGAAGGTTTTTGAAAACATTGTTGAGAAAAGGAGAAAATGCTGGTAACCACTATTTTCTCCTTTTCCCACAATGTTTTCTAGCCTTTCAAAAACAAATTTGGGACACATTTGTCTACAGCAAATGCCTCCAATTTGAAAAAGTCTAAATTTTTGTCGTTTGGTAAAGAGTTAAGACATTCATACCATCATGTGTCTGGTTAACCTTTCCCAAGTCTTCCACTATTACAGTAACTGCTACAGTGTGGATCAAGATCAGACAGCAAAAAGCATTCAGTCTAATCTTGAATATACCCCCATCTCGTATTTTGAGTGATATACTTATAACAGCCAAGTGATTTCTTTTTAGCCCTTCACCAAACAACCCCAAGTTTGAACCATCCTGAGGAAGAATGCCTTTGAAAACATTGTTGAAAACAAATGCTAGTAACCAGGATTTTCTTCTTTTTCCAACAATTTCTTCTTCCTGTTCAGACAAACTAAATTTATCTGTCCAAAATTCTGTTGTTCTTAAGTCCTTTACCACACAATCCCAAGTTTTAACTAACCTGATGCAGAAGGCCTACGAAACATTACATGGAAATGGAGAAAATGTTGGTAACCAGCATTTTCTCCTTTCCTATGATGTTTTCGACCCTATCAAAGACAATTCCATCATTCGAGTCAGATATAAATTTTCGTCCACAATTGCTTTCAATTCAGACAAGTCTAGGACTTTGTAGTGTCGTAAATTGTTACGGAGCAGGGGAAACACCATTTTTACATAGAATCTGCGAAGCATAAAAAACAAAATATTTTACGTGAGAGGGCAAAAAAAAGAGAAAACATTGCAAAGTCACCGGAAAAAATTAAAAACAAGAAATAGAGCCACTTATACACATTTGTACAGCATCATTTCAAATAAAGTATATTGAAGGCCAAAAACAAAAACAAAAACTAGGACAATATCCTAGTATAAGCTATATATTTAACCCTTTACGATACATTCCAGTGTTTTCCTAACCCAGAGGAAGAAGCCTTTTGAAAATATTGTGGGAAAAGGAGAAAATGCTGGTGACCAGCGTTTTCTCCTTTTCCCACAATGTTTTCTACTCTACGAGACAGAAATCATCATTTTAGCTACATTTAAATTGTCGTCTGCAAATGCTTTGAATTTGGACCAGTATAAAATTTTGTTGTTTGGTAAAGAGTTAAAATCTAATGTGAAATATTACAACACCTCTATCTTCATAACAAACCATATTCCCTGATTTCAACTGAAAGTTTTGCTTCAAATTAATTTAGGTGCAACAACGTAATTCTTTGTCTTTTCCTCTTGCAGCTGACCCCTCATTGAAAACATTGTGGCAAAAAGACAAGTAAAAAGTGGAGGAGAAATTACTTGTTAACTAGTAAATTCTCATTTTGCCACAATCTTTTTTTAAGCCATTACCATGTGACAAAAATGAAGACTTGTCCGAATTTAAAGCATTTCTAAACAACAGATGAGCCATGCACTGTGAAAAGGGGACTTAATACATCTGCCAGAAGTTTCGACCCTGGTCAGCCTGCGCAATCCGCGCAGGCTGATAGGGGCCGAAACTTTTCCCTATTGGTCGATTTTCTGTGTGTCCAATGACCTATTTCATGATTAAGTTGGTCGTTAAAAAAAAGTGGATACTATGGATCCCTAAGTATATGATGGCTTGCTTGGTACCATGGATCACGGAGATGCATTAAGCCCCCTTTTGTCAGAGCATGGCTCAAATCAAAAGGGAATCAAATGAAAGAACTTGTCATGTTTTCTAATCCTACAAAGACAACAATCATCATCTTAAGGATAAGGCACCCTTGTGGGATTCGTGTAACATCGCCTTTCATCGCCAAACTATTGTACGGATTCTGTTTAGATTCAGGTAATCCGTAATCGATGCGGGGAACAAGCGTCTATCTGCCGAGTGATTATGGAGCCGAATCTGTATGTTGAAAGGCAATGTTACACAATCCCATTAGGGTGCCCTATCTTTATCAAGATTTCATGTCATCTGCAAATGCGATAAATTTGGAGTGGTCCAAAATTTTGTTTTCTGGTACAAAGTTACCTTATTACCACTTGATTAAAAAATTTTGTCGTTTGCCAAAGAGTGAACTTGTTGCTTACTGCAGATAACATTAAGCCTCATTCAGCAGACTACTTTTTGAAAACAGTGTGGCAAAAGCAGAAATTCCCCCAGTGTTTTTACATCATACATGTACATCATTCACTCACTGAACCTGCAGTTAGACTGATGCTTCCTGTTTCACAAAGCTGTTTCTAAATTTTACCAAATAAAATCTTTTAAACTCATCAAAATTGAAAGCTTTAGCATCTAAGTTATATGTGGCCCAAATTGTGACTTTTTGTCCCTGAAAAGGTACAAAACATTGAGGGGAAAAAAGAGTAAATGTTGGTTACCTGCATTTTCTCCTTTTCCCACAATGTTTTCAAAAGCTTTTACTGAAGGGCATAAAAATACCAGACTTATTTTATAAAGCGTCAATGTACAAACAATGAAAAAATGGGAGATTTACAAACAAAATGTCTAAGATGACAAATGATATAATGTTAGCCATTTTCTTTAGTACAATGATATAGGAACCATGTTAATCAATCAAACATGATCATTTATTCTGGATAACCATTAAGTTATTTCAATGTTTGTATGAAATGCATTCAACACAAAAGTTAAGGCTGCTTGTCTGATTTGCAAACGATTCCGAGTTTTAATGACCCTCTTGGGGAATGCCTCTGAAAACATTGTGGGAAAAGAAGAAAATGCTGGTACCCAACAATTTTGTTTCCAAAAATATTTTATACCCTTTTAACTCTTTACCAAGTGACAAAATTTTAGACTTGTCCAAATTGAAAGCATTTGCAGAACTCAAAATAAAAAGGACTCAGATATTGAAATTTGTTTTTGGAATGGGAAGAAAATATTGTGGGTAAAGGAGAAAATGCTGGTTACCAGCATTTTCCCCTTTAACCAACAATGTTTTCAAAAGCTTTCTTCCCAGGTCATTTAATCTAGAGACTGTGTGAGTAATGGGTGAAAGACAAAATTCCATCAACTGAGCAACATTTTATTTGTCATCTACAAAAGCTTTCAATTTAGACGAGTAAAAAAATTGTTTCATCTAGTAAAGAATTTCAATGTATTCAACTCTAGAATGATGTCTGCTTTACTTTTCCCATTAACGATATACCTTATATTCTTCAAAACTGAAATCTTCTGCAGACGACAAATTCTATTTTGATATACATCAGCTTAAGTATTCCAACAGGGTAGAAAACATTGTGGGGGAAAAAGTAGCAAGAGGTTTGTTAACAAGCAATTGTTCCTTTTGCTCAGTGTATTCAAAAGGCTTCCAGTGTAGTGGAATGTTTCATAAACATATAACCTTTTACCAAACAACAAAATTTCAGACTGATCTAATTTCAAAGCATTTGCAGACGACAAAATAAAGTGGGCCAAAAGTGACAAAATTTGTCCTTGATAGGGTAATAAACACTGTGAGCAAAAGAGAAAATGCTGGTTACCAGCATTTTGCTGGTTACCAGCATTTTCTCTTTTTCCCACAATGTTTTCAAAAGCTTCCTTCCTCAAAGCTTCCTTCCTCAGGTTATTGAAAGTCGGGATTGTATGCCAACAATTTAGCACAAACAGCCTTATGAAAAATTTACAGAATCCCAAATTTTGAAATACATTCTTGTAAGCCTGAATATTTGATTGGCCGAGTAATGTATCCCAGTCTATCCCAATGCTACTCTTGGAATCATGTGACAGATTTGAATTTTGATGACTAAATGATTTGATACAGACTGCATTAGATCTCATCTCATTAGAGGAAGAAAATACAACTCAAATGACGGTATGAAATTGTGTATAATGTTTATTTTGCCCTATCTCTTACTTCCGACCCTGTTATCAGGCTATGAATTCAAGTTCTTCATCTCTTTACCAACTTTATATAAATTCTTTACCGAATTGAAGAAATCCAAGTCTTGTTCAAATTGAAAGCCTTATCAGACAATATATTTAATCTGATTTAAATGATGTGAATTGTCTATGGAAGGATAGAAAACATCATGGGGAAAAGGAGAAAATGGTGGTTACCAGCATTTTCTCCATTTTCCACAATATTTTGGAAGTTTCTCAGGGTGGTTAAAACTTGGGATTGTATGGTAAAGGATTAACTCGCCACAGAATCTCGAGTTTTAATGACCCTGAGGAAAAAGCCTCTTGAAAACATTGTAGGAGGAGGAGAAAATGCCAGTGACCAGCATTTCCTCCTTTTCCCACAATGTTTACTACCCTTTTGCAGACAAAAAATTATCACTTGAGTGACATTTTGTCATCTGCAAATGCTTTCAATTTGGTCTGGTACAAAAATTTGTTGTTTGATAAATAGTTAAAATACTCTTAGCTTATATGCTTTTTTTCTACAGGTAAAAATGTAAACGGAATTGATTGTAACATTGGGAAACATAGCAAAGCCTGGTTTCTTGTTCTCCCCCCAATACTAATACAGTAAGCCTATTACTGATCAATTTAAAATAAAAAGCTATCTTTCAACAACTTTGACTCTCAAACAATAAACAAAATATATTAGAAAAGACAATCTCTATACAAAAAAAAAATTCACCATGGCACAGAATTTTTTGGAAACTGGTTATTTCCAGGAAGTGTTTTTAAAAGGGGAAAATTCACAACAAAATACGCAGATCAAACTTACCAAACAATCCCTTCGTTATACAAAACTGAGGGAGGGGGCTTTTGACAACATCACCAGGAAAAAATTTGGGAAAAAAAAAAAATTTTGTGGTAAAAGGATAACATGCAGGAAACTAGGATTTCCTCCTTTTCTCACAATGTTTTCAAAAGCCTTCTTCCTCAGGGTTGTTAAATCTCAGGATTGTGTAGCAAAGGGTTAAAAAATAAAAAAGAGGAAAGGGAAGATCAAAAGCCCCCCCCCCCCAGCCCCCCCCCCCCGATTTAAACACACAAAAAAACATTGTAACAGAAGTAACCCTCAAAGCCCTGGAACCATCTTAAGAGGTTTTTGCAGACAGTGCAGATCAAGATCAGACTGCACAGAACGTGCAGTCTGATCTTTGATCTTCACTGTCTGCTAGTATCTTACATATTCTGATCCAAACAACTTTGAAATAGCTGTATTTCCGGCTGTTTTTCCAAACTGAAAATGTCCAAATCATTAATTCAGCACTTTAAGTGTTAAACTGGAAACTGAAAACATTGTGGAAAAAAGCGAAATAGCTTATTAAAAGCACTTTCTCTTTTTGCCTCCATGTTTTTTACATATATTTATGTATTAGGCTGTAATTTATGTTTATTATCCATCTTTCACTCTGGAGTTTTCATTGTTATCCTCTGCAGGTAAGTTTTAGGAGGTCATGACTTTGTATTGACTTACACCACTTGACAAAATATTAGTCTTGTCTGAATTGAAATCAGTTGCAGGTGTCAAATTAAACGTGCTATGGAAAGACAAAAATTTTCTTTGAAAGTGCAGAAAACATGGTGGGTATAAGAGAAAGGGTGGTTAACAGCCTTACTCCTTTTTCCATAATGTTTTTAAAAGCTGTCTTTCTCAGGGTCATTAAAACTCTGGATGGTGTGGTAAAGGGCTAAATCTTTACCACAAGATCCTGAATATTAATGACACTGATGAAAAAGCCTTTTGAAAACATTGTGGGAAAAGGAGAAAATGCTGGTAACCAGCATTTTCTCCTTTTCCCACAACGTTTTCTTCCCTTTCAAAAAAAAAAAAAATTCTTCAATTTGATCCACATCTAATTTGTCATCAGGAAATACTTAGGATTTGGACAAATCCACTATTTTGTTTTTTGATAAAGAGTTACAAAGTCTCCGAGCCTGTATGAAATGATTGCGCAGAAGATGTGTTACATGTATATACAAAAACAAGACATAAATAGCTCCCTCCCAATCCCCCCAAAAAGCAACACAAAAATAAGCATACATATATTTTAAATTACAAAAAAAAATAAGTCTTGTGACAACCACGGAAAGTGAGGTATATGCGGTACAAAATGCTCTTATTAGATGGGAAAAAGTGTCGCAGAAAAAAAACGTATTGTCTCAAATCAGATTTCACACCACAGGATTTCTATTCCAGGACTTGTGAGGTTGATGGGTAAAAATGGTGATGTTTTCTTTATGTATTTTCTTGATATTGTTAAGCTTCTGAAATATGTCACACTTAAAGTGACTTTCACTATTGTAGGGTAATCTTAAAAAAAAATACACAGTTTGATTAAATCATTCCTCTTCTGAAAAAATAGTAAAAAATGTAGTAACTGTTTATGCAACAATTTCTGACTATGTCAATGTTTTTCTTCTAACACTTCAATCTTATCTAATTTGTCAACATTTTCTATCTTACATTGTTCAACCCCTAGACAGTCTAGGGTAACTTAACTCTTCTTTAAACATCAAATCTGGCTCAAATGATGAGATTTGCCCTCAAGAGGGTAGAAAACATTGTGCAAAAAGGAGAAAATTATGGCTACCAGAATGTTCTCCTTTTGCCACTATGTTTTCCTAAGGATTCCCCCCCAGGGTCATCAGTACTCGTGAGAATTTGGCAAACGGTTAAGTTGCTTCTGCAGCGAGTATAAACTAAGATCAGACTGGATAAAATGTGAGTCATTTCTCTTGCGCAAGAAGTTCCCAGTTAAATATGTGAAGGTGACTGATACAACAGATTTTTTTTTTTCTGCAACCCTTTATCCTGCCATTTTTGTCATACCCTCTCCCTGGCCACGGGACCCTCCCCCCCTCCCGTTTTATCATCATCAACCCATAGCTAAACCTATTTTTATAATATCTACCATGGACAATTGCAGTTTACGCTCAGGACTTACTTTTGACATAAAGGGCCATTATAACAAAAATTCCATACTGATGCAACAATCGGTTAACTCTTTACCAAACGACAAAATATTTAGGCTAGTCCAAATTGAAAGCATTTGCAGACAACAAAATAAATTTGATTGAAAAATTGAAATTTGTTTTGGGAAGACTAGAAAACATTGTGGGAAAAGGAGAAAATGCTGGTTACCAGCATTTTCTCCTTTTCCCACAATGTTTTCAAAAGGCTTCTTTCACAGGCCCTTAAAAAATGGGGATTGTGTGGTACAGGGTTAAAGCCATAATTAGGCAATGGCTACCATCCACTGTTCATTCATTATTTTATGAAAATGCGTATTTACATCAATCTATTGAGAAAAAGAATTATGAAAGCTATTTCAAAAGATCCTTCTGAGTGGTTACACTGTGATTTAGGTATTTAACTGACAAAAGAGGTTTCTTTTTTTCAAGATGTCCATTCGTTTATATAAATCGTAAAAACTTTAAACCGTAGAAAACTGGACACTTATCAATTTTGCAAGATTAGACAGGACAGGTACAGCACACACAATTATGTAAAACATGAAACACTAGACATGATACTGGCCTAAAGTGTCCAAAATTTACAAACTTCAACCCTTTTCAGTCTCAAAACCCAAGTTTTAACTCTTTACCGAACAGCAAAATTTAGACTAGTCCAAATTGAAAGCATTTGCAGATGACAATTTAGATGTGGCTCATTATGATAGAACTTTTCTAAGAAAGAGTAGGAAACATTGTGGGAAACCAGCATTTTCTCACTTCTCCAACAACATTTTCACATAGCTTCTTTTTTAGGGTTGTTAACCCTTTACCACACAATCCCGAGTTTTAACGACCCTGTTTGAGAGGGCCTTTTGAAAACATTGGGGGAAAAGGAGAAAATGCTGGTAACCAGCATTTTCTCCTTTTCCCCACAATGTTTTCTACCCTATCAAAGAAAAATTGCACCATTTCAGCCACAATGAAATTGTCGTCTGCAAATGCTCTCAATTTGGACAAGGCTAAAATTTTGTCGTCTGGTAATGGGTTAAAACTTGTGTGGTAAAGGGATAAAGACCCATAGGATAAAGGCTTTTGTAAACATTGTGGAACAGGGGAAAAGGCAGGTAAACTGCATCTCTCATTTTTCAACAATGTTTCCCTGTTTTCCACCCTTTCATACAACATATGTTCATTTGTACAAATTTTAAATTTGTCATCTGCACACATTTTTGAATTTGAAAGGGTCCAAAATTTGTCATTTGAAAAACATTAAAAGCATTAATTTTGCTGACAACAAATGTGCTGAAAATGTTAAAAGATGACTATGAAAGAGCAAAATTATTATGTGAAATGGAGAAAATGCTGGTTATCAGTATTTGCTCCTTTTCCAGCTATGTTTTCATAGACCGTCTTCTAAACCTTCTTCCCAAAGGTCATAAATACATCCCTTAAATCTTTACCAGAGGACAACGTTTTAGACCCATCTAAATTGAAAACATTTGTAGATGACAGTCACGATGTGGTTCAAATGATACGACTTTTCTTTGATAGGGCAGAAAACATTGTGAAAAATGCAGAAAATGCTGGTCACCAGCATTTTCTCCTTTTCCCACAGTGATTTCAAAAGGCTTCTTCCTCAGGGTTGTTATAAGTTGGCATTATGTGGTAAACGCTTAACTCTTTACCAAACGACAAAATTCTGGACTAGACGAAATTCAAAGCATTTCCAGACGACAAAATAAACGTAGCTTAAATGATAATGAGTGTCTTTGAAGTGGTACAAAACTTTGTGGAAAAAGGAGAAAATGCTGGTTACCAGCATTTTCTCCTTTTCCCACAATGTTTTCAAAAGACTTCTTCTTCAGGGTCGTTTAAAATCGGGATTGTGTGGTAAAGGGTTAAACATGGCGGGTAAAAAGAAAATACTGGTTATCAGCATTTCTCCTTTTTTCACAGTCTTCTCTTTTCTTTCAAAGACAAAACTTTTCAGATGAGATATATTCAATTTTAAGTCAGAGACTAAATCTTGTTGTCTGTTAAAGATTTAACCTGAAAACATCAATAATGCCCCTATACTAATCCACATATCACAATGGAGAATCTTCTTTAAAGTCAGATCTTCATACACTCATCTTTTTCAGTATAAATCTACATCTAACTGCCTTTCATTCCTGACTGGATAAAATTTTTACAAAAAAATATGAGTATAGTTTCAAAGGGACTTTATTTTAAACCGTGTGGGACAAGGAGACGCTACTGGAAACCAGCATTTCCTCCTTTTCCAACAGTGCTATCTGCCCTTTTAAGGACCGATTCCAAAATTTGAGCCATATTTAGTTTGTCATCTGCTACTGCTATCAATTTGGACCAGTCTTAAAACTTGACATTTGATAAAAAGTTAAAACATCTTTTCCGTTTATATAATTTAGTTCAATTAAATCTTCGTATGAGATACGATAACATTCGTATGATAACAATTTCAAGAACATTGAGATGGAGACCTGACTTTAACGAGACCCTCACACGTCAACAAAGAAATACGATAATGAGGAAACAAAAAGCAGCTGTTGATACAAGACTGCCGCACTTACATGCTATTCAAAATTTTTAACAGTTTGCAAGACATACTTTTTACTTTTTTTCATAAAATATAACATAACAAAACAACAACTATTATCTACAGTCATAATTGTCACTCTTGTAAAAAATCACAGGTTTTTAGCCTTTTCCTTCACTCTTCACCAGACAACAAAATTTTAGACACGTCCAAATTAAAAGCATTTGCATGCAACAAAAAAAGTGTGACTCCAAAATTGAAATTTCTGTTGGGAAGGGGAGAAAACATTGTGGGAAAAAGGAGAAAATGCTGGTTACCAGCATTTTCTCCTTTTCCCACAATGTTTTGAAATGCATTCTTTTCGAGGGTAGTTAAAACTCAGAATTGTGTGATGAAGAATCAACCCTTTACCAGACAAAATTTTAGACTCATCCATATTGAAAGCATTTGCAGATGACTTATCGAATATGGCCCAAACAACTGGAATTGATTTTAGTAGAGTAGAAAACATTGTGGGAAAAGGAGAAAATATTGGTTACCAGCATTTCCTCCTTTTACCACAATGATTTCACAAGGCTTCTTCCACAGGGTCACTAAAATTTGGGATTGTGTAGTAAAGGATTAACCATGTCAACCAAACAATCCTTTTCTACAACCGTGTGGGAAAAGGATTCTGAAAACATTGTGGGAAAATCCCAGTTACCAGCTTTCTTTTCTTGTCCCACAATTTTTTTTAACTCTTTCAAAGACAAGCCTCTTTATTGTCAGCAAATGATTTCAATATAGAACTGTCTAAAATTTTGTCGTCTGGTAAAGAGCTACGTGAGAAAAAGAAAAATGAAGGAAACAAAGATCTACCAGGATGTAATTCCAATTTAAAAATCCTAAGTATTTCTTCTCCAATGAACAAGTCCCTAATTTACAAAATATTCTCCGCAAATGGACTCCGAAGATTTCTCATGTTCCACCCTCCCTCTCCTTTTTCAGATACATTTCAATTGCAGCATGGGAGGGCAGAACTCCTGGTGGCATGACCGGATAGCCGTGGTTGTGAACTGGGGAAAGCGCTTCCGTCGGTGACCGTTGCTGTGGCGACCGCGAGGGAGACTTCATTAATTTCATGTTTCCATTACAATTCGCTTTCATCAAGTCTATAATATTTACGCCCATGGTTAATAGTTTCTCCTGCATGATTATGTTTTCCACCCTGATTTGTTCAAATGCCATTTTATAGTGTTGAAGACCTGTTTGTAACTCTTGGTTGACCTGTAACAATTTCCCAATCTGAAAATATACAAAAGACTTATTTTACTACTTACCAAACAACAAAACTTTTGACTAGTCCAACTTGAAAGCATTTGCAGACGACAACTTCAGTGTGGCTCAAGTGATGCAATTTTTCTTTGATTGGGTAGAAAACATTGTGGGAAACGGAGAAAATGCTGGTTACCAGCAGTTTCTCCTTTTCCCACAATGTTTTCAATAGGTTTCTTCCACAGAGTCGTTGAAACCCGGGATTGTGGTTGGTTGGTTGGTTGTATTGGGGTTTAACGCCACTTTAACAGCTATGGTCATATCATGGTGGTCGGTGACGCACATGTGTTTCCTGGCTTTCTCACACCAGTACTAACACAACTTTCTTTCCAAAGCCACAGACTACTTTTCTCACATGCTTCAGCAGGGGTGAGAGGCGAAAATACGCCGGAAAGAAAGTTCGCCTCAACTGGGTATCGAACTCACAACCACCCAGGCGGGCCCGGGATTGTGTGGTAAGGATTTAACTCATTACCAAAGGACAAAACTTTTGACTTAGTCCATATTGAAAGCATTTGCAGACGACAATTTCAGTGTGGCTTAAGTGATGTGATTCTTTCTTTGACTGTGTAGAAAAAAACTGTGGGAAAAAGAGGAAATGCCAGTTACCATGATTTTCTCTTTATCCCCATAATATTTTCAAGATCTTCCTCCACAGGGTTATTAACACTGGGATTCTATTGGAAAAGGTGAGACAGAGAGCTTTTTATATTTTTTGCCTTGAATCAGACTTTCTAGCAAAAAAATAACACATGAAATATTTCTCTCAGTAAGCCTACACAAAATGGATATTTACATTCAGGAAAAAGGTAGAATTTCAGTTGTTAATGCTTTACCACACAATCCCGAGTTCTAATGACCCTAAAGAAAAACAATGTGGGAAAAGGAGAAAATGCTGGTAACCAGCACTATCCTTTTCCAATGTTTTGAATTTGGAAAGGTCTAAAATGTGCTGTGTGGGAAAACGATCAAATAAGGGGATGACTGTTTTGCAATTGGAAACTGCCTGTATGTTGATGAAGACCAGATACTTACGACATCAGATACATATTTGAATCTGATCTCACAATATCTATGTAGGCCTATGATATTGACCCTCCCACAGGCCTTTGCAGAAAAAATAGCAAGAACTTTGAAATAAATTAACAGGCAACATATGCCTTTACCACTCTATCCCGAAATTCAACAACCCCCGAGGAGGAAAGCTTTTGGAAACATTGTGGAAAAAGGAGAAAATGCTGGTAACCAGCATTTTCTCCTTTATCCACAATGTTTTCTACCCTATGTTAGAGAAATTTCTTATTCTGAGTTACATTTAATTTGTCGTCTGCAAATGCTTTGAATCTGGACTTGTCTAAAATTCTGTTGTTTGACCAAACCACAAAATTTAAGACTGGTTATCACTGACAGCTATGGCAGAGGATGAAATTCATCTTTATAAAAGGATACAAAACATTGTAGGAAATGGAGAAAATGCTGGTTACCAGCATTTTCTCCTTTTCCTACAATGTTTTTCAAAAGCCTTCCCAAAAGGGTCATAAAAACAGAGAATTATTTGGTGAAGTTTTAAGGATGAACACGTCAAAAATCTAGACAGGACTGGGAGGGCCTATTAGTAGCCTAGACCAGACAAACCACAGTAACCACAAAAATGTCAGTGACTTTCTGTAATTCTTTACCCTTTGCCGAGCCCCGATAGCTCAGTTGGTAGCTTACAGGACTTGAGAACAGGGGGTCACTGGTTCAATCCCATGCTCTGCAAATTTCTTGCTGACGACTGATGATAGTTATTGCGACAGGATTCATTTCTATGCTGGGCAAAGGATAAAAAGTTGCAGAGGGTCCATACTATCTTTGATTGGGTAGAAAAAAATTGCGTGAAGTGGAGAAAAGCTTGGTTACCAGATATATTTTTCCCAAAATGTTTGCTAAAGGCTTCTTCCTCAGAGTCGTTAAAACATGGGATTGCTTAATTTCAGACAGCAAGAAAATCTGGCAAGACTTTGTCCACCATGACTGAATAGTAAAAATCTTATTTACATTGCACTGAAGGGGTTGAACTACCTGTACTGGTATACTAAAACTTCCATATAAAGGCTACTGGAATTAGAATTGTTACTGAACCTTTACCAAAACAACAAAATTTTGGACAGGAAGAAAATGAAAGCATTGGCAGACAACAAATTAGATGTAGTTCAAATGATTATTTCTATCTTTGATATGGTAGAAAACATTGTGGGAGGAAATGCTACAAATTAAATGTGGCAAGATGAAGGTGTAGAAAACATTGAAGGGAATAGGAGAAAATGCTGGTTACCAGCATTTTCTCCTTTTCCCTTCAATGTTTTCAATATCCTTCTTAATCCTTCTTCCTCAGGGTCATTAAAAAGTCAGGGTAGTTTGGTAAATGGTAAAGCGACAGGAACAATTATCATTTACATAATCATCATTGAACATAATTATCATAATCATTTTACGCACTAAACTGCACCATACTGAACACTGCATGGAAATTATGCAAGCAATTTGTGAGTACAGTCACATTAGTGGGTTTTGTAGGCTTTTTTGCTGATGCCATGTTCGATGTAAATGGCTTTTTTTTTGTTTACTGATTGACGCCATTCAGTATTTGTTACTGTATAAGTGGAGATTTTTGCCACATGGAAATTTTTGCCCTTTCGTAAATTCGCAAACTATTCTGTTTGCATATTTTACCACAAGTATACCAACAAACAGCGAGTGTCTTCAATTCGCAAACATTTCTGTGAGCAAAATGCCCTTAATTTGTAATTTGCAATTTTTTTTATATATATCTCCATCCACATATACAGTATACGGTAATGGCCAGTGCATTAAATGCCTCCTGGATTTTTTTTTTTATGTACTTAGAGTTACTGGGTTCTTTCCTGCATAACCGTTCATGAAATTATGATAAACAGTGAGAATATGAATCCTGTTGCAATTGCTGTTGTCATTCCTTGGAAAGAGATTGCCCAAACTGGGGATTCCAACCAGCAATCCCCTAGTTTCTAGCCATGTATGTTACTGAGCTGCCAGGCTCAGCATTAATGCTTACGCTGCTAAGCAACCTGTAAAGGTCTTTTGCGGACCATGTAGATCAAGATCAGACTGCACACAATGTGCAGTCTGATCTTGAATCTACACTGTCCAATAAAGGAGATATTTTCCCAACAAAAGTAAGTTTGAAATGGCCAAGTCTAGGTTTTTACTATCATCTTGAAAGTTTCATTGAAGTAATTTAGCATGTTGTGCATAAATCCTTTGAACTCAGAATAAACCTTGAAAGAAGACACCAATACCAGTAATTGCAATTCAAGTCAGCTTTTATTCAAAACATCTCAGAAAACTGGCAGATCAAAGATCAGAATGCAAATTTTTATCTTGATCTTGATCTACACTGGCCACAAAGGCAGCAATAATTGTGAAAGGCATCTTAAGGATGAACTCAGTGTGAAAGAAGCAATTATGAAACACTGCCAGAAAAGACTGATTGATTGAATGGTGTTTTACATGGCTTTCAACATTATTTTAGTCATATCACAACGACAGCTCACATGTTCATGTATTTCCTGGATTTCACCAGTACTAGGCTAGGGCTCTGAAGTGTCTTGCCCAAAGACACTCCCAGGAAAATCCCAGTGGATCCAGTGAGGCTTGAACCAGGGCCTCCAGATGCGAGTCCTACACTTTACTAATTAGCCACTCAAGACCCACTGTGAGAAAAGAGCTTCTTTCAAAACTTAAACCGATACCTCAGACTAATTATGTAAATGATGATTAGACATGTACAGATCTTAGAGTCTGACCATTAATCAATGCTGTCTGCAACTTCCAAAGATTTCAGGTTACAATCATTTGATCTTTTTCCCACAATACATGTATTTTCAAAGCTGTTGTCAGCATGGATGAAGCCAGACATACCTGTACATTAAAGAGTCGAAAAAATTGTGCAAGTAAAAAAATCCACCTTAAAAAACCTTAACTCAAGTCTATTCAGTTCTCTGTTTAAATTCAGAGCACCTTCCCGACATGCAGCATCAGAAAATTCTGGACAAACCTGACAGTTACCATGGAAATAAAGCACATATTTATGTAATAAAATTTCCTCAAATTTCTAAGATTCCACCTAAATGCCTGAGAGATTTATGGTGCTCTGAGCCCATTTATTTTTAAAACATTTAGTCAGGCACTTAATTCTTTACCAAACGACAATAATTTCGACTGGTCCAAACTGAAACCATTTGTAGACGACACATTAAAGGTGGCTCAAATGACAAAATTTGTCCCTGATAGGATAGAAAACATTGTGGGAAAAGGAGAAAATGCTGCTTACCAGCATTTTCTCCTTTTCTCACTATGTTTTCAAAAGGCCTCCTTTTCAGGGTCGTTAAAAGTCAGGATTGTGTGGTAAAGAGTTAACTCTATACTAAACAAAAAAACTTTAGACTTGTCCAAGGTTGTAGCTGACAAATTACATGAGGTTCAAATAATTGAATTCATTTTTGACACAGTAGAAAGCATTTGGGAAACCAGCATTTTCTCCTTTTCCAACAATGTTTTCAAAAGCCTTCTTACTCAGGGTTGTTAAAACTGAGGATTGTTTAGTAAAGGTTAAGACCCTTTTTCCACATTGAAACTATTTGAAGACATCTTCAAGAGCAGTTTATTTCTGGCATGTCAAAAGACGAAATTACATTTTAGCATGTGAACTCTAGGGAATGTTTTTCGTCTTGCACCACAACACTTTCGGACACATCAGTGCAAAACAGCTCTAAATATGCAACAGCAGACCCTGTTGCTCAGTTGGTGACATACTGGGCTTGAAACGAGAGGGGTTGCTGGCTTGAATCCCCAGCTCAGGCACTTTCTTTCCAAGGATGGATGACATTCATTGCAACAAGATTCATTCCTCTCTCACCACTGATCAATGTTGCAACAATTGTAAAAGCAGCCAGTGGCTTGGGAAGAATACTGTGCTACGTACTAAGTGCTAAGTAAAAGAAACTTCAGGAATGCATGTACAGGTGAACTGGCTGTCGAGATATATCTGAAATATTTCTCAGAAAACGGGCGTTAAACATTATACAAACAAATTCACAAAATGATTATACAGAACAGATTCACAATCAAGACTTGACTGCACAGTTTTGTTCAATCTTAATCCTAGAAAGATTTTGAAAACATTGTAGGAAAAGGAGAAAATGCTGGGAACCAGCATTTTCTCCTTTTCCCACAATGTTTCCTAATCTTTAACATTTACGAATCCCATCCTTTTTGCAACATTTATTATTTCATCTGCAAACTACAACTAGCAATTTGGACCAGTCTAAAACTTTTCCATGTGGTGAAGAGTTAAAATGTCAAGAAATTCCAGTCAGTAGATGAAAATCTGCAAGAGAAAATGTCAAAGGCTGTTTAGTCCAGAATATCTCTCAAATTAGCGGACATTGTAGATCAATGATCAGACTGCACATTCTGTGCAGTCTGATCATTGATCTACAGTGTCTGCAACAGCATATCATGTTGCCGACAGTATGCTAAGATTTAGACAACTAAAACTTTGCTTTCAGGCAGAAAGGGAGAGGGAAAAAAAAAACCTGCCAGATTGTATTCTGTTTTCTCCCACAGCCTCCTGGCATTCATGGTTGTGCTGCTGCATGCTCATCTTTTTTTGTTTATCTTTCCAAAGCTGCCTAAATACTCTGTCCAAGAATTTTTTGCTCCAAGAAGCACTTTCTCTTCCTTTACATAGGGGGTCCTGTGTGGCTCAGCAGTGAATTGTGGAATTCTTAAGCCAGAGGCTCCGGGTTCCAGCCTTACAAGCTTTAACCCTTTACCAAACAATCCTAAGTTTTAAGAAGCCTGAAAAGGAAGGTCTTTGAAAACATTGTAGGAAAGGGAGAAAATACTGTTAACCAGCATTTTCTCCATTTCCCACAATGTTTTCTATCCTTTAACCCTTTACCACACAGGCATCAGTCCTAACAACCCTCAAGAAGTAGTCTTTTGAAAAAGAGTTTTGGAAATGGACAAAATGCTGGTAACCAGCATTTTCTCCTTTTCCAAAAATGTTCTCTACCTATTTAAGGGTAGATACCACTTTTTGAAAAAATATTAGAATTGTTGTCGGTGAAACCCTTCAATATAGTCAAGTCCAACATTTTGCCATGTGGTAAATGGTTAACGACAAAATTTTAGACTTGTCCAAATTGAAAGCATCTGCAGACAACAATTTCAGTGTGGCTCAAATGGTGCAACCTGTCTTTGACTTGGTAGAAAACATTGTAGGAAAAAGAGAAAATGCTGTTTACCAGCATTTTCTCCTTTCCCTAATATGTTTTCCAAAGGCTTCTTTTCCAGGGTCGTCAAAGTCGGCATTGTGTGGTAAAGGGTTAAGAGACCCATCCAATTTTTTTAGCCACATTTAATCTTTCCTCTGCAAATGATTTCAAGTTGTTTGAACCTTAAATTTTGTCATCTGATGTACAGGGCTGACTTGTAAAATTTACCGACTTAATGATGATTCACAATGTATTGATCATAAATTTCTGAAACTGCTTCCATCTGAAGATTTAGATCCTGTTGTAAATTTAACTCCTCTGTCCCCAAGCATAACTAAATCCTTTAACTCTTTACCAAACAACAACATTTTGGACTCAACCAAACTCAAAGCATTTACAAAGGACATTAAATGTACCTCAAATGATGATTTCTGTCTTTGATAGGGTAGAAAACATTGTGGGAAAAGGAGAAAATGCTGGTCACCAGCATTTTCTCCTTTTCCCACAATGTTTTCAAAAGGCTTCTTCCTCAGGGTCATTAAAATGTGGGATTGTGTGGTAAAGGGTTAAGCCCTACAACCAACCTAATTTGCTTTTAGATCAAGATCACACGGCACAGAATGTGCAGACTGATCTTGGACCTACACAATCCTCTACATTGCCAGCATTTTCTCCTTTTCCCACAATGTTTTCTACCCTTTCAAAAATGAATCCCATCATTTCAGCAACATTTGTCATCTGCAAATGCTTTCTATTTAAACAAGTCTTAAATACTTTGTTGTTTGATACAAAATTAAAACACCCTATGGTTGAGCTGGCAATCAAACCCAGGACCCCTGGATAACTATTACCTTACTTGACCAACTGAGACCCCTGTGAGGCTTGTCAGGTTAGCTCTATACCAAATAACAAAATTTTGGACTTCTTGCAGACAACACACAAAATGAGGCAAAAGTTGTTGAAATTGTCTTTGTAAAGGTAGAAATTATCATGGGAAAAGGAGAAAATGCTGGTAACCAGCATTTTCTCCTTTTCTCACAATGTTTTCAAAAGGTCTTCTTTCTCAGAGTTAGTTAAAGTTTTGGATTGTTTGGTAATGTGTGAATTCTTTACCAAACGACAAAATTTGGAACTCGACACAATTGAAAGCATTATTTTGCAGATGACAAAATAAACATAGTTCAAAATGATGATTTCTGTCTTAAAAAGGGTAAAAAACAGTGGGAAAAGGAGAAAATGATGATAACCAGCACTTTCTCCTTTTCCCACAATGTTTTCAAAAAGGTCTTCCTTCTCTGGGTTATCAAAAATTGGGACAGTCTGGTAACTATTTCACTACCAAGTAAATAATTTGAACATTTTCATTGGCTATTACTATAGTTCCACTGCAAGATGAAGACACAGTTTGGCCTTAATCTAAAATAAAGTCGTGGACAGTGTAGATCAGAGATCAGACTGCACATTCTGTGCAGTCTGATCTTGATCTACACTGTCCACAAAAGCTTCTGGTGTCATCAACAGAGAGGAAAGAGGTAAAGGGTTAAAGAAAAATAACAAAATGAAGGAAAGGGGTTCTGCCAGACTAATCTGCCCTGTTTCAAGTAGCTTTTTATTACAAAGGTATTACCATGTCTCCATCTGGGTATTTCAAATAAATCAACATACTTAAAAATGTTTGTTTACTCTGGTTTTTTTGTGGCCACAATTCTGTGTAAGGGATTCCAAAGAAAATCCGCCTTTTACTTCATAAAAAACATCACAAATTGTTGGCATTTCACTCATGGAGCGCCTCATTACAAATTTTCATCCTAGAATTACAACCCAGATAAGTGAAATTTCATGGATGATAATTTCGTCTACAGTGTTTCAGCAAAGGAGACAATATAGATTAAAGATCAGAGTGCACATTTTGTGCAGCAACATGTGCAGCCTATCTTGATCTTCACTTGCCCGCAAAGGTGCTATCCCGAAACGGCGACTGTACTAAGTCTTGAACTACAACAAGCTGAGGAAGACAAAAGTATATATGCAAAGGACTGGATAGAGAGACAAAATAATGGGGAGCAGTATGTTGTGATAAATGGGAAATTTGCTCACTAGGAATCACACCTCTAAGCTACACAATGTCTTAATAAGCCCCAAACATCAAACATAATAAGCCGTACCACATGATCACAGGTTTTAATGACCCTCCTAAAAATGACTTGACAACACTGTGGGAAAAGGAAAAAATGCTGGTAACTGGCTTTCTCCCTTTACCACAATGTTTTCTGTCCTTTCAACTGAAAATTGCACCATTTGCACCACATTTGTCATCCCAAATCCTTTCAAAATTTTGGACAGGTTTACAATTTTGTCCTTTGGTAAAGAATTAAAAAAAAGACCCAATATCATGTACAGAAACAAGTTATATAACAAACAGTTGCACAAATACAAAAAGTTCATGTCCCAAATCTCTCACAACTGTGTGTTTTTTTTTTCACCCTTTACCAACCAATCCTTTGTTTTTTCCACAAATGAGGAAGAAAGCTTTTGAAAACATTGTGAAACAAGGGAAAAGCCCTGCAACCAAGCCTTCTCTCCTCCAAAAGACAAATAATTTTAGCAAAGCTACATTTCTAATCTGAAATGCTATAAATACAGAGAAGTCTAAAAGTCTGTCATCTTTTAACATCAAAACCCCGAGTATTAACAACCCATGGGAAAAAAGCTATTGAAAACACTGTGGGAAAAGGAGAAAACGCTGGTAACCAGCATTTTCTCCTTTTCCCACACTGTTTTCTACTCAATTAATAGCAAGCGCTATCATTTGGGCCACCTTTGATTTGTTGTCTGATAGTGCTTTCACTTTGGACCAGTCTAAAATTTTGTTGTTAGACAAAGAGTTAAGAGGTAAAAAGAGTTCTTTCCCTTTTTCTGTGACCTTGACCCAGCTTGTAAGACACAACAGTGCAAGCTCTTACTGGCACCAAAATATAATAACAATATACATTCTTGGCATAAAATCTAAACAATACATCATTAATTTTTTAGGGTGCAATCAGCCTAACCATTATTTCTGCCTTTATTTCCCCCATCCTTTCCTTTCACCAAAGCAGTTACAGGATATTGTACTTTTTGGTGATAATCATTGTAACATCTTTATTACTCCACAGTTTCGAAATTATGTTCTGAATCTTAAAATAATACAGGCAACAAACAGCTTAGATGAACAGTGTGGATCAAAATCAGACTGCAAAGACTATCGCTAGCTAACATGGGTGCAATTATCTGATACTGTGTAGCATTACTTTTTACACAGCTAAAACATGTTTGACTCACCAAAACAGAAAGCATTTGCAGATGACATAATCAAATGGTGGAGTTTGCTGTTGAAAGGACGGACTAAATTGTGGAAAAAAGGAGCATCGATTGATTGATGGTATGGTGTTTAATGCCGTTTTCAACATTATTTCAGTTATATCGCAGCGGCCAGTGCACCTACCCATGCGTTCCTGGAGTCTCTTTGACCAGTACTTCGCACAATTTTCTTTCCAAGCCACTGGCTGCTTTCCTACATAATCACCGTCAAAACAATGGTCAGCGGTGGGAGAGGAATGAATCCTGTCGCAGTGACTATCATCAATCCTCGGAAAGAAATTGGCCGAGCCAGGGTCGTAGCCAGGATCGAACCCTGGACCCCATGTTCTCAAGTCCTGCACGCTACCAACTGAGCTACTGAGGTTCGGCTGAAAAAAGGAGCAAATGCTGGTCGCCAGCATATACTCCTTTTACAAACTGGTTTCAAAAAACTTTTTTTTCAAAACCGCCTACCTAAAAACCATAATTTGTATGGTTATTAGTTAATGAAATTTATTTCATATTTCTTAATACTGTCATATACAAGGATCACTCAAACAACCAAAACAAGCTTCTGTGTGATCTTGAGATGAAAAAAAAGGAATGCAAAGGTAGTTTGAAAAGCCAAATCACGATTTCACTGAACAACTTCTTAATCCTTTACCACACAATGACGACTTTTGACACCCCTGATAGAGAAGGCTTTTGAAAACATTGTGGGAAAAGGAGAAAATGCTGGTAACCAGCATTTTCTCCTTTTCCCACAATGTTTTCTACCCTATCAAAGAAAAATCATTTCATATGATCCACATTGAAACTGTCCTGTGCAAATGCTTTCAATTCGGACAGGTCTAAAATTGGTCGTGTGGTAAAGGGTTAAAAGTAGCTTTTCAAATCCCTTTCCGAACAAACCCATTTTATCAAACCTCGAGAAAGAAGGGTTTTAAAAGCACTGTGAGAAAAGGAGAAAATAATGGTAACCAGCTTTTTCCTCCTTTTCCCTACAATGCTTTCTGCTCTTTCACAACCTGAAGTCATCATTTGAGCCTCATTTAATGTGCCATCTGAAAAGTCTTACAATGTCTAAAAGTCCAACATTTTGTTATCGGTTAAACTATTTAAAACCCATCAACGGACAATGCTGACTTGGTAAACTTGTTCCTGTTTATAATTTATAAGAATTTTAAAATGAATTGAAAAAAAAAATTAACTTGCATCACCAAAATTCCATTACAAAAGCTGTCAGTCCAAATTTATCACCAACCCTTTTCAACACAATAAATTTGGACTCATCCAAAATATCTACGGATGGAAACTTCAAAATCCATACAAATGTTATCAGATTATCTGATATAATAGAAAACATTATGGGAAAAGGAGAAAATGCTGGTTAGCAGCATTTTCTCCATTTCCAACAATGTTTTCAAAGGCTTTCTTCTACAGGGTCATTAAAACTTGGGATTGTGTGGTGTAGGGTTAAGACAGAGACAGTATGACAGTCTTACTCACTTTTATTCGTAACAAACTAAGGCTAAACACCTTTTACAACTTTGGCCACCTTGCAGCTAATGAAGATCAAGATCAGATAGCACAAAAAACATGCAGTCTTATCTTTTATCTACACTTCCCCTTTTCAAGAGACCTTTTAGAATAAAGCAACCGTTAAAATTGAACTCTTTACCAAACAACGAAATATTGGCCGTGTCCAAATCGAAAGCATTTGCAGACGACATATTAAATGTGACTCAAAACATGAAATGTGTCTTTTATAGAGTAGAAAACATTGTGGGAAAAGCAGATGACAAATTAAATGTAACTCAAAACATGAAATGTGTCTTTTATAGAGTAAAAAACAGTGAGAAAAGCTGACAACAAATTAATCTTACTCAAATCATGAAATTTGTCTTTAATCATGAAATTTGTCTTTTATAGAGTAGAAAACATTGTGAGAAAAGGAGAAAATGCTGGTCACCAGCATTTTCTCTTTTTCTCACAATGTTTTCAAAAGCCTTGTTTGTCGGGGTCAATAAAAAGTCAGGATTTGTGTGGTAAAGACTTAAGTTATTTGGGTCTTATATCAGACAGAGTATGTCTGTTGGATTTGTATGGCGCTCTAAGGGTTTGTTTACTTAATTCAGCTAATGCTTTAAATCCTTATTTCACATGCAACACAACAGGAGATCATATAATCAAGTCTACAGTCTCTCAGTCATGATGGGGAACTGTATGATACAGACTATAAAATTAACCCTTTACCATACATTCCCATATTTTAACAACCCTGACAAAGAAAGCTTTTGGAAACATTCTGGAAAAAGGAGAAAATGCTGGTAACCAGCATTTTCTTCTCATCCCACAATGTTTTCTGTCCACTCGAAAAACAAATCATATCATCTAAGCCATATTTGATCTGTTGTCTGCAAGTGCTTTGTTTAAGACGATTCTAAAACTTTGTTGTCCGGTTAAGAGTTAAACAAGAGGGCCATGATGGCCCTGTATCGCTCTACTGCCTTATCAAAATAAAAATTTTAAGTACCTTACACATGGTAAGACATTAATTAAACTGGGACGAGTCTGTATTGCAGTAAAATTTCCAAGAGAAAAAAGAACCTGGTTGATGTTAAAGGCCCTAACTTTTTCACATGCAGACAAATTTTCAGCGAGTATAGGAAGGTCTAATAAAGCATCAGCCATACAAAATATCAATGAACTCTGACAAGGAGTATTTAGACAAGAAAATATCAAAAAAAAATTGTTGTACAAAATATTTACATTTTTCCGCACATCTAAATACACCGACTTTTGACTTCCTTCTTTGTATCGATATTTTCTGATTAATAATTAGTAATTTGTAACTGCTCAAATTGGCAGGCTCCTGCAGGCCTATTTGCAGACACATTTATGACTAATATACAAGCACTGCTACAGCTAGTTGATACCCCATCAGACACATCTTTTTCAGTGGCAGCTACTCTTTTTTCAATTATAATTTGGATTAACATCTAATATTAAAAATTATATTCAATAAAATATTTCACCAGTCAATAATATGCAAAACAAGAAGGAAAAAGAAGCAGTTGCTCTGTATTATTTCTCTTCACATATTGAACTACCAAAGACATCAATATTCATATTCCATGTCTTGCTTTAATTGGCCAGTAGAACTGAATGACACACACCATAAATGACAAATCAATATCCAATACGTACAGGACAATCTTAGCCTAAGTGTCAAGATCATCAATGTCAAAGATCAGGACAGATAGCGTCCACCCTTAGAGTGCAGAATAAATCCAACAAACATTTTCAGTCTACATTAATAAGACCAAATTAAGTGCAATTCCTTTTGTCTTCCGTGCTACAGCAAAGTGGAAAATGTAGATCAAAGATCCGACTACATATTTTGTGCAGTCTGATCCTGATCAACACTAGCCAAAAAGGCAACTATAGTTGTGACAGGCACCTATAGTGTTAACTCTTGTACCAGACATAATTTAAGACATGTTACCAGTGAAAAAAGCATAAATTATGCATATGGCAAAGAGAATGGGACCTAAGTGATGTGATTTATCATGAAAAAGATAGAAAACATTGTGAAAAAGGACAAAATGCTGTATAACTGTTTTTTGAAAGCCTTATCATGCGAGAGACAATGTATATAAAAGTTGATTTATATAATGGATAAACCCTTTATCAAACCATCCAGTTCTTCACTTAACCCTTGACCACACAATCCCGACCCTGTGAAAGAAGCCTTTTAAAAACATTGTGGAAAAAGGAGAAAATGCTGGTTACCAGCATTTTCTCCTTTTTCCACAATGTTTTCTTCCCTTCCTGAAAGAAATTTCAATTTTTCAAGCACATTTATTTTATCATCTGCAAAAGCCTTCAATTTGGACTAGTCTAAAATTTTGTCGTCTGGTAAAGAGTTAAAGACCCTAGCGAAGATTTTAGGCTTTTGATAAACATGGTAAGAAAAGGAGAAAATTCTGAACACAAGCATTTTCTCTTTTTTCCATAATGTTTTCTACCTTTTCTGGGCAAATCATATAGTTTGGGACATTTAATTTGTCATTTGCAAAGTCTGCAAGTAGACAATATTTAGCATGTTGTTTGTTGTCTAAGCTCAACAACATGTAATTCAAGTAACCTAGCGGGTAAATGTATACAGTCTATCGGAGTAAATCTATACAAAATATAGAGTTAATTATGCCACCCTAGAACAAAAAGATACTATTTAAGTCAAATGGTGGCTTAAACCACAATTTATTACTGTTCATATACAGGCAATTTTAACATGCATCATCAAACAGGAATAGAAACTAACCTTAAGTCCAGGGTCAAATTTTGTTATATTATTTTGACACCATTATTTGACCAGGGCCCTTAACTCTTTACCAGACATCATAATCTTAGGCTTGTCCATGTAAAACTTAAGTTATTTTATGTGAGAAAGCAGCCAACATATTGGACAGATTGATGCCTAGCGCTACCAAGCCAAACTCAGGGAATGCATGAACAAGTGCAGGAGGTGATTGATGAAATATGCAAGGGGAGGGAGGAAAATGCCCGAAGTCCCCTCTAACATACTTTAGTAAATACATAATTTCTCAGCAGATCCAAGCCAGAAGTGAATTTTGAGTATAACCCTTTACCAAACAATCCCTACTTTTAACGACCCTGAGGATGAGGCCTTTTGAAAACATTGTGGGAAAAGGAGAAAATGCTGGTAACCAGCATTTTCTCCTTTTCCCATAATGTTTCAAATTTTGAGGCACGTTTATGTTGTCGTCTGCAAATTCTTTCAATCTGGACAAGCCTAAAAGTTTGTTGTGTGGTAAAGAGATCAGATTCCTACGAAAGAAATCCTCAAAAAAGAGGAAAAATTCCAATCCTGCACCTCTGAAATGCTTTAACCCTTTACCACACAATCCAGAGATTTAACGACCCTAAGAAAGAACATTTTTGAAAATTTTGTTGGAAAAGGAGAAAATGCTGGTAACCAGCATTTTCCCCTTTTCCCACAAAATGTTCTACTTTTCAAATGAGCAATTTTAGTTTTTGAGTCATGATTACTTTGTTATCTGCAAATGCTTTCAATTTGGACAAGTCTAAAATTTTGTCATTTGTTAAAGGGTTAAAAAACAGTGTTTAACACCAAGCAAGCAAAAAAACAAAGTCTATCTTCAAAAAAAAAAACACCCTCTTTCCTCTCTTTGAAGTGGCTAGAATAAAGTCCATTCTGATGGTTATGTACTTACAGCATCAAGCAATGAGATTTGTTCCTTCAGATCCTATACCAGTTTTATTATCCTGTTTTTCTACCATCAGCAATACATCTATCTGATTCTAAGATAATGATTCCACAGAAGTCTTAACTCCTTACCAAACAACAAAATTTCAGACTGGTCCAATTTGATAGCGTTTGCAGACGACAAATCAAATGTGAATCAAAAATTGAAATTTGTTTTGGGAAGGGAAGAAAACACTATGGGAAAAGGAGAAAATGCTGGTTACCAGCATTTTATTCTTTTCCCATAATGTTTTCAAAAGCTTTCTCTCTCAGGGTCGTTAAAAGTCGGGATTGTGAGGTAAAGGGTTAATGATGAATAATTTTGAAAACATTGTGGAAAAAGGAAAAAATGCTGGTAACCAGTATTTTCTCCTTTTCCCACAATGTTTTCAACAGCTATCAAAGACAGAAATCATCATTTTCACAACATCTAATTTGTCGCCCGCAAATACTTTGAATTTGGCCCGGTCAAAATTCTGTTGTTTGGTAAAGAGTTAATGACCATTTACCCATTACCCAACCTTCCTGTATCTTCAAGAACAAGGAAGAAAAGCTTCTGAAAACACTGTGGAAAAAGGTAACCAGCACTTTTTTTCTTCACAATGTACCTCACCACCATCATCTAACATATGAGCTGACTTAATATGTCAGCAATGCTTTCAGACTGGATGAATAATTGATTGATTGATTGATTGACTGATTGATCGATCAATTGATTTATTGATCGAATGGTGTATTACGCCATTTTAAACATTATTTCAATCATATCATGGCGAAATCTCACTTATTCAGGTATGTCCTGGAGTTCATCAGTGTAAGGTTAGGGCTCTGAAATGTTTTACCCAAGGACACTCCAATGAGAAACCCGGTGCTTCCAGTTAGGCTTGAAGGCAGGGCCTCAAGGTTACTAGTCCTACACTTTACCATCAGGCCAAATTCTGTGTAATTCTGTCATCTTGTACAGAGTTAAATCTTTACCACACAATACCAAGTTTTAACAACCCCGAGGAAATAGCCTATTGAAAACCTTGTAGGAAAGGTGCAGTTGCTTTTAGCGAAAATTCTATGTCTAAAAGGGGGCATAACTGTGTCAAAAACATTTTGATGGTTACCTGCTTCTGTTGTATGGGTTTCCCTTTTGATAGTGAACAACTAGTCTTAGTTTGAAGTGAATATCTTCAATTACAACAGAGATATTAAATGTCACAGACTTTGCACAACAGCGCAGACAACAATGACCACCACGCCAGCATTAAGACGATACCTCGACCTTCTGTTCAAAAACAGCCTGCTAATAATCATGTTTTAAGAATGTTAGTGGAATACAAGGGTTTTCAAAACATTGTGGAAAATAGAGGAAATGTTGGGAACCTGTCCGCATGTCCAGTCAAGCTTATTAGAAAAATATTTCCCTGTATTTCAGAGGGATTGTACGTGGAGTTCAGCCTTTCGAAAGAGGTCGAGATCATAATATTTGCTACTAAAAAGTTAAATAATCTTCCAATTCCTTTCCCTCCCCATACATTGGGGAACAATTACAGAGAAATAGTTGTTAGGAAACACAAATTGCTTCATGCTAGGACCCTTTTTAACCCTTAGGCTGCTAAGCGCGACTCACTGACCATTTGCGGACAGTGTAGATCCAAGATCAGACTGCACAGAACGTGCAGTCTGATCTTGGATCTACACTGTCCGATGAGGAGATATTTTTTCCTCCAAAAAAAAAAAGTTGAAATAGCATTATTTGGATTTTTTCTATCGGCTTGAAAAGTTTCTTTTCAGTTATTTAGCAGGATAAGAATTAATCAACAGATTCATTCAACAGTATTGTATGAGAAACCAGCCATAGCATCAACCCTTTACTACACAATCCTGTATTTAACTCTTTACCAAACAACAAAATTTTAGACTCATCCAAATTGGAAGCATTTGCAGACGACAAAATAAATGTGAATCAAAAATTGAAATTTGATTTTGGAAGGGTAGAAAACATGGTGGGAAAAGGAGAAAATGCTGGTTACTGGTAACCAGCATTTTCTCCTTTTCCCACAATGTTTTCAAAAGGCTGTTTCTTTAAGGTCATTAAATGTCAGGATTGTGTGGTAAAGAGTTAACGACCTGGAGGAAGAAGGCTTATGCTCTTAAAAATTTCCAACTAGCATTTTATTCTTTTCCCACCATGCTTTCAAAAGCCTTCTTCCTCCAAGTTGTTGGGTTATTGTCAAAGGGTTTAGGTTAGAGGGATGTATCTAAATTACAACAAAAAATACTAGGTCAATAAAACTAATAACAACTCTTGTAAGATCTCCTATTCCATAATAAAATAATTCAGACGAAAGGGTAGGGTAGTTTTATGATTATTAAATCTGTGGGGGGGAAACACATTAATTTATTATAGTTAGAGCAAAATATTCCATGAACCCCTTACAGCTGCTGAGCAACTCTGTGCTCTTTCGCAAACATTGTAGATTAATACAAGTGGCAGAAAAACCTTCAGTCTGATCTTTGATCCACACTGTCTAAAAATACAACGAATTTTTTCAAATGAAAAGAACTTCAAAATCATAATTTTCTTGTTTTTACAACCTGCTCAAAATTTTTCATTCAATTTACATGGCAGTCTAAGGGACAAGTTTTACAACAGGTCAAAAACCTTTAGATGGCCGTCAAGGTTATACAGCAATTTCTTTTTTTCATAATTTTCCATTATTTTCATAATTTCAACATACTTTGTCTGTGTTTTATGATGCCATTGAGGTAAAACATTGTATAGTACCATCTCATTCTGCTTACTTCTCCATACCTCTTTTACTTAACTCTTTAACAAACAAAATAATTTTAGACTTGTCCTAATTGAAAGCTTTTGCAGACAACAAAATAATTATGACTAAAAAATGAAAATTAAATTTTGGAAGGGATGAAAACATTCTGGGAAAAGGAGAAAATGGTGGTAACCAGCATTTTCTCTTTTTCCCACAATGTTTTCAAAAGCCTTCTTTTTTAGGATCATTAAAACTCAGGATTGTGTGGTAAAGGATTAAAAAGACAAATAATTTTGTCTTCTTTCAAGATACACATAAATACAATTCTGCTGCAAACTACCACTGTCTCAGACAAATGAATGACCCCATCCCCCCAGAGCTACCTCCCCCACGCCACCTCCCCCCCACACATATATCTGGTTGCCTTGTCAGTGGATAAGGGAAAATTTTCAGGAGCCATAACTCCTGTTAACACAGTAATATGCAACTGATAATAATGAAAACTGGAAATATGTAGGTTATTTCCCATGGTAGGGTTACCATTAAAATTTCATGCAAACGGTTCAGTTGTCGTCTTCAAATGCTTTCAACTATGTGACAGAATTACATTCCGTCATCTGCACAAATTAAATCCCATAATCCTGCTCTTAACCTTTTACCAAACAATCCCGAGTTTTAACGACCCCCCCCCCCCGGAAGAAATGTTTTTAAAAAACATTGTTGGAAAAGGAGAAAATGCTGGTAACCAGCATTTTCTCCTTTAATCACAATGTTTTCTATCCTATCCTATGAAAGACAAAAAAATTGTCATTTGAGCTATTGGTATTTTGTCATCTGCACATGCTTTGAATTTGGTCCAGTCCAAAATTCTGTCGTATGATAAGAATTTAAAAGCCTTTGGCAGAAAAAATGGTTTTTGAAAACATGCTGGTAACCAGCATTTCCTTCTTTTTCTGCAATGTTTTCAATCCTATGAAAGATCAATTTCATCATTTCCCCCTCCTCTACCCTGAAATGATTTTTACCTTATCAGAAGACTGACCTATCACTAGAGCTATTCTTTGGTCATTTTCATGTTTTTAATACCCACAAGTCTACAGTTTTGATATCTGGTATATATTTAATTTTACCTAAAAAAAAAAAGTGTGTTTCGAGTCTACAGAAACTCCAAAGGGGTTTCCATCAATCTTCATCATTTACATAATTGCAACTCAGTCAAGTAATCAATGTCAAATTATCCCATCGCAAAATACGACCATTATCATAACTCAGGGAAAAAAAGCTTGGACCAGTGCCTAAATATTTAAATTATTTCCTCTAACCAAGTACCTAACTCTTTGAAACTAACATTTTTATGAATAATGCAGAAGTGTGTTTTAACATAATTCTTACTTCCTGAAATTCACAGCTGACGAGTTTGATAATGTCCTTGTAAAAGTAGACAATCTAGACACGAAAAGATTTAACTCTATATCAGCTGACAAACTGAAAGCCATGTCCGAACTGAAAGCATTTTCAGACGACAACATGAATGTCAGTCAAAACATGAAATTTGTCTAAAGAATACAAATTGCTTCAAGAAAAAAAGGAAAATGTTGGTCACCATCATTTTCTTCTTTTCCAACAAGGTTTTCAAAAGTCTTTTTCCTAAGGGTCATTAACCCCTTACAACACAATCCCGACTTACAACAACCCTGAGATAGAAGCCATTTGGAAACTTTGTGGGAAAAGGAGAAAATGCTGGTAACCAGCATTTTCTCCTTTTCCCACAATGTTTTCTACCCTTTAAGAGTCAGTTTTCATCAAGTTAGCCATGTTTAATTTGTCGTCTGCAACAGTTTGGAATTTTGATTAGTGTAAAATTTTGTCATTTGGTAAAGAATTACTCTGAAAGCTTACCTCCAAGTCTTCCCTCTCCTGAAGGGCTTTCACGTCCTTTATCAACTTCTCCTTGTCCCCTTGTACTTCCTGCAACCGGGACTCCGACTCCCTCCGTAATTTGTTTAACTCTTTCTCCATTACCATCGTTCTGTCCGCTGACTCTTGTAATTTCTCTTTTGTTGTTGCCTTTGTATTTGCCAGTTCCTAAAATAGATTGTATTGAGAGCAGATATTGTTATTTCAAACCTGTATTTTGAGATTGATTGACTGTATGGTACTTAATGCCGTTTTCAACATTATTTCAGTCATATTTTGCAGAGGTCAGTGCACCTATCCATGCTATCCAAGAGTTTTTGTTATCAGTACATGGCATAATATTCTTCCAAAGCCATAGGCTGCTTTCCCATATAACCATCACTGATACCATGATCAGCTCTGGGAGAGGTATGAATTCTGTCACAATGACTATCATCAATTCTTCAGAAAGAAATTGGCCAAACTTGGGAATCAAACAGCCGCCCACCCCTCCACCCCCCTTTCTTTCAAGTCCTGTATCCTACCAAGGGCGCTGCCAGAGCTTGGCTGTATTTTGAGAACATGCTAAATAGAGGTAGACAATATAATAACAAAGATCAGAGTCCATGTTCTCTGCAGTCTGATCTTGATCTACACTGTCTGCAAAATCAAGTAAAGCGGAGTTCAGTACTAAGGAATAATCAGACTTTCTTTCTTATCACTATTACTACAGCAAAACTACATCAGAAAACACTGTGGTAAAAGGAGAAAGTGCTCATGATAAGCCATTTCTCCTTTCCTACAATCATTTTATTTGCATGAAGCCTTAAATTATTCACCATGATAATACAAAACCTTGCAATGGTATATCAACCGTCAGAGTGCCTAAATAAACGAAATGGACATGAATGTCTCAACATAGCGGACAGTGTAGATCAAAGATCAGACTGCATGTTTGTGCAATCTAATCTTGATCTACACTGGCCCAAAAAGGCAACTAAAGTTGTGACAGGCACTCTAGGGGCTAAAAAAAGCTGAGGACTGCAATTTCTTAAGAGGAAGTAATGAAATTACATAGAAAACACATTTTTGTACGATAAATCAAAACGTGAACAAGACAAAAGCATGACAAATGTTGTAACATCAGGAAAGGTTAAATTCAAGTGCATAGAGGCAACTTCAACCATCAACCCTTTACCAAACAATTCGCAATTTTCATGACCCTGAAAAAAAAAAGCTTTTGAAAACATACTGGGAAATGAAAGAGGAAATGCTGGTAACCAGCATTTTCTCCTTTTTCCATATCTTTTTTATCCTCTATTTCCAACAATTTTTCAGAAGCCTCCCTAAATCAAGGTTGTCAAAACTCTAGATTGTGTGATAAGGGGATAACCCTTTTCCAAAAGACAAGTTTTAGACTCATCCAAATTCAAAACATCTACAGACAACAAGTTTATAAAAATGAGAGTACATTCTCTAGTAGGGTATACCACATTGTGGGAAATGGAGAAAATGCTAATTACCAGCATTTTCTGCTTTTCCCACAATGTTTTCAGAAGTCATCTCCATCAGGGTCGTTGAAACTTAGGATTGTGTGGTAAATGGTTAAGGCTTCTTTCTCACACAGGGTCGTTAAATGTCGAGATTGTGTGATAAAGGTTTAACTCTAAACACCATTATCATAGTTATCATATAGCTTCCTTCTCTTCAATTGCTGCAAGTGTGGAGTTTGGTAAGTCTACACTGAGTTTAGTAATACTGTAGTTCTCCTAATAAAAGCTCTCGGGAGCTATGCAAAACATAGATAGGGAGCCTTTATTTTGTACCCAATTTGCAAAGCAAAAAAGTCTGTCGAATTTTGTATTTCTTTGTGTTTTAGTGATTGTTAAGAGGAAATATTCATCAAATTAGATGAAATATTCATCAAATTCTTCAAATATTGTCATTTTAATCAACTAATGTACATTATGTTATCATTATTTCAGGGTTTTTCTGGGGAGGAGGTTCTATTAGGGAGGGCGCTTTTATTAGGAGAAATACGGTATTTCTGGGATGAGCTGCATTTTGGAACATGGTCATAAAATGCACTTTTTCTTTGATCTTGATAATTTTGAAGGTGTTTAACCCTTTACCAAAAAATCCCAAGTTTTATCAACCCTTAGCAAAAAAGCTTTTGAAAACATTGTGGAAAATGGAGAAAATGCTGCTAACCAGCATTTTCTCCTTTTCCTTACAGGGTAACTCTAGACCAAATTTTTTATTTCAAAATCGGATAAAACTATACTAGAGTATGTTAACAAAAAAAAACATTAGTGTTCTGTGATGCTTACTTCACGAGATATAGAGGTTTAAACTTCGGATTTTCACCTGTCTGAAAGTCACTAATTGAAAAAATCATGACTTCCAGTAGTCTGCCGTGACGTCACAAGTGTGAGAAGATATGGTCGCTATATATGAACTAACACAGAATACTGAGAAAACTGCATGAAATTTGTAAAGATATAAATCGCTTTATCACGTTTCAATCACTTGTCTACTGCAGAATTTCAATCTCTATCGCTCTTACATCTTACTACAATCATAGGAAAGAAATTTTAAATGAATTAGCCTAGTGGAGATAGTACTTATGAAAAGTTATTCTTCTAGTGGGGAACAAAACTATTTTGAAATTCATTTCTTGAAGTTATTTCAATTATACCACTGTCTCATCAACGAATTTTGATAGATAAATATTAAAAAAAAAGAAATAATAACTCAAGATAGTTGAATTATGCCAAAAGTCTCTTCCACTAAGTGGTAGAAGGAACGTTGCAATGTGTAAAGGAAATCATTCGAGTACAGTTCTAAGGCTGTTTCTACCAAATATAGGACACCGTCGATCATTGAACAGTCTACACATCCTGTGCAGTCTGATCTTGATCTACACTGTCAATGTCAGCATTTCACGTCTCCTTCAGCTTGGGAAGAATAAGAAGCCTTGATCTACTGCTGAAATCATATCCTCTCTTTAACATTCACAAACAACATTAAATCCAGCACACATCCTAAATTTGCCATTTAAGTTGAATCCATTTGCTTTACTTGATCTTCATTTATTTTCCTACCTGTTATTTTCACTATTTCAAATTTGTTTCCTTCATCAACAACAACGTTAAAAGATTGTCTGAATTGCCTCCTGCCTTCCTGCCCTCCATATCAAGCAGTAAACGTTTTTGATCGTCAGCAAAATACAGGATCAGTCCATTTCATAAATACTGAGACATGTTAGGAGTTAATTTAAATGGAAATACTAACGCGGACAAATATTATTTGACTTTCTTTTTCCGTATTTCTCGCTGTAATCAAGTACGAGATAACAGATGCTGACCATAAAAAAATGCAGCTTAAATTAAAAATTTATTACAAACTTTACACAAAAGTTTAGTGCGACAACCTTTCATTTTGAGAAAAAAATTGTGTGTTCCATCAATGTAAAGGAGTAGATGGTTAATTTGGCGCCTCTTTGATGTTGGTATCGCACTGTCGTGGTCTCACATATTTTTTTTTTGCAGCTGGAGGTTAACAAGCACGTGTCATAAACATGTCATGTACAAATTTATTCTTTTGTTTTTATGACCATATTGAACCCTTTTTCTTATAAGATGTAAATGGAATTTGGAATTTTACACAGATTAAATGGGTAAGTCGAATGTCATAACTTTTGTATTTTCCTCATTCATATGATCTTAAATAAAAAAAAAATCCCATAATCTGCTTGTCGAATTTCTATTTTAACTACCCTCCAACTCTCTCTCTCCTCTCTCTCTCTCCTCTCTCTCTCTCTCTCTCAGTAATATGAAAGAGATGGATAATCAACAGTGAACTTACCATTGATTTCTTGCCCCATTTAAATTTCTGTGTGGCCCCCCAAAGCTGCTGATCGCCACTCGATGACCTTTTCGAACAATGTATATTAAGATCAGACTGCACAGAACGTGCAATCTGATCTTATGTACAGTGTCCAATACGGAGATATCTATCTCCAAAAACTAGCAGTATTCGAATTTTTGCAATCGGCATAAAGGTTTATTTAACCTGTTGAGGATTAATGGTAAATCTGATATTAAGCCTTGTCATTCGGTTTAGACAGACAGACAGCAGATTGACAAATAAATAGTCATCTCCTGGCTCGAAATAGTGCTTAGACTCAGCACCTGGCTTACGATAGGGATTTTTGTGACAAAAAAAAATCGTCTCCCGACTTGAGGGAGGATACGGTTATGAGAAAAAAGTCAGTATCAGACTAAATTAACAGTACACAGAAGCCGAAATAAATGTGTGGGTCACACTTCCTATGTCACATCCGGTTTATCGACGATTTCACAAACTCGCACAGGTGTGCAAACCACATTTTCGCTTATAACTCTCTTTTTACGAAAGACATTGAAATATGATTTTCAATTTTAAGATTGTTTTCATTAAGGCTTCTTATATCCAAAAATAGCTTTCGTCTGGAGTTACCCTTTAACCCTTTACCAAACAATCCCTGGTTTTTACGACCCTGAGATAGAAGGCTTTTGAAAACATTGTGGGAAAAGGAGAAAATGCTGGTAACCAGCATTTTCTCCTTTTCCCACAATGTTTTCTACCCTGCTGGAAACAAATTTCAATTTTTGAGTTGCGTTTATTTTGTTGTCTGCAAGTGCTTTCAATTTGGACCAGTCTAAAACTTTGTCGTTTGGTAAAGAGTTAATGTTTTCTACCCTTTGACAGACAAATTTCTGGTTTTGAGTAACATTTAATATGTCCTCTGTGAATGTGTTCTATCTTGACCAGGCTAAAATTTTGTCCTGTGGTAAAGAGTTAACATTATTCTCAATATTATTGCAGTAACACAGAAGTAATGTCATTTCTTTCCTGGAGCTTCTTTCACCAGTACTTCTCACAAGCAACTAGCTGCTATATCACATAAACATCATGGAAACAATGTTCAGCAATGAAACAGGAAGGTATCTTGTGCTAATGGCTATCATTACTCCTCAGAAAGAAAATGGCCAAGCTGTAAATGGAACCAGTGATCCCTGGGTTTCAAGCCCTGTAAATTACAGACCTATGACACTTGGCTTCATGGATCTACACTGACCACTTTCATTCAATATTTCATTTGATATTTCATTAGACATACAAGCATGACCTGGACACCAGATGGTGTACTTGTCAGGTTTTTTTTTCTTTCATAGACTTGAAATGTCAAATCTTAACCAAACCACAAAATTATAGGGCTTGTCTTGATTAAAATAATTTGCATGTGATAATTGTGGCTTATGAGATCTGTCTATGAAGGAGTAGAAAACATTGTGGGAAGAGGAGAAAATCTAGCATTTTCTCCTTTCACCACAATGTTTTCAAAGTCTTCTTCGTGATTGTTTGGCAAAAAGATAAGCAGTCAAGGGGAATGACTTGTGTTAAAATAGAAACAAAAACTTCCTGTTGGAAAAGGAAGGGAACTGATCAAATGTTGAAGAAAGGCAATAAAGCATAAACTGGATCGTAAACCTTTGAGAAATTAAAACTGTTTGGCATTTTGTGTTTTATTTTCACTTACTGCACTAAATTTATGGGTTATTTTTCTTTGGTGTTTGTTGGTTTTTTCTCACAGTCTCTTACTGCACTAAATTTATGGCTTATTTTTCAAAGGTATTTGTTGGTTTTTCTCACTTTCACTTACTGCACTGAATTTATGGGTATTTTCCTTTGGCATTTCTAATTTTTTCTCTCATTTTCTTTCTGCACTGAATCTTGAAGTTTTTACCAACCTCCTACAGTGTCTATATCAATATATTTTAAAACTTTCTCTTGTTTAACCTTTGCCAAACAACGAAATTTTGGACTTTTCCAAATCAGGGTAGAAAACATTGTGGAACAAGAGCGGCACATTGTCGCAAGATACGCCCATCCCACCACCAGTTGTCAAGGGAGTATAATAATCGTAAAGGGCAGGTAATGCAACAAACATGTTTACCAAGTCTCAAGTCAATTTGACTTGAGGTGACAAAGTTCCGTTCCGGACAAGCAAGAAATACTGTAAAAATGAAGATCAAAGTGGAATTACTCAAAATCCACACTAGGTAGAGTTATTGTTCTTGCGCACTGTACTCTGTAATATTGCAACAAACATGCATACCAAGTTTGAAGTCACTCTGACTTGAGATGACAAAGTTATATTCCGGACAAACACTAAATGCTGTAAAAATGACGACCAAAGGGCAATAACTCAAAATTCGTGCTAGGAAGAGTTATGGTTCTTGTGCACTGCACTCCGTAAATTTTTAACAATCATGCATGCCAAATTTGAAGATGTTCAGACTAGAGATGACAAAGTTAGATTCCGGACAAGCAGAAAATGCTGTAAAAATGATGATCAAAGGGAAATAACTCAAAGACAGCACCAGGTAGAGTTATGGTTCTTTTGCACTGCACTCCGTTTTATTGCAACAAACACAAATACCATGTTTCAAGTCAATTGGACTGGAGATGACAAAGTTATCTCCGGACAGGCAGAAAATGCTGTAAAAATGACAAAGGGAAATAACTCAAAGACGGCACAAGGTAGAGTTATGGTTCTTTTGCACTGCACTCTGTATTATTGCAACAAACACAAATACCAAGTATCAAGTCAATTGGACTAGAGATGACAAAGTTATGTTCCGGACAAGCAGAAAATGCTGTAAAAATGATGATCAAAGGGAAATAACTCAAAGACAGCACCAGGTAGAGTTATGGTTCTTTCACACTGCAATCTGTATTATTGCAACAAACACAAATGCCAAGTTTCAAGTCAATCGGACTGGAGATGACAAAGTTATGCTCCGGACAAGCAGAAAATGCTGTAAAAATGACGATCAAAGGGAAATAACTCAAAGACAGCACCAGGTAGAGTAATGTTTCTTTTGCACTGCACTCCGTATTATTGCAACAAACACACATGTCAATCGGACTGGAGATGACAAAGTTATGCTCCGGACAAGCAGAAAATGCTTTAAAAATGACGATCGAAGGGAAATAACTCAAAGACAGCACGAGGTAGAGTTATGGTTCTTTCGCATTGCACTCCGTATTATCGCAACAAACACACATGCCAAGTTTCAAGTCAATCGGACTGGAGATGACAAAGTTATGCTCCGGACAAAGAACTGGACACCGCCCGCCCAGACGGACGCCCGCCCGCACGCCCGTACGCCATGGGTGATCCCATAATACGTCCCGTCTTCGACGGGCGTATAAAAAGGAGAAAATGCTGGTTAACAGCATTTTCTTCCTTTCCCACAAGGTTTTCAAAAGCTGTCTTTCTCAAGGTTATTAAAACTCAGGACTGTGTGGTAAAGAGTTAACCATTTACCGCACAATGCCGACTTTCAACAACCCTGGGAAAGAAGCCTTTTGAAAACATTGTGGGAAAAGGAGAAAATGCTGGTAACCAGCATTTTCTCCTTTTTCCACAATGTTTTCTACCTATCAAAGAAATATTGCACCAATTGAGCCAGACTGAAATTGTCATCTGCGGATGCTTTCAATTTGGACAAGGCTTAAATTTTGTTCTTTGGTAAATGATTAACTAAAATGTTAACTATAATACAAGTATGGAATCGATTGATTGATTGTATGGTGTTTAACACCGTTTTCAGCATTATATCAGTTATATCGCAGGGGCCAGTGCACTTATCCATGCTTTCCTGGAGTCTCTTTTACCAGTACTCCACACACTTTTCTTTCCAAGCCACTGGCTGCTTTCCCACATGACCATCATTGAAACAATGGTCAGCGATGGGAGAGGAATGAATCCTGTCACAATGACTATCATCAATCCTCGGAAAGAAATTGGCCGAGCCAGGGATCGAACCCACGACCCCCTGTTCTCAAGTCCTGCACGCTACTGACTGAGCTACCGGGGCTCGGCAAGTATGGAATCACCCATTACCAAAGAATGCTGTGCTTATATGACCCCTTGCAAAAACAGCTTTTGAAAGCATTGATGGAATGACGACAACACAGACAATAACAGGGCTACAACAAGACCATGCGTTCTTCGAAAACCGCAGAGCTCATAAGAGAGTGGAATGTGACAGGGAAACCTTTTCTTTTCTTGAACTTGTCACAATCTTTTCAAAAGCCTTCCTCCCATAGCTCGATAAAACATGAATTGTTTTGTAAATTTTTAATTATCTACTAGAAAGTCATATTGACCTAGCAAACAAAATCAATATCAACTATATCACAACTATGATGATGATGGGTTACTAAATAAATGACAAGGAAAGAAATTCTTGCCAGAATATCCCAAAAAGTATTAATAAGTATAGATCCAAGATCAGACAGAACAGACGAAGCTGTCCTTAGCAACCTAATGGTTTATCTCACAGTTCTACGTTCAAACACCTTGAGGTAGAAGCTTTTTGAAAAATTAGTGTGTAAAGGAGAAAAAGCTGGTCTCCAGCATTTTCCCCTTTTCCAACAGTGTTTTCTACCCTTTTAGAGATAATCCCTGTTACTACCTTGTTTCCAGAAGCTCTCATCAAGAGAGACCCATATAAGAAATTGATTAATTCTTTACAAATTGACAGAGTTTTGAAATTTTCCATATCAGAGCATTTTTAAACAATTCACATAAGATGCAGTTCAAATGATAGGCTTTGTCTTTCATTTGTAGAAAAAACTGTGAAAACAGGAGATTTAACGGCTATTAGCATTTTCCCCTTTTATGACAATGTTTAAAAAGCTCCATTTTTCAGGATCATTAAAAACCCAAGACTGTTGGATAAAAGGGTTAGCTGTTTCACAACTGAATAAATAAATTGCATTTTCTCAATGGCTACAAATACAGTTCCATTACAAGATCAAGAGACAAATCATTCATAATCTAGAATAAAGCAGTGGACAGTGTAGATCAAAGATCAGACTGCACATTCTGTGCAATCTGATCTTGATCTACACAGTCCACAAAAGCTTCTTGTGTTGTCCATAGTATGGAAAGAGTTAAAGCAGGCCTGTTTCTAAAACACAAACACAACCGTACCTGTTTTAAGGACCGCCTGGCCTGCACATTTCTGTTTAACATTTCAACATGCTTGGCTCTCAGTTTACAGAACTCTCTGATAAATCTGTCTTTTTCCTCTTTATCTTCTCCAATCTTTCCATCCAGCGCCTGTCGAATCATTTCTAACTCTATTTCTAGCGCTCTCTGGTCCTCTGAAGAAGGTGACAGCCGGGATTCATCACCTGGGCATGATCAAAGATTTATATTGTAATACAGGAACTTAACCCTTTACCACACAATGCTGCCTTTTAACGCCCCTGGAAAAGAAGGCTTTTGAAAACATTGTGGGAAAAGGAGAAAATGCTGGTGACCAGCATTTTCTCCTTTTACCACAATGTTTTCAACCCTGTCATTGCACCATTTTAGCCACCTTGAAATTGTCTGCAAGTCCTTTCAACTTGGACAAGGCTAAAATTTTGTTTTCTGGTAAAGAGTAATGGCATGCACTGGATAACCAGGACACCTCTGTGAATAGTCCACCCACAAAGTGCATGAGTAAACTTAGAGAGACATCTTTACAGCCAGAGAGTAAACAAACGCAGCTAAATTTTGACGGTGTTATAATCTAGTCAGCTGTGTAAAGCGTATGGGGTAAAGAAACTGTAGGGATTTGTCTTCGATTTAAACCAGAAGCTGTGGTTGTTATGTCTATGGCTAGCCGCAATAGAATGAAATGCATTTTCTATCTGCCGTAATCTGTGCAACCTTGCAACCATCAAGGGCAATATTTGGCATGAAGATACAAGAGTGATTACAGTTTCATAAAATAAAGGAAAAAAAACGGTTAAAAAACTGGATGAAAACCAGTGAAGATGTACCTTTAAGTTATTGTAGCAGACCGTGCAGATCAAGAGCAGACTGCAGCTTGATCTTGGATCTACACTGTCAGCTAACTTGTTACCTATTCTAGCTAAAACAACCTTGAAATAACAATAATTCTGAAGCTAGCAACTTGTCTTGAGCAAGAACATTTTCAGTGTGTCCCTTTGGTGTGTAGACAACTTTGTTATTTCTTTACTAAACAGCAAAAATATTTAGACCACTCTCCTTTTCCTACTTTGTTTTCAAAATTCTTCCTCCAAAATGGACTTTTAAACATTTTCATTGTTTGGTAAACGGTCAATCTTGCAGCAGACCAATTTGAAAATTTTTGGGGGCACAAGAAGAGAGTGTCTGTAAAGCGATTTTACATATGGTGGTAAAATTTTCTGGAAACAGCATGAATAGAATTGATTAGTACTTGAAACTTCCATAAAAATGTCTATATCTGTGGTTAATGGAAGCTCACTTTTCTCTTTTTCTAGTTGACAATGGAAATTGTTTATTGAATATTTCATTATCAGATGGAGTCTTGGGAATTTTCCAGTCTGTGCCTGTCAACTCTTAACCAGACGACAAAATTTTTGACTGGTCCAAATTGAAAGCATTTGCAGACGGCAATTCAAATGTTGTTCAAATGATGGAATTTGCTTTGATACGATAGAAAACATTGTGGGAAAAGGAGAACATGATGGTAACCAGCATTTTCTCCTTTTCCCACAATGTTTTCAAAAGATTTCTTCCTCAGAGTCCTTAAAACTTGGGACTGTGTGGTAAAGGGTTAACTCTTTACCAGACGACAAAATTTTAGACTGGTCCAAATTGAGATCATTTGCAGATGAAAAATAGAATTTTTTTTTTTTTTCAAAAGGGATTTGTTTACGAAAGGATTGAAAACACTGTAATAAAAGGAGAAAATGCTGATTACCAGCATTTTCTCCTTTCATCACAATGTTTTCAAGTGGTCTTTCTCAGTATTGTATAACTCTTGATTCTGTGATAAATCTTAATTCCTTATCCTGTTCAGCACTGCTTCAGTTACTACAACAAAGACAGATGATACAGATCAGACTGCACAATACTTGAAGTCTGATCACTGATCTATACTGTCTGTATTTTTTGGAGATTTTCTAGCCACAGTGAAAGTCTTAAAAATGTTTTTGTTTCCCTTTCCCTCATCCAAAATGTAAATTTCATTTATTTATTTCTCCAAGTGTTTTACATCAAAGCTTGCTCTCTTTGGAGACTCCCATTGGATTCACTTTCAAAACCAATTTCCTGAACGGCTTATTTTGCGAGGCATAGTGAAAATATGAAACAGAACAAGGTATTGATTGATGACTGGTGTTTTACGCCACCTTCAAAATTATTTCAGATATTCATCGCAAAAGCTGTGACTTATTTATAATTTGCCCCAGATTTCAGAGCACTGGGCCAGGACTCCCACAAATACTTGGCGTCACACATGGGGATCAAACACATTATCACAACAACTCAGAGTAATAGGATGCTTTTCTGGTGTTTCTACCCTCAAAGCATTTGATATTCATAGATTGATTGAATGATGGTTTTACTCCAATTTTAACATTATTTCATTCTAATCATGCTGACAGCTGATAATATTCAAGAATGTCCTAGGTTTCACTAGAACAAGGCTAGGGCTCTGAAGAAGCATTCGAAAACTACCAACAATCTTCATATCGTAACACTGTTCAATTTAGCGACTTCAATTAATATAGACCCTTCTTAACTCTTTACCAAACGACAAAATTTTAGACTTGTCCAAATTGAAAGCATTTGCAGATGACAAAATAAACATGACTCGGAAATTGAAACTTGACTTTGGAAGAGTAGAAAACATTGTGGGAAAAGGAGAAAATGCTGGTTACCAGCATTTTCTCCTTGTCCCACTATGTTTTCAGAAGGCTTCTTCCTAACGGTCGTTAAAACCAGGGATTGTTTGGTAAAGGGTTAAGTCAAATCAATGAAATTTACTTTTTCAGCTTGCAACACAGTAACCTATATCTTTTATCTTTAGACTATTCTAAACAGAAGAATATATACACAGCGTTGACACAAGACCAGACTGCATATTCTGTACAGCCTGACCTAGATCTACACTGGCTGCAAAGCATCTAATGCTGTGAAAGGCACTCTTAAGGTTAAAAACTCTATAATAAGTTAAAAACCATAGACCACCTGAATACATTATGCATAATTAATATAGCCATAAGGGGTTTTGCATGATGAATTCACGTTTTCCTCTCACGTCTGTATCCTTTCCCTGTAGTGGATGAATTTTACACCGATTGATGTAGAAATTGTTTGAAATTGGCGCAAATGAAGAACTTCTTCAGTAGCCACCATGTTTTCAATGCTGTCCACTGACCAGAAATAGCCTTTGTTTTATCTGGGTCTGTATTAACCAACCATTCTTAAAAACATTTTTGGTCTTATTCTAAAGAATTTTCTAAATTTGAAAGTAACACAACTTCTGATTGGCTAAACTAAATGGTTATAGCCAGTAAGTAGTTGCGTTGCTTTCTAAATCTAGAATTAGACTTAGAATGAATCAGACTTGAATAAGATTGTCGTTTAGTAAAGAGTTAAATGAGGAAAAGGATTGAGGCAAAAGAATCGCCTATAGGAAGCCATTATTCCCTTTTATGTTAATGCTTTTTATATGTTATTTCCTTAAAGTAACATGTTCACTCTTTACCAAACCATCCTCACTTATTACAACCCTTCCACAAAAAGGCTTTTAAAATATTGTGGGAAAAAGGAGAAAAGAGCACTGTGAGCAGGTGCCAATGCTTGGCTGCAGTTGCTTGAGTTTCAGTTAAAATTTTGGTCGAAAAAGGGACATAACCGTGTCAAAAATACTTTGACAGTAAGCTGCCCCTGTTGTAAGGGTTCCCCTTTTGATAGTTAACAAGAAGTAAAGATCTTTAGTAATGACCGAGATATTACAAAATGTATCAGTTTTGGCACAACGACAGAGACGAAAACTGGGCAATGGCTATACCTCGATGTTTTCTCCTTTTTCCGCAATGTTTTGTATCCTTTCAAAGACAAATTTCTTAACTTGTGCAACAGATGATTTGACATCTGCAAATACGAGGGTTGTTCGATATGTAATGTGTATTGTACGATATCTCAAAAGCATTCGACTCAAATAGTGAAATGAACATTACATCCCTTCAAAGTATTCTCCGAAGTTTGAAATACATAATTTCAATTTCTGAATCCATTTCTGAAATGCGTCATGGTACGCTGATTTAGGTAGACCTCTGAGGCACTGACTGATGGCTGAGCCAAGGGCTTGTCGGGACTTGTAACGACGACCAGATAAGAACTTTTTAAGTTTTGGAAAAAGGAAAAAGTCACATGGGGCTAAATCTGGAGAGTATGGTGGGTGTGGCAAGACGGTAACCTTCTCCGACTTCAAAAATTGCTTCACAAGCTCAGATGTATGTGATGGAGCATTATCATGAACTACAGGCCTTCTACCGTGTTTAGTTAGCCATATTTTGTTTCCAATTTTTCTTACTGGTTCGAAATAGTGAACCCATGTTTCATCAGCAGTAACAATGTTTGCAAATTGTCTTTGATTGAATTTGGGAAACATTTTGAGCAATTGCTTAGCGGTTTGTACTCGTACCCGTTTTTGGTCATCTGTCAATATATGCGGTATCCATCTGGCAGAAATCTTTCGTACTTTCAAAATACGCTTCAAAATGAAATGCACCCACGATAGCGATATGCCAACAGCGTTGGCAATATCACGAATCGTGCATCTGCCATCACTTTCAATTATTTCCCTGACTTTTGAGACATTTGCCTTGCCTGTTACAGTCACAGGTCGGCCAGATTTTGCTGCATCTTTGACGGACTCTGTGCCAGTCAGAAATTTCTTTCTCCACCTACGAACTGTCTCATATGATACCTTATCAGACCCATAAACTTCCCCCAATTCAGTAAAAATCTGCATTACCGAATGACCAAGTTTTGTGCGAACTTTTATGTAAGCTCTAATTTCTTTAATATTCTTAATCCATTTCCCAACCATTTTTACAACAGTGGTCAACGACTAGCTCTATTGAAATGACTATAAGTTTAAAACTATTTGGAGCTGAAGGCTTGTGTTTATAACATTGGAAAGGTATTGAATAGAGCTATTCAAGTGTATCATCATCCACGAAATCGTGCAAAGCGTTATCGCGCTGTGGTACAATACACATTACATATCGAACAGCCCTTGTACTGTCAGTTTGGACCAATCTAAAATTTTGTTGTCTGGAAAGGAGTTAAAAACCAGATTGTTAGGTAATGGATTAGGGCCAACTGGTGGTCTATGACTTGTACAGAGAATTTCCACAGTACTTTACTTGTTAGCCTCTGAAACATATGATGCAGCAGGCTTCTTTGAAAACATGAAAATACCCTTGTGAACATGAATAATCCATATGAATAGAGGCTTATTAAATGGTAACGAGATAAGGCTCCTTATAAGCATGTTTTCCTTTAACTTTTTACAACATGAAAAAACCACAGAATTTTTCAAATTAACTCTTTAGCCACACAATCCCAAGTTCTAACGACCCTGAAAGAGAAGTCTTTTGAAGACACTGTGGCAAAAGGAGAAAATGCTGGTACCCAGCATTTCCTCCTTTTCCCGCAGTGTTTTCAAACCTATCAAAGACAAAAATCACAAAGCCACATTTAATTTGTCATCTGCAAATGCTTTCAATTTGGTCAAGTCAAAAATTTTGCAGTCTGGTAATAAGTTAAAAGCATTGGCAGACAACACTTTAAATGTGGTTCAAATGATGGAATTTTTCTGTGATAGGGTAGAAAACATTGTGGGAAAAGGAGAAAATGCTAGTTACCAGCATTTTCTCCTTTTCCCACGATGTCTTCAAATGGTTTCTTCCTCAAGGTCGTTAAAGTCAAAATTGCGTGGTAAAGGCTTAACAACCGTATAGCAAGCAAAAATGTCGCAAGTTGACCCACTTCCACAAAATCCTGTCTTTAAACGGCCCTCAAGAAGAAGACTTTTGAAAACATTGTGCAAAACAAGAAAATGCTCATAAGCATTTTCTCCTTTTCCCACAGGGTTTTCCACCTTTTCAAAAACACATCCCACTTTTTTGAGCAAAATTAATATCTTCATGCAAATACATTCAGTTTGGACCAGTCCAACATCTGGTTGCCTGTTGCAGAGTTAACCCTTCATCAAACAATCCCGTGTTTTAACGACACTATAGAACAGACCTTCTGAAAACATTGTGGGAAAAGGAGAAAACGCTGGTTACCAGCGTTTTCTCCTTTTCCCACCATGTTTTCTACCCTTTCAGAGCTCATTCTCATCATTCAAGGTACATTCGAAATGTTATCTGCAACTGCTTTGAATTTGGACCATTCTAAATTTTTGTCATTTGATAAACAGTTGATACCTTGAGGTGGTGATGATCGTTCCAAAGATGAATCATCACTTTCAGAAAGCTCCCACTCTTTGTACGACTTGGATGACCCAGCCTCTGGAGTGACTGGCGCGGGCTTTTTCTCTGTCGGGCTCTCCTCTTCTTCCTCATCATCATCTTCACCTTTGCACTTTTGCACTGGGGCTAAGGAGACATTAGGGGCATAATTGGGCTCATACCTGGAAAACAGAAAATTTAGACATTAAATAGACTTTAAGTCATAAAACCGACATAATAATAAGAGGGCACTGCTAGCCCTGTGCTGCTCCACTGTCATATAAATCAAAGAGCCATACAACTGATCAGAATTCAATCAGTAGGTTACTAATTCTTCACCAAACAATATCGGGTTTTCACAACTCCGAGACAGAAGCCTTTTGAAAACATTGTGGGAAAAGGAGAAAATGCTGGTAACCAGCATTTTCTCCTTTTTCCACAATGTTTTTCACCCTTCCCAATACAAATATGAAGTTTTGAGTCATTTACTATGTTTTCTGCAAATGCTTTCAATTTGGACAAGTCTAAAATTTTGTTGTTTTGTAGAGAGTTAAGAGAAGACGTCTGAAATAAAAGGACAGTCATGCAGACACATAGAGGGACAGACAAACATAGGAAAACCCACACAAGGCCACAACATTCTCAGATAGGTGGTTGGCCTTTGGCCAATGCAGCTAAAAACAATGAAAATGCCACCATTTTCAACCCATCACAATCCAAAATGGCTTATTACTTCCACACTGTTAACAGCTTTTGAAAACATTGTATATAATCAATTAAAGGCTTGTCACAGGTAAGTATTTTTTCGCCTGCAATGTTATCCATAATACTGAAAACAGTATTCACATGTCCATGTTTGAAACATTTGCAAATGACAAATGTAATGCCATTTAAACAATGATTTTGTCTTTGAAAGGATAGAAAACATTGTGGAAAATGGAGTTAATGCTGGTTTCCAGGATTTTCTCCTATTCCCAAAATGCTTTTAAAAGCTTCTTCCTTAGGGCCCTTAAAAACATGAGTTTTTTGGAGGGCCCTTTAAACATGATTTTTTTTTGTTGAAGGGTGACAAGTTTAAGTGTAAATTTCTAAATTTCTTGACAGGTACTGGCATTCAATTTACCAGTTTGATAACAAGAAAAGCTACAAAAAAAAGACTTTTGTAATCCTTCAATAGCACTTGTCAAGATCCTCAATGCCAAATGCAGCCATTTATCCCCCTTCAAGATGGCTATTTGGGTCTTGTTTCAGTTTGGCCTTTAACCTTTTTCTAACACTTTACAAAACAATCCTGAGTTTTAATGACCCAGTGATAGAAGCCTTTTGAAAACATTGTGGGAAAAGGACAAAATGCTGCAAAACCAGCATTTTGTCCTTTTCCAACAATGTTTTCTACATGATCAGGGAACTTCAGTGTCTTCACACCAATTCAACATTTGCGAATTTGCAGATGCTTTTAAACCTAAAGCGTCAAAATTTGCCGTATGGGAAGTGGTTACTAAAATTTTAGATTATCTGTGTTGAAAGCTTTTACAAACAACAAAGTAAATGTTCGTTGGATCACTGAACCTCTTTTTAAAAGGACAGAAATCATTGTGGGAATGGGAAAAATATTGATAACCAGCATTGTCTCCTTTCTGAAGATATTGTCAAAAGTCCTCTTCATCACTGTTGTTAACACTTGGAACTGTGTTGTGAACAGTCTGTTAACATCTGTAACTCTTTATCACTCGACTAAATTCTAGATGTCAAAAATAAAAGCACTTGCAGACAACACATGATGCTTTCATGATGGGATTTGTCTTTGAAAGGGTAGAAAACATTGTTGGTTACAAGCATTTTCTCCTTTTCCACAATGTTTCCAAGAGGTTTTTCCATCAGCGTCATAACTCAATATTGTGTGGTACAGGAATAACACTTCACTAGCTTCACTCTTTACACAATGCTACCAACCGTTCGCTTTCAGACCTGTCAATATTACAAGCATTTCAAAACCACAATCACAAGAATGTTGTTCAAAATGACGCCCTTTGCCTTTGAGAGAGTAAAAAAACAATGTGGGGAAAATGGACAAAAATGGTGTTTGACAGCATACTGATCCCTTGCTTTTATTCATAATGTTGTCAAAAGCTTTCTTCCTCCAAGATACAACAACAGAGATGTAACACCATCACATGACGTAGAGGATTCAAAAGTACAAAATAACATTTATCCTAGTGACATTCAATTATGTACTTTTAACTTTTCACCAAATGCTTTCAGTTTAGACGTGTCCCAACTGTAAGCATTTGTAGACGACAAAATAAACTCTCTCAAAATTTAGAGCTTGTTTTAAGAATGTTGGAAAACATTGTGGGAAAAGGAGAAAATGCTGGTTACCAGCATTTTCTCCTTTTCCCACAATATTTTCAAAGGCCATGCGTCTCAGTGTAGGTAAAAGCCAGGACGGTGTCGTCAAGGGTTAACTCTACCAGATAACGAAACTGCAGACTTGGCCCAAATTCACAGCATTTGCCAACGACAAATAAAATGCAGGTCAAATGATGTTTGTGAAAACACTGTTTGAAAGGAGACTTTATCAGTATTTAACTCATGCCAAACATAAACATTTTAGACAGCTCCAAACTTTAAGTATTTGCAGATAAAAAATATAATACTGCTCAAATGGCAACACTTGTCTGTGACAGGATAGAAAACATAGTTATAAAAGGAGAAAGAGCTGGTTACCAGTAACTTTACCAGTACTTTTCAGTTACCAGTTAACTTTACCAGTACTTTTCAGTTACCAGTAACTTTTATACATGTTTAAAAAGTCTTTACCACACATTCCCGACTTTTAACGACCCTGAGAAAGAAGCCTTTTGAAAACATTGTGGGAAAAGGAGAAAATGCTGGTAACCAGCATTTTCTCCTTTTCCCACAATGTTTTCCACCCTTCCCAAACCAAATTTCAATTTTTCAGTCACATTTATTTTATCGTCTGCAAATGCTTTCAATTTGGACCGGTCTAAAATTTTCTCGTGTGGTAAGGAGTTAAGAATCCTTGTACTTTCTACCTTGTAAGTCTGCTGGTTTTTAGGTCAAACAGGTCTGTCTCATGTGACTTGCTTGGTACAGTACATTACAATGATCCATTAAAGCCCCATTTCAAAGAGCTTGGCTCATTTTTTTTTTTCCTTCAAAGAAAAAATCTCACTCTTGATCTTAATAATACATTTAACCCTTTACTATACAATCCTGTTCTTTTTTAAAATCACCCTCTGGGAAAAGGCTTTAGAAAATATTACAGGAAAAGGAGAAAATGCTGGTATCCAACATTTTCTCCTTTTCTCACAATGTTTAAACCCTTTCTGAGACAATTTCCATCATTTGAGCCACATAACATAATTCTGCAAATCGTTCCAATATACATAATATCTTAACCCATTACCACACAATCCCTACTTTTGATGACCCTAAAAAAAGAAGCCTGTAGAAAACATTGTGGGAACAGGAGAAAATGCTGGTCACCAGCATTTTCTCCTTTTCCCACAATGTTTTCCACTCTTCACAAAACAAATTTCAAATTTTCAGTCACTTTTATATTGTCGTCTGCAAATGCTTTCAATTGGACAAGCCTAAAATATTGTCATTTGGTAATGAGTTAACCCTTAAACTCTTAAACAACTTAATAGAAACTTTACAACCATTAGATAAATAACCTAAATATTGCTATTTCAATGTACTTAATGGAATAAAAAAATCTTTTTATTGGAAAGACTAGATCAAAGATCAGACTGTGCAGTCTGGTCCTAATCTACACTGGCTGCAATAGCTCCTTGACTCAGGTTTAGCAGCCTTCGAGTTAAATTTTGTCATCTGGTAAAGTGATAAGCTAGATTTGACCCACCATTCACAAAGCAACTCCAGCGACCATTATCCAAAGAATCTATATCGAGATTTATTCCTTCTTCCACAAAAACAGTCTTTATGCCCATTTTATGGGGTAATTCCACAAACCCTTTTTTCTAACCAATCAAACGCCAACATCATTAGAATGATATACTCCTCTGCCCTTGGCATATAACCCCGTCCTTGAGAAACAAAATATTGATCCCCCATCCAGACCTGAAAAAGCTTGAAGGCGCCCTTACGCCCAGAGAGAAAAAAAACACCTTTAAAATTAGAGAATGCAGAATGGTTCATAATTTAGTCAGGTGTGTAAACATAGATTATTACCCATATATATGGTGTAAGGGATACAAAAAAATACGTATAATAATTATCGGAAATCTTCTACTTAAAATTAGAAACGTCAAAACAGTGATTTCTTTGATGGCCTCAAGAAAATGAAATGCATTTTCTAGCAGTCGTATACAACCTTGCAACTGTCAAGGGCGATATTTGGCATGAAGATACAAGAATGATTATAAGTTTGATAGAACTAAAGATGAAAATTATTAATGGGTTAAAAAGTTGCTAAAAAAAGAATACAGATGCATCTTTAAACTACATTCCCACTACCATTAACTCTTTACCAAACGACAAAATTTAAGACTGGTCCAAATTCAAAGCACTTGCAGACAACAAAATTAACATGGTTCAAAAAATGAAATTTGTTTTGGGAAAAGTAGAAAACAATGTGGGAAAAGGAGAAAATGCTGGTTACCAGCATTTTCTCCTTTTCCCACAATGTTTTCAAAAGGCTTTTTCTTCAAGGTCGTTAAAACTCGGGACTGTGTGGTAAAGATTTAAAGAACCTTTTATCACTCTAAAACCTTCAAAAACTTTTAATAACTGTACAGTGCTGTATTTCCAGCTTCTTAACCCTTTACAACACAATCCCAAGTTTTAACAACCCCGATAATGAAGAATTTTGAAAACATTGGGGGAAAATCAGAAAATGCTGGTTACCAGCATTTTCTCCTTTTCCCACAATGTTTCTCCTTCAGGGTCCCACAAAGTTTTCTAATGCCTTCTCTGTTAGGGTCGCTAAAATTGGGATTGTGTGGTAAAGGGTTAAATGAATGGTGTTGCTCAATGGCATTCCCACAAAACAGCCCAGTGCCTAGAGTGAGGCTTGAACCCATGCCTAAAGGCAAAGAATCCTTTATCTTCACCACTGAGCCACGCAGCTCGCTATTATGGAAAAAAGAGAAAGAACTGGGTCTGCATTCAACAACCATTCTTAAGAACAGTCTTTGTCTTATTCTCCAAGATTTTCAAAATTTGAAAGTAACACAACTTTGATTAGCTAAACCATATGGTTTAGCCTGGCTTACCAACTGATTTAGCCAAACAGAGATTGTCTTACTTTAAACTTCAGAAAATTCTTGAGAATAAGACTGAGAACGTTCTTAAGAATAATGGTTGGTGAATATGGACCCATATGGCTACCATCACTTTCTCTTTTTCTCACAATGTTTTCCAAGGCATTCTTCTACATGGTCGTTAAAAAAATCGTATAGTATGATAAAGGTTTAAATATTTAATGTTGGTAAAAACTGACACAGCTGTAACAGCTCAACTATATGAACTAACAATTCAACCTGTACAGGTAAATTCAGGCCAACCCAAACTTCAATTAACCTTTTAACAAACAATTCAGTGTTGTAACAAACATGACGACCTTAAAGTTGAAGCCAGCTGAAACCATTGTGGAAAAAGGAGAAATGCTAGACACTAGAATTTTTTTAATTCATCTAAATGTTCCCTACCCTTTCAAATACAAATCCTACCATTTGAGCCACACTTAACTCGTTACCACACAATCCCAACTTTTAACGACCCTGAGAAAGAAGCCTTTTGAAAACATTGTAGGAAAAGGAGAAAATGCTGGTAACCAGCATTTTCTCCTTTTCCCACAACGTTTTCTACCCTTCCCAAAACAAATTTCAATTTTTGAGCCACATTTATTTTGTCGTCTGCAAATGCTTTCAATTTGAACAAGTCTACAATTTTGTTGTTTGGTAAAGAGTTAATTTGTCAACTGCAAAAAGCTTTGAATTTTGTTCCAGTCCAAAATTTTTTAGTTTGGTAAAATTAACCCTTTCCTCAACAATCCCATTATGTTTACAACCTAAAGAAGGCCACTGAAAACACTGATGGAAAAGTAGAAAATGCATGTTAACACCTTTACCAAACCATCCCCAATTTCAATTTCCCCGAGAGTGAAGCATAAAGCTTCTAAAAAGATGGTGCAAACCTAACCAATATTTTCTCCTTTCCCCTCAATCTTTTCAAAAGCCCTATATTGGTCTCATTTACTCTTTACCGCAGAAACTACCGAGTTGCAACAACCCTAAGGAAAAAGCCGTTTGAAAACCTTGTTGGAAAAGGGGAAAATGCTGCCAGCATTTTCTCCTTTTCCCACAATGTTTTCTATACTTTTACAAATGTCATCATTTCAGCCATATTTGAATTGTTGTCTGCAAATACTATCAATTATTGTTCATTAACTCCTTACCAAAAGAGAACATTTTTTGACTCATCTTAATCCGAAGTGTTTCAAATGAAAACATGTCTAAAATGGCAGAAACTATCTTTTGAAAAGGTAAAAAACATTGTGGGAAAAGGGGAAAATACTTGGATGCAGCAATTTCTCTTTTTCCCAGGATGCTTTTCAAAGCTTTCTTCCTCAATAAAACTCAGGAATGTATGGTAAAGACAACAGGGTTTGAAAGCCAACCAAAGACCTTCATAAAAATTCAAAATCATTCAAACAATAAAACTAACACCTATACCTTTCTCAACTATTACAAGGTAACCCTTTCACACACTAATCTCTGTTTTTTATGACCCGAGGAAGAAAGTTTTTGAAGACATACTTGGAAAACAAGGAAATGTTGGTAACCGCTATTTTTTCCCTTTTTTCTATAATGTTTTCCACACTTTCAAAGACAGATCCCATCATTTGAGTCATCATTTCATTTGGCAACTGTGAATTCTTTCACAGTATGGACAAATTTAACCCTTTTCTACACAATCCCGAGTTTTAACGACCCCTAGGAAAAAGCCTTCTGAAAACAACGTGGGAAAAGGAGAAAATGCTGGTAACCAGCATTTTCTCCTTTTCCCACAATGTTTTCTACCCTTTCAAAGACAATTTCCACCATTTATGCTACATGTAATTTGTCGTCTGCCAATGCTTTCTGAAATTTCAATTTCGACAAGTCCAAAATTTTGTTGTTTGGTAAAGAGTTAAAGTTTTGGTGTCTGGTAGAACTTAACAGGTAACAGCTGTAGTATATGAATCAATATTATCATGATAAAAATTCAAGGTCAAATTTTGCCAAACTAACAGCGTAGAAGACAGTGTACATCTAAGAACGAAATTCAAATTTTGTACTCTCTGATCTGCATCAACACCAAGTTTAAATTCCATTTGGTACTCTGGCAGTCAAAAAACAGGCAACAGCTGTAGTTTATAACACCTTCATGATAAAAATACCCTACAGGAGTGGTACTTTATCAGAGGTGGTTATAAAACTCAGGGAGCCCACTGAAACCCTACAGCTGGACACTTCTTAATTCATTAACATACAGGCTAACGGGAGATCTATGAGCATATCTAGTTGTTATTTCTCTTTGAATTGTATGTTAAATGTTTACCAGATCAAAACTTTTGACTGGCACAAATTTAAAGGGAGCTTTTCAGATTTCTATCAGAGCTACAAAAATCTGTTGATTGATTGATTGATTGAAGTTCAAGAGCTTAGGTCAGTACACCTACGCAAGTGTTTCCTGGCCTCCACACACCAATACTCACAAAAAAAGGCTATTTTTGATAACAAAAGTAAAATTGCGAACCGTAGATTGAAACCCCAAGATGCTTTGTTGCAAACTTTGAAGACAGGGAAAGCGAAACACAGGAATCATTTGACAAAAGTGAAGAAAAAAATACTCTTGAGGAAATTTTAATCGATGCCATCACTGTCAATGAGTTTGAGATGAGACAATTCTAGACTGATCGCGAGTTACATAGTAACAAAGAAAGTGGGTGGGGTATTACAGACTCACCACTGTAGATCCACCAGACTGATTGAGATTTCAGAATTTCTGTAGCCCTGATTCTAAAGTCTCATCAACCTTGATAAATAATGATTTATCACTGAATTTATCCTTATCCCGCTGAATAAGCAAAATGAAACTTTCAAGGTGACTGTAAAATCCCAAATTTTGCCATTTCAAAGGTGTTTTTTAGGGGGGGAAGAGTATAGGACAGTGTAGATCCAAGATCAGACTGCACTTTCTGTGCAGTCTGATCTTGATCTACACTGGCTGCAAAAGTACTCTGACTCGTGTTTAGCAGCCTAAGGAATAAAAATGCAGAGAATAATTGTCAATTGGTTACCAGCTTTTTCTCCTTTTCATACAATGTTTCCAATAGCCTCTTTCATGAGGGTCAGTAGACCTCAGGATTGTGTAGTAAAAGGTTAATGCCTGAATATTGTTTACAGAAAGTCATGGCCTGCACGTACAGTTTAGGCCTCACTGACATTTTGCCTGCAAAGTCTGCCTATTAATTGCAGCTAAAGTACTTTGCCATTTAGTTCAACATCACTGATTAACAACTCATGTTAACAATAATGGCCATTCAAAGAGCAACAATATTAGCTTGCACATAAAAACTGCATTCATATAATACCAACTGCATTCATACAACCATAGCATTTGTGTCTTCACAAATGCACTTAAACGTAAGTGTTTCAAATTCTCATGAAATACAGATGAAGGGGGGAAAAAAGCCTATAGCTCTCTCCATTCCCAATTTTTTTCCTTCACTACTCAAAACTTTAACACAAAGGTGCCAAAGCTTGACTGTGTCAAATGCTTTTCCAGAGAAAATGCCAAGTTGTAAAAGGGGCATAACTGTGTCAAAAATGGATGAGTTATCTGCCCTACTGCTATGGGTTCTTTTTATGATAGGGAACAACTAGCCCAAGTAAATATATGTTGTAAATATTTTGAGTTCTAACAGAAATATGAGAAAATATAGAGATATCAGTTTTTGCATCATGACAATACCAACAGGGCTATGACAATATCTTCTGTTTTCTAAATGAAAATAGCCCTGCTAATAAAAAGTGTACGATAGGAAGTCGCAAAATATCTCAGCAATCTGTTGGCCGGTCATGAAATTTAACATTAGGACTGAATTAAGAATGATTAGTGATATGATCTGGGTAGCATGCAAAGGCCAGATACTGAGCCTTTGCTCATTTTGTCAGCGCACGATTACAGCTGACTCATAAAGAAAACTGAGGAGATAACCTATCGTAATATCAAAAGGATGAATTTTGCAATCCCAATAGTAAAACAGGGAAAAATAATTGCTAATTTGATCAGCTGTATTAGAGTGAAGCCAAACCAGATTAAGTATGGTGCCAAACAGCATTCTGTACCGAGTCTATCTGGCTACTTGTTTCCCTCATTGGTATAATTATCGTTTTTGACAAATTCTAGATGCATCTAAAGTGAAAGCATTTGCAGGCAACAAATTTGATATTGCTCAAATGACGTGAACTGTCTTTGAGAAGGTAGAAAACATTGTAGGAGAAGGAGAAAAGGCTGGTTACCAGCATTTTCTCCTTTTCCTAAAATGTTTTCAAAGCTTTCTTTGCAAGAGTCATTGATGCCTAAGATTGTGAAGCACTCTTCAAGTGCCACAGGTAACTTTGGGTACCATATATCTGCAAACAGGCCACATTGCAATCAGGCTGCCTAAAATAAGCCAGTTTGACCCCCAAAGTTATGCTGGTAAAAAGTTAACCCTAAAAGCGCCTTTCACAACTATAGTTGCCTTTGAAGCCAGTGTAGATGAAGATCAGACTGCACAAAATGTGCAGGCTGATCTTTGATCTACGCTGTCCACTTTGCTGAACCAATGAAGATCAAAGAAACAATGAAAATGCAGGATTGTGAATCTTATTCCTAAACTGAAAATGTCTGTTGGGTTTTGAAAAGCGCTTCAACTCTTTACCAAACAACAAAATCTTAGACCAGTCCAAATTGAAAGCATTTACAGATGACAATTCAAATGGGGTTCAAATGATAGAATTTGTCTTTGATAGGGTAGAAAACATTGTGGGAAAAGGAGAAAATGCTGGTTACCAGCATTTTCTCCTTTTTCCATGATGTTTTCAAAAGGCTTTTTCCTAAGGGTCGTTAAAAATCACGATTCTGTGGTAGTGAGTTAAGGGTTCATTTCCCGGCTATGGAGGACTCAAGTCTGAATTTTTCATCAAAGCACTGTGGTTGGTAGAAAGAAACCACAGCTAAGTATTACTGACAAGAAAATTGCCCTGAGTACTCTCCTGTTACTTCATCTTGGTCGAATCTTCACAAAAGGACATTTTGGACATCCAAATTGGAAACATTTGGAGACCACAAAATTAAGCCTTTGCACACCTTTCTTGACTAAAGTTGCCGTTGCGGCCAGTGTTGATCTAAATCAGACTGCCCAAAACATGCGGCCTGATCTTTGATCTATGCTGTCAGCATTGCTGAAACACTGTTGATGAAAGCAACTATGAAATTGCAATTATTTTGGTCATATTTGTACAATGAAAATGTCTTGATTGGTTTATTTGGCACCCAATGGCTTAAATGTGGCTCAGATGGTTAAATCAGCCCATGAAAGAACAGAAAACATTGTGTGTAAAGGAGAAAATGTTTTGTGACCAGAATTTTCTCCTTTTCATACACTATTTTCACGAGCCTTCTTCCTCAACCTTGACAAAACTCGGGATCCTTTGGTAAAGGGTTAACCCTTTACCAAACAAGTCTGTGTTTTAACCCTTTACCGCACAATCCCAACTTTAAATGACCCTGAGGAAGCAGCCTTTTGAAAACATTTTGGGAAATGGAGATAATGCTGGTAACCAGCATTTTCTCCTTTTCCCCATGATGTTTTCTACCCTTTGAATGACAAATTTCTTGTTTTAAATAATATTTAATAAGTCATCTGCAAATGCTTTCAATTTGGACAAGGCTAAAATTTTGTCATCTGGTAAAGAGTTAAGGTTCTTCAATAACCTAGGGTATGGAGAAAATGCTTGTAACTAGCTTAATTCTCCTCCTCCCAAAATGCTTCCAATTGCAACAGGTCTAAGATTCTGTCGTTTGGTATAACACAGGTTGGGCTGAATATTTTGTTTAACTCTTTACCAAACGAAAAAATATTAGAGTGGTCCAAATTGAAAGCACTTGCAGACGACAAAATAAACATAACTCGAAAATTGAAATTTGTTACCAGTAGGGTAGAAAACATTGTGGGAAAAGGAGAAAATGCTGGTTACCAGCATTTTCTCCTTTTCTCACAATGTTTTCAGAAGGCTTCTTCCTCAGGGTTGTGAAAACCGGGGATTGTTTGGGAAAGGGTTAAGAAATTCAAGCAGAAATCACCTGTTACAGTCATGTACATAACATAATGCTCTGATGGGGGTCATTAACTCTTTATCAGAGGACAACATTCTAGACTGGTTCAAATTGAAAGCATTTGCAGACAATAAAATAAATGTGAATCAAAAATTGAAATTCCCTTTGGGAAGGGTAGAAAACATTGTGGGCAAAGGAGAAAATGCTGGTAACCAGCATTTTCTCCTTTTCCTACAATGTTTTCAAAAGCTTTCTTTCTCAGTTGTTAAAAGTCAGGATTGTGTGGTAAAGGGTTAACTATATGACAAATCTTTAGACTGGTCCAAATTGAAAGCATTTGCAGATGACAAAATTAACTGTGGCTCAAATGATGGGAATTGTCTTTTAAAAGTGTAACAACATTGTGGAAAATGGAGAAAATGCTGGTTATAAACATTTCCTCCTTTTCTCAAAAGCTTTCTCTTCACAGTCATTTAAACTGAGGATTGTGTGGTAAAGGCCTAGTTCTTTAGTAGATTAAAAAATCTTTCAATCTTGTATATACTAAAAGCATTGCAGACAACAACAGTTAATTAACTCTTTACCACACAATCCCGACTTTTAACGACCCTGTGAAAGAAAGCTTTTGAAAACATTGTGGGAAAAGGAGAAAATGCTGGTAACCAGTATTTTCTCCTTTTCCCACAATGTTTTCTACCCTTCCCAAATCAAATTTCAATATTTGAGTCACATTTATTTTGTCGTCTGCAACTGCTTTCAAATTGGACTAGTCTAAAATTTTGTCGTTTGGTAAAGAGTTAAACGAGGCCTTTTAATGATGGGATTTGTATTGAAACTAGAACTATCAAAAAGCGGACAAATACCCCCCACCAGCACCTTGTCATTGAAGCAGCACAATCAGTGAACGGAAATATTTTCAAAACAAAGATCGCCTGTCACCTTGACCTTTGACCCATGTGACCCATGTCATCTGCATATACTTTCTTTTTTTTCAATTGGATTCTGGTTAACTTTTAACCGTTTAGCACGACAAAATTTTAGACATGCCCAAATTGAAAACTTTGCAGAATTTGATGACAACATAAATGTAACTCAAATATAGACATCTGCCTTTGAAAGGGGGAGAAAACAGTGTAGGCAAAGGAGAAAATGTTGGTTTCCATGTTTTCTAGCCGCCCCAGGACAAATTTCACAATTTCATCAACACGTAATTTGTCGTCTGCACGTACTTTTGATTTGGATCGTCCAAAATTTTGTTGTGTAGTAAGATTTAATAAATTTTGATCATTGAAAAATTAATTGTGAGATCAAAAAAAGGGCACATAACATAGCAATTCACTTCAATTGTAACAAGAGCATCACATGCTAGTCCAATCAATCATCCGTAGTTGCTTCTCGAAATCTATTGGGTATGTTTGATACCAAGAAATAGAATTTATGGGGCACAACTGTAACCAGCCCTTCTGGTATACCTAGTTCCCCTTTTGATACTGAAATAATAACAAATGTGAAACAATGTTGTTGCTTTAAGGTGCATTGACAGCTTTTGTTATTTAGCAAAATTGTGAAACAAGAGTATCACATGCTAGTGCAAATGCTTGGCAGTAAAATTACTTTTTACACTGAAATTTTTAGGTTAAAAAGGGGACATAACTATCAAAAATATTTTAAGGGCTACTTGCCTTACTGGTATAGGTTCCCCTCGTGAATCAGGTTAAAAAGGGGACATAACTATCAAAAATATTTTGAGGGTAACTTGCCTTTCTAGTATAGGTTCCCCTTTTAAATCAGAGTTAACAACTAGTCTGGGTTTGAAGTAATATTTCTAGTAATGCTAGCAATATCAAAAAAGATTAAAGTTTAGCATGAAAACCTGAACGGACAACAACAGGAAAGTTACTTCAAGTGATAAAGTCAAGAAGTAAATAAACATTACATGAGACTCGGATACAGAAAAAAGTAGTGCAAAATAGTCATGCCAAATCAATGGCAAACAGGATTTATGTTGAACCCTTACGTTTTAAGCTTGTAGCTGGCAAGAGTGTGGGAAAGGGGAAATATAGTATCAGTTTAACAAAAATAGATAGCAGAAAATAGAAAACCAGGTTAATGCACTGAATCTAGGGCACACTGGATAACATAAGACTTATTTTGAAATGGCATGTGACCAAACTGTCTCGCGGCAAGCAGATTTATCAGAAATTACGGTGTCAAAAACTTTATTTCCAACTGTGTCTTTTTTCTTCTTTTATAACGGAAGCTTCAGAACAAAAAAGGACATTTTTGTTATCCCCTAGTTTGTAGTACTTATATCATTTCAGCGCCATGGGGATCAACAGGGGCTTTTCCAGATGGCATTAAGCAAAATTAACCCTTATCCTGCTAAATAAATGAAACTTTCAAGCCTATATTAACTCTTTACCAAACAATCCTGGGTTCTCACCACTCTGAGAAAGAAGCCTCTTGAAAACATTGTTGGAAAAGGAGAAAATGCTGGTAACCAGCATTTTCTCCTTTTCCCACAATGTTTTCTACCCTCTTATAACAAGTTTCAATTTTTGAGTCACATTAATTTTGTTGTTTGCAAATGCTTTTAATTTGGACCAGTCTAGAATTCTGTCGTTTGGTACAGAGTTAAAAACCAGAATAATGCTACATGTACTTGAATCCGATTTTTGGAGAAATGTATCTCCTAATCGGACAGTGTAGATCATAGATCAGACTGCACATTATGTGCAGTCTGATCTTGATCTACACTGTCCACAAAAGGTCAGTGAATCAGGCTTAGTGGCCTATGGGTTAAGAGCACATTCTGTGCAGTCTGATCTTGGATCTATATCATCAGCTTGTTTAGTCAAGTCTACACGAAAGCAATCTTTCTGAGTTGCAATGGATTGTATTTTTAGCGTCGAAAGAGTTCAGGTTGATGTAATTACGTCGCTGGCGCTGAAAGGTATCACGTTCTTCTACTACAATCAATTATCATTATTATAGTGCACCAATTAGACGAAGGCATAGTACACCACAGTGCAAAAACCCGAGAGAAGACAAAACATATTTTTTCTGCGTTATCATTATTGAACAAAGATGTCCGTCACAAGCAAATGCACCTTTTTCAACAATGTTTTCCAAACCTGTCAACTGCTCGTCCCTCAAGAGTAATACTTTGTACATTAACCCTTTACCACACAATGACGACTTTTAACACCCCTGATAGAGAAGGCTTTTGAAACCATTGTGGGAAAAGGAGAAAATGCTGGTTATCAGCATTTTCTCCTTTTCCCAGTGTTTTCTACCCTATCAAAGAAAAATCATTTCATATGAGCCACATTGAAACTGTCATCTGCAAATGCTTTCAATTCGGACAGGTCTAAAATTTGTCGTGTGGTAAAGGGTTAACTCTTTACCACACAACAAAATTTTAGACTTGTCCAAATTGAAAACGTTTACAGACGACAACATAAATGTGACTCAAAAATTGAAATTCATTTTTGAAAGGTTAGAAAACATTATGGGAAAAAGGAGAAAATGCTGGTTATCAACATTTTCTCCCTTTCCCATTATGTTTTCAAAAGGCTTCTTTCTCAGGGTCGTTAAAAGTAGGGATTGTGTGGTAAAGGGTTAAAGGGTGAGCCCATTTGTGCATGTGCAATTTCTCGATAGAATTTAAATTTGGTCCGAGTTACAGAAAGCTTCCCGAAAAGAAATGTTTTTAAAAATGCACCAAGAACACCAAGAAAGAACAGCATCATCTACAAAACACAAGTACTGAGAAAGAATACTATGAGCAACCAAAGTTTCTAGTTGGGTTGTCAATATCCAAGTAACCCAGTGCACTAAGAGGGGATTCTATCATCTACAAAACCAAAGTTCACAGACAGAATGCCATAGGCAACCAAGTTTTCTTGCAAGGATGCACTAGTACTAATGACACAAATAGGGCACCAAGAAAAGATGCCATTTGCAACCAATGAATGAATGCTATTAAATTTTGCAACCAATGAATGAATGTTTTGTGAAGGCACATCAACATCCAGAGTCAATTAGCGTGCATGATAAGCATTTGCAACCAAGAAAGTGATCATGGTTGCTATAAGCCATATAACTAGAGAATAAGGAAGGTACATGGTATGTCATTTGGACCCCAAGACCTTGGTGTGGATGTTGTAGTTCATACAACCAAAGCATCAAGACTATTATGTCATTTGCATTCAAAGCAATAATCATGTATGCTACAGTCCATATAACCAGAGTACCAAGAATGAATGCATTATGCAACCAAAGTAACAATCATGGATAGTATGGTAAATTCAACCAGTGAAAAAAAGATTATTATACTGCAAAGAAATTTCTCGTGATCTGATAGGATAATCTGCCCCAAACATATATATCATGTACACTGGCAAAACCAATGTAAAAGCAGTTTACCTTTCGGGAGCCCCGTATACATGACCATGCTTTTGACACAATATCCCAAATGGCGGCGTCTATCAAGATTAACATCAAGATTATGCACCAAACTGCGCGTTTCACCAAGGTTTCAGTGACGTCAGTTCCCAGTGACGTCAGTTTTCATTGAACTGGGGCACTCAGAAGGGAAATTCTACTTCATCTGCGTACTCAATTTTTGAAACCAAAAAACAGATAAATTTCGCTTAATACACGTTGGAATGGTAAAACTTCCCAGTATAATACAGTCGTTGTACGGTCAGGTGGCAGGAGACTTGGAAACTTGTTCATGGCTGTAGTGAATCATGTCGCCACCTCGCCTTCGGCTCCGGACGTGAACAAGTTTCCAAGTCCCCTGCCACCTGACCGTACAACTAATAATGTCTTCATTAACACAACTAGAGCAAGACAACTAATTGAAATATAAAAGGACTTGTTCTTTATTTTGCCCAATACACTTTGCACTCCTATGTCATGGTGGTATGGCGTGATGTTCAATTTGTCTGTTATGTCATCCATTGATAACTGGTGAAGGTTTTTTTTAATTGTTATCAGGAAATCTTAGATTGTTCCCAGCAGCCAACGCTAATTACGTACTCACTGACCAATCTTAAAAATGTTCTTAGGCTTTCTCTCCAAAAGTTTTTAAGTTTGAAAGTAAGACAACTTCTGACTGGCTAAACCAAATGGTTTAGCCAATCAGAAGTTGTGCTGCTTTCAAATTTAGAAAACACTTGAAAATAAGACTAAGAATGCTTTTAAGAACAGTTGGTCAATGTGGACCCTGGTCAAACAAGTGAGTCCTTGGGAAATGAACTGCAAGTCCCTGTCTAGTTCTAAGTGGATGGTTCCTGCACTACGAATGAATTTTGAAAGTAATGTAAGAAAACTATTCAAACAAGTAAAATGTAATGTTAAATGGTTCAATAGCAGCCAAAGATAAACAATGCAGTTGTTAAGATGCATCTTAATTAACTCTTTACCAAACAGTAAAATTTTTGACTGGTCCAATTTGAAAGCACTTGCAGACAACAAAATAAACATCACTCAAAAATTGAAATTTGTTTCCAGCAGGGTAGAAAACATTGTGGGAAAAGGAGAAAATGCTGGTTACCAGCATTTTCTCCTTTTCCCACAATGTTTTCAAAAGGCTTCTACCTCAGGGTCGTAAAAACCAGGGATTGTTTGGTAAAGGGTTAAAATTTTACAATTTAAAGTATGGAAATTATTGTGAAGCCGATAATCTGTTGGTATGGTTGCTTCAAGTCGCTGGCAGAAAATTGAATTATAAAAGTAGGTCAAAAGTTGCCAAGTCGCTCTATCTTTTGTTTTCTTTTTACCTGGTTTGAAATTCACTTGGACCGACTGTACAATAACAACTTTTCATGTTCACAATAATTTCCATACCTTTAAAAGCTATAATTTAAATTAAAATGCTTCCCAACACCTGTATTGTTTACTTTAGGCCACTACTGTGCTTTTAATGGTCAACTTGAGTTGGAAAAAGAGACAGACACAGATGGAATGCAAGACTGAGACAGTGGTAAGTCTGAGACTTCCATACAGGCAACAGATTCTCCTTATTTTTCCACTAACAAGACATGTTTTATTGCTTCCAATTTATCTAGTGTATTATCTCCTGAGATATAAACAGAAGGTCTGACATGGGTAATAAAACTGCTTCTTACTGTCTTGACATCCCTCAAATTAGAAACTTAATCATTTATCTTCCCAACACAATCACATCTATAGTTAGGGGCTTTATCAAGTGGTATAGACATTTATCTACCATAATCAAAGAGTTAACTCTCCAAACAATCCCCGATTTTCACGACTCTGTGAAAGAAGTCTTTTGAAAACATTGTAGGAAAAGGAGAAAATGCTGATAATCAGCATTTTCTCCTTTTCCCACAATGTTTTCTAACCTTCCTAGAACAAATTTCAATTTTTGAGTCACTTTAATTCTGTCGCCTTCTAATGCTTTCAATTTGGAACAGTCTAAAATTTGGTGGTCTGGTAAAGAGTTGAGAGAAAGCAGTATCATCTCCATCTTGGCCCTTAATGTGCTAACTAAATGTAGCTTTTATAAACATTGTAGATCAAGACAAGACAAAACTAGCCCGGCCATGAAGCTCAGTGCTTACCGTATCCGACTTGTGATCTGATGGTTGCGAGTTCTATACCCTGTTGAGGCAAAATTTCTTTCTGGCAAATTTTCACCTCTCACCTCTAGACATGCATGTGAGAAAAGTAGTCAGTGACATGGAAAGAAAGTTGTGGCAGTACTGATGTGAAAAAGCCAGGAAATACACTGCACTGACCACCATGATATGATCTAAGCTTTTAACCCTTTACCACACAATCCCGAGTTTTAAGAACCCTTGGAAAGAAAGCTTTTAAAAACATTGTGAGAAAAGGAGAAAATGCTGGTACAGGGCTCAACATTAACTTTTTGATTTACTGGATCAGTCGGACAAGTACCTTGCAAAACCACTTGTCCTTACCAGGTTTTCACTTGTCCTATTATATGATGGGAATTCGGGGGTAAAAAAGAAACTACTCAAAATATATTTTCAGATTGCTGTTTTTATTTTTCTTATAACTACCCGGGGTCCCTCACCACAAAATTCCACTTGACTGCATGACTCTGATTCATGACATACCTCACCAGTATGGGTTGTGAAAACGGATAAGTTTTTTTTCTTTAGGACTTCTATATTAAAACATTGTTCATATGAGAAGTGACTGGCACTCTTTTGGTGACTTTTAATACTGTCTATTCTAAAAGAATTCGTCCCATTAATAAAACATGTTGCTGTTGAACACTTGGAGAGCGCAGCATATTTGTGGCACTGCTCACAATGCAAGAGGTCTTCAGACTCACAGTATAGCAGCCATGAAAACTGGTCCAATCAGCTGTGTACAAATTTTCTTTTTCTGGTATTTTTTTCATACTTTTCTTGTGTTTGGCTCGCCTTTTTAGTCTTTTCTGTCGTGGAATCGGCGGACGACTTGAAGCCAAACTTCTCTGGAGGCGTCTGCATTTTGAAGTGAACGGTTCGACTCGTAAGTGCCCGATATATATTAATCGAATAATTTCAACTTTGTTTGACATGTTTACTCTATTTTGTTGAAATAGTTTTCAAATTCGATTAAATGCAATATTAAAATAAATGTCCATTTATCAATTTACGGTTAGTTGGGTACATAATTTCATTTTACTAGTAATAGTTAATTAAAGTTGAATACATGCGGAACATTTCGAACACTGACGAAAATGCTATCAATCGGGTGGAACCACTTCGCTATTTACCAACCTCCTTAAGACTAGTAATCGACATATTCTGGTCAAATGAGATAGGCGGAGTCATTTTTGCATGGTTTTGTGATTAAGTGGGCGGAACTTAATATGCAGTATGTTACCAAGTTATTTCTTTAAGGTATAGATAAAATCGGCAAGTGAAGTCAGCTGTCAAAATGACACTATTCCGGAATTCCGTCGTCAACGCTCAAATTATGCATTCGCAAATTATTTTTTTCTCCTCTAATTGAATTTTAAAATGCACTTGTCCAATCGGGAAACCAGATTTAAAATTTACTTGTCCGAGGCAACTTTTCACTTGCCAAAATCCATCAGACAACCATTAATGTCGAGCTCTGTGGTAACCAGCATTTTCTCCTTTTCCCACAATGTTTTCTACTCTATCACAGACAAATTCCATCAGTTGTGTAACACTTAATTTGTCATCTGCAAATGGTTTAAATTTTGACGCCTAAAATTTTGTCGTTTGGTAAAGAGTTAAAACAGTGTTTAACTTCAATACAATGCATCAAGACAAAACTGAAACAAGGTTGCTATCTTCAGAAAAGCATACTGGTAGATAGGTGCACTAACCACTGTGATATAACTGAAACAAAAGCAGGAGAAAATCCTGGTAACCATCATTTTCTTCTTTTTCCCACAAAGTTTTCAAAAACCGTCTTCTTCCAGGTCATTAAAACTTGGGATTTTGCGGTAAAGGGTTAAAAAAAAAAAAAGTCTGCAAGAGGCTATGTGTTATATGAGATGAGGGGGTTGTGGGATGATCAAAGGTCAGGCCAGCTCATGTCTGTTCCATATTCCAGAAATAAGATGTGAGGAATGAATTGCACCACATGACCCGTAACTCCACCCCGACGTTGTACTCAGTCTGTACCCAACCAGAAAATATAACAAATAAACAAACTTCCTAGAAACAGGAGGATTATGTAGGGTTCAAGGTATTGGTCAGAAAGCTTTCATCCTTAGTGCTAATAATAATCCTGACAGACATTCTTTCATCTTTTACCACACAATCCAGAGTTTTAACAACCCTAAGGAAGGAGGCTTTTGAAAACTTTGTGGGAAAAGGAGAAAATGCTGGTAACCAGCATTTACTCTTTTTCCGACAATGTTTTCTACCCTACTCAAAACAAACTTCCAATTTTTGATTCACATTAATTTTGTTGTCTGCAAATGCTTTCAATTTGGACGAGTCTAAAATTATGTCGTTTGGTAAAGAGTTAAATAATAAGATTTGTCTGTGTTAAGAGTAGAAAACTCCATGCAAGAGGAGAAAATGCCAGTTTCCAGCATTTTCTCCTTTTACTACAATGTTTCCAGAAGTCTTCTTTCTCAAGGTCGTTAGAAGTCGGAATTGTGTGCTAAAATGTTAAGGTTAAAAGATGTAGTTTGTTTCATACCAAAGAGCTAGTAACAATTTTCTTCATACATTTGCCAAAAGCATTTTAGATTATGGGCTATTTCTGAAAACAAGTTCAAAATTAGCACTTATTATACCCAGCTAATGATCTAATCAGATCAAACATTTAGGGTACAAAACTGGAATGTTTTGATCGTTCAGTCAATTTTCCTTACCTGCTTGATTCTGAATGGGGAACCACCTTGTCAGGATGTAGCAAAACTGGGGGTCCAGAGTGTAGGTAGGATGGGGCTGTCACTGCAAACCTGGAAGGAGAAATAAAATATAAAATAGTAAAATGTATACAACCATAGCCAAATACAGGTTTTAGCTGATGGTATAGATCAAAATCAGAGTGCAAAGAACATAAAGTCTGATATTGGATCTACTCTTTTGACAGAATGACAACTTGAATTGGGCTCATAATTATGATTGGGAGATCTGTCTTTGAAAAGTAACATAGGTAAGTAACATTGCGAGGCAAGGAGAAAATGTTGGTTTCAGTTTGGACCACTCTAAAAGTTCGTGGTCTGTCATTTAGTAAAGAGTCTAGCAATGTTTGCTTTAGCTGAAAATATTTTACATCTTTGTCATGACATCCTTAACAAATTGCAGAACACAACTTTGTGAATAATTTGTAAAATATGCATGATGTAAACCAATTAGGGTTTGAAACACAGAAACATGCCACAACATTGTAACAAAAAGAGCGATTGCTCACTAAAAGCAATTCCTCCTTTTGTTACAAGGTTTTCAAAAGTCATCTGCTGCAAGCCCAGGAAACATTAATCAGGATATAATACTCTTTCACTACTGGATAATTAAATTCTTGAAGGCTAAAAATACATTTCTTCTGCAAGATCAAGAGAGTGCAGTGAGTTCATAGTCTAGAATATAGCAGTGGACAGTGTAGATCAGAGATCAGACTGCACGTTCTGTGCAGTCTGATCTTGATCTACACTGTCCACAAAAGCTTCTGGTGCCGTCTATGGTATGAAAAGAGATAATTAATGACAGGAGGATAAAGGTTTACTGGATCGGGTCAATGACATTTCAAACCCTGCACTGAACATATTCCTGTAATTCAATGACCTCGATGTGGAAAAAACGTTGAAAACATTGTGAGAAAAGGAGAAAATGCTTGTGACCTGCATTTTCTCCTTTTCCCACATTGTTTTTTAACTTTTCATAATTAATTCTAATCATTTGGGCCACATGTATCATCTGCAAATGTCATAATTACTGGCAAGTTGGTTGGTTGTATTGGGGTTTAACGCCACTTTAACAGCTAAGGTCATATCATGGCGGTCGGTGAGGCACATGTGTTTCCTGGCTTTCTCACACCAGTACTAACACAACTTTCTTTCCAAAGCCACCGACTACTTTTCTCACATGCTTCAGCAGAGGTGAGAGGCGAAAATACGCCGGAAAGAAAGTTCGCCTCAACCGGGTATCGAACTCACAACCACCAGGTCATGACATAATTACTGGCAAGACTTTATGGTTAAAAAGTTAACATGAAGTTTTGTGGTCTGTGCATCTGTGCAACAGACCTATTTACTCAGCACCCTAAACCTCTTGCACAACATTTTTTCGTATTGCAGTAGACCACTTTATGAAAACATTTGTGATGAAGAGATATTGCTTGTAATCAGCAATTTCCCTTTTAAATGCATTTATGTATCAAACCGCTATAAATGATGATGATAATCCTTACTCTACAAGGATTCTACTAAGACGTCTACTACAAAACCATTTTAGGAGGTGAAGTGATAGTTAAAGTGACAATAAAGTCCAAAAGTAAACAAAGTGGGTGTTTAAATGAATTCATATCATACCATTAAAAGTATGGAAATGATTGTGAAGATAGCAATCTGTCATTGTATGGTTGGTCCGAGTGTAAGTTGCTGACAGAGAAATTCATTTAAAAACTAGGTTAAAACCTGCCAGGTAGCTGTGTCTTTTGTTTACTTTTTGCCCGATTTTAAAATTCTTTTTTCTGCCAGAGACTAACATATGGCCTGACCACACGATAACAGACTGTCATCTCCATAATGTTTTTCATACTTTAAAATGGTATGATTTAAAATTAAACGTACTATGACACCTACTTTGATATTTTGGCCTTTACTGGGCCTTTAAGACTTTGCCAAACAATCTGGTTTGTTAACCCTTTGCCAAAGAAATCCCATGTTTCAATGACCCTGAGGAAACATCCGTTTCAAAACATAGCGGAAAAATGAGCAACATACTTGAAAAATATTAAAAGAAGCCAATCATGTCATTTTTCCATGTTGATCTCAAACATCTGTAAACATTCACTAGCACATCCGCACTTCGTGGCTAATAAGAGTACAAAAGTTTCAAAGCCATGGCAACAAAACTGGGGGAGGATTTTCAGGACACGAAAATACCCATGGACACATGTGTACAAAGTGGGACAGATTGAAAATTTCCAACTATTTCCAGACCAACATCTGACACCATGCTGTCAACACTCTTTCTCTCGGAAATATAAAGACCAATTGGCCTGACGGTATGTAAACATTCCCTCAATTATTGACACTGATGACATATGATATAGATCATAAATCCTAACTGTAACCAGAGATTGATTGTCTCTAGTGTTTAATACCATTTTCAACATTATTTCAGTTATATCTGCAGCCAGTGCACCTATCCATGCTTTCCTGGAGTTTCTTTTTACCAGTACTCCGCACAATATTCTTTCCATGCCACTGGCTGCTTTCCAACACAACCATCATCGAAACAATTGTAGCTATTAGCCAAGTCGAGGATCCTGTTTTCAAGTCTTGTACACTTCTGACTGAGCTACCGGGGCTCTGCAACTGGAACCAAAAGATTCCTAGTTCAGTATTCACCAAACATTCTTAAAAACGTTCTTAGTCTTATTCTCAAGAATTTTCTAAATTTGAAAGTAACACAACTTCTGATTGGCTAAACTAAATGGTTTAGCCAATCAGAAGTTATGTTACTTTCTAAATCTAGAACAAGATTGAATGAAATAAAAATGGTTGGTGAATACCGCGCCTGTTTCCTTTTCACAGCCCTGTGGAAAAAGGCTTCTGAAATTATTTTGGGAAAAAAGAAGAAAAATGTGAAGCCTGGTCTTGGAATAGCTAGGTCTAAAATCTACATTGTAAGACAGACTGCAAGTTTTACCCGAAAATAATGGACCAAGATCAGACTGCAAATTTCAATCATTCTGATCCTGAACCTTTGCGGTCCAAAAATCCACAAAAATTTAGGCTCGCTCTCTTTGATTTAGGACATTATGACATCAGTAACATACAAGACTTGTAATCCTGGGGTCACACGTTCAATTCCCCGCTAATTTCTTTTAGACAATTGATGACAGTCACTGTGAAAGGATTAATTCCTCTCCCACCTCTGAACATCACCTCCAGCGAGTCTAATGATTGATTAATTGATTGAATGGTGTTTAACGCCACTTTCAACATTATTTCAGTCATATCATTGCAACAGCTCACATCTTTATGTATTTCCTGGATTTCACCCGTACTAGGCTGGGGCTCTGAAGTGTCTTGCCCAAGGACACTTCAACGAAAAGCCCAGTGGATCCAGTGAGGATCGAACTCCGGGCCTCCAAGTCATGAGTCCTACACTTTAGTATTGAGCCACTCAGGACCCCTCAAAGCAAGTCTAAACATTCAAAAGCAATCATTGGTTCAAAAACATATTAGGCCTAAAAAAAAAAATAGTTTGTTTAGGGTAACGTCTCCAAAAACCTTAGGTAGGGTAGGGACGTTTTTTTTTTTTTTTTTTAATCCCCCCCCCCCCAAAAAAAAACATTTTGAAATGGGGGTATTTGCTTTCGAAAATGGAAAAAAAAGAGAAAATGGTGGCTACCAGCTCTGAGTCCCTTTTCTCATTATGTGTTCAAAAGACCTCTAGTCTGTCACTAACTTTCTGATTGTGCGGTAAATGGTCAAATTCTATCTAAACTATACTTCTATATTTGCATCTTTTTTCCCCACTGAATGCTGTCTGCTTTTGTTTAACTCTTTTCTGAATTGAAATTTTTTAGACTTGTCCAAATTAAAAGTATTTGCTGACAACAAAACAAATGTAATTCACAAATTGAAATTTGTTTTGGGAAGGGTAGAAAACATGGGAAACAAAGAAAATATGGGTTTATAGCATTTTCTCCTTTTCCCTCAATTTTCCCACAATGTTTCCAAAAGTTTTTTTTTAAGGTTTTTTTTTTAAGGATTGTTAAAACTGTGGATTGTGTGGTAAAGAGCTAAAACAGCTGAAAAAGTGAAAAACATTTATTTGCAAGTTTCTAAATAAACTGAATAAATACTAGAATGTTTCGTTTGTTTTTATGTTTAATACCCTCCCCCTCCAGAACACTTTAGAGGACTATATATATTATACTGATTTAAAGTAAACATTTTATCTGTAGAAAAGTTGGGTTAACAAAGGTTATGCATATTGTTTTTTATCTAGAACACACATTCTTGACACAACTTTGAAATTACAAGTATCCACTTTTGTAGTCCTTCAGAGTTATAATGTGAAACAAGAGTGTCGTCATCACAATATACGCCGCCACATGGCTGCTATTTCAAGCAGCTAGCTTTAGAGACTAAAGTGTTGGAATTTCTAGCACCTACCTGGGTAGCTCAATGGATATATTGTGTTACTTGTGATCTAAAAGTTTTACGCATGGACTGATGGATGGACAGACGGACGCACAACAGACTCATTGGTCATTGGCTTTGATTAAGCAATAAAAATATGAAGTTTCATGAAATTATGTCCATTAGTTGGAGATGAAAAACTTTTTTTTTTCCCATGACACAGCAATAAATTCCAAAACCCTGACAATATGCGCTAGGTCACATGATCTGTGAAAATTTCATCCAAATCCATTGAGATATGTCAAGTAATTAAAGAGATATTGGTGAAAAATGAAATATAACATGAAGCCCCCTTTTTCCATGATGCAACTATAAATCGCAAAACCTTGACAATCTGCACTAGGTCACATGATGAGAAACATTCTATGAACATTTTATCCAAATCCGTCAAGAAATGTGGGAGGAGTTGCGTTCACAAGAAACAGACTTTTGTAAGGATGGACGCAGTTTAAATTTGACATGAAGCCCCCTTTTTCCATGACACAGTAATAAATTCCAAAACCCTGACAATATGCGCTAGGTCACATGATCTGTGAAAATTTCATCCAAATCCGTTGAGATATGTCCAGTATTAATTAAAGAGATATTGGTGAAAAATGAAATACAACATGAAGCCCCCTTTTTCCATGATGCAGCTATGAATTGCAAAACCTTGACAATATGCGCTAGGTCACATGATGAGAAACATCCTGTGAAAATTTTACCCAAATCCGTCAAGAAATGTGGGAGAAGTGCTGCTGCTCCTCAATTTTATATAGATCAGACACATTTTACCTGGAAACTAAAGTGGCATCACTTGCCGGAAGTGTAGGAGAGATTAGAAAGCCTTGGAAAATTTTTGCATAGCAGCTCCTAGCCTAGGCAGTTTCAGGTTTTTCTTTAAGACCAGGTAGGGTAAATCAAGCTGAGTGGGGGGGGGGGGCCAGAGCGAGAACAAGGCAAGTTTGGGTAGATTTATATTTTCCGAAAGAAATTATTGTTGCCTCATTGTAACAGAGATAGAAAAAAAATATGAAAATACCTGTCTAATATGAAGACCTATCGACGCTTGATACAAATCTAAACTTCTATCGTTGCCGTCGTCTAGTTTAGTCCACAGTCCGTCCTGTCAGATAAGTTGCAAGAGAAACGTCCATTAAAATTTTTCGAATGTTATATCTGCATTGAACACCTTAATTGTTCGTAGTTCTGGAGCATGCTAGCACTTTTGCCGAATGAACAGAACTTGTTCAATCTGAAATCTAGCAAACCGAAAGTAGCGACAATGCACTACAGAACCGGAAATGCGGTGATGACAACAGAGATGACGGGATCCTGTCTATATTTTACGCGAAGAAAAGCGAAAATCACAAGTAAAAGTTCGTTACACAGTCTGTATAGTACCGCAGTATTTCGGGCGTGATTTGTTGTAGAAGATAAAACTGGTACCCGTTTGTCTTTTGTAACCGTGCGATAGGATACGAACGTTCGATAAACAGAAATTCCTGTGTGGAGTTAGCGAAAAAGCCCGATCTCTCCGCCTGCTTGTATGTATTTTTAGAAATGGAAAACCCACGTAATTGCGTTTGACAATTTGTGTTTAAGGTCGGTTCATTATACTCCGATACAGATAGCTTTTGTACAGGCGTAGGAGTTTTCATGCATAATTATGTATGTAGTAGTACATGATTGTACACCTATAATATAATGCGCAGTATTTGCCAAAACAGGCGTCCTGTGACACAGTATGACAAAAGGCTGATTTTTTTTTTTATCGGAAGACAAAAAAAAAATAGGGTCGGGGCAAAATCTCTAGGTAGGGTCGGGTTACCCGAAACAAACTATTTTTTTTTTTTACGCCTTAGGCAAAGTACACCTAAAAGAAACCCTAGGAAAGCATCAACAGGCCCAATAGCACTTACAACATAAGTGAAAAATTGTTGGAAACCACCTATAACACCAAACAATCATTAAAACTACTAAAAAATATTGAAGTAGACTATAGCTAAATAGTATAATCGACCCAATACTGTGTGTATTCATACCTCACATAACAAAAAAAAAATACACACAGCTATACAGTGTTAGAGGCAAGGTATGTATATCATTGGATTGCCTTTGTCTATCTATGTATGACATGACAATTGTAGACTTGTCCACACTGAAAGCATTTCTAGATGATATCTAAAAGGTGGCTTAATTCAAAGGATTTGTCTTTGATAGGGTATAAAACATAGTGGAAAAAGGAGAAAATGCTGGTTACCAGCATTTTCTCCTGTTTCCACTTAGTTTTTTAAAGCCTTTTCTTCCTCTTGGTCATTAAAACATGGACTTGTTTGGCACAGGATTATTCAAAGAAAGTGCAGAGTATTCCTGAATTAATAGGCCACAGCATACATACTGATATTATACAACCTCACTATATACTGGTCAATAATGGAAAGTGTTTGCAAGCGACAGTTGCGACTAAAATGATACCATTTGTTTCTCAAACGGTGGGAAAACTTTTATGGGGAAGAGAAGATGCTAGTTACCAGCACTGTCTCCTTTCTCCACAGTGTTTCCGAGGCCTATTTCCATGGGTCTTAAAAACAATAAATGGTTTTGTAAACTCTTTACAAGACAGCAATTTTTTCCATATCATGGGTACAGGAATGCAGACTACGAGTACAACTTACAGTATTACCATGACTGAAAAATGGTTTCAACAGAAAATGCTACCATTGTCTACAGCTTGCTCTCTAACGAAATCAAACCATAATTTACATTGATATTCCATATTTCATAACTTACAAGGATGATTTCATTCAAAGGTTGTTTCACAGGGTAACAGCCGAGCCCTCTAGCTCAGGCTATTACATACAGGGCTTAAAACCAGGGAGTCACTGGTTCAAATCCCCAGCTCAAAAAATTTCTTTCAGAGGAATGATAATAGTCATTGCAATAGGATTCATTCCACTGATCACCATTTCCATAATGGTTATGAGGGGAAGCAGCATGTGGCTTGGGAAGAATAATGTGCTATCTACTGTTAGAAGGAACTACAAGAGAGCATGAATAGGTGAACTGGTAAGCCTTATATAACTGAAATAATGCTGAAAACAGATATCAAGCACAATACATACAGATTCACAAGCTGACAAGTAAACACAAACTAAACCTTCCAACTTACCCTTCCCTCATTATAGCTGGCGGTGCGGGAAGTAACTTTCCGTCTTTCACAGCACTTGCGAGGCTTGTTGACCACGGTTGGAAAGCTGACATCATGGCACGTAAAGTTGAACTGTGTTCCGAATCTGTCCATGGTGAGGAGGGTGAGCCACTCTCTTCACTCTTACTACGCTTCGCAAGTTCTGTGCTCAAGTCTCCTCCCTAGAACAAAAGTGATAGAAGTAGTTTAGATCTTTATTCCACATAGACTTTTACTCTCTTCAGCACAAAACATAAAAACCAAAGCTTTTGAGAATGGCACAGATCAAGATCAGACGGTACAGTATGTGAAGTATGATCTTGAGTCTATACTGTTCACTTGTTTAGTCAAGCCTGTAAGATAGAACTCTGAATTTCAGTGGATTGTATATGCCTCCTTTGGCCCTTTGGCCAAAACAAAATACATGTGTGGTTCCAGTTACATACTTTTGAGAATTAGGGTCGGTAGGTCGGAAAATCCTTTTATTTTTTTAATTTTTCTTTTCCAAACACGCCCCAGAGGCAATTAACAGAGGTACACAACATAGAATTTTCTGAGGACAGCAATATCATAACAGTGTGATAATATATTAAACGATCATCAGGTGAAAAAAAATGTTTAGGGTCCGGTGTAAAAATTAGACGAGGTCAGGTAACCGAACAACATATTTTGTTGTGGCCTTACCAAAAAACTTAATCTTCCATTTGTCCAACTTAAAGGAATTTGCATACAATGAACTGGGTGCATCTTAAAAATTGGATGTATTTGGAAACGTTGTGGGAATATTTTCAAAAGCCCTTTTGTCTTAGGATTTATTAAGCTCCTGATTTTTTATTAACTCTTAGCAAAACGACAAAATTCTAGACTGGTCCAAATTGCAAGCATTTTCAGATGAAAAAAGAAATTATGGTCAAATCAATGGGTTTGTCTTTGATATCACAGAAAACATTGTGCGTAAAGTAGATGATGCTGGGTACCAGCATTTTCTCCTTTTCCCACTATGTTTCAAAAGCTTTCTTCCACAGGGTCGTTTAAACCCAAGACTGTTTGGTACAGGGTTTTTAACAAGTTACAGTAATTGCAGACATTTTTTTAAAGCCAATGGCCATTTTTCTGATGATGCAATGTTAACACATGACAGGGGCCTGTTTTTCAATAAACAGAGTCTACAGATAACCCGTTATTGATCCTCCCTCACCGATTTGTTCCCTGTAAGTACCGTACATTCTACGTGTAAACTGTCCTCAACCAACTGAATATCACATCCAACTGAATGTCATTCAAAACAATTCAATAATTACAATACAAATATTTTCAGATTCAAAAACCAGTTTGGAGCTCTTTGCCTTGTGAATCAGTTACTGTACAATTGACTCTTTCAATGAAAATTGCGACTTTAATACCTTTTTGCAGATGGGATAGATAAAGATCAGATAGCATGACAGTTTTAGTATGAATCTTGAATTTAAAATGTCTGCTACCCGATACTAAACAATGATCAAAGCTGTTTTCAAATGCACTTAGAATCTACTTTTAGACCTCGACAAAGTCAAACTTATAAACTCTGTACTAAACAAAACTTTGAATGCGACCAAACTGACACCATGTACAGACCACAAAATAAAATTAAAGTAGCACAATTGGTGACTTGCGTTCCAAAGAGTAGAAATGTAAAATAGCTGCTTACCAGCACTTTTCTCCTTTTCCCACATTTTCAAAAAGCCTCCTTCCTTCAAGGTCATTAAAACTCCGGATTTGTGGTATATGGTTAATTTGCAACAAAAATTGTAACTCTACTGACATAACCCCCCCCCCTCCCCGAGTTTAACAACCCTGAGGGGAGCCTTTTGACTATGGTAACCAGTTCAGCACACTCAAAGACCAAGGCTATCATTAATTTTGAGCCACGATAAATTTGTTGACTGCAAATTTTAATGTTTTTTGCTCAGTCAAAGACCAACACCATCATCTGAGCGACATTAACCCTTTACCAAACAATCCCTGGTTTTCACGACCCTGGAAAGGAAGGCTTTTGAAAACAGTGTAGGAAAAGGAGAAAATGCTGGTAACCAGCATTTTCTCCTTTTCCCACAATTTTTTCTACCCTATCAAAGACAGAAATCATCATTTGAGCTACATTTAAATTGTTGACTGCAATTTTTTTCAATTTGGTCCGGTACAAAATTTAGTTGTTTGGTAAAGGGTTAAATTTGTCATCTGCATTTACTTTCAATTCTGATTATGTCCAAATGTTTGCTGTCTGGTACAGAGTTCAACTCTTAGACTTGTCAAAATTGGAAGTGTTTTGCAGATTTCAAATTACACAAAGCCCAAAATTAATGATGGGATGTAGCACTTTCTCCTTTTCCTGCTAAGCATTGAAAAGCTTTCTTTTACAGTCATAAAAACTCAGAATTGCTTTGTTATGCATTAACCCATTACCACACAATCCCTAGTTTTGACGACCCTGAGAAAGAAGCCTTTAGAAAACATTGTGGGAAAAGGAGAAAATGCTGGTAACCAGCATTTTCTCCTTTTCCCACAATGTTTTCTACCCTTCACAAAACAAAGTTCAAATTTTCAGTCACTTTTATTTTGTCGTCTGCAAATGCTTTCGATTAGGACAAACCTAAAATTTTGTCGTCTGGTAATGAGTTAAGGCTATTTTGACTATTTTCTCAGCCATATCAAGGCAGTCAAAAACACTTTCCAGTAATTTCTTTCATCAATTGTTTTGCAATACATTCTTTCCAAGCCGCTGGCTTCTTTCTCAAATAAACACTTTTGAAACAACATCTAGCTGTATGAGAGGAATGATTATGGATCCTATCTTAATGAACATTACCAGAATCCTCGAAAGGAATTGGGTCAAGCCGGGGTATGAACTTGCAACCCCACAAGTTGCTAGCCCTGTGTATTACTCAGACTGCTGCAGGGCTCTGCTTGCAAAATAAGCGTTGACTCTTTACCAGATGACAACTTTTAAACGATGGCCAAATTGAAAGCATCCATGTGGCTCAAATGATGGAATTTTTCTTTGAAAGGGTAGAAAACATTGTGGGAAAAGGAGAAAATGCTGGTTACCAGCATTTTCTCCTTTTCCAACAAGGTTTTCAAAAGGCTTCTTCCTCAGGGTCGTTAAAAGTCAGCATAGTAAAGTGTAAAACTTCATTGTACAAGTGTTACAGGATAACTTGTGTGCTTGGCTAGATGGAAGCTGTGTGATTCAAAATATGAAGAATATTTCTGGCAATTATTCCTCCCCTCAAGAATGCAGATTAGATAATTTTTTTCCATTAGTTCATACGGAGATGTAACCTATGTCAAAATGTAGGGTAAGAATTTCCTTCACATGTCTATCTTGTAGTATCATTAAGGGCTTGATATACTATGCTACACAAGTACCTGGATGCTGTCCGATTTTCTTAACATGTTACCGAAAGAACAATTTTTTTACTAGTACAAATTGATGGCATTTGCAGAAGTCAAATTCATTTTGACTCACATGAACAGTCTTGATTTGTCTTTTAGTACAGATATTGCTAATTGATAATCGATAGACCTGTTAATACTGAAAGAATTTAGAGAAGACATTGTATATGAATCTAAAATGATACAAACAAAACCTGCAGTCTGATAAGAAGATACTTTCTCCCAAAATGTAACTTAGAAATAGCAATATTTGAATTTTTACTATGGGCTGAAAATTTCATTTTACTTATTTAGCAGGTAAAGGGTTAACCCATAACCATACAACAAAGCTTTAAACTTGTTCAGATTAAAAGGTTTAGCAAACGAAAGATTGAAAGGTTTTCCGGACGACAAAGTAGATTTGACTCAAAAATTAAAACTTGTATTTGGAAGGAAAGAAAACATTGTGGGAAAAGGAGAAAATGCTGTTTACCTGCATTTTCTCCTTTTCCCACCATGTTTTCAAAAGCCCTTTCCTTCAGGTTTGTCAAAACTTGGGATTGTGTGGCAAAGGGTTAAAGAAACTGGCCTCTTTCTTCCCCCTCCCTCTTCCATGCCAAACCACACATATATGACTGAAAACTTTTGCAGGGGCAGATTTTTAAACACTGAAAAAGGACAAATTACTAGTTCAAAGCAATTACAGCTTGTGACCACAAAATAGTTCACACTGCATCTTTTGCCAAACAAATAATGCTTGAATAACAAATTGTGCCAAGAAAATGTTTCATAACATTGTGGGGAAAAAAGACAGGATGCACGTAACAGCATTTTCTCCTTTTCCCATCATCTAATAATTCTCTCTACCCTTTCACAGAAGTTCATTATTTTGAGCAAGTTTATTGCCACAATGAAAATTAAACTTAACAATTTGGATAAGTCCACAATTTCAGGTGCTGGAAGAGTACAAAATTTGTTCAAAATCAATGTTATTGACATTTTATAAGAGAAGAAAGTCACAAACTTTGCAGATTAGAAACTGTATCTGACCAAAATTTAATAATTTCTTCAAAAGAAAAACTGCACAATACTGGTCATGGATCAAACTACGGCCCCTGTGCAGTCAAATCTGGGTCTAAAAAATCTGTAGAAGTACCTACTTATGAAAAGCTAGCTAAGAATAAAATTGAGGGTTCTGATCTGTAATTACATCTCTAGGGGGATGGGCCCTTTGTTAAACTGGGTCAAGCACCCTCTATTGTTACACAAGCGACCTCATTTTGATTCATTTGTCAAGCTGAGAAATCATTTCAACAGAAGATCTTGTTTTCATGAAATGCTTTCTGACCTCACACGACCTAGGAGAATGCTTAGATCCTTAACTCTTTCAATACCATAGATGACACCAGAAGCTTTTGTGGACAGTGTAGATCAAGATGAGACTGCACAGAACATGCAGTCTGATCTCTGATCCACACTATCCACTGCTATACTCTTGATTATGACTGAACTGTCTGGATCTTGCAGAGGAAAAGTATTTTTTCAGCCTTTCAGAAAATACAATTTATTTCATCAGTAGTGAAAGAGTTAACCTATTACTACACAATTCAAATTTTGAACAACCCTAAGGAAGTTAAGGCTCTGGAAAAAATTGTGGAAAAAAGAAAATGCTGGTAACCAGCATTTTCTCCTTTTCCCACAATGTCTCCTACTACAACAAGAATTATTTTGTCATTTGGGTGACCTATGATTTAATAGTCTGCAAGTCCTTTCAATTTGGACCTGTCTGATATTTTGTTATTTGGTAAAAGGTAAACCCTTTATCAAGCAACAATTTTTTGGTTTATTCCAAATTGATGGCATTTGCAGATGACAAATTAGATATGTTTACGGTGGGGGATTATTAACCGTTTACCAAACAATCCCGGGTTTTCACGACCCCGAGAAAGAAGCCTTCTGATATGTGAGAAAAGGAGAAAATGCTGGAAACCAGCATTTTCTCCTTTTCCACAATGTTTTCTACCCTTCCCAAAACAAATTTCAATTTTTGAGTCACATTAATTTTGTCATCTGCAAATGCTTCGAATTTGGACTAGTCTAAAATTATGTTGTTTGGTAAAGTGTTAACTTTTTCCATACTATAGACAACACCAGAAGCTTTTGTGGACAGTGTAGATCAAGATCAGACTGCAGAATGTGATCTATACTGTCCACTGCTACATTCTAGATTATGACCAAACTATCTCTTGATCTTGCAAAGGATATGTATTTTTAGCCTTTGAGTAGAATGCAATTTATTGGAGAGGTAGGTCATCAGACCTCTCCAACAGTGTTGAGTTTAAAAGGCAGACTGCCACAGAATTTGCTGTCTAAATCCATTTTTCTTGCGAAATTGTTCTGATACACAGTCTGTTTCCTCATGGTTTTGTAAATAAAGCGAAATCAAAAAAACAAAACAGGAAATAGAAGTGGTTTATTTTTATATGACGAATTTCAGAAAATATTTGTTATATTAATTTGCCATGGCTGCAAATGACCGCTCAAATAATTGTAATTTTTCATTAAGCAAATAAATCTAAGCAGAAGAAAAAATAAAAAGAATTTCGTTAAAAAAGAGAAATAAGACCACTGGACAATATTATGCGACTTGAAAACACGACAAGAAGGTCAAATGACAGTCATGTAAAGCATATGAGGTTTCTATGTGGCGGCTTTTTTATTTGTTTACATGTTCCAAAATATATTGAAATTAAAAGCCAATAAACTATTTGAAAACATTGATGCTGACCTCCCCTGGCTTCTTTTGTAAAGAAGCCAACTTGTTTATTCAGCAGTGAAAGTTAAACAGCACAGACTAATTGTGTTCCAATCCAATCCCATTACAATACACGAAAGCAGATTACTCATCAGAGTATCCGATTCAAAACTGATCCTTAAAATGCCTATAAACTACTGTTCATTTTACAGTAGATCAATTTAGTGTAGATCAAGATCAGACTGCACAGGACCTACATCTTAGACCTACAGTGCAGGCTATGGTAATAAATTCTGGCTAATAGTTACCTTGAAATGACAGCCATTTTGATGTTATACAAGACTTAACGCCCCAGTTTTGTTTATTTGGTGTTCCTAGGGCTAAATTATACTCTTGCAAACACCCAATCCCCCTTTAAAAATTTCCGTACAATAGTTGAAGACTATGGAACAGAACTATCATGACAAAACAGTGTTTTCTTTCCTGTTTAACCCATTACCCACAACAAAATTTTAGACCTATCCGAATGGAAAGAATTTGCAGACAACAATTTTAAAGTAGCTCAAATGACGCACTTTTTCTTTGATATGGTAGAAAACTTTGTGGGAAAAGGAGAAAATGCTGGTTACCAGCATTTTCTCCTTTTCCCACAATGTTTTCAAAAGGCTTCTTTCCCTGGGTCGTTAAAACTCGGCATTGTGCGGTAAAGGGTTAACTCTATGCCAAACAATCCCAAGTTTTAAAAACCCTGAGGAAGAAGCCTTTTGAAAACATTGTGGGAAAAGGAGAAAATGCTGGTAACCAGCATTTTCTCCTTTTCCTACAATGTTTTGTATCTTTTCTGATACAAATCCCATCATTTGTGTCACATTTAATTTGTCATCTACAAATGCTTTGAATTTGGACAAGCCCAAAATTTTGTTGTTTGGTTTGAGTTAACCCTTCACCACAACACAAAATTTTGGACTCAACAAAATAGAAAGCAGTAAATTCTACAGACAACAAATTAAATGTAGCTCAAACTATGATCTCTGTCTTTGACAGGATAGAAAACACTGTGGGGAAAAAGGAGAAAATGCTGATTAGCACCATTTTCTCCTTTTCCCACAGTGTTTTCACAAGCTGTCCTTTCCAGGGTCATGAAAACCTGTGACTGATTTTAAAAGGTTAACTCTTTAACACACAAAAAACATTAAGATCTGTGCACACTACAGGCATTTTGTAGACAACTAATCAATAGTGGCTACAATGATGGGAATTACCTTTGAAAGGATAGTACACATCATGAAAAAAAAGGGCAAAAAAATGCTATTTACCAGCATTTTCTCCTTTTCCAACAATATTTTCTACCCAGTCAAGGACTACTTTCATCATCTGAGCCACCATTAATTTGTCGTCTGCAAATGCTTTGAATTTGGACATGTCCAAATTATTGTCATGAGGTAAAGAGTTAACTCTACCAAACGACAAAATTTATACTAGTCGAAACTGAAAGCATTAGCAGGAGACAAAATTGAAGTGACTGAAAAAATGAAATTTATTTGGGAAAGGGATAGAAAACATTGTGGGAAAAGGAGAAAATGCTGGTTACCACAATGTTTTCAAAAGGCTTCTTTCTCAAGGTTGTTAAAAGTCTGGATTGTGTGGTATTAAGAGTTAACTACCCCAGATAATCTGACAAGGGCTCTTTGTCAGTAGGTCTGTTTGAAAATACAATTCTAATTTCACTTATTCAGTCTAGCAAAAGGATTATTACGCAACATTCTAGCACATTTTTCCTAATGCCCTCAAAACCAGCCCAAACAAAAACAAGTGCATTGCCTTACTTTGATACAGACATTATTTATACCTTAGGCATACAAATACTTAGTATCATTGCATCATTGTGTGTCAATTTCAAACTGCATGGCCATAAATAAGCTTAACTTTGTTGCAAGATGTAATTTCAGATATAAAACCCTTTGCATAGCCGAAAAAATGATTTAAAATGTTTTCCATCAGTGAAAAAGACTTGGTCACTTATTTTCCACGTTACTTTTTCTTCAGCAAAATTTGAGACAAGTCTTGTCTAAATTGAAAGCATTTGCAGACCACGAAGTCAATTTGATTCAAAATAAAATTTGCTTTTGGACTGAAGAAAATGTTGGTTACCATCATTTTCTGGCTTTCTGATAATGTTTCAAAAGCCATCTTTTTCAGAGTCGTTTAGACTTGGTTCTGTTTGGTAAACAAGTAATGGGACCTGTGACTAAGATTTGCATGGCATGAATTAAAATTTTGTAAAACAGGAATAAAATCAACAGTTTTTTCCTCAGCAAATGTACAGAAACTGGACAGTTAGATACAGTGAAAAGATGTAAATTTGACATTTCATAAACAAAATAGTCAGACTTGTATCCAGATGAAAATCTGTTTTTTCCCCTACCTTGACTTCTATTGTCTGTAGCAGACAGGAGAGGGGATTACTCATAATTTATACCTGGCCTAATTATTTACTATTATGTCATTATGACAGTGTGTTATGATAGAGGGTACTGGGGGGGAACATATTTACACCCTGGGGCTACCTGCACTAACTTGACCACTGCTGACCAATACAGTTCACTCAAATTGACCTCATATCTGATCATAGGTCATTAAGGGTAATTCAGCTAAATTCTTATTAACCTTTACCACACAAACCCAACTATTAACGACCCTAAGCAAGAAAACATTATAGGAAAAGGAGAAAAATGCTGGTAACCAGCATTTTCTCCTTTTCCCACAATGTTTTCTACCCTTTCAGAAACAAATTTTAAGTTTTGAGTCACATTTATTTTGTTGCCTGCAAATGCTTTCAATTTGGACAAGTCTAAACTTTTGTTGTTTGGTAAAGGGTTAATCTTTTACTATGCAATCATGTCAAAACAACTCTGAAAAAGTAGGCTATGATACTGTGGTAAACAGAGAAAATGCTGGGAAATGGCATTTTCTCCTTTTCCCGCAATGTCTACAACCAAGCCATGACTAAGTTGACAACCTCAAATATGTTGGAATTGGTCCAAGGTTTCCATGATCGAATTTCATTGAAATTGAACTTCTACATTTTCCTCCTTCTTCCTCCAAATTTAAGTGTTTGCCTTCTTCTGTTGATTGAAAGTGGATCATAGACCTCAACATGAGAAAGTCAAGGGAAAACACTGATTTGGACAAGTCTTAATTTTATAGATGTATCATACTGCCAGTAAATGTTTTCCATATGGGCAATGCTCCACGAAGGCAGTTATTTATGTTATGGGGAATATGGTAGTGCAAGACAAAATAAAGTCAAACTTCGGAAGCTCGAACAGCCCTGGGACTGGGTAATTTGTTCGAAATATCGGTAGTTCGACGTATCCATATTTCAAGGTACAAAGTGGTCAGTGAACGAGTTACATGTATTCTTATTGCATATTTATGACTTTTGTGTTTGGAAATATCACACAGAACACACCACATAACTTTGTCATTTTACAGGAATCGGCTGTCTAATTAGTGAAAATGGATTGTTTTCGGCCGCAATCAATACACTCTGTTAATGTTTGTCTTTTTTTTGAGAGTATCCACTTCGGCCGAAAGCAAGCTATTTTCACCAGTTAAACGGCCGATTCCTGGGGTTATTTTCCTTGCACATATCTAAAAGTCATTTTATCAGAAAAAAAAAGGACATTTGCAGATATCGAGAGCAAAACATCACCTTGTTTATGTTCTAATTATAACTTCTATCAACGCTACATGTGCGGATTAAGATTACAGATGCGGTTAATAAAACCTAATGTGTTGAAAAGCAATACTCTTCATGCAAACATAGCTTCACAAAAATGACTTGACCACTAATTTAGGTCAGCCACCTCGAAAAACAAAGAATTAAAAGCAAAGCGATTATTCAATCACGGCTAAACAATTTGTAATTGACACTTTGATCAAGTGTATGTATATTTTACAGTAAGTGTTAAAAACATGCACCTTATCCAATATTTGACAGACGATTACCGGTGTATCCAATTAACAATGTAGGTGTGAAACCCAACTTCTGATTGTTGACTAACCCTTTGTTCGACTTCTGAGAGGTAAAATACACAGAAAAATGAATGACGGGACCGTGATATGTGTTCGAAAGTTCCAATTAAGGGTTGTGCGAGCTTTCCAAGGTAGAACAATATGAATTATATAGAGATTTCGCCGGGACCGATATCGTTGTTCGAGCTTTCTTTGGTATTCGAAATTACCCATATTCAAGCCACCGAAGTTTGACTGTATGATAAAACAGGACAAAACAAATCCTGAGTTACACCTACATCTAGCACTGGACCTCGGTTTAACATCTTTTCTGAAAAACCATTAGGAAATTAAGATGGCCAGTCGTGGGAATCAAACTCAAACTCAAATTTCAAGTGACTAGAGTCCCTTACAAGTCTCTCACACCACCACTACATGAGGTATTGCCAGGATGGTCAAGTGGCAAAGAATACACTGAGCGGACATATTACACCATGTACTAAGGGTGGTCAGGAACCTAGCAGACACTCACGTGTCTATTCCACACTATGTAAACTGACCCAGTCATGGCACCTGAAAAGATCTAATTATAGTAACAGTACATAGACTGGACTTCAATTAGTCTACCCTTACGTTGCCTTTCACTACCTCAGTTGCCTTTGCAGCCAGTGGAGATCAAGATCAGACTGCACAAAAAATGCAGTCTGAACTTTGATCTACACTGTCCACTTTGCTATAACCGTACAGACAAAACGCAGCCAAAAAACTGCCATTATCTGGATCTTTTTCTAGAACAAAAATATCCACTGGGTTTATTCAGCACAAAAAGGGTTAACAATATGGATTGGTCAGTGTGACTGTCTGACAGGTCTTTGACCATTATCAATATTTCTGGGGATTTTTTCTCCTTCACCCTTTACATAACAATCCTTCAGTCTATCCAATCTTACAAAGAAGGTTCTTAAATGTTTCATGGTTAAACCCTTTACCACACAATCCCCAGTTTTAATGACCCAGAGGGAAAATGCTTTTGAAAACATTGTGGGAAAAGAAGAAAATGCTGGTAACCAGCATTTTCTCCTTTTCCCACTCATGTCGGATATAGCCAGTCAACAAAATTTGACAAAAAATTCCATAACAAGTTTGTTTACACAAAACTGTGCAATCTGTTGACAGTATTCAGCTGTTACAGGCTAAACCTTTATCCCACAATGCAAACATTTAACAACCCTTGGAAAGAAGCCTTTTGAAAACAGTGTGGGAAAAGGAGAAAATGCTGGTAACCAGCATTTTCTCCTTTTCCCACAATGTTTTCTACCCTACCAAAGAATAATTGCACCGTCTGAGCCACACTGAAATGGTCATCTGTAAATGCTTTCAATTTCGACAAGGCTACTAAAATTTGTCATGTGGTAAAGGTCTAAATAACATATTCATGAGTGCAAGTATTCAAATTTTTTCACAACATACAAACACACTTGATCCCTCTCCCTTTACCAGACAAATGGGACAGCAAGGTTTTAACATGTCCAGATGAATCCTTTACCAAACGACATACCACTTGACTTTACCAAATTGAAACCATTTGCAGACAACAAATTTAACATAGCTCAAAGGAAGATTTCTGTCTTTGATAGGGTAGAAAACATTGTGCGAAAAGGAGAAAATGCTGGTTACCAGCATTTTCTCCTTTTCCAACAATGTTTTCTGAAGTCTTCTCCTTCAGGTCCTTAAAACTCAGGACTGTGTGGTAAGGGGTTAGGAGGATTTGCAGACGACAAAATAAAATGGCTCAAAGGAAAGGAATTGTCTTTGAAAAGATAGAAAAATTTTTTCTTGAAAAAAGGAGAAAAAAGCTGGTAACCGGCAGAATATTACTACCTACAATTTTCTCCAAAAGCCTGATTTGCTAGGAATCATCAAAAAAAGAGTTATCATCACTTAGCATATTTCAGCAGTATCATGTACTTTTGGGTAAGGCAAAATCATGTTCAGACTGTACATAACAAACCGTCTTACCTAGAATTAAACGCAATGAAGGTTTTAGATATTTCGCAAGATAATCTTGGCAAAATGAAGTTCAGACTGTACATAACAAACCGTCTTACCTAGAATTAAACGCAATGAAGGTTTTAGATATTTCGCAAGATAATCTCGACAGAAAAAAAAAAACCCTAAAAATAACTGGATAATTTCTTCAAGTACAAAATATCAATTTCATGAATTTCATACTGTAATACTTTCAGCGTTAATCCTTCACCAGACAAGAAAAATTCAGACTCTTCTACACTGAAAGCATTTATAAACATCAAAATGAGTATGGCTCAAAATAGTGGCATTTGCCTATGAAAAATATTGAAAACATCGTGGGGAAAAAGAGAAAATTCTGGTTTACCAGCATTTTCTCCTTTTCCCCCACAATGTTTTCAAAAAGGCTTCTTTCCCCGGGATCATTTAGTAAAGGATTAATCCTACTATACCTGTATTGAATTTTTCTCTTTTTACTGCTGTTTACTAAGGCCAAGCTTTACCGCACAAACCATGTGACACAACTGTTACTATGTATGAATACTTCAGCAAAACTCGGTCAGTTGAGGCACTTACAGGGAATATCAATACTTGGCCGGCAAGTTTACTATATTTATTATATTACTGTACGAGTATAGTACAAGTATAGTACAAGTACACGAGCTGTAGTATATTCCTGCTATTTGCAAAACCATGTCAGTTATGAACCCCTAACCGTACGAAACAATAATGCCGACATATAAAAATCCTTGAAAAATATGGATTAACACAATAGTTTACCACATAAGTCTTCAGTTTTGACAATCCTGAAAAGGAAGGCTTTTGACAACACTGTGGAATAAGGAGAAAATGCTGTGGTAACCAGTATCTTCCCGTTCTTCATTATGTGTTCTACGCCTTCAAAGAAAAATCTGATCATTTGAGCCACAATGAATTTGTCCTCATCATAATACTTTTAATGTTGACAAGCCTAGAAATTTTAATGTTTGGTAAAGCGTCCAGGTTGGATGCATTTAAACAATATTATGGAAAGCGGTGGGAAACAATACTGTTTATTTTCCCTTCTGCCACAATGATTTTTTAGAAGACAACTGATGAAGGATTGGGAAAAATTGTTTACAATGATTTTAACAGGGCGGTCAGTGCACCTATGCAGGCGTTTTTCCTGGCTTTTTAAAACCAGTGCTGACACAACTTTCTTTCCGAGTCACTCACTACTTTTCTCACAAAAAAAAGAAAAATTGCAGGAAATTGCAGGAAAGAAAATTTCCCTCAACCGGGCATCAAACATGCAGATCACGAGTCAGATATGCCAACCACAGAGCTACCCGGGCCAGCAAGATATTTACAAGGTTGTTTCAATCCTTACAGCACAAAGCATCTTCTTACCAAACAATCGGGCATTTAAATGACCCTTAACCCTTTACCACACAATCCCGACTTTTAATGACCCTGAGAAAGAAGCCTTTTGAAAACATTGTGGAAAAAGGAGAAAATGCTGGTAACCAGCATTTTCTCCTTTTCCCACAATGTTTTCTACCCTTCACAAAAAAATTCACATTTTCAGTCATTTTTATTTTGTCGTCTGCAAATGCTTTCAATTTGGACCAGTCCAAAACTTTGTCGTTTGGTAAAGAGTTAAGGAAAATAGATTGTATGGTGTTTAACTCTTTACCAAGCAACAAAGTTTTAGACTGGTCAAAATTGAAAGCATTTGCAGACGACATTTAAATCTGACTGAAAAATTGAAATTTGCTGTGGGAAGGGTAGAAAACATGGTGGGAAAAGGAGAAAATGCTGGTTATTAGCATTTTCTCCTTTTCCCACCATGTTTTCAAAAGGCTTCTTACTCAGGGTCGTTAAAAGTCAGGATTGTGTGGTAAACGGTTAACGCTGTTTCAACATTATTTCAGTTATATTACGGCGGCCAGTGCACCTATCCATGCTTTCCTAGAGTTTCTTTTACCAGTACTCTGCACAATATTCTTTCCAAACCCCTGACTCAGTGACTATCACTGATCATCGGAAAGAAATTGGTCCTGCCGACAAGGTCTGTTCTCAAAAAAAGAGGGCTTTTAAAAACATTGCAGACACATTGTTTTCTACCCTATGAAAGACAGAAATCAACATTTGAGCTACGGTACATTTGACTTGTCATCTGCTAATACTTTCCATTTGATCAAGTCCAAAATTTTGTTGTTTGGTAAAGCGTTAACGTACAAAAAAATTATAGACTCATTCCTTCCTAAGCATACACAGGCAATAGCTATCTGTATGAGACAAGACAATTTTGTTATTTCATAAAGGCTTAAAGTTGAAAGAAATTTGGCCCTAAGAGCTCCAAATTAACCCAACAAGCATCTTCATTTTAGAAAAAGAGCCTCACAAGGGCAAGTTCAAGGGTGCCCTTGTTCAGAATGTTCAAATAAAACAGACAGTGTAGATAAAAGACCAGACTGTACAATTTGTGCAGTCTGATTTTGATCTACACTATCTTGATCACTACAGTAGCAAAAGCCACATTAAGAGTTTACAGTTTCATTATATCCAGTGCTTGAACTGTTGGAGTTACCCTAAAGCCCCCCCCCTCCAAATCGAATAGCTATAACAAATGTCTGCCGATCTGTGTCAATATCGGATAACCACAAGTATTTCTGCCGAGGATGATAAGGTTTTTTCCCTCTCTGGCCTAGATAGGATTCCCCCCCTTTATAGATACCTATACGCATCCTTTAACCCTTCACTGCACGACAAAAATGTAGACTTGTCCAAATAGAAAGCAAATGCAGACGACAATTTAAATGTGACTCAACTGATGGATTTTGTCTTTGACAGGGTAAAAAACATAGTGGAAAATGTGGAGAAAGTGGAAAAAAGAGATGCCAGTTACCAGCATTTTCTCCTTTTCCCACACTGCTTTCAAAAGCCTTCATCCTCTGGGTTGTTTAAAGTCGTCACTATGTAATAAAGAGTTAAAGGTTGCTTTGTCAACAATTTCTGAGCAAAGCAGACAGTCAAGACAAAAGAATTTTATAAATATGAAAGTAACACAACTTCTGATTGGCTAAACCATTTGGTTTAGCCAATCAGAGGTTATGTTACATTCAAATTTTAAAAATGGTGGAGAATAAGACAAAAAATTTTCTTATCTCTTTATCAAACGACAAATTTTTGGACTGGACCATATTCAAAGCATCTGCAAACAACAATTTAAGCCTTGTTAATATGATGATTTCTGACTTTGATAGGGTAGAAAATATTGTGGGAAAAGGAGAAAATGCTGGTTATTAGCCTTTTCTCCTTTTCCCACGTTTTCTATAGGCTTCTTTCTCAGGGTCATTAAAAGTCGAGATTGTGTGGTAAAGAGTTAAGAATGGTTGGAGAAAACAAACCAAGACTGCATCTTCTGTAGCCTCGAAGGCAACTCAAGTTAGGAAAAGAACTTGAAAGTTTGAAACCTTCAAATTAATAATTATTTCTGACCTTCATATATCACAGCCAAGCTGATATAAAACTTAACGTACCAAATGTCAGATAATGTTCAAATCAGAAAATACAACCGTCAGCTGTCAGATTTATGATCATAAGTGCTCTGTAGATAGATACTACTGTACTTCTTTCCCAAAATCTTGACTATGATACTATCTTACAGTTTGAATGGCAGTGCCAATAGAAATGTCATAAATTTTGCAATTAACCCTTTACTAAACAATCCCTGGTTTTTACGGCCCAGAGAAAGAAGCCTTTTGAAAACATTGTGGGAAAAGGAGAAAATGCTGGTTACTAGCATTTTCTCCTTTTCCCACAATGTTTTCTACTCTTCTAAAGTCAAGTCTCAATTTTTGAGTCACGTTTATCTTGTCATCTGCAAATGCTTTCAATTTGGACAAGTCGAAGATTTTGTCGTTTGGTAAAGAGTTAACCCTTAACCCTTTACCAAACAGCAAAATTTTCGAACTTTTGTCCATATTGAAGGAAATTACACACTTAAGTTCAAATATTTTTCAAAAGATAGAATTCTGTGTGCAAACAGGTTCAGAACACAGTAGAGAAAAGGAGAATAAGCTGGTTATCAGCATTTTCTCCTTTTCCCGCAGTATTTTCAATAGGCTTCTTTCTCAGGTTCGTTAAAGTCTTGGATTGTGTGGTAAGGGGTTAAAGCACTTTTAACAACTTATGCTGCTTTTGCATACAGTGTAGAACTCAAGATCAGACTGCGCAGAACATGCATCCTGATATTTTTTAACTACACTGCCTGCTTTGCCAAAACAGTCTGGACAAGAGGAACCATGCAGTTTTAATTATTTCTTTCATATTTTCTGAACTGAAATTGTTAAACTCTCACACTGCTAAGCACGACTCACTGACCTTTTGCGGACAGCGTAGATCAAGATCAGACTGGACAGAAGGTGCAGTCTGATATTGGATGTACACTGTCCGATTAAGGATATATTTTTCTGCAAAAAAAAATTTTGAAATAGCATCATTTGGGGTTTTACTATCAATTTGAAAGTTTCGTGTTAGGAATTTAGCAGGATAAGAGTTAAAAACTAAGTGAATTCAATAGACCATCTTCTGACGGTGGTAGTAACCCAAATATACCCATTTTCAAAACATTCATTAGTAAGAAATTCTAAATTTAGTAAAGAGTCAGAGCAGACCTCATACAAGACCAAATATTCTGTGCACTCTGCTCTTGATCTCAACTGCCTGCACACTGAAGCTTTCTGTTCTTAACTCTTTACCAAACAACATTTTAGACGAGTCCAGATTGAAAGCACTTGCAGACGACAAAAATAATTGTAACTAAAAAATCAAAATTTGTCTTGGGAAGGATATTAAACAATGTGGGAAAAGGAGAAAATGCTGGTTACCAGCATTTTCTCCTTTTCCCACAATATTTTCAAAAAGCTTTCTCTCTTAAGGTCATTCAAACTTGGTATTATGTGGTAATAGGTTAAGGTGGATGCCCCCCCCTTACCTAGCAGAGGCAGATGTTTTCGTAGCAAAGGGAAAACACTCTTGCATCATCCCTGACCCTTCTAGCATAAATCAAGCCTTTTGTTACTACTGTTTACATTTAACCAATAGTTTTCTTACTCTTTACCAGACGACAAAATTCAAGACTTGTCCAAATTGAAAGCATTTGCAAAAGACAAATGAAACGTGGCTCAAGACATAATTTATCCTTGATAGGATTGAAAACATTGTGGGAAAAGGAGAAAATGCTGGTTACCGGCATTTTCTCCTTTTCCTACAATTTTTTCCTGGTCCCTCTTTGGGTCGTGAAAGTCGGGATTGTGTAGTAAATGGTAAAAAAATCCCAAAACAGGCAATAATAACTTATTGTTTCAACATATATATCAGCGATAAAGACTAGCAATCGCCCAGTCGCCAATGGCGACTGAAAATCGGTCTGGACGACTGAAAAATCCCGTACGATTGCCCAGCCGAGCGACTGATTGTCCCAGGAAAAATTTCGGTAAACGTCTGTATTTTGCCCATTTCGGTATACCGTAGTACCGATTTTCATTTTTATTATACACCTATCTATGATTCGAGTAAAATACTGGCGTTATCTCACTCGCTAATACAACTCAACAGAAAATTTTTCCGTATCAGCCTAGTACCGTGTGTAGAGCATAGTCGTGCAGACGCACTATGTCTGTGTATTGACGTTAGGTCTTTTCGACAAATTCCTACCACGTTCGGCCAGCATGACAATGCACAAAAAACCCATTTCTAGAGTATCTATAGCTTTTCGATCAATTATTTGTCATCTATTTTTTTTTTTCAAAAATTGTTTCTAAGCAGATTCTGATTTTATCCGAAATCAATGCCTATATTAGATCTACATTTATGTGTTGTTTCGAAAAGGCATTTCCATATGCTACTGTACGATACGCTCGTGAACTTTGGAACCGCGATTCATTTGACTTGCCTCCTGCTTTATAACGAAAAGAAATGTACTGTTCTTGACAGTGACAGTGAATAACAATAATCGGTCTCATCCCAGTGTTCCAGCTAGCGGGGAATAGAAGGGCGCGGTGCCCTGCCCCTTCTTTTAGACGCCCTGCCCTTTTTCTGGACGCCCTGCCCTTTTTCTGGAAACCCTGCCGTATAATAGCGCCCTGGATTGCCCCATGTTCAGTATTGTAACCTCTAATCTAAACTATGCCAGGAGTCTGTTTAAGACATCATGGATATCCGCGTCCGAATATACAATCCAATTAACAGCGTGTTACTAATCCTCTCCAGGCAGCGAAGTGTGAAAAGATCGACCCCGACTGTATATTACAAGTCCGTCAGAGTACACAAGTGCTGAGAACAATAGAGGCAATTTATATCCATCATTGTCTTTTATGTTCTATTTAAACGATTTATCATATCTTTACGACAGGTTTTCTTATTCAACAATATTGGGGGCTGGCTCCAAGGACTAGTTTTCTTTTTTAAGTTTGTTATGAATCGCGATTTATCGTTAATGTCGAAGATCTTGCTTAATTTCCCGTATCAAGTTACTTGTTCAGAGTTGAATCTAAGGTGCATGATTAGTAAAATTAACCTTTATGTAATGTTTTCTGTTCATAAACAAATTATTTTTTTCTTAGATTTACTCCTGGTTTCAATATTAACTGATAAAGTTACGTTAATAATCAGGCAGGATTGATGAGTCAGCAAATTAATCTATTGTATGTTGGAAAGTGGCGCATTCCTAAAGTGGACTGAGAATAATACCACAGCATGTTGTTGACTTACATTTTGTAGAATGTTTGTCAAAATGTCCATAAATACCTTCCAAATATTAAAATACATGGAAAATGGACCGATGCAAACAACACGGAAACCCATGACAGAACAAATGTCAACTTCACATCAACCCGATCACAGACATTTCAAACTGTCTTTCCAGCTTGAATAATGTATTTCAAAAGGAGATTTGCTTATTCACTGCATTAAACATACAGTAGAAGCTAAAATCTCCCCTTTATTTTTTATAATGAAAGGGTCTGGCAAATTCCATGGGGAGGGGGTTTGGAGTCTTACCTTACCACACGGGCATGTAGAAACAATTTTAATGAAAGGAAGAATGCAACATTTATGTAACATTTAACAACATTTATCCACGATGTTGAATTGTTGAATGGCATGTAAAGTAATAATTTACTCTGTGAAGGCCTGTTTTTTCCTCATTTCACCAACCTGTACAGATTTGAACCCCTTTAAATTGAATAATTAAGTATCAGAAAAATGACAGACACAGTTACATTGCAGTAAAAGAAAGTAAGAAAGTGTTGAGAGTTTGTATTTGTTAGTATTTTGTGGCTTGCTTGTCTTGCAAAGTACTGTTAAAAATGAAGACATGAATTGTATTGGTATCAAGTCTGTAGTTGAATGGCATGAGGCTTTAGGAAACAGTGTGTGCAAAGGAGAAGATGCTTGTAACTCCTTCTGTTCATCAATAGCTTTTTAATTTGTACAAGTCTGTTATCTGGTAAAGAGTTAATGAGGATTATTTAATGAACTACATTTACATGTATTGCTCCTGGACTTAGCTAAACTACTCATACTGAAAAATAGTTTTCTTTTTAAGATGAAGCTCCATTTAAACCAATATATAAGAATTATTTCTGGTGTGAAAATCCTTAATTTTACGCAAGACATTGCAGAAGAAACTGTCAATAGGGTTATAAAAAAAATTCTTACCCCCCCCTTCCCCCCTGAGAGAGAGACACCCTCTCCCACTCTTACGTTTCCCCGCCCCGGCGCTTTACGCCTCAAAGTGCCCTTCTGAGCAGCAGCACCTGCCCTTTTTTTACCCTGGCTGGAGCACTGCATCCGATATGCACCTCTTTACACACAAAACTCGACATGATCCGACCACGCAGAAATGCAGACTGTTGTAATATTCCATATGTCTTAAATACTCTCCCCCTTCCAAAATGGCGGCGCCCATGACTTTGTAGTTTTCTCGATCCAAAATCATGTGGCAATTTAGTGACAGGAGGCTTTGCAGCTGATGGGGATGAAAAAGACTTTGAATCAGACAATGATTCAGATTATGATTCTCACTTGGATCAGGGTTAAATATTTGCAAAGTTGCTCAGTGAGGAATTTAGGTCAGTGTAGTGCCCAGAGTGTTACGGGCATTGTTAGGCGTAATAAAAAAGATAGTTTGTTTCGGGTAACCCGACCCTACCTGGAGATTTTGCCCCGACCCTAATTTTTTTTTGTCTTCCGATAAAAAAAAAATCAGCCTTTTATCATACTGTGTCACAGGACGCCTGTTTCGGCAAATATTGCGCATTATATTATAGGTGTGCAATCATGTACTACTACATACATAATTATGCATGAAAACTCCTACGCCTGTACAAAAGCTACCGTGTACCGGAGTATATTGAACCGACCTTAAACACAAATTGTCAAACGCAATAACGTGGGTTTTCCATTTCTAAAAATACATACAGGCAAGCGGAGAGATCGGGCTTTTTCGTTAACTCCACACAGAAACTTCTGTTTATCGAACGTTCGTATCCTATCGCACGGTTACAAAAGACAAACGGGTACCAGTTTTATCTTCTAAAACGAATCACGCCCGAAATACTGCGGTTCAGTACAGACTGTGTAACGAACTTTTACTTGTGATTTTCGCTTTTCTTCGCGTAAAATATAGACAGGATCCCGTCATCTCTGTTGTGATCACCGCATTTACGGTTCTGTAGTGCATTGTCGCTACTTTCGGTTTGCTAGATTTCAGATTGAACAAGTTCTGTTAAACATCATTAGACAAAAGTGCTAGCATGCTCCAGAACTACGAACAATTACGGTGTTCAATGCAGATATAACATTCAAAAAATTTTAATGGAGGTTTCTCTTGCAACTTATCTGACAGGACGGACTGTGGACTAAACTAGACGACGGCAACGATAGAAGTTTAGATTTGTATCAAGCGTCGATAGGTCTTCTTATTAAACAGGTATTTTCATATTTTTTTTCTTTATCTTTGTCACAATGAGGCAACAATAATTTCTTTTGGAAAATATAAATCTACCCAAACTTGCCTTGTTCTCGCTCTGCCCCCCCCCCCTTCACTCAGCTTAATTTACCCTACCTGGTCTTAGAGAAAAACCTGAAACTGCCTAGGCTAGGAGCCGCTATGCAAAAATTTTCCAAGGCTTTCTAATCTCTCCTACACTTCGGCAAGTAATGCCACTTTAATTTCCAGGTAAAATGTGTCTGATCTATATAAAATTGAGGAACAGCAGCACTCCTCCCACATTTCTTGACGGATTTGGATAAAATTTTCACAGAATGTTTCTCATCATGTGACCTAGTGCATATTGTCAAGGTTTTGTGATTCATAGCTGCATCATGGAAAAAGGGGGCTTCATGTTATATTTCATTTTTCACCAGTATCTCTTTAATTAATACTGGACATATCTCAACGGATTTGGATGAAATTTTCACAGATCATGTGACCTAGCGCATATTGTCAGGATTTTGGAAATTATTGCTGTGTCATGGAAAAAGGGGGCTTCATGTCAAATTTAAACTGCGTCCGTCCTTACATAAGTCTATTTCTTGTGAACGCAACTCCTCCCACATTTCTTGACGGATTTGGATAAAATTTTCATAGAATGTTTCTCATCATGTGACCTAGTGCAGATTGTCAAGGTTTTGCGATTTATAGTTGCATCATGGAAAAAGGGGGCTTAGTGTTATATTTCATTTTTCACCAATATCTCTTTAATTACTGGACATATCTCAACGGAGTTGGATGAAATTTTCAAAGATCATGTGACCTAGCATATATTGTCAGGGTTTTGGAATTTATTGCTGTGTCATGGAAAAAAAAATTTTTTTTCATCAATGTATCTCCAACTAATGGACATAATTTCATGAAACTTCATATTTTTATTGCTTAATCAAAGCCAATGACCACTGAGTCCGTTGTGCGTCCAACTGTCCATCCATCAGTCTGTGTTTAAAACTTTTAGATCACAGGTAACACAATATATCCATTGAGCTACCCAGGTAGGTGCTAGAAATTCCAACACTTTAGTCTCTAAAGCTAGCTGCTTGAAATAGCAGCCATGTGGCGGCATATATTGTGATGACGGCACTCTTGTTTCACATTATAACTCTGAAGGACAACAAAAGTGGATACTTATAATTTCAAAGTTGTGTCAAGAATGTGTGTTCTAGATAAAAAACAAAATGCATATCCTTTGTAAACCCAACTTTTCTACAGATAAAATGTTTACTTTAAATCAGTATAATATATTTGTCCTCTAAAGTGTTCTGGAGGGGGAGGGTATTAAACATAAAAACAAATGAAACATTCTAGTATTTATTCAGTTTATTTAGAAACTTGGAAATAAATGTTTTTCACTTTTTCAGCTGTTTTAGCTCTTTACCACACAATCCACAGTTTTAACAATCCTTAAACAAAACTTTTGAAAACATTGTGGGAAAATTGTGGGAAAAGGAGAAAATACTATAAACCCACATTTTCTTTGTTTCCCATAATGTTTTCTACCCTACCCAAAACAAATTCAATTTGTGAGTCACATTTGTTTTGTCGTCTGCAAATACTTTTAATTTGGACAAGTCTAAAAAATTTCAATTCAGAAAAGAGTTAAACAAAAGTGGACAGCATTCAGCGGGGAAAAAAGATGCAAATATAGAAGTATAGTTTAGATAGAATTTGACCATTTACCACACAATCGGAAAGTTATTAACAGACTAGAGGTCTTTTGAACACATAATGAGAAAAGGACTCGGAGCTGGTAGTCACCATTTTCTCTTTTTTTTCCATTTTTAAAAGCAAATACCACCATTTGATCCATATTAAATTTGTTGTCTACAAATGCTTTAGGTTTGGACAAGTCTACATTTTTTCATGTGGTTAAGAGGTCAAGCTCTTTCAAAATTTTTTTTTTTTGGGGGGGGGGGTTAAAAAAAAAATTTAAAAAAAAAAATCGTCCCTACCCTACCTAACATTTTTGGAGACTTTACCCTAAACAAACTTTTTTTTTTTAGGCCTTAGCTTTAATTAAAATTTTATTGGAGTTTTTATCGTTTTCTGAAATTTTAATCCTGGGCCCTTAAGTTTTTGACTGGGCCCCTAAATTTTCAATTTTAGGGGCCCAGTTGGCTACTGAAAAAAAAAATGTTAGTCTTTATCCCTGTATATGGTTGCCAGTTCAACTGTCCAAGCATTTCTTACCTTCCTTTTACCATACACAATCCTTTCTGACCAAAGTGGCCGCTTCCCTACATTAACATGCAAAACAAATCAGTGACATGAATGGCAAAAGGGGGTTTAATGCATTTCTATGATGCAATATAACAAGCAAGTCAACACATAATTATGGATCCGACCAGCCCGCATAGCTCAATAGGTAGAGCGTAGGACTTGTGAACGTGTTGTTTCAAGTCACTTGAGGGTGTGGGTTCAATCCCCATGCCTGGCCATCTAAAATTACTAATAGTCTTTCGGATGAGACATAAAACTGAGGTCCCCTGTGACGGTGCTACACACCAAGCACGTAAAAGAACCAGGCGTAACTTAAGATGGGTTTCATCCTGTATCTGCACTATCCCCCGTAACAATACTAACGGCCTTCACGGGGCGTTGCCCATATGGGCAACCCGTGGTGACGATAAATGCAAATTCAATCAATCAATTATGGATCCATAAAAGCCATTTATCAAACAACCAACAGTATCATCATGGGGTAGACTGGTCCTTTGACATGTGGAATATTTACCAACAGCAAAAAGTTTTGACCCATTTTACCTGGCTGACAGTGCAAGCCAACCTGGGCCGATACTTTTTTCCAGATACATTAAGCCTACATTTCATAGCTCAAATATATGGATCAAACTATGGATATTAATTTTAGGGTAGCCAAGCTCCCAAATCCCAAATCCTTGTACCAGCTGCATGGGCTACACTGCTTTGCTTCAAGAGCTTTGCATCTGTATGGTCTATTAACCCTTTACCAAACATTCCAGAGTTCTAACGATTACCAGCATTCTCTCCTTTTTACATGTTTTCTACAGCCTTCACCATCTCAGTTGTTGAAAGTCAGGATTGTGTGGCAAAGGAATTAGCCTTATGCTACAATCAGATGAATAAGCACGATGGAGAACGCAGACCATGATCATTCAGTACAAACATGCATGCTGATTTTAGTCCAATTCCTACACTTCTCCATAAAGATGTAAAAGCCCACATCATTCATTCAGAAGTAAGCACGCCTATAAACTGTGATTTATAAGCTATAAATGACATGAACAAAATTTCATCAATGATTCATTTTTACATCCATGAAACAATCCATCAGAATACAAGGTCTGAGCTCTAGATAAAGGGAGTGATTTTGATTTTAAAATTAAAAATATTAGTTATTCTCCATCAAACCCTGTGAGTACTCATTAGAATCGTCTCAACGAGACGATTCTAATGAGTACCCACAACATAAGGTTTGAAAGAGAAATAATGGATTTAGAAAACCATCACTCCCCCTTATCTGGAGCTCTGCAAGGTGAAAATCATCCCTAAAGATTTACCTGTTTCCTTTTGTATTTGTTGGTGTTGTCAAATCTGGACTTGATCTGTTCCAAAATTTCCTGAAGTTTCTCGATTCCTGGTTGATGTTTCGCTAAGAGTAAGTAGTGTCTCCAATTTGCTGAATCAAAACCCCAGTGACAAGTGCGGTTTTCAAGGGCCTTGTGAGAATGACATACGAATTTTTGGGTACTGAACCAGCGTCCACAATCAACGCATTGCACACATAATGCCGATGAAGATGTATAAGCCTCGGGGCTGAACACTCCTTTACACTTTCCGAAACACTCATGATACACCTTAAAACTGTTTGATGAAGGATGAGATGGTGCAATGCCATTAGAAGTTAGAATAAGTGCATTACACAGACGTTCAGCATCAGTTTTTGTAATTAAACCACAACTTGGGGCACTGGGAGGAAGTATTCCTGACACTTTCAGAATCTCCAATTGTTCTGGTTGACACCTTGAACAGAAAATATGCAAATCGTCACAAACTGTGTTGATCTGCTGAAGTGTATAATCCCTCAAAACTGTGTTCAGTATCTGAGGCAAACAGAGCCTCTTCTCGCCGCCAACAATAAAACAACTTATTTTCTCACCTTCAAGTTCGGTTTCTGTTTTTTCACTTCGACTTGTGTCAACAGGAGTAAATACTGGAAGCTGTTGAACTGGAAATGGAGGTGCTCCCCTATAAAACTGTTCCACCTCGGCTTTTGATTTCACGGAAAACGCTTTTCTATATTCCTCTGCAGAAAGTTTAGCCATTTCGTGCGTCGGAGAGAGCATAACTAGTCCGCCATGACCCGGGCCCTGTAATGTCCTATTAGCTGTCGTTTGAAAACTTTTCAGCACCCGCTGTATGTGGGGGCTAACAGACTGGGGCAACACTTCCATTGAATCTTTTGACGCATAAACTCTATGTTTGTTTTCATTCCACTTCCCTATTTTTCGAATTTCCGTAGCGAAGTCTCACACACAACGTCGAAGACATAACACTGAACTGAGCAACACTACGATTGGATAACATACTTATGTCGGCTATTCTATCTGTCACACCAACCTCAAACTGTTTGACCTTGACGGTTGTTTGTTTGCTCTAATTTTGATGTTTCGTAGAATAAAAGTGATCGCTATAGACGATTTAAATATTTAAATAAAACTGAAATATGATAAAATAATCTTTATACCCAGTCTCTTCACAAAACTGTACACGTTGCTATCTAACGGATCATTATCTATGCGAATTCCTTCAGCTCTTCCGTACACCTCCCACACTTTAAAAATTATACATAAAATCTGCATTTTGAGGGAGAATAGAACACTCTAAAGTAGTACACAGCGAATTAAGAGTTTTGAAAAAGTCTTGAGATGTCTACAATTTAACTATAGATGAAATCAGGCAGTTTTAGTGATCGTATATGGTTTATCGATATTGTCCATTCTGACCCATGGCTGGGTACATGTACATTTTGTCGTCTATACATTTTAGCATTGTGGCCGTCTAGTCTGTGACGTCACTATAGAGCAGTCGTCTCGCGCTGTCGATTATTTTAGGCTCTCGCGCCTATAGTCTATTTCTAAATAATTCGATTTGGCCGGACGGCGATTATCTCCTAATTTTCACAGATTCTAGGACTGAAGCCAGAAAAATCCGCGCGATGATTGAGAAACGTGTGCGCTCATCGACAGAATTATAACCTGCTGAATACGTGATACCGTCTCTTGACCAAAGATTTGTTTCATATTTTAAACAATAAGCCAGTTTGCTATTAGATCTACATTGCTACTTTTTCCTCAGTATTTCATGTAAATTTACGAGACAGCTCTTTCTTTACCAGTTACATAGTTAATAAAAAAAAAAGACCAAGGCGTCCTCTTTCAATCGTTCAAATGTAATGGAGCTGTTCTTTTATTTTTATATAGATCTATTTCGATAGACTAAACTGTCATATTTTCATGCATCAAAGGCGACACAATGGTCACTGACCGAGAGCTCTAACAATTATGATACAACACAAATTTAAAATTAGAAAAAAATCTATGTATATATAATATAGATCTATATAGATCTACATATCGCCTGCACTTGAAATATGCTGTTGACCCATGACAGGTATCTCAATCGCTATTTATAAGCATCCGATAAAATATAGCACTGCCTCGAAGGTCTTACAACAATTTGACTATAGATCTAGCTATAAATCTAGTTATTTCGATTTAAAAAGTGGGGCATACGAAACACGCCGGTGTTTACGATGTGTACTTGAATACACAAATGCGTATTTGTCTACATAGTTTTTAAAGGTTTGCCCCATCTCACCTAATCTTATCAAATGACCTTTTATTGACACGTTTTATAAGGTTGACGTCTACCTGTCGACGGCCGGAGGGGGGGTATTTATAAAGATCTTAAACCCCTCCAGACGATAACAACCTCAGGTGTTTGTACCGACAGTGCAAAGTTTAACCCTTTGCCACACAGTCTACCGAGCCCTGGTAGCTCAGTCGAAAGGCCTAGAGTACAGGACTTGAGAACAGGGGATCGCTGGTTCGATCCCCGGCTCAGTCAAATTCTTTCCGAGGATGTATGATAGTCATCGGGACAAGATTCATGCCTCTCTCATCGCACACTATTGTTTTGACGATGGTTATGTGGGAAAGCAGCCAGTAGCTTGGAAAAGAATAATGTGCGGAGTCATGAGTTTTAACGACCCTGGGGAAGGGGCCTTTTAAAAAACATTGTGGGGAAAAGGAGAAAATGCTGGTAACCAGCATTTTCTCTTTTTCCCACTATGTTTTCTACTCTTCCAAAGACAAATTTCTATTTTTTGAGTCGTATTTATTTTGTCGTCTGCCAAAGCTTTCGATTTTGGCAAGTCCAAAATGCTGTCGTTTGGTAAAGACTCAACCCTTTAAAGGATAATCCTGATTTAATTGTGTCTACAGGAGAAGCATTTGGGTAAATTGTTTTAAAAGGAGAAACTGCTCGTGAAAACCATTTTTCTTCTCAAATAGCGTGTTCTGCCATATGGCATGCAACACGCGAAAAGGGGCATGCAACACGCGAAAAGGGACATTGGACATTAGCGTAAAGTGTCGTCTCGGATCAGCCTGCGCAGTCCGCGCAGGCTAATCCGAGACGGCACTTTACGAACAGAAAATTACATATAAACGGATAGTGTCGTTTCGAATTAGCCTGCGCGGATTGTGCAGGCTGATCCGAGACGACACTTTACGCTAATGTCCAATGTCCCTTTTCGCGTGTTGCAAGCCATATTAGACTAATTCAGCTCATTAGATCTCGTGCCGATTTTGAAATTGTCGTCTGCAAACGCTTTCCATTTAAACCGACCCTTAACCCTTTACCACACAATCCGGAGTTTTAACGACCCTGATGAAGAGCGTTTTTGAAAACATTATGGGAAAAAGGAGAAAATTATGCTTATCAGCGATTTCTCGTTTTCCAACGCTGTTTCCCGCGCTTCCCGAAAAGAATGGCTATCATGCAACATGGAGATGCATTAAGCATCCTTTTGCCAGAGTATGACTCATATCTACAAAACTGCTTTCCATAAGGACGAGCCCAAAATGTTGGAGTAATTCATTGAATTTGCGTTTATTTATCGTCGCCACCGGTTGCCCTTATGGGCGACGCCCCCTGAAGGCTGTTAGTATTGTTACGGGGGATAGTGCAGATACAGGACTAAACCCATCTTAAGTTACGCCTGGTTTCTTTTACATGCTCGGTGTATAGCAACGTCACACGGGACCTCGGTACATCCAGGGATCGTATATACAGGATCCCTGGTACATCGTCTCATCCGAAAGACTATTAGTAATTTTAGATGGCCAGCTGTGGGGATCGAACCCACACCCTCAAGTACCTCGAAACATCACGTTCACGAGTCCTACGCTCTACCAATTGAGCTATGCGGGCTAGCAGTCAAGGAAATAAATGGTGAACACTTCCAGTGCCAAATATAGCAACCGTCGACCTCTTTCGAGTGCTGAAAATTCTACTGGAAACTCAGAAAAAAAAATCTTTCTTATAGCCATGACTAAGCAAGCGGACGATTTGGAGCCAGTATCTGTCTACATGATCTGTGCATTCTTATCTTGATCTATGCTGTCCACAAAAGCCCCTGTTCTCGCCAACGGTGCCAAACGTGTAAATCAGTCCAAGGTTAGTCACGGTTGAAATATGAAGGACGCGAGGGAAACAAACGAGATGAAAAAGAATGTATAGTTGGCTGTATCTTACTAACGTGACAACGTGCACGCGTAAGATTTATTTTCGGTTAATAAAGCGTTTAAAAACCTAAATAATCTGAAAACGACGAATATTCGTGTGTGACGAAAAACAAAGCATCAACTCGAGAGACTCGTCCTCGTAGCAATAATTTAAATACACGTGCGTGTAATGAATCCGTATTTAATGACATATAATTGCACTATATAATATGCCCGAAAAACAGGAAGTAGCCTACTTGTACTTGTAAATTTTAACTTAAGCAGCATTTTCAACAGCATTTGCGTCATTTCACGGCGACCGGTGACCCTATCAATTTTTCCCAGAATTTCTAAATCATTTATGCACACAAGGCTGTTCCAAGGTACTGGCTGCTATCCAACATAACAAAATGGAAATGGTTACGTTGACCGGTGAGACAGGATCGACTCTCGTAGATGGCAACAGAACACACGGGTACAAAATCGAACTTTTATCACCTTCTGGTACCTCTACACGGCACAGGCCCTGGTAGGCGAGTCGTAATGCGAGGTGCCAAGGGGCTGCAAGTTCAAACCCCTGGCTCGAAATATTTTCTAGGTTTAATGATAGTTATTACCACAAGCTTCGTTTCTCTCTCATCGTTGAACACTATCGAGACGTTTTGTTTTTGTGACAAAGCTGCGAGGTGGTCAGGAAAAAAAAATGTTGCGAATGACACAAAGAAACTCCGGAATCACATGGACAGGTGCCCTAGTCGCTGTGACATACATTTATTTACCGTAATAGAAAAACGGCGCTAACTACTAAGCAAACAGACCTTTTACACACCTTGGCCTTCACATTGAGGATTTCCATACGCTGTTTGTTTGAGGACTGTTTTGATCCAACATCACGATTTCTAAACACCCAACCAAACACAACTTCTCAAATAGATCACCTCGCTGCATGTTTTACAGCCTTCATCAAACAATCCTGATTCCTGAGAGTTAACGATTCTGAGCAACAGGGCTTTTGAAAACATCGCGGGAAAAGGAGAAAATGCTGGTGACAGCATTTTCTCCTTTCCCCACAATAATTTTCTAGGCTTCGTACGACAAAGTCCATCATACGAGCCACATGAAATTTCTTGTCTGCAAATGCTTTCAATTTGGCCGAGTTAAGCATTGTGGTCGTCTGGTACAGGCTTATTAAACCGTTCAACGCTTTGGATAACTGAGGAGAGCTTTTGCGGACCGTGTCGATTGAGATCGGAATGCCATGAAAGAGCAGTCTGTTCTTGTATATTATATTCTGATTCTTTCTGGTAAAATTCTAACCAAAACAAAGTGGAATCTGCTTAAATCAGGCTTTTCATACTGACTGGAAAATGTCTAGTTCATTTATTTAGCAATAAAGCGAGATTTTCGTCTCGTACCTGACCGTTTTTGGAAATATTGTGGAAAAAGGAGAAATTACTCGTTACGAGCAATTTCTTCTTTCCCCCCCTGTATTTCAAGAATCCATCAAAACATTCAACATAGAATTAATATTTCTAAATGAACATTTGTTAATCATTTCAATTTCACTGTCATCTACCGCAAAGACGGTTCAGGGAGGAAGGAGTTAACATTTAACCACACTATCTCGAGTTTCAACGACCCCGAGGAAGAAGCCTTTTAAAAACACTGTGGGGAAAAAACTAAAATACTAGTAACCATGTTACCAGCATTTTCTCCTTTTCCCCACAATATTTTCTTCTCTATGGAAAAGAAAATCCATCACTTGTACCACATTAAAATTCTCGTCTGCAAATGCTTTCAATTTGGACAAGTTTTCAGTTTTGTCGTGTAGCAAAGAGTCAATAGATGTAAGCATGCTTGAACGGCTGATATACAATGCGATAAGGCAGTTCAATGTCAGGATCGTGTTTGCATGACAAACTGTTGGACCTTTTAGCGCCACACATATAAACTCAACATCCATAATGCAAAATACCAAAACGAGTCATCTCATAATTATTGAGCCATGAATTCAATTTAGTCTAACAACCGACTGAATCATGAGGTAGAATAGCCATTTGACATGCAGGAAATTTAGAAAGAGCAAAACAGTTTTGACCCATGTCAGCCTGCGCGGACTGCGCAGGCTGACATGGGTCGATACTTTTTGCAGATGCATTTAACCTCCTTTTCACAGAGCATAACTCATGTATTTGTTTGGTAAAGGCTTCAACCGTGTATACATGTATATTATAGTCCGTACTCAATGATGATAATCAACAGAACCAGTCATTGTTTCGATCGTACTCATTGAGTATCAGGGTTTACAGTACAGTTGTAAGCAATTCATTGGGTACCGGAGAGCGCAGGGCAAGGTCAGACAGCACGGATGTACAGTCTGATCTTGGTCTATACTCTTAACATAATGCTATCAGGTGTAATATTTTACAGGATATTTAAAAACGAAGGCAGGTTTAAGGGCGCACGTTATCAGTACTCAAACGTGACTCGAAGCCAATCTCCATGGCCAGTCTGAAGTGGGTTGTTTATGATAAATAAACAAATGTCTGAACTCTTGTCCTGTTACCCATTTCTATACAAATACCGCTTTTTGTTTCATGCTTTTCGGTAGTTTACCGAGAAATATCAGTGAAATATTTTTTCGATATTTCATGGTTACGACCAGTGAAAATTATCGATTTTTTTATTCTAACTCTTCAATCGAAGGCGGAAACAGTAGTTCCCGCGCACTAGTTACCCAGGTAAACAGCGCCTGTCATTCAATCAGAGGGAAATATGACGTAATTTACGCGCATTTACCCTACATTTCTCGCACTTTAAGTAATATTGTAATGCGTTGCAATGTGGAAAGGGTTCGCCACGGGGAATTACCAACAACAATTGTGCTGGATGTTGATGAAAGTCGCAACAAAAAAGGGGTTAAAAGCATGAAATAAACAGAGTATGAATTTTGTTCTTTATCGGTAATGGATGAAATTTATTTCATCTCGTGAACACCATCAGCAATATTATCACAAGTGGCTGCACCACTCGATAAAATATTACCGATGATGTTCACTAGATGCTACACTTGGGAAAATATTACCGATGGTGTTCACTAGATGAAATAAAGTTAGATCTTTCACCGAAATAAACAAATAGCCTCTGTTTCTTTTTATGATTCAGCGGGACATTGTTCGTAAAGACAGAAAAAGAAAAGAAACAATTTCTTGTTGAAAGGTAACTGCTTCTAAGTTGTAAATAATGATATATTGCAACCCTTTTTCGTTTAAAAAGACGTTAAAATGACGTAAGTCAGTACCGGACTCCACGTAAAGAAAGACTTTCATTGGTTGATTTTAAATCTTGTGTCAAACGACGGAATTCTCGGACATGCGCGGATGAAAAAATATAGCCTATATTTGAACAAGCTATTCTAGATCGCCAGGTTGAATAGGGGTCATACATATAGGATTGATTAGTAGTATGATTAATTCCCGTAAAGATTATTATATATATATTAAGAAAATCATTGTGGCAGAATACGAAATCATTCATCATTAAGCAACTAGACCTTTCAAAGGAATCGCTAGAGTTCTACAGAAGCATACAAAACAAATCTGTGTAAAATTGAATGAGCTCCTGACGCCTGTCAGGCGACTTTTTTGTCCACATGTAGACGCAGACCAAATTTAAAACATTCTGACTAAAGGAGAAACTTCTCGTCACGAGCATTTTTTTCTTTTGCCGCAATGTCCCCATATTTTCATATATGAAACTTCAACTGATGTCTATCATCGATGCATTTAAAGGATGACTTACCAAAAGCTTGTTTCGGGATGACGCGATGATGGTCAGAGATGCTTTCATGTTTCTCAAATTTCAAGTACTTATTGGAGAGGTGGTAGTCTCTTCTTATCGGGACTAGAAAAACGTGATGCGACAAACATCACTCCTTTTATCTGCTTATACGATTAGGATTGACTGAGTGATTAACTGATTGATTGTATGGTGTTTAATGCCGTTTTCAACATTATTTCAGATATATCGCGGCGGCCAGTGCACCTATCCGTGCTTTCCCGAGTTTCTTTTACCAGTATTCCGTACAATATCCTTTCCAAGCCACTAGTTGCTTTCCCACATAGCCGTCGCAGAAACAATGGTCAGCGGTAAGAGAGGAATGAATCCTGTCGCAATGACTATCATCATTCCTCGGAAAGAAATTTGCCAAGCCGGGGATAGTACTAGAGAACCCCTGTTCTCGAGTCATGTACGCTACCGACTGAGCTACTGGGACTCGACAAACGATTAGGAAAACACGTCGAAGTTTAGGCTGGCAATATGAGACAGTCGTCGTCAGATTGCGGTAGTCAGCGACGCAAGCAAGACCTTGACATTCAATAACAGCAGCTGTCACCAATATAGGCTGGGCTAATTGATTTCTGTGCCTTGTGTTTTTTTCTGCATGAAGCAGACCTTAACGCCTGAAAGGTCCTAACGCAACCATAGGTGTCATTGCAGATAGTGCAGATCAAGATTAGACTGCACGGAACTTGTGATGTGATCTTGGATCTACACGGTCCACTTTGCTTAATCGCTATAGTCTAGATAAAAGTAACCTTAAAACTACTCATATTTAGATCTTGAATTCTAAACTGAAAATGTCCTTTGAGTTTAATCGAGGCGCCCCAAAGCCAAACCCTTTACAAAATTATCACAACTTTCAACGTCAACAGGTAGGCAGGCTCTTGAAAACATTGTGGGAAAAGGAGGAAATGCTCCTTTTCCCAATGTTTCTATCCTTTCTCAAATCTGACCATATGATAGGTATCTATTTTGCCGTCTGCAAATGCTTTGAATTTGGACTAGAGTAAAATTTTGTCGTTTGGTAAAGAGTTAAAAGTCTACTCTCATTATATATGTGCCACACTCTGGCAAAAGGGGTCTTAAATTCTTAATGCATCTCCGTGATGCACAATACCATGAAAGTCATCATATAATTATGAATCCATGAAATCAATTTCGTTTGACAATCGACTAAATCTTGAGGTAGAATGATCCTTTGTCATGCAGAAAAGTTACAAATAGCAAAAAGTTTCGACCCATGTCAGCCTGCGCGGACTGCGCAGGCTGACATGGGTCGATACTTTTTGCAGATGCATTAAGCCCCTTTTTAACAGAGTATAGCTCATAATTATGTACAATGAATCTGTCCATGACCTAACAACTGTTGCTACGACACACTGTTGTATCATGCATGCTTAGTGGTAATTAATCCTTTACAGAATGATTCCCTGTTTTCAACCATGAATCAAAAGACCGTTAAAAACAACGTAGTAAAAAGCAGCATGATAAACATTACTTTCTCCCTTTGTCCCTCCCCCCAAATTTTCCCGACATATGGAATACAATTTGAGAAATATTTATTTGTCGTCTGCATCTGCTTTCAAAATGGAGGCGCGTATACATATGTCGTCTGGGAAAGTAAACAATGTAAATATTGTAAAACGTGTGGCATGATTAGCATCCGAACACGTGGTTTCGAGGTCTGTGTGAAGGTCGGCGTTTAGGTTCACAGGACACGCGCCGTTTGTACAAATCCCTTCTGTTGTCCTTCGTGGCTTATTGGTTGATTCTTAAAGACACATCCTTACAGATAGAGAGAGAGAGAGAGAGAGAGAGAGAGAGAGACTGAGAGAGAGAGAGAGAGAAAACGCTGTTGATACTTGAAAGTGTGTAGAGTGGCTCAGCTGTGTAAACATAGATAAATTAGCAACAAATATGGTGTAAGGGATAGAAAAAGACAAGGGATTTGTCCTCTCATTTAAAACCGGAAACGACAACAGCGATTGTTTGCAGGCCTCCAAAACGTGAAATACATTTTCTATCCGTCGTAATATGTGCAATCTCGCAGCCATCAGAGGCAAAATTTGGCATGAAGATACAAGATTGTTTATAGTTTCGTAAAATAAGGATGAATTGGGTTAAAAATTGGGTTAAAACAAATACAGATGCATCATTAAGCAGATGGCACAATTTTGAACACTTCCATGTTGAGGGCAATTACAGATAACAAATTATGTGATGCAAACAATATAAGTCGTCTTCGGAATGGTAGAAAACATCGATGGAAACTGTGGAAGATGCTGATTACTACCTTTTTCTCATTTCCTTCACAATGTTTATTAAAGGTCTCCTTCCTCGGGGTCGTTTGTTTGTTTGTTTGTTTGAATGGTGTTTTCCGCCACTTTCAACATTATTTCAGTCATATCACGGCGACAGCTCAAATATTCGTGTTTTCCTGGGTTTAACCAGTACTAGGCTGGGGCTCTAAAGTGTCTTGCCCAAGAGCACTCCTGTGAAAAACCCAGTGTAGCCAGTGAGGCTCGAATCCGGGGCCTCCAGGTCACGAGTCCTACTCCTAACCACTGAGCCACACAGGACCCCTCCTCGGGGTCGTAAAAACAGGAATATTTGGTAAAGGATTGACCCTTTACCGCACAATCAAAAGTTTTAACGACCTTGAATGAAAAGCCTTTTGAAAACACTGTAGGAAAAGGAGAAAATGCTAGAAACCAGCATTTTCTCCTTTTCCCACAATGTTTTCTACCCTTCCCAAAACGAACTTCGATTTTTGATTCCTGTTTATTTTGTCATCTGCAAATGGTTTAAATTTGGGCAACCCTAATCTGTTGTAGTTTGGTAAAGAGTTACGGTATTGGATCTGTATTCGAAAGATTCAGAACTCGAACTGCACTGGGAATTTCTTTGTGCTGGGCACTGCATCGCCGGTCTGGTACAGGTGAAACCACCATTTGGGGTTTTGAGTTCGATACATACAGGGAATTTTTGTACGCGAGGCAATACGGTCCTAGCCTGGTACGGGTTAAACCAAGAAAAGTAGGCTGTAGCCATGATATACTGTAACTGGAGGACTTTTCGTATACAACAACATTGTCCTGTATAGATTACCTTTGACAGCCTCTTTAGCACCATGAACACACGGATGTCAGGGCCCGTACTTTTACCAACCATTCTTAACACTTAGGCTGCTAAGCGCGACTCGAGGACCCTTTGCGAACAATGTAGATCAAGATCAGACAGTACAGAACGTGCATCTGATCTTGAATCAACACTGTCCGACAAGAAGATAGCTTTTTCCCAAAAATACCTTTGAAATAACAAAATTTGGTTTTTACTATCACTTTGAAAGTTTGATTTCACTTATTTAGCAGGATAAGGGTTAAGAACGTTCTTAGTGTTATTCTCCAAAATGTTCTAAATTAGAAAGTAACACAACTTCTGGTTGGCTATAGTGGAAATAGCTGTTTTCAATTAGGAGGGTACTATCTTAAACGAATGTTCAAAGTCGGTATCCTAATAAAGAATAGACCAACTTGGAGCATCATTCAAGTTTCCGACTTCTCCATATCCTAATGGTAAAGGCTTCAAGAGGTGCTGGGCTCGATACTCCCTGACAGAGTCGGTAACGTGGCAGTGTCTTTTGATAAGGCTAAAAATCTTTTAACAAGTTTCTGAAGAACCCCAGCACAGAACTGGTAAACTCCATGAAACAAACAGATAGAAAGCTGTCGCCGTTATAAAACAGGTCTGTTCTGTAACGTTACTGATATACAAGTGCATGTATATGTTGAGGACGGCCTCGCTTGCCTTTCAAATATTAGTTACTTGAGTATGCTGGAAAGCATGCAAGTTGTAATGGAAGAGAAACTCGCCAGCCACTGGCGTTCCAGACAGAATCTAACTGTGGTCCTGTTGATCCCGAGTAATAGTGCTACTTAAAGTGAAACCAGCATGGACCTGTCAACCGCCGGTTATTGTTGGATACTCCATTTCACTGTCCTATATGGTGATTAAGGTATTATGGGGAAACACTTTCCCGAGTTTTGACAACCCTGAAGAAGAAGGCTTTAGAAAACATTGTTGGAAAAGGAGAAAATGCTGGTCACCAGCATTTTCTCCTTTTCTCACAATGTTTTCTACCCTGTCAAAGACAGAGATAGTCATTTATTTCTGTTTATCAAAAATAAAGTTGCATAAACAGTATCAGTATGTTGTCACCCGTTTCTTAGAACTGATCTTGATAAGAAAAAAACAATAAAACGGCTACGAATCGTTTTGAAGTTTCTTGTAAAAGAAATGTACATACGAGTATATATAATTTATGATAAATGCAAATCTTACAGCTTAAAACTTTTGTCTAGAGAAATTCGAGGACGGCAGTTTTCGTCACGTGGATTTAATACTTGAAGAAGAATATAAAGAAATGGACAGTTGCAATCCTCCTGTGATAAGTGTTGCACAAATCACAAAATCTTTCTTCTGAAGGGTAAATATCATAGTCGGAAAAGGAGGAAAAGCTCGTTACCAGCATTTTCTCCTTTTCGTATAATATTTTCAAAAGCCTCCTCAATCAGAGTTTTTCTTTTTCAGGTTTGTGTGGCGAAAAAGACTTAAATCAAACCCCAACGACATATGGCCTGCAACACGCGAAAAGGGACGTTCGGACATTTGCGTATAATGTCGTCTCGGACTAGCCTGCGCAGTCCGCGCAGGCTAATCCGAGACGGCACTTTACGACTAGATTTTCTATATACATTAGATTTTCTCCTACCGTAGACTTACGCGAAACAGAAAATTACATAAGAACGGAAAGTGTCGCTTCGCATTAGTCTGCGCGGACTGCGCAGTCTGATCCGGGATGACACTTTACGTAAATATTCGAAGGCCCGAATATTCGCATGTTGCAGGTCATATATGATTGATCACTTCGATTTGCTTATCTGTAAAAAGGAATAATTTTTTATCGTGTCATGTTCAGACAAGACCAGGAGCCGAACAGCTTTCACCCGTTACCACGTGACAAAATTTTAGACCTGTCCAAATCAAAAGGGTATGGAGCCGTCCAATTAAGTGTGGCTAAAATTGTGGAACTTCTCTTTGGTAGGGTAGAAAACGTTGTGAGAAAAGGAGAAAATGCTGGTTACCAACATTTTCTCCTTTTACCGCTATGTTTTCAAAAGTCTTCTTTCTCAAGGTAGTTTAAAGTCGGCATTGTGTGATAAAGAGTTAACCCTTTAGCAAACAATCCCGAGTTTTAACGACTAGATCTATAATTAAGACAGCTTTTAAAAACATTGTAGAGAAAAGCAGAAAATTCTGGTGACAAACATGTCCTCCTTTTCCCACATCGTTTTCTATCCTTCCAGTTACAAATCACACCATTTGAACCACATCTGATTTGTCGTCTGCAAATGTTTTCAATTTGAGCAAGCGTAAAGTTTCTTCGGCTGGCACAGCGTTACAGCATATTTTTGTGCGCATATTTTTGTAAAATGCCAAGAGAATGATTAATTGCTGATGCAAATTTCGCACACTGTCGATTGATAATTGTATAAGAGGCACTTCAAAAACAGTTGAGCCAAGCTCTGGCAAAAAGGGGACTTAATGCATCTCCATGATGCATTATACTAAGCCAGTAATGACACGATTATGGATTATGGATCTATTTTGTCAAAGAACAGGCTGAATCCCTGGGTAGCACACGTCCTTTACAAAGCAGAAATTCGACAAAATAACAAAAAGTTACGACCCATGCCAGCCTGCGCGGACTGCGAAGGCTGGCATGGGTCGATACTTTTTGTAGATGCATTAAGCCCCATTTTCACAGAGGATAGCTCAGTTCTCTCTCTTTTTTTCCCCCTGAAATGCAACATTCATTTGTCTCTGTGGTATGTTTGACGTGCTTACGTCACCGAATTTCAAGAAAGATGTAATGTTACCACTCGGTAACACACAAAATCGATTAATCTTGACGTCAGTCATTAATCCTTACCTCTCTGCAAAGACAGTGAAATTTTTAACACGTCATAACTGGGACCATTTGCAGACGAGAAATTATATGTAGCTGAAATAATTATGGCAATAGTTGAAGGGGTAGTAAACCTTGTGGAAAAAGAAGAAAATGCTTGTTACCAGCATTTTCTTCTTTCCATGACAAAGTTTTAAAAAGTCTTACTGAGACCATAAAAGTATAAGGTCTACGTGATTGTTTAGTAGGATGTAAAATGTTGAGACAAAATTTAAGTGTTTTTTTTTTCGCTTCATTTTGAAGAAAATGTAGTTCAGAACCATAATTTGGTAATTTGTGCTGTCGTATTGTCTTACTGAAATATCGCAAAGTATTGTTTCGACTTTCGTTTCTTATCTTCTTCTATGACGTTTAAATAAATCCCAAAGACGCTTAACTAAATCCAGTTCAGATTTAACCCACCCTTCAGTTAAAAAATTTCAAATACATTGGTTGAAAAGCAGACTTTGCTTGTGACAAGCAAAACTTTCCTTTCCACACAGCGTTTTCCATTCTGTAAGGGAAAGAACAACATACTTAACACCACTTTATACTCAAACTGCTTAACCCTTAGGGTGCTAAGTGCGACTCACTGACTTTTTGCGGATAGTGTAGATCAAGATCAGACTGCACAGAACGTGCAGTCTGATCTTGGTTCTACACTGTCCGATAAGGAAATGTCTTTTCCCAAAAACACATTTGAAAAAGCAAATTTTTTTTTTTTTTGGGGGGGGGGTTACTGTCAATTTCAAGGTTTCATTTCACTTATTTAGCAGGACAGGGGTTAATAAATTGAATCCAATTTAACAAGAACATGGTAGATCGAACCCCTCCCAAATATTGTGATTTCAAATTTTATTTAGACAGAAAAGTCTGAATGTATCGGTCACTGGGTCGAAGTTCAGGCTGTATGTTCTGCGCAAAGTATGTCTCTAGTTTCAACATCAAAATAACGCAACCCCTGAAGTGTGTTTACATCAAAATACTTAAACCCCGTAAAGTTTATCTAGCATCTACATCAAAGTGCATAGAACATCAAAAGCATATACATTTAAACACACACGATTCCGAAATGTATCTACATCAAAGTAACTCAACTCAAATAGCTTTTCTGATTCAAAATACTCTACATAAAAATAACATAAACCCCACAAGTGTATCTACATCGAAATACCTAAACCTCACCAGTGTATATACATCGAAATACCTAAACCCCTAAAGAGTATCTACATCAAAATACCTAAACCTCATCAGTGTATCTATATTAAAATACCAAAACCCCATCAGTTTATCTACATCAAATACCTAAAATACCAAAAAGGGAATCTTCATCAAAATACCTGTATTTCACCAGTGTTTCTACATCAAAAAATACCTAAAACCCAAAAGTGTATCTACATCAAAATACCCAAACCTAACCAGTGTATCAACATCAAAATACCTAAGCCCCTATCTACATCAAAGTACATAAATATCAGCATTGTATCTACATCAAAATATCAAAATACCTAAACATCAAAAGTGAATATACATCAAAATACATAAACCTCAAAAGTGCATCTACATCAAAATACCAAAATCAGAAAGAGTGTCTAAATCTGTTTACGTTTACCCCAAATTATTTTGCTCCACCCTACATGATTGAACTCTCATAAGTTTTCTAGTACCCTTATTAGAATACTTAAAGTGTTGCGAAACAAAGCCTATGCAAGAGGTAGGAGTGAGGACCGTTACACTACATACAAAAGAAGGCAAACCAAAAGTGTCTAAAGAAAAAGGAAAGGTAAAGTAGATCTATCCTAATTCAATGTTACGAACATGAATTTCCAGAGCAATTCGTTATCAAATGCGGCTCAAATGATCGGAATTTTTATATAAAAGGGTGGAAAACACTGTGGCAAGAGGTAGTATTTCTCATAACGAACAGTATCTTTATCAAGCAGGCTGTTCATTGAATGATTTTGTGTTTTTTTTTTATTGTATAGCCACCTGTTGCAATAGTGACGACGCCCAAAGAAGGTTATTAGTTAGGCCTATGTTACGGGAAATGGTGCAAAATACTGCACGAAATCTATCCTAAGTTATCCCTGGTTCTTTCACGTGCTCGGTGAACAGCACCGTTACACAGGACCTAGGCTTTAAACGTTGCCTCCGAAAGACAGTAAGTATTTTTTCAGTTTGCCAGCGGCAGGAATCGAATCCACAACCATCAAGTATCCCGACATTCCTCAGTTTTAATCTCGTGATATACCCCTTAAAGCCAATGCGGCTGTAAAGTAGAGTCCGTATTCGCCAACCATTCTTAAGAGTATTCTTAGTCTTATTCTTCAGAATTTCATAAATTTGTCTTACGAACAAAGTCCGTAACAAAGAAACAAATTAATAAATGCATTGCAGAAATACAGGGACCGGGCAGGATTCGAACCTAGAACGTCCAGACGAAAGGCCAATACCATAACCACTGAGCTAAAGAGAATTCTCTGTAACGCAGTTGTTAGGTATTGTATTTAAATCGGGATGAAGCCATGCATGAAGGAGTGGTCTACCGTAACACCCCCTCTCTTAAAGTCATCATTTATTGATGACTCAAAGCCTTATTAGGCAGAAATTCCGTTTTTGGACAACAAATGGGATTAATGGCTCAATGGCTAATCTCGGACGAGCTCCCATCTTACGAACAAAGTCCGTCACAAAGATACAAATGAACAAATGCATGGCAGAAATACAGGGACCGGGCATGATTCGAACCTAGAACGCCCAGACGAAAGTCCAATACCATAACCACTGAGCCAAAGAGAATTCTCTGTAACGCGGTTGTTAGGTATTGTATTTAAATCGGGGTGAAGCCATGCATGAAGGAGTGGTCTCGCGTAACATTTGAAAGTAACACACCTTCTGATTGGCTAAACCAAATGGTTTAGCCAATCAGAAGTTGTGTTATTTTCAAATTCAGAAAATTCTTCAGATAAAGCCTAAGAATATTTTTAAGAATGGTTGGTGCATACAAATCCAGGCTGTTTTCATAAACATGCACGTATGTACCCTAAATTCTATAATCTATATTTAACAAGGATGTTTTCTAAATCGTCTGCTACAAATACAGAGTTAACCCTTTACGCCTTGAGACATATTAAAAAAGGACCTTCCAAACATCTTTGTAAAGTATGAACAATCCACATGAATCATAGCTTTAATATTCAAATATATATGATAAAATCGCGACGTAAACAAAAAAAAATGCTCGATAAGAGAAATGGCACCAGTTGGCAAAATCTTTTCAAAGGGCGTCTGCTACATGCCGACAAAAAGCCGTCTGATCTAAATAATGCGTCACAGCGCGACAATGGATTAACCCTTTACCAAACAATTCCGAGGACTTTTGAGAAAGAAGATTGTGGGAAAAGGAGAAAACGCTGGTTACCAGCGTTTTCTCCTTTATCCCACAATCTTTTCTACCCTTTCAAAGACAAATTTCATACTGTGTACTACATTTAATTTGTCGTCAGGAAATGCTTCGAATTTGGTCCAGTCTAAAATTTTGTCGTTTGGCACAGAGCTATCTATTGAAGACAGATAATCACGGTTCCTGTCCGATAGAGAGAGAGGAAATACATCCGACGTATCGATCCGCCATCCCAAATACGGTCAACTAAGGATTTCCTATTCCTACAACCGTATATCCTGTTTATTGCCATTTCTGATGTCGTGATGTGAAGAATGTATGCACAGAGTAGTCTGCACGTCCGTGCAAATGTTATCCAAGCTTTATTCTAGCTATGTAAATCTTTACCACACAATACTCAGTTTTTAACGACCCCCAGGAAAAAAAAGCCTTTTGAAAACCATATGGGAAAAGGAGAAAATGCTGGAAACCAGAAGGTGTGTTACTTTTTCCCCACAAGGTTTTATACACTTCCATAGGCAATTACCACTATTTGAGCTAAATCCACTATGTCCTCTGCAAATGCTTTGAATTTGGACCAGTCTAAAATTTTGTCGTTTGGTAAAAAGTTAACAACAAATGAAGCTGGTTCTGATCTACGATTGGCTCCCCCGATTACAATAATTCAGGAAGTTAAACGTGTGCCCTTTAAAAATCGATTCCACATTTTTTACGACCCTGCGGGAGAAGGTTTTTAAAAATATACTGGGACAAAGTGAAAATTAGGGTAATTTTTTTTTGTTTTTTAAAAATATTGCTTTCCAACCTTGTCAAAAATAAACCCCTTCATTTGATTTGTCCTTTGTAGGTGCTTTGAATATGGACGTGCCTAAGTTTTTCTTCCTTTGATGCAGAACTGGGCCCGTATTCACCAACGATTTAGGAAGTAAACACAAGTTCTGGTTGGTTTAGCCAATCAGAACTTGTGTTACTTTAAAATTTAGAAAATTCTGGAGAATAAGAGAAAAAAAAAATGTTCGTAAAGATATTTGATGAAAACGGACCCTGACGAAATATCATGGCAAGTGTCACTACACGACTTGCATTCTAAACATCGTAAAAAGCAAGTAGTACCTATGTCTGTATCTTGAAAGGTACTATGGTGAAAGCTTCGCCGAGACGATGTGTGACATATCCCGCCATTTAGACCACGTTTAATAATATTATGTCGTCTGCAAATGCGTTCAATATGGACATTTTCTAAAATATTGTTGTCTGGAACACAGAGTTAACCTTGCAGCCCTCCGTGGGCGCCAGATCGATCACCATGGACACTTGTTAATTATACAGCAGACGAACGAGGATTGGCCGCTTTTTTTTCCATTAGTTGTCTGCCAGGCTATGTCTAGCTGATAGACTATTTTACCGCTCGATTCAGACCGGAACGTCACAATAAAACCAAGACAATTAACTCTCTTACTATTGAATAAATAAAATGCATTATCTAAAAGGCTACCAATACATTTACTCTACATGATCAAGAAAACATTTTGGTCATAATCTAGAATAAACCAGTGGACAGTGCAGATCAGAGATCAGACTGCACGTTCTGTGCAGTCTGATATTGATCTACACTTTCCACAAAGGCTTCTGGTGTCGCCAACAGTAGGGAAAGAGTTAACCCTTAGGGCGCCGAATAAACATAGACATTTTCAGATAAAAATAAAACCCAAACAACTGCACTGTCGAACTTGCTTGTGTCCTAACAAAGCGGAAAGTGCAGACCAAAGATCACAGTGCACGTTTGATGCTGTGTTATCTTGATCTACACTGGTCACAAAGGCAACAAAACTTATGAAAGTTACCTTTAGGATTATTTTTGTTGTTTCCTATCCATTTTACTTGTACAGACGTATTTAGAGGTCATCAGATCTAACAGGACAGTGTTTAAAAAAACATCATGTGACCCATTCGGGAAAACAAGTTGCGTATATAATGAGCCATTTCGTGCAGCCAACAAATTCTGGAGTATTTATCAGCCATACACTTTGGTAACGGCACAGCTTGGCTATAACTCTCACCAAAGATTGGTCAAAACCATTGGGATAGGATTCATTTTTCTCCAACCGCTAAACATACATCTTCGATCTGAGCCTATACGGAAACCATTCTACATTATTAACGAAATTAACGAAACCATTCTAAAAATTTGAAATTAACGAAACCATTCGAAAGTGCCATCTGGATATTATTCTAGATCTCGAATGTAACGCAATGTCAGACTTAATAAAGTATTTGGTATAGCCAATCAGAAATCGCAAACTTTCAGAAAATATCAGATTGATTGATTGATTGATTGATTGGTGTCTTACACCACTTTCACTATATTTCAGTCATACCACGGCAACAGATCTTCGTGAATGTCCTGGGTTTCACCAGTACTAGACTAGAGGCTCTGAAGCGTCTTGCCAAAGAACATCCCCACAAAAAAAATAAATTAGACCAACAATGCCATTACGAATGATTGGTGAATACGGCCCTGAACGCGATAAAATGATAAAGTAAATGAAAATTTCAAGCAAAATGTACATCTATCAAATACATGTACTGCAATTTCTAGGTTCTTTTCATACATCGACAAGGTTTCGTCAATTCAGTCAGTAGATTTAAGATCAGATTGCAAGTTCATGAATATCCGGAAAAGTGCAATGAGTCATGATTTATAATATCTGCAGTCGGTGCATGGAGTCATGCTTTGCAGAATAACGGTTACAATATGGCATAAAACGTAACTAGAAATGTCTTTTTTTCCCCCAGTATATGGTCAATACTCCGTGAAAAGGGGGCTTAACACATCTGCAAAAAGTCTCGATTCATGTCAGCCTGCGCAATCCGCGCAGGCTGACATGAGTCGAAACTTTTTGCTATTTGTAAATTTTATGCGTTGCAAAGGACCACTTTACCTCAGCATTCAGTCGGTTGTTAGAAAAAATGTATATCATGGATCAATAATAATGTGATATCTTGCTTTGTATCATGCATCACGGGTATGCATAAAGCTCCCTTTTGCCAGAGCATGGCCTAAGTATGAGTCACGCTGTGGCAAAAGGGGGCCTAATGCATCTCCGTGATCCATGGTACCAAGCAAGCCACCACATACTTATACATCCATAATATCTACATTTTTATAACTACCGATTTAATCATGAGGTAGACTGGTCCTTGGACATACAGAAAATTGAACAATAGCGAAAAGTGTTCGGCCCAGGTCAGCCTGCACGGACTGCGCAGGCTGACCTGGGTCAATACTTTCCGCAGATGCATGAAGCTCCTTTTTCACACAGCATGGTTAATATATTTCCGGGCTTGCAACCACGAAATACTTTATACATCTTTCGTAACCTTTGAATGTAGACAATCGGACTTAGCTGAGTCATACACGCGTAATTTCCACTCTATATTATTTAGACAGAGAATTTTCTTCTTGACTGAATATACAACGAATTTAATCTACGATATAACTTAACTCTTTGCGAAACGATTCAGTTATATTTAAAGATACATCTACATGTATATTCTTTTTCAGGCAGTTTTCAGCCAGTTTTTTAATCCATTTCATCTTTATTTTTTTGAAACTGTAATCATTCTTGTATCTTCATGCCAAATGTTGCCCCTGATGGCTGCAAGATTGCACAGATTACGACGGATAGAAAATGCATTTCATATTTTGGACGCCTTCGAAGCAATCGCTGTTGTCGTTTCCGGTTTTAAATGAGGACAAATCTCTTATGTTTTTCTACTCCTTTAATTTATATATACTGGTAATTTATCAGTGTTTACACATCTGACCCATTCTACACACTCTCCAGTTTTAAGAGGGCTTTTCTTCCCTCCAGCTGTAAGGATGTATCTTTATGGCCTTTGGAAGAAGACTCTTTGAAAACATCGTTTCAAAAGAGAAAATGCCAGCGATCAACACTTTTTCCTTTGTCAACAACATTTTCTTCCTTGTCAAAGACAAATTTAATCATACGGCAATATTTGATAAGTTGTCTGTATGAACATGTCTAAAATGTTGTTGTCTGGAAAAGGGTTAGTCTTTTTAAACCTTAACCTGCTAAATAAGTGAAGTGGAAGTTTCAGGCTGCTGGTAAAACCCAAAAATTTGCAATTTCAACAATTTGATTTTTTTGAAAAATATCTCCTTATCTGACAGTGTAGATCCAAGATCAGACTGCACGTTCTGTGCAGTCTGATCTTGGATCTACACTGTCCGCAAAAAGGTGCTTGATTCGCGCTTATCAGCCTAAAGGTTAAAGATACATCTATACTCGTTTTCAGCCAGTTTTCAGCCATTTCTTTTTTGCCATTTCATCCTTATTTCATGTATCTTCATGCCAAATGTTGCCCCTGGTGGCTGCAAAGTTGCATAGATTACGATGGATAGAAAATTCCTTTCATGTTTTGGAGGCCTTCAAAGCAATCGTTGTTGTCGTTTCCAGTTTTAAATGAGGACAAATCCCTTGTGTTTTTCTATCCCTCACATCATATATATTGGTAATTTATCTATATTTACATAGCTGAGCCATTCTCCACACTTTCAAGTTTTAACAGAGATTTTGTTCTGTCTCTAGCTGTAAAGATGTATCTTTAAGTTTTTATCACAAGAATCTTCTGAACGTCGTCGATGTCCTGGCAAGTGCGCTTTTCATGGGTTAACTCTAAGTGCACGAGGTTACAGAGTGACAATGCTGTAATGCATTCCAAAACCTGGGCAGAAAACTGGCACAGAAGTGAGTTGGCGCCTTGGAGTGTAGATTGTCTTATGATAGACTTATTTGACATTAGCATTAAGTCTTTTCAAAACGAAATAATCCTACTAGGGTCCGTATTTACCAACCATTTTTAAGAAGGTTCTCAGTCTTATTTTTCTAAGATTTTCTAAATTTGAAAGTAACGCAACTTCTAAACGGTTAAATCAAATCGTTTAGCCAATCAGATTTTGTGTTACATTCAAATTTAGAAAACCATAGAGAATTAGACAAAGAATGTTCCTAAGAATGTCTACTGAAAACGCAACCAAGGCTTGTCCATATTAAAAAAAAAATCAGAGGACAAATGAAAAGTAACTCAAATCAAGGAAGTTGGCTATGTTAGGACAGGAATTCATTGCAGGAAAAGGAGAAAATGCTGGTTACCAGCATTTTCTCCTTTTCCTACAATGTTTTAAATGTCCCCCCCCCAAGTCGTGACAAGAAGGGTCTGTAGGGTAAGGTGTCTAATGTAGTGTAGATCTAAAGATCTAATGGTGTCTGTATGACTAATGACAAACCAAGAAAAAACATGTGAACGAAATAGATACACAGACACGAAATAACAGCATTTCTTGTAATCAGAGGTTAAAGAAGACAAGCCGTCTGGCACTTCCGGAAGTGAGATCTCGCGTTACTGAAGCACAAACGAGATTTGCTTCACAAATTACGGTGCCTTTTTTCCTGAAAAGACTACAGGTCGCCATTCCACGGCCAAGGCACGAAAACGTGTCTGCACCGAAGATAGACTTTATTGACTGGTGTTATAAACTCTCCGATGCGGAGTACATGCTGAGTGCATTTATGTTAGGTTAATGCGAAGCATTTTAGGCCTACTTCACATGCAATCCCACGTTGTCGCAAAACTTAACTACAGCGGGAAAATGCTTCAGCTGTGAATGCACTATAAGAGCTTGCAATAATACATGATTTCGCGTAAAGGGGTGGTCTAGAAAATACTTCCTTTTCCACCACACCTCTTTTTACAGATATATCTTTACTCGTTTTCAGGCAGTTTTCAACCAGTTTTTATCCAGTTTCATTCTTATTTTATGAAACTATAATCATTCTTGTACCCTCATGCCAATTGTTGCCCCGATGGCTGCAAGATGGCACAGATTACGACGGATAGAAAACGCATCTCATGTTTTGGAGGCCTTCAAAGCAATCGCTGTTGTCGTTTCTCGTCTTAAATGAGGACAAATCCCTTTTGCTTTTTTTTTTCTTTCCCTTACACCATATTTAATGGTAATTTATCTACCTTTACACGGCTGAGCCATTCTACACACTTTCAAATTTAAACAGCGTTTTTTTTTTTTTCTCTCTATCTTCAGGGATGTATCTTTATTGGAGATCAGTGGAGAAGAAATACAAAGTATAAAACGTAATGTTAAACATTGCTCGAAATGTACAGAGATATTATCTATCTACTCGTTCCGTGTCTTGGAGGACAGTCATTACTTTCGACTGCGTTCTGTGCAGTCTGATCTTGATCTACAGTGTCCACCAAAGGTCAGTCCGTCGCACTTTGCAGCCTAAGTGTTAAGTTTTTTAAAACAAGAATTTCAATGATTGCACAATGATTTGTAACGTTACAGAGATAATAAGTCACGCCCACAAAGGACGTGCTATCTGACATGCCAAGTTTTATATACATGTAAATCTGAAAAGGCATACCAAATAATCATTGTAAATGAGCAATGCTCTGTGAAAAGGGGGTTTAATGCATCTGCAAAAAGAATCAGTCTTGATGCTATGGCAACAAAGGAAATATTTGCATTATAAAACTCTGAAGAGGACGACGAAAGAAAACTATTTACACATTTGTTTCAAACTGGAAAACGCACATCTTGATAAGAATTGAACACTCGGTGTAAAAGATTGGTATATTTAAAAAAAAAAAAAAGGATAAATCAACGTAAAGTGACCATCTTGGGAAAAATCACAATGCACTGGACATGTTGAAGATAACATTGATTACTACAGAAAAACAAGAGGACCATGATGGTCCTATATCGCTCACCTGAGTATATTTGTAACTTATATGGAATACCACATACAAATAATAGTATATCAAAGCCAGAAGCCATTCTTTTTTGATAAGGCATACCCGGGGGAGGGGAGGAAAGCCATAATGTGACCCCAATAAGAATTACTCTAACAACTTTTGGCAGAGGGTCACCAGAACTTTGCTACAAACAAAACATGAAAGTTTTAGTCTCTCACTTGTCACATGTAATTTTCTTCCTTTTCAATGTTAAATAGGGTGCACCCGGGCAGAGCCCAAACTCCACCCAAGGGGTCAATTTTTAAAGTTTTGGTAGAAAGTCTCAAGATGATGTTACATACAAATTAAGAATGCTCTAGCCCTTATGAGTTGTCAGAACGAGAGTTTTAAAAGATTTCCTTCTTTGTTTCTATGTAAAATTGGATTCACCCGAGCAGAGCCCAAATATGACCCCAAAGAGATAATTTTAACAATTTTTATAAAGAGTCACCAGATGATGCTACATGCAAAATATGAATGCTTTAGCCCTTATGGGTTGTCACAAGAAGATTTTAAAAGATTTCCTTCTTTAATTCTACGTAAAATAGTGTGCGCCCGGGCAGAGCCAAAATATGACCCCAAGGGGATAATTTTAACAATTTTTATAAAGGGTCACTAGATGATGCTACATGCAAAATATGAATGCTCTAGCCCTTATGGTTTGTCACAAGAAGATTTTAAAAGATTTCCTTCTTTGTTTCCATGTAAAATAGGGTGCGCCCTGGCAGAGCCCAAATATGACCACAGAAATATAATTTTCACAAGTTTGGTAGAGGATCATCAGATAATGCTACAAACGAAATATGAATGCTCTAGCCATTATGGTTTGTCAGAAGAAGATTTTTTAAAGATTTCCTTGTTATTATGTAAAATAGGGTGCGCCCGGGCAAAGCCCAAATATGACCCTATGGGAATAATTTTAACAGTTTTGGTAAAGGGTCACCCAATGATGCTTCATACAAAATATGAATGCTCTCGGCCTTATGGTTTGTCACAAGAAGATTTTTAAATTTTTTTTCCATTTTCAGCCATTTTGTTGCCATGGCAACCAGAGTTTTTGATGGAATTAAATTCTTTTAACAATTTTTGTAGAGCTTCATCCAAGGAACATTCCTGCCAAGTTTTATCAAGATTGGCCATCTGGTTTTGGAGGAGAAGATTTTTAAAGAAATTGTTAACGGACGGACGGACAGATGGACGGACGGACGGACGGACGGACAGACGACGGATGATGACCGATCACAATAGCTCACCCAGAGCACTTCGTGCTCAGGTGAGCTAAAAATGAACACAATAGGGAAAATAAGACGTCTGAAGAATGCCAGAAAACTTGGAGTACAATTGGATATCTGAAAGAAAGTTTTTACAAATTGAGAAGTGGAAGCGTTTTGAAGAAGCTCAGACACATCGAGAAAACTTGACATTTAAAAGTACATCTTGAGAGAAGGAAAAAACAACAGTAGAATTTGACACCTTGAGAACTGCAGCGCTGACAGTACATTGTTAGAAAAAAATAGATATCTGAAAGCAAAAAGTGACTTCTTCAAAAATTGATAGACGAAGAAAAACCGAACATTTGTAATAAATTGGAAAAAAATAAATTAAAAAAAGATGGGTAAACTGAGGGCACAAAAGTGGACTTTTGTTGAAAAGGTCGAACATTCTATAAGAGACAAAAAGCCCACAAACATCTCATCCATCTGTTGTCTTTGCTTCGCGTTCGTGGTTGTAAAAAATGGGATATGCTGTGGCAAAAGGGGGCTTAATGCACCTCCATAGTACATTATACCAAGAAAGTCATCACATTATCATGGAACCATAAATTCCATTTTGTCTAACAATCCGCTGAATCATGAGGTACACTGGTCCTTTAACAAGTAGAAAAATTACCAAAAGCAAAAAGTATCTGCTCAGGTCAGCCTGCGCGGACTGCGCAGGCTGACCTGAGCCGATACTTTTTGTAGATGCATTAAGCTCCCTTTTCACAGAGCATGGCTCAAATGGTTTTTAATTAAGTCGATGTTATAAAAGTACCGATGTTCCAGACAACTTCCAGCGAAAAAAATTGTTTCTTAGGACTTAAAGGTTACGTATTTTAAACTTAACTATTTTTGCCGTGCGTGGCGAAATATCGTCAGCTCTTTGTAGAAGTTCGATTAAGATAAGGCGGCAAGATACGTGCATCATTCATTGTTTAGGTCAGGAGTTTCTTACCAAACAGTATATGTTTTGGCGTGAGAAAATTAATAAACAAACGCCAACTGAAATTACTAAACAATTTAAAAAAAAAATGACCATTTTAAGTCTATTGCAAAAAGTACAATCATGTTTTCTTATGAAAATGCTGTTTTGGTCCATGAAATTTGTTAAAACTACAGCAAGACTGCTTGTTCCGTGCAGTTTTGTCGTGATCTATACAAATAACCCGAGTAATATGTGTGCTCGTCTAGAATGTGATTTGTGGCGCTTTCAACATAATTTTAGTTTTATTCTACAGTTGACTTATTCGTGGAGCCAACACTGTCAGTACCTCTTGACTGGCATTCTAGTGTCTTGCATGGGGATACTGGCACGTGACCAATGCCGTCGAAAGGATGTCCTGAATGCAAGCCATACACTTCAACTCTTTCCATACCGTAGACGACACCATAATCTTTTGTGGACAGTGTAGATCAAGATCAGACTGCACAGAACGTGCAGTCTGATCTCTGATCTGCACTGTCCACTGCTTTATTCTAGATTATGAACGAACTGTCTCTTGATCTTGTAGCAGAACTGTATTTGTAGCCATCAAGACAATGCAATTTATTTATTCATTAGTGAAAAAGTTAACCAGCGAGCTTCGCAGGAACTCCTTATCACCCTACGTTATATATAAGCCATCTTCGATGTTCGGAGAAAAGGGACAATGAAACATGTTATCTGTCTTCCTCTCACACATGCGCACTCGGTAGAAAAACAAGGTTTGTAACACGATTATTTTGCGGAGGCTGTATCGATCTGCGGTGTCTCCTGTTCTATTACATCAGGGTAAAATATCTAGGATAAAATATTCCATACTGTCGGTGCAATGATGAGTCATAAAAATCTACATCGGAAAATGAACTTCTTCTGACTACAACAGTCATTGTGCCCTAAACTTGTCAAAATCGTTGAAACAAAATAGGAGTTAAGAGAGGCAGACGGGGAAAAGATACTAATATCAAAGGATTCTGTTTTTCCGAAAATTACCACATAATCATACTAAAAACTACAGCAAAGCCAAATTTAAAACCACATCTTATCTTAAAAACCTTAGAAAAGAATAAATCGGAATTCGTGACGGAATCCTCTCATGTTGTTGGCACATTTCGTAACAATTTTGGAACAGGAACTATCGTCCGTTCCTTTTTCTTTGATGTTCTCCCTGTCGAAAATAAAGAAATGGTTGTTGCCCTCCACTCCAATATTTTCTCTCATGTGTATAGAACTTATCTAATTTTGGTAACCTTTTAATCTGGTATGTAAAGTAACCTTTTTGTTAACGGGCTTAGTTTCGATACGGCGTACACGTACATGAAATGATCAAGCTCATTTGCCAAGCCCGGCCGGGCAGCTCAGTAGTTAGTGTATCTCACTCGTGACCTGGTGGATGCGAGTTCGATACCAGGTTGAGGCAAACTTTCTTTCCAACGATTTTTCGCCTCTTACCTCTGATGTATGTGAGAAAAACAGTCAGTGACTTGGAAATAAAATTGTGCCAGGACTGGTGTGAGAAAGCCAGGAAACACATTCGTATAGGTGCTCTGACCGCCGTGATATGACATAAGCTGTTCAAAACGGCGTTAAACTCCATCACAAACAAACAAGCTCATTTACAAGTGTCGGGTCTCAATTTGTTTAAAGTCAAAATGTTTACGTCTGCGGTATGATTTCTAATTATCTACCATTTCCGGAAGGCGCAGACTATCACAGACGATCGTCTGTGAAATTACCAGGAAAAATTATTCATAAAAAATACGTAGGAGTTATAAATAAAAAAAAAATATCCGTCCACCTCGGTAGAAAAACAACTTTTAAATGTGTAAGACAACGTTCTGTTTTCCAGACAACAAAATTTTAAACTCATCTTTTTTTTAACCCTTTTACAGACGAAAAAATAAATGTGGCTCTTATGATCCGATTTGTCATTGAAAAGGTAGAAAACATTGTTGGAAAAAGGAGTAAAATGCTGGTTACCACCATTTTGTTCTTTTCCCACAACATATTTTCCAATATCCTTCTTCCCTAAGATCGCAAAACACGGGATTACTTGCTGAAGGGGTAAAGCATTACTAAACCAAGTCGGAAAGCAGCCAATGGCTGAGCAGAATATTGTGCGTATAGTAGTGGTAATAAAAACCCTCAGGAAAACATCGACAGGCGCACTGGCTGCCACAATATTAATAATTAATTAATGAAACACCAGCCAGCCGGTCGGTCGGTCGGTCAACTAACAAACCGACCGACCAACCGACAAACCATCAAACCTTCAACCAACCGACCTTCCGACCGACCGAACGACCATCAAACCAACCAACAAACGGAATAAATATGGTTTCAATGATATGTCAGTCTTTGAAAGGGTAGAAAACAGCCTTGACTGAACAAGCAGACAAGATAGATCCAAGATCAGACTGGACATTCTGATCTTGATCTATACCGTCCACAAAATGCCCATGTTTTTGCCCATGGCTCAGATTATCTCTATTCTAAAAGAATATATTTATATCCCTATTTTATAAAGGTTTTTTTTTTTTTCAGTCGTCTGCTGGGAAAAAATCCATTCAGGAGATAATTAGTGTACTCTAAGAGCGCTTTTGATAAAATGTTTAAATGAACTGTTCAACCCTTTACCAAATAACATCCATTTTTTTAACGACCCCGAGAGCTTTTGAAAACATCGTGGGAAAAGAAGAAAATGCCGGTAACCAACATTTTCTTCTTTTCGCACAATGTTATGTACCATTTCATGGTCAAACGTCATCATAGGAGCTATACATTTCATTTGTCGCTTGCAAATGCTTTCAATTTGAACAAGTCAAATATTATTGTCTAGTAAAGAGTTTAGCATACAAAAAAAGATCAAACCCAGACAGCAATTTCAAGCTCATTTAGTCAGTACACTTGTACAATATCTTGAAAAAGTTTGGAACAGCGCTGGTCCAAGATCAGAGTGCAGGCTGTTTACAGTCTGATCTTCATGTACACTACCAATAAAAAGACTCCATCTTTAAATTCCTTCCCTGTAAGTGAGGGATTAAATTAAAGTTCTTGCGCACGTAAAGCGTCATTTAAAATTTTTCAATGTTGTTACACGACTGACAAGAATATCAAATTAACTTTCTGCCAGATGACAAGATAAAATCTCATCCATTTTGAAAGCATTTACAGAACACCAAAATAATCACGTGAATAAAACGGTTGGCTTTATCGTTGAAAAGGTAGAAAATATTATGAAAAATGCATAAGAATACTGGTGATCGTTATTTGCTTCTTTTCCTAAAATGTTTTTTTTATCAAGCCAGCCTTTTACTTTTAGGTGGTAAAATACTCGATCGTTTTGAGGAAGGGTTCTGATTGATTAATCCAATTATGGCAGGGGATTTTCTCTTTCTACAGAAATTAACTTTCACACTTGTCACCGCATCAAGGACTTCGGCTTTGTTTCAACCATTTGGGTCATGCTCCGTGGAAAGGGGGCTTAATGCATTTGCAAAAAAGTATCGACTCATGTCAGCCTGCGCAGTGCGCGCAGGCAGACATGAGTTGAAACTTTTTGCTATGTGTAATTTTTCTGCGTGTCTATATAAGAACCAGTCTACCTCATAATTCAGTCGGTTGTTTAAGGAAAAAATAAAACCGGATTTTATAGATCCATAATTAAATGATGACTTGCTTGGTTTCAAGGATCATGGGTATGGATTAAGCCCTCTTTTGCAAGAGCATGGCTTATTTCTTTTTACTTCATTAAACATTTATCAACTATTTCCTCGTTTTAAAGACCTCGAGGAAGAATGCTTTTGAAAACATTGAAGGAAGAATATAAAATGATGGTAACCAGCATTTTCTACTTTTTCCAAAATGTTTTATAAAGCTTCTTTTTCCTCAAGGATGGTTAAAACTCTGAATAGTTTGGTACAGTTTTAAGTGATTTATAACAAAAACATAATTATAAACAGAACATGCAATATGGCCATAGAAAAAGAAGAGTAACACAAAAACATGGTAAGCGCCAAATTTGGTCTATCTCTCGATTTCGGGAACATTATTCCTGATCCGTTTTTAGATTATTCATTTGGCTCAGCGAATCAAAAGCTTTGCGATTTACGATAAAATGTATAAATCTTATTAATTCGCAGAAATAAACATTAGAATGGACATATAATAGGGGAAAATTGGATTGAATGGTCACCATGATGGCGCGGACTTTCCGTTTCCGGGACCAAACTGAGGCAAACCGGAAGTTGGGCAAAATTATCAATGTACGTTCAGAAACATAAGCTTTAAACCTTTACTAGATAACAGAATTTTAGACTCTTCCGTAATCAAAGCATTTGCCGACGACATGTAATACAATGCTCTTACGGTGGAACTTATCTTTGAATGGATAGAAATCTTCGTGGGAAACGAAGAAATGCTGGTTAAAAGAGAGAAAGAGAAAGAGAGAGAGAGAGAGAGAGAGAGAGAGAGAGAGACAGACAGACAGACAGACAGACAGACAGACAGACAGAGACAGAGACAGAGAGAAAGAGTGTTCAATATCCTCAAGCACATACGCCGTTCCCAATAGGGAAGAATTCACGGCAGATAGCAACAGAGACTTTATAGTAACCGACTTATCCTGCTAAATATAAGAAATGAAACTTTCAAGAAGATCGTAAAAACCATAATTTTCCTATTTCAAAGGTATATTTGGAAGAAAGATATCTTATCATCGGACAGTGTGGATTCAAGATCAGACTGCACGTTCTGTGCAGTCTGATCTTGATCTACGCTGTCCGCAAAAGGTCAGTGAGTCACACTTACCAGCCTAAGGGTTAACTTTTTACCAGGCGATAAGAGTTTAGACAAATTAACTTTGAAAGAAGGCATTCGCAAAAGAAACATTAACTTTGGCTAAAACGAAGATATTTGTCATTGACAGGGTAGAAAACATTGTGGGAAAAGTAGAAAATGTTGGCTAACATCATTTTCTTCTATTTTCCACAAAATTTTCCAGTCTTTTTTTCCCGGGTTCGTAGAGCAGAGAATCGCCCGGTAAAGGTTTTTAACTCTTTCATTACTGAAAAAATAAATTGCATTTCCTCAAAGGGTACAAATACAATTCCTCTGCAAGATCAAGAGACAGTTTGGTCAAAATCTAAAATACAGCAGTGGACAGTGTAGATAAGAGATCAGACTGCACGTTCTGTGCAGTCTGATCTTGATCTGCACTGTCCACAAAAGCTTCTGGTGTTGTCTATGGTATGAAAAGAGTTAAAATGACAAACAACAGCTTGCGTGCATCGTAAATTTTCTGTGAAATATAACACACCATTTACCGCGGTTTTTGAAGTTGATTCCTATAAATCAATAGAAATTCGAGAAAATTACGGAACACGGGGAGTGAAAATTGCTTTCCCTGGGGGGAGAGTTTATCGTGTACTGAAGACAAAATATTTTTTTTCCAGGAAAAATAGTTTCTATTCTCTTACGAAACTTAAAAAAAAAAGATTAGATAGATGGGTGAAAAAAAACACAATCGCCCAACAGGGCATTTGAAGATATTTCACTTTTCACACCGAATTTTTGAGAGATTGTTTTCAACAGGAAAATGTAGGACGAGACAAAAAAAAAAAACCCGTTGTTTCCTTGTTCGGATTTACAGACACCTTTTTCTTTTTTACAAATTTCGCCTTCTACAACTCAAAATATTAAAATCGCTGTTTTCTGGCTCGCTTTTAAAGGATCTGGGTTTGTTTTCGTCAGACTTCGTCCTCTAAAAGCTATAGTACCAGTACGTTTTATATGTCTTTAAGAAGTCGAAGTTTGTAAAAAAAAGAAAAGTGAGATAGCATGGTTCTTTGACATGCTGATAATTTACAGATAGCCAAAAGTTTCGATTCAGGTCAGCCTGCGCGGACTGCGCAGGCTGACATGAATCAAAACTTTTTTAAGACGCATTAAACCCCCTTTTCACAGAGCATTATCATTCTATCTTTGAACTCAATGCCTCTCGCAGATGACTTGCCGCAGCCCCGTTTTAAACTCGTCGAGCAAAACGCATAATGACAGATTTTAGCTTCCTTCGCCATCTACATGCTGTTATATGTCTGATGAGTTATGTCTTCTAGAAGTCGAAATTTGTACAAAAAAAGTGCAAACATTCAGTTTCTTGTAGATTGTGCAATATACCCATATAAGGCTTTTAGACTTCCCTTATTTATTGAACTCTGAAAGAAACGAAGACAAGATTAATAACAAGAAAAATCTGTAAAAAAAGATAGACGGCGTAAATTTGCCAGCAAACAGGCAGAGGTCCTAAGAATAAACATGTCTACATTTTTGACCAATCGAAAATGTCTTTTTATTCATTTGTTATCAGTACCAAAAAGTAGGTCAAAAGCCAGCACATTCAGCTATGCTGACAAACATAGTTTGGATGTGAAGATTAGCAATTAATAATTCTGAAAAGAGAAATGTCCTGTTCTGAGCAATCTTTCCATTTATCCCAATGTTGTAACAACCTGACACTGCATGACATCAAAAGGCACTTGCCTTTGGAGTTGGTTAGCGGCACCCTTGCGTGTCAAAAGTACTTTCATTTCCATTGGCACCAATGCCTTGAAAGCATGCCCAATACTGAACAGAACAACATCCAAATCTGAAGGACATATGACGCATGGTATTTATCGACGACAATCTGTCTCACTCTGCCATGTGTAAACAAACATGAACATTTCGGTAAGCACTCTGGCAAAAGGGCGTTTAACGCATCTCCGTCATGCATCACACCAAGTAAGTCATCACATACAGGGTGTTGCATAATACATGTTACACTTTCATATATGCCTCATTATAAGCTCATTGGACTTTTTTTTTTCTGTGAGGTTTTCTCAAGGACAATGTGCACAAAGTCTAGCCTCAGACAACAGATGAACTTCAGGCATCAACAGTTCCAGAGATGAGCCTGATCACAACATATAGTAAAGAAAGCGAATTTCGTGAAGAGACAGAATGCCCCGTGACGTCAAAATGGACGCCATTTTGAACATTTCATGTAAATCGATGCATGTTTTGAAAAGGACGTCACTAGCCGACTTTATTTTTCAGTGTTACTTTACAGACTGTGCATGCCATGAAACTTTTATTCTTATACATATTAAAAGGTATAGATTTTACTGTATGATTTTTTATGAACAATATACCTTTGGCATATTTAAAAGTGTAACATATACATGTGAGCGATGGCCTGGCAAAAGGGGGCTTAATGCATCTGGAAAAAATATCGACCTAGGTTAGCCTGCGCAGTCCGCGCAGGCTGACCTGGGCCGACACTTTTTGCTATCGGTCAATTAATACATGTTGAAGGACCAGTCTCCCTCATGATTCCATTGGTTGTTAGACAAAAATGGATTTTATGAGTTCATAATTATGTCATGACTCGATTGGTATAATGCATCACGGACATGCATTAACCCCCCTTTTGCCAGAGCATGGCTCACACGTATTATGAAACACCCTGTAACTACCTACTGAATCATGAGGTGCATTGGTCCTTTTACAAGTAGAAAACTGACCAATAGCAAAACGTTTTGACCCAGGCTAGCCTGTACAGTCCGCGCAGTCGATACTTTTTACAAATGCATTAAGCCCCCTTTTAACATAGCATATCCAACAATTTTGATGTCATTGAACTCTTTCCATCTTAGAAATTACTCCAAGCACACACCACTCATGCAATCGCCATACAAAAGGCCTTTGGAAACATACTGGGAAAAGGAGACAGTACTGGTAACAAGCGTTTTCTACTTTTCCCAAAATGTTTTCTAGCTATTAAGAGACAAACCCAATAATTTAAGCCAGAAATAATTCGTCACCCGAAACAGGTTTTATATGGACTTGTCTATAATGTATAATGTCCGTGGTTGTGAGGTACTGCCTCTGCCTCGCTATCATAAGGTCCCGAGTTCGATTCCCGAAAGCGGGTGTCAACTTTGGGACTGTTAATTGGCCAACACATTCAACGCTAGAACTGGTGTTGATCCCAGGAAGCAGAATCGAGAGAGATCAGTATAAGTTGCAAGAACTTATTCCTCGATCGATGTAAAATAAATATGTTTAACAAAAAATAAAATCTTGTAGTCTGATAAAGCCATAACTAGACTTGCTAATGTTGCCTTCTAAGATTTTTTTTTTCAAAGTCATCTGTGGTAAATGCTCTGTGAAACAAGAGCCGTCGTAGACGGATTATGCTCCCCGAAGAGGTCTCTTTTTAGGAAAAAGAAGTCTGTCAGTAAATGGTTGGTCACGGGAGAGGAGGGTGGGGGTGAAACAGGCTACTTGTGTTTGGTCCCGTCTGCCAAACTGCATTTGCCAATGTTCAAACAATTAAATAAAGAAGGGGCATAACTCTTGGAACAGTGGAGTAAAACTTTCTGTCAATGTGAACAATCTGTAAATCAAACATTACTATTATAGTAATGCCAAAATTATCTGAAAAAAATCACATTAAACATTTATAAACTTCGTGTTTGAGTTTGTCATTAAGCCCTCTTTTTCTATAACACAGCTTAGTATAAATAGGAAAGAATGAAATCATGGTCTGGGGCTTTTGATCAGCAACATATATGTTGAATAGTCTTGAAGAAACTGTTTAATTTCAGAGTCCAAAAAATCAAAACCTAAAGTTATAAGACATTAAGCACCCTTTTCCTGTAACATGGTTTTGCATAGATAAACGAGAGTGCCGTCGTCACAATATACCCCGCCACATGGCTGCTATTTCAAGCAGCTAGTTATAGAGACTAAGTTTAAAGGGACATAACTCTTGCAAAAATCAATGAACCAAAAAATCCCTGCTTCATGCACATCTACTTATTATGGTAATGACATTGAGCAAATTTTAAAAAAAAAGATACGATCAGAATCTTAGGAGGAGTTGCCTTCACAAGAAATGGACATACGTACGGATGGGCGCAGGGACTGAGAAGATGACGCCAAGATAAACGCGTATAAAAACTGAAGACTCATTGGTCATTGGTTTTGATTAATCAATAAAAATATGAAGTTTCATATGTCCATTAGTTAGAGATACAATGATGAAAAATTAAATTTGACATGAAGCCCCCTTTTTCTATGACACAGCAATAAATTCCAAAACCCTGACAATATGCGCAAGGTCACATGATCTGTGAAAATTTCATCCAAATCCGTTGAGATATGTCCAGTAATTAAAGAGATATTGGTGAAAAATGAAATATAACATGAAGATCCATTTTTCCATGATGCAGCTATAAATCAAAAAACCTTGACAATATGCGCTAGGTCACATGATAAACATTCTGTGAAAATTTTATCCAAATCCGTCAAGAAATGTGGGAGGAGTTGCGTTCACAAGAAATGGACGTGTACGTACGGATGGACGAAGGTACAGACGGACGGACGGACAAACGGAGATGACGCCAATAAACGTCGCCTTCGGCGGCGTATAAAAAACAAAGACACATGGTGAAACTTTTAATAAACAATATAAAAGTGAAGTTTCATGAAATTTTGACGAAAACTGAAGGAGATATTAGTAAAAATTGGAATTTTACAAGAAACCCCCTTTTTCCATGACACAGCGTCAAATTGGAAAACCGGGAAAAATACATCGACGCAATATCCTAAGGAGTTCATATACACGTATGAAGTTTCATCCAATTTGGTCGTGGGGTTGTGGAGAAATGGCTTCGGACGGACGGACGGACGGACGGACAGACGGAAGGACGGACAGACGGACGGACGGACAGACGAAGCGGCGACTATATGCTCCCCCTTCGGGAAGCATAAAAAGGGGGTTTAATGCATCTACAAAAAGTATCGATCCAGGTCAGCCTGGGACGAAACTTTTTGCTTTCGGTCAATCTGCTGCATGTCCGAGGACCAGCCTATCTCACGATTCATTTGTCTGTGAGACAAATTACATTTATTATCCATAATTATGTGACATCCTGCATGTTATAATGCTCCTAAGAGATATATTAACCCTTTACCAAACAATCCCTGGTTTTTACGACCCTGAGATAGAATCCTTTTGGAAACAAATTTCAATTTTTGAGTTACGTTTATTTTTTTCGTCTGCAAGTGCTTTCAATTTGGACCAGCCTAAAATTTTGTCGTTTAGTAAAGAGTTAAAGCTTCTTCTGCCAGAGCATTGCTAATTTGGTACAGGAATCGTTTTTTCTAAGCATTGGCCCTCCTCTCCATCTCCACAACGGGGTCCTGCGTGGCTCAGTGTTAAAGTGTGGGACTCGTAACCTGAATACCCTGGGTTCGAGCCACACTGGAACCACTGGGTTTTTCGTGGGAGTGTCCTTGGGCAAGACTTTTCAGAGCCCTAGCCTAGTACTGGTAAAACCAAGGAAACATGAATATGTGAGCTTTCGCCGTGATATGACTGAAATAATGTTGAAAGTGGCGTAAAACACCATTCAATCAACCAGTTAACCATCTCCCCTACCAAATAGCCAATAGGATAGAAAGAATTCAAAGTATCTTCCCCCGCCCCTCGCAGCAAAAACGTCTTAGAGTCAAAAGGACAATTATGCAAACACCATTAGATGCAATTCTTTACGGTCCACGAGTTGTTGGAAAATTTCCTAGAAAATGGTTTAGAGATATCACGTTTGAGACCAAGAAAATGATTTGAGCAATACTCTGACAAAAGGGGGCTTAATGCAATTCTGTGATGCATGATACTAAGCAAGTCATCACATGATCATGCATCCATAAAATCCATTTAGTCTAACAACCGACTGAATCATGAGGTAAACTTGTCCTTGGACATATAGAAAATTGACCAATATCGAAAAGTTTCGGCCCAGGTCAGCCTGCGCGGACTGCGCAGGCTGACCTGGGTCGATTCTTTTCGCAGATGCATTAAGCCCCCTTTTTCACAGAGCACGACTCAAATTTTAGAGATATCACGTTTGAGACCAAGTAAGTGCTTAAATGAAGAAAAGCACCCGACGCCATCTCAGTAAACCATGTCTGAATGTCTCGAAAATTGTTTGGGCCGCTGTGTCTGTTCTTTATAGTTATCGGTCTATTATCATCCTGGGAAATATTGTACCATTACACTATCAGAAAAACAAATAAAAGAATCACTGAACCCTGGGAAATGCCAGTGAATGAAAATGGCCATTTTTCAATAGAGGAAAAAATGTAATAGATCTGTTCTTGCACTTAAAACATTGATTGATTGTATGGGGTTTAAATCCGTTTTCAACATTATTTCAGTTATGTTGCAGAGGTCAGTGCACCTATCCATGCTTTCCTGGAGTTTCTTTTACCAGTATTCCGCATGATATTCTTTCCAAGCCACTGGCTGATTTCCCACATAACCATTGTCGAAACAATGGTCAGCGGTGAGAGAGGAATGAATCCTGTCGCACTGACTATCATCAATCCTCAAGTCCTGCGTGCGTCCTGCGTGCTGCCGACTGAGCTACAGGGGCTCGGCACTTCATACGTACCTTTTGGATTATAATAATAATAATAATAATAAAAGCAATGCATGCGGGTGCCAACCCTCGGCTGCGATTGCTTGATTTGCAGTGAAAAATCGAAGTCGAAAAAGGGGCATAATTGTGTCAAAAAAAACTTTGATGGTTACCTGCCCTTGTTGTATAGGTTCCCTTTTTGATAGTAGAGAACTTGTCCAAGTTTGAAGTAAAATATCTTCAGTGATAACAAAGATACGATAAAACGTTAAAGTCTTTGCAGACGACGACAAGGTTACGACAATAATAATAATAATAATAATAATAATGATAATAATATTCATTCTCTTTATTTCCTCCTGTGGAGATTAAATGAACATTTTTACATACAATCATGGCATTATACAAGAAATTGGGGGAAAAAACGGGAAAAATGGCGGGAAAACAAACTGTAGGCTTGATGCTTCTGCAAAATATCGACCATGGTCAGCTTGCGCAGTTCGCGCAGGCTGACCTGGGCCGATACTTTTTGCTGTAGGTCGATTTTCTGCGTGTCCAAGGACAAGTTTACCTCATGATTCAGCCCGCTGTTAGACAAAATGGACTGAATCCATAATTATGTGATGAGTTGCTCGGTATCATACATCACAGAGATGCAATAAGCCCCCTTTTGCCAGAGCATGGCCCATTTGTATTGTGCAAATGCTTTCAATAATGGACGTGGCAAAGAGCCGAATACAGCCTGATTTGAGAGTTAAGTTTTTATGAAAGCGACGCCTGCCTCTCAGTGAATGCGCATAAAAAATTCCTTGACCAAATATGGAAATCGCAATTTCATATACATGTATTGATATTTCCCTCGATCTGCATGCCTTTTCAAACTAAATAGATGGGTTAAATTGATGCACTGATGACTAGGTATTTCCTCTATACTTTACAATGAATACCACCCTCCTGCTCCCTCCGCCATTGGCACTCCGTGCCTGTCTGTGCGTATAAATATTTTGATCCTGGCTACGCCTATGTGTTCTGTATTAAAAACTCGAGATATTTGGTAAATGGTTCCAAAGTATAACGCACAGATGATGATTACGTAAAGGAAACCATACTTGAAAGTTGATTATATTAAAAAGACTAGAAATAGGTGTGTCAGAGACACGGATGCCCCCGCTAAATGGTATTGGTCACAGATGTCATATGAGAGAATCAGTAGGTATTACAGAAAATTGTTGTTTTGGATAACAGCTTAGACAGGGTTAAGAAGGTTTGTTATATATATAGCCAAGCAGATAAAAGATTATTTATACCTGATAACAAAATTGAGAACTGGTCCAAGCTGAAAGCAATATGCAGACAATAAATTATATGGTTTGTATTGCATATGGTAGAAAACTTTGTGAGAAAAAGAAGAAAATGCTGGTTTTGAGCATTAACTTCTTTTTATTCAGCGTTTTCCTTAATCTTTTAACTGATGGTTACTTATACTCAGGAATATGAAGAACTTGAGGAATGAGAGTGAGAAATATAGCAATAATAATTACTTTGTTGGACTTCCTCTATGAGACAGGAACAAATTAGATCGGGTAGGTTGCAGCCTCAATATTCTCTGGCATAGTTCTTTGAATGAGTCTTTTTAAAAACCAAAACTGTATCTTCATATCACAATTCTGCTGAGCAGGATGTAAAACTAGGTTGAACAGTCAGTTTGAACATTTGACCTTCAACTGTGACCTTGACCTTGGGCGTATCGAAACAAACTTTTCGCATGACACTAGTACTTGTTAAGGAGAACAAGTGTGCGAAGTTTTTTTGAAATCCATTGATAAAAGTAGAAGTTATGCTCCGGACAAGGTCAATTTAAACATTTGACCTTCAACTGTGACCTTGACCTTGGGCGTATCGAAACAAGCTTTTCACATGACACTAGTACTTGTTAAGGAGAACAAGTGTGCGAAGTTTTTTTGAAATCCATTGATAAATGTAGAAGTTATGCTCCGGACAAGGTCAATTTAAACATTTGACCTTCAACTGTGACCTTGACCTTGGGCGTATCGAAACAAGCTTTTCACATGACACTAGTACTTGTTAAGGAGAACAAGTGTGCGAAATTTTTTTTGAAATCCATTGATAAATGTAGAAGTTATGCTCCGGACAAGGTCAATTTAAACATTTGACCTTCAACTGTGACCTTGACCTTGGGCATATCGAAACAAGCTTTTCACATGACACTAGTACTTGTTAAGGAGAACAAGTGTGCGAAGTTTTTTTTGAAATCCATTGATAAATGTAGAAGTTATGCTCCGGACAAGGTCAATTTAAACATTTGACCTTCAACTGTGACCTTGACCTTGGGCGTATCGAAACAAGCTTTTCACATGACACTAGTACTTGTTAAGGAGAACAAGTGTGCGAAGTTTTTTTGAAATCCATTGATAAATGTAGAAGTTATGCTCCGGACAAGGTCAATTTAAACATTTGACCTTCAACTGTGACCTTGACCTTGGGCGTAACGAAACAAACTTTTCGCATGACACTAGTACTTGTTAAGGAGAACAAGTGTGCGAAGTTTTTTTGAAATCCATTGATAAATGTAGAAGTTATGCTCCGGACAAGAATGGGACACACACACTAACGCACACACGCACTAACACACTAACACACACACACAGACGGACACAGGTAACTCTATATGCCCTTCCGCCATTTCATGGCAGGGGCATAAAAAATGTTTGATTATATAAGAATTACGTTTTTTTTTTACGAACATCTTTCAAAGAAGTAAAACTAAAATATTATGATAAGCGCTGGGTTAGTGAGTCACGCTTCAAGTCACCGCGTGATTTTATTTCATGTGGTGGAACAAAAAAATAAAGATAGGGCCAGGTCAATGAAAAAGTCAAAACCCACATACTATCTCGTGAATTTTCGATTCCAACACCACACATTTGCAGAATCCGATTTTTTTTTATCGAGGTGTCACCTTGATATGACTGATATATAGTTGTAAGCGATTTAAAACCCCCAATCCTTGGGGGAAAAAAACACAATGAGATATAGATTTGTGTTCTGTGCAGTCTGCTCTATCTTAAACACCATCCCAGCAAGTCCCCTAGCCCCACCCCTCACTCTCGGCAACGATAGAGTTAACCCCTACAGTGCCTTTCATTACTTTAGTTGCCTTTGCGGCCAATGTAGATCAACATCAGGCTGCACGAAACGTGCAGCCTGATCTTTGATCTACACTGTCCGCTTTGCTGATACACTGCAGACAAAAGCAACCACGAAATTGCAATTATTTGGGTCGTATTTCCACAGGATAAAAAAATTCTGTTGGGTCTCTTCGTCAATCTAAGGGTTAAAATCAGAATTTAATATAAAACTTTATTTTAAACATCCTAAAGGACATCAATTTGAAATATGACAAAGACCGTTGGAATGCCCACGAACTTAACTCTTTCACTATTAAATAAATAAATTGCATTTTCTCAAAGGCTAAAATTACATTTTCTCTGCAAGATCAAGAGACAGTTCGGTCACATTCTAGAATAATATACATGTAGCATTGGACAGTGTAGATCAGAGATCAGACTGCACGTTCTGTGCAGTCTGATCTCTGATCTACACTGTCCACCAAAGCATCTCGTGTCGTCACTGGTATCGAAAGAGTTAACAGTTAAAAAACAAACCTGTTTCTCGACTGGGAAAAATTCTCTCGTAAATCTTTCTAGATAATTGTATTACCTTGAATTATGTTGGGAATCCTTGTGGCCGGAAAATAATGTGATGGATTAGACTTAACTATCCTTCGTCCCTTAACCCTTCTTCTGCTAAACAGGTTAAATGAAACTTTCAAGCTAATATTTAAGACCCAAAGAATAATATTTCAAACTTATTTTAGGAGGAAAATATATCCTAATCGGACAGTGTAGATCCAAGATCAGACTGCACTTTGTGCAGTCTGATCTTGATCTACACTGTCCGCAAAAGGTCAGCGAGTCGTGCATAGCAGCCTAAGGGTTAACTACCCCTCTCCCTTAACACCCTTCTTTTTTCGGCGTAACTGAATGTGCTGGTTCTTGACCTACTTTTTGGTACTGATACAAAATGAATGACAAGAAATTTGTGATTGGTCAAAACTGTAGACATGTTTATTTTAACGGTCCTTGCCTATTTGCGGGCAAATTTATGCCTTCTATCTCTATTTCTTGTTTCTTATGCTCTTGGGTATAAGAAAAGGGAAAGTAAAAAAGTACTGATATTAAACAAAATCATATTAAAGAACTTGAAGCCTTGGCTTCGTGGAGTCATTGTAAGCCGCTATTGCGGACACTGTAGATCAAGATCAGACTGCATATTCAGTGCAGTCTGATCTTAATCTACACTTTCCTACAATTTTTAGTTATTCTTGACAAATGTCCGTACTTGTAACACAGCAAATCATCTTTATCTAATGACTTAAAATTCATCTACCAAAGTTCGGTTCAAGAAAAAATGCGAACAGACCGATAAAAACTTTGTACGAAGGAAACCATTCGCTACACGTTCTTTCACACCAAATAAATCATGAAAGCAAACTTTATATTATCTCTTTTTTTTTCCAAAGTGATGAGTCGCTGAATACGAAAAGCCTAGGAAAATATTGGTAAACCACAAGGGTATAATTTCCCTTCTGATCCGAATATTGCGCCGGAGATGAATTGATGGGCGCCAGTGGTCCAACAAAACAACATTTCCTCCCATATAAAAAACCTCCGCAAACAATCTCTGAATGATTGGGGCAGTAGTAAACCCTGAGAACTCCTTTCAAAACTTAAACTTGCCTTAGCGATCAGTGTAGATCAAGATCAGACTGCACAAAATGTGCAGTCTGATCTTTCATCCACACTGTCCGTTTGACAGAGACTCTCTGGACAAGAGTAATATCAAAACTGTGATTATTTGGGGCTTTCTTCTCGACTGGAAACGTCTGGTAGGATTGTTCGGGGCCGTAAAGGTTCACAAAATATTTACTAATTGTTTACAAACCCTGCGGTATTTTCGTTTGTCTGAAGCGTGTCTCGCTAACCCAGCGCTTATCATAATATTTTTGTTTGACTTCTTTGAAAGATGTACGTAAAAAAAAACTACTTTTTATATAATCGTCCATTTTTTTAATACACGCAACTTTCAAGTATGGTTTCCTTTACGTAATCAGGGGTCCTGCGTGACTCAGTGGTAAAGTATGGGACTCCTGACTAGTAAGTCTAGGATTCGAGCCTCATTGGATCCATTGGGTTTTTCGTGGGAGTGTCCTTTGGCAAGACACTTTAGAGCCCTAGCCTAGTACTAGCGAAACCTAGGAAATACATGAATATGTGAGCTGTCGCCGTGATATGGCTGAAATAATGTTGAAAGCGGTGTAAAACACCATTCAATCAATCAATTTACGTAATCACTATCTGTACCTGTACTATGTGGAACCTTTTACCACACATTCCCTAGTTTTAACGACCCTGGTGAAGAAGGCTTTTAAAAACATTGCGGGAAACGGAGAAAATGCTGGTCACCAGCATTTTCTCCTTTTCCCACATTGTTTTCTACCTTTGAAAATAAGGGAAAACTCCTATCATTCGAGTCACCTGTTTTGTTGTCGTCTGCAAATCCTTTTAGTTTATACAAGTCCTAACCCTTATCGCGCTAAATAAGTTAAGTAAAGCTTTTACATGCCGATAGTAAAAACCCGAACACTGTTATTTCAAACATATTTTTCCAGGAAAACATCTCCTTATCGGACAGTGTAGATCCAAGATCAGACTGCACGTTCTGTGCAGTCTGATCTTGATCTACACTGTCCGCAAAAGGTCAGTGAGTCGCGCTTAGCAGCCTAAGTGGTAAGTTTTGCCGCCAGGTAAAGAGTTGCCAAAGTTGTGATGAATAATAATCCAGTATTATATTTTAACCAAACTTCTCTACAATTGTTTGAGTGGATCTCTGGCAAAAGGGAGTTAAATGCATCTCCACGACGCATTATACAAAGCAAGTCATCATATAATCATGGATCCATAAAATGCATTATGTCTAAAAACCGACCGAGTCATGAGGTAGAATGGTCCTTGGACATGCATAAACATTTGCAAATAGTGACAAGTTTCGACCCATGTCAGCCTGCGCTGACTGCATTAGCTGACAAGGTTCCATACCTATTGCAGATTCATTAACCCTTTACCAAACAATCCCTGGTTTTTACGACCCAGAGGAAGAAGCCTTATGAAAACATTGTGGGGAAAGGAGAAAATGCTGGTAACCAGCATTTTCTCCTTTTCCCACAATGTTTTCTATTCTTCCAAAGTCAAGTTTCAATTTTTGAGTCACGTTTATTTTGTCGTCTGCAAATGCTTTCAATTTAGACAAGTCTAAAATTTTTTCGTTTGGTAAAGAGTTAAAGCCTATCTTCACAGAACATGACGAAATATTATGCATGTCCGTGCACTTGCCGAGCTCCGGTAGTGCAGTCGGTAGCTTTCAGGACTTGTGAACTGGGGTCGCTGGTTCGAATCTCCAGCTTGATGATAGCCTTTGCGACAGTATTCATTCCGCTCTCTCCACTAATCATTTATTTCGATGTTTATGTGGTAAGGTAGCAAGTGGCTTGGGAAGAATTGTGCGCGAAACTCTGGTAACAGAAAGTCCAGGAAAGCATGGATAGGTGCACTGGTCGCCCCGACACAAATGAAATAATGTTTAAAACGGCGTTTAACACCATACAGTCAATCGATCAATCAATCAATTCTACGCAATTTTCAATGTAGACCATGAAGTAGAATGATCATTGGACATGCGGAAAAAATAAAAATAGCAAACTTGTAGCAACAAATTTCGATCTTTTGCAACCAACCAACCAACCAACCAACCAATCATCCAATCAATCAATCAATTCTATGCAATCGCCAACGTAAACAATTCGCATCGCTAATTCTTTCAGGCTTATAAGAGCAATACGCTCGTACATAGACCAAAACAAGTGTCGAGCCTCTCGCCTGTTAGACGAATATTTTCTAATATTGACTGTTATCAATCTTCGAAAAAGAAGTGTTTTTTCCTCTTTTCATTTAATTCAAAATTCACAACTTGCTTTATACTTGTTATAAACATCTATCATCTGGGAAAAGACAAACGTAATTGGTTTCTCCTGACCTCATGAGGGATAAATTGCTCTTAACCAGCAATTTCTCCTTTGGCTACCATGTTTCTATTCATGTAATAACAACGTATTGATTACTGTGCAATTTTTGTTGAAAAGGTGTTTTCAAAGTCGCGTGCTGCAATATTTTTCTGGGGACAAGTCGATGAGATATTGATGGAAAAAAAAGTACAGCAAGTTCCTGCGTACTTTAAAGCACGTGTTGTTCACCTTTTAATAAGCAATTGACCTAATTACTATGAGATTTTTACACTTTATGTATCTATATTTATGTGTGTTTTTTTTTCTGTTTCGATTTTAACCCTTTCAACAAATAATCTCATGTCTGAATGATCCCATGAAAGGCTTTTGAAAACAATGTGGGAAAAGGAGAAAATGCTGGTAACCAGCATTTTCTCCTTTTCCCACAATGTTTGCAACCCAATAAAAGACAAATTATATGAGCCAGACTTGATTTGTCTTCTGCAAATGCTCTCGGGTCCTGCGTGGCTCAGTGGTTAAGTGTAGGACTCGTTACCTGGAGGCTGTTGGTTTGAACCTCACTGGATCCACTGGGTTTTTAGTGTGATGTCCTTGGACACTTCAGAGACCTAGCCTAGTACTGGTGAAACCCAGGAAATACATAAATATGTGAGCTGTCGCCGTAATATGACTGAAATAATGTTGAAAGCAGTGTAAAACAACATTCAATCAATCAGTCAAGCAAACAAGCAAATGCTCTCACCTCTGATGCATGTGAGAAAAGTAGTCTGTGTCTTAAGAAAGAAAGTTGTGTCAGTACACGTACTGGTGTGAGAAAGCCAGGAAACACATTGGTGCGTCACTGACCGCCATGATATGACCTAAGCTGTTAAAATGGCGTTAAACTCCAATACAAACCAAAACCAAATGCTCTCAGTTTGGGCAAGTCTAAAATTTTGTCGTTTGGTTAAAGGTTAAGCACAAACCAGAGTAAGATCTATACAGCATCGATTTTTATTCACCAAAGGTACATTTTTATGCAAATGTACGTCATCAGATAGCGCCCTTATTCTCACAGATTTTACTACTCACGCGAGTTCGTGTTTGTAAGCCCTTTTGCTATACAGTCATTGCGGGGCATTAAAGATATTTACCATTTGAATATATCTGATCAGAAAAAAAAACATCGACTAATGGTATAAAAACGCACTATAGGACCAAGGATCAGACTGATTGATTGTATGGTGTTTAACGCCGTTTTCAGCATTATTTCAGTTATATCGCGGCGGCCAGTGGACCTATCCATGCTTTCCTGGAGATTGTTTAACCAGTACTCCGCACAATATTCTTTCTAAGTCATTGGCTGCTTTCCCACATAACCATCGTCGAAACAATGATCAGCGGTGAGAAAGGAATGAATCCTGTTGCAATGACTTACTATCCATCCTCGGAAGGAAACTGGCCGAGCCAGGGATCGAACCACAGACCCCCCCCCCCCGTTCTCCAGTCCTGTACGCTACCAACTGAGCTTCCGGGGCTCGGCCCAAGGATCAGAGGTAATATTTACCAACAAATCTATCTAAATACCAGTTCACACAAGTTCTTATACATAGCCATTACATGTCTTTGCCAGAGGCCACAATACTGTTTTAGTGGTTGACTAAATGGAGCATGAAATTTAAATGTTATATAAATCCCATTTTAATACACTTCGATGAATAGTTTCTTACTTTTTCTTACGTTTTGAATTTAATTCTTAAAATCCATTTGTCTATCTGTCTGATATATCAATCAAACTTGATTTTTTGTGTATTCAAACAATATTTCGGTCTCTATATTGTGACGACAGTTTACCTGTTTATGTGTTTCAGTACCAGACCATGGCTTGCCAAAGGCCATATCAGACCAACATCGTTGGTAAGGATCGAATCCAGAGCGTCTGGATTACAAATTAAAGTCTTAACCCTTTACCACACGATCCCGAGTTTTAACTACCTTGAGGAAGAAGCTTTTAGAAAACATCGTGGGAAAAGGAGAAAATGCTGTTTACCAGCATTTTCTCCTTTTCCCACAATGTTTTCTACCATAACAATGACAGAAACCATGATTTAAGCTATTTTTGGTTTGTCGTCTGCAAATGCTTTCAATTTGGACCAGTCTAAATTTTTGTCGTTTGGTAAAGAGTAGAAGCGCCTTTTACAACTATAGTTGCTTCTGCAGCCATTGTTGGTCATAGTAAGGCTGCACAGAACGTACATTTAGCATACAGTCTGATCTTGCGTCTTCAGTGTCTACTATGTTTAAGATATTTTGGCAAAAAACCCTTTGAAATTACAAGTTTGCTGTTTACCTAGTTGAAAACGCACTACTGTATTTGAATTTTTTTCATGACTAAAATTGTCCATTTCGTTAATTTGATACATACTGTATATGAGTCATGCTGTGTGACAAAGGGGTTTAATGCATCTGCAAACAGTATCGACCCAGGTCAGCCTGGGTCGAAACTTTTTGCTTTAGGTCCATTTTCTGCATGTCAAAGGACCATTCTACGCCACGGTTCAGTCGGTTGTTAGACAATGGATTTTATGGATACATGATAATTATGTGTTGACTTGCTTGGTATAATACATGACAGAGATGCGTCTTTTGCCAGAACATTGCCCATATCTATTGCTGACTTCATTCACTAAGTCCTGAAACAAGACTGATTAATGCTTAAAGCCGATTTCAACATTATTTCGGTCACATCGAAGTGGCCACTGCACCTATCCATGCTTTCCTGGAGTTTCTTTTAGCCAGTACTCCGCACACTTTTCTTTCCAAGCCACTGGCTGCTTTTCCACATGGCTATCGTCGATGCAATTGTCAGCGGTGAGAGAGGAATGAATCCTGTTGCAGTGACTATCATTAGTCCTCGGAAAGAAACTGATCGAGCCGGAGATTGAACAAGCGACCCCCTTGTTCTCAAGTCCTGTACGCTACCGACTGAGCTACCGGTCACGGCCCTGAAACAAGAATGAAGTTAGCGACATTGAAAACCTTTTGTACAAAGTAGACAGTCAACATCAGCAGCAATTTTGCCTTTTTGCAACGATGTCCTCAAAAGTATTCTGTGCAACACCAAAACCCATCAGCAGGTAGTCTTGACTTTGGTGGACAATATCAAACGTTTACCAAGTTCGAGTGTCCGATAATTTACTCTCGTTATCTTACTCGCTGACAACATAGTGATGACAACACACGGTGGTCCTGCTGACTTCACCCTGTAAATGATAACGCCATGCCGGTGGTTATCTGCTTTAGCAGACAATGTAAATCAAGATCTCGGTCCGTATTTATTTTTAAGAATATTTTTTGTCTAATTTTTAATAATTTTCTAGATTTGAAAGTAACGCAACTTCTGATTGGCTAAACCAAATGGTTCAGCCAATCAGAAGTTGCGTTACTTTCAAATGTAGAAAATTCTTCAGCATAAGAAGACTAAGAATGTTCTTAAGACTACGAATATTCTTAGGAATGGTTAGCGAATACGGGCCCAGGGTCTGTATTTACCGACCATTCTATAGAACAGTGTTTGTCTTATTCTAAAAAATTTCCTAAACTTGAAAGTATCACAACTTCTGATAAGCTAAGCCAATCAGAAGTTGCAGCGCTTTCAAAATCTAAAATAAAACTAAGAATGAATCGTTGGTGAATACGGGCTCAGGTTGCACAGAACTTGCAGCCTGATCTTGGATCTACACTGTCCACTCTTTCGTGAAATTTTCTGAGAATTACAGCCGAGACACTGCAGTATCCAGATACCTTTTACCGTTTGAAAACGTCTATTTAAGTCTCTTTGGTTCTCTGCGGGTTACACCACGATATGTTGATAAATCAGATCTCAATGACGTATTTGTGACACTAGTTCGTTCATTGACATCGTTATTTTTACAAGTTGAATAATTTGATATCACTAAGGTTTCCTTATGATTCTGAGCCCTGGTAAGTAAGTAGTAATGTGGAAGTTCAATGATTAAGAGGTTATGAGTTCGACCCCTAACTAGACAACAGCTCTTCATGAGACTGGTTAGTTCATTGGCACAGCTAAGCATCTTGACGCCGTATATATAACTAGAGGATCTTGAGGGCCTGAAATCGCCCTACTGGCCTGGCAGTGATTTGGCTTTTTTGCTAGCATACATATGAACTCATGATGCAAAAAGAAAAAAGACAAAAAATACAAAACTAGCAAAGTTCAAAGAAATGTGACTAATGTTGACTTTGTTGAGTAAACGATACTAAGTCATCAAATGGCTGCTTTTCCTGAACGGTTTACTAGATTTTCTTCACTTTTATTAGAGTTTAATCCCTTGATGAATCAAATAATCTTTGCAAGTTTCACAAGATTTGGATCAACACTGTGGACTTCAGTGCCTAAACAAGAAATGGAAATTTTCAACTTTGAATGGCTACTTTTCCCATACTGATTGTCAGGTTTTTTTTTTCAAAATCAATAGGGTTCAAGCTGTTTATGATACAAAGCAACTGTGCAAGTTTCATGATGATCCAACCACAATGCTGACTTCATCACGTAAACTTTAAATGGCTACTTTTCCCATACTGATTGTTGAATTTTTTTTTTCAAAATCAATAGGGTTGAAGCTATTGATAAGATAGACAAACTGTGCAAGTTTCACGAAAATCTGACTACAAATGAAGACTTTATCGCGTAAACAAGAAATGGAAATTTTCAACTTGAAATGGCTACTTTTCCTATACTGTTTATTGGTTTTTTTTCAAAATCAATAGGGTTGAAGCTATTGATGAGATAGACAAACTGTGCAAGTTTCATGAAAATCTGACCACAAATGAAGACTTTATCGCGTAAACAAGAAATGGAAATTTTCAACTTGAAACGGCTACTTTTCCCATACTGTTTGTTGGATTTATTTTCAAAATCAATAGGGTTGAAGCTATTGATGAGATAAACAAACTGTGAAAGTTTCACGAAAATCTGATCACAAATGAAGACTTTATCGCGTAAACAAGAAAAAGACTAACGGACGGACGGACGGACGGACGACGGAAACCACGCCATGACATAAGCTCTGCTGGCTTTCAGCCAGTAGAGCTAAAAACTGAGAAGAAGCCTTTTGAAAACATCGTAGGAAAAACAGAAAACGATCTCATCCAGCATTTTCTCTTTTCACATGATGTTTTCTACCCTTTCAAGGAAATCATTTGTCATTTGAGCCACATTTAATTTGTCGTCTGCAAATGCTTTCATTTTGGTACGTCTAAAATTTTGTCGTCCCGGAAAAGAGTAAATGAGCATATGCACATCAAATCACGATGACAACTATTAAGGCTGGTAAAAGCTTATTGTCAACCCCTGATTTTACATTGATCAAAACATTATGGTTAATAGCAACATTGAACATGGAGAATTGCTGCCTGCTATTCAATTGATTGATTGATTGATTGAATTGGAGTTTTAACAGCTTAGGTCATATCACGGCGGTCAGTGCACCTACGCACGAGTTTCCTGGCATTCTCACACCAGTACTGACACAACTTTCTTTCCAAGTCACTGACTAATTTCTCACATGCATCAGAGGTGAGAGGCGCAAAATTGCCGTAAAGAAAGTTTGCCTCAACCGGCTACCGAGCTCACAACCGCCAGGCCACGGCGGTCAGTGCACCTAAGAATGTGTTTCCTGGCTTTCGCACACCAGTACTGACACAACTTTCTTTCTAAGTCAATGACTACTTTTCTCACATGCATTAGAGGTGAGAGGCGAAAGATCGCCGGAAAGAAAGTTTGCCTCAACCGGGTATCGAGCTCACAACCACCAGGTCACGAGTCCGATACGCTAATCACTGAGCTGCCCGGGCGAGCCCTGTAAGTCAAGAACAGTACATAAACATATGAATCATGCTCTGTAAAAAGGGGGGCTTAATGGATCTGCGAAAAGTATCGACTCAGGTCAGCCTGCGCAGTCCGCGCAGGCTGACCTAGGCCGAAACTTTTCGCTATTGGTCAATTTTCTGTATGTCCAAGGACCACTCTACCTCATGATTCCATTGGATGTTAGACAAAATGAATTTTATGGATCCATGCATATGTGATGGCTTGCTTGGTATATAATGCATCACGGAGATGCATTAAGCCCCCTTTTGCCGGAGCATGGCTCATATTTACCCTTATCCTTCTATGAAAATGCCGAACCACGACGTCCGCCATTTTGTTACGCACAAGCACACTGACTGCGCATGCGCGGCACAAATATCATTTAATGACGACTAAACCATTGCGATTTAGAACTAACATGAAAATTTTAAGTCGAAAGTAAAAACCAAAATGTTGCTATTTCATAGATATTTTTTGGGGGAAAATATACCCTTATCGGACAGTGTAGATCCAAGATCAGACTGCACGTTCTGTGCAGTCTGATCTTGATCTACAATGTCCGCAAAAGGTCAGTGAGTCGCGCTTAGCAGCCTAAGAGTTAATGATGTCCATCTATTTTATTTCAACAGACTCGCGAAAAGGGTAACATTTACCTTTAGAGCGCCGAATAAACCCCAAAAGAATTTTTTATCCTAGAAATAAAACCAAAATAATTGAAATTTCATGGTTACTTTTGTCTACAGTGTATCAGCAAAGCGGACAGTGTAGATCAAAGATCAGGCTGCACGTTTTGCTGCAGCCTGATTTGATCTACATTGGCCGCAAAGGCAATGATAGTCCTTAAGGGTGCTTTAAGGGTTAAATTACGGCGGCCGTCTGGCACATAGATCACTCCCAGAAAATTCGGACCTGATTTCATTATCCCTTTGAGCAGAAAATAAATGACTTCGTCGGTCAAGAAAAAGACTTGACCTAGTTACTGCATTTTAATGGCTTTTTTGGTCAAAATTTCTCTTTTAATATCAGAGAGTGTAGATTCAGGATCAGACTTTACATTTTTACTGTCTGATTTTGATCTATATTATCTGCAAAAGCAGGGGTTCCGTTGTGGATTGCGATCTAAGTGTGCTAACATGGCGCGAAACTGAGATACGCGTATTGATTCCCGATTGACGTTAGACCGCTTCGCGAACTATTTTCATTAAGAAACCCGACATAGGACGAAGTAATATGTCTCCGACTCGATTCCAAAACTTGATAGATGTGCGCTCTCTCGACGGTCTTTATAGATTTTTTTTTGCAGACGACATCAAGGCGAATGGATAGAGAACAGATAGTTCCAGACGCCTACGTAGTCACTCACGATAAGCTAGGTTCAGCTATAGGTTATCCGTTGATGACTTCTAATAATAGATCCTTTCGTAACGTAAGAACAAGTACGTCCGTCTCTACTGCTTAGAGTAGCTTTTTGGGGCTTCTTTCCAAACAATGAAGGTCAAGATCAGACCTACCCTTTGATCATAGATTAAATATTTCCTATACGTTTAGATACACTCACACACAAAAAAATAGTATTGAGTTATTTTTCCTCCCGAAAAAGTCCATTTTTAGCCGCCTACAATCTGAGCATTTTTTCGGCGTAGCTGAATGTGATTGCTTTTGACCTACCCTTTTTGTACTGATAACAAATCAATAAATAGAAATTTGTGATTGGTCGAAAATGTAGACGTGTTTATTCTAAAGGGTTCTGTGGTAAAAAATGTAGACATGTTTATTCTAAGGGCCCCTGTCTATTTCAGTGCTGGCAAATTTACGTTGTCTATCTTTTTCAAAGATATTTCTTGTTTTACGTATCAGAGCTAATGCTGTTCCGGTACATCAACAAGCAAATATAGGTACTAGTTTCCAAGTATTTTACAAGAACAAAATACCGTGGAAAAAAGAAGGACATACTGGTAACCAGCATTTTCTCCTTGTTACACGGGCAATGTTTTCTACAAATTACAGATTTTTTTTTGTGCCCGTAGGAAGCAAAATGAGATGGAGGCACAACGACAAACCTCACTGTAACTGACCTTCCTCCTATGTCGGTGTGCACATTCATTGTTTACAACGTGGTATCTGGGAAATTCTTCATCAGTCTAATTCTTATTCAGTTCGATCGACACGTAACACTTATTAACTCACTGTCTTATTTTTCTCATCAAGTAAGACCTAGATCTAGAGCTAAAGATTTTTGTAGGTACTTTTAGTAACATTGGCAAAATTATTGGACTGGGGGAGCATACTCCTCTCTCCCATGCCACCAATGTTCGTACGGGCCTGAGGTTTATTATGTCCTCTACAAATGCTTTCATATTTGGACAAATCTATTTTTTTTTTCTTCGTCTGGTAAAGTAGATGCATTTCCGTCGACAAGATATAGTTGACACAACGTACAGTAGATATGAGCCATATTCTGTGAAAAAGAAGCTTAATGCATCAGCAAATAGTATCGACTAAGGTCAGCCTGCACAGTCCGCGCAGGCTGACCGGTCGAAACTTTTTTCTTCGCCTATGATTAATTCTCTGCAGATCAAAGGACCAGTCTATGATTCAGTCTAATGTAAGACTAAATGGAATTTATGGATCCATAATTATGTTACAACCATGATGCATGGTATAATGCATCACAGAGATGCATTAAAAACCCTTTACCACACAATGACGACTTTTAACGACCCCGAGGAAGAAGCCCTTTGAAAACATTGTGGGAAAAGGAGAAAATGCTGGTTAACCAGCATTTTCTCCTTTTCCCACAAAGTTTTTTTTTTTATTCTATCGAAGAAAAACTGCGTCATTTGAGCCACTATTAAATTGTCGTCTGCAAATGCTTTCAATTTGGATAGGTCTAAAATTTTGCCATGTGGTAAAGGCTTAAATCCACTTTTGCTAGTGCGTGATTCACATAGATGAGGCAACGGAAAATAGGTATGTACGGTTGTCTAAAATTCACTGATACCTGCCATCAATCTGCTATCAGAGCTAGGCTATCAATGTGCTTTTGCTGCGGGTAAAAAAAACTAGAGGCGCTTGAGCGCCTGTATCGCTCCACAGGCCTGATATTTCTATAATGGCGAAAGGAAGTTTTTAACAATTATCATTCAATCCTGCATTTTAGCTCACTGAAGAAACAATTTGGTAGACAACCACCATAGGAACTTACCTGCAAAACAACAATGAAATCCAATGAATAGTTTTAGAGAAGAAATTTTTCAAAGATTTTACTTTATACCATAAAAGGAAAATGAGTCTCCCATAAAAGCCATGTTTTTTGACAGATCTTTTTTTTTTAAAGGAATTCTGTAAACCTGTATCTAAGGAACATTCCTGCAAAATAATAATGCTATCCAAATAGCGGTTTGGGAGGAGAAGATTTTTAAAGGTTTTTTACTTTGGTTGCCATGGCAATCAGAATTCTTCATGGAACACAATTATTTGAAGGAATTTGAAAGAGGACCACCAAAGGAACATTCCTGTGAAATTTGGTAAAAATCCAGTCAATAGTTTCTGAGGAGAAGTTTTTTAAAGAAAAAGTTTACGGACGCACGCACGGACGAACGGACGAACGAACGGACGGACGGACGGACTGACGCACGCACGGACGCACGACGGACACAACGCCATGACAATAGCTCGCTGGCCTTCGGCCAGTGGAGCTAACAACAATGAATCCAATGAATAGTTTTAGAGAAGAAATTTTTCAAAGATTTTACTTTATACCATAAAAGGAAAATGAGTCTCCCATAAAAGCCATGTTTTTTGACAGATCTTTTTTTTTTAAAGGAATTCTGTAAACCTGTATCTAAGGAACATTCCTGCAAAATAATAATGCTATCCAAATAGCGGTTTGGGAGGAGAAGATTTTTAAAGGTTTTTTACTTTGGTTGCCATGGCAACCGGAATTCTTCATGGAACACAATTATTTGAAGGAATTTGAAAGAGGACCACCAAAGGAACATTCCTGTGAAATTTGGTAAAAATCCAGTCAATAGTTTCTGAGGAGAAGTTTTTTAAAGAAAAAGTTTACGGACGCACGCACGGACGAACGGACGGACGGACGGACGCACGGACGCACGACGGACACAACGCCATGACAATAGCTCTCTGGCCTTCGGCCAGTGGAGCTAACAAGAGGACCATGATGGTCCTATATCGCTCACCTGAGTACTAAGCAGTAAAGGTCTAAAATAAAGATAAATACCAAATATCGAGGTTCAAGGCCAAATGATAATGAAACAAGAGCAGCAAATTGTCGCAAGATATGCCCGTCTCACCGCCAGTTGTCAAGGAGGTATAATAATTGCATAGGGCAGGTAATGCAACAAACATGTTTACCAAGTCTCAAGTCAATTTGACTTGAGACTTCAAAGTTCCGTTCCGGACAAGCAAGAAATACTGTAAAAATGAAGATCAAAGTGGAATTACTCAAAATCCGCGCTAGATAGAGTTATTGTTCTTGCGCACTGTACTCGGTAATATTGCAACAAACATGCATACCAAGTTTGAAGTCATTCTGACTTGAGATGACAAAGTTATATTCCGGACAAGCACTAAATGCTGTAAAAATGATGATCAAAGGGAAATAACTCAAAGACAGCACGAGGTAGAGTTACAATTCTTGTGCACTGCACTTCCAAATATTGCAACAAATAAGCATACCAAATTTCAAGTCATTCCTACTTAAGATGACAAAGTTTTGCTCCGGACAAGTAAGAAATGCTATAAAAATGAAGGTCAAAGGGGGAATAACTCAAAATTCGTGCTAGGAAGAGCTATGGTTCTTGTGCACTGCACTCCGTAATTTTTCAACAATCATGCATACCAAATTTGAAGATGTTCAGGCTGGAGATGACAAAATTATATTCCAGACGAGCAGAAAATGCTGTAAAAATGAAGATCAAAGGGAAATAACTCATAAACATACGAGGTAGAGTTATGGTTCTTTCACACTGCACTCCATATTATTGCAACAAACACAAATGCCAAGTTTCAAGTCAATCAGACTGGAGATGACAAAGTTATGCTCCGGACAAAGAACTATTCTAAAGAACTTTCTAAATCAAGGGCAAATAACTCCAGTCGTTCTGTTCCGATTAGACCCATAATCGAACTCATCCGAGATCTTATGGTCATTTATATTTTGACCAAATTTGGTGCTGACTGGTTGATATTTGTAGATGCTAGAGTGTAAACAATGTCAAATATAGCAATTTTTCTAATTCAAGGGCAAATAACTCCAGTTGTTCTGGTCCGATTAGACCCATAATCGAAGTCATCCAAGATCTTATGGTCATAAGTATTTTGACCAAGTTTGGTGCCGATTGGTTAATAATTGTAGATGCTAGAGAGTAAACAAAGTCAAATATAGCAATTTTTCGAATTCAAGGGCAAATAACTCCAGTCGTTCTGGTCCGATTAGACCAATAATTGAACTCATCCAAGATCTTATAGTCATTTATATTTTGACCAAGTTTGGTGCTGATTGGTTGATATTTGTAGATGCTAGAGTGTAAACAAAGTCAAATATAACAATTTTTCTAATTCAAGGGCAAATAACTCCAGTTGTTCTGGTCCGATTAGACCCATAATCGAACTCATCCGAGATCTTATGGTCATATATATTTTGACCAAGTTTGGTGCTGATTGGTTAATATTTGTAGATGCTAGAGTGTAAACAAAGAAATGTGAACGGACGGACGGACGGACGACGGACGGACGGACGACGGACGGAGAGTGATCACAATAGCTCATCCTGAGCACTTCGTGCTCAGGTGAGCTAAAAAACCGTAGGCTATCAATAGTTTGATCCCCAAAATACATTTTCTGGCAGATAAAACCGACAGAAAGAGACACATTTCCATTATCCTGTACAATTCTTAGAGGGAACATTAAGTTAACGGCAAGGCAACCGGCTTTTCCGGTTGAACGCCTTACAATGGCTGGTGAAAGCTTTAATAAAATTTTGTGTCTCTCTTTCTGGCCATAATTTTATATCAAGTCTTAGCATGATGGGAGAAGCCGTAGGAACTTCTGCTTACAGTGTGGATCAAGATCAGACTTAATAAAACGTGCAGTCTGATCATTATTGTACAATGTTCGATTGCCTGAAAGATACATTGGGCAAAATTTGCAACCACTATCTAACAGGCAATATCTGTGAATGTGCGTGAGGTTTCACTAAAAGAAGCGTCATGTTTCACTTATAAATTCAGCACATTGTACTTTAAATTTCTAAAAGCAGTTTGAGGCAGATGAAAGTCGATTGAAAAACATAACGTTCTATTAAATCATCACCTTCTGAATCAAACTTTCACATGGCTTAGAAAATATTGCTAATCAACGCGAGTAAAGTTCATATAGACAGGTAAAAATATTGTGGCTAAAGGAGAAATTGCTCATTATGAGCAATTTCTCCTTTTACCGCAATGTTTTCCAAATTCGGTTAGATGCAAGAAACAACATTTTTTTTCCGCAGATGGTAACGTGTTAATGTTGTAAAATTCTATGAAGGATTGCGTTTTCTCGAGAAAGCCATTGTCGGATTTTCACCCTTCCTGTATTGCAGTAAGTCTCCCGCTTCTGAAGGAAAATCAATAGAACAATATTGCCGGGAAAAGTATTAGTGCAAGAATCTCTTAACTCAATAATAAGATGCCATGGTACATAGGGCACTATAGCTCCCATCTGCAAAAAAAGTTCAGTTTTCTAGAATTCTGTCGAGGATAATAAAACGACCCAAAACATTTCAGACTCAGACAACAAAATTCAATAAAAGTTTGTCTCATGTATTATACACTGGAGGTTCTCACCGGCTCAGTCGGTTAGACTGATTGATTGTATGGTGTTTAACTCCGTTTTCAACATTATTTCACTTATAATGCGGCAGCCAGTGCACCTATCCATGCTTTCCTGGAGTTTCTTTTACCAGTACTCCGCACAATATTCTTTCTAAACCACTGGCTGTTTTCCCACATAACCGTCGTCGAAACAATGGTCAGCGGTGAGAGAGGAATGAATTCTGTCCCAATGATTATCATCAATCTTCGGAAAGAAATTGGCCGAACCGAAAATCGAACCAGCGACCCCCTGTTCTCAAGTCCTGCACGCTACCAACTGCTCAGTCGGTTAGAATGACAGACCTGTATCAAGGAAGTACTGGTTCGATCCCGGTTGGCAGTAAGGAGTGTCCTTGGGCAGAAACCTAGAAAGACATGCCTAGTCGGGCTGTCACCGTGATATGAATGGAAAACTGACTGACACTTAACCAGATAACAAACCTTTAATCCATTACCACACAATCCCTACTTTTGACGACCCTGAGAAAGAAGCCTTTAGAAAACATTGTGGGAAAAGGAGAAAATGCTGGTAACCAGCATTTTCTTCTTTTCCCACAATGTTTTCTACTCTTCACAAAACGAATTTCAAATGTTCAGTCACTTTTATTTTGTCGTCTGCAAATGCTTTCAATTTGGACAAGCCTAAAATATTGTCGTTTGGTAATGAGTTAACTTGTCAAAATTGAAAGCTTTTTCAGATGATAAAGTCAGTGTGGCTGAAATAATTGGATATGTCTTTGAAAGAGTACAAAACATTTTTGGAATAGGAGAAAATGCTGGTTACCAGCATTTTCTCCTTTTCCAAAAATGTTTTGAAAGATTTCTTCTTCTAGGTCATTACTCAAGATATTGTGGTAAAGGGTAACAGTGGCTCGAAGTACTATTCAAAAATACAGGACTTGTGTAATCAGACCTATATCTGGCTCTTGCACCTAATTTTCTTAGTGATGACAGTCGAATATGATCATCTTGTCTGCTGATACTTTATAACATTGACATCAAAAAGACCTTAGTACACACAAATCTCAATATCTTGGCCTCCAAAAGACCTTGGTCTATACAAATCTTAATATCTTGGCCTTCAAAAAAATACAGTTTTCACAAATCTCAATATCTAGGCCTTCAAAAGATCGTGGTACACACGAATCTCAATATTTCAGCCTCCAAAAAGCCCTCGGTACATGTACTCACAAATCTCAATATCTTGGCCTCCAAACGGCTTGGTGCACACAAATCTCATTATCTTGGCCTTCTAAAGAATATAGTACTCACAATTCTCAATATATTGGCCTTTTAAAAGATCGTGGTACACACAAGTCTCAATATTTTGGCCTCCAAAAAGACCTTGGTACATGTACACAAAAATCTCAATTTCTTGGCCTCCAAAGACCTTGGTGCACACGAATGTCAATATCTTGGACTTCATAAGATCGTGGTACACACAAACCCCAACTTCTTGGTATTCAAAAGACCTTGCTATACACAATTCTCGATATCTTGGCCTCCAGAAGACTTGGTACTCACAAATCTCAATATCTTCGCCTTCAAAAGAATATAGTACTCACAAATCCCAATATCTCGGCCTTCAAAAGGCCATGGTATAGTCAACCTCGGTAATTTCAAATACATGGGGATTTTTTTTTTCTTCGCTAGTGCTGGTGTGAATGACAGAAAAGCTCACCTGCTGAAGTCTCTTTGTTTGGAGTTTTATGCCATTTCAAGCATAGGTTATAGTATCATGGTGACCAGTCCACCTACCAATGTGTATCTGGTGTTTCCCTTGACTAGTACTAGATCTACTCACAGCTCTCTTTCCAAACAACTACCTATTCTCCCACTATGGGCTGTCTAAACAGCCCATCTCGATTTGTTACACGCAAATTTTATGCTTTCAATGTGGACAAGTGTAAAATTTAGTTGTTGTGTAAAGTACTTCTCAGGAATCACCTAAATTCAAGTGCATATAATCATTACAAGATATGTGATGATGCATTAATCCACAAGTGCCTTTCACAACTATTGTTGCCTTTGCTGGCAGTGTTGATGACGATCAGACTGAACAAAACATGCAGTCTGATCTTTGATCTACACTGTCTGCTAGGCTAAACACTTTAGACAAAAGCAAGCTTGAAATTGAACTGTGGGTCTTATTTCTAAACTGAAAATGTCTGTTGGGTTTATGTAGCGCTCTAAGGGTCGAACTTTTAACATCAATCACCTAGTGATGATGAACAGGCTGCAACAAGAATGGACCGCTGATTAACAAGGCCCATCTAAAGTCTTTGCTTAGGAGATATGCGTAAGATGTGTGAACTACAGGGTCCTCCTGAAAAGTTAAGTCCATGTGTCTGATGTAATGATTTGCGCTTTTGTACACAGCTTAAAGAAAATTTCATTTCTCGTGAGTGTCTCACCGAGGATCAGAAAAAGATGGAGACTGTTGAAAAAAATATCAAAACATTAACAGTCATGTTACTATCAAATACCTTTTGCAACATTTGAAAACCCCCCTTTTTTTTTATTTCAATTTGTCTTTCATTCACAGTAAAAGAACAACACTTTCACCCGTACTGCACAGATTCATAATGGAAAGCATTTCATACGCTATCTGCGAGCCTGAAACAAAAAAGTGAAGGAAGGGAAGTAACTTAATATTTCACATGAGATTTCAAATCAACTGCAGTGACCTCCCTTAATTCACGAGAGCCATTGCTTCATATAATTCAAATCAACTGTGCGTCATAACTTTCATTTCTCTAGTGGCTCTGGGAAAGACGCAAGAAACCATTCTTGAATGGACAATGACTTTGTCTTCCTATTCATTTCTTGATTAAAATGTCCGCAGCAGACATGGATTCGAATGTCATTGACTCCTTACGATGTCTTTCACTATATAGACGTTACAACTTCTACAGTTGCGATATTAGATCAAGTTTAACCTGCATACCTGTTTAACGTCACTTCTAGGTTTACGTTCTACTAAACCACATACATACATACGATTTGTCAACGCATTACAGGAAGGGATCGTATGGAAGAAACAAATTAACCGTGCTTTAAAGCGCCTCAGACAACTTAAGATGACTTTGCAGACATTGAAGATCAGGATCAGAGTACACAGAATGTGAAATCTGATCTATGATGTTTGTCTGCCTCCATGTTGAGACTTTCTTGATCTGAGCAACATAGTATTTATTGGCTAGGATATTTAGACGTAACCTTTGGGCTGCTAAGCCAAGTCAAGGACCTTTAGCAGACAGTGTAGATCAAGATCAGACTGCACAGAACGTGCAGTCTGATCTTGGATCTGCACTGTCCGATAAGGAGATTTCTTTTCTCCCCAAAAGTACCTTTGAAATAGCGATACCGGTGATTATGACATCTCAAAAGTACACAGTGCTCTCGACGACTAGATTCTACCCGACCACGGAAGTTAAATAGGTGAATATGGCTTCGTTCTTTTTACATACAAGGTAAAACAAGTAAAGCAAAGAGATCTGCATGTTTTGATATAAATAATTCTACATACCTTGTCCTGTTTCAAATAAAATAAGCCACTTTTTGAGATCTGTACAGAATTCGGCTGCTACCATTTATTGTGTCCGCACAAATTTCGCGAAATTCGGACCAAGCAATTGCGAATTTTAACAATCGAAGGGAAGTAACTCTATTTGTATAACTTGTAGAGTATTGTGTATGTAATCTCCCTTCATTTCCCACCCCTCTCACGATTGGAGAGCTCTAATGTATGAACTTCAGAGACGACTTTGCACCATGTTCAATGGAACACTTATATTTTGGATAGTTTTACCCCGGAATCTATGGTAGAACTATCTGACATGTTTACAGTCGAGACGAACATAGTAATTGTCATCCTCACTGAATGTTGAGCAAGTATATTAAACCCTCGAGTCTTTACTAAACAACACAATTTTGGACTGGACCAAATTCAAAGAATTTGCAGGCTCCAAATGAAATGTTTCTCAAGTGATCATTTCTGTCTTTTGTATGGTAGAAAACATTGTGGGAAAAGGAGAAAATGCTGGAAAACAGCATTTTCTCCTTTTTCCAAAATGCTTTCAAAAGCCTTCTCTTTCAGGGTTGTTAAAATTCAGGATTGTGTGGTAAAGATTTAACCCTTTACCAGATGACAAAATTTTAGCCTTGTCCAAATTAAAAGCATTTGCAGATGACAAATTAGATATGTCGCAAATGATTTGTTTCTGAAAGGTTGGAAAACATTGTTGGAAAAGAAGAAAACACGGGTAACAAGCATTTTCTCCTTTTCCCACAATGCTTTTAAAAGCCTTCTCTTTCAGGGTCATTGAAACTTTGGATTGTGTGGTAAAGATTTAAAGCAATTAACTGTTACAGTGCATATCACAATTTCAGTTGCTTCTGGTCCATCGTAGATGCAGATGAGATTACCAGGAACCAGTAGCCTGATCTTGGGTCTTCACTGTCTGCTTAGATGAGATATTCCGGCTAAAACAACTTTGCAATTTAGATTTATGGGTCTTTTTTTCAAGACTACAACTTTTCATCTATCTAAGTTGGGTAAATAACTGACAGTTAAGTTTAAAAACTTCCTTATTTTATTTTCAAGACTGTTCTGCCGACGACAAGTACTCCCAATCTCAGACTGTATGCTCTGTCTTATCTTCTGCTACACTTTTAGGGAAAAGCGAAACAATACAGGCAGAACATCTATCCATCACTAGATACATTTATTCTGAAATATCCTTGTAACCTTTAGTAAATTTTTCTCAGCTTTTGCCACTTGTAGGTCAAGAGATCAAACTGCAAGTTCCTTGATATATATATATTGATATTTTGTGATATTTCCTGACCATAACTGCCTTAACTCTTTACCACACAATCCCGACTTTTAACGACCCCGAGAAAGAAGCCTTTTGAAAACATTGTGAGAAAAGGAGAAAATGCTGGTAACCAGCATTTTCTCCTTTTCCCACCATGTTTTCTGCCTTTCCCAAACCAAATTTCAATTTTTCAGTCACATTTATTTTGTAGTCTGCAAATGCTTTCAATTTGGACCAGTCTATAATTTTGTCGTTTGGTAAAGAGTTAAGTAACCATACTAAATCTCTAAATGCTACACAACAAAATTTTAAAATTTTCTAAACTGAAAGTATTTGTGGACAAAATTCTCAATGCTGCTCAAATCAAGGTTTTACCTTTGACAAGGTAGCAAACACTATGGTAACAGCTGATTACCAGCATTTTCTTTGTTTCCGACAATGTTTTCAAAAGCCTTTTCCCTAAAAGTTGTAATAGGAAAAGACTGCTAGTTCAGAGCTTGAATTTTCATTTTTTTTTTCAGTCTATGATAAAGAATCCACTAGATCTATTTCAAGTGTGACCAACAGTTTCTCTTCATGCAACAACTTTTGCTGCAAGGTAGAAGCAGTTGCCTACCACTGGTTGCTTTTCTGTATACTTGATGCTTTCCCACATAAACAAAGTCAAAACAATACTCAGGTGAGACAAAAGGATGATTTCTCCTAAGGTTCCGCTAGGGTTATGCAAAACAAGTAGAGTCATTCAAGATGAATTGATTGCAGGGTGTTTCAAGAATGTTATGCCCCCCTTCAACAAAGTGGGGGTATATTGCTTTGCACATGTCGGTCGGTCGATAGACCTTACCTTGTCCGGATGATAACTAGACACAGAATTGACCTAGGTTCGTCAAATTTGGCACAGACATGTGTCTCGGAATGTAGATCCCTATTTATTTTGAGGTCAATCGATCAAAGGTCAAGGTCACAGTGATGTCAACATGTTGATCTATAGACCAAATCTTGTCCGGATGATAACTAGACACAGAATTGACCTAGGTTTGTCAAATTTGGCACAGACATTTGTCTTGGAGTGTAGATGATCCCTATTGATTTTGAGGTCAAAGGTCAAGGTCACAGTGACCGTCAACATGTTGATATATAGACCAAACCTTGTCCGGATGATAACTAGACACAGACTTGACCTAGGTTCGTCAAATTTGGCACAGACATTCGTCTTGGAGTGCAGATGATCCCTATCGATTTTGAAATTAATCCATCAGAGGTCAAGGTCACAGTGGCCTTCAACTTAATGATATATAGACCAAACCTTGTCCGGATGATAACTAGACACAGAATTGACATAGGTTCTTCAAATTCTGTACAGATATTCATCTCGGAGTGTAAATGAGCCCTATAGATTTTGAGATTAATCCATCAAAGGTCAAGGTCACAGTGGCCTTCAACTTAATGATATATAGACCAAACCTTGTCCAGATGATAACTACACACAGAATTGACCTAGGTCCTTCAAATTCTGTGCAGATATTCATCTTGGAGTGTAAATGATCCCTATAGATTTTAAGGTTAATCCGTGAAAGTGAAAGGTCACAGTGACCACCAGATGATTCAGGGCCCACGCTGCCATTCACCACTTGAGCCATTTGCTAAAAAAAATTAAAGTGTCTTAAAAATTATGATATGTGGCTCAACTTGTGGCTCCAACATTTTATTCGCGTATTATCGGGGACGTAGTAAGCATCGAAGTCGACTGGAAAAAAGCAGAAGTCGAATGCACGTGCCGAAAAGAAAATCGATAACCCAGTCTGTGTATCGGCGACTGTTTACAATCTTGTATGTATACACACGGCGGTGTCTATAATTATGCGAACTGTTGACAGATTATTACGTTTAACAATTGAAGTGGGCTATAAATCAAAAAGATGACATCGGTATTTCCCAATCAATTCTTTTGATATCAGTTTATGAACTGTGCCACTTCCTGTATCAGTGTGGCAGTAGGGGGGCATGACTGTTTTACAAACAGACATCTTGTTTCAGTTAAATCGCAGTGGCCAGTGCACCTATCCGTGCTTTCCTGGAGCTTCTGTTACCAGTACTTTGGAAAATGTTCTTCCCAAGACACTGGCTGCTTTCCAACAAAACTATTATTGAAACAACAGTCAGAGGTGAGAAAGGAATAAATCTTGTTGCAATGACTATCATCAATCCTCTGAAAGAAATTGACCCAACTGGGGATTTGGACCAGCGAACCCCTGTTCTCAAGTCCTGTTCAATACCAACTGCACTAACAAGGCTCTGTCAATCATTCAGGAAGAAACAAAACAAATAACCCAAAAAAGGGCATTTAACTTTTTTTTTTCTTTAATTTTCACATGATGAAAACATGGATGATTTTTTGATATATATAATAATATATAACAACTTTATTTGATAAAAATAAATGCAATATCTGGACTGGAGTTATCTACAGGTTAACAAAAAACATGGTAGAAAACATTGTGGAAAAAGGAGAAAATGCTGGTTATCAGCATTTTCTCCTTTTTCCCACAATGTTTTCAAAAAGCTTTTTTCTTAGGATCATATGCAGGACTGTTTGGTAAAGACTTAACAAAAAACACTACCCTTAGAGTGCCAAATTAACATGCTGGATTTCCTGAGTCAGTAGTAACATTTAAGTACAGCACCTAATAATTCAAATGCATTACACCATATTTCTACTTACTCAGGTCTTTTGAAATGACAAAATTTTAGACATGCCCAAATTTGCCCAAACCATTTGCAGATGACAAAATAACTGTTACTCATAAACTGAAATTTATTTTTGAAAGGGTATAAAAGACTGTTGGGAAAGGGAAAAAAAAAATGCTGCTTACAAGCATTTCTCCTTTTCCCACCATGTTTTCAACCCTATCAAAGACTGAAATCATCATTTGAGCCACACTGAATTTGTCGTCTGTTAATGCTCTCAGTTTGGACCAGTCTAAATTATGTCGTTTGGTAAAGAGTTAAAGCAAATGAACTAGTGTTTAGAACTCTAAAGATTGAGGATACCCACACAAAACTTGTACAGTAGCACAGAAAAATACATACAAGCATAGCCCTGTTGTGATAATAAAGAAAACGTAAACTGACTCAGTACCCCAACCAAGTGCTTTAAAAGAGAGGAAAGTTCACCCCTAGTATGTGTGAATCCTTTACTGCACTATTCCAGCTTTAAAGACGCCATGAAAGAAGCCTTTTGAAAACATTGAGGGAAAAGGAGAAAATGCTGGTAACCAGCATTTTCTCCTTGTCCCACATGTTTTCTAACCTATTGAATAAAATTTGCACCATTTGAGCCACATTGAAATTATTGTCTGCAAATGCTTTCAATTTGGTCAAGACTAAAATTTTGTCGTCTGGTAAAGTGCAACACTGTCTTACTTAATGGGAATATCTCTTTTAGCTCTTTGCCAAACGAAAATTGAAAACATTGTATGCAAAACAAATGTAACACTGATATTTGTCCTTGAATTGGTACAATAAAAATGCTGGTTACCAGGAAATTTCCCTTTACCCACAATCATTTCAAATGCCTTCTCACTGAAAGGCCTTGACTCACTGGATTGTATGTCAGTCCCTTCTTAATACATGTACAAAGTTTCAATACATTGACAGAACAACTGTTCAAATGACTTGATTTGCCTTTGGAAGGATACAAAACATTGTGGGAAAAGGAAACAATGCTGATTACCAGCATTTTCTCCATTTCCCGCAATGTTTTCAAAAGCCTTCTTTCTTTGGGTCCTCAAAACTCATGATTGTGTGGTAAAGGGTTAAATCATATCATACATTTTTCTTTAGCTATAATGGTAAGCAAAAGCAGAGATTTTTTCTGGTTAAAGAAGAGCAAAAAATTGTTTTCGGTAACCATAAGAACAGAACATGGAAAACAAAAATGTAAAGAACAAACAGTTACAAGCACTCATACCAGAATAAATAATGAGTAACAGTCAAATAATCTACTTATGGTACATTTTCAAAAATAAGAGTATCTACAAATTATACATTTAAAAATTAACCTATCTACAGATGCTACATTTCAAAACGAAGCAATCTACAAAATGATTTATTTACAGACGTGAAATAATTTACAACTATACACAGCACATCCATTACATTATTGAAATTGAACACTTAGGCCGCTAAGCCCGACTCGCTGACCTTTTGTGGACAGTGTAGATCAAGATCAGACTGCACAAAACGTGCAGTGTAATCTTGCATCTACTCTGTCCGAGAAGGAGATATTATTTCCCAAAAACAAAACTTTGAAATAGCAATATTTGTGTTTTTACTATTGAAATGAAAATTTCATTCTACATATTTATTTAGCTGGATAAAGGTTAACTCTTTACCAAACGACAAAATTGTAGACCAGTCCAAATTGAAAGCATTTGTAGACGACAACCTTAGTATGGCTCAAAAATTAAAATTTGTCTTGGGAAGGGTAGAAAACATTGTGGGAAAAGGAGAAAATGCTGGTTACCAGTATTTTCTCCTTTTCCTACGTTTTCAAAAGGCTTCTTTCTCAGGGTCGTTAAAAGTCGGGATTGTGTGGTAAAGAGTTAATATCAAACCTTTGACTGCAAAATATATGAAAAAATACAATTTTCCTCTGTGAAATAAGTCCAGACAAATCCCTTCATTTGAACCACAATTAAATTGTTGCCTGTTAATGTTCAAACGCTTTAACCCTTCACCACACAACAAAATTTGCGACTTTTCTGATTTAAAAGCATGTGCAGATGACAAAACCAAAACAAGAGCACTGCATGCGCATGCCAAAGCTCGGCTATAAGTGCTTGATTTTCAGTGAAACTTGTAAGTCAAAAAAGGGGCATAACTTAAAAAAAAATACTTTGATGGTTATCTGCCCATCTTGTATGTAAGTTTGAAGTAAATATCTTCAGTAATAACAGAGATATTCTAAAACGTTTCACACAACGACAGCAAAGCAGACGACGATGCCAGGGCTTTGATAAGAACTCGTCATTTTCTTCAAAAACTGCCAAGCTAATAAAACTCAGACTCAAATGATGGGATTTGTCTTAGGGTAGAAAAATTTGTGGAAAGGTGAAAATGGTGGTAACCACCATTTTCACCTCTTTTCACAAAGTTTTCAAGGGCATTCTCAGTCAGGGTTGTTTAAACTCAGGACTGTGTTATGAAGGGATAAATATGGACCAGTCTGAGAAAAGGAGAAATACTGGTTACTAGCATTTTCTTCTTTTCCCACTATGTTTTCAATGGCCTTACGCCCTAGGGTCATTAAACTTTCCCCTAACCAGCACTTTCTTCTTTTTCCACAATGATTTCAAAAGGCCCCCTTCCTCCTGGTTACTAAAAATCAGAATTGTTTGGTAAAAATTTAAAGAATACAACTTTGCCATTATTGTTACACACATAGAACTGTGTTATCAACAATATGATTTATTAATCTAATTGAATAACATCTTATTTACAAATATACATGTATTTACAATCTTTGTACATGACTAGAAAGTTAAACAGCTGCACTGTAGTTTTCAAATATATACTAACTCTACGAAGTATTCTTAGACAAACAAGTAAACAAATACTAGTGTAACAGTGTAATATCTTTTATCTCTTTACCAAACACAGAATTAATAGGATTGTCTGAATTGAAAGCTTTGCAGAAAAGAGATTAAATCTGGCTCAAATGCTGGAATTTGTCTTTGATAGGGTAGAAAACATTGTGGGAAAAGGAGAAAATGCTGGTTACCAGCATTTTCTCCTTTTCCTTCAATGTTTTCAAAAGGCCTCTTTCTTCTGGTCATTAAAACTCAGGATTTTTACCAAAGAGAAAAATTTAGACTCACTAAACTTCAAAGTAGTTGCAGATGACAAATTAAATGCCATTCAAATGAGACAATTTGTCTTTGATGGGGCTGAATATGTTGTGGGGACACAAGAAAATGCTTGTTACCAGCATTTTCTCCTTTTCCAATATATTTTTTTACAGCCTCTGCCCTCTGGAGTCTTGAAATATGGGATTGAGAGGTAAAGAACATGTAGCATGATAAATGAATAAAAAGGATATTTTCAGTACACACATAGTCTGAAATATTACAATTTCAGGACAGTTTTAGCCCCCCCCTCCATACCCAAATACTGGGCAATGTATATTGAAGATCAAACTTTACAGTCTAGGCAGTCTGACCTTGATCTTCACTGTAGACGAAAACTATTCATAAAGGTAATGTATTTAAAGTTTTCAATGATTGACACACAAATGCTCCAAGACACAAGGCATGATAGGACAACTGAGGTGTTGGTGTAATACACTTATGTAGCTGAGGTGTTGGCAAGGTTCTTACACTTAAAAGTATAAATTACACTAAATGTTATTTACACAGTTACACCTGTGCTTCAGCACTAACTTCTATCATGGAAAATTTTAATGTATGTAGTTCTTTTACAGCCACATTCAGTTTCTCACGTAAATCCTTGTTTTCTTTGATGCTGACCTGAAAAATCAAGGAAACTGTAACAAGAGATAAACCCCGTTACCACGAGAAAAGGAAAGGTATACAAAATATCATATCAAATCAATCACGGGAGTAGTGCCCATAACACAAAGCACATGATGTAAAATATGGTAACAGCTGATAGATGTGTTTGTCACTTATGTCATTCTCATTCTTTCATTGCAATCCTGATTTGGAGTGTGTATTAATTCTTTACACAATCACGAGTTTTAACGACCCCCCCACAAAAAAGCCTTTAGAAAACATAGTGGGTAAAGGAGAAAATGCTGGAAACCAGCATTTTCTCCTTTTCCCACCATGTTTTCTAGCCTTTGTAGCCTGAATATCAAGTTTTGATACACATTTATTTTGTCATCTCCAAATGCTTTAGACTTGGCCTTAGTCTAAAATTTTGTCGTTGGTTAAAGAGTTAATTCTGGTTACTCTACTGCTCACAAGTGAAACAAAACCACCACATGTTGGTGTAAACACTCTACTGCAGTTTTTTTCTGTGATTAAGGGGCATAACTGGGTCAAAAATATTTCTAGGGTTACCTGGCCTTTTTAAAGACAATATCTAGCCCTAATTTGAAGTAAATAATACTCAGCAATGACAGAGATGGCAGTAAAAACCAACATTTTCAAATAAAAACATTGATACAGTGAAATACAGGGCTAGGGCAAGACCTTAACATTAGCCAAGCTAAAAAGATAATAAGAGATTTTTTCCTTATAGTTTCAACTAATTAAGCAGACCTAGTAGATCCATAATCAGATTTTACTTTCTAAGGAGTATCATCTTTATCTAAACTGTCAGCAAAGGTTACTTTTGTTTAGTAAATTACAAGTCGGTAAAAAGGGATTATGTGGTAAATTATTACATAGCTGTTTTAACAGCTCACAGCAGTTGGTGCACCTATGCATGTGTTTCCTGGCTTTCTCACACCCGTACTGACACCAGCACTGACCACAACTTTCTTTCCAGGCCACTGCCTACTTTTCTCACAGAGAGGCGAAAAATTGCCACACAGGGAGTTAATTTGGTGTTAATTGTTGGTAAAGAGTAAAAGAATGTCTAAAATACTTACAGCATTTTGGCGTATCAAGTCGGCTTTTTCCATCTTCAGTTTCTGTACTTCAGCTCGCAACCTTTCAGCATGTCTCTTCAATGAATTATCATTAACTGCAAAGTAAAGAAGTATTCTTTTTTCTGAGTATTTTTATAGATACATAATATCTATCCCTATCACTGTTGAACGAAAATGCAACAAATTTTAAAGCTTTCAACAGTGAAAATTTAACTATACAAGACAACAAATTTCAGACTTGTCCAATATAAAAGCATCCGAGGTTGACATATCAGATGTGCTTCAACTAACAGGATGCAGAAATGACAAGAAAGCATTGTGGGAAAACGAAACAATGCTGGTTACGAGACATCACACATTGCAGATCCAAGATAAGACTAAACAGCCTGTGTAGACTCTGTGTTGGCTGCAGCAGCAACTCAATGTTGATTTAACCCTACACCTAATGACATAACTTTAAACTTGCCCTAAATAGAAAGCTTTTGCATACAACAAATTAATTGTTTTTCAAAAATAAAATGCACCGTTGGAAGGGTAGAAAACCTTGTGGGAAAAGGAGAAAATGCTGGTTACCAGTATATACTCCCTTTTCCTATGATGTTTTCAAAAGGCTTCTTCCTCTGGGCCATTAACACTCAGGTTTGTTTTGTACAAGGCCAAGTTTTTATGGGCAATGAAAGAGTTAAATACAACTTGAACATGTTCCAGGAACATACCTCCTATGGTTGTTTCTGTATCACAGACAATGCAGCTTACATCCTCACTAAAACTGTTGGACAAGGAATTCTTGATATGAGTATTAGGTGTACCAGTCGAAGACATACTTTCCTAAAATACATAAAAAAAAAAGTACATGAGCCATGCTCTGTGAAAAGACCGTTTAATGCTGACCTGGGTCGATACTTTTTGCTGTTGGTTAATTGTCTGAGTTTCCCTGGACCATTCTACCTCATGATTCAGACTTTTGTTAGACAAATGGGTTTTATGGATTCATAATTATTTGATGACTTGCTTGGTATAATGCATCACAGAGATGCGTTAAACCCCCCTTTTGCCAGAGCATGGCTCAAATGAACCAAGATTAGACTGATACTATGGGGTGTCATATTTTCCTAATATATGAGCAAAAACATAAACAAAGATTAAATTCATACCCTGAGGTGTTATCTTGAAATAAGTGCAGTTTAATATGTGCTAACACATGGGATGTTTAGCTATATACACTGAGAGGTGAGCATTCTACTTATCAACGGCAGAAATTTGGTATTTTGGAGTGACTGGCCTCAGCTTTTCCACTTGTCTGAACCAGGGAACCCATTGTGAGTATCTGTCCGGTAAACGAACCATTGAGATGATCCACTTTTTAATTTTTCCTGTCATTTCAATTACCTTTGTATAATTATGTACGTATCGTATATGTGTGTGTGCGTGTATGAGAGAGAAGTGGAGGGGTGTGTGTGCGTGTGTGAGAGAGAGGCAGATGGTGTGTGTGTGGGAGGTGTGGGTGTTTAAAGTTATGTGTGCGCGTGAGAGAGAGGCAGAGGTGTGTGCGTGAGAGAGAGAGGTGCGTGTGGCTTGGGTGAGTGTGTATGTGGGTGTGTAAGTTATGGTGTTAGAAGGCCATGTAACCTTCTCTAAATAAAGTTATTATTATTATTATTATATACAGAAATATTATGTTGTAGTGACTTTCCTGGATTATGGATCCATAAAGCTCACATTATCAAATAACCGACTGAATCATAAGGTAGAATAGTCCTTGAACATGCATAAATTGACCAACAGCAAAAAGTATCGACCCAGGTCAACCTGCTTGGACTGCGCAGGCTGACCTGGGTTGATACTGTTTGCAGATATATTAAGCCCCCTTTTCACAGAGCATGGCTCATATTCTATTAGCCTTTTCCTAAATAACAGTTCTTTAGACTCTTCAAAACTGAAAGCATCTTGGGCTGACAGTTAGATACAGGTACAAAAGAACAGAAATCCTCTGAAAGGATAGAAAACATTGTGGGAAATGGAGAAAATGCTGTCACCAGCATTTTCTCCAATTTTCCCACAATGTTCTCATACGACTTCCTCCTTACGTTTGTCATAACATCAGATTGTTTGGTAAATGGTTAATTCTGAGTACTGACCATTCCAGTATCCGAGTCTTCCGGGCAGTGTGTATTGTTGTTAGGCGTAAAATCTTCCATCGAATTAAAGCTGGATTCGGAATTGGATGGAGATATCTGCTGATGATGTAACCTGAAAAAAAAAAACCATGAGGATATCATACAATGTATTAATTTACCCTTTACCAAAAAAACTCAAGTTTTAATGACCCTGCAGAGGGAGGAAAGCATTGTGGGAAAAGGAGAACATGCTTGTTACCAGCATTTTCTCCTTTCCCCCACAATGTTTTCAAAAGCTGTTTCTTTCAGGGTTGTTAAAACTTGGGATCGTGTGGTAAAGGGTTAACCATTTCAAATACAAATCCCATCAGCTGAGCCAAGTTTAATCTGTTGCCTGTGAAAGCTTCCGTATGGACAAGACTTAATCTAAAATACTTTTGTCTGGTAAAAAGTTCAATGAAAATTTAAGACGGTGTGGCTTGAATTCAACATTTAGTTACCTAAAGCAACATTTAATTTATAGACAGTGCAGATCAACATCAGGATGCTAAGAAAAACCAAGTCTGATCTTGGACTTACTCCATCCTTGGTGATGGTACATTTCTGACCAAAACAGCTGCAAAATTTCGACAAGCTGGGATTACTGCTATGGTCCATTTCCTTTCTGCAATCCATTCCTTAACCTGCAGAGTGCTAAGAGGAACTTTAGCTTCTTTTTCAGGCAGTGTCAATACAGATCAGACTGGTCAGTACCTGAACTCTGATCTTGGATCTACACTGTCTGATATTTGCAAGATACATATGTAATTATTCTGAGCAAAACTAAATTAGGAAATGCATTAATCAGGGCTTCTCTTACTTATTTATCACTAAAACTGTTAGTACGCAGCATCAGGCTATGAAACACATTATGAATGTTACAAAATCATACCATAAAAAAAAAAACTAAATTGGATAAGATCTGCAAACATGCATAGCAGTATTCAGGTTGCACAAATTCGATCAAAGTATGATTTTTTTAAACCCTTTATCAAACAACAAAATTTTAGCATTGTCCGAATTGAAAGCATTTGCAGACGATAAATTGAATGTGACTCAAAATATAAAATTTGTCTTTCATAGGGTAGAAAAGATTGTGGAAAAAGGAGAAAATGCTGGTCAACAGCATTTTCTCCTTTTCCCATTATGTTTTCAAAAGCCTTCTTTCTCAGACTCATTAAAAGTCATCATTGTGTGGTAAAGGGTTAAAGAACTTCCATTTCTTTCAAGACCCCTGCAGTAGAAAACATTTATAAACATTTTGAAAAGAGAAGCAGCTGCATGTTAAAAGTAACTGCTCCATTTTTCACAGTATTTTCTGTGTCATTCAAAAGACATCTTTTTTCCCCTTTCAAATGTTTTTCCATTATGTTACTAACAAATCTTAGTAGTCGGTCTGGAAATATCTGTCAGAGCCATGGGTAAACCTTACATGATGATCAAATTATAGACTTGTTTAGAGTAAGAGCATTTACATACAACATATTTAATTTGCCTAAAATCATAAAATTTGGCTTAGCAAGGGTAAAAAACATTGTATGGAATGGATGAAATGCTGACCATTTCAAAC